>BSBN01000732.1:2523750-3785625 GCA_027924645.1 Cunninghamia lanceolata
TCACTTAATTCTCTTGTATTCGTGCATGGTCAGAATCATACAAAGATCACAGCATGTTATTAGAAAAAATACCGGGAACTTTAACCCACAAAGTGCACCAATGACTAAGGATGGACAATAATCCATTGTCAGTAAAATGGTCCAAGGAAGAAAATGAGCAAATCAAAAGAACAAACCAACAACAAAATAGGCTTGTAACAAAGCCAAAGAATAACATACTTGAACCACTAGGACATGAAAAGGAAAACTTGTTTCAACCAAAAGGCATTCAAAGAGAATCAAGGAGAAACATGAGACTCAATTGGCACAACTCCCTCGTATTAGTCAAACAACACATATTCAAATATTCAATCAACCTATTCTAACAAACCTCAACTATTCTCTAGCATTCCAAATATAAGTGGACAACAAGATCAGGGGCAAATTTCATACATCTTATAAGAGCACACAATTTGTATCAACTGCCTTCTTAGAGATCAATGATACTCTGTCTACTGTTACGCACAAAACAATTCAAATGGCCCAACCTTGGACCCTCAGAGAGGTAAAAGTAAAAATGTCTTGAAATCCATAATGAACCATGCACACATTTTATCAATATTGACATCAAACAATCCCTGAATAAACCTGTCAAAGCTTTTGTTAGGAAAGCAAACCCTATACTTCCTAAAACCCCCAGATGACAGATTGGAATAAGGGTTGTTCTAAGTTCCATAGTTGCAAGACTCGCCAAAAACTCGGCGAGTCTTGAAAAACTCACGGGTTTTTTTTTATGGCGGGTTTTTCCGGTATTTACTCGCGAGTTTTTTTTTCCAGGGTTTTTCTAGTTTTTTTTATGGCAGAGTTTTCCAGACGCTTGGTCAGTATATTTCAAAATATATTTAAGGTATTGAATTTCTTATACTTTAAATATTTTGAAATATACTGTCAGGATGTTTGAGATAGGTTCCGGATCCATGGGATTTAACATGCAGATTTTAGATTTTGGAGGATCCATCAGATTTCAGACTTAACCAATTTTTCAGGGTTTCAGGGTTTCAGACATAGCCAAATTCATGGTTTCGGGGTTTCAGACTTAGAATCAGCCATCAGGATTCCGCATGAGGATGCGATTTTGTACTCAATTTGCATTCAAATCAATCAAATTTAATAGAAAAAACTTTTGTACTCATTTATGGACTCATTAGATACATCTTGTCATTGAATTTTGCAAAAAAAAAAGTGTTTTTAATGAAATTTAAGCAAATTTTTTAAGTTGGCGAGTTTTTGCCGAGTCGAGTTTTCCGGGCTTGGCGAGTTTTCAATATGGTGAGTCTTGCAACTATGGTTCTAAGTTTCTAACCATTGTTCTAAAACCCCCAGGACAGATTGGAATAAGGGTTGTTGTAACCATTGTTCTAAGAGATCTAGAAACAATTTGCTACACTTTTGGCCTACCAGTCAAGTGCATTATTTCCCTGACATTGATCAAGACCATAATCACCTAGGTCCTCCTCCCCCTCCTTCATTGACTCATCCTATCAGCTGACTGCTTAAAGGCCCTCTCCCTCAACTTATAGGTCAAGACAATATCTTAGCAAAAGGTTTATAACAGGATATAATGTCTTCAGGCTATTATTTTCTAGAACAATGGTTATAACAAGGCTGCCAAAGAATAGCTTAACGAGGAAATATCCTGTTGGTCCAAGATCATAAGAGTTAGCAACCTCACATGAGAATGTTTTAGAAAGGGGCTTCCCTTACTCCAACCCTTGTTAATTGAAGACATGATAATTTTAAAATGCTACCATTACTGAAGCTGAGTTAAACCATGAAGTCTTTTTGCTGACACCAGACAATTGTCCTGAGCCAGATGTATTAAGTTATCAACCCTCTTCGATATTTCAATAAATCTTGGGAAACCATAAAACCTAATCTGCCAGAAGCAGTTAATAGTCTCAAGAGTTGAGGCAAATGCTTATGCTAATAAATGTTTTTTTTTTTTTTTTTTACTTAGGCTAATAAATGTTACTAATTTTAGCTCCACTTTTCTAGAAATAGCAGATTTATAAATGCCCACCACCCCATTTCACTTTGTGACACCATTTGCACAATTATTTATTAAATAATTATATATCAGTTGCAGCCTATCCTGCACAGCAAATTGTTTCCTCATCACAGGCAGGACTCATGAAGGTTAGGTATACTACTGATGGAATAATTGTCATCAAAGAGATTCAAGATATCCTTAATCAGTAAAAGCAAGTTGCCCATTAAATTGGACATGTCAAAAGCTTTCCAACAAAGCAACTGCGCTGTTGAGGTGGCATGAGAACTTGGTTTTCGCAAGCATTACTTGCACTGTTTTTGTTGTTCTACTTCAGCCTAACCATCCCCAGCACAAAACCTTGACAATTATCATCATCTATGCATATATGAACTAACAATTGGATAATTGGATAATTGTATAATGATATCAAGAACTCTTCTTCACTTGGAACTGTTCAAAGAATTATGCATCCATCAAAAACCTCTATAGAGATGTCCATGGAGAAGTTTCATCTTTGACTCTATCGAAGGGATGCTATGACCCTGGTCCCTAACCATGCTTACCATTCACAGAAAAACAGCCAACAGACTTGAGAATATTTACTAATTTAGTCACATCATTCATAAAAATCATTACATCATCAAGCATCACTGCAACATTATATTTCTTTTGGTGCAAATAACAAAAACATTTCATATTTCTCAGAATTTCCTACATAGTAGTGCACCCTAACCAGGCCAACCCATCAAAAAATTGCTAATTTAAATGCATATACTTGTTGACACACCTCATTTTCATCATCATTACAAAATAACCTGTCTAGAGATAAGAAATGAAAAAAAAAGGTAGAAAGACCATATATATACTTCGTGGCATCAGCAAGTCTGAAAGTGATGTCAACATGCTGCATGTTGGCTATTTTAATGCTACTTTGACTTAAATTAATTGCTGACTTCTGCAGGCTCAAGTTGTGGCATAAACAAGGTATTTTCTGTTATTTAATTGTTCTTCAACTCCATTGCTTGCTGGCATCAGCAACAGGTACAATAACGCTAGCAGAGGCATACTGTGATAGTCTATTGCTTGACCAAGTTTAACTAATGTTTGATACATCTGAAATTTGAATGCTGTGTTCAGCAGGGTACAGATTAAGCTTCTGGCCAAGAGGTATGAATCCATTATTTCAACTGTTTTTTCTTAACGTTACGTAATGTAGAAGGACTATCTGATGTTCTTAAATAGCTCAGATCTTTATTCTTATTTAATCTATCTAATTACAAGGTTGAAATGGAAATCCTTTGAACTTGGTATTTATATGATAAGATGAAGATTTTTGAGTGACACGGTTGTTTCCCTGGAAAAAAAGATCTCAACTAGCTCAAGAGCAGCTTGAAAGGCCTGATTTGACTTTGAAGCCAGTTTTCCTTGCTAGGTTTTTGCTGGTCACAGCGCCTTCCAATAGTGCAACAGAATATTTCTATATTTCCTGCATTTATTGCAGAAGCTTTTAGCTTTCCTCACCCTTTGGCACTTAGCCTTATTTAAATGGTACCCAAACCTAACACTTCAGTTGATAATGCTGAAGCGATTGGTATTGGAGCACCATGTGCAAAGAAAGCCCCAAAAGTTGTTCCAAAGGTATTTCACAAGTTATAGGCTCTGAAACTCACCCAGATGTTGTTCTTCTGGTTCCAAATTTTGATAATTCTTGCAAGTGTCTAGAACAGTTTACTCCCTTAGGGTATTTTGCAGGAAGAATCCCCTCTAAAATCATGCTTAAGCAATTGGTATTGCAATAGTGCAATTGAATATTTTTATATTTCCTGCATTTATTGCAGAAGGTTTTAGTTTTCCTCAACCTTTAGGCACTTAGCCTTATTTAAATGGCACCCAAACCTAACACTTCAGCTGTTAATGCTGAAGCACTGGTATTGGAGCACCACATGCAAAGAAAACCCCAAAATGTGTTGCAAAGGTATTTCACAAATTATGGGCTCTGAAACTCACCCAGATGTTGTTCTTCTGGTTCTGAATTTTGATAATTCTTGCAAGTGGCTAGAACAGTTTACTCCCATACGGTATCTTGCAAGAAGAATCCTGTCTAAAATCATACTTAATAGCTGGGTGTATATCACTTGGGTCCCTTATGGGGTTAAAATGGATGTGTTTCAGAATTTAACCAAGGGTTTTTTGCTTCCGCTTTGCAGATGCTAACCATGCAGATGCAGTCCTCAGGCATGGCCCATGCCATGTCCGAAACTTATTACTAGTTTTCTCCCTTTGGACTAGGGGTTTTGTTGTGTCTAACCACCAATCCCATAAGGTGCCAGTGTGGGTTGAGTTTCCTGGTCTGCCTTTGCCTTGTTGGTTGTTTTTGAACCATATTGCCCCCTTTCTTGGGAGAATGGTTTGTGTTGAAGCAGACAAGTTTTATTCAACCCATCCACCACGCAAAATCTGTGTGGCTGCATGGAAATAGACCTTTACCGATACCTTATGGAAACCATTGATATACAAATTGACATGTGCCATGTTCAAAGAGGGTTGTATATTAGTCCATCAAACACTTGTTTCAAGTGCTAATCCTTTGAGCACAAAATCAAAGATTGTCCTTTAGCCACCCATAAGACTCAACCAACCTCTAAACTAGTGAGTGAAATGCCTCGGGCAAAGAGTGAGGAAGGTTGGGCTTATGTCAAGAAACACAAAGGTGGTTGTAATGGACCAATAAGGGGTCTTAGACCGAGACTAACAACATGAGACATAACAATGGTGCAGCTGCTAAAGCCTCAACACCTGTGGCCCACTCTTAGTCCAATGCCCGTGTATAGCAAAGCAAGTGGTGGCCAACCTACCAAAACCTGCTTGACCTTCTAGTGAGCCCTCCAAGGAGGCTTGGTAAGCCTCATTACTCAACAAACATCACTCCCCGCTAGTTTTTTATCTTCTTAAAATTTGAGTGATGTTTCAATTGTGCAAACCTACGTGAAGGTAATGGGCATTGTCAAAGCCCTCCTCAATTAGTGGAAGAAGGGGAGCTTGTTCCTAAAAAGAGACATGCAGTTTGGAGAGTTCTCTCCACAAAACCAAAGGTAGTTTCTACAAAAAAATTATTTTGCTTTACAAGGGTTGGACTTTGAGGAAATGTCCTTAGACCCACATTTTCCATGAATTGTTACTTATGGAATGTTAGGTGTCTAACGGACACACAAGGATTTCGACAAAGATTTGCTTCTCTGAACATTATTTGTCTTCAAGAGATTAAGGTAGTTGATATTCTGTTTTTTGCCATGTATTGCATCATATGGCTAAAGGGCTTTTGTTTCAACAATAATCATGGGCTAGGGTATAGAGGTGTGGTGACATTTGTTGCTACTAAATGGTTGCCCCACTACATTACACATGACTATGACCCATCGAATAGGGCTTTGTGGGTCCTTTTCAACATCAACAAAAAAGTTATTGAATTGTCAATATTTGCACCTCGAATGATGCAGTTGAAAGGACCCTTCTCTGGTCATGACTTGTGAATGAACTACCCAAAGGACTTCATGGGTCTTTAATGGCAACTTTAATATGGTTGAGGTGGCATCTAACAAACAATGCTACCTCCTGATGAGATGGACAACTAGCAAGAGGGAGGCATGGATGTGCAATAAATTTGGCCTTTATGATCCCAATCTTGGCCACCAAATTGCATCTTCAATGTGGTACACTTGGTCCAACTAGCATAGTGGAGCGAAAAGAATAATAAAGCGATTTAATCGTGTAATGATTTTTGCACAAATGTATTTCTCAATTGCTAGTTGCTATACTATCTTGGTTGAGCCCCTGCCAAATATTGTGCTTTCTAAACACTATAATTTGTCTTCAAGTGAAGTGGGATCTTCAGAAGCCAAAAATTGAGAAAGCACATTTTTCTTGAATGTGTCATTGTTACATCATGGGCCAACTCTTGTTCATACCAACATGTTTGGGATTTGGTGTCGTGTTCAAAAGGTGAAAAAAATTGGATTGCATGGTGGATTGATGTTATCCCTCACATTGCTCGCTTTTTGAGGATCTATGGTTGCCAACCTACTAAGTTTCATTGCAAGTCTTACCTAGCCATGTCCCTCACATTGCTTGCTTTTTGAGGATCTATGGTTGTCAACCTACTAAGATTTGCTGCAAGTCTTACATGGCCATGTCCTCAAAGCTTAGTTGGCATTCCATTCAACTCAAAGCAACATCCTTCTACAAACCCTTGCAAGTTCAAGTGGCCAAACTTCGCCACTAGGTGCAAGTTGGCTACCAAAGGAGCTCAAATCAAAGCCAAACTTCACTAGTTGAAGGTTGGCAATAAAGCTTCCAAGGAATTTTTCTAACCTTTTCAATGAGCATAATTCAACCCAAATGACCAAAGCCATTAGGGAAACAAATAAGCACATTTCAGCGCTTTTTGAGGTTTTGAATGCATTTGTTCAACACTACAAAAATATTTTCAAAACCCAAGATCCTTCACAAGCTCATAAAGCAGCATTCAAGCAATATATGGATGTGGTCCCTGTAGTCTTCCTGCCACTCAATTAGTGGCTTGTGACAAACTCCTTTCTCAAGAGGGGACCTCCATTCAATTGCTACTAGCATGGTCGATGACAACGCACTCGATTGTGATGGCTTCCCTAATGAATTCTACAAAATTCTTTTAGACAATGTTGGTCGTAATTTGCACATGGTGTGTTTTGAAGCTTTTCATTCAAGTTCATTAGGGTCAATCATAAGCAAAGACAATATTAAATTCATACCTAAGGTTGGAGATTCTTAGCTGATATGCATCTGGAGACCTATCACTTTGTTGAATGTCTCCAACAAGATCATTGCCAAGTTTCATGTGCTTTGTATACAACATCTCCTCCTACTAGTGGTCCATTCAAAACAAACTAGCTTCATAGAGAGGAAATTCAACCGCCCAACTTGGAGATCATCTACATTGCACGAAGACCCGTCTCCAACCCCTTTGTACTTGTCTCGGAGACTGGTACACGTCTCCCGTCTTGGAGACTTGACTGGGTACATCTCCCTTTGCAAGAGACTTCTACTCGAGTCTCCCACTCGTCTCCAAGTACCCTGCGTCAATAAAAAAGCGTCTCCATTTTTTTTCTTTTTCTACCTTTCATTTTTTCCATTGTTTTCTCACAAGCTCAATGGATTCCTACTGCTACGGACTTCAAACCTCAATACTCGTGTCTACAATAATATTTATACATTAAGCTATATTAAATTGTTACAAGTAAACTATAAGCCTATAAGTAATATATATCCAGTAAGCTATATTAAATTGTTACAAGTGAGCTATAAACTTAAACTTTACCAGTTCCCTTGTTTTAGAAGTTCAATGTCATGATATTTTCAGTTTTAATGTTAGCATATTAATAAATTAATTAAATTATTAAATTATATTAAAAAAAATGGTGCGTCTCCTATTTTTCAAAAATAGACGTACCGATACCGGTACCCGTCCCAGTACCAGTCTCCATGCAACCTTGGAGATCATAAAACCGAGTGGAAAAGAGAAACCAGAGACAACATTATTGTTGTCTCAAAAGGCATGGAATACGCTGGTAACTCTAATCAATAAGAGGTTTTTATCAAAATTGACTTTGAGAAGGCCTAGGATAGAATTGAATGGCCTTTCATTCTAGCCATGCCCAATGCTCTTACTTTAGCACCAACTTTCTCCAGTTCATTAAGATGTTTGTTCATGCTTCTACTTCCCTTGCTATGAATGGCATCCAATTTGATGCAATCTGCACTCTTAAGGTCTATTCGTCAAGCTTGTCCTCTTGCGCCTTCACTCTACATGTCAGTTGCCTAAGGGTTCGGTTATCTAATTGCTAAATCCATTTCATAGAGACATGTCAAAGGAATTTCCCTCCCAAGGAACAATTGCCATCAACTTGTCAGTGTTCATTTCATCTATGACTATTTCCTCACCCTTCCTGAGGATGAAGATAACATCAAGCAAGCATTTAACTGTCTTGACACTTTTTGCTTGGCTTCTAGATCCAATATTTAGTGGAGTAAAACCCAATTTTGCAAGCAATCTATCACTCCTTCACCTAGTTGGCTTCATACATGTGGGTGGAAATGGATTGACCATGGGAAGATTTTCAAATTTCTAGGGATTCCCTTTGCCTTTAAATGCCTATCTATACTTTGGTAATCTATGACTGACAAAGTTGAGAAGAAGTTGACATATTAGATTACCGAGCCGCTTTTGTTGCCTGGTAAATTCCAAATTTGCTCCAAAGTTCTTACTGCCACACATGTTTATTATTCCTCTTACTAAGTGCCTTCTAAGGCGTCCTACTACAAGCTAGAAAATCTTCTACAATCTTCTGTGTAATTTTATTTGGGCCAGTTCTAATTGCAACAAGGGTTTTCACAAAGTAGCTTGGGATTTATGTCTTCCCAAAGACTATGGTTGCCTAGGGCTTATTGATGTGAACAGACAAGGAATTACACTTTGCCCTAAATGGATTTTGAAGGCTTGTGACAATGAAGCCTAGAAAGTCATGTTTAGGAATGATATCTCTACAAATTCCCCTTATGGAAGACCAACCTAGCAAGGCCTTGGCTTTCATTCCCTTGTTATCTCTCCTACTCCTGTTAAAATTATAGGGACTTTTGTGGCCAAAAGCATCAAGAAAGTCAAGGAAGCTATCAAGTCATGGATTTTATGGAATGACAATGGTTTTTGCAATGGCCTCACTATTCATTAGTAGTCCTAGTGGTCTCCCACCATCATTTTCCAAGACAAGCCCCTAGCAAAGATTACTTAGAGGCACTCTCACCTTTTTCAAAAGAGGCATTAGACATATCCAAGACTTATACTCCAAGGCCACTTCTACTTAGTTTACATGGCCACAAGTTAAAGCCAAGTTCAACCTGAATAATGCAAATAGAGAGACTTTCCAACTGATAATTGAGGCAATGCATCTCCAACATTTGCACAAAATCTTTGTGCGGTCTACCAAGCCTTGGTGGAAGGATTGGAAGTGATATTTTGATACCCCATTCCATAACTACACCCCTAGCAAAGGATACAAGTGGCTTTCACCACATTTGCCTATGGTTTGGAAGTTGAAGTCAAGAAGGTCTCTTCAATCTTCATCTTTTATTTGGGATAAGTGCTTCCAAACAATCAAGAGAACAAATGTGGAGCCCAAGATTTACATTTTGCCTAGTGTTTACTCTAGCAAGGTCTCCCTATTAGCAAACAATTAACATACTTAGGTGTGTCAAACCCAAAATGTTTGTTTTGTGGGCAATTTGAAACAATCAAGCATTTGTTTTGGTGGGCAATGGGGCAAAATTTCCAACTAAATACAACCAACTATGGCATCCTTTCAGATTGAAGATTCTTTTTAGCATTTAAAAAGGATAGAAATGTTACTCTATTTGTTCATTCTTCTATTGATTCCAAGTTTGATACTCACACAAATTCATTGGTGGTATCTAATGTTATCAAGCAAATTCGAGTTTGGGCCAATAAAGTGACCTTCAAAGTGGTGCACCTCCAAACTTTTCTTGATCACTGGGGGAATGCCCATGCTCTCTAGCCAAGGTGCCACCTTCCACGCTGCCTCATGCTAGATCCCCCCATCAAGGCCAACAACATTGCTGCTCGACCTCTATTCAACATCACTTGCAAAGCCACTATAGGTGATCTTCCTTGACTCTGGTTGGTTGTTGTCAACTCAACGGCAAATAGGGTGGTTGTTGTCTACTCATCGCTCGCCTACGTCCTCCCAACAACATAGGAGGACCCTAGCATAAGTCATGACAAATCCCCCACCTAACTCTTGCCATTTCACCACAAAGGAATGTCTTTCAGACTCAATTGCAGCCTGAAGTCCTGGATTCACAACCTCGGGAAAATAAAGACAATGCTCTCACTGGTTGGGAGCCTATTGATGATGGAAAAGATTTGCCTAATGTAGGGTGGGTAACTTGGATGATCAAGACCCCCCTCCCAATGGCTTTATACCTATGGCTGCTTAGTTTTTTTCATCATTGACTTTATGATTATGTGATCTTGTAATCTTGTAAATATAAACTGTCATAAATGTTGAATATTTTGCTATAATTATTGGTGTTATACTTTAAGTAGGGTAATATATCTGCCTTAAGGTTTTGTTAAGTCATATAGGCATGTGGCCTGCCTTAAGATTTTGTGAAGTCATATGGGCAAGTGACCACAATGAAGCTCTCAAGGCACTGATGTTTGTTAAGCGCCCAAGGCAAGTAGCCTGATCTATCTAAGTTCTTTGGGCAATTACTCGAGAGATCTTTGAACCACAATACAAAACAATAAACAGTTAGTCTTCTGTTTCATTTAAATATCATCAAGATAATTTGCAGGTATCTTTATATATATCATCAACCAATTATTATACAATGGCCTTATAGAGGTGCAACAACATTTACGTTTAATGTACAGAAAACTTGAGACAGTTTAGTGCACATCAACAGCTGTTATTGTGGCATGGGAGATTGTGACACATCTTTGAATTACACACTCGCGCACATACATACATAATGAAACAAGAATTATCAGTTCACAATAACAAAGAACCTGTAAATACTACTATAGATAGTCACTAACATTTATGCATACATTTTTGGTTCAAAGGTAATATAATAATATTGTTCTGACATTATTTTGTCTCATTCTCATACTGGGCTATTATTGCAATAGCTTCCCACAAGTGTAATTGTTACTACAAGTGTACTTTTAACTGTGTCAATTTGAGAATGGTACTGAAAATTTGTAAATGTTGCAAATCTAATGTGTGCTTTATGCACATTGCAATTCAACAGTTAACAAAATTTTCCAATGCTCCATTTTTGTAAACTCTAGAAGGTTCCAAGGTAAACTGCATATTTTTTTGCTTCTGTGACTTTCTAATTCAATTACAAATCCTCTTTTGGGATAAAAAGATAAAAAGGAACAAGTAAAAGTTTACCTGGTATAAAATATGCACAAAGTTGGCACCTTCTGGTCCCAAAACATGTTTCAAGATTGTTCCACATTTTTCAAACTCACGCAGTACTAAATTTGTGTTTTGTGGAGTAAATCTGTAAAAAAATAAAAGCTGCAATATAAGCGCAAATTAATGGGGCACATCACAAAAAAACTATCAAAGACTAATAATAGGCAAAAAAAAAATAGGTTCAAAGTTCCAAACAATTATTTTTGATACAAATCCAAAGAAGGTTTTAAATACAGATCCATTTTTTAGATTCAATAGAGAAAGATCAAATAAGAAAATCATTGGACGGATAAAATTTGAAACCAGCCACTTAAAGAAATTTCACATTAAAAATTTTGCACCTTTGTGTATTTTGTATCACTTGAAACTGGGCATTATTCCTTCATAAATAATGTATAGCTGACATCATTAAGCAAGCCTAATTGATATAATCTTAGCAAAATGATTTCCAAAGCAAATTGTGAATGTATATAAAATGTTAGCACCAACAGCATTACCCTTCTAGGAAAACCCCTGAAGCAATAACACATGCACACACAAATAATGTTTCTATGCAAGTTAACAATCAGAGAGTAGAACTCAAAAAAAAAAAGAAACATATGGATTGGATCTTTTTATAAGCATTACAAAGTGACTAGGTTCAAATATTGGCATTTGGCAAGGGCCTATTAAAAAAAAGGAATCATGATTGAAGAACACTATATGGAAAAGTAAATATCATAAGTAATGGTAAGCATCTAGGCATGGAAGGAAAGAATTTCAAAATACAGGCTTAGAAAGACCAAGCTCTATCAAAATTGACTGCAACTTGATGATTCTTCCCAGATATTGGAAAATCAAAAAGGTGCATGAGAGAGTACATCAATTTTAGAAGAACCAAGACTGTCTTATGGGATCTGCATACAATATGATCTACCCCTTGCCATTAGAAACCAAAAACTCAACCAAACCTAGTTTAGTTTAGAGGATCCTCCTCCGTAACTTCACATATCTGCAGCCTTTTATTTTAGAAAGAATGGATACTCATATTTCTACCCCATTCCTAAACAGTTTGCCATATCTTCCAAAATGGGAAATAAACCCAAACAGATTGATCTTTTGATCTAAGTTTTCCATTCTAGATAACGCACCCACTAAAAGCACCTCACCCAACTATGAGTGGATTTGCACCCTGGTTATTGGGGAATTGTATCTAAGCACACTCCCTGCACCTTGTTATCGACAAAAAGTACACTTTAACAAAGTCCAACGGACTATACTGAAATGGTAATGGGGGAAACTTCAAGGATGTAACATGTTCTTATTCCTGCAGAGCAATACAGCTGCCCATTCTGGTGCAAGATTCCTGCTTGATGTGGCAAGATTCTGGTGCAACTCTAGCTAAGATACTTGGCAAGTCTCACAAAAACAGTTAAATTTGCCAAGTCCTGTGCTGAATGAACCCCTAATGAGTTCAGCAAACTTAACTCCAAAGACTTGGCACTCATTAAAAATCAGACAGGGATAAAGAAGAAAAAAAGGCCTTACGGCTAGAAAACCACCCTTCCCTCTTTAAAGGGACATCTACTTTTCTATTTTATAGAACCACAACAGAAAAATAGGACTTGCAGCATGGAGGTCTGGTGGGTTTAAAAAAAAGGTCAATTTTTTGGAACTTATTAATGAGTTCCAACCAATTTTATATACCAAGCTTTCATCAATTTTTTTGTTGCTGCATCCGTGTCCAAGCCCAAAATGGGCCTGCCAAGACTTAGTGTCAATACTTCGGGTGTACCTACTTCGGGGTGCAAAGTAGTTTCATCTATGTTTACAAATCATATGAACATAGTTCAAGGTTCAATAATTAGGATGTACGTAATTTAGGGCGCATTGTGGTTTCATCCATGTTTTCAGATCATATGAACATAGTTCAATATTCAATACTTCAGGTGCACATATTTTGGGGTTCATTGCAGTGCCGTTCATGTTTGCAAGTCATAAGAACATAGATCAAGGTTACCATACAACATGCTTAAGGCATCTTTGAGCTCACCTCAACTAATGCTTAATACTTTTATTAAAAAGGGAAAAGAAAGGTCCTTTTAAGCTCCATTATGTGGTGTCACTGTGCACTTAACTGAGTTGAGACTAGAATATAGGTTTTGAGGCCACTTAGCTGACAGAGTATCCCTATACTATGACTCGCACATACCCTATCATGTTGGCAAGTCATAAGAACATAGATCAAGGTTACCATACAACCTGCTAAAGGCATCTTTATGCTCACCTCAACTAATGCTTAATACTTCTTTTAAAAAGGGAGAGGAGATATCCTTTTAAGCTCCATTATGTGGTGTCCCTGTGAAATTAACTGAGTTGAGACTAGAATGTAGGTTTTGAGGCCACCTAGCTAACAGAGTATCCCTATGCTATGACTCGCACATACCCTATCCCGTTCAGCTTCAAACCTCTGCCCTTAGGAAACTATTAGCACTCTGGACCCCAAAAAAGAGGACAAGTAGCTCAATGGTATGGCGCCCAAGCAGCAATCTAATCTGGAGGCCCTAGGTTCGATTCCTTACAGATTTAAGGAAAATTAAGAAGAGAGAAAAGAAAGAAAAGATTGCGTACCCGTAAACAGTAACCCAGCACTGCTCGTCCGCCGCTCCGTTTGTCTGGCTGTGAGGGCGCTCCACTTCTTCAAGCGGCGGGAGCTCAAGCAAACCACGAGGCTCATTTTGGGGGCTTTCGTTCTCCTTGTCTCCTTCAGAAGAGATGGGAAATCTGGAGATCAAATTCCTGGGCGTGTGGAATCTGGAAGCCCGTCCAAAGGAGCCTGATTCATCCGGCGGAGAGCTGCTTCTGAAGGAAACCGACGAGCAGGGGGCGGTTGGAGGCAGAGTTTTCAAGTAGTGGGCTGCGGGAGAAACGTCTTCAACTTGATCGTGGAGAGAAAGCGTTGGAGGAGGCGGAGGACCGTCGGGCCATGACCCAGAAAATAAAGAGTGCTGCGGTTGGGAGGAAAAATCGATCTTGACTGGAGAAGCCAAGTCTCTATAAAATCGCGAATGGCTCGCCGATCTTCTTAAGGAGCTTCTATGTGGTGTGGGGGTGAATTCCATGGCCATCGCCACAAATGGAAGACCTCTTTTATTTAACGCTCCGCAGATGCAAATATTTGATTTCTCATCTCTCGCCTTACTGTCAGCAGCTGCGCAGTCTACACGTTGCGTGTGGGCTTTGACTTTTACTGGGGTTTAGGGTTTTATCGATTCTGAATTTTGAATTACTCATTTTATCCGCGCCCAAACCCAGCTACTAAAACCCCATTCACTTCCTACTATTTCAGTAATTCTTCTACGCCCCATCACAATGGGGTGGAGATGACAGCACTCATTTTCGCCTTTAATCAAAAAAATCAAAAATAAAAATGGAAAAAAAATTAAAAAATAAATAAAAATCTTTGAATGAGAAAAAGAAGAAATTTGAAAAAATAAAAAATAATAGTATTGCAATGGAAGGAGAAAAAGTCTATCCAATCAAAAAAAAGAAATTGGAAAAAATTAAACTAGTAAAAGCACCAAAGGTGCTATCAAATGGCCGATAGGCACAAATATTTATAGGCTTATCACCAAATAATATATATTTATATTTTGATATGCACACTTTAACTGTTCTTTGTATGTTTTGGTCATTTTGATATGCATAGTGTAACTATTCTTTGTAATAGTATGCCTTAGAAATATGTGTTTGATGATTGTTGTAAATTATTTTACATGAACTCTATAATGTAGATTTATCATACCATTCTTGCATCCTATAGAATTTGAGATATCTTTATTCTAACCCTAATATTACCTAACCCTAATTCTAATCGTAACCCTAAGCCTAATTCTAACCCTAATCCTAATTATTCTAACCCTAGTGCTAACCATAATTCTAATCCTAATCCTCACTATAAATCTAACCATAAACCTATTTATAGTTTTAATCATACCCTAATATTGATTCTAATCCTAACCCTAACCCTAACAATAATCTTAATGAATGTGTGAATGAATGTTGGCATTCACTCTATGTACATGCACGTCTTTGTGTGTGTATGAAAAGTTAATTTTGGCACACTTTGTCTAAATGGGTGTGTGTGTGCGTGTGTGTGAAAAGTTAATTTTGACATTCACTTTGTTTGAAGTGCATGTGTGTGTGTGTTTGAACTAACTTTGACATTCATTGTGTGTTTGTGTGTCTTTGAAAGTTAATTTTGGCATTCACTATGTGTATGAATAAATATTGGCATTCACTCTATGTGCATGCACATGTGTGTGTATGTGTTAAAAGTTAATTTTGACACACTTTGTCTAAAAGGGATGTGTGTGTGTGTGTGAAAAGTTAATTTTGGCATTCACTTTGTTTGAAGTGCATGTGTATGTGTGTGTTTAAACCCTAACCCTAACAAAAATACTTTGATGTTCACTTTATGTGAAAGATATGTACAAAAATACTTTCCAACTTCAATGATGTTCAATTTGTGTTTGAACTAACATTGGCTTTCATTGTGTGTACATGGTTTTGAAAGTCAACTTTGGCATTCACTACGTGTGTGTGTGTGTGTGCAAAACTACTTTCAAAATTCAATGATGTTCAATTTGTGTTTGAACTAACTCTGGCTTTCATTCTATGTACGTGGTTTTGAAAGTTAACTTTGGCATTCACTGTGTGTGTCTATGTGTTTGTGTGTGTGTGAGAGAGAGAGTGAGTGAGTGAGTGAAAAGTTAATTTTGGCATTCACTTTGTTTGAAGTCCATGTGCATTTGTGTGTGAAAAGTAAATTTTGGCATTCACTTGTTTGAAGTGCATGTGTTTGTGTGTGAAAAGTAAATTTTGGCATTCGCTTTATCTGAAGTGTGTGTGTGTGTGTGTGTGTGTGTGAAAAGTAAATTTTAGCATTCTTTTTCTTTGAAGTGCATCTAAGCGTAACAAAAATACTTTGATGTTCACTTTGTGTTAAGTATATGTACAAAAATGCTTTCAAACTTCAATGATGTGCACTTTGTGTGTTTGATCTAACTTTGGTTTTCAGTGTGTGGGCATGGTTTTGAAAGTTAACTTTGGCATTCATTGTGTTTGTGAATGAATGTTGGCATTCAGTCTATGTGCATGCTCGCGCGTGTGTGAAAAATTAATTTTGGTATTCACTTTGTCTAAAGTGTGTGTGTGTGTGTGAGTGTGTGTTTGAAACTTAACCCTAAGAAAAATACTTTGACGTTTACTTTGAGTGAAGTATATGTATAAAAATACTTTCAAACTTCAATAATGTTCACTTTGTGTGTTTGAATGGACTTTGGCTTTTATTGTGTGTGCATGGCTTTGAAATTTAACTTTTATTCATTATGTGTGTGAATTGTGTGTGAAAAATTAATTTTGGCATTCACTTTGTTTGAAGTGCATGTGTGTGTGTGTTTGAACTAACTTGGGAGGCATTATGTGTTTGAAAGTACTTTGACATTCATTTTTCATTGTGTATGAATGTACTTAAACTAGCACTTTATGTGGAGTATGTTTGTGTATGTTTAAAACCTTGTTTTGTGTGGATTGTATTTGTGTGTGTATAAAAACAGTTATTGTATCTATTATGTAGGAGAACATTTGTCTTGCTAATATTTTGGACTCTTTATGTTCATACTTAGCTTGTTATTAGTTAGATTTTAAAAGATTTTGTGTAATTTTATAGCATTTTGCAGGCTTGAAAACTAAATTTTGTATGTATAGATGATGTGATACTGAAAAACTCCACCTTCCCTTTATTTTCTGCTCAGGAACATTTCAAAAATGGAAATTTCCTAGAAATGTACTAGATACTTCAAGAAATATTTCCAGTATGATTTCCTCTGGAAACTCCATGTGAGAATTTCCTTAATGTTTCCAGCATACACAAGCATTTTACTCTCGAAAAAACTCATTTTGTGGGGCTAGCTACACTCTAACCAAAAAGAAGGAAATCAAGTTTAAATAAAAAGCTCAAATCATCACAAACTCTATTGTGGTTCCTATTGTTCTTCTCAGTATTCAAATGTGTGATGGGAATACTATTGATAACTGAGAGCGGGGTGAATCAGTTATCTTAATTATTTGACTTTCTTTTCTTCTTTAATGATTAGTACAGTATCAAAACATATAAGCATACATGAACATGAGAACAGAAATAAACTCAACACACATAACACAATGATTTTGACTTGAAAAACCCTGTTAAGGGAAAAAACCACGGGGTGACTAACCCAAGATTGTATTCTCTGTTAAAAGAATAGAAGTACAAAATGGCACTTGCCAATTAGGGCTCACTCCCCGAGCACACTACTCACAAGAGGCTCACTGCCTACAAGAGACTCACTGTCTACAAGGTATAAATAAAGTAACCATGTGATTGAACTGATCAAGGGCATCCACATATGCAGAGGTTCAATTCTGATTAGGCTCAATATACTAATCTGCTACACTTCATTCTTCCTCTTCTTAATGTTGTTGTTCTATCACATACTGGATTTGTATAGTAGCTTCCACACTGCTCTCTGCTTTTCTTCGTACAACACAACACACCACACACACCTTCATACCAAAATCAATCTGGTATATATATTCGCATCAAGGATTTCAACACCTTTCTAGTCGGCATCCGGAAAACTCAAGATATTTCCAAGCTCTGGTCTGTCGGTTGAATCCATGATTACTAAGTGATACGTATCAAAAAGATAGTTGTAGAAGTCATCAATCATGTCGATCAACCATGAATGATCCCTTAAGAAACTTGATCACCATCAATTTCTCATCCGGATTAAGGTCTGATGCTCTGTCGGTCAGTTCTTCCTCAGTCTACTCTGCCAAACAGGAACCCAACACTTAGGTGCTCATATCTTTTTACTCTTTTATCACCGGAGGTTCAATCTCTGGAATGTATCAGTCATGGTATTCCTCTTGACTTCCCCAAGTCTGCACTTTACTGAGATACTTCCTCTGAGAGATCCGGACCTGATTGTCGGACCTTGGTGCATGCTCTGTTCTTGCTCACCGGACCAAAATACTCTTCAATCTAACTTCCGGTATAGACATACCATGTCCTACGGATGTGTGGGATGGACTTTGTTGCCATCAACGACAGTGTCTCTTGCCAACAAATACTTAGAAATCTAGACTCTACTTCCCAATATTTAAAAGAAAATGTTTCTTATTGTACTCAAATATATTTGTAACTCTATAATCAATGCATTGGTTGATGTAACTCATATGTACTTGTAATGTAATTTTGAGGCCTAGAGGCCTTATTCATGTTTAATTCTGCAATCAATGCATTTCCTATTGCAACGTTTATCTCACAATCCCATGCTTTGACTAGAATTTTGTTGCTTTCTATGTCTTATCTATATTTGCAAAATCAGTGCTTCTGAAATACTTGTTAGAAAATCCAAAAGCTTGCATATTTCACATAACTTAACATGAATGTTTTCCAATACTTTGCAATAAGAGTCTGTATATCTTGAACATATTTGAGACCAAAACCATTGTTTCCATCATAAACAAAGTTAGGTATATCAATCAGTTGGTAGTTGACAATGTCAAATAATGGTTAGATGTTGAAGTGGAGAATAGATAACACATGAAATGTAGATATGACATTAGTAAGAATAACACAAGATGTGACATGATAGGTGAACGCTGAAAAGGCAAATACATATATAGAAAAATCAAAGCGTGCAAGTTATCAATTATAGACCCAAAAAGTCATGCAAAGGGGTTGCAAAGAAAAGCAAGCAAATTAGGAATTTAGGACCCCAAAACAAAACTAAATTTCAATTTTGTGATTGCCTACAATGAAGTTAAAGAAATTCTCTTCATAAAATTTGATGCACAAGATTTGAGTGGCAATGACTTCCCTGCACAATATGATCAAATCTATGTGACAATGGTGTTAGGGTTAGCCAGCAGAAGATATCAATTAAATGCAAATAAAGATTAAATAGAGGAATGAAAATACACAAAAATAATAACAGCGAGAGACAAGTTTTAACGTGGTTCACCCAAACTCGAGCTACATCCACCAACAGAGAGTCTAATATTATTATCCAATAAATCAAACCGATTACAACCAACAATCCTTGCAACTCAATACTGTTGCAAAATGCTACAATACATCATAAGAAACCCTAACCCTTAGCCGCTTTTATCAAGCCTTATGTCGGTTACAAAATAGGGTTTTTTTATGTTGGCCATTAGAAAATATAACTCCCGACGCCTTTATAAAATAATAAAAAATCATTTGAGGTTTCGGGGGCATTGCCCCTAGACCCTACAAGGGGCACTGCCCCTAGACCCCGTTAAATAATATGGGGGGAAACCGTGCCGATAAAAGTGGGGTAAATTTAACCTCTGAGTCTGATTAGGCTCCATATAACAACACATGGGATTGCTTAAGCATTGAGTACATTTGGCTTCATATTTAGTTTTTATGAAACTGGATAAATTAACATTCATGCAGCTAAGGTATGCCATGAAATCAGACAAACAAAACCTATATATGCCACAGAATTATCAATCATAAATAAAATCACTACTATCTAGTATATAGAGTAATGAAGAACTCAAATTCGATTACCTTAAAGAATTTCAGTATTTATTATCCATACCCCCTAATTGATTTATCTATATGAGTCTAGTACGGATATGCGCAATTGATTAACAAAATCAATTTATTGTGACAAAATATCAGTAATTTTATAAAATGTGGCTCAAAGAGTGTACAATTATAATTCATTAAAAGATGATTTTGCATAGCTAGTTGTGGGTACCCTATTGTGCCAAGATGAAAAGGGCTTAACGACTGATATCAATATTCAAGTAACAATGGGAGTGCCTATTTTGCAAATGGTGTAGACTATTCTTCTATAAACAAGGATGCACTAATATCCAAATTTTAAATGAAAGAACCAGCTATAGAAACCTAATGCAAATTGTGATTGATATGGCCAACTAAAGACACCCACAAAGCCTTGATAGATTGAAAGTAATCTTTCTAAGACCGCCATTGAAATGAAGTCCTTAGACAGAACATCAGTAATTATTTTTTACACTACAAAATAAATTAAAAAACATTTTACAAACTTCAAATATAGATCCATGGAAAGATAATGAGATGTGAATTTCAGTCACATGTTATTGTCATGAATACCCTGATAGACGTCTATGCAAAATGTGGAATAATGTAGAAGGCATGCAAATAGTTTGATAAAATTTCTAATGAAGACATAGTTTCATGGAATGCGATGATTAAAGGCTATGCACAATTTAGGTTTTCTAAAAAAGCGTTGGATATTTTTAAGCAAATGTAATTGGGAGATGTAAAGACAAATAAAACAACCTTTGCCTACATCCTCCTAGCGTGTGCCGAAGTGGGAGCTTTGGGATAGGGCATGGAAGTCCATCAAGAGATAATTAAAATATGATTGTTATCAGATGTTGTAGTTGTAATTGCCTTGATAGACATGTACACAAAATGTGAGAGCATAAAGAAGCACATGAACTATTCAACAATATAACTGAACAAAATGTTGTCTCATGGAATGCAATGATTGTAGGGTACATAGAAAATGGGTTTGTTGATGAAGCCTTCAATTTTTTTAATCAAATACAGTTGGCTGGTGTAAAGGCAAACTTAGTAACCTTTGTCATCGTGCCCCATGCTTGTGCCAAAATGAGATATTTCGAGTATGGTACTCAGATTCATCAAAAAATAATGAAAAGTGGATTTTTGTCAGAGGTGGTTCTAAATACTCTTTTAAACACGTACTCAAAATGTGGAAAAACTCAAACATCGTACAAATTATTTAACAAAATGCCTTGACTAAATGTGGTATCGTGAAATGATATAGTTACAGTATATGCAAAAAAAATGGTAATCTTAAGGAGACTTTAAGCCTTTTCAAAGAAATGCCTCAACGAAATGTAGTCACATGGAATGCTATGTTTACAGGACATGCACAAAATGCGTTCATTGAAAAAGCCTTGGAAGTTTTTAAGCATATGCAATTGGAAGGTGTAAAGCCAAACTTGACAACATTTACCAGCATCCTCCCAGTGTGTGCCCAAATGGGAGCTTTCGAACAGGGTAAGGAGATACACCAAAAAATAATTGAAAGCTGATGTTTGTCAGACATTGTTGCAAATGCCCTGATAGACATGTATGCAAAATGTGGAAATATACAAAAGGCACATCAAATTTTTAACAAAAGACATCATCCAGGTATAATCTCATGGAATACACTAATTACAAGATATGATGTAAATTCTTTAACTGCATGAGTGACTCTTACAGCATCATGCCCACGATGGCATCCACTGTATCCTGTTCTAACCTGACATACACCAAAAACCTTAGCCCATAAAATTTCTTAAATTTGCAAGAACTTGGGATATGTTAACCATCTCTTGCTAGCTCTCCTTCATTTCATATATGCTATCTACTAGATAATTTCTAACTATATATCTGACAAAACCCAGCCCCCTCTCGTTTTGCTTCGATGGGTGTCCATACTATCAATTTGACAAAAGTAAGGAGAATGCTGGTAAAAATTATAGAGCACGACTCTATTATCATGGAGCTCCAATAAACTTCATTTCCTCAAAGCATTCTGTGAAATATTCCCCATATCTTGTCTATGCTTCCATATTTTCCATTCAGCAGCCCCCATTTTAACTTAAGTCATGAGGATGTTTGCAATTTGTTCTACTGCTTGCATTTGTTTGAAAGTTTCTAAAGCATTTTCAACAAATCCATTTTGTGTCTTCATTGTGATCATTACATACCATGAAATTACATTTCTTTGGCGCGCTTTATCAAACAGTTCACGTTCTTTCACTAGTAGGCTGCAACTTCTTGTCCGGGATTCCCCAAATTGGCGTGCAAGTAAGGAGGATACATTTGCTTGAAAGTTTCTAAAGCATTATCAATGAATCCATTTATGCATACCCTACAATCATTGTAGTCCATGTGACCGCATTTCTTTAAGGCATTCCTATCAAATAGTTAGTGTGCTCTGTCTATGCTTCCACATTTAAATATGAATCTACCAGAGCATTTCCAACTATATGATCTAACAAAAACCCTTGTATCCTTAATGTTTAAATGGATGTCCATGCCTTGTTACAGGTCGTGGCTCAGGGAAGTATGGTTTTACATTCGCTTCAAAGCTTCTAAAGCCTTTTCAAAAAATCCATTCTACACAAATCCTACAATCATAGCAATTTAAGAAATTACAGAAGGTGGAAAAGCATTGCCCATACCTGAACCAAGAGGTCCTTGGATCAAAACCAGGCATTTGTTTACTCTAGTAAATGTTCTTGCAATGGTTTAAAACCTGCCTCTATCCTTCTATAACTCTCATAATGTGCAACCCCACTCGTTCAAATAATAGCATGTTACGTTATTTTCTTTAGGTAGTGAGAGAATGAATGGTTATAATCGGATTACGTTATGACGATAGCATAACATGCTTGAGTGGAGAGATTAGTTTTCACATGTAAGAAATAAATGGGAAAATATAATGTTATACAGACTTTTCATTGTTCTACTCGTCATAAATAGTTGTCAAGAATAATATTCCAAGTGTCAATGCTTCTCTAAACATGCATAAATAAAATAAAATAAAGATTTTTCTTAGATGGACTACCAAATGAGAAGGACTACCAATTTTTTGGCAGTTACAAGATGTGTGCACATATAGAATGGCCTATCGGCCAAAAAATAAAAATGAAAAAAGAAATTGGAAATGATTACCTAAACAAAAGAGAAAATCAAAGAAAAAAAATATCCATGGGTCTACTTTAGATATATTTTTTAAAATATAAATATACTAGTTATGCCGATGTCAAGAGGCATTCTACAATCATAGCCAAGTGAGATGTACTGTAAATATATAAATATATAGCTAAAAAAATAAAAATAAAAACCAAAGAAGAAATTGGAAAAAATAAAAAATAAAAACTATAAAAGAAATTGGAGAAAATAAAAAATAAAAACCATTAGAAAGGTGGAGAAAATCACAAAAAAATGGAAACAAAAAAATAAATTGGAAAAAATAAAAAAAGAAAATTGGAAAGGATTGAAAAAAGGTGGAGAAAATCACAAAAGGTATGGAAAATGCAAAAAGCAAGTACATAACCTCTAGAAATATCTTTGGCATACTATAGATATATATATTTTTAAATATAATATACTAATAAATATTATACACTTATGTGTTATTTTTACTAGTTTTTATTTTATAGTTTTAGTTTTTTAAATATATTAGTTTTTATATACACCATGGCATAACAAAGTTATAAATATTTATGTTTATCAACTATTTGATAGTACTTTTACATTATGTTACTAGTTTGAAGAATTTGATAAAGTGATAATGTAAGAGACTATCAACTAGCATACCTATCTTTAGAAAAATATATCTACTAGCATACATATATTTAAAATATATATCTAAAGTAAGAGATATCCTTGTGGTGCTCTCTCGGCGTACTATATTATATAATTATAAGAATTATTATAATATATTATATAATATAATATTATAATATAGATTGGATATATTATTATAGTATAATACTATATAATACATAATAGATATAATTATAATATATGTACTAATTAAAATTATATATTATATTATATAATAATTCTAATTCTAATTATATTATATATTATATTTACGATTAGAGTTATGGGTTAAATTTAGGGTTAGGGTTAGTGTTTATGTTAGAATTAGGGTTACAATTAGTATTACAGTTAGGAAAAGAATTTGGGTTAGAATAACGATTAAAAATAGGGTCAGGGTTAGAGCTACAATTACAATTAGGTTTAGTATTGTGGTGAGGGTTAGTGTTAGGGTTGGGGTTAGGGTTAGGGTTAGGGTACCTATTTTTAAGGTTAGCTTGAGATTTAGAATTAGGGTACCTATTTTTAAGGAATATTTTTAATCTCAATGTAAAACCCTAACCCTAATTCTAACAATAATCTTAACACTAACCTTAACCTTAACTGTAACTCTAATTCTTACCTTGATTCTAATAGTAACCCACCTTAATTCTAACCCTAATTCTAATAGGAACCCTAATCCTAACTCTAACCCTAACACTAACCCTAGTTCTAATCATAACCCTAATTTTAAATCTAACCATAACCCTAATTCTAACCCTTACCTTAATCCTAATTCTAACTATGATTGTAACCCTAACCCTGACCTGAATTCTAACCCAAACTCCTAACCTGAACCCTAATTGTAACTCTAATGCTTACCCTAATTCAGTATAACCCTAATTCTAACACTAACCCTAACCTCAATTCTAACCCTATCCCTATGCCTAATTCTAACACAAAACCTAACCCTAATTCTAACCCTAACCCTAATTTCTATTGTAATTATAACCCTAATCCTAATTGAAACCCTAATCATAAGTCTATATGCAACCCTAACCCTAATTTTAAATCTAACCACAACCCTAATTCTAAGCTTCACCTTAATCCTAATTCTAAATGTGATTTTAACCCTAACCCTAACCTGAATTCTACCCCTAACTCTAGCCCTAACCCTAACCCTAACCACGATGTTAATTGTAATCCTAACTCTAATTCTAAACGTAACCCTAATTCTCATTCTAATTCTCACCCTATTTCTAATTGTAACCCAAATTCTAATTATAATTCTAACCCTTATCCTAAGTCTGATTCTAAATGTGATTTCAACCCCAAATCTAATAATAACCCTAACCCTAATTCTAGCATTAACCCTAATTCTATCCATAACTCTGATTGTAAGGCCAACCCTTTAGTTATATATGTCCACCCTAATTCTAATACTAAGCCTCATTTTAACTGTAACCCTTATTGCAATCATAATATTTTTTTCAGTTATATATTTGCTCTAATTGAAACCCTAATTATAACCAAACCCATTATCCTAATTCTAACTATAACCCTTATCCTAACTATAACCCAAACTCTCACCGTAATTATACTCCTAACCCTAACCTTAAACTAAACCCTAACTGAAACCCTGACCCTAATTTTGACCTTACTTATAATTCTAATAGCTACTTCAAACCCTAATTATATACCTAATTGCAACCCTAACCCTTGATATAATTCTAAATATAATTATAGTACTAACAATAATTCTAACCCTAAACGTAACCCTAGTCAAACCCTAATCCTAATTCTAACCCTAACCCTAAACCTACTTCTAACCCTAACCCTAACACTACTTCTAATCCTAACCATAATTCTAACCCTAACCCTAATTATAACAAATCCCATAACCTAATTATGTACCTAACTCTAACCCTAACCTCGATTATAACCCTAACCCTAATTATGATCCTAACACTAACCCCAACCCTAATCCTAATTATAACTGTAACCCTGACCTAATCCTTATTCTAAACCTAACCCTAACTTAAATTCTAACCCTCACCCTAATTATATTTGTAAACCTAATTTTAATCCTAATCGTAATTGTATCCATAAACTGAACCCTAATTGTAACTCTAACCCTACTTATAACTCGAACCCAAATTGTAACCTTAACCCTAACCCTAACCTTAATCCTGACAATAATGCTAACCCTTACTCTAATTGTAACCCTAACCATAATTCTAACCTAAAGGATATTCGTGATTCTATTTGCAACCCTAATTCTAACCCTAACCATAACTCTACCCTACATTTGATTAACCCAACACTAACCCTAACTATAATGCTCAGCCCAATACTAATTCTAATTATAACCTAAACCCTAAATCTAACACTAATTGTAACTGTAACCCTAGACCTAATTATATTCGTAATTGTAACCCCAACCTTAAATCCAATTATAATTCTAACCTTAATTTTATCCCTAACCCTAATTCTTTTTTTAATAAAAAGGGGTAAAAACTTTATTGAATCAGAAAAGCATTACAAAGCAGAAAGAAGCACACCCAGTAGGGGCACAACCAAAACCAAGAATTAAGTAACACCCAAAAAGCTCCTCATATCCCCCATAACCCAATCTTCAAGAACAAGGGCCAAATCACTAGGAAGGTTGCCCCAATCATCCACACTCCAAGTCCACATCTGCTCAGACGCCCACCTTGCCAAACCATCCGCCACCTTATTCCACTCTCGTGGCACATGACAAAAAATAATAGAATCTAAAGCATTGCTCAGAGAAACAATTTATTTGGCCACCACCGCAAGTTGCTAGTTCACCTCCTCAAAATGTTTCTTATTCAACATATCAATGACCACCTGAGAATCAGATTCACAAACAATCTGCCTCTAGCCAAGGGATGCTCTAAAGCCAAAAGAATAGCTATAGCCTCCATGAGATTATTTGTCTGCTGACCTTTGTATATAGAGAAGAAAAAAATTACTACCCCCGAACTATCCCTACCAATGCCACCAACTCAAGCATGTCCAGGATTACCTCTAGATGATCCATCATTATTGATTTTTGGCTCTCCCATAGCAGGAGGACACCAATGACCAATATGACAGACCCTCTCTCTCCCACGCCCATGCTGGACCATCCTCAAATTTTTCTAACCACCCCCAGAGAGACCTAGGGCTTCAACAACATCACAGTCACCAAAAACAATAGGGATAGACAAATCACACTTAGCAACCAAAGTTTCCTGCAGACCCCCCAAAATCCTCAACCAGAGTTGACCAACAAGCAACTTCTTGTCCAAAAAAATTATACAGTTGCGCTCCAACCAAATATGCCAAATTATCAAACTGGGGCCAATGATCCAAGCTATGAGAAGAAAAGAGGTCTTTACAGGGGGAGACCCCAGACTCCTCCAGAAGTCCTCTAAAGAGGAAGCATGTCTACACGGCATACGCTAGAGATTCCACCAGAAATGCCAAATAACTTCTGTAAAGGAACACTGAAAGAAGAGATGGGAAATGCACTCCTCATGCCCACCACACATAACACACATAGAGGGCCCCTAAAAACCACGTTTCTAGAGGTTCTCCTAGTTAAGGCACCTTCCTTTCACTACTAACTAGGAGAAGAAGTTACATTTAGGCCAAGAAAACTTATTCCAAACCTATTTCCACCACGAGACCTCCAAGATCCTAAACATCTACTTATCAAGAACTTGATAACCTGAGGCAACAGAAAATTTACCTTTTGAATCAGCACCCCAAGCCAACACATCTCTCCCAGGAAGAGAAGTACAAACACGCCCTAACAGAATCCCAGCAAGCTCCTGATAATCCCCAGTTGCCCCACCAGGAGGCCACTCCTATGGATCCTTCCATATATACCCACAAACTTGTCCCAAATTTTGAAGAGTTTTAAAGTCAGCAACACGGCACCACCCAACATCAACAAAATGCCTACTCAAATTCTGTAGGTGGGGGTGAGTAGACAAAATGGGAGGGTAGCCATTCCAAGAATCATGCCAGAAGAGAGCATCTTGCCCCATTGCAAATCCAAAACAGCCCCTGCTTAACCAACTTGGCACTCCTTTTGAGGGTACTCCAAATCATAGAACCCTTCCCCTACAAACTAAAGTGGGCAACATCCACACTCTCCACCGCACCCAGATACTTTGAAGTAAGAATTTTTGCCCACCACTGATGCTGCTGCGAACACCACCGCCAATACAACTTAGCTACTAAAGCTTGTCCATTCAAATCAACTCTTCGTAGACCTAGACCACCAGCCTGCTTTGACCTACAAATAGCTTCCCACTTAACCAAGCTCCACTTCCTGTGAAGGAGATTTCCAAACCAAAGGAACTGTCGAGACAAACTCTCAAAGTCTTTGATAAAGCTGGAGGGTGTAGAGAGAACAAAACATCTGTATAGAGGAAGAGCCTGCACCATTGACTTTAGAAGAGTTACCCTACCCGCAGAAGAGAACCACCTGTAAGTCCAATGACTAACCAAATTTCTGAACTTATCAATAATCTCCTGCTAAAACAATTTAGGAAGCGAGCGAACAACAAGTGGAATACCAAGATACACAAAAGGGAGAGTGCCAATCTGGAAACGCAGGATACCAGCAATTCTTCTCTGAATAGCCTACGGAGTATGAAAGAAGTAGATAGAGGACTTCCCCTCATTAATTTTATGATCTGACGCAGCCAAATAACAATCCAGAATCCTGCACCATCCAGAAGCCTCCTCAACCCTAGCTCTGCCCATTAGAGTCATGTCATCAACAAAATGCAGATGTGACTGAGGGGGAATATTATTTCCAAAACTCCAGCCCTGAATCAAACCAATCTCCAGCCGGGATCTAATAAACCTCCCCAGGCCCTCTGCCAATAAGATGAACATATAGGAGGATAAAGGTTCCCCTTGTCTGAGCCCCCTAGAAGCACCAAACAACTCTGTTGGCTCACCATTAATCAACACCAAAAAGGAAGGAGAAATAACACAACTCTTGACCCACTCACTCCATTCACCAGCAAAACTAAACGCTCCTAGAATCTTAAATAAGAAGGCCCATTTAACCCGATCATAAGCTTTAGCCATGTCCAACTTAATAAACATAGCTTTCTCCTTAGAATGGTTCATAGAATGAGTCGTCTTAGCTACAATGATGACACCATCCATAATCTGTCTACCAGCCACAAAGCCCCCTTGCTCTTCAGAAATTAACCTGTTTAGCCAGAGTTTCAGTCGCTCAACAATCAACTTAGTAATAATCTTGTAAAACACATTACATAAGGCAATCAGCCTAAAAAGATCCAGAGAATTAGCCCCATCCTTCTTTGGAATGAGAGCAAGAAAGGTAGCATTCATGGATTTCAACATTTGTTTATTCATAAAAGATTCCTGGATGACCTCCAACAGATCCAACTTAATCACTTCCCAGAACTCCTGGTAGAACTCAATTGAGACGAACCTCCTGCAACAATATAATGAAAAATGCATGAAATAACAGAAATAGTAGAAACACAGAAGGAATTTATTGATCGCAGGCTACTTCGAGGGGGCAACCACCTTTGAGCAAGCTCAATACAATAAATTCATGGATACCTTCATTGGCCTCAACACATACTTAAATACCAAGATTAATCTAAACAACTATTGCTTCCCGTGAATGTGGGATAATACAATATACTCACAGGACGACTTACAAAGCATATGCATCCAACAACAATATACTAACAAAGTAAAGAGAAGGGTTAAACACAGGTTCCTAACATCCCTTCCCTCTTAGAAAAGCTTTTTCCTCAAAGCTTAAGATGTGGAAATTGTTGCTGAATCTGAAGGAGTGGTTCCCATGTAGCATCCTCTGGTTGCATTCTATGCCACTGAATTAATACCTCTGTGATGGATCAAGAGCGAAGCTGACGAGTGCGCCTATCGAGGATTGCCTCCAGCTCCAAAATGATGGATCCTTCATTATCTAATTCTGGTAAAACAGTTTGTGCACTGATGTTGGTGCCAAGAACTTTCTTTAGACAAGAGACATGAAATACTAGATGAACACAGGAAGGAGGAAGCTCCAACTTATAAGCAACTGGCCCAATCTTCTAAAGAACCTTATATGGCCCATAGAACTTTGGAGCCAGCTTATGATGCCCTTTGAGTTTCAGGGAAGATTGCTTGTATGGTTGTAGACGAAGAAAAACCATATCACCTACTTGAAAAGTGCACTCAGAACGGTGCTAATCGACTTGTTGTTTCATTCGATTTCTTGCCATGTGAAGATTGTCCTGCAAGATGCGAAGAATCTGATCCTGGGTTCAGAGAACTGTGTCGACTGCCTGAACTGGTGAACTACTGGGGTTGTATGGAAGGAGCATTGGCAGTGCCTGACCATAGACTGCTTCATATGGAGTCATTTTAGATGCAGTGTGGTAGGAGGTATTGTACCACCATTCAACGAGAGGGAGCCACTTTGCCCACTGATGCTGTTGTTATGAGGTGAAGCAACGAAGATAAGTTCCCAAACATTTGTTGATAATTTCAGTCTGACCATCTGTTTGCGGGTGATACCCTGAACTCATCTTTAATTTGGTGCCAGTGTGCCAGAATAGTTCTGTCCAAAAATGACTGGTGAAAGTAGCATCACAATCTGAGACAATGGAAGAAGGGATGCCATGAAGACAGAAGATTTGGTCCATGAAAATTTGTGTGAATGAGGAGGCGGTATAGGGATGGCTGAGGGCACAAAAATGACTATATTTGGAGAGGCAATCAACCACAACCAAGATCACTATCTTCCCTCCAGATTTAGGGAGCCCCTCAATGAAATCCATAAAAAAATCTATGCAAATCCATGTAGGGATAGGCAAGGGTTCGAGCAATCTAGGAAGGAGTGTCGTTTCACCTTTGTTGCATTGGAAGGTATCACATTCAGCCACCATCTATTGAATTGCCCTTTTCATTCCCTTCCAAAAGAAGTTATGCCGTGCCCGCTCATAAGTTTTGAGGAACCCAGAGTGCCCTGCCGATGGAGAAGCATGGAGTTCATAAAAGATAGTCTGTTGAAGATATGTGCTTTGGGGAAGCACCAAACGACCCTTGTATCTCAGAGAAGCACCATACCAAGAGTAATGCAGTACAACAGAAGGGTTATTGGCCAACTGTTGGATGATTTGAGATAATGAAGAGTCATTGACATAGCCCTACTGGACAGATTCCAACCATTTTGGAATAGGCATGGAAATAGCTGAAAGAGAAGCTTGTTCATCAAATGTGCGAGAAAGAGCATCCGCCACAATATTGTCCTTACCCTTCTTGTAGGTGATCTCATAGTCATAACCCATGAGTTTGCCAACCCATTTCTATTGTGCTAGGGAGGAGACCCGTTGTTCCAGGAAATATTTCAGACTCTAGTGATCAGTCTTGATGCAGAAATAATTCCCTAGTAGGTATGGTTGCCACTTCTGTACTACATGCAAAATAGCCATCATTTCCTTCTCATATGTAGAGAGTACTAAATTCTTACCAGAAAGGGCTTTGCTGGTGAACGCAATGGGATGTTCATCTTGAAGGAGAACAACACCAAGTCCATTGCCGCAAGCATCACTCTTAATAGTGAAGGTCTTGGAAAAATCTGGCATAGCTAGAACAGGTGTAGTACACATAGCTTGTTTCAATTTTTCAAATGCACACTCAGCAACATGTGTCCATGTAAAAGCATCCTTTTTCAACATAGTTGTTAATGGAGCTGCAATCTTCTCATAATCCTTGACAAACTTGCGATAGTAGCTAGTTAGTCCCAAAAACCCACGGAGGCTCTTGAGTGTCTAAGGATGCGGCCAATTTTTCATGGCATCTATTTTTGCAGGATCCACTCGAACCCCTTGGGCTGAAACAATATGCCCAAGATACTCCACTTCTTCTTGGCCAAAAACACATTTAGATTGCTTTGCACAGAGATGATGATTAGAGAAAAGTTGCAATATGAGATCCAGATGTTGGAGATGCTCAGCCCATGTTTTACTATAGATGAGAATATTATCGAAGAAGACTAGAAAGAATTTCTACAGGTAGGGCCATAATATTTTATTCATCAATGCCTGGAATGTTAAAGGAGCATTAGTGAGGCCAAAGGGCATGACCAAAAACTCATAGTGGTCATCATGCGTGTGGAAAGACGTTTTAGGGATATCATCCTCATGAACCCGAATTTGGTGATACCCAGAATGAAGATCCAACTTGGAGAAAAAATAAGTGCCATGAAGCTCATCAACAACAGGAATCGAAAACTTATCCTTGATTGTGATGTGATTAAGTGCTCGGAAGTCAATGCAGAGGCGCCATGACTCATATTTTTTTTGAACAAGAACTGGTGAAGAAAAGGAACGAAGCAGAAAATGGGGATTTCAGAAGCGGGGTGAAAGAATGGGAAAATTTGTCCAAGAGGGACAAAGGAGCAGAAATAGGAAATGAACACTGTGGCAAAATTTGAAGGCTATTGGATGAGAATCAAAGAAGTTATGGCAAACCCTAAAAATAGATAAATGTGGGATTTCTGGCTTTGATAAGTGGAATTTGGGATAGGGTCCTCAAGGAAGGAAATATGCAGAATTAAATTTTAGGGGTTCCAGTGAATTTGAGAGGAAACGGGGCTAAAGCAAGGAAGATATGGGGAAAAATATATATATATATATATTCCTGGAAACGATATGCAAACGGCTCTGGACGGATTCAATCTACGATTTGCCGGTCATCAATAGATATGGGCCCCAAGTATGTTCAGCTGCCTAAAGGTTTAGGGGAGTCACTCGGCCACCAATGTTGTCTAATGGCTTGCGTATTGGAGTAGTGCCCCTCACTCCACAGCTCAAGTAAAACTGATAACTGCTTTGCCACAAACGATAGCTCTTGGGTTACCTCACGAATGGGAACTAGTCAATCAGGTAGGGGTCGTTTCCCTTTTCGCTGGCAGGTCCTCTCAATGGGCCAGCTACTTCGGGGTTCCTGTGGTACTCCTCACAATGAGTTTTAGGGCTATGCCCAGACACTTCCCACAGTTAAGCGAATAGGGTTATTTGCTAATCTGAACCTACAATTGAAATGAACAATACAGATGCAAAAAAAGAAAGAACTACTGCAATAATCACAGTGCCTGGAGGCCACTGTAGAAAACAATTTGGCAGAAATTCCACCCAGCGAGCCCAAGAAAGTGCTCTGATACCAGATGAGAGGAACCTCCTGCAACAATATAATGAAAAATGCATGAAATAATAGAAATAGCAGAAACACGGAAGGAATTTATTGATCGTAGGCCACATCGAGGGGGCAACCTCCTTTGAGCAAGCTCAATACAATAAATTCGTGGATGCCTTCATTGGCCTCAACACGTACTTATATACTAAGTCTAATCTAAACAACTATTACTTCCCATGAATGTGGGATAATACAATATACTCACTGGACGACTTACAAAGCATATGCGTCCAACAACAATATACTAACAAAGTAAAGAGAAGGGTTAAACACGGTTTCCTAACATCAACTAGGAAACCATCAGGCCCTAGAGCTTTTTCCTTTTTCATTTGGAACACAACAGTTTCAAGCTTTGACAAAGAAATAGGATTAAACAAAGAAGCATTCATTTCACCGGTGACTAAGGGTAGAATACTATTCAAAATAACAGCTTCATCCTCCTTTGCGGGAAGGGAATTCTCAAATAGCAGAATAGAAAAGAAGTGAACAGCCTCAGCAGAAATAGAAGCAAAGGAGGAAATAATCTCCCCATTCGAAGGCATGAGAGAAGAAATGACATTACCTTGTCTCCTATCTTTAATAGAATTGTGGAAGAAAGAAGTATTCCTATCTCCCACTTGAAGCCACTCGATTGGGGACTTTTGTTTCCAAAAGATTTCCTCACGTAATTCCCATTCCTCAACTTCCTTCACAGCAGTAGCTTCCAGCAAACTTAGATGATCAGTGAGGCCCCGATCACGAATCTGCCTGGTGATCGAGTCCAAATGAGCTTGAGCAGACTGCTTTTCTTGAAAAACATTACCAAAGTGTTACCTATTCCACCGTTTCAACCTATATTTCACATATTGGAGCCTCTTGGTGAAGGAATACATAGCGGTCGCATGTGATGGCTTCCCCAGATTCCACCAACCAGGAAGAAGATCATGGAGAGAGTCATCTTTGAGCCACATGAGTTGAAACTTAAAAGATTGTTTTGTACAACGCCAAGGTAGCTCAGCAATAAGTTTGATTGGCCAATGATCAGAACCCCACCCATCGAAAATCTCAGAGCTAGTCAACCACCTGTCCCCCAACTAGAAACTCGATACCAAGAATCTATCCAAGTGTTTAGAGATAGCAGCTTCCCCACATCTCCTATTATTCCAAGTAAAGATCCCATTAACAGGCTTGATGTCAACCAAATTCAAGAGAGCCACATTATCCTGCAAGAGTTTAGAAGAAGGCTCCAAGCAAGAAATGCCTCCCCTCTTCTCTTCTAAAGAAACAACGACATTAAAATCCCCGACTAAAGTCCACAGGAGATAAGGATCCAAAGTCCTCACATATTTGACAGAACCCCACAACATTACCTTGCCATGAAAGTCAGTCAGAGCATAGATGTTAGAAAAGAGTACTCTCTCTCCAAACTCAAGATGAGAAGTGACACAAGAAATCAAACCTCTGCAAGAGTACCACCAAATTGGCTTGACTCTCCATGGGTCCCATAAGCAAGCAACTCCACCAGAGCTACGAAGCGCACCAACACATTGACACTGACCGCGACTCCAAATCTTTGAAGCCACATTCATCATACTATCAACAGATAACTTAGTTTCTTGAAGGAAAACCACATCAGGAGAATGAAAACGAACCAAATCCTGAATAGCCTTTTGTCTAGGGATGTTATTCATACCCCTCACATTCCAAGAGAGCACAATCATCGTTGGGATTGGGAGAAGTGAGTATCAATAGTCCTCACTGAACCCGACTCGACCAATGTCTCACCAGCTAGCTTTACCTTTTCTTGGTCCTTTTTTCTACCAACCTTAAGAGGTTTCTCAGGAGCCCCTTTTTTGAGGGTTTTTTGTTGCAAACCCAAGGCTGGGGAAGGAGCCTTACTTTTTCCTAAGTCTAAAGCACCCCACACTTCATATAGAACACCACCATCACTAGGAGAGCCACCAAAATCCTCTAGGACTAAATCTAACTCACCTTGAACAGGAGCTAGAGGAGCCAAATTAGTGTCCATCTGAGTACCCTGCTCACCGAGCTGAACTGAACTAGGAATCACAATAGGCTGATCTCCAGGAACAACTTCAACAAAAGATCCAACTATTGCCTGCAAGTCCACCTAAAACCCTTCCTCATGGACCAAATCCTCCAACGTCTCAAATCAGTTTAAGGTTTCCTCCTCCTGCCTATCCTTGAGGGATCTCTTCTAGCCTCGACCACGATTACGAGACTTAACCAGAATAAAACCTTCTTTATCAGCCCCCCCTCCATGCATGAGAGCTTTACCCTTGTCTTCTTTCAAATCAGGCTGAGTAGGAGTAGTACTTGAACCAACTGCCCCAGAAGCTCAGGGACACCTCCGCTGAACATGACCATATTCATGACATAGCCGACACCTGAAAGGTAACATCTCATAATCTAATGGCCGAGTCCAGGAGCAAGACCCAATCGTCATATCAATAGAATCTGGAAGTGGCTAGCTCAAATAAATTTCAACACAAACCCTAGCATAAGAAAAAATTCTCTTATTTAGAGTTTGCTGAGAAGGACCAATAGGTTTTCCTAGCAACAACGCAATCGACTGCAATATGTCACTTCTCCAGCATTCAAGCGGCAATCGAGGAAGTCGAACCCAGACTGGGATTCTAGAAGGCAACTCCTCTGCTGAGTTAAAGCCAGCATGCTATGGTTTGATAAAGAGACCCACCTGATTATAAAAATATGGACCCCCTTCAAAGGCCCTGTTCCGATCAGAAAGACATGAGAAATCCACCATAAAGAAGTTATTTGTAGCCATCAAAATCTCCTTTTGGGTTCCATGTATTGCGAATCTATGTATCAAGAAATCAGGGAGAAACCCTCATCCCCATGAACTTACAAATCAAAACATGATTGTAGTAGTAATTAATATCATCAGCTATCGACTCTGATTATATTACTAAAATTGGCCGCTCTTGGGCCCTCTCCAAGCATCCATTCACCTTTTGCAATTTAAGGGAACCATTTTAGACCACATCTGATCCAGAAGACTGAATGGGTATTCCGGCATCCTCCCCAGCCATAGAAGAAGCATGACCCACCATATCCAAAGGCACATTCGAGGCAATTTATACCCAATGAGTGAGGGCCCAAAATGTCCCCCACACCATGTTGAATCCAAAGCAAGGGCTCAAAACAAGCTCATCACCACAACAGATGGCACCTCAAAGGAAGAAAAAAACTCCCTAGAGTGCAGAAAACATGAACCAGAGGGCACACAATAAAAAGAAAACACAGTGTTGGAAACCCTTGAAATCTGCACACCGTCACCTGCACCAGATGATGCCTCACAGCCAATAAAAAATAGAAAAAAAGAAGAAACATATAAGTAGACCTGGTCCCCTTGACCCTCCACTGACATGCAAATCCCCTGCGCACAGAGAAAGCTTGAACCTGCAAGCTAGGGCTCAGGTGCCCTAGCCTGCCCTCCCATGCACTCCATCGTCATTTTCACCCTAACCCTAATTCTTACCCTAATGTTAATTCTATTATTAATTCAAACCCTAATTCAATGCAAATTGTAACTATAATTATGTGTTGTGGCATTCATGTAAATAAATCTTGTAATGTTAGAATTAGGAGTTATTTTAATTTACTTTTTAATTATTTAGTTTGCTCATGTTGAGGTGCATTTTCAAAGGTTCAAGAAACTATATTAATATATGCTCAAAATATACAATAAAAAATATGATTCCTAAGAGTATAAGTAGAGTAATCAAAAATTTCAATACAAAGAGAGATTATAACTCCAAATGGCAAAATGGAGAGAAGACAATCAAGCATTCATGAACTCGGTAACAGTCTTTGAACAATGAGAGACTGCATGATTTTCAAGCTCCCAAGGAAGACAAACCCTCACATCTTTGCTCTGTATGCTTTACTCTATATGTCTCGGTCTGCTCTATATGCTCTATTCTGTATGCTTCAATTTGCTCTCTATACTCTACTCTGTATGATCATGTTGAGGTGCATTTTCTAGTGCTTGAAGTACATAATCTATTGATCTTGAATTTTCATCTTCAACATTAAAATCAGTATTAGCATTTGATCGATTAAGTTCTTGTCTTTCTTCTCTTTCAAGGACACTGATTTGTTGAGATGTTTGTGCATGACTTATTTTCATCATATTTGGTTGTTGCCAATTTTGTAATTCTAATTGTTCAATTGTTTTTGATATAATAAAGCGGCAAAAACAAGGGGCCAAACCCTTACAAAACAACCCAAAAAAGGAACAACAAAGGCTCACGAACAAAAGGAGCCACTAACAGCAACAACAACATTGACAGCCGATTAACAGCAAAAAGTAAGTAGTAGCAGTCTGACAGCAGAAAGAAATAGAAAGTAAAGAGATAAAGCTAGGAAGAAACATCCTCCCAGCCTTTGGACAAGAAGTCATAAATTTTATCAAACTCTTTAGTCTTCTCTTCATCCGCACCATGTGCAAGGGTATCCTGCTCCTGCAAAAGAGTTAAATTAACCATAGCCGAGCGGCAAAGCATACTATTTATGAAGCGTCTGAGGGAAAGAAGCTTCTACTCAAGGGATTCCACCCAGTTTCTTAGAGCAGAGATTTCATCCTCCTGATTAGCACCTTCCTCTTTAGCATCTTCCTCGACCTTCTCAACTGTCATCCCCTCCCCATCTTGAGTTTGATCTCCAGGCATAGAATCCCCACCATCAGAGTCCTCATCTTGCATATCTTTTTCCTCCACCCCTTCAGTCTCCTTCGAGATCTCCTGCACTTCGATGTCTTCACCTTTAGACAACTCACCCTCCTGAGTAGACATATCCGAGTCACTTTCAGAGTATTCTATCAATTTAGCCTGAGGGGCTAGTTTGCCTGCAATTCAGCTAGATCTTCTAACACCCGAAGTGTTACCCTCAGTCTTATCTTTAGCCATTTTAGTTTTAGCCTTTTTCGGTGGTCCCTCACTGTCACTTTTTTGATTCTTATGGGCCCCATATCTCCCCGAGTCAGTGATCTCCACAGAAGGCTCCACTTCCTTAAGTTGTCGTTTCTTCGATTTCACACTACCTTTGGAAGTAGGAGTATGAATGTCCTTCGTAGTAGTCTCTTCCAAGGATTCAGAAAAGGAAACCCCTTTTAGTTTCTAGGTGGTCGGGGTAGAATCACTGGGTTTCTCAGAAGTGGTATCAACAATGGAATCATTATCCCAAGGATTTCAACAATGGTGGGTGGTTGAATGGGTTCCGGCGGGGACAAGGCGAGATGGAATTTATAAAGGCGATGGATGAGGCCTTGGTGAAGGGGGATAGGCCGCTTTGAGGGCTTCATAGCATACTTAGCTTTCACATGGTCGACAGAGTGTTCCAACGAAGACAACAAATAGAAAGGAAAGCTAATAAGAGCATTTCTCCTAAAGTGGTTAAGAAGGGGAAGGTGGTAGTTGTAAAACCTGGTATAGCGACCCTTTAAGGTGAAATATTTCATCAACAGGTAGCGCATAACATCCCATGGCTCCGGTCACTTAGCACGATCAAACCCTCCTTGATATGGAACCAGTTCCTCCCCCTCGCCCAGAAACAAATTCTGATTTTGGTGGTCCGCAACCCTAGCCTTCCTCTTCAATTCCGTGCCTTTATTGGAAGGACCAGTAGCCATTGTAATGACCTCCTCAGAAACCTCGAACCCAATCTTTCCAATTTGGACTTTGCGGTTATCCCACGAAAGGGCACACTGCACAGAAAGATTTTCGTCGTGGCCATTAAGGCATTCTAGGAAAGGGATAATGCCTCCTTCCTTACAATAATGCCACACTAAGGCATTATCCCTGAATTCACTGCAAGTGATGGGTTATGTTCGGATTCTACGATACATTTCTCTCTCAACCTCATTCGTCGTATCCTTTGTTCTTCACTTTTTGCATCTGTCATTAGTTGACATTGTCGTCTTCGATATTCCCTCTGATATTGTATTCAATATTCCCTTGGGTATTGTCTTTGTTCCTCCCTAGATTCAAAATTCAACGTAGGTCGAGCCATACCTACATAATAGTTGAAAACAAATATTTAATATAAACTTATATAAGATAAAATATAAGTTGATTGGTTTGTGTAACCAAAATTAATTACAATAATAACAAATCCTAGTATGTTGTATATAGTTTGGTTAAAATGTGATTGTTATGTTGTAAGTGTAACTCTTTTTTTTTTTTTTTATTTCTATCATTACCTCTTATATTCTAATTTGATCGAAAAGTAATTCACATTTTATTTAATAAATAGATTGAAATTGTAATAAGTGAACAAAGTAAAAGCAAGCTTACTATTTTAATGGGTTTTTGAATAGAAGACATCCAAATTGTCAATAGTCTTGTAAATGTTAATATACCAATGGTGAAACTAAATTTACCATGATTCAACTATGCCTATCTATACTAATAATTGGGGGAAATTGAGTTGCCTATTTTTAGGGTTTTATTGAAAGGCTCGAAGAACAATATAGTGTTTTAATTAAAATATACAATCACAATATAGTGTTTTAATATTGTATATTTTAATCAAAATATTAATATTATATTTTAACGTAGTATTTTAATCAAAATATACAATATAAAGAGAAATTATATTATTATGTGGTATTTTTATTCAAAGATTCAAGAAACTATATTAATATATGCTCAAAATGTACAATCAAAAATATGATTTCTAAGAGTATAAGTAGAGTAATAAAAAATTTCAATACAAATAGAGATTAGAACTCCAAATGACAAAATGGAGAGAAGACAATCACGAATTCATGAACTCGGTAATAGTCTTTGAACAATGAGAGACTGCACGCTTTCCAAGCTTTAGAGGAAGACAAACCCTCACAGCTGTCTGAATTTTTTGTATATTGATGATATTTTTTTTGTTGTAGTGAGCAAAGTTGGCAGCCTTGCTGGCAATTTTCTCAAACATGTCATTGATAAACTTGTTCATAATTACCATACCCTTGCTAGAACTTGAGAATTTTAAATAAGTAGATCTTAAAGATTTGCTTGTTATTTTTTTCAGCTTTTTTAGGAACCTTGTTTTCATTTTCAACCTTATGAACTTTTTTTTTCTACAAAATTTTCAATCATGGCATTTTTCTCTTGATAGGCTTCTTATTTGTCCTTTTTTTGATGAATAAGAACTACAAAAATCATAGAGCCAAATTAGAAACTAAATTTAAATTTAAACTAAAAATAAAATTAAAAGTCATTGTAAAACACTAAAAAATATGCATATGCTAGTTTTTCTTTAACTATATGAATATTAAGTGAGTGCATCTTGATTAGTCAATGTAGATTAACTAAAATTTTGACACATTCCTTTTTATTATTCTAAGGTCTATAACTATACAACTATTGCTAAAACTATATTCTATATTTAAATCCAAGTGATAATAAAACAAACCATTACTAAAAATTAGAAACTTTGAATGGATGTAATAGTACATTTAAATCATGCACCCTGAAATACATATTTAATTTTGAGAACATTTTTTTAATCTTTCCATTAATAATTTTTTATTATTCAATATAATAATTATTAACTAATTATAAAATAATAATTGTCTAGTGGGTGTGGTCTAGTGGTTAAGACCACTTGGTCATTATTGTGGAGACCAAGGTTCAAATCCCCCCAAAGACATCTTGGCTTCTAAAATGGTTGTGGCTCTATGTAGGTGACTCTTGGCACTTTGTGGTTCTTGAGTGGAGTGTGTTTGAATTCTGGTGGTAGTGGTAGTTCGATGGGGAGGAGGTCTGTCATGGCCTCATTTTTAAAAGATGACTCTTCCACCACCCTTAATTTATTACCCAACCAAATTCTGGCAGAAAAATTTATTGAAGACATGACTGGGAATTATGATGGAGGTTTCGTGGCGTAGAAGTCAAGGATTGCAGGTTTAAAAAAGGAACAAAAGGTCAAGGATTGCAGGATTTTCCAGCACGAACAAAGATAAAAAGGGAGAAGAAGGCACGACAGTGGAGGAGGAGGAAAAGAAGGGAGGGTGGAGAAACAAGGAGGCATTGTGCAGAGCAGAGGCAAATTATTCACCATATCAGTTATGAAACGCTCTTGTTTGTAAGTTCTAAAATCTTTTCAACAATTCCATTATGTGCGCATCCTGCTATCATTGGATTCCATGAGCTAACAAATCTTTGAGGCAACCCTGTCAAATAGTTTTGTGCCTGTCTGTGCTTCCACATTTTACATACGTACCTTGTCTATGCTTCTACACCCCTCATACGTAGCTACCAAGCACTTGCAGCTATATCATCTGACACACAAAAAAAACCCACTTTCAATTATGTTTTGAAGGATGTCCGTACTCTGTTCCAACGGCTCCATTTTGGCACTGCTGAGGAACTTGGCTCCACACCTACCAAATATATTGTCTGGGAGGAAAAAATACAACGCCCTTCAATAAACCCATTTGTGCATACTCTGCAATGAATTTCTATTCCATGAGACTACATCTCTATTAGGACATTTTGTCTGATAGTTTGTGAAGCCTTGAATGTGCTTCCACATTCTACGTAAACCTTTACTAAAGCAAATCCAAATATAATATTAGAAAAATAAAAAGACCTAAACATTATGCTATGACCGATGTGAGAATGCTGGCAAGGGCTGAAGAGTTTGACTTTACACCTACTAATTGACAATTGCATGAGAGTTTCTAAAGCCATTTTCAGCAAACCCATTTTGATTATAGCCTGCACTCATGGCATTTCATGAAAACCACATTTCTTTGAGGCATTCTGCCAAACAGGTCAAGCGCCTTATCTTTGCTCCCACATTTTGCATACATGTTTGCCAGGACACCTACAGTGACAACATTTGATATACAATCCCCTTCCATTGTTGACAAATGTCTATACCCTGATTTAATGCGCCCATTTTGGCACAGTCAGGGAGGACACTGGCCAAGGTTATGAAATTTGATTTTTCCCTACCAATTTCATTTGCTTGAAAGTTTCTAAAGCCTTTCCTCAACAAACTATTTTGTGCGCGTCCTACAATCATTCCATTTCATGAGATGATGCCTTTTTAGGGCGCTCTGTCAAGCAACTCAAATGCATTGTCTATGTTTCTGCATTTTGAAAGTTCTAAGCCTTTTTCAACAAACCCAGTCTGCGCTCATCCTGCGATTTTTGCATTCCATGAGATGACATCTCTTTGGGGCACTCTATCCACAGTTTGCCTGCCTTGTGCGTGCTTTCACATTTTGCATATATGTCTACCAGAGCATCTCTAACTATAATATCTGGTAAAATAGTTAAATAAAACAAAACCCACCTTCATTATGCCTTGACAGATGTCCATATCCTGTCCCGAGATGCCCTAAGGACACCACGCAGGGAGAATACTGGCAAAGGCTGAGGAAACTAGTTTTATACTTGTCCATTTAATTGCCTCGAAGTGTTAAAGCCTTTACAACAAATCCATTATGTGCATGACCTGCCAACATTGCATCCCATGAGATGAAGTCTATTTGTGTCAATTTGTCCAGACTCCCACGTGTTGCCTATGACTTCACATTTCCATTTTCATAATATATGCCTGTAGGGCTTCTCCAACTTTAGGTTAGAAATGTTTTACTCACAAAAAAAATAGGAAGCTTCTATTCCTTCGTGAGATACCTGAATAGTAATTATGAAAGTAAAAAGGTATAAATGCGTAAATATGAACTAATGTGGAGGAGGAAAATGTTATGTAAATAAATGTAGGATGAATTAGCATTAGGAAATTATAAGTGTGAAGAAATTAAAATGTAATATAATGTGTATGAATCCCAGTATGTGATGTGTTAGAATTAGGGATGATTAAAATTTATATAGAACGTAGATTTTATCTTAATTTCAATTAATTATTCTGAAGGACTTTTAAGGGTATCTCTTTTTTTTTATTTATTTATTATTTACATTTAATTGATGTAAATTTGATTCAATTAGATAGCATGTGGTAGAAAGTATATTTATTTTAAAATACAATTAATTGTTTTATAGATTTGGAAATTTCATATCTTGCTTCAAGGAGGTAAATTTTATTTAGTTACAATTATCTTATTTAAAAAAAAAACTATAAAATGTAGATTTACTTTTAAATATAATTGATTGTTTTATTATCGGTTATATTTAAAATATGGATTTATTTTAAATCAATTTACCTATGGGTATCATCTTTAGAATATGACGACCTATCACAAAGAAAATATATACCCACGAATATAAAATTTATTAGTCATGAAATGTCTCATTATTTTAGAATGAGAACTTTTATTATCTTTTATATTTAAAAGCTAGATTTTATCTAATTTCAAGTAAAATGTTTCATTATTTTAGGATGTGAACTTTTATTATTTTTATGTTTAGAATTTAGATTTTATTCAATTTCAAGTAACACTTTTATTATTTTTATGTTTAGAATTTAGATTTTATTCAATTCCAAGTAAAACTTTTATTATTTTTATGTTTTAGATTTTATTCAATTTCAAGTAATTGTCCTAGTTAATTAATTAAGTGAGGTCTCATCATTTCAGAATATGAACTTTTACTATCTTGTGTATTTAGAAATTAGATTTTATTAAATTTCAAGTAATTAACCTAGTATGGATATTTAAGGGTTACCTTTATATGCATAAGAATAGAGCAGGTAATTAACCTCATTATTATTTCTCTCTTTTGGGTTTTCTCATATATAATAAATGCATGAGTAGCTTTGAATAATGAGAGAGAGAGGCTCCTAACGTGTGGCTAATTATGTTAAATTTTGGAATTTAATAAGTTACATAGCATGTGGATTATGGTAAATTGAAATTTGTTTTGTGATTTGTTAGATAGAAATGATTATTCTTTACTATCCATTTCGATTGTAAATTTGAAATCAGGCTTGAGTTACTATGTAAGAAAATGATATTCTTTTAATTACATTAAAAATAATGGAAGAGTAGAGAACCCATTTTGTTGCAGTCTCCTTACAAAGGAAAACCTACCATTTTTAATACATATTACCATGGGAGAAAATCAACACGATTGATAAGAAGAAAAGTTCTATAATCTTACTAACATTGAACGTGACATGCTTTTTACCAACTTAGACCAGCCTGCCTAGGATAAACAGGAGTAGACCATTGAGTCGATTAAACCCATATAATGAAGGATAGATTAGAACTATGGTTTGAAAATGAAGCTACAAGTCTAGGTAATGGTGCAACGTTACCTACAGATAGACTCTTGTTGGCGATAGGTACCGTTGTATGCTCTCACCTCGCCTTCACAGACCTTGGTGATTAGAAAATGGGGCTTGTTGACAACACAAGTCTAATTCAGAGATGGCTTGGAAATTGTTAGATAAGGCAACCAGTTCAAACAAGAAACCCCATCTACCATAAGCTCTCACCTCGCCTTTGTGGATCTTGGTGAAAGCACTAGGGAATTAGGTACGGACTTAGTCATGAAATTACCTAATTTCGCTTGAGGAGTAAACTAGATTTCATGAGCAAACACCTGATAGGGATTCCTCCAGACTAGGACTAATTGACAAATGCCCCTTTATGTGTTTGTGGTAGTGGATTAATTTTTGTCCCTATTTACCTAAGTGGGTGGCAACTGACGAAGAACTATCTGGGGCAGGTAATAACCCTAGAAAGGGTTGGATACCCGCTTACAGTTGCATCAAACATAGTGCAAAACAGAACTACATATTTGCATTCCCTGTGTCAGTTGCATCCGAAGGAGGGGGGCCTTGATCCCGTGGATACAGGGTATGTAGGCAGTCTGGATGGCGAAGGATGCCCCCAGTACTCAGGTCCCCCGAATGTAGGGTATTCTTCTATAATTAATATTGCGATCTTAATTTTCTGTGTAGTGAATTTTGAGACATGTTAACATGAGATTGTCCAGTTAGTTTTGTGCAGATGACAAGGATGCAGTTGCTGGAGGAAAAGCAAGTTGTCGGAACTGAATGCAGGATGTAATGCATGACTTAAGGCATGTGTTGATCTGTTGTCCATGCATGTTATCTTGAGAAATGTACTTTCTCTCTTCACTGGAATAATAGTGGTGAACTTTTCAAGACTTTATGACTTTAGAAAACTAAGTTCTAGTTGTCTAACCACAATAACATTTATTGAGCAATACTTAGTGTATACACCTGAAATTGGCACGACTCTATCTAAATAAATATTTATAATATTTATTTCATCTAAATTCCTCTATCAATAAATAAATAAACAAATTTATTTATTTAATTCGTATTCTTCCAACAATTAAATAAAATCATTTATTTAATTAAATTCTTCCAAGTCCTCCAACAAATTAAATAATACCAATTATTTAATTAATTATTCCAAAATCATTTTAAATTAAATAATACCAATTATTTAATTATTCTTCCAATAATATTTTCTTTAAATTTAAATAAATCCAAATATTTATTTAAGTTGTCATTTTCCTCTAAAAATTGAATTATCTAAAAATAATTCAATAAATTCACATGCACATGTAATTAAATATTTTAATATTTAATTAGCATTTATCCTCTCACACATGTCCTATTTCTCCTCCACTTCAAATCAGTTAACTAATCAATTAATTCACTTAACTGATTAGTCTATTATGTTAACTGATCAGTCCACTTAGTTAACTCCTCAATCTATTTTTGTTAACTCTTCTATTGCATGATAGACCAGGACACTTGTCCTTTTCTGATTCACGTACATATCTCAACCTTCCTCAATCGTTGATCTTCTTGTTCGTTCTACATCATTGATCTTCTCTCTCACAAGCCTATAAGTACAATCATATTCCTCCATTTCTATCATCTAAGCTTTCAGTAAACTTACTCTGCAGAATTCACAGCACGCCTTTGGCACCCAACACCATCTCCATAGCTTGGATCACCCTTTTTATTGTATTGAAGCTCATCTTCATTACAAGAAGTCATTTCTCTATTGCCATCTTGAAAAACAAAGCAAGGAAGTGTGCTTTCTGAGGGCTTCATTCATACAAAAGCAAACAATGGAAGCCGCGAGGCAATAAGGTTTGCAAGGTTTGTTCTTCGTTTTAAATCTTTGTTATTTGCAATTTCTATTGAGTTATTGGGTTATTTATTAATCATTGATATATTATCCACATTTCTCCATAACACTTAGAATTAATAGTAAAATTTCACGAATCTACATTTCCTGCATCTGGTAGATCAAAATTTTAATTCCTCGTTATTTTTGGATTCAAAGTTTAGTATTATTTTGTTAAGGATGAGTCAGGTCCTTACAAGGTCCCCCTTGTGACCTCCGCTAGAGTGGGCCAGCCTAAAAATTCCCACACTTATCGAACAAATATATATATAATAATTAAATAATTATAAATATTTGTAATATAAATCTATCAAATATTAATACATAACATAAAATATTAAATAATGAAACCAACTTGTATCAATAATTAAAATTATAATCTCTCGTTAATGGGAGTAAGGGAGTTGAGTCTCGAAGGAAAAGATTGGAGACTAGATGGAAGCCTCTGGATGAAGGTTGGGTCAAGATGAATTTTGATGGTGTGTCCAGGCGCAATCCTAGAGATTTGGGAGAAGGGTGTATTGTAAGAGATTGGAAAGGAGCAGTGCCAGGGAAAGCAGCAAAAAAACTCTTTTTTGGATCTAATAATGAAGTAGAGCTTCAAGCTTTACTATTAGGGCTTCAGATGTGTCAAAGTCTTAATCAGAAAAAGGTGATGGTGGAAGGGGATTCCCGGATTGTTGTTATTGCTATTAGGAATAGAAGAATTCAAAATTGGAAATTACAAGTCTTATTAAATGAAGTGATATTAGTCTTTGACATCTTTGATGGGGCAGTGGTTAATCACATCTATCATGAGGCTAATGGAGAAGCAGATGCGTTGGCTAACATAGCCATTGATTCAAAGTTAAATCTTATTAGGGAGACGTTGAGTAATGATGGTGAAATAACTTTGAGATGACGTTAAATCATGTTTTGCAAGATGCGTGATGTTGGCGAAGCGTGCGAGGTGAGATGAAACAGGGGAAGCTGAATGATTTTGCATGATGGATGGAGAGTATTTCAATTGCTTTAGCCTTTGCTTTGAAAATGTGGATATTGTCGAGAAAATAATGGAGACTCCTATTAGGTTGCTATGTAGGAAGAGGCAAATGTCGTTTCTGAGGGAAATCTTAGAGAATAGAATGAGCAAGGTGTCCAAACTGAAGTGTGGAGTGATTTTGTATTCCATAGAATGAGTCTTTGGTGAGGATTTCATGGTCTGTGAGAATAGATACAGGGTGAATAGTGACCTGGCATCCATGTTTATGGCGGTGTTGTTAGACCTCGGGAAGGAGAAAAGTTTAATAAAGTTGCTAATGGAGATGTTTGTGGAGGTAGATTTTAGATAGGAGTTCGAGGAATCCTTAGGAGTTGCAAGGAGTGGGATTGGTATTCCTTTACTGGAGGATTTTCACAGGATCAACCAAGAAGGGGACTTAGTCAACTGGTTACCATTCATAGCTGATAAGAAGGTGGAGACGATTGTTGCGAGGAGGAAGAAGGTGGCTCGAGGAGCACAATTCTTAAAGAAGCTGGCATGTCTAGAAGTGGAAGACGACAGGCTACAAGATTTCCTCAACAAATTTTATGCTGAGGATAGCAATGCTTAATTGATAAGTATGGTTGTATATGATAGGGATTTTGCTTATACCCTAGTTATGTATGTAGAATATAATAGGTAGTTCAGGGATTTTATTTTATTAGGTAGTGTTGTTGGCAAGAGACACTACTAGGTATGATATATGTTGTCATTGATGGTAACTAAGATCATCCCAATCATCCGCATGACACAATTTGTTCATACCAGAAGTCAGATTCAGAATTTGTCTAAGTCTGGGCAGTTAGGAACAGAGCAGCAATAGGGTCCGGTATTTTGGTCTGGATCTCTCTGGTGGGAAGTCATGATTAGCTGCGGATCTAGTGGAGTCATATGCATTGTCAAGATAGTCTAACTCCAGATTTTTGTCCTCCAATGATGAAGGATGCAAAAGATATTAGCCTCTGAGTACCAGGTTCCAGTTTGTTAGAGCAGACAGAAGAAGAATAGGCCGACCTTGCAGAAGATCTTGATTCTGGATGTATGGAAGTTGTTTGTTAGACAAATGATAATGATCAATGATAGTGGCTGACATGAGTGATGATTTTCAAGAGAAATTTTTGGTCCGCACTTTAAGTTATGCATAGATCTAGCCGATAGAGTAGAGCATTCATAAAAGTTCTAAGTGTTGTTGAAGCTGACTGATAGAATGATTATAGATCATATTGCAGATATATATAGCCAATGAAATTGGATGATTTAGTGTGTGTGATATATGCGAATAAGGCATATGTGAGAAGAATAGAAATCCAAAGTGCGAATGAAGGCAAAATAGTAAGAACAATAGAGCAAAGATGAAATGTGTAAGATCAGTTTTTGTACTTAACCTGAATTGAAATTCTTGCATAAGTAGATGTTATTAATCAGTTTGAATCTCTATCATTTTCTTGTAATGTTTCCATAGGTAGTGAGCCTCCATTTGAGCAGTGAGCTCTGGGTAGTGAGCTCGAATGCATGTGCATTCCCATTTGTAAAAATACTTTTAACAAGGTATTAATATTTGTGGGTTAACCCCCACCGTGATTTTTCCCTTAACCGGGTTTCCATGTCAAAATCTTGGTGTCGAATGTGTTATCTATGTTTTCTATTCATTGTTATTGATTGATGCTGAAATGTTTATATCATTAAATTAATTATAAGTGGAAAAGGAAGATTGAAAGAGAAAAGACTGTAAAAGTGTGACAATTGATTCACCCCCCCTTCTTAGTTGTCCAGTCCTAAACCAACAATTGGTATCAGAGAAAGGTTCCTTTGGAAAAGTTAACAGCTTAAGGAAGATCTGGGAAGGCAGTAAAAATGGATTAATATAATCTTCAAGGACAACTTAATCTCACCCTAGATGATCTTGAGCAGTCCAAGGCAGAAGTCTAAGAACTGCAAGATAATCTCAAAAGGCTGAAGACTTCATTAAGATCTTAAAAGAAAAGTTGAGCGAATCCAATGCAAAAGGAAAGGAGCAACCTCTTCAACTGGAAGACAAGGCCCTGAAAGAAAAGACAAAAGAATGTGAAAAGTTAGCTAAAGAAGTTGTTGTCCTAAAACATGAAATGGAAACTGGGGTGATGAGACTAACCAAGGAAATTGAAGATAGGAAGAAAATTGAAGAAGAGATGAAGCAAAATCTAAAAGAGAGAACTGAAGAATGTTGTAGAATGGATGGAATAGTTGGTCTCCTAGAATCTAATCTACAAGAAAGTAGAAACAATGAGAGAGAACTTGAGAGACAGATTATCACTCTCAGACATGACCTAGAAATTGCAAACGAGTATAAGGAGAAGTTCAAAATAAGCTTAGCTAAACTCGAAGCACTAATTGAAGAATAGAAAAAGGATAATGACAAGTGTAATCTTAGATATGAGAAAGGTGAAAGCTCTGGATCTGAACAAAGAAATTTTCAACCAAGGGATAAAAGGAACATAACTAGAAAACCTCTAGTAAGACAACCTAATGCTTAAAGATATCCATCATTTAATGGAAATTGTTTCAATTGCAATAAATTTGGTCATAGAGCTATTCAGTGCAGAAGTAGAGCAAATCAAAATGGTCCATCCTTTTCCGGTTAATGCTTCAAATGCAAGAGGTATGGTCACAAATCCAATGAATGTAGAAGTATGATAATGAATAACTCAAATGGCAATTCTTTCAATGGCTACTGCTTTGCTTGCAATGGATTTGGACACATGGCTAATCAGTGCAGGTCAAGAGGAAATTGAGTGTGCTTTAACTGCAATAAATCTGGTCATGTTACAAGATTCTGCAGAAATAGGAACAATGGAAGAAGAGGTCCAGTAAATAGAAAACTGGATGAGCAAAGACAAGACTGAGGCAAAAGGAAAATTGATGTGAATGAGATATGAAGTGAAATGAACAAAATTTGGATAAAGAAAGATATAATAAACAATAGTGATGGGTCCGCACCGGAATCTGTTGCTGACAATTCCTCCGGGAATTAAGTCAGAAGCTCTAGCTCAAGGGGAGCTGCATTGAACATCAAATTCCCCCAGTTAGTAAGTGGGTGCCTGAGTCGGGCACAATAAAAGAGAATATTCTGAATTGGTCTAGAACCTTTGGAAGGATTTCCAGAAGAAAAGGTGTTGATATGAAACCGAATATAATTAGGGCAACACATTTATTACAAAGGCAAATTAGGTGATGCAAAGCTTTAAAAGGTCACTTAGTCACTCATTTGAATCACCTTGCTTTCGAAGAAAACAAGAAGAAGAGCATTTGAGCTGCAAATCTAGAGATTGAGGCAAAGAGCAGATTCAACTGGCAATTGATCAACCCCAAACCCCGCGAAAGAAAAAGGTACCTCTCTGCAAAGCTTTGAATCTAAAATATGTTGATATGGCTACTCCTCATGTTGTTGATATTACTAAAAGGTCTCGACCAAAATTTAAGAAGCATCCTCACAAATCAATTGAAGTCGACCCATTAGGTGCTTTTTAAAGTGTTCTGTATGGTGTGTTGCATTTAGAAGACATTAGGGTTTATATTCATGCAAATATAGATGAGTTTGGAGATTCAAGGTATGTAGAATTGTTTGAAAAACAACTCACAAATGAAAATCACAAACTCAAACCTGAGTATAAGGCCCTACAGGACAAACACTCTATTCAGATTATGGGGTTTCCAACATTTGATGAGGATGAATGGGTCTGATACGTCCTGAGTCGGATGCATGATGAATTCATTTGGTTGTTAAAACCATTCAAGATTACCAGGGATGCTATCAGAAATGTAACTAGTTTAAACTCAACTGGAGGATTGCCCATGCTGAAAGCCATGAAAAACTAGACAGTAACTGATGCTACCAGAGCTAAGTTCGACAGAAGGGCAATGACCATTAACGATATTATAGAATCGGATGTCAAATTCACCTCCATGGTGATTAGGTACAAGATTTATCAATCGAGCAAAGAAAATTATGTTTCCAGAACAGCCATATATGCTGCATATAAGATGCTAAAGGAAAATATTGATTATGACTTGTGTGAACTACTACAGAATCAACTGATTGTAAATTTAAACAAGATCAGGAAATATAAGAAAAACACTTTCAAGTATGGTACATTGATTCTATGTCTATTCTTTTACTTTATGAATGAGGTACCCAGGGTAAAAGGTGTGCAGTGGACCAAGGATGAGCCAGTTGCCATTCAAATCAGAAATCATCTTCGTAACATTGGTGATTTCAAAGCTCACAAAACTGCAATATGGGGTTACTTCAAGAATTTTCAGAGTATGATGCACTCAAGGGAAAGAATTCCTAATTCAATTGTTGACAAGTACAAAAATGAAATATGCTTCATGGTTGATATTGATCAGTGTTTAATGGAAGCAGTGGAACCTAGAACTGTTTGGATCATGCCCATGGGGTATGAAGTAGATGAAAGGATCTTAGATATGTATGCTCAACATCTGCTAAGCAAGCCCAAAGACACAATGGTTGAAAGATTTGGAACTTATGAGGAGCTGAGTTTAAAGTTGCATACTGAGCTTAGAGAACTTGAAACCAATAGGAGAGCAAGAAAAGAAGTTGAACAGTTAGCTGAAATTTTTTGTCTAACTAAGGAAGCTGTGAATAAATTTTAGAGAAAGAACATAGAAGGATGAGAAAGAGAAACAAGATAAGAAATAAATAGGTGATCCAGTGGAATTCTCTTCCACTTCAAGAACTACTAGAAGCTCTGCTACTGCCTCTGCTCCTTTCAAAACTGCAAAACCAGAAGCAAAATCATCTGAAAAATGGGAGAAAAGGAAGAAAACAAAAGCATCCCAGACCTATGAAAGCATAAGAGAAGTAGATACAGACTCTGACATTGAAATCAAGGAACTAAAGGTCACTGGAACAAAAGCTGCAAAGTTAACCAAAGAAAAGTCTTACGGAAGCAAAAGGACTAGCAAAAAGCAAAAGACAGAAGATTATGAGGAATATGTTGAGAAGCCCACACTCTCCCTAGAAGATGTGATAAAATCACTCACTGTGGATGGTAATCTAAAACCCATGATTGAATTCTATGATGAATACAATGATATGGATAAAAGGGTGTTGGAGGAAGCAACAATCATATATCTCAACATCTACAACAAGGCACTGATTGAGATAACTTCTGAGTTACCACAAAGTCTAGCAAATATCTTGGAGTTGAGAAAAGAAAATGCCAAGTGCAAGGACATGGAGATTAGAAAACATGAGCTAATAAATTTGTGTCCTCAAATTTCTCCTGATCAAATAGATATGATATTCAAAGAAGTCAAAGATGACTTTAAAAGCAAAAGAAGAATGAACAAGCTCATGCTTGGAGAAACAAGTGAAATTGTTGAAGAAACTCAAGAGATTCTTTTGAAAGCATTAAGAAAGCACAATTTTCCCATAATCATGAAAGAAGTTTCGGATGGTGAAGAAGAGAACATTATTGAGCAGCAATCTGGGTTGGGTGAAGCCTCTGTTCCGGAAGTAGAACAAGCAAATTAGGAGAATACAGAAATGTTGGATAAACTAGTTGGTACAAGAGATACTCCCAATCCACCTGATACGTCAGAGAAAGAGGATAATATTACTACTTCACAGAGCCCTTCGGATCAAGTAGCAAGTGATGAACAAATAGGAAAAAGTCCTTCTGCAGAAAACACAAAGAAAGATAAAGTAGAAGAAGATGGTGCAAATGTTATTGAGAAATCTGATGAACAAAAGGATGGTTCAGAAAATGTTGCAAGAGACACTACAGATGCAATGAAAAATCTTCTTGAAAAAGAGTTGAGTGAGCTTGATGAACTTGAACTATGCCAAGGTCTAGCCAATCCAAATGCTCTCTCTCCAATTCAACTGATGAAAATAGCATCATTCACCCAAGTAAAGGCCAGAGAAAAGATGTTAAAATTCAACATGGAGGACAATGAACTACTGGGGCTTGCATCTGGGATTCTGGAAAAGTTAATGCCTACCTACTGAAAGAGTCCATCTGGTTCCCCCTCTGAACATCTGAAAAATCTTGTAAGTTCTATGAATACTCATTTTGAGTCCTTTGAGAAGTCTGCGGAGGCAAAAGTTCACAAGGAATTCCTGGATAAGAAATTTTGTGAAATAAAGAATCTGATAGGAAATGATAGAAGAATACTAAGTATTAGAATAAAAAGTATTCATAATGCTCTGAATGATGGAAGTGATATGTACAAATTCTATTTATCTTGGCCCAAAGTTAATGAGGATATTGAGAAAAAGATAAAGGAGCAAGAACTGGAATTATCAGATCTCTCTCAAAATTTTGATCCTCTAATAGTTTCCCCTATAAGTCAAGAATATCAAGTAATCAGGCTGACAGATGAAATAAAGAGGCTTATTAAAGAAAAGGGTAACATTATGAAGAGAATGTGTGAGCTCCGGGAATTAATTGCTCCTAAGTTAGAGACAATGTATAATGCCCTATCTGAAGCTCAGAGTGCAGCTCAGACTAGTGATCCAGTAGATCTGTCAAAGGCAGAAGCATATTCATTTCTGCTAAGTGGGCACATCTCCATTTTGGATGGAATGAAGAGTACTTGGGCCTCTGAACTTGTGCAAATAAAAACTAGCTTTGCAGACATTCTCAAGTTTATGTAAATAAAACTTAAAGATTACTTATACATATGTGGCAATGTATACATAATTTTTGGAGAATTTTGACTTGCGGACCCCACCCTTTGCCATTAATGTCAAAGGGAGAGTGAAGGGCAGTGAAAAATAAGGTATTCAGCAAAGAGGGAGCAATGAAACAAGTGAAGTGCACGATTGTATAGACAAAGGGGGAGTTGCACAAGACAGTCATTTTTCACTAAGTGTTGCCATCAATGCCAAAGGGGGAGATTGTTGGCAAGAGACACTGCTAGGCATGATATATGTTGTCATTGATGGAAACTAAGATCATCCCAATCATCCGCATAACATAATTTGTTCATACCGGAAGTCAGATTTAGAATTTGTCTAAGTCTGGGCAGTTAGGAACAGAGTAGCAATAGGGTCCGGTATTTTGGTCCAGATCTCTCTGGTGGGAAGTCATGATTAGCTGCGGATCTAGGGGAGTCATATGCATTGTCAAGATAGTCTAACTCTAGATTTTTGTCCTCCAATGATGAAGGATGCAAAAGATATTAGCCTCTGAGTACCGAGTTCCAGTTTGTCAAAGTAGACAGAAGAAGAACAGGCTGACCTTGCAGAAGATCTTGATTCTGGATGTATGGAAGTTGTTTGTTAGACAAATGATACTGATCAGTGACAGTGGCCGACATGAGTGATGATTTTCAAGAGCAAGTTTTGGTTTGCACTTTAAGTTATGCATAGATCTAGCTGAAAGAGCAGAGAATTCATAAAAGTTCTAAGTGTTGTTGAAGCCGATTGATAGAATGATTATAGATCATATTACGGATATATATAGCCAATGAAATTGGATGATTTAGTGTGTGTGATATATGTGAATAAGGCGTATGTGAGAAGAGCATAAATCCAAAGTGCGAATGAAGGCAGAACAGTAAGAACAACATAGCAAAGATGAAATGTGTAAGATCAATTTTTGTACTTAACCGAAACTAAAATTCTTGCATAAGTAGATGCTATTAATCAGTTCAAATCTCTGTCATTTTCTTGTAATGTTTCCATAGGTAGTGAGCCTCCATTTGAGTAGTGAGCCCGAATGCATGTGCATTCCCATTTGTAAAAATAATTTTAACAGGGTATTAATATTTGTGGGTTAACCCCCACCATGGTTTTTCCCTTAACCATGTTTCCATGTCAAAATCTTGGTGTCGAATGTGTTATCTATGTTTTCTATTCATATGTTATTGATTAATGCTGAAATGTTTATATTATTAAATTAATTATAAGTGGAAAAAGAAGATTGAAAGAGAAAAGATTGTAAAAGTGTGACAACTGATTCACCCCACCTCTCAGTTGTCCAGTCCTAAACCAACAAGTGTGTGTAGAAGATCATAGGAAGCACAGGGATTTTGTTATACCCTGCTAATAGATGTGATCATGCTATGGTTGAGCTGACTGGTTCAAATTTTGTTAATTTTGGTTTATATAATGAAAGGGAGCAACCCCCATGGTTGCGGTTTACTAATAAAAAAATAATTATAATTATAATTACAATTATAATAAAGATATACAAACAATTTAAATAAAACCAAACTAAATCAAACTAATAGATTTATTTTAATAAAACTAAATGCTAAATTAAAATAAATTGAAATACATTTGAATAAGATTCTAAAAATATATTAGTTGGCTAAAAAGTGGGAGTACTTCAGAAAGAAAAAAGAAAGTAAACACACTAAAATGTAAATATATAAAATATAATTTGAAAAATTATTATAAAATAAAATTACCTTATTGAAGCACCTTTCGTGGCTTTGTTGTTTTATCTGGGAATCCTTTACAAGAAATAAAAAACTCATAAATAATATGGACATGTTGAATAATAGATAAAATAAAAAAATTTAAGTTTTTCTTCTTAATACATATCCTAAGAAAAAAACAAACACACCTATATTTAAAAAATATATCTCCTATTTATATTAATAATAGGGTGAAATTTCGTTGCCTATTTTTATATTTAAGAGTTACAAAAATTAAGTGTAATTAATAAAATTTGGTAAGTTTTTTAAATTAAAACTTAATTTAGCACTTAAGAGGCTTTAGTCCATGGATGTTTTTCTAGAATTTAAAACAATTAAACAATCAACCATCACTAAGATTAGGCTAATTCAGAGAAAATAATAAAACATCCTAAATACAGACAAGTCATATAAAAAGCTATTTCATTAATTTATTTTTTCATTTTTTTTTTAAAAGGGGGGAAAAATTTATCCGTTAAAGTAGGGCATTAACAACCAAGAAACCAAGATACATAGAGTGACCAAGAATCACTTTCCAAAGTCCCCAGAGAACATTCAAACCTGCAACTTCCCCAAGGACCACTAGAACCTCGAACCGAGGGACTCCCATTAGACCGAAGAGTTCTCCACCACCAATTGATGTAGCCTCTGAGACCTATCATCTGATAGTTGATCCCAACTAGTAACATCCCAGCCATCTTGCTGCTCCAAAGCCCATTTAGCAAGATAATCAGCCACCCCATTCGATTCCCTGGGGATATGGACAAAATATATCAACTCAAAAGAGCTACCCAACCGTAAAATCTTCTTGCCCACAACTACCAACTGCCAATGAACTCCCTCAAACTGCCTGTTATTCAGCATGTTAATCACAATCATAGAGTCAGCCTCAACAATGATCTTCCTCCACCCCAAAGTACAAGCCCTTTCCACAGCCCTAAGAATAGCTTGGGCCTCCATTAGATTATTTTTTGCCTACCTTGAATAAGTGGAGAAGAGGAAAATGACTGCACCAGAACTATCTCTCCCAACACCACCAATCCTAGAATGACCCGGAGTCCCTCTAGAAGAGCCATCTGTATTGATCTTGAAAACTCCAGGTGGTGGGTGGGGACCATCTTCCTTCCCTTGACACCTTCATCTTTGGACCACGTCCCCTCTTGACATTGGAGTTTCCCCTTACCTTATCACCAAGGCCTAATCCATGGATAATAGAGAAATCCTCCCGCTCCAAAGACTCATTCAAAACACACTTGGCCACTATGGTTTCCCAAACCACACTAACAGTCTTTTGCCACAACTGCTGAGCCAAAATCTGACTTCCTGGAAAATCCTCCTATTCCTTTCAAGCCAAATCTACCATATGATACAAGAAGGCCCAATCTCCCACACAACTTGAAGGAAAGAGGTCCTGGAAGGAGGTATCCCCAAGCTGCCCCAAAAATTAACTAAGGAGGTGGCATGAATACATCCCTTATTCCACAAACCCCACCAAAAGTGCTAGATCTCCTTAGCATACAGGCACTAGAAGAAAAGATGATGGATGCATTCTTCACTAAGCCCACACAAGATATACATAGGACCTTGAAAACCACACTTCTGCAAATTATCCCAACTGAGGCATCTATTCCTAGCGACCAACCAAATAAAAAAGCTACACTTCAGGCAAGCAAACTTATTCCAAACTTTCTTCCACCAAGGAACCTCCACGTCACCACCACTCTGTTGAAATAGAGTATGGTACCCCCTGCCACAGAGTAAGAACCTTTAGGGTTAAAACCCCAAGCCAAGATGTCCCTTTCGCTCGAGGAGTTACATATCCTTTCTGACAGAATTGACAATATGACTTTTTATCCTCATTTGAACCCCCCTAGGCCACTCTTGTGAATTTCTCCAATGTGTTATCCCCACTTGGCCCAAAGACTGAGAATACTTAAAATCAGCCACTTGGATCCAACCAGCCTCAATAAATCTATCACACAGCTCCTGTGACTGTGGGTGAGAAGAAATGATGGGGGGAAGATGGGGGGAAACCCATCCTAGGAACATGCCAAAAGAGAGCTTCTGAGCCTTTGTTATAGATCCAAAACAAGCCTTGCTTGATGAGAGAAGCCCCCTTTTTAAGGGTGCTCCATATCACTGAATCTTTTCCTGAGAGAATAACCCTAGGAATATCTTCACTGGCCATCTCCCCCAAATACTTAGAAGTAAGTATTTTTGCCCAAGCCTGTTGTGGACTAGAGCACCATCTCCAATACAGTTTGGTAGCAAGGGCTTGACAATTGATAGAGGCTCGCCTAAGCCCCAGCCCCTCACTATGTTTAGAACAATAATATGTCTCCCAATTAACTAAGCTCCATTTAGAGGTCTCCATATTCCGAGCCCAAAGAATTTTTTGAGAAAGAGCTTCAAAATCCTTAATGAAACTCAGGGGAACCGCAAAAAGAAAGCACTTGTAGATAGGCAGAGCTTGAATCACCGATTTTAAAAGTAAAACTCTTCCAGCAAACGAGAGCCAGCAAAAGGTCTAGTGACTGACCTTCATACGGAGCTTATGAAGGATCAATTGCTAGTGCCCCCTAGCCAGGGGCCCAATTGAGAGGGGAAAGCCCAAATAAGTGAGAGGGAATATGACAATCCGACGCTGAATCAAGTGCGGAGTGTTGAAGAATATGATAGAAGACTTGTCCTCATTAATCTTCTGATTAGACGTTAAATAAATGTCCAGAACTTTTGGAAAGTTCTCAACTTCCCTAACCACGGCAAGGCCAAGTAAGGTCGTATCATCAACAAACTGCAAATGAGAGACAAAAGGTAAAGTATTGCTCCAAGACCAGCCATGAACCCACCCTTGTCTCACATGATGATTTAAAATCTGACCCAAACCTTCAACCATTAGAATGAAAAGATAAGGGAATAGAGGATCCCCTTGACGAAGACCACGAGAAACTTTGAACAAGGGGGAAGAGATCCCATTGACAATCACTGAGAAAGATGGGGAGGTAACACAACTCATAACCCATTCCACCCAATCCTGACCAAAGCCAAAGGCTAAAAGGATTCGCTGCAGAAATCTCCATTTGACCCGGTCATAGGCTTTAGACATGTCCAACTTGATAAACATAGCCTTCTCTTTAAAGGTTTCCATAGAGTGAATAGCTTCTGCAATAACCACTCCATCTAGAATCTGCCTACCAACCACAAAGCCCCCCTGCTCCTCAGAAATAAGGGAGTTTAAATGCCTCTCGAGTCTTTCGGCTATAAGCTTGGTTATGATCTTATAGGCCACATTACATAATGCAATAGGCCTAAAATGATCAAAAGATTGAACTTCTTGTTTTTTGGGGATAAGAGCCAATAATGTCGCATTCAGGGCTCTCAACATATGTTTGCTACTATGAGATTCCATAACTATTGCCAACACATCTTGTTTGAGAATGTCCCAAAAAGCTTGGAAAAACTCAATTGGAAACCCATCTGGACCAGGTGTCTTCCCCTTCCTCATCTAAAAGATGATCCCTTCCAACTCCTCCAACGAAACAGGTCTAAAGAGTCCTACATTCATCTCATCTAATACAACAAAAAGGATGCAATCAAGGACTAACTCTTCCTTAACAAGAGAGAGGGGGGACTCTTCAGAAAGGAGAGAAGAAAAGAAAACCAAGGCCTCTTTGTCAATATCGTGCGAGGAAGTAAGAAGATTCCCATTAAAAGACTTGATAGAAGTGATAATGTTCCTTTGCCTTTTGTCTTTGACAGAATTGTGAAAGCCATCCTAGCCTTTTGCTTCCAACAAATTTCTTCCCTAAGTTCCCATTTAGAGAGATCCTTAAGTAAAATTGACTCCTTTAGCAGGTTTTCCTTCGTGAGACCAAACTCCCTAGTCTGGCGTGTGACCAAGTCCAATCAAGTTTGGATATCCACCTTAGCCAAAAAGAGGTCCCAAAGCACTCCCTATTGCACCTCTTAAGCTGGTACTTCACATATTGGAGTCTCTTAACAAAGGAGTACATAACAGTACCATGCATAGGCTTCCCCTCCTGGCACCAAACTGCCATAAGATCTTGTAAAGAATCCTCTCGCAACCGCATAAGCTGGAACTTGAAGGGGGGCTTTTTAGAGGGTGTAAATAGAGAGATCCTTAATAAGATGGGCCAGTGATCAGACCCTTGCCAATCCAAAATCTCAGAGCTAGAGAGCCAATGGTCATTGACCCAATAGCTAGAAACTAGGAATCTATCCAACCTCTCAGAGATTGAATCCCTGCCACACCTTCTATTATTCTAGGTAAACTAACCATTACTAGGACATATATCCATTACACACAGAGTTTATACTCTCTTGAAGTAGTCTAGATGCAGCATCCAACCTTTCAACTCCTCCATGCTTCTCAGCTAAACTCATAATTGCATTGAAATCCCCTGTCAAGGATCCATGGGAAAAGAGGGGCCATAGACCGCACAAATTTGATATGCAACCACAACTCCACCTTACCAGAAAGGTCTGTGGGAGCATAAACATTCATGAAGATAATAGACTCCCTTGACTCAAAACTAGTTGCCATAATAGAGAGCGAATGTCTATAGGATATCCACGAGATTGGAGAGATCATGTAGGGATCCCAAAGGCAAGCTAGTCCACCAACACTACCCTGGGCTCCAACACACTGACACTGACCATGCCTCCAAATTCTAGGGGCTAAACTAAGCATTCCATCTATTGAGAGCTTGGTCTCTTATAAAAAAACCATATTTGGTTTGTGAGTCTGGATCAAACCTTGAACAACCTTTTGTCTACCGGGATGTTGTTCAAGCCCCTTGCATTCCATGAAAGGACAATCATTTATGAAAGTGTGAGTCAATAGGCCTAACTAAACCTGACTCCACTAGGGCTTCCCCTACTACACCTTATCTTGATCCTTCTTGTAGCCTACTTTCAAGTCCTTTTCTGAGGCATCTTTCTTCAAAGCCTTTTGCTGAATCCCTAGCACATGAGGTCCCCTCTTTGGCTGACTTTCCTTAGCAGTCTCATTAGCAAATTAAGAGGGAGAGGAGCCCATAATAGGGTTCGAGATCACTATCTCATTCCCTGATGAAACAAATGAACCTGTCATTACTTGAGCATGATCTGTCTCCATAATGTCAGAGGGGTTATCAACCTGCAATTGGGGTAAATTACCATTCTTACTCAATTCCACCTAAACCTTTGCTACTTCCTCAACAATTGGCAAGTGAACATCTGGAGGCATATCCTGGCCCTCAAAGGTCTCCAACATATCAAATCTGTTAAAAGACTCATCCTTCTGGTGCTCTCTGAAAGATCTCTTCAACCCTCACCCCTTATTACATTGCTTGACTGGAATAAAACCATCCTTATCTCCCTTCCAATTGGAGACCAGAGCTTTCCCCTTATCCACTATTTAAGGAGTATGTGGGGGGCTTGAGGGAGCTAATGGGGCAACTTTAGGGTATTTCCACTGAAGATGCCCATATTCATGACAGATGCGACATCTAAAAGGTAAAGCTTCATAATCTAACTATTGAATCCAAGATGAAGACCCTAATCTAATTTCCATAGAATATGGAAGTGGTTTATTCAAATCAATTTCAACACATAAGCGGACATAAGAGACTACCTTGCGATCCAACATCTATTGGGAAGGTCCAACCGGCTTGCCAAGTAATAATGCAATCATCTGCAAGATATCCTGCCTCCATAATTCCATCAAAAGATGAGGGAGGTAGACCCAAATAGGTATTTGTGAAGGAAGCTCCTCTGCTGGGTTAAACCCTACATGCTAGGGTTTCATGAATAAACCTGCCTAATTATAGAAATAAGCCCCCCCTCAAAAGCATTAATTTTATCCGCCAATCTTGAAAACACCACAAAAAAAAATTATTCGCAACCATAATCACCTCCATATCTCCCTCTGGGTTCCATGTCCGTCGGGCCCATGATTCCAGAAAAGGCAGTTAGACCCTGATGCCCATAAATTTGTAGACGAGGGCATGATCCGCGAGATAAAGCACATCATCAGCCACTGATTCTCGATGAATAACAAGGACAGGACGATCCTTGCTCTTCTCCAAGCAACCATTAACCTTTGGCATTCGAACCTCTCGATTAGCATTAGCTAAATCCAACAAAGCATTCTCCAAGAAATTTACTGCCTACTCATGCATGGAGGAAGAGTGGTTCTCTCCATTAACTGTAGCCTTAAAAGACATCTTAAAGGCTTCTTTGGTCCCTTCTGGTGGCCTCGGAGTGGAGAGCCCAACCCTATACACACGTGAGGAGCCAAACCACAAACAAGCTCAATAAGAAATCTGTAAAAATAAAAGACGCTGCCAACCGCTGAAGCCAAAAACTACACAAAAAGTAGAATCCCCCCTAACAATAGAAAAAACCCAACCAAACCCTTGCATACAAAACCCAGAAGGAAGACAAACCCCAACAAACACCTAACACCCTGAACCCACACCCCACTCAACGTCCAATTTCCATAGAGAAACCTCCAACCGTAGCTAGAGTTGAGCCCTAACCGAGGTGGCGACCCACAGAAGCTCGGCGTGCTTCATCCTGTTCCCCTATTTTTTCATTTCTTCTTATTTTGCTTGTTGTTTTCAATTTTCCATTGCAGGTGAAGAACAAAAGGTTTTTAGAGAGAGGTGAATGTTCAATTTTTAGATCTGGTTTCAAATCCAAAGGAAGACAGAAGACTCCATGTGTTTGCTATGTCTAAATTGAAGATTTTTCATTTGAGATGTTGATTAAACATTATATATATAGATTTTACGAAATAAATTTTAAATCAAACAATGACTTATTAAAAGAAATCTATGGAATGAAATTTAGATTCAATGATTTTAATTTAATATTTATAGTTTTGGTTTTTTTAAACTGTGGGGAGGGGGCGCTGTCGTCTTTCAAAGGCCATGGCCCCACTGTGCGGAGCCATGGGGTTCCTCACGGCCTCCCACGACATCTCCTCAATTCTTTTATTTTTTTAAAGAAACTTTTGTTTAATTTTAACAAAATCAATATATGACAAAACCCTTTCATAAACTTGTCTTTTTCTTTACACAAGTAGATTTCAAGCGTTTAAAAAAATAGTATACAATTATATAGGTATGAAAATTAAATTACAGATGAATTCATGGTAGTTTTTTAATATAATGTAAATGAACAATATATACATACAGTAGCATATGTATGTATATTTTTATATACATATTCATCTAGATTATAAAAAATACAGATAAACATTTTACTCAACTGTATTTAGGTATATGAAATTAATTGTGGCCACTAGGGAAATAAAAGATGGAATTGAGTGCTGAGAGAATTAGCATGTACATTTTACAATCTAGGTCAATGGGATTTAGCTTCTATTCATATTAATTTATCTATACACTCTGTCGGCCTTTAATAGCATATGTAGCTAGTTAAAGTTTGTACCAGTCCAGGTAATTTAATGGAGCAAACAAATTACACTAAAATGAAATACCTTTTGAAAAAAAAATCCTCCACGGCCTTGGATCGATTCCTGGAAAGCGATTCTTTTGTTTCCTATTCACACTCCCCTTCAGCTCACCTCCAATCGTGCAATTTGATATGTTCACCTGAGTTAATTGCTTTCAACCCTTTTAAATAATTAAGAGATGAATCTACGTCCTTTGATATGTCATTCGTGTAATGTTTCCTTCTTTCTTTGATGTTAGTTACGCCTAAGTTATTTGATATGGGCGGTTTATAGTTTTTATGTGGTTAATGAAACTAATTGGGTGTGCCATTCCTTTCACCTTCCCCATTGAGGGGATACTAATCACCTCTTTGAAACTGCCATCCCCCTTATGTCCAGCTGCCTTCCTGTCCATATATTTTGAAATTATGGAATCTTATTTACTATTTTTTTAGATTGGAATCTTATTTGTTATTTTTTACATTCGAATTCTATTTGCTATTTTTTTTTTAATTTTTTGATTTTTGTTTACAGGAATTTGGATCTTTTAGCTCTTATCCTCCACCCCTACTGTGATTGTAGGAATGCCTCTCAGTGTAAAAAAACACCTAGAGATATCCTTGTCGAGGCGCCTATTTTTGAATTAATGGAAGCTTTTATAGTAAAATGTATAAAATATAATGCACTTACTTGGAATAAATTATGCCCTTGACGAATATACTTTGATCCTTTTTTATTTGATATGATAAAACCCTAATAAAATATAGTTATAAATTAAATTATTCTACAATAAATAAAATAACAAGAAAAGAAAAGATAACCCTAATAAAAGGTAACATGTTAATTTGGAGTATTTTCATTAAAATAACTCAATAGTAAATAAAAGTACTATTTAATTTACAGTAAATAAAATAAAACAACTTACCATTCGAATAACTTCTGAACTTGTTTACGACACTATATTTTTAATAACATGATAATGATAAAAAATAATTAAATTAAATTACATTGTACAAAAAAAAAAATTAAATTGTAATAAAATGTATGTATAAAATTTTAAATTGTAAATGATAAAAAATCATTAAATTAAATTACATTGTACAAAAAATAAACTTAAATTGTAATAAAATGTATATATAAAATTTTAAATTGTAATAAAATGTATGTATAAAATATATTTAACCGCAGTAAATTTTAATAAATTAGCAATGAATAAAAACCCAAAAATTAGATTCAACTTAGAAGCCACCAATGTTACTTGGGGGATTTGAACTTGGATCTCCATCTTGAGAACCTTATGGCCTTGTCATTTAAGCACAACCCCTTTCACATATGTATATAGATTTGTTACTTTATGTCAGCTTATTAATTTAATAAAACTATGGCGGTTATATATTTTAAATTTAATTCTTGTGTTTTTCATTTAAAAAACATGTCAGTTATATATTTTTTAAATACAAAATAGTTACTTTATAATTTTTAGGTGCATTCATTTAATAAAAGTATGTCAGCTATATTTTAAATTTAAAACACTCAGAACTAAGATACCATGTCTGCAATCCTCATTGTCCAAAAGCAGAGTATTAAGCTTGAAGGAAGAAGAACCAGTGGGTTTAGCATCCTCACCAAGCCCCATAAGGGCAATATTAGCAATAATAGGGTGATGATCAGACAAGGCGCTGGGGAGAACTTTGACTGCATTGTCCCCATTGGATGGAGAAAATCTAAACAAGTCTTTGTTGGCATAGAACCTGTCCAATCTGCAATATATCCTCCTTTTGCCATCTTGGGCATTGCACCAAGAGAACCAAATCCCTTTGTTTTTGCTCTTCTCACCTTGCAAAGGATCCCACAACCTTAGAGACTTCTTAAGAGTGGTCCAGAAGAATTTCTCATTACCTTTCCATTCTATGCTAAGACCTCCTAGCTTATCTTCTTTATGTTCCACCATATTGAAATCACCCGCAATCAACCAAGGCACTTTAGGAAGGTTAACAAAGAGCCAATCCCACAAGCAACTTCTCTCTCTATAATCATTTGAGGCATACAGTGAACAAAGTTCAAATCTGCAACCATTGAGGTTAAAGCAGGCCCAAACAACTCTATTACAGGGGGAAGAGCCAGAGTTGCTATTGGTCTGAACTTATCAATGCTTGCCGGAACCTCCTCTAGATGTGTGGCAAGAAATTTGCCTTGGATAGAAGGAAGCAAGAAAAAGTGCTACAGAAAGAATTTCTTGAATTTGAGAAGAAAATCCAAGAGACCCCTACTGACTTGGAGTTGGTCTCGGCTCTTAGTGCCACTAAGCATAGGCTAAGGTGCCTCGAGAATCTCAGGGCTCATAATGCTAAACACAGAGCCATACTTAACTGGATAAAAAAAGGAGATAAAGGCTCCAAATACTTTTTTAGCCTGCTGAGGAATAAATTTAAGCAGGAACACATTGACTCCATTGTGGAAAATGATAGGCTATATACGGAGTTGGAAGATATTCAAGAGTTATTTAAAAGGTTTTATGAACAACTTTTCATGGCTGAGGATGGAGGTATTGATTGTGTGGAGGCACAGAGGATGTGTTCTCTGGTCTATCCCAAGAAAATTAATAGTGCCATGACTAAGAAGTTGAAGCAACCAGTCTCCAAGGATGAAATTAAAGCAACTATTCTTTCTATGAGCAACTGTAAATCTCCAGGCATTGATGGGTTTCCTGTTGAGTTTTACAAGACCAACTTGGATTGGGTTGTGGAAGATTTATTTGATGTTTATCAAGAAGCCATAGCCAAAGGATCCCTTGGGGAAGAGATCAATAGAGGGACCATAAAGCTTATTCCTAAAGGGGGAGACAAAACAAATTTGAGGAACTCGAGGCCTATTACTCTCCTTAATGTCTCTTATAAGATCATAGCAAAAGTTTTGGCAAAGAGATTGGTTGACATTTTGCCCGCTATTATCAATGTCACTCAGACTGGCTTTATCAAAGGTAGGTATATTTTGGAAAACCTTCTAACTAGTTGAGAGGCTTCTCATTGGGCTAAAAATTTAGGCCAGAATGCGGGAATCCTACTTTTAGATTTTGAGAAAGCATATGATAGGGTGGAATGGTCTTTTATCATCTGCATACTTAAAGCATTTGGTTTTCTAGATGAATTTGTGAGGATGATGAATATGCTATTTAGTGATGCCTCAGCCCAGGTGGAGGTCAATGATGTACTTTCTTCCTCTTTCCCAATGGGGAGATCTATTAGGCAGGGATGTCCTTTGGCCCCCTCATTATTTGTCATAGCATCTGAAGCTCTATACTATCTGTTGAGAACTGAGTCAGTGTCGGGTAAATTTGAAGGTATTCTCTTGCCTGATGGTAACCCATTACTCTATATGCAATTTGCAGATGACACTGTAATCTTCCCAGTTATTGAAAAGCATAATCTTGATAATTTGAAGCTAAGACTCCATAAGTTTTGTTTGGCCTCAGGTGCCAAGATATCCATTACTGCCTCCTAGGGCGGTTTGATTCCCCTCCTGACTGGCTAGGGGATAGTGATTGGTAGTGAGGTGGCCCCAAGAAGCTAGTTCAGTTCCTGGGTATCCCTTTTTCTTTGTATCCCTCCCTTAAATAGATGCAGGAGTGGCTGTTCTCCAAAATTGATGTCAAACTTAGAAGTTGGAACAAACAAGCTTTGTCTCTTGCTGGGAGGTTTCAAATTTGCCAGAAAATCCTCTCTACATATACTGTTTATTATGCCTCTATGTGGCTCTTCTCTTTTGTGTAAATTAAAAGTATTCAGAAGGCAATCAGGGCCTTTCTATGGTCAGATGGTAAAGGGAACAAGAAAAAACACCATGTTAAATGGGATTGGTGTTGCTTCAGTCAAGATCATGGTGGACTAGGTCTGAAAGACTTAAAATTGCAGGGTATGGCTCTTGTGGCGAAGTGGATTGTAAAGGCTCTAGAAGGAAATGAACCTTGGAAGGTTCTTGTAAGGAATAACTTCAAACTCTCAAGGCTGAGATCGGCCCTAGGCTAGAGAGATCTTCATCCTCATGACCTCCTTTTTGGGGATTTCAAGGTGAAACCATTTGGGTCAGTTATTTTTGCCTCTATCTGGAAGGCATGGGAAGTCTGCCGAACTCTCATCTCCAAAAATGAACTGCAAAGGCCTACTGTGCAATGGGGAGAGCACTTATCAATTTGGTGGTCCTTGAAACACAAGGATAGGCATTTGGCTCTTATTCAAGGGTGTTCCTATCTAAAATGGCATAAGTTGGGACTGTCTTCATTCTAAGATATTTGTACCTTTGAAGGCATTAAAAATTGGGAGACCTTGAGACTTCATTTTGGCCTCAAGGATACTCAGAAGAGAACTTATTCTGTCCTTCTTTCTGCCTTCTCTGCTATTCCTGCCCAGTCAAAATTGTTGTGTGAGCCTGAATGGCTGAGTATACTGAAATGGAATAATGGACTCAGTTTGAAACTTTGTGAGCCTAAAAGGATCTATAAACTTTTAAAGGATTCTGATGAGGTCTTTAAGCACTGTGCCAAAGTTTGGGATTGTAATATTAGTCACAAATGTCTTAGGAGGATCTTTTTTTCTTTTTGGTCCAGTTTTATGGAACCTAAGAAAGGATGTTTTAGATGGCTTCTTGGTCTGGGGAAATTACTAGTGGGTGCTAATAATAGTGTTTGTAGAGTTTGTAATGTGGTTGAGTCTTGTGATCTTATTTTCTTTCAATGTCCTTTTTCTTGCAAAATCTGGGATATTTTCATGGGATGGCTACCCAATTGGTCTCTAAGCTCTCCTTTGTGTAAACTTGGTATTCTGTTTGGTTGCCTGGCTAGCTTTGACACTAAAACCAATAGGTTCTGGTTGCTATTTACTACTGAGGTCTTGTGGATGTTGTGGAAAAAGAGGAATGAAGATTACTTCCAAAACAAAGTTACGGTTCTTACTGGGCCTAAATATAGACTTACACAAGCTGATTTCCTTTTCCAGGTGGCAGCCTCTGTTGAAGCACAAATTGTTGTTTTTTTCTGATGATGGAGGTGATGTTCCCTCTTTGTACTCAAAGGTTGGCTCATCCCTAAGTCATGTGGGCCTGCAGGATATGAAAAAAACTTGCCTTGCATTCACTGAGAAGTTGGATGAGATGCACAGTAAATTCAAGGAGCTGAATTTGGTAGACAAAGAGGAGACAGTTGAGTCACAAATGCCCACTTAGTTTCCAGACCTTGTGGATCCTTCCCCTACCTTGACTGATGATCAGGGTGTTCTCAGGCTTCTTGTTGATCAGGATGGAGTCTCACATGTTTATACTGAACCAGGAGCAGATGTTGAGCTGGTAGCAGACTTGGAGCCCAATGTAGACCCATATTCCTTTCCTGATTTGCTGTCAGATATGGATGTAGACTCATTAGATTAAGATGATATCTTTGTTGAACCAAGATTGGATGGTGCCTCTAAATAGTATATGATGTTACCTTTTAGTAATATAGTTTTTTTGCTTATATGATGTAAAAAGGTAAAAGTACTGACATCATTATAAGTAGTAGCTCTGGCATTTTGTGTAAACTAAGTGGGTGGCCACCTTGGCCACAACAAATGTAATGTCTTTTGCTCCTCTTTTTGGTAATACAAATGCTCTATCCTTAATCCAAAAAAAAATTTAAAACACTTACTTTATAAATTTAAAAATATATAACCCCTTAATGCCACTGTATAATGCCTCTCGGCATAATAACTTAAAAGTTGTAATAATTTTTTAGATTTTATTTTCATACATGTTAAAGAAAGATTTCAATTTTACTTAAAAGGTGTAATAATTTTTTGAGATTTTGTTTTCATACATGTTAAAGAAAAGATTTCAATTTTATACATAAAAGAAAATTAATCTAAAAAAATCATATTTATCAATGTAACTTGTAACTTTGATGAGACAAAATTATATATCTCAAATTCAAATTTTTGAAATTGAAACTTCAACTTCTGTGAAAATAAATTGAAAAAAAGGTATTAGTTGTACAAAGGAGATTGTTTGATGGTTGAAGAGATATCTTAAGTTATTAACAAAATATTAAAAGGCACATTGACTCAATTTGTCCACGAAACTAATTGCTTAACCAAAATGTTAGGTGAATAGATTTCTTATATTTAGTATTCCCAATATGTATGTTTCAATATTGTTGTTTGATCTAACCAAGTTTTTAATTTTGTAAAACATATGTTTACTCATTGGAGTGTTGGTGAGAGATGGAGATTATATTGGCTATTGGTTCAACCACTATTGTTCATGTGTCAAATTATTTAACAAGGTTTACAATGGTTGATTTAGAACTATCTAGGATGGTGGCTATGGGATTGGTAGGAGGATATGGTGGAGGAGAACTAGGACAACAAGAGGAGGGCATGAAATGGAGGTAATGAGGTCATTTATAGAATTACAAGAGATATCTAAGAAATTGATAATGCAATGATAATATTCTTGAATTATTTTCTTGTTGGTCCAATATGGGGAGGGCAAGTGGGCGGGGGGAGGAGGGGGGGAGTGGAGCAAGGGAAGAGGGTGGGGGTGGGATTGGCTAAATGGTGGTAGGAATGCCCTAGTATTGCCTCCCATGTGGAGTAGATTGAGGGATTTGAAATATAAGATATTTGGGAGGTGAATATATTGTCATGTTAGGGGTTTTTGTTTCACATGTTGTTGATTAATCTATAGAAACTTAACTAATTATGTGGCATATATTTGATTTCCTTTCTGAATAAATGCTTGTAAATTGAAGTTAGGTCCCAAAGAGTAGTTCCAACTAATGCCTCAAAGTGTTATACAACAATCATTAGAAGTGTATAAGTACAGTTCTACCACTAATCTTTATATTGGCACATGAAATTTTAAGAAATCTATAAGGGTGGCATGAGAGATTTGATGTCATTGAAACTTTTAGTTTTTAGCTGCATAATATCTAATTCAATGTCTATGTGGTTGACGATGACATCATACTAAAATATTACTTTGGGGGAGTGACCTAAGAAAGCATCTTGTTGGTGAGCTTGATTTATGGCCTCTTCTAAGGTTTAGGGATTAAATCTATGAACCCCTTGATGTAATCTAGACCAAAAAATATAACGACATGATAGAGGAAAAATTGTGGAGGTTTTTAAGACTAAGATATTTCCATCATTTAATGAAATTTTTAATAGACTCCTTGTTTTCATATTTGAGATTAAGAAACTATTACAAGTTATATTGGGAATGTTACCAAGCTAAAATTGTGTCCCATAGGCTATGAGGAGATCATCAAATGATTTATTGATCAGTTTGGAATTGAAAGATAATAAAATAGGGCTAAATCAGTGAAGGTGTGAGTGAATAATTCATAGGCTACATTGGTGTTGGTTATAAACCAATCTTGGTGATGAAGAAAACTGATTAAGGTTTAGGAGAGGGTCAAAATTTTCATAAAAAGTGAGTTTAGGAATAAAAAAATTGGTATCAACTCATGAAATGTCTAGGGAGAGGGTTCGTTGAAGCAAGGGCACGAGCAATGAACCAAAAACATGAAATATCAATATACATAAGAAGAGGTGAATTATTTTGAATTTGGGAAAGAGTAGTGTTGAAGACTCGGATTTGATTGGTGATGATGTGTCATGTGTTGAAGTTGATTAGAATTAGGGAGGTAATAATGGTTAGCTAAATTAGTGAGTTAGTTGGAATGGTTGGCAAAAGGGGAGGGAAATTGGGTGGTATTCTAGAATGTTTGGTTGATAGGTTTGACTATAATTGAATATGTCTTATAGTTAAAAAAATGTAAGGGTAGGGTTGAAAATGTTTCCTACAGATGGATTTGAAGAGGAACATGATGGATTGGAAGCACTCCAAAATACTTAAAGATAACCTTGTGGTGGAAAATTTAGAATTAATGTTTCATATACATAGCAAAAATATGAGTATTTGCAATTACGTTACTAGTTATCCACCTATAGTCATCCCCTAAATTGTTTGGAGCTTTAGTTGACATAAGTCTACTATAGTAAATTAGCTAATACACTACTAAAAATATACCAAGTCAAGAGATTTTGCAGTTCCCTACTAATGGTAATAAATTTTTAGTCGTCAATGTATACCATTGAAAATTGACATTAAAAAAAAGAAACTAATAAAAATAACACTAACTTTTGGTCTTATTTTTAGTGGTTATTATCTAGTGGTGCATATTTTTTTATTAGTATCTAGTGGCGCATATTAATAGTATATTACTACTACTACAAATTTATTAACATTTGAAGGAAATTATAAAATCACCAAATTTGGTAGATTTTTAGTACTTTTGTAATAGCATTTTATGTAATTTATTTTAGTGATTACCATGAGAAAAAATAAAATTTTGAATAATTTATAACATTGTAATGTTTTCTTCTTGATTTTTCTTATTTAAGTATAATTTTGACTCACATTTTTCCTATCAATGTCTCAAGTTACAAATTCCATAAATGTTCAAGGTGGTTGTTTTTCCATTTACCTTATATGTTGTTTTATGAATTGTACAACCTATTAGGATTAGGTGTGCTATTCACCTTGCATATCATTAGTTTGAATTGCTTGTAGACAATTAATTATGCAACATCTCCAAAGTTCACAGAGTGGGCAAATGGGACACCCATGTGAGGGTGGGGACGTGTAATTATTTTATTATTCTCCAGGGACTTGGAAATATTGTTTGTAATGAGGCACTCAATAGGGGGTTACATGTGGACTTGTAAGAGCATTTTATATTATTAGTTGGGCATGGAATGTAATCAATACTTCATGGGGGAGTTCTTGGGAGTTACATATGCCAACTTACATAATGGAAGTCAAATATGCTTGTGTGAAGAGTTATATTATATTTTGGAGGACATTCTCTTGAGTGGGTAATGAGAATTCTTACCGTGGTATTTTGGGACCTTGTTTGGGCCCATGGTATTGCCTTTTAGTGGTTTTTTGGGCCTCCATTAGTATATATATTGAGGGCTTGAGATGGAGACATTATGCATTGTTTATTGTAGGGTTATGATGTCAGTTTTCCTCTTAGATTGAAAAGTGTTGATCTCTGTGGAAAGCATGAAGCCTGGTATTGTATTATAGCATTGGTGTTGCTGGGAATTTATTGGATTCACTGTTTTGGAGGTTGGGTTTTTTCTGAAAGGGTTTTTCAAAGGTATATACGTGTTACTCTTATTCATGTGCTTGCTTCTTTTCTATTTCTCCCATTCTTTCTTTTCTAAGTGTTGTTTACATGTTGAAATGCTGCTAAATTTTTTATAGATTTTATTATTGTGATATTCTCCTTGAAGGGTTAATGTGGAAATACCTACATTCTTAATAATTATGTTTAGTTTTTAATTTAATTGTTAAGGGGTTTGTGGGTGCTTTTCCTTCTATTTGGTATCAAAGAGGTGGTTTTGTGGGTTGCATGTTAGTTGCATGTACTTGCACATGGGTTGTGTTATTGATCCATGGTGATTTTGTTCTAGGTATTCCTCTGTTATTCGTTTCTTAGCTTGGCAAGATTTTGGGAATCTATTGGAAGCGATTGGTTGTATATTAATCCTTGTATGAGTGGGATTTTATAGCGGATCTAGTTTGTTTTTCTAGAAAACAATATGGTGAGCACTAGTGGGATGGTGGAGAGGTTAAATGGAACTTATGTTGCGCTATGGAAGCTCAAGGTGGTGGATCTTAGAGTTGGTCATGTATTTACATGTTGCATGGTGGTTACCTGGAGCTCATGTTTAATAGTATGTGACTACCCTATTGCATGGTGGTTATGTTCCTTTATCCTATGATCATGTGCAATGGAAGAGTGTTCATGTTAGGCGTGTGCTTTTGTCACACCCCATTATTAGTTAGATACATTGCCATGCATTTTAAATTATGTTTATCAAATTCAGATTTGAGGATAAGTATGATGAGATAATTATGTTTTTACTCATGATATGTAGAAAGAGAATATATCAGATTTGATAATGATTAAAGGAAATAGATATGATTTCTAAATGTGGATAATGAGTTATCTTTATGATTAGTATTTAAGGAAATATTAATATGATGTTATAGATGTTATGGTTATGGACTAACTATTGTGTTAGCAAAATAAGGTGGATGCAAGAAACTAGTTCCCCCTCTTAGATGAGGAGGGACAATATCATTAGATAGAGGGAAGTGGATCGAGGATAATGGGTAGATCAGCATACTCTAAGAATTCATGCACATTTTGTTGGGAATTAAGGTGTCTCAACCTTTGCAAGTTCCTAATGTTGTATTTATTTATTTTTTCCTACTATTGTAATTTTCTATGTAAATTTTGACTTCATATGAGGAGGTAGGCATCCCATGTTGAATTGGCATAGTTTTTCCTTGTGTCGGCACCTTGTGGTCATGTGTCATGAGTTATGACATATTCTATGACATGTAAGAGCTAAAATGACAAGTGTGACAAGTTGTTAGTATGCGGTGACTAATCATGCTGCAGGGTTGCAGATACATCCATCAAGGTAAGTTTTGGTGACTTTGTCAGCCGTGGTTTCCCCTCAAAATAATTAACGGGGGAGTGCAGGGGGGCCCCGAAGCAAAAAATGCCCTGTATTTAATAAAGGTGTCAACAATTAGTTTGTTATTGGCCGACATGAAAAACTAACATTGGATAACCACCAAAGAGGCTTGATAAATAAGTGACTGGAGAATGTGAAAGGTCATGGGATGCGAATGAGAATTGACATTGTGTATGTTGCAAGTATGGGTCTAACCGGTGTTGTCATTGATGTCAACAACTCATGTTGCATTAATAAGAAGGATTGGATGAGCTGTGTGCTAAGGATATTGAGAAAATTATTCTCAATCAGGAACAGTGAAGAACAATGATGACAATAAGGTAAAAGTCCAAGATAGGTTGAGGATCAGAGGATGCGGTTTAAAGGGTTTGTAGATATAAGTCTTGAGATGCTCCAGCCAAGTTTTCAGAGGTCCGCATGAAGATTTGAAGAAGTTATGGTCGCTCAAGTAGAACCGGTTCCAACAGGTGTTCAGAGGTGACAGAATGACATAGATAGGTCCGGTGAGATCTGGAAATGCATTATCCCATTCTGCGGATTTGAGGAAGTGTTGAGGACGTCCTTGTGAAGTGTCAAGTAGATTGGTTCGTGGTTTGAAGGTCCGGAGGAACCTATTCCTTTGTGACAGTGATGACAGACTGTGTTCCTGAGGTTCCGGATAAAGGAGAGAAGGATTCCAGTAAGCAGATGAAGTGCGGATGTTCTTGGTGATTCAGGAAAGCTTGTGGTGATCTGTGGATCATGTCCAGTTCATGTTGGTGGTCCGCATTGAAATTAAAGTTTGTATTTGAAGAATAACCACCGGATGTTGGTGTTCTTCCTGAGACTGGCCGACTGGATGTATTACACGTCTTGCGGATGTTCTTATAGGTGTTTGCCAACTTAGATGATTGTTCCTAAGTTGATGCCTTGTATAAATAATGGATTATGAAGTCATTCCAGAGTGTGTCTTGTGGAGATGAGTGTGTGGTAGCGAAGAAGAGAGCGAAAGGTAGAGCAGAAGTATTGAGCTTAATGGAACTGATTCAAGCATGGTGAAGATGCTATTCTCCAGTTCATGTATGTGATACTTATTTCTTTGTAGACAGTGTGTCTCTTGTAGGCAGTGAGCCTCTTGTGAGTAGTGTGCTCGAGCAGTGAGCCCTAATTGGCATTTGCCATTTTGTTCTTTCTAATCTTCTAATAGAGAATACAATCTTGGGTTAATCATCCTATGGGTTTTCCCTTAACCGGGTTTTCCACGTCAAAATCTTGGTGTCTTATGTGTTGATATGTTTCTGCTCTTGATTTGAATGCATTATGGTTTATGATTAATTTACAGCTAATCACTAAGAAGACTTAAGTGTTTAAATAGAAGAAAGTTTTGCACAACTGATTCACCCCCCTCTCAGTTGTGTGCCCTAAGTCTAACAATTGGTATCAGAGCTAAGTTCCTCTAAAAGGAGCTTAACCGCTTGAGGAGATCCAGGATGTCGTCTTACAAGAAGGATAGTCCGAAGTTTGATGGAACCAACTTTGCTCTTTGGAAAGGTCGCATGAAATGTCACCTGCAGTGTATGGGAATGGCGTATTGGTCCATGGTTACAAAATAGTATGTACCTCCACAGGGTGGTCCGACAACCCTAAATGAAATCACAGATGCTGAAAACAATCTGCGGACCAAAGAGGCTCTTCTAAGCGCATTATCTGACTCAGAGCTCTCAAATGTTATTGACCTACCAACTACCTTTGAGATTTGGAATAAACTAGAACTTTTGTATGAAGGAGACTAGTATGTTAAATGTGCAAGGTTACAGAGTCTAAAAGGGAAATTTAAAAAACTGAAGATGAGAGATGATGAAAATATTACTACTTTTATGCCAAGAGTAAATGAGCTGGTTTGTGGAATTAGAAATGTTGGTGGAGTCTTAGATGAAAATGAGATTCTTGGCAAAATTCTTAGATCCCTTCCTGCCTCTTACAAAATCAAGGTTGCTGCCATTGATGAATTCAGAGCCCATACAACTGTCACAAGAGACCAATTGGCTGGCAAATTGGCTGCATTTGAAATGACCGAGTTTGGAGATGATCCCCCCAAGACTGAATCTGCATTCAAGGCCAGTGCCTCTGTGAAAGGTAAACAAAGGTTTGATCTGAGAGAGAACTCGTCAAGGAAACTGTCATGGTATGAAAAAGCAAGAAAAGACTTGGAAGAAGAAGAAGTAGAAACTGCTCAACTTGAAGCCCTCATTGCAAAGAGACTGCCAAGAGGATCCGATAAGTATGAAAGAAAATTGCCTTTTAAGTGTTTTAACTGTAATAAGATTGGTCATTTTGCCTCAAGATGTCCGGAAAGATTTTCAAAGCCAAATCCTAACAGATCAAGGTTCCAAAAGAATTGTTACTATGTTCATGAAGAAGATGATAATGAAGGAGTAACAGATGATGAATCAGAGACAGGAAATAAATCTGGAAGTGAATGGGTGTTTATTGCCATCAAGGAAGAAGAACCAATATCCTCTGTATCTATCAACCATAAAGTTGTAGAAAGAGCTCTGGCTGCCCAAGTTGAAGAAAAGGATGATTGGGTCATTGACAGTGGTTGCTCTCACCATATGACAGGTGACAAAAATAAGTTCATAGATTTGGAAAGGTATGAAGGAGGAGTGGTGAAGTTTGGTGATAATTCTGCTGGTAGAATCAAAGGAAGAGGAACTATTTCTTTTGACGGGAGGAACAAAACTGGTAATGTTCTATATGTTGAAGGCTTGAAGCACAATCTTCTCAGTGTTGGACAGTTGGTGGACAAAGGCTATGATCTCCGATTCAAGAATGGAAAATGTAAGATCTTTGAAAGCTCAGGAACAGAGATTGCATCCGGTACCCAAACTAAAGGTAATATCTTCCACTTGGTTGGCACTGGTAAAAGTTGCTTATTTGTTCAAGTTGATCAGAGTTGGTTATGGCATAGGAGAATGTGTCATGTGATTTTTGATAATATCATCAAGATAAGCAATACTCAGGCTGTAAGAGATCTTCCAAAATTGGTGAAACCTACTAATAGCTTGTGCAAAGAATGTCAGTTGGGTAAGCTGAGCAGAATCACATTCAAGAGTAAGGATCAATTTTCTACCGGATTATTGGACTTAGTTCATACTGATCTATGTGGTCCGACAAGAATCAAGAGTGTACAAGGTGATAGATATTTTATGCTATTAATTGATGACCACTCCTGGATGATGTGGGTTACCTTTCTGAAAGAGAAATCAGACGCTTTTGAGAAGTTCAAAATTTTCAAGGCTATGGTAGAAAATGAAACTGGATTAAAATTGAAATGTCTGAGGTCTGATAGAGGTGGTGAATTCACATCCGGTGAGTTCAGACTTTTGTGAGAAGCATGGTATAAAGAGACAGTTGTCTGCTCCTAGGACTCCACAACAGAATGGATTAGTGGAGAGAAAGAACCGGACCATCTAGGAAGCATCTAGGACAATGATGATGGAAGCAAACATTCCTCAGATGTTTTGGAGAGAAGCTGTCAGCACTGCAGTCTATACTCTCAATCGAGTTTAAATCAGAAGTAATACCGGTAAGACTCCTTATGAACTTTGGTTTGGCATCACTCCTACTGTGAGGTATTTCAGAGTGTTTAGTAGCAAATGTTACATTAAAAGAGATGAAGATCTAGGCAAGTTTGATGCTAGAAGTGATGAAGGAATTTTCTTGGGTTACTCCACTCAAAGCAAAGCATACTGGTGTTACAATAAGAGACTAAGAAAGATGATAAAAAGTACAAATGTGAAGGTTGATGAAGGAATTGAGAAACCTTCAAGGTTTTATGAATATGATGAAGATGATCAGAATGGTGTTCTGATTTAAGGAGCCCAAACTCCTTCCGGTACTCAGAATCAAACAAATCCAGTAATTCAGGGAGAAGAGATGAGTCATAATGAGCTTGATCAAGAATTAGAAGTGCAAGAAACTCCCAAAGTTCCCAGGTATGTAAGACTGAACCACTCTGAAGATCAGATCATAGGTGATAAAAGCAAAGGAGTTCTAACAAGAAGGAGAATTGCTCAAGATTCTGAAGAGTACTGTTTGATTTCAAAATTTGAACCTAAGACAGTGAATGAAGCTTGCAATGATGAAAACTGGACTAAAGCAATGGAGGAAGAGCTGATGCAAATAGAGAAAAATCACACTTGGGATCTTGTTCCCAGACCTAGAAACACGAATGTGATTGGAACCAAATGGGTCTTCCGGAAGAAACTAAATGAATTTGGTGAAGTAATTAGAAATAAAGCCAGATTGGTCTGCAAAGGTTACTCTCAAATAGAAGGAATTGATTTTGAAGAAACTTTTGCTCCGGTGGCAAGAATTGAAGCAGTCAGATTATTTCTTGCCTTTACTGCCTTTAAGGATTTCAAGGTATATCAAATGGATGTCAAGTCTGCCTTTCTAAATGGTGACTTGGAAGAAGAAGTGTATATAGAGCAACCAGATGGATTTCAATTGTCTAATCATGGTGATATGGTTTGCAAGTTGAAGAAGGCACTATATGGATTGAAGCAAGCCCCAAGAGCTTGGTACGAAAGATTGGATAAGTATCTTTTGAAGATTGGTTTCAATAAAGGTATTGCTAATAGTAACTTATATTTCAAAATTGATCATGAAAACATCTTGATTGTTGAAGTATTTGTTGATGATATCATCTTTGGAGGAAGAGATAGTATGTGTAAAAATTTTGCAAATCAAATGAAAAGTGAGTTTAAGATGTCTATGCTTGGTGAAATGAACTTCTTCTTGGGTCTGCAAATTACTCAAACAAAGAAAGGAATCTTCATTTCTCAGACCAAATATGTGAAAGAATTGTTGAGGAAATGTGGGATGGAAGATTCAAAGCCAATGAATACTCCCATGGCAACCAGATGTAAGTTGAGCAAAGATGATGACTCTCCTAAGGTAGACCAGACAAAGTACAGATCAATGATTGGAGGATTGTTGTATCTCGCTCAAACTAGACCAGATATAATGCAGGCTGTTAGTCTTGTTGCTAGATTCCAGGCTGATCCCAGAGAGTATCATGTCATGGCAATCAAGAGGATTTTTAGATATCTAAAAGGGACAATTGAGTATGGTTTGTGGTATCCTAGAATCATGATTTCCTTCTTCATGCATATACAGATGCAAATTGGGCAGGGGATGTGGATGACCGGAAGAGTACCAGTGGTGGAGCATTCTTTTTGGGAAAAAGATTGGTTTCTTGGCTAAGCAAGAAACAAGAGGCAATATCTCTATCTACAACTGAAGCAGAATACATTGCAGCAGCAGGTAGTTGCACTCAAGTTTTATGGATGAAGCAGATGCTAAGAGATATCAAAGTAGAATATGAGGAGCCTATCACAATCTTCTATGATAATTCAAGTGCAATAAATATATCTAAGAATTCGGTGTTGCATTCTAAGACCAAGCATATATCTATTAAGTTTCACTTTCTGAGAGAGCAAGTGAACAAGGATGAAGTCAGATTAGAGTTTGTGCCTTCCAAGGATCAGATTGCAGACATCTTTACTAAACCTCTTCCTAGGGACTCTTTTGAGTATCTCAGGGAGAAGTTACGGGTTATTGCCCTTTCGGTGATGAACTAAGGTGCATCAGTCCGGTGGATATCACAGTCATATCTTGTGATCCAGATTGATGGGAGTTGCTACTCAGGGGGAGCAACATGTATGATTCTGAAGTATTGGAGTTGCAAGTATGAGCCCTTTGCCATTGATGTCAAAGGGGGAGAGAAGACATGTGAAAAACAAGTGGTTGATGATCGAAGAGGGAGCAGTAAAGGAAGAGAAGACATGTGAGTAGTTCTTGCTGATAGGGGGAGTTGTGACAGTAAGGAGAAGTTCTTGTCTTGATGGTTTTTCACATCATACGTTGCCATCAATGACAAAGGGAGAGATTGTTGCAAGTATGGGTCTAACCGGTGTTGTCATTGATGTCAACATACTCATGTTGCATTAATAAGAAGGATTGGATGAGCTGTGTGCTGAGGATATTGAGAAAATTAGTCTCAATCAGGAACAGTGAAGAACAGTGATGACAATAAGGTAAAAGTCCAAGATAGGTTGAGGATCAGAGGATGCGGTTTAAAGGGTTTGTAGATATAAGTCTTGAGATGCTCCAGCCAAGTTTTCATAGGTCCGCATGAAAATCTGAAGAAGTTATGGTCACTCAAGTAGAACCGGTTTCGACAGGTGTTCAGAGGTGACAGAGTGACAGATAGGTCCGGTGAGATCCGGAAATGCATTATCCCATTCTGCGGATTTGAGGAAGTGTTGAGGACGTCCTTGTGAAGTGTTAAGTAGATTGGTTTTTGGTTTGAAGGTCCGGAAGAACCTATTCCTTTGTGACAGTGATAACAGACTGTGTTCCTGAGGTTTCGGATAAAGGAGAGAAGGATTCTAGTAAGCAGATGAAGTGCAGATGTTCTTGGTGATTCAGGAAAGCTTGTGGTGATCTGTGGATCGTGTTCAGTTCATGTTGGTGGTCCGCATTGAAGTAAAAGTTTGTATTTGAAGAATAACCACCGGATGTTGGTGTTCTTCCTGAGACTGGCCGACTGGATGTATTACACGTCTTGCGGATGTTCTTATAGGTGTTTGCCGACTTAGATGATTGTTCCTAAGTCGATGCCTTGTATAAATAAGGGATTGTGAAGTCATTCTAGAGTGTGTCTTGTGGAGATGAGTGTGTGGTAGCGAAGAAGAGAGCGAAAGGCAGAGCAAAAGTATTAAGCTTAATGGAACTGATTCAAGCATGGTGAAGATGCTATTCTCCAGTTCATGTATGTGATACTTATTTCTTTGTAGACAGTGTGTCTCTTGTAGGCAGTGAGCCTCTTGTGAGTAGTGTGCTCGGGCAGTGAGCCCTAATTGGCATTTGCCATTTTGTTCTTTCTATTCTTCTAATAGAGAATACAATCTTGGGTTAATCACCCCGTGGTTTTTCCCTTAACCGGGTTTTCCACGTCAAAATCTTGGTGTCTTATGTGTTGATATGTTTCTGCTTTTATTTGAATGCATTATGGTTTATGATTAATTTACAGCTAATCACTAAGAAGACTTAAGTGTTTAAATAGAAGAAAGTTTTGCACAATTGATTCACCCCCCCTCTTAGTTGTGTGCCCTAAGTCTAACAGTGTACTCCTAAAAGATCTTGCATTGCAAGTGTGTTGTAATCATCTTTTGATTTGATAATACATTGTGCAGGTTTTGGAGTGTGGGATTTTTCACCCAAAAGGGTTTTCCCCACATATGTCTTGTGTTATGAGTTTTGTAATTGCATTTGGATGTTGTTATTACCTTTCTATTAATGTACATCTTAATCTATAACTATAAAAGTTAAAATTTGCATAAATCTTTCCTTAGTAGATCAGTGTAGGAAGCGTTTCCACATACCTTGCTTCCTTTCACATTTCTCGTGGTCATATGATTGTGTTGATAGAATTATTCTTGTGTCATAAGCATTGTGTCATTTTACGTCATTGCATGGTAATTTGCACATCGTCGTAATAGTACTTTGTTTACCAAGGTTGCCTTGATGTTGTTTAAGAGTTATAATATCAATCTGTTGTTTTGCATTGTTCTTTTTTTGGTCTCGCTATGAAGTTAATACAATATCTTCTTTGCAAGTGACGTACATGGCTATTAGATTTGTATAAGGAAATTATATAAAAATATATGTATGTATACATAAATATATATATATATATATTTATAAAGTTATAAATTATAGAGAGAGAGAGAGAGAGAGAGAGAGAGAGAGAGAGAGAGAGAGTATTTGGATGGCTTTTCAAAATTCAAATTTATGTGGGATTTAACTCCACGAAATGGAGGCACTTGCATTTATTATGATGGTGATGCAAAGTTAATAGAGGAGTTAAACTCCATCTCATTGGCATCATGGATGTACACTCACTTTAGTTGGAAGTAATGGTACACGGAGTGGGGTGTAACTTTAGGAGAATCCTAGCTTTTTGAGGTGAGATCTCAAGGGATTTCTCCACCCATAATGAATGGAAAATGGGTGAAAAGTAAGGGAGATAAAAAAATAGAAAGGACACGATGTGAGGAAACATGAGAAGGAAGGAATTTACTTTGCAACTTTGAGGAGGATTATGCTTGAGAATTCGGTAAGTTTTACATTATTGTGAGCATTTGATTAAGTATTATATTCTTGATTCATTTGTTTACAAGATACAAAACATGAATTCACATTATTGTTTGATGGCTTTAAAAAGGAATGTGTGTGATTTATAGAGGAGTTTTCTCTATTTTTCATTGGTTATGCATATATGATTTTAAAACCAAGATTTATCTAGTATTTCCTTTGATCGACATGTGTATTGGTGATTAGTAATGATAAATTTGGAGACCAAAATAGGTTTGTGTCGACTATGGTAAGTTAACTATAAGACCATATTCAATTTGAATGATGGTATTATTTATTTGTATGAGAAAACCCCATTTAGGTTTGTGTTTTGGAAGATTGTAGAATGTTGTTTAAACAATGATGGTCTGGTTTTAATAACAGTTGTTATGATTTCACAAAGACCAATATCGACCTGGGTAGTGTCATTTCTTAAAACTTTATGAAACTCAACTTCGGTCAGGTTCACAATTTATTGTATGAACCTAAGTTTAGTCACTACGACCATTTATAGGTCAACATTATGCACATTATGGGAAGATATAAACTACTCTTAGGTCTATATATTTTTATATAAACCAATTTTAATGATTACTACAATACCTTGGTCGGTTCTCTGTACATATAAGTGGTTGTTTAAAACTTATTATATGCAGGTTTAAATTTTAGGAATGAATAGGGGTTTGGTTTATTATAACCACAATTGGTTAACTCTCTACATATATGTAAAATATGAGTAGATTATTTTTATCCTTGAACATAATCATGTCGATTCTCTGTATTTTAGATGAGACTTGGGAAATCCTTTTACTCGACCATTTATAGGATTCAAATGTAATGAAAATGTATTCATTGACATTCAACTATGTACAAGTGTGCAAATGTAATGAATATATATTCATTTGCATTTGAATATACTCATGTTACAATTTATATGAGTTTTACATTTAGACCTTGATAAATCTCAGGTCTATTAATGTGTCAGTATGGACAGATACCTTATTCAACCATATATTGATCTAAATACATTTATGAATGGAGAATAGAGAATGGGAATAGGTTTTCATAAATTTGCATAGTTCAACTACCTTATAATCTCTTTTTATATAAAAGTTATAAATATGTTTACCTTGAGTTTAGGGATATGAAAGGAGTTCTCAGTTGTAAATTGATTTGTTCATCATTCCAATGAAAATTATTGTAGGAGGAAATTGAAGCTATAATATTTTCCTCGTTAGATTATGATTCCACCTTCAATTCTTATCAGGTATTTAACCCAGGACAATCTACAAAAATGGTTTTATGTAAACTTATGAGAGATTCTCATGTGGCATTTTTGTGTGTAGAAAACTTAACTTTATTGTTAGTTGTTTTTGTGTTGTTTTATATATAATTATGTATTTATATGTGTATGTAATATACATACATACATATACTTGAATATATATACAATTTTATTTTATGTAAACCTTATTAAATTCTTTCTGTCAGAAAAGAGCTCAGAGATGAGCAGAAATGGATTGGAAGAGTAATATATATATGTAATGATCACATGTTTTTATCGGAGAACTATAAATTCATTTTGCCTGGGGACATTTTTGACCAATGTCTAAACTTGTTATACTTAATTACCTTTGTAGAGACCTAAAATCAACCTCTCTTCGTCTCGACGCTATTCAACCCTAATCAGGACATCATTTAGCCACTTAATTAGATAAAAATGTTACCTTTAACTAATTATTAGTTAGATACATTGTCATGCATTTTTAAATTATGTTTATCAAATTGAGATTTGAGGATAAGTATGATGAGATAATTCTATTTTTACTCATAATATTCATAAAGAAAATACCAGATTTGATAATGATTAAAGGCAAAAGATATGATTTTCACATGTCGATAATGAGTTATCTTTATGATTACTGTTTATGGAAATGTTCATATGATGTTATGGATGTTATGGTTATGGACTAACTACTATGTTGGTAAAATGAGGTGGATGCAGGAAACTAGTTCCCCCTCCCAAATGAGGAGAGAGAGTATCACTAGAGAGAGGGAAGTAGATTGAGGATAATGGGCAGATCATCATTCTCTAAGAATTCATACACAGACATTTCTTGTGGTCATATGATTGTGTTGATAGAATTATTCTTGTGTCATAAGCAATGTGGTATTTTATGTTGTTGCATGGTAATTTGCATGTCATCGTAATAGTACTTTGTTTACCAAGGTTGTCTTGATGTTGTTTACAAGTTATAATTTCAATCCACTATTTTGCATTGTTCTTTTTTTGGTCTTACTATGAAGTTAATACAATCTTCTTTACGAGTGGTATGCATGGCTATTATATTTGTACAAGGAAATTATATAAAAATATATGTATGTATACATACATACATATATACATATGTATACATACATACATATATATGTATTGCTATATATATATATATAATTCTATTTGGATGTCATTTCAAAATTCAATTTTCTGTGGGATTTAAATCCACAAAATGGAGGCTCCTACTTTATTATGATAGTGATGCAAAGTTAATGGAGGAGTTAAACTCCATCTCATGGGCATCATGGATGTACACTCACTTCAATTGGAAGTAATGGTGAATGGGGTGGGGTGTAACTATAGGAGAATCCTAGGTTTTTGAGGCAAGATCTCAGGGTATTTCCCTACCCATAATGAAGGGAAAATGGCTGAAGAGTAAGGTAGATAAAAAATAGAAAGGACACGACACGAGGAAACAAGAGAAGGAAGGAATTTACTCTACAACTTTGAGGAGGATTATTGCTTGAGAATTTGGTATGTTTTACATTATTGTGAGCATTTGATTAAGTATTATATTCTTAATTCATTTATTTACAAGATACAAAGCATGAGTTTTCATTACTGTTTGATGGTCTTAAAAAGGAATGTATGTGATTTAAAGAGAAGATTTTTCTCTGTTTTTCATTAGTTATGCATAAATGATTTTAAAACCAAGCTTTATCTAGTATTTCCTTTGATTGACATGTGTATTGGTGATTAGTAATGATAAATTTGGAGACCAAAATAGTATGTGTTCAACTATGGTAAGTTAACTATAAGACCATATTCATTCTGAATGATGGTATTATTCATTTGTATGAGAAAACCCCATTTAGGTTTGTGTTTTGGGAGATTGTAGAAATTTTTTTAAACCACGATGGTCTGGTTTTTAATAATAGTTGTTATGATTTCACAAAGACCAATATCGGCCTAGGTAGTGTTATTTCTTAGAAATTTATGAAACTCAACTTTGGTCAGGTTCACAATTTATTGTATGAACCTAAGTTTAGTCACAACGACCATTTATAGGTCAACATTCTGCACATTATGGGAAGATATACACTATTATCAAGTCTGTAAATTTTTATATAAACTAGTTTTAATGATTACTACCATACCTTGGTTGATTCTCTGTACATATAAGTGGTTGTTTAAAACTTATTATATGCAGGTTTAACTTTCAGGAATGAACAAGGGTTTGGTTTATTATAGCCACAACTGGTTAACTCTCTCTATATATGTAAAATATGAGTGGATTATTTTTATCCTTGAACATAATTAGGTTGATTCTCTAAATTTTAAATGAGACTTGGGAAATCCTTTTACTTGACCATTTATAGGATTCAAACATAATGAAAATGTATTCATTGACATTCTACTATGTACATGTGTGCAGAGGCAATGAGTTTTACATTTAGACCTTGATAACTCTCAAGTTTGTTAGTGTGCCAAAATGGGCACATACCTTATTTGACCATATATTGATCTAAATACATTTATGAATGGAGAATAGAGAATGGGATTATGTTTTCATAAGTTTTGCATAGTTTGACTACCTGAGAATCTCTTTTTATATAAAAGTTATAAATATGTTTACCTTGAGTTTAGGGATATGAAAGAAGTTCTTAGTTGTAAACTGATATGTTCATCATTCTGATGCAAATTATTGTAGGAGGAAATTGAAGCTATAATATTTTCCTCATTAGATTATGATTCCATCTTACTTCAATTCTTATCGGGTATTTAACCCAAGATAGTGTACAAAAATGGTTTTATGTAAACTTATGAGAGATTCTCATATGGCATTTTTGTGTGTAGAAAACTTAACTTTATTATTAGTTGTTGTTGTGTTGTTTCATATATAAATATGTATTTATATAAGTATGCATGTTACACACACACACACACACACACACACACACACACACACACACACACACACACACACACACACACACACAGAGTTTTATTTTATGTAAACCTTGTTGACACCTGAAAAAACTAGCTCCCAAACATGCATCTTTTTGCCCCAAATCCATAAAAAAATCCCACTTTGTGCCTTCATTGTTGAACCCATCATTTATATCCGATCTGAGACTATTTTGAATGGGTTCCCTTCCTGGAGGTTTCTAAGTGTTTGCCTTTTGAAGTGCAAGGAAAAACCCTCAAAATGATTAAGTCCCAAAATTCTAAGTCTTCTCCTTGTATTTTTTTACCTTTTCAGAGTTTTAGAGTTTCGGGTTCCTATCTTCCATCATTCCATGTCTATCGGCTTTGAAATCCTCCTTGGTTCCTTGCAAATTTGTCTAAATATTGTGGATCATTAGAGGTCAAAGTTGCAGTCTACCTTTTTATTTTGGGCAGGCAGAAGGAAGAGGGCTCGACGATCGAGGTCCGATGAAACTCAAATTTGCTTGAGTCTTTCGGGCGGTGAAAGGCAGGAGTTCTCCTTTCTTTTTTCTTTCTTTTGGAAAGCAAAAGGTGGAAGGCCCATTCACCGAAGCCCGCTGAGTTTTCAAAGGTTTCTAAGTATTTCGGGCATCAACAACCGAGGGGTTTTCTCTTCGTGGAAGACTTGATGACCGAAGTCTGGCAAGATCACAATCTTCTAAGTGTTTCAGATGGTGGCAGGAAAGAAGTTTCTTTTCTTCCTCCTTTTTGAAGGTGAAAGGATGAAGGCCCAAGGCCTAACCCCCGACAATCTTCATTTCTTTTCTGTATTTCGAGGTCAGATGGTTCATTTCTTCTCCTCCAAAGTATAAGATGCACAATGAAGGCCCGACCTCTGAAGCCCAATTTGGCGGGGCTTGACTATCTTGCCTTCGCTGTTCTCTCCATCACCTAAAAAATGTGGGAAAACATGCCAACAACTTCCAAGAACGCCATTAATGTGAAATGTGTAGCTGGAACTGACATTTTTATTGTGGTTGGTGGGGTTGGTGGGGTTGTTGGGGGTTTTCCCACCCATTTCATTCTCAGATCTGCGTTGTGTAGACTATAAAGGCAGGATTGGAATTCATTCTAAGGGTGGATCATTTTGGGTAGAATTTCTCTCTACAGGTGCTGAGCATCCAAGGTAGTTAGGGATTCATCTATTATTTATTTTTAGTTCTTCAAGAAAAATTTATCAGAAGTGTATGTGGAATATATTGTAGTTTTGATATCAATTCATTGTTTTTCTTCACTATTGTAAGTGTTCTTTCAGGAATCCTGTATTGCAGTTAGGGTTTTCTCTTGCCACACTTCATGGTATAATTGTAAAATCTGATTTGAATGACTGACAATTCTTAATCTATTTTCAAGATTTGTAAATTGTCATTTCAATATTACATATGGAAGAATGTTGTATGGTGTTGGATTACTAAGTATTCTCATGGTTTGATATTGATTTTGTGCATCTGAGTAACTAGATAGGCATTCATACACCCTCTTTTAATGCATTTCCTTTGATGAACTTGAAAATATGTAGCACATTGGATAGGCACTGGTCTGAGAGGCCTGTGATCACTCACTCTATTGAAAAATAAAAAATAATACATCAAGTCTTAGATGTAGTTACAGTTCTATAAGCATCCTTGTTTTGTAGAATTGCTTTTATAACCTTAATCAGAGGCATGTGCATCCAGTTTGTCTTGACCTAGTGACAACTTTAGGGGTCAAGTGTACATTGGGTATGACTATGTTTGTTTGTCTGTGTTTCATTTCATGCCTCTAGGAATATCCCTCCTAGGTCTAGCTGAGCCTGAAGTGCAGAGGAGTCTACCCACTCCTGTAAGTTGGCCAAAATCACCCTTAACATGTGGATAAACCTCTTTTAATCACCCTGATGACACCCTTGGCCTAGGTGATTGTAAACTATTTTAGGGTTTTGGGTTGTAGTAATTTTGGGAACCAACAAACCTTACTAAATTATTTCACTCAGAAAAGAGCTCAAAGATGAGTAGAAATCGATTGAAAGATTAATAAAGATATATATTATTTATAAATGCAATGAACTTGTGTTTTTATCAAAGAACTATAAATTCATTTTGGTTGGGGACATTTTTGACCAATGTCTATACTTGTTATACTTAATTACTTTTGTAGACACGTAAAATCAAACCCTCTTCATCTCAATGCTATTCAACCCTAATCAGGACATCATTTAGCCACTTAATTGGATAAATCCCCATTTATTCAATTAACCATCCAACTCCCCTTCAAATTGTGAGTAAACAATATTTTATTGTCAAAATCACTATTTACATACTTTTTAGTATTCATCTATACCTACATCTATACCATCTTCCTAGCATAAATGATTAATTAATCATTTATCAATCTTCTCCTATAGTCTAAACATTAGATAAATTTTATTTATCTAATATCCCATTTTCCCATCACATGAATTAAATAAATATTTGTATTCATTTAATTCCCTATTTTCTACACTTTTGATTAGGTTGCCTAAGCCTAATTAACTACCTAACCCCTCACTTGCACATTCCATTATCCCTTATTTAATCCTAGTCAAACCCTCACAATCCCCCATGTGTACAAAGGTATGGACTTTGTACAAGCCCACATGGCCTTATTACAAAGTGATTGGCAAGTCCTTTGTACAAAAGTTCTTTTTTGTCCCCACTTCATCTTGACCATCCCCTTCTTCCAAAATCACTTTTTCACCATTGATTCCTCCTTGATCCAAGGACATCCCTCATCCACCAACCAAATCAAGCCACTTGGCAAGCTCTCCATGCTTGAGAGCTCTCAATCAACCTCCACCCTTGATATCTCCAATCAATCTCATCCATCCAATCCCTCATCATAAAATCTATAAATAGCCACTCATCCTAGCTATTTTCAAGACTCTAAGAGATGCAATGAAATGTTGTCCATTTGAGGAGCCATCTACATCAACAACATCAAAGGAGCACATCCACACGACAAAGGTTTGCATGGTAACTAGTATTGTTTAGTTTCCTTTCTTATTTGTATTCCTTTATTTGCTCAATCATGAGGTGTATTTGAGGATGAATGAAGTAAGCTAAGATTAGTTTAGTATATTTCCGTAAGTTCATTTTCACTTGCATACAACTTCTAGACAAATTTATTCAAGTATGTATAAAAATGGAAATATTGAAAATAGTGAATGAGGACAATAGGGAAACAAAATGAGTTGATTTTAATACCTACAATCTTGAACCAGCAACCTTGAAAGGTTTTGTGAAACACAATTGATTAATTCATTATCTTTTGTTTGACTAATATGAATGAATGATAGCATTATGAGTAGTCTTGTCATTGAATTTATGTGATAGTACTCTTATTTATTGGATTATTATTATGGATATAAGTTTGGAAATTTTATGATTTGACTATCAGATTGACTAAATACTAAGAATGCCTGGTAGTGCATAGTAGTATCATAAACACTTAGCTTTTTTAGATAGTCATCTATTCTTTACTTGATTATTTAGATAGTCATCTATTCTTTACTTGATTAGATTCTAGGTTGTAGTTGGCTTAGACTCCTTAAATCTACTAGCCAAGCCAGTGATAGAGGGTTGTATTCCTAGTGCAAAATTGCTTATGTTTGGGATATTATATTCTATGAATGCATGTAAATGGTTTAAATGATTCTTGTTGACAAGTTTGAGATAGAGGTGTGTGAACATATGACACACATCTCCATTTGGAATGTGTATTTGATTATCAAAGCTTTGACCAAAGTAATGCAAATTTTTTGCTTGCATTGTTAGTTCACAATATCTATATGATTGTATGACAATTAGGTTTTGTCATACTTAGCTAGAAGGAATCTAGAGTCGTATGACAAATTGTTTGTGATTGGACACAACACTAGTTCTCAGATGGTATGATGTTCTTGCAGATTTCCTTTATCTGCTACCCTCATGAAGGGTAGGGCCACTTCCTATTAGAAGATATATGGGGATCGCTAGTCTATGGTTGGAGGTAAAGCACTCAGGTGATGCTCTCCCTCTTGTAGCTGAAGAACACTGAAGACTTGGTTACACAAAGACATTACTTGTATTCCTCATGATAAATGTATTGTTGAAAGTTTGTAAATTTGTAAATATGGCATCATGATGTGGATGCTACATGTAATATATATTATGTATGATGGAATATTCATCTATTGATTTATGAAATGAAATTATTCTTTATAAATCTTTTAGATGAGATATTAATTATGTTTTAAGTAAAAAAATGTGGTGTTTTCTTGGTTAAATTTTAGTATGTTTCTAGAGAACGGATAGATGTTTGTTACATGTGGTATCAGAGCATGTTTTAAACACTCAGGCTTGTAAGCCTACTTTGCAAGAAGTCGTGAACATAGATAACATTATGTTTATTAACCTAACCCTAGTGATGTTTTTTGAATGCATAAATGAGAGGGTCAAAGTCAAAGAAAAAAAGTAAAAAGAAAACCAAACAATCAAAAACTAAATCCAAAATCGAAGTAACTGTGAACTATGAAGGAGAAGCTTGGCTCTCTGACATCGAAACATTAGCAATGGCCTTAGAGTGAATCAAGCTAGAAAGAAAAAAAAGACTGAAGCCTTCAACCTCCACGGCGGTCAAACTAAACAAACCATCAACGATTCGTGACATACCTTTTGGGTGTGGATGAAATGCACCAATTTTAAACAATGAGGTGATAGAGGAGTACCTGCATGTACATCCTACCTCAAAGTTCGTATTGTTAGATTCTGATGGAGAGGAAGAACCTAAGGAGGTCCCACTATCTAATAGTGATTAGAAATCTTTGTAATCCTATGAGACCTTATCTAAATAATCATGTATAAGTCCACTTATATGATTAAAATCAATTTTGTCCTTATTTACCAAAGTGTGTTGATCGGATGTGTTGGAAATTCTGAATTTATAAGTTCTTGGTGTATGTTATGAATGATGAATTAGTTTATATTTAAGAATTTTAGTATACAAGCCTTTTCATATCAAAAACTTAGGGATAACGAATCCACAATATGACTCACCAGGTGCAATCATGGTTTGAACAAGAACAAACCAAGGAGGTAGTCAAGATGGATCAGGTCAACCTTCAAAAGATCCTACAGCTAAGTTGGCCCAAATCCTTGCTATTTTGAGTGAAACCAAAGAGAGGTTAGGAGCATTAGAATAGGAAGTAAGAGGAGAAAATAACCAAGAGGATAGTAAGGATCAGAACCAATAAGGTGTGAGAGACCTGACCAAGAGCATAATGCTTATGAAGGGTGTGGTGAGTTTGGATAAAACCAAGAAAACCACGATGAAGCATTAAGGAAAGCTAACACAAAGACACAACTAACCAATGAACTTGTCAGGGACATGAAGAAAATCACGCCGCCAAAGTTTGATGGAACTCTACTAGGAGATGGAGCAGAGGCATGGTTTAGTGACATGGAGAAGAACTTTGAAATCAAGAATTATTCAAAGCTAACAAAGGTAGTTTGGGGAGCCTACCAATTGTTCGGAGAAGCACCCACTTGGTGGATGAATAAGAAAATGGAATAAGGATTGAGTTTCCTGAGTCTGACATGGGACCAATTTGTGCTTATTTTTAGACAAAGGTGGTTAGCTCAGTTGTATTTCAACGTAAAATTAACTAATTTTTATAATTGTGACAAGGTGACATGTTAGTGACAAAATATTGGGAGAAATTCACTAGACTCCTGAAGTATGTGCCTCAATATCAGCATGATGAATACTTTTGTATACAAAAATACATCATGAGGTTGAATGCACAAATAAGAGGAGAAATGGACGTTCATGGTCCATCAACCATGGATCAGGTATTTGAAATGGCAATCAAGTAGGAGAAGAAACTTAAGTCCATTTCAGCTTACAGAGATAAGTCTCATAAGAAGTTTGGTTGGTCCAAATCTTCACCTTCCTTTAAGAAGAAGAATTAGAATCAAGATACCAAACCAAAATTCAATGGGAAAGGATCCAAAAATAACAAGAATTATTCTCGAAATGGAAAAAGGGGCAATGATTTCAAGAAGAAGAATGGTAATAAAAATGATCGTTCAACAAAGTAGAAAGGACTTCCTAGTGGATTTTTTACTTGTGGAGGTGATCATTATGCAAATCAGTGTCCAAACAAAAGGCAAGAAAATTAATTTTGGAACTTTTCTTTGCCTTCTTAGAAAACAACCTTCCAGTAGAGAATTCATGCAACTGTGGATAATCGTCAAGCAGAGTAGTAAATCACACCTATTGAAACTACAAGTATTTTGTTTGGAATAACTATTTCTATTCTTATAGATACTAGTGCTACATAAAGCTTTGTAACACCTAGATTACTTAATAGAATTCATAGACGAGATGGCTTTATGGCCAACTCTTGGTTAGTAGAGTATGCAAACCAATTAAGAGCTCAGGTAGAGCAGTGCCTGTTTGAAGCTGAGATAAGATTACCCTCTTTTATGACAAAAGTCAATCTGTAAGTAGCCCCATTGGGATCATATGATGTCATACTAGGAATGAATTGATTATTGCATCATAGAGCTAAGGTAGAGAATTTTGATAAAAAAATCAAATGCTCAGATAACTTAGGAAATCTAATTCAGATTCAGGGGATCAAACATGAGATTAAGATCAAACAGGTGTTGGCGATGCAACTCAAAAGACCTAGGAAGAAGGGATGTCAATTGTTTTTAGTTATTATTGAACAAGTAGAGAAATCCATAGAGCCGTCAATCCAAGACTATCCTTTTCTCTATGACTTCCAAGTTGTTTTTCCTGATGAATTACCAGGTCTGCCACCTAAGAGAGTTTTTGAATTCTCAATAGATATAGTACCGGGTTTCAAACTAATGTCTAAGGCACCTTACCGCATGACAACCACAGAGCTAGTTGAGTTGAAAGCCCAATTGCAAGAGTTTCTAACTAAGGGGTTAATTCCACCTAGTGTGTCACCCTAGGGAGTGCCAATGATTTTCGTCAAGAAGGATGGAATATTGTGCTTGTGTGTTGACTATCGTATGTTGAATAAAGCAACGATAAAGAATAAATACCCTTTACCTCATATTGATGATATTTTTGATTAGATGTGTGGTTCAATAATCTTTTCAAAAATTGAATTGAGGGTTGGTTATCATCAACTGAGAATTAAAGACAATGACATTCACATAACAACTTTCAGAATGAGATATGGGCACTATGAGTTTACAATCTTACCTTTTGGTTTGACTAATGCGCCTACAACATTCATGAATTTAATGAATAGTGTCTTTAGAGATTTCTTGGACAAGTTCTTCCTTGTTTTCTTAGATGACATTTATATATATTGTAGGAATGAAGAAGAACATGCTCAACATTTGAGATTCATTCTGCAGTGCTTGAGCAAACACAAGTTGTATGTCAAGATGTCGAAATGTACCTTCTTTCAAAAGAAGTACGACAGATCCCTCAAATATCAGAGCTATCATGGAATGTCCAACACCCAAAAATGTACATGAAGTATGTAGTTTCATGGGGTTAGCTGGATATTATATAAAGTTTGTTTTGAATTTTTCTAAAATTGCAAACCCCATCACTACACTCTAAAGGAAAGGAAAGCGGTTTGAGTGGATCGAGAAGTGTGAGGAAGCCTTTAGAACTCTGAAGAAGAAATTGAATTCCACCCCAATTCTCTAAGTCCTAGATCCAGAAAGCCAATTTGTGGTCGTTACAGATGCATCAAGAGAAGGATTGGGTGTTGTGCTCATGCAAGATGGGAAGGTTGTAGCATATAAATCCAAGAAATTGTGGCCATATGAATTGAATTATGCTCTGCATGACTTGGAGTTAGATGCAATTGTGCATGCCTCGTAAGTATGGTGACATTACTTGATGGGAAAATACTTTGAGCTTAAGTCAGAAAATTAAGGACTTAAGTACATTTTTACTTAGCCAAACCTTTGTCAGACTATGACTTTGATATAAATTATATAAAAGGAAAAGAGAACTGAGTTGTTGATGCTTTGAGTCGTAGAAGACATATTGCGATAATGGCCACAATTCAAACAACTTTTTGAGAACAAGTGTTGAGAAATTCTCCAGGATGAATTTTATGAGCAAGTCAGAAGTGCACTCTTAGAAAATCCTCAAGATGCTAGATATGAAGGGTATCACTTTGAATCATATGGGTTAATGAGGTATATAGATAGAATGTATATTCTAGACCATGATGATTTGAGGAATCTTGTGTTGAAAGAAACTCGTTATGCTCCTTATTCAGGACATCCAAGAGTAACAAAACTATTAGCAGATTTGAAACCACTTTATTTGTAGAAAGGTATGAAGCAGGATGCCACAAATTTCGTGGCTAGATGCTTAGAGTGTCAGCAAACCAAGGCTGAGCACCAACACCCAATAGGATTGTTAAACCCTCATGATATTCCTAAATGGAAATGACAAATCATTAGTATGAACTTTGTACAAGATTTACCTATGTCCAGAAACTGCCATGATATAATTATTGTAGTTGTGGATAAACTTACAAAAGTAGCACAATTTATTCTAGGAAACCTTACTAATGGAGTACTTGTTCTAGCAAGAATATTTGTGCAAGAAATTTTTAGAATTCATGGAGTTCTTAAGAAAATTATCTCAGATAGGGATGCGTGGATGACTTTGAGGTTATAGGAAATCTTATTTTCAACACTAGGAACTTAGTTGAATATAAGTTCAGCCTACCATCTAGAAATAGATGGCCAGACTGAAAGAGTGAACCAAGTGTTAGAGGATTTGTTAAGGATGTGTTGCATGGATCAACAATGCAAGTGGGAGGAGTACCTTCCATTGGTTGAGTTTTCTTACAATAACTCTTATCATGTTGCTCTTAAAATGGCTCCTTTTGAAGCATTATATGGAAAAAAGTGCCAAACTCCTATAAGCTGGGATACACTAGAAGATAAGATTAGCCTTGTGCTAGAAATGCTAATGGAAATGGAGGAGAAAGTTAAACTAATTCGAAAGGGACTAGCAGAAGCAATTGTTATGATAGGCAAAAGAGTTATGTTGATGCCAAGCATACTCCATGATATTTTTTGTCAGAGAAAAAGTGCTTTTAAGAGTTAAACATCATAAAAGTTCAATAAAATTTAGTAAATCAGCCAAACTAGCACCTAGATATGTGGGTCCATTCGAGATCCTTGAAATAATCAACTTAGTTGCTTACAGACTATCTCTACCACCTGCTCTTGCTCATATGCATAATGTCTTTCATGTATCCTATTTGAAAAAGTATATGTCTAGTTTTAATCATGTGTTTGACTGGAATACTCTTCAGGTTCTAGATCCAAGAGTGGTCACAATCAAGCCTCTTAGAGTGCTCGAGGTTCGCAAGCTCTGCTTCTGTAATATGGAAGTCACTCAATGTAAAGTCCATTGGGACCAATATTCAGAGGACAATGCCACCTGGTAAGACTATGAATAATTCCACTAGAAATTTTCTCATCTTTCTGCTTAAGTTGCTTTTAAAAAAAGTTTTTATTTTGATATTGTTTGAACTAAGTCATCGAGGATGATGATCTTTTAAGGGGGAGGAGATGTCACACCTTGTTTTTGGACAAATTTATTTATGTTACCTTTAACTAATTATTAGTTAGATACATTGCATGCATTTTAAATCATGTTTATCAAATTGAGATTTGAGGATAATTATGATGAGATAATTTTGTTTTTACTCATGATATGCAGAAAGAGAATATTAGATTTGATAGTAATTAAAGGAAATAGATATGATTTATAAATGTGGATAATAAGTTATCTTTATGATTACTGTTTATGGAAATATTCATATGATGTTATGGTTATGGACTAACTACTGTGTTGGAAAAATGAGGTGGATACAGGAAACTAGTTCCCCCTCCCAGACAAGGAGGGAGAGTATCACCAGAGAGAGGGAAGCAGATCAAGGATAATGGGCAGATCATCATACTCTGAGAATTCACACACTCGCATTTCTTGTGATCATATGATTGTGTTGATAGAATTATTTTTGTGTCATAAGTATTGCTGTATTTTACGTCGTTGCATGGTAATTTGCATTTTGTCGTAATAGTACTTTGTTTACCAAGATTGTCTTGATGTTGTTTAAAAGTTATAATGTCAATTTTCCATTTTCCATTATTCTTTTTTAGTCTCGCTTTGAAGTTAATACAATCTTCTTTGCAAGTGGTGTACATGGCTATTTATTTGTATAAGGAAAATATATAAAAATATATGTACGTATACATACATATATATAATATGTATGCACATATATATATTTATAAAGTTATGAATTATTGCTATATATATAATTCTATTTGGATTAGGGGAGATAGTTTTGCAATGGTTTAGTTTTCAAGTTTGTAGATTGGAATGTTCTTTGACACTATGTGATAGAGGGTTTAGTCATGTCCTCTATGTGAGTATTGTTGGTGGATTCTTTGGATGATTTGGTCACTTTAAGACTAAACATTTCTCATGTAGCGGGAGTCTTAGGGAGGTATATATGTGTCATTAGAATATGGTACAAGGGTCTTTAGGTATTTTTTCATGTCCATGTGTTTATTACTAATGGAGACAAACTTTGTGCATGCCAATGAATATACAGAGACTTGTGATTGTGGATTGGGATAGATATGTTGAGATTATATGTACACCTATGATGTGTGTACCCTATTTTGAGGTATGGTTAGTTGGATGTGTTAGCAACATGTTAAGGTCATTATTGTAGCTACTGTTGAGTATTTTCTAGATACTCAATCCCATTATGGATGGAATGGGCTTTGGTGTTTGTGTTTCAGTTGAGGCATGATATAGTGGTTTCTGTAGGACATTCAAAGTGTGATAATGTCTTGGGTTTCTTATCTTTCATGCTTAGGCATGATGGAGGATGATACTATCGTGGTCAACATGGTAGTCACTTGGTGGATGTTGCTGATTATTTTGTTGATTTCATGAGCACATAGGAGTTGGTTGATGCTATGGACTTTCTATCACTAGTGGTTAGTTCATTTTTTATAACCTTTTATGCTTTTGTAATATGAATATCAAGTGGGAGAATGTTGGGATTAGGTGTTCTATTCACCTTGCATATCTTAAACTTTCCAATTATTCATAGATGATTAATTATGTATGCATCTCCAGAGTTCATGGAGTGGGCAAATGGGACATCCATGTGAGGGTTTGGACATATGTAATTATTTTATTATTCTCTAGGACTTAAGAATATTGTTTTAATGAGGCATTGAACATGGGGTTACATAGTGGACTTGTAATAGCATCTTCTATTATTAGTTGGACATGGGATGTTTAACTAGTGCTTTACGGGACAGTGCTCGGGAGTTACATATGCCAACTTACATAATACAAGTCAAAGATGCTTGTATGGGGAGTTACATTATATTTTGGAGGAGATTCTCTTGAGTGGGTTGTGAGAATTCTTGTCATGGTATTTTGGGACCTTGCTTGGGCCCATGATATTGTATTTTGGTAGTTTTTTGGGCCTCCATGAGTCTATATATTGAGGGCTTGAGATGGAGGCATTATACATTATTTTCTACAAGGTTATGTTGTTAATTTTCCTTCAGGATTGAAGAGTGTTGATCTCCATGGAAGGCATGAAGCTTGATATTGTATTGTAATATTGGTGTTGTTGGGAATATATTGGATTCACTGCTTTGGAGGCTAGGTTTTCTTGAAAGGGTTTTCCTAATGGTATATCCATGTCACTCTTATTCTTGTGGTTGATTTTATGTTGTCTCTCTCATTATTCCTTTTAAGAGTTATTTATTGTACCGAAATGCTACTGAAATTTTTGTAGACTTGATTATTATGATATTCTTCTTGAAGGGTTAATGTGGAAATACCTACATGCTTAATAGTTATGTTTAGTTTTTGGTTTAATTGCCAAGGGGTTTGTGGCTACTTTTTCTTACACAACCTTTCCCCCTTTTTATTTAAATTTATGACCTCTATTATAGAATACAATAACCTTCATCATTAAACCAACTAAGATGTGTAAGATTAAAGCTACAACAAAAATTTAAATTTCAAAATTTGTTTTTTTTAGAATGTTAGGATTAAGGTGCCATCAACCTTGTAAATCCTATGTAATTTATTATTCCAATTATTGTTTTTAAATCACCCATAAGGGATGAAAGGTTTCACCAAGTAGCGATCTTGTTTCAGCTACATGTTTGATCTTGGTACCTAGTGGATGTTCGTTATGGAGCACATTTTAGTCTAGGGGTGTAGGGTAGTACCTCCCTATGGGATCTGGGGGCCATGTGCCCCATAGGGGTTTGGGGTAGCGCCCTAGAAAGCCACATTATTTTTATATATGAAAAAGAAGGATAGGGTTGAAAATGTGGATAAAGTAGATTCAATCAAACCCTCCTTTCACAATAACATTCAAAGGACAACAATCAAGCTGAGTCACTACAGATGGAGAGGACTCAGCTACAGGTTGATGTCACTTAGGAATGATATAGAAAGATAGAATAGATTGTTAGATATGCCAAACCCTAGTTCAATTAAGCCTTAAACCCTAATTATATGATTTTAGATATAAACAAACAATATATGATAAATGATCGCACAGGAAGACACTAAATATAGATTAGAAGCATACCAGGATTTAGATTTTGGAAGGCAAAAACTTCAGGGACACTAGGGCGGGTGCCCTAGTCCAATAGGCCACTTTTTCTGTAGATCTAGAATAGTGGGGTGATAAGGACTACAACTTTCTTCAGAGTTTCCAGAGATGCCAGTTTGGACGACACTAGTGTAGGCACCTATGTCCAGTAGGTGATGTTTTCTACAATTTCTTCTCAGATCCTGAATCTAGATATTCTGCTTAGATTCTCTGCAACTCCAATTTGTAAACTCCTGCACCTGTAACCTGCAATCACAAGAGAGGGGTTGGGGGTTGTGGTGTTTGGAGCTTGCCTTAGTCAAGCCCTAGTATGGCATTCAAGCCTTCCAACACCATTGTTAGATAGAGTGTGTGTCCTTGGTGGATAGAGGCAAAATCCAATGATGAAATAAATTGATTTAAGCACAATACGATGTCACCTTAGAGGTGAAAACCCTCAAAGAGATGAAAAGCCTTTAAATCATGTGGAGATGACTTGATGAATCCAAATTTGTAACAAACACAACACAATACTGCTCTGCAACACAATGAATTCCTTGAATTCTCTTTGCTTGATGATCATAAGTTTGCCTTAATCAACTAGGTGTAAAATGAAGTCCTAAACATGTTTATATATGCATTCCCGCTAAACTTATGTAATTCAAATTGAATAGGCCAACAAGGGAAACCATTTTAACAGTCACAAGTCGACATCCAATTTTTAGGTCCTAACAAAATAGGTTTGGACTAGGGTGCGGATGCCCAATTCTAGAGAGCTATTTTTGGTCTTGATTAAGCATTGAGATGAGCCCCTAAGCCCCATTAAACATGGGTTTTAGGGGAAATTGCTCTGGGATAAGTTTTAACCATGCATAATGAAATTAAGGGGACCTAGGAGCTAAACTAGGAGGTAAAAAGTCCCAGGGGGACATTTTACAACATAACATTTATCCTTCACTTTAATGTATGTATGATCTTACGACCCATACATGCATTAAACTATGGTCAAAAACACATCAAACACACCAGGCACATGAAGATAAGGCATAGACAAAGATCGAGGAACTATTTCTAGCCCCTAGTCTCAGGTAAACACTAGAAGGCACATTGAAGACACACAAGACACAATGAAGATAATAAGAAGCATGCAAAACATGGAGAATATAGTGAAAGCATGCAATACACGATGAAGACATAAGAGCAGTCATGCAAACATGATGAATATATTGATATAACATTTTCATATATGAAGTAAAATCCTAACTAAGGGGTGGGGGGAGCTCATCGCTATGCCATTGAAACCACCAAAAATAAACAATACAAAACCCAAAATGTAGGGGAGCTCATTGCTACACCCTTGATACTACACCAGGGGGAAGATATGACAAACAAAACCCGAGTGTGGGGGGAGTTCATCGCTATGCCCTTGAAAACACACAAGGGGGAAGACACAACAAACACATAGGAAGACACATGGAATACATGAGCACCATATAGCATGCCATAGACACACTATACATATTATACATGACAAACACAAGCGATGGGAGGAGCTTATTGCTAAGTCCCACCATTTAAAACATGCCAAACACACCTAACGGCTGAGCTAATGCTACAACAACCACCAAAGACACGCTTAAGGGAGGATAGCTCAAGATCCAACCCCGCCTCTCAATGAGGACTTTGTATAAAAGGATGTGCACTAGCTCAAGATCTATACACCATCTTGCCTTCTGCAGAAGGGCTTTGTATAAAAGGATATGCACTATCTCAAGAGATATGTTATCCCGCCTCACGGAGAGGGCTTTTTGATTGTAATTTAGATAACGATGTGCACTAGCTCAAGAGATACAACATCCCGCCTCACGGAGAGGGCTTACAAACATGCTTCGTTAGTACCAAAATAAGTAGACAGATAACATTATATATGCCCTCACCTTAAGGTGGTTGATGTCACTTACCGATATCAAGCACATTAAGGTAGAGAGAAAACATGCAAGGGAATAAGAGTTCTCACAAAGCCCATGCCCTCAAGGTGACATGTGCTGACGATCGTCAAATGTTCCCACAAACACATTGATAAGATATGCTAAGATAAACAACAAGAGAGGTTAGAAATTTTACTCTAAGATAATAACCACATCAAATCATGAAAGCTATGCATGAAAATAGTCACATCAAGGACTGAGGCTACACTCACAGGTTAGGAGCCAAGTATAACCATTGGGCTATAGTGCAGGTACCTCAGAACCAAGTGTAGCAACAAGGTGAGATACCAATCAAAGTGTGCAAGAGCAGATTGAGTGGATTGTAAAATGTTAGTCACAAGAAATGTCATAAGATGATACTTCACATGGAGTGATTCCACTAGTCAAGCGTCAGATATATATATATCACCCCCATCTTCATATATGGACTAGGTCCATTTTTGCTTACTCGTTGAAGGGACACGCAGTCTGTATCAGTTATTTGTTTATTTTTGTCATCCGCTGACTAGGTAGAACCACTTGAAGTTTAGGTAAACAATAAAAATGAGAGGAGAACAAGTGCCTTAGGAACACCACGTAGGAGGATGGCCCCAAGACATCAACCACAATGCTATGCCCCTAAGGCACAACACGCAACAATAAAATAGAAGATATAAGGATAGAAGAATGATGAAACAAATAGAAGAATGGTGACAACAGAGGCGGTCTCCCGGTATCCTTGACCTTACAAGAGTATCAAGGGTCATCCTAGGAGACCTAAACAACACATAACACAACACAGGGGAACAAAACACAAAACCATTAACATATATATCTAGGAGGAGGCCACCCTTGCGAGCAACTATAATAGGTGCTACAACGAGTGTGGCTTAATGATGGATAAATACTTACTTGATTCAATGGCCTATTTCCTGGTGGACAATCCTTGTTTATCAGCTCAGGATATCTCGCATGTAGTTTTGGTTTTGTTGATATTGTATTAATATTAAGTTTAGGACGATGGTAGGCTTTGCTGGGCTTCAAAGAATGATATCCAATATTGGTCGTGTAATTAATTCTTGCAACTTGTAGAGGTACTCCGATTCCTTGTTGATTTACGCCATAACCATTGCCTATGTAGTCACAATTGTATAAAGGATTTTAAATCCTTGACCACAGAGGGATGTCATTTCTTTAGAAGATGGTGAGGCCTCGTAGGTCTCATAATCTGTAGTATAAGTAAGAGTATTGTCTTTGTTTTCTACCAAGGAGACTTTAGGTTTCTTAGGTGTTTCCAAAGATTGCTTGGATGAGATCGATGTGACTTTTGATGTGTCAGAGTTATTAATTTTATATTCCCCCACAGGAAGGAGTAAAATCTAATGAACCCCAATTGTCACCAAAAAGTGCATTCGATGGTTTGGAGTCTTGTACAATATTATATGTGGTAAGATGTGTTGATGAATCAACTCGTAAGTTATTTAGACTGATATGATTGTTGACTTGTTTTTGCGTTTCAATATGTAAACAATTATTCAGGTCAGGATCAACTTCAATGGTGTGGAGCTTGTTTTCATAAATAAACTTTATTAATCGATGGAGGGTAGATGACATGGCCCCATGGCATGGATCCATGGTCTACCAAGAATCATATTATATGTAAGCAAACTGAGCATGACATGAAAAAGGGTAGATAATGTCGCAGGTAAAGTTATGGTACCCAAGGATTGTCTACCCATGTTATCAAAGCCACGAATGCTAATCCTATCTAATTTGATCAAAGAAGTGTCGATCTTGCTTTTGTGTAGTAAGTTAATGCCACAAACATTAAGAGTCGATCCATTATCAAGCATAACTCGCTTTATCATTTTTTTAATCTATTGTGACAAATATTATAAGTGGATCATATTCATCTTTAGTTGACAATATTTCATGTTGTTGAAATAAAATATCCATTTTTGTCACATGCATACAATCTAACAGGGATGCTACATCATTTGGCTTAACAAGAGGTGGTACAATCACCTTTTGTAAAGCATCTTGGATCATTCTGTGATATGTAGGCAATTTTTGTATGAGTTCCCAAAGAGATATCTTAGCAGGAGTAGCACGAAGCTGCTCAACAAGATGATAATCTTGACCACCTTTATGAGTAAGACAAGGTGGCAGAGGAAGCATAGGTTGAGAAGCTGGAAGAGAGATAGGCACATGTGGTGCTTGCTTACTTTGCTTGTTATTACATGTGTTGTATGTGTGAGCAATCATGTGATGCTGTGGCACATTTTGAACACCTTGGTTTCTTTGAGTGATTTGTCTTGCAACACTTAGAATGTAACCTAGGGGTCGAGGTGGTATTGGATTACCTTGAACAATAATCTCCAATTTTAAGAAAGAAGGTGCATTAGCTGGCCCTTGTACAATCATCTTAGGAACATTACTACACTTATCCACTATTCCCTTAGTAGCTAGAAGAAATCTATTAAGGATAATTGAATTAACATTGCTTTTACTTTCTTCATCCACCAATGCTTCATCTTGTGGAGGGAGAGCATTGGAACAAAGGGAAGGTAAAGTGTTGTTGTTTGTATCTAAAGGGTTTGAACATGCAACCGAAGGAGGGATATCCATGGTCTTTGCATCCTTAGAGATATCCAAGGTACTTGAATGTTCAATCAAAGTAGGGACGTCCATTGGATGAGCCGTAACAACCTCATGTACAATGTGATGTTTAGATGAACACTTATTAACTACCCATAGAGGATCCTTTTTGAGAGGAGGCTCTTCATTTGCTAATGCTTTCTTTTCCAAAGGGATGGCATTGGAATGAAGAGAGCGTAGGGTGATGTTAAGGAATGTATCAATGATTTCATCTTCTTGCGCCAAGATGTCCTCATAGGGAGAGGAATCATTATGTGGAATAAATGAATGTAGGTCACCATCACATTTATTAGAGGTTAGATCTAAGGCACGGTCTTGACTTGTAGTAGAAGAAGAGTCATCACGATCATCTTTCACATGATTATTCATGGAGATGTACTTGGTTAGATCTTCTAATACCAAAGGGTATGTATTTATCAGAGCTATGAAATTGTCAAAATCAGATACATAATCAAGGATTTCAAATGAAGAGCATTTAAATATATCCTTATGATACGTGGATTGTATATGAGTGAGAACATGAGGATTCATATTAAGGAATTTGTAGAAATTCTCAAAGTTTTTGATATATGCATGTAAAGATACCAAAGAGCAATGAGACGAAGATGTCATAAGATACTTTGGAATAGGAATGCACAATAAGATCTTTTCATTTATCAAATATAACCAATTGAGAGACTTTTGTACACCACAACACTAGTTTGAGAAAGTTGGGTTTTTGAAGCTTATTACCAAGAACAAAAACACACACTAGTGTTCTTGCAAATGGAGTGTTTAAGATGTAAAAGTGCTGCACAAAAGATATTATAAATCACTTTAAAGTTACCTTGCAAATAAATGTTAGAGAGAGGTCAAATTGCCTATGTTGAAATACACATTGTGTAATTAAAAATATGCCAATTTTCACACAATAAGGTTAAATGATGCAAAATTTTTAAATGACCAATGGGTGTATGCTTGAAAATGAATGCAAGATCTGAAATGAAAGATATTTATGACAAACACAATGAAAGAATACAAGTCTGCTTATTTATGAACCTAACATGCTCAATTTTTTTTTCACTTTTTTCAATGTAAATGTGCTAATGATGCAAATGTGAATGTAAAAAAACACAATGCAGCAACACTACAGTCCAAAATCAGATTTGGAAGAGTGTTTAAATGAGTAGTAAAATCTAAAACAAGATTTTAACTACAAACCCTAGCTTTTGAAATTACTAGGTTATATAAAAAATGCAAATTTCAAGTAAAACCCTAGCAAATGAGATCATGAAATGATGAAATGCTTTAATTTATCTCAAATATGATGTAGATATCATAAAATTAAATGTTTTCAATGATATGCAAGGAAAATAGTGCAAACTATGCCTTAATGCAAGCCTAAGATGCTTATTTTTTTGATTTTTTCAAATGTATGCAAAATTTTTGAATGTATGATGATGAATATGATATAGGTGAATGCAAAAACTATTTACAACACTCAACAAAATGTAAGTTTAGTAAAAACATAGGTTCACCAAAATGTTATATATGAAAAAGAAGGATAGGGTTGAAAATGTGGTTGAAGTAGATTCAATCAAACCCTCCTTTCACAATAACATTCAAAGGACAACAATTGAGCCGAGACGCTATAGATGGAGAGGACTCAGCTATAGGTTTATGTCACTAAGGAATGATATGGAAAGATAGAATAGATTGTTAGATATGCCAAACCCTATTTCAATTAAGCCTTAAGCCCTAATTACATGATTCCAGATACAAATGAACAAGATACGACAAATGATTGCACATGAAGGCACTAAATAAATATTAAAGACATACTAGGATTTAGATTTTGGAAGGTGGAAACTTCAGGGATACTGGGGTGGGACCCTAGTCCAACAGACCACTTTTTCTGTAGATTTGGAACAATGATGTGATAAGGACTACAACTTGCTTTAGAGTTTTCGGAGATGCCATTCTGGAGGACACTGGTGTAGGTGCCTGTGTCCAGTAGGTGATGTTTTCTGCAATTTCTTCTTAGATCCTTAATCTAGACACTCTGCTTAGCTTCTCTGCAACTCCACTTCACAAACTCTCACACCTATAACTTGCAATCACAAGAGAGGGGTTGGGGGTTGTAGTGTTTAGGAGATTACCTTAGTCAAGCCTCGTAATGGCATTCAAGCCTTCCAACACTGTTGTTAGAGTGTGTGTCCTTGGTGGATAGAGGCAAAATCCAATGATGAAATAAATTGATAGAAGAACAATAAAATGTCACCTTAGAGGTAAAAACCCTCACAGAGATGAAAAGCCTTCAAATCATGAGGAGATGAGTTGATGAAGCCAAATCTACAACAAACACAACACAATACTGTTCTGCAACACAATGAATGCCTTGAATTCTCTTTGCTTGATGATCATAAGTTTGCCTTAATCAACTAAGTGTAAAACAAATTTATAAACATGTTTATACATGCATTCCCGCCAAACTTTCATAATTCAAATTGAATAGGCTAACAAGGGAAACCATTTTAATGGTGACAAGCCAACATCTAATTTTTAGGTCCTGACAAAATAGATCTAGACTAGGGCACGGGTGCCCATGTCCAGAGGGCTATTTTTGGTCTTTATAAAGCATTGAGATGAGCCCTTAAGCCCCATTCAACATGGGTTTTGGGGGAAATTGATCCAGAATAAGTTTTAAGTATGCATAATGAAATTAAGGGGACCTAGGAGCTAAACTAGGAGGTAAAAAGTCCTGGGTGGACATTTTACGATATAACAATTCTATAAATTTTTTCATTGTAAATCTGGACCGTTCATCATTAGGTCACAAATCTGATGGTAGAGGTTATGTTGGATTTTTTTCTCTAGAAGGCAAATCCTTTATGAGGATATTGTATTATGACTATGTATGAGAAGTGTAGAAAGATGAGACTAAAAAAATAGGCGTTGCTGGATTGAAGACTAAAGAGGAGATTGATAGTGTTGTATTGTAAACTCTATTGAAGTTAATACAGATTGGTACATCTCTTCTTATGTGGAATTTTTTTCTCAAAAGGGTTTCTCCACGTAAACATTATGTTATGTGTTTGATCTTCTATTCTGTTATTTCTTAGTGTTGATTTCGTACTATCTCCATTTTGGTTCTGCACAGTTAAATATTTATATTATAGTTGTAATAAGATTTTCATTGATAGTTGTTTACCTTCATTTCTAACATTTGGTATCAGAGCCTAGCCAGTTCTATGTCTTGGGTGGAAGTGTGAGGATTTTTTGAGCTATAGTGGGAGTTCTGGTTGAATTTATTTTTTTATAATTTTATTTAGAAACCATGGCTGCATCTGCATCCCGATTGAACATCAAAAAATTTAATGGACTAGCTTATGAGTTGTGGAATATGAAAATAAAGGATTTACATGAAGAAAGAGATCAATGGTTGCTGCAACAAAAGAGAAGAAACATGATACTATCAGTCAAGATGAGTGGGAGAACATGGACAAAAAGACATGGGGTACAATGCAGTTGTGTCTTGCAGATTCTATCCTACTGAATATCACTGAAGAAAAGACCACATATGCTTTATAGAAATGGTTGGGTGAAATCTATCGAGCCAAAAGTCTGGTAAACAGATTTTATTTATGTTAGTGTGAATAGGAGTATTTCCTATCTAGTTTCCCCTTATAGTGTGAATAAAGTATATTATCTAACTAGTTATTAGTTAGAGTCTATTCACACATGTTCACATGTTAAATTGGCTTAGGAAGCATTCTAGTTGTTTCTAGATGTTGATAGTTGTCTCTAGTTGTTGATAGTTGTCTTATCCTCTAGTTGTCTCATGTCATAGGATTAAGACACTTGTCACATGACTACAACATCTTATCTCTCAACCTTGCCTTTATAATCAAGGTATGGCATATCATATTGTAATCTTGTATATTGTTGTATTTGCATTCTTTGATAGGAATATAGTTTATTCTTGTCATATTGATCTTCTCATTTCTTTGTGCTTTCCATTAGGCCTCTAGATCTTGGGTGGCTATCTCCATAGCCAAATATTACATGGTATCAGATCTTGTAGAATGCCTTTGGTTAGTCTATTGAGAGATCTTGAATGTAAATCATGGTGGATCTTGAAACATTGAGTATGCTCTTCTCTTGCATCGCATGATGACATTGAGAATCAAAAAAATTTGATAGAAAACTAGATTTGGGAGGGCTTCCTTCTTGTGGCTTTATATTGCAGGTCTATTTCAGAGCATGTTGCTGCAAATTTGAGTACACCATTGTGTTTAGGAGTTTGAGATAGTCAAAATCACCTTTTATTTCGTCTAAATCAAACATTGGAGGCCAAACCTATGAGGGTTTGAAGTTGGGAGGTGCATGCCAGATCTAACAAGTACCTGATCCTTTGGAGCATTTTGGGTCAAATCTGACCTTGCCATCGTGCTCAGAGGGACCAAAAACCCCAAGATTGATTATCAATTCGTCGAAATCCTAGTAGTTGCAGGAAAAGGCAATTTTTATTACTTTATTCCGCCATACGGAATCATTGCAGAGCATATTTTGTGGAATATTTCGCAAGTAGAATATTCTTGCATATGTGCAGATGTCATATTGTATGGGTAAAAATTTAATTCTATTTTTTAAAAGTTAAAAAAAAATCTATTTTTAAGGCTCTGTGCAGGCCTTACCCAAGACCTGCATAGGCCCCGAACTGAGGGTACGCAGGGTACCAGAGCCGCATGGCTCAGGTCATGCGCCCCCATATTGGGCTCCCCGCGGCCTTTAAGGCCTATAGGCAGGGGCTAATCCTCCTTTGTAAGATCCTTAGGTCCGTGGACCCCTATATGGGGTGTGGGGTGTGGGCCATGTGCGCCCCCCCCCCCCCCCCCCAATTTTTAAACTCGGCCCTTGTAACAAAGGCTTTGACCATATTTAAAATTTTTCAAAAGTTTTTTAATTAAAAAATTAGATTTGCGATCAGTACACAGACGCCTCAACAGATAGGAAACATTTTTTTTATAATATTTTTTAATCAGCCACTGGCCCAAATCTGTCATTTCTGGTAGTAATTTAACCAGTTCCACCAAGTTTGGCGCCTTTGACAAATTTGGTGACTTTTTTGGTCATAGCTAGTTTTAGCAGAGATTTTGGCAGATCTGCCAATTTGGCCCTCCTCCAGATTTAACTAGCAGTTTCCAGATTTGGCAAAGACTAAAGTTATTTAGCGAGCCTCCTAATTTAGCAGACCTCTAGATTTGGTAGAAAAAAATATTTGTTTTTGCAGACCCCCTCCATTCAGTTGATCTTTGCAGGCTTGTATTTCAATCATCCGGGCTCCAATTTTGGAGCAATGTTTTTTGATTTGGCGTAGAATTTTGCATGCTTCATTGTGGTGTAGATGGATTTTGATTTTGGTGTTTGGATTTTCCAGAAATTATAGATTTTTATCGCTGTTGATGAGCAGTCCTCATTTTCAGACCTTCCGGGGCTCTGTTTGGGGTCATACGGTAACATTTTTTGGCAAATTATTTTTTGAAATTGGATATTTTTCTGAGTACTTCTCATGTCTATAATCAGTTTGGTCTCATTTTTCTCAAAATTTATACTTTTTGTTTAAGGCCTAATTTGGCATTTGCATGTACCAAAATCAAAAGACCACTTTACTATTTTTGGCCAGTGGCAACTGTAATCACACTGTGTAAAGTGCCAAGCTCATATTTTTCTGGGGGGGATTGTTGATTGAGTGAATTTGGGGGGTGATCTTGTAGTGCTTGATTTCTTTCAATTCTTGGTTGTGTGTTATTGCAATGGAGAAATATCAAATTGAACTCCTAACTCCATAGAATTATGCATCATGGAAACAATCAGTATGGAATTATCTAAAGCAAAAAGGTTGTACTAGATATGTAGATGAATCTATTGCTAAACCTACTAATGTGAATGCAAAGGCGGTATAGGAGATGAATCATGAGAAAACTCTTGGACACATTTGTTCATTAGTCTCTTTTGATTTACAATTCCATCTTGAATTATGCACAACACCTAAGGAAGCTTGGGAGACTCTTGAAAAATTGTATGGTAAAACTAATAAGATTGGGAGATATTAGATTGAGAATAATTTGATGAATCTTGATCCTAAGGAGTTTGACAAAATCCAAGACTATATCTCCAAGATTAAGCAATTGAGAACACAACTAAAGGATTGCAAGATTAATAAGGAGGTTTTACAATTGATTCTAAATGTGTTATCCAAGCTTGGTCTTGAGTATTCAATATTTGCTTCTAGCTTTCACACTCTATGGGTTTCCATGGGAGCTACATATGTTGAGCCTACTTTTGATTCATTTTTAAATCTTCTAATCCAGGAGGAAGTGAAGCTAATTCAAATGGGCATCCTCAAGTCTTCTAAGCCACAAGCATTTGTGGCTAGTGAACCTAAGGTACATAAAGAATCAGGGAATCTTGAAAAGAAACAAGAGAAGAAAAAGAACAAGCCATAGAAAGAATCTGAGTCCTCTCCCTCTAAAGGGGAATCATCTAAGAAGCATAAGCCTATGTGTGCATATTACAAGAAATTGGGGTATGATGAACACAAATGTTATATAAAGAAAATTGATGAATTGCAACATCAACTAAAGAAGGCTCAAATGAATTCATCTTTAGGAGGTTCATCTTCAAAGTCAGAGAAACAAAAGGGGAAAGCACTTTTTGTAGTTGCAGATTTTGAGTCAGGGAAACGGATCCTTGATTCTAAAGATTCACATCATTTGGCTTCATCATATATTATGTTCTATTCATTTGAGACTTGTTCATCACCACCCATCCTGATGGTCAACAACACATCTATGAGTGTTTGTGGGAAGGGATCAATTGATATTAATGAAGGATCATTCAATGATGTCCTTTGTGTACCTTCATTATCTACCAATATCCTTTCTATCACAGATTACATATGGTGGAGCAAAAAAGAGTGTTGAGTTCACACTTGATTCTGTGATTACTCAGGATGTGCATAGTAAAGATATAGTTGTAGTTGGGGAGGTAGATCATCAATCTCAAGTGTACACCTTCTCACATTTTTCTCCTATTGTTCCTTTGGCTGATGTTCACACTCATATGGACACTTTTGAGGAGATGCAAAATGGTCTTTTGAATCTTGGTGTTCTTTCATCAACTGAGGTTCTAGAGACATGCACTGATGTTCCATCTCCTCCTTCATCTCTTGTTGCATCTACAGAGTTTAGTGTTGCTACATCCATGGTTTCTGGTGATTCAATGCAGTACGACATTCATAGTCTTCCAGATTCAGCTACTTGGGATGAGTACTTGATAGGTATTGTAGGCTTATTTTGTGAGAACTATCTTGCAGACATGGAAGACACTATTGACGACATTCATCTCCTCTTTGAAGGAGTTGATTCATCTACTTCGGATGTGATGAGGGAAACTTCATACCCTCTTGTTCTTTCTTCTCCTCTTCATTTATCATAGTTTAACATTGAGTTGGAGTATCTTGAGCAGCATTCAAAGGATTCTTTATCTTCCGATAATGTTCTACATCAGCTTCTACTAGATCCTGTATTGTCATCTTCTGCAGGGAGGTTTGGGACTTTTCATTGGATTGTGGCTTCTTTTGGCATCGACATGGCAACACCTAAGAAGAGTTCAGAGACATCATACATCTTGATCCTTCTTCCTTCATATTCCACTAACGAATGGGAAAAAATCCTACATACATTCTTGGTCTTGTTTCTTCCTAAGGGGAGGAATATTGTTCGGCAATCTTGGATCATCTTCAACATTCATTGTTGAGCATCTACCATCAGTGTAGGAGAATCTACATTGAGGGGGGGATACTTGGTCTCTCTTCCTCTCCTCTCTTTAGGGGGGATTATTCATTGTATATATGTGTTGGAATTGGTAGCATATGATTCATGTTGACTCTACCTTTCCACACTTCTTGCATTCTCACTTTTGGAGAGGATTTTTTTTCCCATGAGGTTTTCTGCTGTACTCCATTTGAGATTTGTTTGTACATGGGTACATAACATGGCCTTGTGGTAAGGACCCATCCATCATTGCATCATTTGCATTTATCTACTTCTCCCTAAGTTGCACTTAAGGGGGGGTGTTAGTGTGAACATGGGTATTTCATATCTAGTTTCCCCTTATAGTGTGAATAAGGCATATTGTCTAACTAGTTATTTCACACATGTTCACATGTTAAGTTGACTTAGGAAGCATTCTAGTTGTTTCTAGATGTTGATAGTTGTCTCTAATTGTTGATAGTTGTCTTATCCTCTATTTGTCTCATGTCAGGATTAAGACACTTGTCACATAACTACAACATCTTGTCTCTCAACCTTGCCTTTATAAGAAAGGTATAGCATATCATATTGTAATCTTGTATATTGTTGTATTTTCATTCTTTGATAGGAGTACAATTTATTCTTGTCATATTGATCTTCTCATTTCTTTGTGCTTTCCATTAGGCCTCTAGATCTTGGGTGGCTATCTCCATAGCCAAATCTTACAATTTAAAGCAGAAGTTATTTTCTCTAAAAATGAAGGAAGGTGAATCTATCGTAGAGCATTTAAATTCATTTAATTTGATTGTGAGTCAATTAGCCTCTGTAGATGTTAAAGTTGAGGAAGAAGATAAATGTATCATGTTTCTTTGTTCTTTACATGAGTCTTGAGAGAACTTCATTCTTGCTATCATTGCTAACCTTGAAGATCCAAAGATGGATGCCCTTGTTGCAAATTTGTTGGAATAGGAAATGAGGAAGAAGGCTATGGATAGTTCGGTTAACGCTCTCAATGTGAGGGGAAGGTCTAAGGAAAGAGGACCAAAAGGAGATCATAAAGGCCCTAAGGATAAATCTAAAGGTAGATCTGAGACTCCTAGAAAGAACAGAGTTAAGTGTTGGAACTGTGGAAAAAGAGGGCATCTTAAGAAGGAATGTAGAAACAAGAAGAAATAGTGGGATTCCTCTACAGAAAAGTCCTTAGATGAAGGTGATGAGGTTTTACTTTCTACATGTAATGTTATTTCTAACAAATAGTGGTTGATTGAGTCAGGATGGTCGTATCACATGACTCCGCACAAAGAATAGTTCTACACATATGAGCAATATGATGGAGGTAATGTCAACCTTGGAGACTATTTATTAGGTCTCAAAAATGCAGGTTTTTACACCTTAAGAGGTTGCCAAGCTCTCTTCACATTCTTGGCTAATAGACATAAGGATAATACCTTCTTCACTTTAGGTTCTACTAGACTGAGGTGGGTATACCTTTCACAACTAATGCAGATTTTAGTATCCTTCACGGTGGCAAATGGGTGTGAAGTAGTTGAGAGATAATTGTTCCTATTCCTACTGTTAAGGTCTTAGGTATGAATGCTTGAATAAGACTATGTAGAGTTTCTGGGATGAGTTTGGAATGACCAGTGCCTAATCTATTGGGCTATTGGAGTCGATGATGAATGATGGATATGGATACAGATGTGTAAGATAGGCAAGTCTATTTAACAGCTTAACTCTATCCTGTTGGGCACATGAAATGTTTGCACCTTATGCAAACGTGCAGGTCTGTAAGTTACTATACTCTTCTTAATAATCCCAGTGATATTCTCCCATATTACTGCGAACAACTGAAAGAAAGTTTTAATTCTGGCAAGAAGGAAACCTGACCAAAATTATTTTGTTGAAAGGGTTTTAACTCCTGGCAGAGACCAATGAAGTTAACAACTTGGAAGGAATTAAATCAACTTCTTATAGAAACCAATCAATTAGAACACACTGAATCAGCAAATGTGACCAGATAAATTAAAGATATCCTTGATATGATAATTTAAATAATATGAGAAAACCACTCTAGAGACAACACAGTAACATATAAGCATGAATATCAACGCAACAAGTGAACACTGAAATAGATCACCATTTAAAATTATTCTGCTCCATAATATTGCTTCAAATAATATGTATTATAACATTTTCTGATATGGAATGGATGGGCCAATGGATGCAATATATCTTCTACTAGTAATGATTTTCTAATCTAATCCTATTGATGATTTCCTTGCTTCTCCATGATTGATCATATACATATTTTTGTATTTTAGGGTTACGACCCTTTGTATCTGTATGGTTTAGCTCTTTAGTTTTGATAGATTAAAATATTTTAATTTTAATCTCTTTGATCTTCTACTTTATTGAAGTAATTATAATAGTAATCTCCCTTTTGCTGGCAACTTCATTTGTACTTTCACCCAGTGTAAAATACTTTTTAAGTAAAAATAATCACCTATTGCAAAGCTTTAAGTCATCCTTTAATTTCCCTCGTGAAAATATTTTACCATCTCAATGTGGAAAATATTCTTTTAGGTAAGATAATTACCTATTTAGTTAATCCCTTAGAAATATTTTCCTTAGAAAAAATGTTTTAAGAATTTCTCTTGGGCAAAGTAATTATCTGCCTTATATCATCTGTGGTGAAAATATTTCACATCATGGGTAAAATGCGTCACAACTTCATTAAATCTTTACTTTGCATTTTGATCTTTCTCTGGAATCTATTTCTTATTTCAGTGAAATATTTTATTTGCCCGGCATTTAAATTTTCATTAACAATTTGTTTAAATCTTCCTCACCTTCTTTTACTTTTGAGTGAAATTCATTTACCCCAACATCATATTCTATAAATTCTTATTTGTATATTTGAAACTTCCCTCATCAATATTTGTTTTCCCGTAAATAATGTTTGATTATTCATCTTGGGGGCCCACTTTGATTTTAACTAATATCTTGATTTATCCTTCCCGGTGATTTCTTTAAACAAATATTTTAATTCATTTGGACATATTGATGGGACTCTAACCAAAATGCTTTCTCATCTGGGTGATTCGTATAGTCGGGAAGATATGAAAAACTCATTCCGATGGTATATCTCTTGCCGATGAGTTTTTCATTGGTGAGACTTGTATGATGTCTTGCTGGTGAGTTTCTTTTATAGCTTTTGTTCATCGGTGAGACTCTTACCGAAACTGTGTCCATCGGCATGACCTTTTAGATCAGTATGACTTGAGATTTTCACTCCGATGGTATATCTCTTGCCGATGAGTTTTCCATCGGTGAGACCTGTATGATGTCTTAACGATGAGTTTTTTATAGCTTTTGTTCATCGGTGAGAGTCTTGCCAAAACTGTGTCCATCATAGCAAATTGTTAAATCATGAAGAAAAGCTAAAAAGTATTCCCACTTCTTTTAATTCCATTTTCTGACACCTTGCATAGTGGTCAAAACAGGCCAACTAGCCTTCGGAATTAGCCTGAAAAACTGATCAAAACTTCTCCCAGAGCTATGAAAATGCATAAACTTGTAGATTTTTGACCCGAGAATTCAATGAAACAAACGGTTCGGCATGAAGTTATTAGGATTAAAAGCTGCTCACAATCAAAGTAGCTCACTCAACATGTTTTTATGCCTGTTTAAACTCAACTAAAACTTGCCAACTTGCCTCTTTGAAAAAATATCAAAGCTGATTTTGAGGAGCTACCATCCTGGAGATTAGGTCATTTAACTTAAATGAACATGTGTGCAAAAGGATTTTTCATCATTCCTCTTCCTTCGTAAAATATCAAGCGCCAAAGTTGACCTTTCTGAAGCTGCCTGGGAATGCAGTCAAAAAACTGTGTAAAACCCATTTGAATTTGATTTTGAAAAAATATCAAACGAAGTGCTGGGATCTTGAGAACTAGCATGAAGGCACATTAATATGGGAAGAATTTGAGACACTAATTAGTTTTTCATGAACATGACCCGATTGCTAGATATTAGCCTCCAAATTAACCTTCTTGAAAACTGCCCTTGTCAAAACCTGATTCGAGCTCACCAACTTGCAATTTTAAAAAACCATTAAATCTCTTCCTGGGAAGTTGTAACTAAAGAGTTTAGTTCATTTAGGCTTGATGAGTGTGTGGGAAAGAGATTTTTTCACCAATCATGTCTGATCACAAAATATTTAGGGCCAAAGTTGACCTCTCTGGTGGTGAAACTGTGAAATCGGGGCTAAATGCATTTGCTTTTCATTTTGAAAAAATAGCAAACGATATCCTGGAGCCTTCAAACCGGACATAGAAGTAGATTTTGATAAGGTGAATCAGGAACACCAATTGGTTCATTATGAACATTATCCATCTGAAAGATATTAACCTCCCAAGTTGGCCTCTCGGACTGATTTTACATTGTGCAAACAACAAATTTTTTCCAAAACCCTTCAACTTGACTCCTCAAAACTCAGTCAAATCTCGTCATAGGAAGCTGCAATCAGACATGTGCACTCACATATGATAGGAAAGTATGTTTGCAAAGTAATTTTGTATAAAACCAAGCAGGCTTAAAATTATGGTTCTCCAAAGTAGGCTCCTCGGGTAGATTGTACAAGTATATTTCTGAGAGTTGTAGTTGATTTTTTTCACATGGAAGCCTAAATTGTTTTGCAAAAATTGGTATGTAATTTTAGGTTCCAATAGTGGCTTTGTCTGGGGATGTATGCCCCTTGTGGGCATAGCAAGATCCCAGATCTCTGGGGAGTAGACTGGTGCCTACTCCATTGGGTAATAGAGTCCAGATATCACTTCTGCAATAACCTGATATGTTTTGAAAAATCACACTTCAGTTGATGGCCTGATGCCAAAAGAAAAACCCATGTTTTCTTTTGTCAAAAATTTTGTTTTGGTCACACTATAGTGAAACCAATTTGAACATATCATTGAAGTTTGCATGATTGGACATATCCATATTTAACTGTTCAGTGATGTCGGTATATTCTTCATCATTATGCATTTGAAAACCATCTATATCCTTACACTTGTATGACAGGCTAGACCCAATCTCTGTGTGATATTTTATGCAACCGTATTTGCTGTCATCTTCCAAATGATGGTTCTCTATCTGAATTGGGAAGCAGAAGAAATCAATTTGCATCTGATATTTATTTTCTTGAGTCTTGGCACCATCCAATGAAAAAGCATCACTATTATTTCCAGCATCACAAGTAACTTTCCCACATGATTGTGATCTTGAGACTCCATTATCACAAGATTCAATAGAAGTATTTATCTCTGGACAATCACTACTATCAAATTTATAATCACCAATTGTTTCTATCTCATCTTAATGTGATCCTGATATTGTCTTTTTATACCAATCACGTGGTCTACCATCACGCAAAGTATCGTCACTGTCAAAGCATATGTATGTTGGACATGAAACTTTCAAATCATCTCCATGTGCATATCTCTGATACTCCATGGTTAGTAAATTTGAAATTTGCTCACTGTTGAGCGAGCATATTTCTTCATCCGTCCCATTGCTGACATTTTCTTCATCCCTTTCCTCATCACCACAATACACAAGTTCATTACAATCAGATATAATTGTTTCATCAGCATAATCATTTCTTTCACAAGCTGACATATCACCCTGATTATCTAAAAATGCTTCATCCTCATGATAGCATGGATTTGAAAACACTTGGAATTCTTGTTCTGGTATACCCTCTTCATCAAGAGTTTGTCTTCTTTGTTGAAAATAATCATCCTCTTCCTCCCCAAACTGTTGATTCATATATTGCGGTGGGTGGGCTGGGACAACAAAAGAACTTGTATTTTGAAAATTTTTCTCATCTCTGGATATATCATATGCTGATTCATTAGTTGTTGGAATACGTTGTGGCTCCAAGTGTGGTGTGAAAATATCTTGCTATGTATAATATCTATATGGGGGCTGATGGTAAGCATTTTTTTGGATATGTGGCTAAAAGTGTTCATTCTGATGTGACACATATTGCTGATATTGTGGGGCATACCATTGTCCTGGTGGTGGGTAGTATTGGGGAATGTTACTTGCACTTATAGGCTGGGGTCTTTGTGGAGGCATATTATGCTGAGTAGGGTTAGCATATGCATTATGAGGTACTTTTGAAGTACCTAGAATATATGTGTTCTGACATGGCCCATGTGAATTAACATTTCCACCTTGTTTATGTCGAGGGACATATTTTGGTGGTTTTGATGCCTAGATGGTTAATTGTGCCATTTGTCTATCTTGGATTTCTTGTTTCCTCTATTGTATCCTCCTAAGCTGCTGTTCTTTCCATTCTAAATACACTTCTAATTCTTGATTAGTCATGCTATCAAGATCAACGATAGCTTGATCAGTAAACCGCTCCTGTTCCTCTTCCATCTGTCCCTCGAATTCATTTACTTTTTGAGGCCCTTTGCCATAAGGAGATCATTGCTTGTCTGTCCGCCTCCTCTCTTGGAACAGAGATCTTCTTCCATTCATTGTTGGATTATATTACAATCTTTTCAGAGTTGCCACCTACTTTTCATAAATAGGAAAATGATTGTCTTTCCAGGTTCTTATTGCCAGCATAGTTACCAATTTGTGTTTGAATTCAAAATTTCATTGACTCTGTGATAAGATGATCTTCAACCGGATTCTGGATTACTCCCCAGCAGAGTCGCCAATTCTATTAGGTCTCAAAAACACAGGTTTTTACACCTTAAGAGGTTGCCAAGCTCTCTTCACGTTCTTGGCTAACAGGCACAAGGATAATACCTTCTTCACTTTAGGTTCTGCTAGACCAAGGTGGGTATACCTTTCACAACTAATGCAGATTTTAGTATCCTTCACGGTGGCAAACGCGTGTGAAGTAGTTGAGAGATAATTGTTCCTATTCCTAATGTTAAGGTCTTAGGTATGAATGCTTGAATAAGACTAGGTAGAGTTTCTGGGATGAGTTTGGAATGACTAGAGCCTAATCTATTGGGCTATTGGAGTCGATGATGAATGATGGATATGGATACAGATGTGTAAGATAGACAAGTCTATTTAACAGCTTAACTCTATCCTGTTGGGCACATGAAATGCTTGCACCTTATGCAAATGTGTAGGTCTGTAAGTTACTATACTCTTCTTAATAATCCCAGTGATATTCTCCCATATTACTGTGAACAACTGAAAGAAAGTTTTAATTTTGGCAAGAAGGAAACCTGACCAAAATTGTTTCGTTGAAAGGGTTTTAACTTCTGGCAGAGACCAATGAAATTAACAACTTGGAAGGAATTAAATCAACTTCTTATAGAAACCAATCAATTAGAACACACTGAATCAACAAATGTGACCAGATAAATTAAAGATATCCTTGATATGATAATTTAAATAATATGAGAAAACCACTCTGGAGACAGTACAGTAACATATAAGCATGAATATCAACGCAACAAGTGAACACTGAAATAGATCACCATTTAAAATTATTCTGCTCCATAATATTGCTTCAAATAATATGTATTATAACATTTTCTGATATGGAATGGATGGGCCAATGGATGCAATCTATCTTCTACTAGTAATGATTTTCTAATCTAATCCTACTGATGATTTCCTTGCTTCTCCATGATTGATCATATAAATATTTTTGTATTTTAGGGTTACGACCCTTTGTATCTGTATGGTTTAGCTCTTCAGTTTTGATAGATTAAAATATTTTATTTTTAATCCCGTTGATCTTCTACTTTATTGAAGTAATTATAATAGTAATCTCCCTTTTGCTGGCAACTTCATTTGTACTTTCACCCAATGTAAAATACTTTTTAAGTAAAAATAATCACCTATTGCAAAGCTTTAAGTCATCCTTTAATTTCCCTCGTGAAAATATTTTACCATCTCAATGTGGAAAATATTCTTTTAGGTAAGATAATTACTTGTTCAGTTAATCCCTTAGAAATATTTTCCTTAGAATGAAAATGTTTTAAGAATTTCTCTTGGGAAAAGTAATTATTTGCCTTATATCATCTACGGTGAAAATATTTCACATCATGGGTAAAATGCGTCACAACTTCATTAAATCTTTACTTTGCATTTTGATCTTTCTCTGGAATCTATTTCTTATTTCCGTGAAATATTTTATTTGCCTGGCATTTAAATTTTCATTAACAATTTGTTTAAATCTTCCTCACCTTCTTTTACTTCTGAGTGAAATTCATTTACCCCAGCATCATATTCTATAAGTTCTTATTTGTATATTTGAAACTTCTCTCATCAATATTTGTTTTCTCGTAAATAATGTTTATTCTTCTTTGTTATTTCTCCGTCTAGTTTTTCGAAGGGACACTCAGCACAGCCTCTCTGATATCCATAAACATAATCATTATTCATCTTGGGGGACCACTTTGATTTTAACTAATATCTTGATTTATCCTTCCCGGTGATTTCTTTAAACAAATATTTTAATTCATTTGGACATATTGATGGGACTCTCACCAAAATGCTTTCTCATCGGGTGACTTGTATAGTCAGGAAGATATGAAAAACTCATTCTGATGGTATATCTCTTGCCGATGAGTTTTTCATTGGTGAGACTTGTATGATGTCTTGCCGATGAGTTTCTTTTATAGCTTTTGTTCATCGGTGAGACTCTTGCCGAAACTGTGTCCATCGGCATGACCTTTTAGATCGGTATGACTTGAGATTTTCACTCCAATGGTATATCTCTTGCCGATGAGTTTTCCATCAGTGAGACCTGTATGATGTCTTATCGATGAGTTTTTTTATAGCTTTTGTTCATCGGTGAGACTCTTGCCGAAACTGTGTCCATCGTAGCAAATTGTTAAATCACGAAGAAAAGCTAAAAAGTATTCCCAGTTCTTTTAATTCCATTTTCCAACACCTTGCATAGTGGTCAAAACAGGCCAACTAGCCTTCGGAATTAGCCTGAAAAATTGATCGAAACTTCTCCCAGAGCTATGAAAATGCATAAACTTGTAGATTTTTGACCCGAGAATTCAATGGAACAAACAATTCGGCATGAAGTTATTAGGATTAAAAGCTGCTCACAATCAAAGTAGCTCACTCAACATGTTTTTATGCATGTTTAAACTCAATTGAAACTTGCCAACTTGCCTCTTTGAAAAAATATCAAAGCTGATTTTGAGGAGCTACCATCCTGGAGATTAAGTCATTTATCTTAAATAAATATGTGTGCAAAAATATTTTTCATCATTCCTCTTCCTTCGTAAAATATCAAGCACCAAAGTTGACCTTTCTGAAGCTGCTTGGGAATGTAGTCAAAAAACTGTGTAAAACCCATTTGGATTTGATTTTGAAAAAATATCAAACGAAGTGCTGGGATCTTGAGAACTGGCATGAAGGCACATTAATACGGGAAGAATTTGAGACACTAATTGGTTTGTCATGAACATGACCCAATTTCTAGATATTAGCCTCCAAATTAACCTTCTTGAAAACTGCCCTTGTCAAAACCTGATTCGAGCTCGCCAACTTGCAATTTTAAAAAACCATTAAATCTCTTCCTGGGAAGTTGTAACTGGAGAGTTTAGTTCATTTAGGCTTGATGAGTGTGTGGGAAAGAGATTTTTTCACCAATCATCTCTGATCACAAAATATTTAGGGCCAAAGTTGACCTCTCTGGCGGTGAAACTGTGAAATTGGGGCTAAATGCAATTGCTTTTCATTTTGAAAAAATGGCAAACGATGTGCTGGAGCCTTCAAACCAGACATAGAAGTAGATTTTCATAAGGTGAATTAGGAACACCAATTGGTTCATTATGAACATTATCCATCTGAAAGATATTAACCTCCCAAGTTGGCCTCTCGAATTGATTTTACACTGTGCAAACAGCAAAATTTTTCCAAAACCCTTCAACTTGACTCCTCAAAACTCAGTCAAATCTCGTCATAGGAAGCTGAAATCAGACATGTGCACTCACATATGATAGGAAAGTATGTTTGCAAAGTGATTTTCCATAAAAATGAGTAGGCGTTAAATTATGGTTCTCCAAAGTAGGCTCCTCGGGTAGATTGTACAAGTGTATTTCTGAGAGTTGTAGTTGATTTTTTCACATGGAAGCCTAATTTTTTTTGCAAAAATTGGTATGTAATTTTAGGTTCCAACACTATTATAGATGAACAGGGGGATGAGGTTGAAGTGTGGTTAAGGTAGATTCATGGACAACAATTGAGCCAAGTCACTACAATGAAGAGGACTTTAACTACAAGTTGATGTCACTTAGGAATGATATGGAAAAGTATAATAGATTGTTAGATATGTAAAACCCTAGATCGGTTAAGCCTTAAACCCTAACTATATGATTTCAGATACAGACAAACAAGATACAACAAATAACCGCATAGGAAGGCACTAAATATAGGTCAGAGACATACTAGGATTCAGATTTTAGAAAGCAAAAACTTCGGGGACACTGGGGTGAGTGCCTGTGTCCAACAAGCCACTTTTTCTACAAATCTAGAACTTTGAGGTGATGTAGACTATAATCTGCTTTAGGGTTTCTGACAGGGACAGTCGGGAGGACAATGGTGCGGGTGCCCTTGTCCAAAAAGGAATATTCTTTGTTCTTTTGTTCAGATCCTGACTCTAAACACTCTGCCTTGATCTCTTGCAACTCCTCTCTACAAGATCATGTACATGTAACCTGTAATTAGAGGAGAGGGGTTGGGGGTTGTGGTGTTTAAGAGCTTGCCTTAGTCAAGCTCTGGAATGGCATTCAAGCCTTCTAACACTGTTGTTAGATAGAGAGTGCGTGTCCTTGGTGGATAGAGGTAAAAGCAATGATAAAATAGATTGATTGAAGCACAAATAGATATCACCTTTGAGGTGAAAGCCTCACGGAGATGAAGAGCCTTCAAATCATGAGGAGATGGATTGATGAAACCAAATCTACAACACACAAACACAATGACAACACAATTCTGCTTTGCAACACAATGAATGCCTTGAATGCTCTTTGCTTAATGATCATAAGTTCGTCTTTAACAAATCTAGTTACAAATGAAGTCCTAAACATGTTTCTATATGCATTCCCACTAACATTTCATAAATTAAATTGAATAGGCCGATAAAGAAACCTTTTTAATGATCATAAGCTGACATACAAAATTTGGGTCATGGAAAAATAGGTTTGGACTAGGGTGTGGGTGCCCAAGTCCAGAGGCCTATTTTTGGTCTAGATTAAGCATTGAGATAGACCCCTAGGCCCCATTTGACATGGGTCTCGAGGGATTTTGCTATGGGATAAGTTTAAGTCGTTCATAAGGAAAACAAGGGGACCTAAGAGCGAAACTAGGAGGTCAAAGTCATGGGGGGACATTTTACAACATAACATTTAGCCCCCACTTTAATGTATGTACAATCTTATGATCCATACATACATTAAAGTATGGTAAAAAACACATCAAACACGCCAAGCACATGAAGCTAAGGCATACACAAATATTGAGGAACTATTTCTAGCCCCTAGTCTCAGGTAAGCACTAGAAGACAAATTGAATACACGCAAGACACAATGAAGATAGTATCAAGCATGCAAAACATGGTGAATACACTGAAAGCAATCAATACATGGAGAAGACATGAGATATCATTATATATGCCCCCACCTTAAGTTGGTTGATGTTACTTACCGATATCAAGCACATTAAGGTAGAGTGAAAACATACAAGGGAACAAGAGCTCTCGCAAAGCCCATGCCCTCGAGGTGACATGTACTTACGATAGCCAAATGTTCCCACAAACACATTGATAATATATGCTAAGATAAACAAGAGATAAAGCTATGCATGTATTACATCACATCCAAGAAACCATGGCTACACTTACAGATTCAGATCCAAGTATAGCCATTGGGCTTATACTGCAGGTACCCCAGAACTGAGTGTAAAAACAAGGTGAGATACAAGACAATCCAAAGTGCATGGAGCATATGTATTGCAATGGTTTGTTAGATGAGATAAGACAACATGATGCATCACACATAGTGATTCTACTAGTCAAGTGTCAGATGTATGTATCAACCCCATATTCATATTTGGACTAGGTCCATTTTTGCTTACTTGTTGAAGGGACACATGGTCCGTATCAGTTATTTGTTTGTTTTCATCATCTGCTGACTAGGTAGAACCACTTGAAGAAGGTACAAAATGTTATAGATGAAAAAGGGGATGAGGTTGAAGTGTGGTTAAGGTAGATTCAATCAAACCCTCCTTTCACAATAACATTAAAGGACCACAATCGAGCCAAGTCACTACAATGAAGAGGACTTTAGCTACAGGTTAATGTCACTTAGGAATGATATGGAAAAGTAGAATAGATTGTTTGATATGTCAAACCCTAGATCGGTTAAGCCTTAAACCCTAATTATATGATTCCAGATACAGACAAACAAGACACAACAAATAACCGCACAAAAAGGCACTAAATACAGATTAGAGACATACCAGGATTCGGATTTCAAAAAGTGGAAACTTTGACGACATTTGGGCAGGCGCATGTGTCTGATAGGCCACCTTTTCTGCAAATCTAGAACTTTGAGGTGATGTAGATTGTAATCTACTATAGGGTTTCTGATAGGGATAGTCGAGACGACACTGGTGCAGGCACCCTTGTCTAGAAAGAAATATTCTTTGCTCTTTTCTTTAGATCTTGACTCTAAACACTCTGCCTTGATCTCTTGCAACTTCTCTCTGTAAGATCCTGTACCTGTAACCTACAATCACAAGAGAGCGGTTGGGGGTTGTGGTGTTTAGGAGCTTGCCTTAGTCAAGCGCCAGAATGGCATTCAGGCCTTCCAACACTGTTGTTAGATAGAGAGTGCGTGTCCTTGGTGGACAGAGGAAAAAACAATGATAAAAGAGATTGATTGAAGCACAAATAGATATCACCTTTGAGGTGAAACCCTCACGGAGATGAAAAGCCTTCAAATCATGAGTAGATGGATTGATGAAACCAAATCTACAACACACACACAATAACAACACAATTCTGCTCTGCAACACAATGAATGCCTTGAATGCTCTTTGCTTAATGATCATAAGTTCATCTTTAACAACTCTAATTACAAATGAAGTCCTAAACATGTTTATATATGCATTCTCGCTAACATTTCGTAAATTAAATTGAATAGGCTGAGAAAGAAACCCTTTTAACAGTCATAAGCTGACATACAAAATTTGGGTCCCGAAAAAATAGGTCTGGACTAGGGTGCGGGTGCCCAAGTCCAGAGGCCCATTTTTGGTCTAGATTAAACATTGAGATAGACCCCTAGGCCCCATTTGACATGGGTCTCAGGGGATTTTGCTCCAGGATAAGATTAATTCATGCATAAGGAAAACAAGGGGACCTTGGAGCTAAACTGGGAGGTAAAAGTCCTGGGGGGACATTTTATGACATAATAGAGACAACACAACATATTTTGTTTGTTGGACAAGGAAAGGTATTGTTATGTTTCAGTGATGGGATAATTAAAACCCTCCCTGGTGTATTATATATTCTTGGATTGACTAGAAATCTTATTTATGTTTCAAAGTTGAATGATTTGATAATGCATGTAACATTTTATAATCATGGTTGTAGAATGGTGAGAGGAAGCTTGGTGGTAGTGAGAGGAACAACGATGGGAACATTGTTTAGGCTTGACGCCACTACAGTTTGTAATTCTACTTATGAAACTAAAACTACTAAAATTACATGTATGTTGTAGCACTGCAGATTGGGCCACACAAGTGAAAATGTTATGAAAACAATTATGAATAAAAATTTGTTGGATGATTTTTCTATTTTGATGAGCACTTTGATTTTTGTGAGCATTGTGTGTTTGGAAAATAGAACATAACATCTTTTTCTTTAGGAAGCAATAGAGCAAAAGAGAAGTTAGAAATTATTCATTCAGATGTGTTTGGACCTGTGGATAATGATTCTATTAGAAAATCTTGTTATTTTGTTACCTTTATTGATGATGTATCTAGATTTACATGGATTTATTTTATGAAGCATAAATATGAGGTTTTCACTAAGTTTAAAGAGTTTAAAGTCTTAGTAGAGAACTAATCAGGACTTAAGATAACAATATTAAGATCTAACAATGGAGGGGAATATTACTCTAAGGCGTTTGATGAGTTTTGTAAGTATGTAGGTATCATAAGACAAAAAGACAACTCCATATACACCACAACAAAATGGTGTTGCAGAAAGGATGAATCGAACAATAATAGAAAGAGCCATAAGTATGTTAAGTGATGCACAATTGGATAAATTCTTTTGGGCAGAAGCTCTGAGCATCACTTGTTACTTGTTAAACAAATCTCCTTGTAAGGCTCTTGATTCGACATCTTATAAAGTGTGGATAGGTAAGAAACCTTCTGTTTCACATTTAATGGTTTTTGGTTGTGAGAATTTTGTTCATGTGCCTAAGGAAAAGCAATCTAAGTTGGATCCAATAGCACAAAAATGCATCTTCATTGGATATAGTGAGAATGTAAAAGATTATAAGCTTTGGGATCCTCTAACTAGAAAAGTTATATTTTCTAGAGATGCAATTTTCAGGGAACTTAGAGCTATTTTTGATCCTGTACAGCCAGAAGAAAAAGAAAGTAAGAGGATAGTGCATTTGATTTACAGTTGTTATAGAGTAAAATGTGTACACTAGCATTTTACACTCAGTTTAGCACCTGGTTGGACCTATTTTGTTGCCTTTGTTAATCAGGACCTATTTTAACACCTTTTTGAGCTTAAAACGATGAAATCTTGATCTCGATAAATAAACTCGACAGAATCAACTTAGGACTAGACTAAGCCCACTATATTTGGCACTCCTAAGAGTTTGTGGGCTAAAGGTCCAGGACGCCCAAGTGCCTTGGTCCCACTTGGTAACTTTAGCCCCACTTTGTGGTGTTGGCTTAGGACACTCCCTTAGTTTGTATGTGTCAGCCTAATTAAGTTTTATTTGTCATAAGTTAGCGGGAATGCATATTTAAATGAGTGTTGTAGTTCATTTTACACCTAGGTGCTTGCTAGAGGATTAATGCAAAGTTTGCTCTCATATTGTGTTTTATGCTAAAGTGTTCTTCATGCTTGAAGTGTTATCTACTTATGGATGCTATTGAAGTTTGTTTTTAGGTCTTGAAGGAAGTTTTAAGCCTTATTCATCTCCCTCCTTGTTGGTGTAGGATCTTGAGTTATCTTCGTTGACTAGGGTTTTATCCATTGTGGTAATCATCATAATCATTTCATTCATATCTTTATCATACATTGATTGATCTTGCCTCTTCCCTCATAGGTCATGCACTCTTGGATCTAATCATAATTATAGTGGATGTGGAAACACCAACATAGGGTTTGACCGAGGCAAGCCCTTATATACAACACAACCTTCTTCTCTTTCTTTGTATGCAAGTTGGAGAAATAGGTTTTTGGAGCTAATTGCCGAGAAGAAGACAAAGTAGATAGGTACAGGTCTGGTGATCCCTAAGATTTTGCAAAACCCTAGAAAAGGCCTAGGGATCCCAAGCGCCTTGGTCCTGGACATTTCTACTATAAAATCCAAGTTTTGAATCCTTCCCTGATCCCTACTGTACTTTCTGTTTCCTGAGAGATGCTTTCGATAGTTAATTATAATCTTATCTTTGTCTTCTGTACCTTTTCACCCTTTCTATTCAAAACATTTTTGCATCTTTGCATTATGAAAATTGGAAAATAAAAACTTCATTCTAGAGTTTGAAAAAGCATATTTTATCACTTTGTTTGCATATTGTAATATTAGATCATCATAGCATAAGATGAATCTTTGATTTTTACATTAGATCTGAGTGATATTACAGTAGTTTATCATTCCATAGTGTTTCATTGCGTATTTGAATATTTTTTTAAGGTTTGTTAAGGAAAAAGTTGCATTGTGGTGAAAACCTAGTTTTCGTAAAATCTAGGATTTGTGATTCATATCTTATTTCAAATTTTGCTGCTGTCATTTGCATTTGAAATCTAATTTTACATTGTTATCATACATCATAAATGTCATCTTGCATTGAAAATTGAAGATAGGAACAATATTGAATTGTTGCATTTTGGGAAAGGCATTGAAATTTGGGTTTGATTTAAGCATTAGCATTGTTGATATTTAAGTGGATTTGAGTAGAGTTGAATTTGATAAAGGATATATTATGTGCATGATGTTTGCTTACCTTTGAACAAAACATTGCTTCACTTGAACAAAAACTCAAATCCTTCTTTTCCTACATCATTCATTTCTTCTATTTGTGCATCTTATGTGTTACTAAAGCTTGTAGATGCTTTATGACCTTTGTGACCCGGTGCCCTGATTCTAACACTCCTGTGCAAATAAGTATTTGAATTATGGGTTCTAATGATTTGCATAATGATGATACCATTACATCGGAACCCAAGTTCCTAGTCTTATCACACAAGAAGGTTAAACACTTCTTCCTCCTATCCCTACTTCGCATCTTCCTGAAGTATCAACTTTGCCTGAATCCATTAACATTGATGACCTTGTGGCTCATGTTCCTGAAGCTCAAATTCAGAGATTAGACACTGAGTTAGCTAATTTCCAAAAAAATGTAAGTGTGAAACACATAGCTAAAGAAGTTGTCCCTATTGTTGAGGGTCTACAAAGTCTTTTGCTTGAAGGTCAAGAAGGATTGGAAGTATTGCGTGGCCTTGCTCATATAGTGCTATTATGGAGTAAAAAGTATCCCCATGTCTTTTTACCTCCTTGTTTAGCTCCTAGGTCCTGTTTATTACATTATACATTGAAAATGTTCGTCCCAATGCAAAATTGCACAACGCCAAGGTAAATTGGGAATAAGGGCCCCTTCACTTATCTTATCCTAGACCCAAAAGGAGCCAAAAGACTTGGGCGGTCCTGCCCAAGTACCTCCTTTTTGGTCGAAGCAAAATTAAGTATTGGTCGGCCTGGGACCTTTCAAAAGGTTTCTCCTTGTTGTCTCTTTTGGTTTAATTTCACGATTATGAGCGGGAAAGCATATATAAGTGTGTTCCTGAGTTCATTTGTAACTTAGATGGAGATAGATAATTTGAGATATTGAAGGAAAGCAAGTAAGAGCATTCATTGTGATTCTAGAGTAGATTTGTGTTGTTATTGTATGTTTGTTGCAGACATGAAGCTATCACCTATCCATCTTAGGAGTTTAAAGATCTTCATCATTCTAAGGGATCATCACATAGGTGATATCATTGTTGTTTAACATCATTTGCTTCATCGTTATTATCATTATTTTTAGCCTCTGCCCCCATGAGGGCATGCACTTTGTATCAATCAACAGTGTTGGGAAGCTTGAATGTTATCCTGGGATTTGACTGAGGCAAGTCCCTAAACACCATAACCCCCAAACCCCTTCTTATCTTCTTGCATGCAGGTTATAAGAGCAAAATCTAGAGAATGTGAAGATACATGAAGATTGAGTGAAGATCAAGGTTTTAGGATTTGACAACAGTTATAGAATATTCCTCCATCCAAGACTTGGGTAGTGGCACCCTAGTCTTCCTACCCTTTCTGACTTCAGATCTAGCATCAGGGTAGCATCTGCAACATCTTTCCAGTTCAGACCTTGGGCAAAATCTTCTAGTCATGACTGGGGCGGTCTCGAATTAGTCATCCAAAACCTCTGCTTTTAGGTGACATGTTCTATCATCTTCTTGATCATCCCTATGCTACTAGTTTCTGGATTGCTATTGTACTCATTCTGTTATGAGCTGATTATTGTAGAACCAGGGTTTCATGCATTGTTGACCTAGGGTTTGATAGAAAGGCTAAATTAAATATGATTCCTCTATAGCATACCTAAGTACAAGATTTGTAGCTGAATCCACCTTCATTTGGTAGTGATTTGGCTCGATCTTGTCCTTGAATGTTATATGGAAAAGGGTTTGATCTAGTGTGCATCTTAGTTGTCATCATTCACCTTTTTCATACTAAACAAGTGCATAGCAACATTCTATCTGCATCTAGTTGTGCTAGAATCATCACCAATGTCTCTTCTTCTAATCAAATAGGGACTCAAGTGTCGACACCCATACCAACACTCCCTATTCCTAATACTACACAACCAAGTAATAGTGCTACCACATGTGTTGGGTTATCCGCTGGGAATCCTATTCGCCATTATAATATCATTCCATATAGTTACACAAATTCCACACCTAATGTTAACCCACCTACATCTAAGCCTCTTATCACATTCTAAAAGGCTACTCATACACCATCACCTAGTCCTTCCAATTCATTTCAATCTCTAAACCAATTGTTAAAAAATATGACCTCCATGCAACAACAATTGGCTAGCATGAGTAATAGTCCACCTAGGCCTAGTATGACAACACATTATATCTACAACCCTTTGTCCTATTCCATCCTAAGAACTCCTATGCATGAGAAGTTTGAGACTCCTTGCTTTGAGAAATATAATGGGAAGGGATACCCTAACAACCATGTGGCAGTCTTTACTATTATGTGTAGTGATTTCTTCTTCGAGGATGTGATCTTGGCAAAAATCTTTCCTAGGTCACTCAAGGACACAGTCTTGGATTGGTTTTGCACACTACCTCCTAATTCTATAACTTCTTTCTCACAATTAGTCAGTAAGTTCCTTGAGCATTTTCAAGTGAACGTTGGACCTCAAGTCTCTTTGATAAACTTGGTTCATTACAAACAAGGAATGAAAGAGAAAATAACAGATTTCATGGGTCATTATCAAGCCCTCTTCTCACAAATCCAATAATCTATTTTGAATGTTGATGTGCATAGAATCTTTATAGGAAACTTACAACCTCACATCCGTGATAAGATATTGTTGATGCGATACAATTCATTCACTCATCTTTGCATGACTCTTCATGATTATCAACTTTTGATTAGTTAGTATGAGCATAATCTATCATCGGCTCGAGTTGGTCAATCTGAAGCCTCTCATAATCATTCTTTTAAAAGAAAAAAACAAAACTTCATCAAGATAAATGCAATTTCAGTGAATAATATAAGAAAGCATGCGGTGGCAGCATCATCTCTTACTCGCACCCCTTACAAGTTGAAACCAAAAACAAGAAACTTCACACCATTATGAGAAACTCTTTATGCTATCATGACACAACTCTTGCAAAATAATGTCATCAAGCTTCCACCTGTTAGACCCCTCGATCCAAGTAAGATGCAATCATCTTCCTTTGATACGAAGACCTTTGGTCAGTTTCACCGCTCTGTTGGCCATGACACTAAAAGATGCATGCATCTTAAACATGAAGTTTAAGGCCTCATTGACTCCAATGTCATCCAGGTTGTTGGTGCAAATGATAAAGGGAATAAATCGATGGTTGCTCCTAATCAAAATCTTCAAATATATATTGATCCTTTACCTCATCATCAATCTAATGTTGTACATCTACCTCAAGAACAAGACTATGAAATTGATATTTACATGGTGGATGCTCGCCCTCACACAAAGCGAGCAGATTTGGAACCTGCTATATCTTTTACACCACATGATGTTACTATCAAAGCTCATGATGGGACTTTTTACATTACTATTCAAATCAATGATAAACCTATTTGAGGTGCTATGATAGATCCTATATGCATGGTGAATGTAGTAACTGAAGAGTTTCTCTACATTCATGGTTTACATCAAGATACATATGATGTATCAGAGATGGCTATTAAAGCACATGATGGGTCTATCCTTCCAACTCTTAGTGCCTTAACTCTTGAAGTTAAGGTTGGGCCAAGAGCTTTGGATGTTCATTTTTTCATCATTCCTACATCAAACCTATTTCATGTGAAGCTGGGATACCCATGGCACTGCTTAATGAATGCAGCCCCCTCTATGGTTCACAAGTGCTTAAAGTTTCCATTTGAGGGACGGGTGCATGTTGTACATCACAGTTAGTACCGACGGGCGTCGCTCAAAATGAACATTTTTCACTTGATTGCTTCTGGCCACAACCAGTTGGAGTTGCTAGACCTAGAGAGGATATATTTTTCTTGTCATATCAGAAGTTTAAAGCAAAGAAAATAGTAGTTATCACTTAGCAATATTCCTTCTTGTGATGTTCCCAAACCTCCTTGATCTTCTGAGGCAACAACTGTAATTCCTCCTATACCACAGGTAGTGAATGAAGCTAAGCCCAAACTGAAGGTTCTTCCCCATCCCCAAGTGTATGGTAGATATGCCGAGGTTCCCCTTTTGCCATCCCTTCAAGGACAACAAGGCAACCTTCATGCACAAAACAAACCTCCCCACAATCATAATTTTACTTTTGTACCACCTATCTCTGTGGAGACTAGTGGCAGTCAATCGGTTGCATGTGTTTTATTCCTTGAGGTTTCTCAACTGCCTGAGGATGCTCCTGTACTTCCACCTATTTCACAAGTGGAGAAGGAAGAGTAGCTGACATTGAGAAACACTTCCCCTGTCGTCTCCTAGCCTTCAATGGTTCCTCCCATTTCTTCTAATGTTCCTGAAGCAAAGGAAGAAAAGGAACCCACGTTGGAAGATACTATGATTCCCCTTAAGAACATCATGAATAAATCTAAGAGAAATAAGATTGTGAGAGAAAGAAAGAAGCGTCATCATGCTATGGCTCGCCTTGCCATAAGAGAGGAGAATCTCCCTCCTCGCAAGCGTTTATCACCGATGGACACTGTTGTCATATTTTGATTGACCCCAAAATATTCTGTTTTCCTCCATCTATCAGAGAAATTCGATCAGAGAAAGCCTAAATAGAATGAGGAAAGGATTAAATCCTACATTTCTCCATGTTATGCCTTGCAGAAAATCCCAAAAACTCGTCTGGATAATCCTTGCAGAAAACCCAGAAACCCTTTGTCTTCAAGTGCCTCCCATTGTAGAGATTTCTCAATTTTCATACTTAGTCATTTTATGCATATGAGGGTGACGTCATCCTCTGTTTGGGGTTTTTTTATCATTTGGTCAAATTTGTATCTAATATACATTTTTGTTTGTATCAGGTCTCTTTGTATGTATCTTTGTATGCATTTTTGTATGTATATTTGCATATACATTCGCAGATACAAAGGAAGATGCAAAGTACATATACAAAGGCAGATACAAAAGGGGGAGATATAAAGACACATCGGCTGGAGATTTGCACATCAGCATGACTCAGCTCAAGGTCTCCCCGATAGCCCGATATATTTGCATATACAAGGCGGGAAACAAAAGTGAATATACAATTCCAGACCTGAAAATAAATGCAATCGGTTTAAGGAAGTGAAGGTGTTGTATGCACCTTTGTATGTTTGATTGCATGTGTTTGTCAAATACAAAAGGATGATGCAATTCCGGACCTGACCATTCCTTCGTGCTATATTTGACAATGGTTCAGCTCCACCCTTGTATGTTGTATATCGAATTGCATGTGTGTGATATACAAAGGCATATACAAAGCTAGATACAAAAGATGATACAAAATTGACTATGCAAAAAGGCGAAGATACAAGCCCGAACGCGACTGAAAATTTAATCCTGGCAAACTTTAGTTGGGGTCTGCAGTTGAATGTATGATCGCATGTATATGCGATATACAAAAGTCAAGATGCAGTAGCGGACGCCAATGCAGAATCAAAAAGTGCAAAGTGCATTTGTACATGCCGAAAGGTAGAAAAGTCAAACATCTTTTGTATGTATAATTGCATGTATATGCAATATGCAAAAGTAAGATACAAGGCCGGACCTGTTTTAAAGTTCCATTTTGATTGATAATCCATTGAGTTCCACAATTGTATATTTGGCGATTGCATCTCCCATATACAATTGCATATACAAAAGCACAAACAATGGGTTTTTCAGTGACACTTTTGCATATCGACATGACTCAGCTGGGAGTCTCTTCGACAACCTAATGGGGTTTCTTTGCATGTCTTCTATGCAGTGGTGGGCCGCCGTTCCTTCATTGATCTATTTTGTAGCAGCAGGGCCACAACTCAATGGCCAATGGTATGATGACACGTGTCAAGGTTGATCCAAAGGTCGATTCAAAGGCCGATTCAAGTGGCGATACAAAAAGTGTGTATGCATGCAAGAAGAGATATACAAAAGTGTATTAGAGTGAAATATGCCTATTGGTGAGACACAACTCAGGGTCTCCCCGATAGCCCGATATATGCAAAATGAAGAGCATAAATAGTACAGCGGTGGGTCCCAGGTGCATATACAAACCGGACATAGAAGGTTAAAACATTATGGATTTTCAAGTGGGATCAATTTTGTATGTTTGGCAATTGCATTTGCATATACATTTGCACATACAAAGACATATACAAAGATTTGCATATACAAAAGGCGTCATACAAAAGCAGATACAAAAGAAAAATCAAAAGGAAATATGGTGGCCTTCGATCTCTTAAAGAAAATCTCATCAACGGCCAGAATTTAAGGAAGGATTACCAGGCATCCCAAAGGCGGTAAATGCAGAGCCCAACTATTTAAAGGTTTCAAGTGATGAAAGATGCAGAAATTCAAAGGGGTTCGAAGATTTAAAGTGTTGTAAAAGCTTTGTCAAGGGGTGATCTGTCCCATCTGCCATCAATATGGATCCGATCTCTCAGCTGCCCCTTATCAGATATTTGTAGCATTGATTGCTGCAGATAGATGATTCAGCTGCTCACATTCAAGGCCCAAAATATCTTCCATCTACCCTGTTCCAGATATTTTTATCTCATAACTTCTTGTAGGTGGACGTCCCTTCTAACTGATATTTTTTCTGACAGAGCCCATGGGGCGAATTCATTGTAACCGAGTTAGGTCAAATGCAAAATGCTATATATACATGTGAAACATATGTATTGTTGTTGCTTGTTCTTCTGGGCTACTATAAGATAGAGGATTTTTGTAACTAGACCTCTGTAATGCAATTGTAGGAGCAACTAGATTTGATGGATTGTGCTCTTATGCTGAGCCTCTCATGTCTCTAGTTTTGTTCGCCAATGAATGTAATTGGTTGTTCTATATCTATCTCTTTGCATTATTCTCTCTTTTGTAATGGCTACTTGGCATCTATAATCAATATAAACTGGTATTTTGCCTCTCTTTTATTATTTTAGCACTATGTCTGCTCTTTGGATTAGTGTAGGCTATGTATTGTGGACAAAACGGTCCCTTTCATTCCTCCATTATTCTATCTTGACCTCTGTTATAATTAATATGAGTATGTGTAAGTCTTTCTAGCTGTGAGATTGTTACTGTGTCGATTCAGTTGCAGCCAAACACATTTCAATCTGGTGTATCACCCCTTTCATTTCAGTTTCCTTCTAACCCTTTTCCTCTGCAACATTAGCACTAGGTTTAGATAGTTTTCTCTAAGCACTAGGCTTAGAATAAGGAACCAACCTTCTCTGGAGGTCTGATCTCAATTTGCAAAGTCCCACATTTTCGAGATCATTCCCATTGTGTCATTAGAATGCTTAGAATCTCTTTGAGCAGGGTGCAATTCTAGGTGACAACAGACCCCAAAGAGACATCTACTGCTACTGTCTCTCCTGTAGAGAAAGATGAAGCTTCACAAGATACTATGGAGCCTATTGTACTACATTCTGATAGAGAATATGAAGATGTTACAAGTATGACTCTTGTTCCTTATACCTCACGTGCTATAGTTCCTCTTGCATCTTGTCCACCTTTTCAAATGGATTTTGAGCTAGATTGGGAGGAGAATGATTTGCTTTAGGTTGACTCACAAGTGAGGTACCTTTTATTTTATGTTATGAGTGCATGTGATTGTTTTGCCCCCATGATGTGTCGCTTGATATTTCATTTGCATTGTTGTTATTTGTTGTGTTGTTAAGCTCTCTTTGGATGACCCTTGACACCCTTGTAGGTGCAAGGATACAAAGGGACCAGAATCCATTGTGACACTCTCTCTATTTGTATCATCGTTCTTCTATATGTCATTATTTGTATTATTATGGTATCCTTTGGGGACAATGCAAGATGTAGAATGTTTCAACATTCTCCTTTGTTGACCCAAGGGATGTTTTTTTTTAATTTCATGTGATACTTCTTCCTTTGTCTCCATAGTTCTACCAACTGGCGGATGATGACAGTTCTATAAATATAAAAAAGCTTGAGAATTCTCCTATCATACAACCATTCATATACTGACGCCAGTCAGGTAGATCCCTTTATGTTATAACTTCTTCTTTTATGTCTTGATTTATGTGGCACCTTGTTGCTATACTCAACGTCACACCATGACTACACAAGCCATTGCGTATCATGCCTGTAGCATCGCCTCAGTTTTTGTTTTGTTAGGGCAACCCCTTTGTGCGATGTAGTTATTTGGGAACACATATCTTATGGCCATGTTCTTTCGGAAAGCTCTCGTGTTTGTCTTATGATTTGTCTATCTTAAAGCAATTGCTCCCTAATAGGAGTTAGCAACCACTTTAAGGTGGGAGCATACATCACACTATGCTCTCTTTGGGTGCATATTTATTTGTTGATAGGGAACTCACCTAGTGATTCGGCGGTCCTCACTAGCCTGTGACATTTCCTCTTTGGTCCATGAGCCACCTAGTGCAATGTAGTTGGCTAGCCCATATGCTTCATGTGACTTGTCGTGGTCAGTTAGTAATTTGGCGATCCTTAATAGTGTGTGATCCATGGAGGTGCTTCCTTTCACATGACCCCTAGTGACAGAGCAAGCTAGCATCAGAGTCATGTGCCTTGTGTGTTTGTCCCTGTGTGTATCCTTATGTTTGTTTGTTTGTTTGTTGATGTATCGTGTTTGAACTTGTGTCTTGTGTGTCTTCATCATGTTTTCCATGTATTCTCTATGTATTCATTCTGTCTTATGTGTATACTTTATGCTTTATGTGTATCGTTTGTGTCTAGTGTGTATACATTGTGTATGGCGGGTATTACCTTTGCGTATTGTGTGTCTTCCACGTGTATTCTTATGTATGTCTTTAAGTATTCTATGTATGTGTGAGCTATGTTGGAATGTCTTGCGTGTTTGAAAATGTCATTGCTTATGTGTTTTCAACCTTAGGATCCTAAGTTTGGGGGCTACTTGTAGTCCACAACTTGGCATAATTATTTGGCCTTCTATGTTTGAGTGTTTTGTCCATCCTTTAGTATGAGTTTGGACATAAGTTTGTATCCACACTAAAGTGAGGGCTAAATGTTATAGAGTAAAATGTGTACACTAGCATTTTACACTTAGTTTAGCACCTGGTTGGACCTATTTTGTTGCCTTTGTTAATCAAGACCTATTTTAATACTTTTTTGAGCTTAAAATGATGAAATCTTGATCTTGATAAATAAACCCAACGGAATCAACTTAGGACTGGACTAAGCCCACTATATTTGGCACTCCCTAGAGTTTGTGGGCTAAAGGTCCAGGGTGCCCAAGTGCCCTGGTCCCACTTGGGAACTTTAGCCCCACTTTGTGGTGTCGGCTTAGGACACTTCCTTAGTTTGTATTTGTCACCTAATTAAGTTTTATTTTTTGTAAGTGAGTGGGAATGCATATTTAAATGAGTGTTGTAGTTAATTTTACACCTAGGTGCTTGCTAGAGGATTAATACGAAGTTTGCTCTCATATTGTGTTTTATGCTAAAGTGTTCTTCATGCTTGAAGTGTTATCTACTTGTGGATGCTATTGAAGTTCGTTTGCAGGATTTGAAGGAAGTTTGAAACCCTCTTTATCACTCTCTTTTGTTGGTGTTGTTGTTATATGGAGCCTAATCAGACTCAGAGGTTAAATTTTCCCCACTTTTATCAGCGCGGTTTCCCCCCAAATTATTTAACGGGGGAGTGCAGGGGGTAGAGCCCCTTCGGAGCCCACGATGGGGGTCTGGGGGCAACACCCCCAATGGGGGCTGCTGGGGGCAGCGCCCCCGAAGCAAAAATTGCCTATTATTTTATAAAGGCATCGAGAGTTATTTTTTTATATTGGCTAACATAAAAAAACCCCTATTTTGTAATCGACATAAGTCTTGATAAAAGCGGCTAAGGGTAGGGTTTCCGTTGATGTATTGTAGCATTTGTAGCGGTATTGAGTTGCAAAGATTGCTGGTTGTAATCAGTTTGATTTACTGGATAATAATATTGGACTCTTTGTTGGTGGATGTAGCTCAGGTTTGGGTGAACCACGTTAAAACTTGTCTCTCGCTGTTATTATTTTTATATATTTTCATTCCTCTATTTAATCTTTATTTGTATTTAATTGATATCTTCTGTCGGCTAACCCTAACAAGTGGTATCCGAGTGGGTTGTGTTCGATTATTGTTTGCAGGAAGGTCTCACGGTTGAGTGGGAGTCTCACAATTAAGTGGGAGCAATGGCGGACGAGGGTAAATTGAAGGTAGATAAATTCAATGGGCAGAACTATCAGTTCTGGAAGATGCAGATGGAGGATTATCTCTATCAGAAGGATTTATGGAGGCCGTTGGAAGGAATAGCCAAGAAACCGATAGCAATGACTGATGAGGATTGGAATCTTCTAGATAGAAAGGCACTAGGAACCATTCGGTTGTGCCTGGCACCATTTGTGGCGTTTAATATAACAGAAGTGACGACAACAAGTGAACCGATGAAAGCTTTGGCTAAATTGTATGAAAAACCCTCAGCATCAAATAATGTATTTCTCATGAAGCGTTTGTTTAATCTGAAAATGATTGAAGGTGGATCTGTGATAGATCATTTAAACGAGTTTAATGCGATTATTAGTTAGTTAACTTCTGTAAAGGTGAAATTTGATGAAGAGGTGAGGGCTCTCTTAGTTTTATGTTCTTTGCTAGAAAGTTGGAATAGCTTGGTAATGGCTATAAGTAACTTTGTCTCTGGTTCAAATACTTTGAAATTTGATGATGTTGTTGGTGTTATTCTTAGTGAGGAAATGCGACGGAAAAGCTCAGGAGGGTCCACATCAGGTAGTGTTTTGAATGCAGAAAGCAGGGGCAGATCAAAGGAGAGAGGAAAAGGTTCTACAGGTCATGGGAAGCCATGAGGAAAATCAAAGGACAAGAGATCCCAATCCAAATGACAAAAAGATTGCTGGTACTGTGGGAAACTAGGTCATCTGAAAAAAGATTGCTGGTCTCAGAAGAATAAAGGAGATAAACAATAAGCCAATAAGGAGGCACATGTGGTAAGTAATAAATCTGAAGATGATGCTTTGATTCTTTCCCTAGATAATGCTGATGATTCATGGGTTTTAAATTCAAGGGCCTCATTTCATGCTACACCCCATAGAAGTTATTTTCTTGATTATGTTCAAGAGGATTTTAAGCTGGTTTATTTGGGAGATAACGAACCCTGTCAGATTATTGGAAAGGGAAGAGTCAAGATTAAGTTGCAGAATGGAAATCATTGGCTACCACAAGAGGTAAAGCACATTCCAAGGCTGAGTAGGAAATTAATTTCAGCAGGGCAACTAGTTGATGAAGGTTGCATTGTTACATTTACTGATAAAAATTGGAAGGTTTCAAGAGGTGCCTTAATAGTAGCAAAATGTGTGAAAGTAGGCACCTTATATCTTTGTACAGGTCATACTGTTCCTTCTACTTCAGCTGTTGTAGAAAAAAAAAATAGGTTCAGGAACAATTGCTGCAGGTTCTGAGACAACACTGTGGCATAACAGACTTGGGCATATGAGTGAAAAAGGTATGAAGGTATTTCATTCTGAGAAAGTTTTACCAGGTTTGAAATGTATTAATATAGATTTCTGTGAAAGTTGTGTGTATGGCAAACAAAAGAGAGTCAATTTTCTCAAGGATGGGAAGCAAAAGAAAGATGAAAAGTTAGAGCTTGTACATACAGATGTATGAGGACCTGCTCAGGTATCTTCTCTCAGTGGCTCTCAATATTATGTTACATTCATAGATGATGCAACTAGGAAGGTTTGGATTTATTTCCTTAGACATAAATTTGATGTATTTGAAACATTTAAGAAATGGAGAAGTTTGGTTGAGAATGAGACGGGTAAAAGATTAAAATGTTTTAGATCTAATAATGGTGGTGAGTATTGCAGCAAAGAATTTGAAGATTATTTTTCCTTTAATAGAATTCGTAGGTAAAAAATGGTTCCAAGTACTCCACAGGAGAATGGAGTGGCTGAGCGCATGAATAGGACAATAATGGAGCATGCAAGGACCATGAGATTGCATGCTGGGCTGCCTTTAAACATGTGGGTAGAGGCTATCAACACTATTGTATATTTAATTAACAGAGGTCCTTTAGTTCCTTTGGGTTGTGGTATTCCAGAGGAAGCATGGACAGGTAAGAAGGTGAGTTATTCTTTTCTCAAAACCTTCAGATGTGAAACATTTGCACATGTAGATTCTGAAAATATAACCAAGATGGATTTAAAATAAAAAAAGTGTACCTTCGTTGGATATGGCATTGATGAATTTGGTTATAGGCTTTAGGATTTTGAAAATTAGAAAATTGTGAGAAGCAGGGATGTATTATTCAATGAGAAGGTGTTGTACAAAGATCAGTTGCAGCAGCATGAGAAGAAAGAAAAGGATTATGTGGTGCTAGATGATACTCCAAATAATGATGTTCCAGTAGTTCCTCATGCTCCGCAATAGCAACAAGAAATACCACAAACTCCAGTGAATGTTAAATAGTCAACAAGGCTAAGTAGACCTCCTAAAAGGTTTTCTCCCTCTTTGTATTCTATTTTGTTAATAGATGGTGGTGAACTAGAAGGGTATGATGAAGCTATGCAGGTGGATACAAAGGTTCAGTGGGAGCTTGCAATGAAAAAAGAAATAGACTTCTTGCTGAAAAATCAGACTTGGGAATTATGTAAGGTGCCTGCAGGTAAAAATGCTTTACCAAACAAATGGGTTTATAGGATGAAAGAGGAAGATGGAGGTAAGAAAAACTTTAAAGCCAAGTTAGTTGTAAAATGATTTGCATAGAAAAAAGGTATTGATTTTGATGAGATTTTTTCATCGGTTGTTAAGATGACTTCTATTCATACTGTTTTAAGTATTGTGGCTGCTGAAGATTTGCATTTGGAACAACTAGATGTGAAAACTGTCTTTTCCCATGGTGATTTGGAGGAGATCTATATGGAACAACCACAGGGATTTGAGGTCAAAGGTAAGGAGAAACTGATGTGCAAATTGAAGAAGAGTTTATATGGTTTGAAACAAGCACCTCGATAATGGTATTTAAAATTTGATAGTTTTATGGCTGAGTAAGGCTACAGCCGGTGTAATTCTAACCATTGTGTTTATTTTAAGAGGTTGGATAATGACAACTACATTATTTTATGTTTATATGTTGATGACATGCTTGTAACAAGGTCTAACATGGATCACATAAGAGAGTTAAAACAATAGTTAGCACAATCATTTGTTATGAAGGATTTGGGGGTAGCAAAACAAATCCTTGGTATAAAAATTTGCAGAGATAGGAAGAACAAAAAATTGAGTCTATCTCAGGCTGAATATATTGAAAAGGTGTTGCAGAGATTCCATATGGAGAAAGAAAAACTTGTCAGCACACCTTTGCCTAGTCATTTGAAATTGACTAAGGAGATGTGTCCAAAGACACAAGAGGAGGAAGACAAAATGTCCAAGGTACCATATGCTTCAGCTGTAGGAAGTTTAATGTACGCCATGGTATGCATGAGACCAAATATTGCACATACTATAGGAGTCGTAAGTAGGCATATGAGTCATCCCGGATTGGAGCATTGGAATACGATAAAATAGATTCTCAGATATTTGAGAGGTACATCCAATAAACACTTATGTTTTCGGGGCTCTAATATTGATTTAGCAGGTTATGTAGACTCAGATTTGGCAGGGGATATTGATACCAAGTGGAGTACTACAGGTTATGTCTTTATTGTAGGTGGGACAGCAGTGAGTTGGATCTCTAGGTTACAAAAAGTGATTGCTTTATCCACCACAGAGGCAAAGTATGTAGCTACAATAGAGGCAAGTAAGGAGATGATATGGCTACAATCTTTCATGGAAAAATTGGGCAAACAACAGGCTAACATTTCTTTGTATACAGACAGTCAGAGTGCCATACATCTTGCAAAGAACTCTGCCTTGTATTCAAAGACCAAACATATACAGCTCAGGTATCACTTCATCCGGTTGGTGTTAGATGATGGACAGTTAAGGCTGGAAAAGATACATACAGATGAAAATCTAGTGGATATGTTTATAAAGGCAGTGACAAGGGAGAAGTTGAGCTCCTCTTTAGCTTTGGTTGGTATTCAAGATTGAAAACAAAAAAAATTAGAACAACAGAGTCCAGGGTGCTTATTTCCAGTGGGAGCTACAGGGTCAGCAGTGTTATGGCCAGTCTCCAAGTGGGAGATGATATGGTGTGGAGTTTGATCGGTCTCCAAGTGGGAGAGTGTTGTTATATGCAGCCTAATCAGACTTGGAGGTTAAATTTTTCCCACTTTTATTGGTGTGGTTTCTCTCCAAATTATTTAACGAGGGAGTGCAGGGGGGCAGAGCCCCTCCTAGGGGCCCGGGAGTGGAGCCCACGGTGGTCTGTTGGGGGTAATGCCCCCGAAGCAAAAATTGCCTATTATTTTATAAAGGCGTCGGGAGTTATTTTTTTATATTGGCTGACATAAAAAAACCCTTATTTTGTAACTGACATAAGGCTTGATAAAAGCGGCTAAGGGTTAGGGTTTTCGTTGATGTATTGTAGCATTTGCAGTAGTATTGAGTTGCAAGGATTGCTGGTTGTAATCAGTTTGATTTACTGGATAATAATATTGGACTCTCTGTTGGTGGATGTAGCCCGGGTTTGGGTGAACCATGTTAAAACTTGTCTCTCGCTGTTATTATTTCTATTTATTTTCATTTCTATGTTTAATCTTTATTTGTATTTAAATGATATCTTCTTCCATCTAACCCTAACAGGTGTAGGATCTTGAGTTATCTTCATCAACTAAGGTCATATATCTTGTGGTTATCATCATCTTTATCATTCATTATCTATCATATTATTACAGATCTGGCCTCTGCCCTCCTAGGGAACACACTCTTGGATCTAATCATCGCTGTAGTGGAGGTGGGAACACCAACATGGGGTTTGACTAAGGCAAGCCCTTATACACAACACAACCTTTTCCTCTTTCCTTGTGTGCATGTTAGAGAAATAGGTTTTTGGAGTTGATTTCTGGGAAGAAGGCAGAGCAGACAGGTACAGGTCTAGTGACATCTGAGATTCTGTTGAACTTTAGAAAAGGCCTAGGGAGCCTAAGTGCCCTGGTCCTGGGCATTCTGCTACAAGATCCAGGTTCTAAATCTTCCTCTAACCTCTACTATACTTTCTATTTCCTCAGATTCGCTTTCAAAAGTTAATCATAGTCTGATTTTAATCTTCTAGGGTTTGATCATTTATCTTATCTTATTTGCTTGACTTTGGTTAAACTTGGTTGATCCATCTATATACAACAAAAGGGAAGAACCCCTATAGTTTGGCTCTCCTTCTTGGGTATTGTTGATTGCGTTAGAAGAGAGGGGCATGCCGATGAACTCAACTAAATAAAGGATCTTTAATGAATGGAGCAATGTCTTGTTTCAACAATGGCTTTGGTCAACCCTCCTTCTAGCGCCAATTCTGTTGATTGCGTTAGAAGAGAGGGGCATGTTAATGAACTCAACTAAACAAAGGATTTTTAATGAATGGAGCAATGTCTTGTTTCAGCAATGGCTTTGGTTAGCCCTCCTTCTAGTGCCAATTCTGTTGATTGCATTAGAAGAGAGGGGCATGCCGATGAACTCAACTAAACAACATATCTTTAATGAATATAGCAATGTCTTGTTTCAGCAATGGCTTTGGTCAACCCTCCTTTTAGTGCCAATTCTGTTGATGAGTGTTTTAGCACACAACAATGTAGGTATGATTGCTGGTATCACACCTCTCTTGAAAAAGGTATCCTATCCAAGATAGGATTGCCCCAAGGATAATACAACTAGGTCTTAACTTGCTTGGAATAACTTCAGTGGAATGTCTAGCTGTGCCAGCAAGGGGTCTTACGTAAAATGTAGGGTTTATGGAATATGACAACAGTATGTATGCAAAAACCCTATGATACTTTCAGCAGATTTGAGATTTGTTTGCTGCTATGAAACCTAAATCTAACAACTTGACGTAAATAAAATGTAAAAGGAAAACTTGAGAGGGAGAAGGGATAAGAGATCCTAAGTGATAGTCACAACGGGGTAAAATGCTGTAGATAGACAAGTACTTTCAATAAACCATTCCCTGTTTCACCAGGATAGGAAACCCACAATGTTACAAGAAATGATGCAATCTTCAAAAGATCCTTACGATTTTCAAATTGCATTCACTCATTAAACACCCGGACAATGGCGCAACTTAACTAATGCAATGCAACCGAACTATATTCATTGACAGGGCCCAGGCTAACTATACATAGCAACTTACCATCAGCAAGCACTAATAATATGGACCAAAGCATTCATTAGATATCTTAACATTTACCCATCATTGCAAAAGCACAACTAATTAAATTCAGATTGATATGAACCATGAAAACCAAAGAGGACAACATAAGAACACAAATTCCCAGCAACCTGCAAAACTTGCTTTGTATTGATCACAATTTGGCAGAGTCTCAACAATTCGGTATCTAATCTTACTTTCAAATGAGAGAAAATGATGGCCCTTTTATAGACAAGGCACCATACCGAGTTTTTCAATGGACGGTGGAGATTAACTCAACACCAACGATCCAGATTACATGGCATTTAATGAGATACATCAGTTAGTTACATTTTTAGATTTGCATTTGTCTTGTAGGAAAAAGACAAAAATAGCTTGCAAATACATTGAATCTGGACAAAATGGATACCCATTTGGTTGTACATGATGAAAAGTCAATTTTCAAGGCCTAATAAAGCCAAAATAGAGTCACATGACACTTGAAAACTTGAGCTGATGTGGATTCACGAGATTCCAAGTGTTGACTGAATCAAGAGGGGTATGTGGCACATCTTTTATGAAGGCATGTCTAATTGAATGCTTGCTGGACTGATTCTTGATGACTGGACTGCTGGGACAACTATATGCATGTCTTAGACATTAGATTGGATCTGCAAGAACAATAATGAAGTAGACTTGATCTTTTATGTCTTCCAGTTCCTAAGGCCTTCCTTCATCATCTTAGACATCATACTGACTTCCTTTTGCATGTGCAACAATGATTTGGTTGATAAAATGTTGATTCTACATTTCTGGGTCAACAAGGTACCTCTATGTGTTCATCCTTCTAAGACGGCTCCAATTTGCTCCAATAAGCTTCTTTGTGCTCTTAGACCTACAATAAACAAGACCAAGCATCAATTTCATCATAAACAAGTCATTTTTCATCAATTTAGATCAAAACATGTCCATTTGCAGTCATGGATTAGTAAAAAACAACCCATTGTCAATGCCACTTTCTCTATGAACAACCTCTTAAATCCAGTGATTTTCACATAATTTTTTACATTTTTTTACCATTTTCAAGTACCCATTTGGCCGATATATTGATCTAGGAAGTTTTTGCAGTCATTAGGATCCATTTGGGAACTTTAATTTCATGTTTTTCTAGCCTTTTCTGTAAAAAGCGAGATTTTCAGGGGTCACAGACTTTTCAGGTACAGTGGCATCAATTATCATAAAATGTGCCCAAAATCAACACAAACTTGGTAAAATGTTCATCATGATGTGACAAATAGATGTGCAGAACAAATACACCAAGAAAATCCAAGTTGTACCTTGAAAAACTCAATTTATAGGCCAAAATACCAAAAAGCGCGGGTTTTGGGTGTCATGGACTTAGCGCTGATTTTGGGTCTGACTGACTTTAGGCAGTGAAGTGCAATTCTAGTGTAGGTCAGAGAAGGAGGTTTCTAGCGCTAAATAGGTCTGACGCTAATTTCAAGTCTGACTGACCTATCGCAGTTTTAAAGTCAGTTCGAGGCAAATCCCGCGCAGGTCCGTGGGAGGCGAATTTAGCGCTAACCATTCTAGGTGCAACCAACGGGGATTTTAGGTCCATCCGACTAGCGCAGATTTTGGCAGTCATGGACTTAGTCGGTAAAGGTCAAATTTAGTGCAGGTCCGTGAGGTCTGTTTTTAGCATTTCTTCTTCAAATTGTTCACAGCAGGGTTTCTGATGCCCGCTGACTTAGCAGTGGTATGCAAAGGTCGATGGGATCACTTTCTAGCGCAAGTCGGTGAAGATCAATTTTAGCGTGAAAGTTAGTGAGATGTGATTTTAGCGCTAAGGTCAGTTGGAGTCATTTTTAGCGCTAGATTTTGAATTGGCCAGGGTGAAAGTTTAGATATTGAATTTCTTATACTTTAAATATTTTTAAATATACTTTTAGGATATTTGAGATAGGTTCCAGATCCATAGGATTCCACATGCAGATTCTAGAATTTTGAGGTTCCACCAGATTTCAGACTTAGTCATTTTTTAGGATTTTCAAGGTTTCAAACTTAGCCAAATTAGGGCTTTAGGATCGTCCGTCAGAATGAAAGTATATGAACCCCTTAGTAAAATCTAGTGGAATTTGACAGGATTTTGCAACTATGAGACCTGGAAACTAGGAATTTCAACATGACACATCATGTAGTAGCAATTTCAAGGCCAATATCCAGTGACAAGATTTTTGAGCAAAGTGCAGTAACACCCAATTTTAGCGCAAAAGGCAACAAATGGCTATCTTTCAGGCATAAGACCACTCAAGACACTTCCAAATCAATCATGCATGACATCAAATCACTTCAAACATGCCAAGAACTCAAATTTGAAGCAAATCTTGCATTCTAAGCACAATTTCACCTCATCATCATACGACAAAAAAGTTGAGACTTCAAGCCAAAGTAAAAGAGGGGGTCTCCATTTGGCAAAAAATGGGGCGTGTGTGCAAGGCACAACAGGTATAAGCCAAGCTTGGTTTGTGTCCTAATATTTGTAAAAGAGGGTTTGACCTAGTTTATCTCTTTAGGCTAGATCACTTTTTTCCACATAACAATAGTAAGAAAATGCATATCAGGAAGAACAAAATGATGGATTAGGGGATGGAGAAGAAGAAGAAGATTCAAGTGAAAGTTTAGATGAGGAAGACTCTATTGTTATAGAAGAAGTTGAGCATATAAAAGAACACGAGGAAGAATCTCTTACTCCACCTTTGAGAAGATCCATAAGACAATGGAACCCAATTGATAGGTATAGCGCAACAGATTTTTGTTGTGTATTTGCTTTATTGAGTACTGACAATAAACCTAGATCCTACAGGGAGGCTATTCATGCAGATGATAGTGAGTCTTGGAAACTAGCCATGCAAAAAGAGATGATGGCTTTAGACTTGTGTGACACCTAGGATCTTATACGTTTGCCCAAAGGAAGAAAGGCCATAGGATGTAAGTGGGTCTTCAAGAAGAAGTTTGGAGTAGATAGTTCATTACAAAAGTAAAAAGCGAGACTGGTAGCCAAGGGCTACTCCCAGAGAGAGGGAGTCAGATTCAGTGAAATTTTCTCTCCTATTGCTAAATTATCTTCTGTTATATTTCTTTTATCCATTGCTGTAGCTTATGATTTTGAAATTGAGCAAATGGATGTTAAGACTGCATTTTTTAATGGAGATCTAAAAGAAGAAATTTATATGCAACAACCTACAGGTTTTGAGGTAAAAGGGAAAGAACACTGGGTATGCAATTTAAAAAGATCTCTTTATGGTTTAAAATAGTCCCCTAGAATGTGGTACCAAAAGTTTGATTCATTTATTTTGAAATTGAGTTTTTTTAGATGTGAAGAGGGTCATTGTGTCTACATTTGATGTATTGATGATGATATTATGATTATTGCCTTGTATGTGGATGATGTGTTATTTTTTAGTAACACCAAGGGTATGATAAATGAGTTGAAAGATCAACTCTCAAGTGCATTTGACATGAAGGGTCTAGGGACAACCATGTATATTCTAGGAATGGAGATCAAAAGGGATTGAGGTAAATGAAAGCTTTGGTTATCACAAAGTGTGTGAATACTATTTTGCACAGATTTAGCATGCAAGATTGTAATTTAGTTAGAATTCCTTTATTGGTTAGTACTGAGCTTTCATTAGATATGTGTTCTTAGAATGAAGATAATTTAGAGGATATGTCTGATGTGCAATACGCTAGTGTTGTAGGAAGTTTGATATATGCAATGGTTTGCACTAGACCAGATATTGCCCAAGTAGTGGGAATTTTGAGCAGGCTTATGTCTAACCTTGGTAGACAACATTAGAATTATGAAAAGAGGGTGTTAAAATATTTGCATAGTACTTATAATTACTATTTGGTTTATTCTGGTACTAACAGTGTCGATAAGACATTGAACATATAAGGTTTTGTTGATGCAGATTGGGTAGGTGACTTGGATAGTCAAAGGTCCACTAGTGGCTATGTGTTTACTTTGTTTGGAGGAGCTGTGAGTTGGATGAGTAAAAGGTAGTCCACTGTTGCTTTATCCACCACCGAAGTAGAGTATATGGCTGCTACTCATGTCTCTAAGGAGGCAGTTTGGTTACGAAGATTGTGTACAAGTATTAGTTTTGATTGCAGGATTATTCAGATTGGTTGTGATAGCTAGAGTGCAATATGTTTGGCCAAGAACCCCATGTATCATGTACGAACTAAGCATGTGTATGTTCAATACCATTTTATTTGTGAAATGATTGCTAATGGTCAGATTGAGCTGAAGAAGGTTGACACTCAGAAGATTGTTACAAATTCACTTACTAAACCTGTGAGCACATAAAATTTTATGTGGTGTAGGAAGGCCATGGACCTTTTTCCTAGTACTTAGTTGCTTTATGATTCCTATGGGTGTATTTACAATGTATGATGTCAAGTGGGAGAATTTTAGGATAAAGGTTCCATCAACATTATAAATCCTATGTAATTTATTATTCCTGTTATTGTTTGTAAATCACCCATAAGGGATGAAAGGTTTCACCTAGTAGCAATCTTGTTTCAGTCACATGTTTGATCCTGGTACCTGGCATATGTTGGTTATGGAGCACATTTCAGTCTGGGGGTGTAGGGGGGTACCCCACCTATGGGGGTCTGGGGGTTGCGCCCTTGAAAGCCACATTTTATATTTATATATATTTTCATTGTAAATCTGGACCGTTCATCATTAGGTCACAGATCTGATGGTAGAGGTTATGTTGGCTTTTCTTGCCCTAGAAGGAAACCCCTTTATGAGGAAATTGTATTGTGGTTGTGTATGAGAAGTGTAGAAAGTTGAGATTGGGAAAATAGGCACTGCTGGATTGAAGACTGAAGAGGAGACTGATAGTGTTATATTGTAAAATCTATTGAAGTTAATACAGATTGGTGCATCTCTTCTTGTGTGGAGTTTTTCCTCGAAAGAGTTTCTCCATGTAAACATTGTGTTATGTGTTTGATCTTCTGTTATGTTATTTCTTAGTGTTGATTTCGTACTATCTCCATTTTGGTTCTGCACAGTTAAATATCTATATTATAGTTCTAATCATATTTTCATTGATAGTTGTTTACCTTCATTTCTAACAGAGAAAAGAGGAAATAATAGATCAAATTTGAACTCACAATAAATAAATTTAGAACTTCAGTTGTAGGAACACTTAATTTGTAAGAATATTTAGTCAAATTTACTCAATAGTTATACCTTTCATTTTCCTCTTTTTCATTTTCATTCAATTATTTCATCTATGCTTTTATGTATTCTCTCACTTATTGGTGCTATCAGACATAATTTTACCTTTAATTATCTTTCAATTCATGTTACACTCTTTTAATTGTTTACTATCTCTTTATTGTCTTGTATTGTCCCAATTTTATTCCCTTGCCTTATATACCATAGATCCTCCCCTTTTGCATATCATGTGTTTATATGTGGCTAACTTGTAATCCTCTTATCATTTTTATCTCTCTATCTTGACCATAGATCAAAGAGTGTGATCCAAAACAATGATGCTAAAATTGCAAGCACACATTTTTTTCTATAAGCTCTCTACACAATAATGTGCTAGTATTTATAACCACATCATCACTATAGAAATCTGCTAAGCAATATTAGAATATAATGGATATAAAACCATGATCCAAAAAATTGCCATAGAGGACCTGAAAAATTGTGGAGTGTATGGTATATAAAGGGTGTAAAAAATGCAAATTATACAACACATCCAATAAATCCCCCACTTATTGAATACTTTACATGGGAGGACATACATAAATCAACTTCTAAGGGTAGCTATGCCTGTTAATTTCTTGCACCAAGAAACTTATTAGTACTAGCATACTTCATCAATGAGTCAATAGTATTCTTCAAGGTATCATCCCTCTACAATAATACCCTTTTATCTACAACCATGTCTCTAATAAAATGATACTACAAATCACTATGCTTCATTCAAACACATGATAATAAAGGTCTTTAGAAAACAAATTACACATTGACTATAACAATATATTTTTACAATTATAAAAATCCACTATTTAAACACAACCTTTGTAAACATACAACTTCCTTGCATGCATGAGTGTATGCCATATACTCAACTTATGTATTTTATAATATAATGATTGCTTACAACTTACTCATCCAACTAATTGCTCCACCAAACAAAATAAAGACAACCACTTTTAAATCTCCAATAATCAATATCTTTAACTCAACTAAGCCTTGTAAATGTACTTACCATCTTATGTATTACTTGGTAACAAATTACATAAATTTGAAGTGTCATGCAAACATATGAAGGCTCTCTTTAGTATTGTCCAATGTTCCTTCCCTAGGTTTGGCATATATTTGCTAAATCTCCCAATACATGGAAAAATTCTAGTTTGTTACATACCATAACATACATGTCATGCCCATATTTCCCATGTGGTCACGACACACAACACACGTGTCATGTCCACATTTGACATGTAGTCGTGACACGGAATACGAAAAATTTTTCCACCTATCCCTAGGAACCCCCTCGCACACGTCTGCATGCTCGGTGGCAATACACATGAGGCGTAAACATGTCAAACATAATACGGGGAAGTGCGTTATCCTACGCCGTCCCTTGCGTGATGAAAGCCGTCTAGGGGGTATGCGACGCGAAGCGTGTCACTTTTAGGGTTAGATCAGTTTTAATTCGAACCCTAAGTTTCCTAGGTGAGAAGGTGGTTTCGTCATATGCGAAACCAAACCCTAACCCTAATACAAAAATGAAATCGAATAAATAAATTATGAAAAATAATGGCATAATTAGATGCATTATAAGATGGAGTGATAAAATGAAAGTCAATAAATTGACGTAAAAATAAAACCCTAAAATCTAGGAAAAAATCGACAACATAACACGTTTTCAATAATCAAATTAAAAATTTTAAAAATAAAAACTCCAACAAGAATTCATAGCAAATTTAGAATTAATAATTAAACTTAAAGAAAAATTAAAAAAATTAAATACTTTGCCAAGGCCAATTAAATCGACCTTACAATTAAATATTAAAATTTGAAATAATTAAATGACACCAAAAATAAATTTTAAAATTAAGTCCGATAATAAATATAATTTCGACATTATATTTATTAACTAACTCGAAAATAATAGAGAAAAGGGAAAGATTAAAATACCTCTCCCCGTAAAATAATAATAAAACCGAAAGAAATAAAAAAAATCAAGTAAAAGACTTCCTAGCGCAAGGACATAATATGCGCTAGAGAAATAAAATAAATGTTTGAATTAAATAAATTAAAAAAAAGGGGACACACTTCCCATTTAAAACAAATTTAACCCTTTCCCCTTAAAATACATTTCCCCAAGGCATTAAAAATCAAACCCCCAAATAAAACTTAAGCAACTCAAATGAAGCACAAAGGAGTTAAAAATTCAAAAAGGCCTAAGGGCAAAATAGAAGGAATCTAATTTCCCGTGCACAAGGGAAAAGCAAAAATAGAGAATTAAAAATAAATAATAAAACTAAATCCTCACATTCCTCAACTCTCCCTAATCCATTAAAATAATCATTTCCTCAAGAAAAACCCTAATCAATATTTTATTCATTTCCTTAAGGAGGATGCCCTAACTTATCCTTTTGTTTTGCTTCTCTCATTTTGTCTTCTCTTCTTCTCTTTATTTTCCCATTTTGTTTTGCAGGTAGGTTTCTTTTCAATGGCCTGGGCAACCATGAGTATACTACACCAAGGTATATACACAGGAGTTTCCTTTGTTATTTTTTTTGTTATATATATATATATACATTTATGTATTATTGATCTGGGTAAAACCCCCTTTTTTGTTTTGTTTTAGTTTTAAGAGAGATATATATATATTACAAATCTACAGACCAAATATGAAAAGGCAGGCACAAGGCACAGAATGGAGGACGGCGAAGGGTATCGGCACCGCCGCCGAATAGTTGTAGGTCTACGATTTAAGGAAAGGCGGTTGGGATGTGGGGAGGGGGTTGAACCCCCACCCACACCCTTGGGTGTGGGTGGGGGCTTGGCCCCCTCCCCACACCCTCGCGAAACACTCAAGGACTCCATGGTGGGTGGCGGCCATGGCTGCCGTCCACCAATCCCCTTTTCTTTTGTTTGACATTAATAAACTTAGAACCCTAACGGGTCCGGGTCTGCAATAGAAATTTCCTTCCTCTGTTATTACTGTGTAACAAAAAAAAGTATTTAATGTATGTTATTTGATTAATATAAGAGCATTCCAATGGTATATATATATATATACATGTATATATAAGCATATATACACAACATTAATAAATCTATCAATAAGGAAAAAAAATACTATATATATATTGTACAATATACACACAAACAACAGTCTAAAATAAATCTTTATAGAAAGGTTTGAAATGGATATAACCAGGTTTATATATATATATATATATATATATATATATATATATATATATATATATATATATATATATATATATATATATATATATATATATATATATATATATATATATATAATGGAGGATATAACAGATTGGGAACCTAAAATAAACCAGTAACATATATATTTTTTGAAAAGTAAATAATAGAAAGTACTGTTTCTTCCTTTCTTCTTGACAGAATAATGAAGTACATAATATAATTTCTTTGACAATAATTTTGAATAGAGTAATTTCTTTACTTCAACAACAACCCCCCCCCCCTTTTTTTTTTAAAAACACATTGCTAAAAAACAAACTTCTACATGAGATCTCTAAACTCTTTTTTTTTCTACAATCCATTACAATAGGACTAACTTACCTCCCTTTCTACTATAGCATACAAAAATTTTCAAGCTGTAACATATGAATATTTTCTTGAATTGGAAGAAAAACAACAAGCTACTTTCTCCCCTTTTTTTTGCACTTTCTAAATTCACAAAAAACACTAACATCAACATAATGAAATATATTGAAAATCACCAAGATAAGATTTACACATAAAGTTCTTTCCCCACAACAACAATGGGGGTGCAAATAGATTTACATCTCATAAGATAATGGTATTTCTCATTAAAATTTCTTAAAACAGCAAACACAAGGTGAGTAATAATTTGCCAAAAATTACAATAAGGCCTCTAAGGCCATGGCTCAACACAACCAACAAAAATAATGCAAATGAGGTGAAAATGAGCTTCTCCATGCTCCAATTCTCCCAAAACAAAATCCTGCAATAAGCAACACAACAAAAAGGGAAACCAAGCCACTACGAAATGCCCTCCTCCCTACCGTAGACCCGCAAGTGGGTCACCCCTGAGCTAGGGAGGTAGGAATTACACGGTTGCACACACACACAACAACAAGCAACACAAAAAATAACTCAACAATAACCCATGGATTAACACATAACAAAACTCATAAAAATGAGTTTGATGGGGGTAGGGAATGGACCCCTCTACTCAAAAGGCCACACCAAAATCTCAAAACACCAAGTCTCAAGGCCTCAAGCCAAAACCTCCAAAACACATATCTCCAAAATATCTCAAAAATTGTCATGGCACTCTTGCCATCAAAATGATCTCAACACTAAGAAAAAGCCCTCAAGGCTATAAGTAGCACAAATATGGGGGTGACCTCGAGGAGGTTCACTCTCCCCTACCCCAAACAAGTTGACCTTACCTCCAAATGGAGGTGCTCTCACCAAACTCCCAACCCACATAAAAATGAAGATAACAAACAACAAAAATCCACAAACACAACATAAATGAAAATGCAAGGGTAAATGAACATAGTCATGGAGCTTACCTTCAAAAGCCCTAAAAATGGAAGCACATTTGGTGAAGAGCTCCAAGCTTCTCCAAATCTTCCAATCTCCAAAATTTCCTCTAACTCCAAAAGAAAACTCCAAGAATAGAAAGAAAATCTCAAAATGCAAGAACCCCACACTCCTCAACAAGAGGAGGTAATATAGGCCTTCTAAATTGGCCTTGAGGAATGAGAAGGTGACATTTGTCACCTCTCCTTCCTCTTCCCATGCCACTTGCAAGGGAGAGGAAGTGTGAGGGTGACAAGTGTCACCCTCTAATTCCATTCCAATCCTCACCTTATCCACTTGTGCTCTCACACATGTGTGAGAGAACAAGTGGTGAGGTGGCAATCCCCTTCAAGCCTCCATGAGGATAAGCGATGCCATATCGCATCCTCTTATTCTCCAAGAGAGCCATCTCCCTCCAAGATGCTCTCACATGTGTGTGAGAGTCTTGGAGGGAGAGCCCACACACTTGGGAGTCTTGGAGACCTCCCAAGTCTTCTTGGTGAAGGGATCCCCAAACTTTGGGAAGGGAGATGAGTCTTTCCCAAAGCATGACTCATCTCCCACCCTTATCCATTTCAAAATTCGTCACTTTGACTAAACCTCAATTTAGAGTGACCAAAAGTGAGTTGCCCCAAGGTTTAGTTAGTCAAAATTGACCCTAGACCCATGGGTAACCACCTAGGGTAAGTTTTGGGACACTAAGGTTCATCTAGGGCGTCATAAATCCACTTTAAATGGCCCAAAAATAAAAAACAATACCAAGTGGTGTAAAACAATAAAAAATATACAACACATGATATAATTTAATTTAAACAAAGAGGTACTAGGCCAAAATAATAAAACAACAAACACTTAAACAACATTCGAATCAAACGTGATCCTCATCCCTCTTGGGAATGGATCGGTTTCACAGGGAATAACATATGTGTGAATACTACCTCCAATTTCCCGTGGCTTGGGAATATAATCCTGCACATCTAGATCAAGTGTCAATGATATCATGAATAATCATAGCCGAAGCAACTAGAATTAAATTCATGCCATTGAATACAACATTAATCATCTACAACATAATTTAAGATTAAACTGCATTTTCTATCTAATGTCACATAATCATCATCACATAAAGAACTAGAAATCACATCAATAAACATCATCTAATATATCTCGTATGTCTAGTCTCAACATAGCATCAAAATATGATCAAATCGAATCACCATATGTCTAATCAATGTCAAATCAAAATCATGAGATATAATCAAATCTGCATAATGGAACAATAGTCTCTAAAAGTAAGATAATGTCATCAACTGAAATGTAAAACGATCAAAATAAGGAAGGAAAAATAATAGGCCTCACAATACATTATACTTTCTTCTGCCCTTGCATAAGGAACAAGACATGTGTCCTTAATATCCGCTTCTTTCTTGGGACACTGTTCTACAAATAACTATAAACCAACATAAATAGAAAGACTAATAGGTTTGCATTCCTCCACTCTAAATCTTCACAATACAGTCTCAATATATATTCATCTAGTTCAAATGAAATTCCTAGTTTAAACAATCCCTTTTAATTTCCATGCCCAAAATAAAGTTTGCAACACCATTATGTAATATTATCCTAATGAAATCTATTATGTACGTTCATGATAATTACAAGGCAAGGGGATTGGCTTAGCACACAAGAGCCTCTAAGCATTTGTTAGAGGGGAGGAACAATGAACTTAATCCATCACTTTGGACTTTTCACCCTCTAGCCTCTTTTCCCATTAGCAAAGATTTTAGATTGTGTAATGCCTTATAAGTTGCCCCTATCTATCAATTATCATCAATATAGGACTAACTCAAGTACAACCTAATCATGTATTTAATGTTAATCCCATATTTGTAAATTTTTTTAACAAGGACAACTTATAAGGCATGCATGCTCCAAAATTTTTGGGGAAAGAGGCTAGAAGGAGAGACTCAAAATGCTAGATTAAAATCATTGCTCATCCCTCATCCATGATTAATTTGGAGGACATAAATGAATCCTCTTCCAAAGAACAACGAGTTCCCTTTAATGCACACACATAATATTCACTTTAATTTGAAAGGCATAAGTAGATCATGGCCTTATAAATATTGAAAATATATAGAGGAATATTATCATTAGTGTAATGACTAGTTATGAATGTCATTTTAAATTAAAATTTTCATGGAGGTCATCTTCAAATAGTTTTTTCAAAGAGGCCATTTTAAGATAAAATTCTAAGTAAATACACTAAAACATTAGATTAAATTTCCTATTTATAACCCTACCAACAAACTCTTAGAGATGCTTCCCCTACTAACAAATGCTCCAAAAATGATTGTGTGCCAAATGTGTCTTCTACCTTATAATTTTGGACAATCTCAATTAATAAATCAGCTATCTTGTCAAACAAAAAGTAAAAACAAATATATGTTATATAAACTAAGATATTCTAAAGAAAATGGAATACATAAAAAAATTCTCACCCCTTCTCATTTAAAATCGTTATTGATATTATTTTATTTCTAGTTGAATAAAGTGCATAATCTATTTTAAACATCAATTAAAGTGCTCTTATTTGTACATATTTTATTTCCTTTAGTATCTTACATTTTATATCTATTATTAATGCTTACACATTTTTTTTAATCGATAAATGGGGAGTTTTATTTAGGATCTCTGCTTTTAAAAAAGGTCTTTATTGTTTTCATATGGATTGTGGTCTAGACACATGGTCATAGACCTCAAAAATATAAGAGGCATAACTTTATATGATTACACAATGAAGCACATATTATTTTTCAAGGTAGTGAGAATAATAGATGTATACACCTAAAAATGACACGACTCTGTCTAAATAAATATTTTAAATATTTATTTAAGTCTACCTTTCTTTATCAATAAATAAATAATTAAATTTATTTATTTGATTCATATCCCTCTAAGTTAATTAAATATCAAAATATTTAATTATCTCTTCTAAAGTCAAAATTAAATAAAATCCTTTATTTAATTAAATTCTTCCAAGCAATTAAATAATTCTAAATTATTTAATTAAGTCAAGTCTATTCCTCCAAATTTAAATAAATCATTTAAATTTATTCAAATCCTCTCACTCTCCAAAACTAAAATATAATTAAATATTTTATTTATTCTTCCAAATCATGTGCAAGTAAATAAATTTATTTATTTAATTCATTTTCTTATCTTCCAAATCTTCTAAAAATAAATCTTCCTTGTCATGCAAAAACAAAAGTTGAGTTATTGATTTAAAACAACCTTGTTTTTATCAACAAACTCTTAAATTAGAATAAAACATTTTAATTTTGTGAAAGCAAATCTTATCTTTGTCATGAAAGCAATTAACTCAAAGAGAATAGCTTTTTTTATGACACTTGTCTTCTTTCTATTCATGCACATCCTCTCAAGTCTTCTCCTTTGTTGATCTTCTTATTTCTTCTACACCGTTGATCTGTTGATAACTGAGAGGGGGGGGGGGGGTGAATCAATTATCTTAATTATTTCAGCTTTCTGAACTTTCTTATTAATTAATGCAGTATTAATTCAATTAAGCAAACATAACTATGAAATAGAAATACACATGACACAATATTTTTGACGTGGAAACCCTATTAAGGGAGAAAACCACAGGGTGATTAACCCAAGAATATATTCTCTGTTAGAAGAATAGAAATACAAAATGGCACTTGCCAATTAGGGCTTACTGCCTGAGCACACTGCTCACAAGAGGCTCACTATCTACAAGAGACTCACTGTCTACAAGCTGTAAGAAGAATAACAAGATCCTTGAACTGATGAGAAGCATCCACATATGCTAAGGTTCAGTTCCGGTTAGGCTCAATACACTGATCTGCTGCACTTCATCCTTTTTCTTCTTTTGAGCTGTTGTCCTTTCACATACCGGACCTTCCTTATTGCTTCCACTCTGCTCTTTTGCTTTTCTTCGCACTTCAACAAAACAACACACACCCCTTCTCATTGAAACCCATTTGGTATATATATCCGCACAAAGGATTTCATCCTTTTTCTAGTCAGCATTCGGAATAGTCAATATTTCCCAAACTCTAGTCTGTTAGCTGAATCCTTGCTTCCCAAGTGATGCAGATCAAAAAGAAACTTTCAAAGTCATCTAACAAGTCGGCCAATCATTAATGATACCTTAAGAATCTTTATCACCATCAACATCTCATCCGGAATAACTTCTGATGCTTTGCCTGTCAGTTCTTCCTGTCTATTCTACCAAACCAGACCCCAATACTTAGAAGCTTATATCTCTTCACTCTTTCAACACCGGAGGCTCAAACCCTGAAATCTATCAGTCAAGGAACACCTCTTGACTCCCCCAAGTCTGCACTTTACAAGGATACTTCTTTTAACAGATCCGGACCTGACTGTTGGACCTTCTGCATGCTCTGTTTTTGCTTACCAGACCTGAAAGTTCTTCAATCTGACTTCCGGTAGAGACACACCATATCCTGCGGATGTGTGGGATGGTCTTTGTTGCCATCAATGACAACACCAATGAAGCTACACAGTGTCTCTTGCCAACATGATCCTCTCATGAGTCTATAAATACAACCCTCTTCTTCCATTTCTACAACACATGCTTTCAAGTAAACTTACGCTGCAGAATCCATAGCGTACCTTTGGCACCTACACCATCACATAGGTCATATCCATTATTCATTGTATTGAAGCTCATCTTCTATACAAAAAGTATCCTAGCCACCTCTCTATCGCTATCTTGAAGAAGTGCAAGGAATTGCGTTTGCTGATGGCCATATTCTTCACAACAAAGATCGATCGAGACTAGGCGAGCAATGGAAATCGCGAGGTAACAGAGGTTGTAAGTATCATTTCTTTGTTTAAAGCTTTTGTTATTTGCAAATTCTATTGTGCTATTGGGTTTTTATATTCTTTAATGATATATGTACCACTTTTTCCCATAACAATAGATTACACAAGAATAATAGCACACATTATTTTCTTCATCTTGATGATGGATCATAGAGTAGTCTAAAATGTTGTAAATAAATTCACACAATTTTTAGAAGCATTTCAATCATTGTTATCATTGACTATGAAAACCTCATGCATATCAATAGACTATGTTGTCAATTATAAGCTTAATAATTGATAAAACCAAAAAAGTAAAAATAGATCATGTAGATTACTAAAGCAAATTGACAGAGGAAGATATGACTTCGCCGTCAATGCCACCCACAGCTAAAACCTCCAATTCATTGGTGTTTGTAGCCACCATCTTTATCACCCTAACTACCAAGTATGCCCTACCTTGACAACATCCAAATCCTCCTCAACTATTCCTACCTTTGGCATGACACCTGCCTCTTCTTGTAAGGATATCAAGTTGAATAGGAGGGATATTTTGACCTTCCAAGTTTGCCAAAAGGAAAGCCTTACTCTTGTTCCACACAACCAAATCATTTCTAACCTCCAAGGCATGATAAATCTTGGTTGTGAGAGGTACCTAAAGATCCATTCCCAGAAAAAAGCATTCAGAGGTTGTTAGGTTGTTGCTTACCCTTCAACAATTAATCCACGTTGATAGGGCTGCAACCACAATGAGTGCTTCTAGACTAAGAAGAGGTTGTCTGTGAGACACGACACTTAGACAAAGACACTTGACTTTGTATAATGTCATTTGTGCATGGGCCACTCCTTTAGACATCATAACATCCCTCAACAATCTCCCACATCAATGCATTAAAAAACAAAAATAAATTCTAAAACAAATAAAGCCCTAAAAAGTGGGCCCACCAAGGCTCCATAACCAATTTTTTTTAAAACTTGTGCTCGTTTTGCATTCACCAAAAGTAAAGAGGAAAAGAGAAGAGAAAGCAAAATAGAGGAAAAGAGAAGAAGAGGGAGAGGAAAATGAAGAGGAGGTGCAATTTCTAATATATCAATCCTATGATGACTTCAATTTTTGAGTTTGTTGTTCAATGTACCTATGTATTATGCATGATGCAACATTTCTTATTGAAACAATAAACCATTATTGCACATTTTAAAATTTAAATACCTTTTAGTTGATTTATGTATTTGTGTTTTCAAAATTCAAACATTAATTATATATAATTTTAATAGTTGTATCTCATTGTCCCCAAAATCTAGAAAAAGTTTTCATCCATAATTTTTTTTTAAAAATCCCTAAAATCCCCCATCTTTCAAACTTGGAGAAATATTGAGTTTTTCAATATTTTGCTTGGAAGCTATTTTGGTTATATATAAATTTTAGTACCATGCATGCATTTTAGTTCAACTGTGCATAACTTTAGAGGGAACTAATCTTCAATATGTCTCATACTATTACCTACAATGTTGATGTCAAGTCATACTATCACCTACAATCCTGATGTTGGGTCATTCATGTGTTTGGTAAGAATGTGGTTGGATTGGCCAGCGCCCACCATGATGGTAATCCAATTGTTGTTACATGCTCGATGCTAGATTGGTGCTTGATGTAAATATGTCACCCATTGGATTGGTTCTCAACAAGAGTGTTGATTGCAAGGGCCTTGAGAAACTTGATTAGTTGTTGTAATGTCCCCTTCTCAAGTCTAGTCAACTGTGGGCCCAATAGCCTATTTCTTGGAGTCCCAATAGGCTATGTGGTATGGTAAGGGGTTCCTCTTTGTGAAGATATTTGGTTCCATTGTTCTTGTTGGTTTCTGATGTTGGATTTGAGCTCGGTGATGTTTCAGGGTGACAATGCAACTTTCAGAAGTTTGTTTGGTTTCCCGAATAGCTCTCAAATATTCTTGGAGGAGTCGTCTATTTTTAAAATGTCACCTAGAAGGCGTTGCTATCCATCCCAAACCTTTTGGAGTATGTTGGTACGATTTATTTGGCAGTTTGGTGAAGTTTAGGATCTTCCGTAAAAGCAAGTATTTTAATGAGCTAATAGTTAATTATTTGCACTTAGTCTTGAAGTTGGAAATAATTATAAAGTGCATGGGTATGATAGCTCATTGGAATGGGGAAAAATCACTCTTTTTATTAGGCACATAAAAATGAGTTTTTTGTGGTGAAAAAAATGAAATATTGGAGTTTGAGTGGAAAAATCTATTTTTCCAATTAATAATTCATTTTATTGTGCGAACTCCTAAAAAGTGCCTATATAAAGGGGTTGAGAGCTCATTTTGCTCTTTATGCAGGGGATTATTGGTTATGCTGGAGGAATGAACATGTGAGATCTTCTTCCCTTCTTGAGGACGGAAGCCCTCTTGGATAAGTTCAATTTCGATGGTGAGATACCCACCCTAGCTGAAAAAAGCGACTTCAATTTAGGAATTGCCTTCATGGAGATTATGTTTATTGATGGTTTTGATTGAAAGTGATTGTGTTTGGATTGTGTGGGTTTTGGAAGTGGTTTTGAAGTTAGAGTTCGAGTTTTCTTCGGGTTTGCTGTTGATACATTGATGGTCGTACCGAGGGCTTAAATTTGACAGTCAACCTTGCTTGTCAAACAATTTTTTTATGACAACTATCTATTCAAAAGTGCCTTTAAAATACTATGTCAAAATTTATTTGGGATTATATATATATAATATCCTAAATAAATTTTGACAGTTTGCCCAAACTCTCTCCTTTCATATGATACGGTCTTTTGCAAAATTTCAATTGTATTTTACAGCTAAAATGCCTAAATACAGCTATACAACTGTCAAATTTAAGCCCTCGTCGTACCCTCTTCTGGATGTACCTATGCATGTGTGTGTTGGAGTTTTGTAGAGGGAACAAAGACATGATTGTTTGGAATGTCTTTGAATCAGTATTTGCCATATGGTAGCGCTCAGTTTGGAGCAGATTTAAGAGCTTTGTGGTAGTGGAAGTTGTTGTACCATTGCTGGCCGTACTGCTGAGCCGTACTATTTGATGTTTGCATCATTTATGTGGAGTTTTTGACTGATTTCTTACTAAAACACAAGCAAAAGAGGAAGACTCCCATCTACGACCAAGCACCATCAACAACTTTGAACCCAAAAACCATGCAGAAATCAACCAGCCCTGACGAAAGCCATGAGACACGGATTCACTTTTTTTTTTTAAAGACATTAAACTTTATTTTAGTTTTTAAATAGAAATTGTAAATATACTTCACTTTTCTCATCCTCTGTTGCAAGTATTATTTTTTGAATTACGCTTTAAAAATAGTAAGAACAACCTTTTTATCTAAAAATGTTGAAATCGTGCTTTTCATTATTTTTGGCTCTTCAAACATTAAAAAAATGGATAAATAGTTATTAATTGTGATTAGTAGATAGGTACATTTAATAATAATGATTAATTAAGCAAACATGATTGCTATAGTTCCTTTTGCCTCTGCAGGAACTGATTGAAAAAGAACGCTATTCAATGCCCAAAAAAATACTTTGACAGCACTACATTTTCAGTATCTGTAGTCTATACCGAAACTTCCTTCTGCCTCTTTTTGTGGGTTAGAAGAATCTCACCTGAGATTAGTTCTAGAAAGGATTTTCTTGCAAATTTGTACATAATAATATGAGTGGTAATATGGGCATACAAGCACTTGCTTTTATACGGGTTTCTTGATTATCCATACTAATTAAATTCAAAACCACTTCCAGCATTATATTTGATTGGCATTTAACAGAACCAAAGATAAACTATAAAGTGAAGTAGCAGTTGGAATATCCTACTTGCTTTAACTGCAAACATTCTCACATGTATCATACACAAACTCAACCCAAGGCACATAATAAGCGTACCATATTCGAATAATACAGCTTCCTATATTCAAGATGAATTTTAGAATAAACACAAAGAATGTATACACCAGAATTCAGTCGGTGTCTTTTGTAACATGATATTTTCCCTCTACTTTTTCTTGAGGGGTACGGTATTATTTGGCATGAATTGAGGATACAAAATTAGAAAATTGGTTTTCCGATGAATATCTCCATCTGCTTGTGGGGAACAAAACAATTTTTTAAGCTGTGTGAGCTAATTACAACAAAATTGGCTCCATTGGGCACACAGTCCAAAGGACACTCATTGTACAGGCATAATTTTGACTCATTTCTTTTGAACGAGTTGTGGTTGCTCGGTTTAAGTTGTTGACGCCATTAAATATTTTTCTTATTACTGGCGCATCATTGCTAAGTTACATATAGCCTGGGAAAAGGAGACCCGCACATACCAGCAGGAACAGCATCTCAATGCGGGCATCGATATCATATACAAAGAAGCACAACATGGCTGCAACAAAGATGCTGATACTAATCATGGAAATCCTCATATGCAGAAGACACACTTGAAGATTCTGCCTCACTCTGGAAAGGCGTTGTCCTTGGGGATGACTGGAATGAGTCTCTAAGAAAAGGTATTGCTGCAACAAATATACATTACGTGTCAGACGGAAAAGTTTACTTGCACAAAGAAAAGTCATAGCTTCATTCAAATGTCAAATTTCTTTACATTGAACCAATTACAAACCTTTGTGTCTGTTTGAACGAAATTTTTTTGTATGTCGTCGTATAAGCCTCTTGGCCCTGGTCATGGTCAATTGTCTTGCGAATGGGGAGAACTCAGTATCACTCTCACTCCATTCACCTTGAAATTCATTTTCCGCATCCCCCCTCATTGTGCGCAACACAAATGCTTTTGCTTTCCGTCGCTGAGAATTGAATAACCCTCTGATAGATGTTACAAAGCTGTCACCTGCACGGTCACTTGGCCTCTTGAACCAAGTTATTGGAAACTGGTCATTTTTGCCTGGTTGGCTTCCATCACTATCACTGAAATTCAAGTCACTGTCAGGGGAGGCACCTCCATCTGCTTGTCTTTGGCCTTGAACCTTGTCCTTGAACTTCTTTCCCTGTGCCAGTGAGGAAACAAATGACCATTAACTATTGAAATATTTAGTACACTCTTAAAATATTCAGACGCTGTTGAAATTTTCACATATGCTGTCTAACATGGACTCTATCACAAGATAGTGGTGATTCAAATGAAGGCAACTTGCTATTAAGATGCCACTGCCCTGGCCTTGGCATACCAATTAGCTATATGGCAATGAACATTATTGTAGAGTCATATTTCCACCAACTTAAACAAAAAACAAATAAAGCATGCAGTTACAAACAATACCATTGTAGTTAACAATCTACTTTACTTGCAAGAATTGAAAGGATACCATTAGTAAAGCAAACTTCGCATCAAAACAAAATAAGACAAAGGCTGGAAGGAAACTTCATACCTGCATGCCAGTAACAGATTTCAAAACTCCCCATATAATGTGTTTCCTGACACGACCAAATAATCTCCGCCAAGTGCCAGTGTAATCAACTAGAGTGAAGGTATCCATTAACAGTCTCAAATCATTAAATGCGAGTCGAGATCCCTCATATGTCACAAGCAACTCTACCTGCATTGGCAGACGAAACCAACTATGATAAATATATTATGAATTGTTAGTCAACAGCCTTCACAATGGCTTCCTGGCTTGTAGAAGTTTCTTGAGCATGCTAAGAGCCGGTACCTGACTTATCTTTATGTTCTGAAATTCCAGAGCTCTGCGTGCTCTAGACACTTTCTTTTCTTCGTGTGATTTGCTTGGCTTTTTTTCTTCATGAGAAGACCTGGCCGCTTTAATAGGCTTAACCTCTCTTGATCTATTCTTGGATACATCAACATTTCCCAGTGGGACAGCTGTTGCTGAAGTAGGAATTCCAGATGGATGTTCATTTGTTGTGCTAAGAGGACCACTGTTTGAGCAATACATCTTTTTACCTTGTGAATGACATACAAGTTCATTTGCAACAGTTTCTGCTATATTTTCCTCCCATGACCTGTCAAATGATGATGTCCTCCGGTGTTCTGCACTAGGGCCAGTGGCAGGGGCTGCCTTTTGATTTTGCAATCTGGATGCCTGCATAAACGATGCATGGGGTGATGCCAATAAAAAAATGGAATACAGTGCAGTATGAATAACTAATTTCTTCTTTGAAAAGGAATAAACAAAGAATATGATCATGGTGAGATTATGAGCAGCACTTCCAAAGTTATTGCACATTCAGAACTTTGTTTAGACAATGTAAATAATAGGATAATACAACACTATGGATGCCCATATGAGGACAAAATTAATAAATACAAAACCATAATGTTATTTCCTTCCAAACTGTGAATAAGCAAGGAGAACTAAACCAACTTTAAAGAAAATGGTAAATCAAGATTGATCAGATAATTTGCACGATAATCCAAGAACAAATGGATATGCTTTTTAACCAAGTATAAAATATTTAATTAGTTGATTGCAAGTGCATACAAAATACAAGAAAATGAAAAAAATCTAATTGACTTTATATTTGTTGTGTACATTTCTAAAGTTAGCTAAAATACCAGTGGCACATATTAACATAAAGTTGTTACATAGACAGCTTATATCAGGGTCGTGTCCATTACTAGGATAAAGCATTGAGATCAATTAAAGGAAAAGATCACCATATGCAATGAACAAAGTAACTGTTTCTGGAAGCTTAAAATAAGAAAAAAACATTTGGTGCACCTCACTGCTAGAAAGAGGAACAAAGTAAGTTAGCTCCACACCATGAAGACACACATTCAACCTCATGCATTCTTTACAGCTGTGTAGGAAAGTAGACTATCATCAGTCTATTAAAGGTATGTCAAACAGCCATGAAAGTAAATACCACCAATGGATAGCAATTAAATGTTGATCTCATACTTCAAAAGGGTGCATAATTACGAGTCGACTTAAGTCGACAGTGCAAACTTTGATGATATCTTTGCAAAATCATAATAATTACATAAACGATGTTTCAGTGGCTTAATCAAAGCTAGTTTACTTGGTGCTAACTACAACTAATATACCCAAGTACCCTCTTCAGCTGACTACAGTCCTCAATACAAACCAAAAAGAAGGCAGAAAATACCAGGAACCAAACACAGATAAATTTGGGTGATCTGCACCAGTAGAGCTTTTCCTTCCGGAATGGGGACGGTAGGGGACAGGGGGATGCGTTTCCAGGATGCGGACAGCAGGGAGGCCATTTTTTAGGGGACAGCTATTAAAAAAAAGGGAAAATTTTAATAATATAGAAAATTTAAAATATTCATATCATAGCATTGATAAGGCATTCATCATATACATCACAGAACCTTAACACCTAATATTAGAGTTGAATTGAGATTTCATACGAGAGCGAGAAACGAATTAACAAAACAATTATGCCACTGCTCCTAATCAACATCTGCTAACATTGCATCAAAATCAGAGTCTAAGTCTAGGTCACTGCCACTATGAGGGGCTCCCTGATCCAATGGAACCCCAACCAATCCCTTTTGTGTCTCGTTCCTATCACCTTGTGAGGCATCTTTGGGATTAACATCCCAACATGTGGTTGGAGTTTGACGATACTCAAGACTCTGTTGATCCTTAAGTCACAAGGCACTATGCACAACTTCTCCAATCATCGAGAGGTATGCCTATTCCTCTTGATTGACTATATGAAGTTGTATGTGGGGTTGAGGGGCAGCCTCCCTTGTGTGCTCCTTGTTGTGATACAAGGTAGAGTCGAAGGGTAGAGCCCCCACCGCCAAGCCCAATTTAAGTCTGTTGAGACCACACAAACCTTCAATTTTTTTTTTTTAAATTTTTTATTTATTTATTTTTATTATATATAAATTTGAGACTTTTGACTGTTGGGCCATAGAGGACGGACAGGGGACATCCCTGACTGTCCCTTGACGTTTCCTGCCGTCCCTGGGATGTTTCCTATGTTTGAAAAAAAATAGAGATGGGAGGGGGGTGCACGTTTCCTACCTGTTCTTGCATCCCTGAAAAGTCCCTTGTAGGAAATGGGTCCATTTTTGTAGGGGGGCGTGTCCCCAGGTTACATAGGCTTTTCCCCTTTTTCTGCATGCAAAGTAGACAATGTTTTCTATAAAATTACTATAAGCAATAATGACCAAAATAAGGCAAAAACAATAAGATCTCAAACAATGATAACATAAAAGGTACATTGAAATTGACCATCAACAGATGTTTTTCTGGCTAAGGAAAAAAATACTCCATCGACTAATTGCAAATCACATACAAAGTCATGTAGGATATGAAATTGATGCAGGAGCATCCAACAGGAGACATGTTTTCAAAACTGATGATTATAATCCTCTGGTGTAATGGTAGATAGTGGAGTTTTAAAGGTTGGCAACTGGTGGAGAATTTAATTATATCTATCAAATTATTTCTGGGCAGTGGCAGTTAATTGACGGCTTAGTGGAGATTAATTACAACTTTGTGGTGGCAAAAATTAGTATTGGCAGTATTGGCTGTAGCGATTAAATTTGAGGTAGTGGCGACTCCAAAAATAGGTGATCCATCTCTATAAATCAATGGAGTGGCAATTTAGGATATCAGCGAATAGTTAGGAATGAGAAAAGAACTGAGTATAGCGGATTATCCTAGTTGGGTTGAGTTTGGGAGTGGCATGTAGAGAGTCGAAGGAAGACATTATGTAGTACAATCTTATTTTTGATGTATTTGAATTTGTAGGCATTCTGTTTAGGGTCGTAGAAAGACATTCTCTAATGCAATCTTATTTGAATGTACTTGAATTTGTAGGCATTTTGTTTATAGATTGTAATGTTGGAGAAATTTCATAATAATAGTGGTAGTGATCTCATCTAATTTGTTGTTTTATTGGTTAGAGCGCTGAGGTGTATTCCATTTATTACAGAATTTTTCTTATTCACTAATGCTACGCTGGTTGTATTGAGGTCTGTGAGTAGGAGTCAATTTTGAGTTGGAAACTAAGCTTGGTACCTTGCGTGATTGTCTTTTCTGTTGGATAGTATTTAAATATTTGATGATGTTAAGCCCAAATTTGAAGTTCATGATTGATGTTATTTTGTTGTTATAAAATGAATGGTCCATGTGCATGAAGAGTTGCTTGCATGGGTTGTCCTTTAATGGATACCCCATCCTTAACTGCATCAATTGGTATCAGAGCGGGTTGTTCGTTGGTAAAAGTGTTAAGGAATTGATGTCAATGTGATTGAGGAAATGGAGATAAAAAGAATGAGTAATGCGTTGGCTGTCCTCCAACAAGAGAAGTGCTGGGTAGAAGATGTGCTAATGTCCTCCACTGTGTGGAAGTGGGTAGATGAGGTTTAGAAAGTGTGCATCTTCTAGCAACATTGTTGGGTAGGGGATAATTGTTGAATGTGAGTGAGTTTGTTGTAGATAGTTGAGAGTGAAGATGTCTTTGAAAAAGAGGACAAGGATAGTCTTGAAAAAGCTAGTTGAGTGGGTAGCTAAGGTGTAGTACCAAAGAAAGAAAATCTAGTACCAAGAGGAGAAACTCTTTGAACAGATGATGGACATCCATTTGTGATTGGACAGGTTAGAGGCTATGCAACGTAGAGAAGTTGTAGTAGATGTGATCGAGAATGATGGAGAATGTCCTATAGGTGGCACAAAAGCGAAAAAGAATGTGATTGTAGTTACAACTAGGGATACACAAGGACGTGTCCCCGACCCTCACAGGCATGTCCCCGTCCCCAGTGGCATTTCCGAGATGGAGACATCCCCTTGGCGTCCCCAAAAAACAACGAAAAAAAAAGAAAACGTCCCCAACCATGTCCCTAAATTAGGGGATGACAGGAAACGTTTAGGGGGCCACTGGCCGTCCGCAAGACGTGCAGGCGTCCCCAATGGCAACCAAAGTTTAAAACGTCATTTAAAAAAAATTCACTTTTTGTAATATACACCCTTGTTTTGATTTTTTTTTTCTGTGGTTTTGTTTTAGTTTTGAAGTGTTTTATAGAAGTAGACGGACATGCAGAAGTTGTGTTTCACAATAGATATATTTGCAATAAATACAGAATTGAAATAACTCTTCAAATGCAATTTTTTGAAAGTACCCACATTCAACAATAGACTGGAAATGCAATAAATCATCCAAATTAAAGATACCTAGTTGAGGAAATGTTATTACCATAGAAGCAAAAATTGTGTTAAAAATGCGATTTTTTCAAAAAATTGGGAATCGGGTGGAATCCCGATTTTTACCCTCGATTTTTGCTGTGAATCATTGACCGACTGTCGACGCTCTTTAGGATTTCCATTTAATCGCGTCTGAATCACAAAAACTAGGGTTTTGATTCATTTTCGAGACCGCAGAAAGTAGGGTTTCCTTTTACAGCCCCTGATTCAAACGGAGGGAGTAATAAGCTTGTTCAGGTGCTTCCAGTTCCACGAATGAGAGGGAGCGTGGGTTCCATGGCAAAAATCAAAGATCAATGACAACCAAAATATGGTGAAAATCGTTTCTTTACAGAAGAACGGTATGCTAACAAGCGCTTGAACGGGTTCTTGGCGAGACATTGGCCTTCGTTCTGAAACAGTTTCGCGTCGATATAACGAATATTTAATATTGATACATTGTCAATAGGAAACTTTATATTATATTTAATATTGATACATTGCAATTTACTATGATATTTGTTCTTTTTCTTATATAATTGTATTTATTAACTTATAATATTATAAATTATAAAAAAATATTATAATATTATGGTTTATATAAATTTTAATAAATTAATATATATTATATTATTTTGTTTTAATTTAATTTGTTTTGTTTTTTAAATAATATTTTGTAAATATTTTTATATTTTTTATTTCATAGAATATAATATTTGTGAAGTTAAAAATTATAAAATAGAATATAGTTGGATATTTTTAATTGTTGTAAGTTTAAAATATTTTTAAAATTAGAATATATAATTATTTTAATAATTTTTTATTAAAAAAAATTTAACATTAAAATATTTTATACGATAAACATTTTAAATGAGCAACACTTTTAAAAATTTATAATTTATAATTTTATTATTTATATATAATTCTAACATATAATTTATAATTCATAATTTATAATATTATATATATAATTATAATTATATATATTAAAAATTATAATATTTTATAATTTTTAACCTTTTTTTATATTCGATTTTAAAAAAAAATCTTATACTTTTGGTTTGCCGATTTTTTCCCCAAAAGGTTTTTGCTGCTATGGAACTTATTACGATGCAAAATCAGACATGCCCATTTGTTGTCTTATAAGTTGCAGGTTTGATATGAATTAATACAACAAACTAGACTCCTCAAATGTCGTCAAAAGCAAGCAAACCCTATGTTCTCCACCGCCAAAATGCCAAATAATAATATGGACATCCAAGGCGCCTCCAAAGAGGCAGAAAAAAGCCCCAAACCCTAAGCGCTTGACCCTAGAGAGGCCACGTCTTGCCTCTTGCCTGGTACGACCTGGTTTGAGCAAGTATAATAGCAAATAATGTGGTCAAATCCCCTTCAAATGCCTGCTATAACCCCCTTCCTCTGTTGCAACCAGCAAACCAATTCCCATGCCAAAAATGATAGAGGAAAAACTTCAAAAACAAATCCAAATAGTCAGCAAAGAGGGTACGGCCTGCCAATGAGAGGGTACAACCAACATTGGTAATTACTATTTGATGCTTGTGCCTTATAAAATACTCCTGATAAACCCTCTTCAATTTGCCATACAAATATGATACAAATTCCTTGGCAAAACTTCACAAAAACTGCAACAATAGACTCCAATGTGATCCCTGTATGAAATCACCATTAAATCCTCCAAGCTGGGTCTTTCACCAACGAAGAAGATGATCTTTGTGAAGGATTTTGTCTCCACAAAGCCAAAGGATGAACCAGGTTCAATCCAGCAAAATGTTGTTACAAATTCTGTCCAAAAATGCATAAAAAATGAGCCCAAAGAAAACTCTTTTATTTGCCCTCAAGACCCACGCTCACGTTGGAATATAAAAATATTTCATTTAATTTAAACATTCTTATATCTCCCATGTGGGCGCCCATCCCTAGGAAGTATACTTTATTTCATTTAAAACACCACTCCTTATGTCTCCCTAGGCGCCTTATAAGGCGCTTTATCAAATTAAATAACGCTAAAGTTAAATCTTTAATTTAAATTTCATATTTTAACGTTATTTAAATTAATTGCCTTGGACCATGTGGACTGCCAAGATATCACCATCAAATACGTTCACCGACATTCCCAAATAGAGATACTGCCAACTGACCAAGTCGGTGTCCAGTCTGTGACTTACTAAAAATAGTAAATGCAGAGAAAATGCCTGAATCCACCCCAGAAAAGAGCATTATGCAAATATCAACCAACGGAGCTCAATGCAACATCTATCATCGCCAAATAAACGGGATTGAACGGTTACCAAGGGTTCCCTAACCCTAACTCATTAGCCCACGAGAACTTGTTGGAAAGGCTAATGGTTACCACACTAAGTGCTTAGGGAGGGGACATTAAAGTCCGCCCTTCCCAAAATTGCTTGTCCCCAAGCAATTCCAACTCTGGATGCTGTAAAATATGCTCATTCTCCCATGTTGCACCCTCTACCGACAAGTTCTTCCATTTGACTAAGTACTATTTTGATGACTCTTCCGCAGAGTACACTCCCTGTAGTCTATAATAGCTTCTAGAATCAAGATTAATTTTCCCTCCTCATCCAAGGGTGGCAACTCTGATGAAGGAACCACAATATGCCCAAGTGCCCTTTCGAGCCTAGACATATGAAACACATTATGCACTCTGCTACTAGCCGGTAGCTCTAGCTCGTAGGCTACTTCTCCAATCCTTTTGGAGACTTTGAAAGGACCATAGAACTTGGGTTTTAGCTTTTTTGACCCACTCTTCTTGAGAGTGGATTGTCTATATGGCTGGAGCCTCAAATATACCATGTCACCCACCTCAAAACTGCGCTCTATCCGATGTTGATCAACATATAACTTCTGTTGATTCTATGCCTGTTGCAAGTTCTCCTTAAATGATTTCATAATATCTTGACTCTCCTGCAACAAATCTCTTGCCTTGGGCACTCTACTATCCCCAAGAAACAGATCAATAAAGTTAGGTGCCTCATACCCATACAACGCCATGAATGGTGACCTCCTGATAGACATGTGATAGGTAGAATTATAGCAATATTCTCCAAGGTGTAGCCATTTCACCCATGTTCTCTGCTGTCTTGAAATGTAATTTTTGAGATACCCCTCCACCCATTTGTTCACTTTGTCTACGGGTGGTAGCTAGTGCTAGGAGTGAGTTTAGTCCCACTCAATCTGAAAAGTTGCTGCCAAAAAAGGCTTAAGAACTTGCTGTCCCTATCACTCACTATGCTTTTGGGCATCCCGTGAAGTCTGAAAATCTCCCTGAAAAATAAATCAGCTACTTGAGTTGCAACATATGTTGCAAAAATGGCCAAGAAGTGTGCAAATTTGGTCAACTTGTTTACTACAACATATATACTGTCCTTGCCCTGTACCTTAGGTAGCCCAGTGATGAAGTCCATGGAGATACATTCCCATTTCTGATTAGGAATGGGTAAAGGCTGAAGCAAACCAACAGGATAAGTGTGCTGATTTTTATTCTACTGGCAAGTGGGGCACTCTTTGACATACTTAAGGACTTCATTTTTATGTCCCTTCCATGTGAACCTCTCCCAGATTTGCCTATAGGTCTTAAAGAACCCTAGGGGACCAGCCATAGGTGCATCATGAAAAGTCCTCAATATCTTCACCTTCAACTGTGAAGTAGACACCAAATAGATTCTCTCTTATAGATGATGAGCTCATTAAGCACCGTGTACCTATTGCCCAAGAATCCTTAGCATACTCTGCTAAAATCAACTCCCTCCAATCAGCAGCAATCTCAACCAATGAACACAAATGAGGCCTCCTAGAAAGTGCATCAACAACTAATTATTCTTCCCTTTAACATATACAATGTCAAAATCATAGGCCTCTAATCTACTCACCCACTTTTGTTGCCTATCATTGAGATCTTTCTGGGTCATAAAATATTTGATGCTATTGTTATCTGTTTTGATGATGAATTTGCCCCCGATTGGATATGGTCTGAACTTGGCTAAGGCATGCATGATGGTCAACATCTCCTTGTCATATATGGAGTAGCTCTTCTCCACACCTCTCAACTTCCTACTCTCAAAGGCTATGGGATGCTTCTCCTGCATCAAAACAACTCCAATTCCCTCTCCTGAAGCATCACACTCCAACTTAAAAGGTTTGGAGAAATCTGGGATTGCCAACACTGGGCATGTAGACATCAATCGTTTGAAGTGATCAAAACACTTCTGCGCTGAATCAGACCACACAAAGGCTCCCTTCTTCGTCAAATATGTAAGTGGAGTTGCAGTCTGCGAAAATCCCTTAACAAACCTCTTGTAAAAACCACACAGACCAAAGAATCCCTTAAGTTGAGAAAGATTCGTAGGTGTAGGCCATTCAATAATAGCTCTGATCTTCTCAAGATCAACTCTCACTCCCTATGCACTGATAATGTGACCAAGATAGAGAAGCTTTGTCATGCCAAAGTCACACTTGGACTCCTTAGCGTACAAGGACTCACTCTCCAATATGCTCAAAACCTCCTCGACATGCCTCATATGCTCTTCCCAAAGTTCTAAAAATCAAGATATCATCAAAGAATATTAAAACAAATTTCCTTAACCGCTCCCTGAATATTTGATTCATGCAACTCTGGAATGTGGCTGGTGCATTAGTCAATCCGAAACGCATCACCAAGAACTCAAAGTGTCCAAAATGGCATCTGAAAGTTGTCTTCTCTACATCCTCCTCCCCATCCTAATTTGATGGTAGCATGACCTCAAATCAATTTTCGAAAAATAACACGCACCATGCAGCTCATCTATCAACTCATCAATCCTAGGAATAGGATACCTGTTATTATATTGTCTTTTTATTTAAAGCCCTGTAATCAATGCATATCCGTATTGTCCCATCCTTATTTTCACCAAAACTACTGCTGAAGCAAAAGGGCTCTTGCTAGGTCTAATGTGCCCCATCTCCAATAACTTCTTAATAGTTTGTCTATCTCATCCTTAAGCCTCTAAGGATGTCTGTATGGTGTAGTAATTACTGGTTTGGCACCCACCTCCAGCTCTATCCCTCTATCAGGTGGCACTCCAGTTGGAATACTCCCAAACACCTTGCTATGCTTTGATAGCAACTTCTGAATATCTGGATGATGATTGTTCTTCTGATCTGGAACTATAGGCATGATGACACTCTACTGCCCACTCCACCTAATCATGTCTAATCAAACGCTCCATCCTCTTGAGGGATACTACTCTAGGACCCCCATCTGACATGCCTCTAAGTACTATCTGTTGTGATGTAATCACACATCGCCCCATTGCAAATGGGGACCCCCTCTTTTTTTTGCTTTCTCACTTCGTTTTGCTTTAAAGTTTAGTTTTGCTCTGAGCTTGTAGGGTTTTGGTAGTGTTGTTTTGCCCATGTCTCGACAGTTTCTTGCCAAGAGGTCTATATGCCTTCATCCTGATGCATGTCACTGAGACCCTGAAAATGACTAAGTCTGACATCTTGAAAATCTTGAAAAAATGACTAAGTTTGAAATCTGGTGGATCCTCATAAATCTAGAATCTGCATGCTAAATCCTATGGATCCAGGACCTATCTCAAACATCCTGGAAGTATATTGATAAATATTTAAAGTATAAGAAACTCAATATTTTCAATATACTTCCATTTAAGAAATCCAAAATTTGACTAAGGCAAGAAATTCCTCACTCCATGTCCAAACCCGCCCTACCTGGGCGGCCTCAGGAGGGGGTCTTGGACTATGTCTCCTGCCACATGAAATTCTCCACATACCGCCTCTAGGACCGTTCAGGGGTGTAGATGGCACAATTTGCAAGTTTATTTGATGAAAGATGAAGTGACACTCAAAAGGTGAAATGATTAGGTTGGAAGGAATGAAATGTTTTAAGTATGAAAATCCAAGGGTGCCATCCAAACTCGCCCATCCTGGGCGGTTTCATGAGGTGTTCATGGATTGCACCTTCAACACATCAATCTTTCCAGACATAGCCTCCAAATCTGCCTAGGGAAAGTTAGGACATTTTTAGGATAAATTTGTCAATCGAAGAGTTGGAGAGTAGTGATTGAGTCTGGAAATTAAGTTAAAATTGCAAATTTGAGAAGAAAAGCACATTTGAAGGCAAAATCCACATCACCCTCTCAAACCCGCCCTACCTAGGCGGCCTAGAAAGGGGGTCTTGGATACAGTGACAATCACATGCCTCTTGCCACATGATACTCATGAATTCGCCTAAGGAGAAAGTTGATGAAGTTTGATGGAGAGATTGCAAGTTTTTAAGGTAAACAAAGAGCTTTTGAAGGTAAATTCCAAGCCTCCCCTCCAAACCCGCCCTTCCTAGGCAGCCTCAAGGTGCATTCATGGATTGTGTCTTGTTCCAGGTGACACTCTCCAGACAGAACTTTCAAATCCGCCCTAGGAGAGAGTGTGCAATTTTGAAGTGTTTCAAACACAGAGCATTAGAAGGTGAAGAAGTTTTGATGGAAACTTGAAGGTTTTGAAAGCATCAAGTGAGTTCTAAGTTGAAATCCAAGGGTCGCCTCTAAAGCCGCCTTACTTGGGCGGCCTCAAGAGGTCCTTGTGGATTGTATCACCTAACACATGAAGCACTCCAAACACATACTCCAAAGCCGCCCAAGGTGAAGAACAACATAAATTGCAAAGTTTGTTTGATAAGTATGATCAAAATGACACCACAAGGATGAGATAGTCAAGTTGAAGGAGTAAGAGGATTCTAAGTGTTGAAAATCCAAGACCTACTCTCAAAACCGCCCTACCTGGGCGGCCTAGAGAGGTGGGCTTGGAGTTTTGGTGTCTAAGCATTGCAACTACTCTATCTTGACTCTCTAACTCATCATGATGCTTCACATCCTTGAGAGGATCATTCAAAGAGAGGGAAGTTTGAAAAAAAATTGACTAAGTCTTAAGGAAGTAGGAGAGAGACATCTTCATGAGGAGAGGAATGAACCTTAAGTGAAGGAATCCACACCCTACCTTCCAAGCTGTCCATGCTAGGCGGCCTTGAGCTCTACACTTGGACAACTCACCTCTTCTACATCACACTCTCCAAACATCACCCTCAAACCCGCTCAAGGAGAAAACCTATCAAGTTTGCAATATTTTGAGTTAAAGTGCAAGGAGATCATGAAGATTTGATGAGAGTTCATAGGTTTGAATGTATTTTAAGGCATTTTGAGGAGCAATCCAAGGGTCACCTCTAAACCCGCCCTACCTGGGCGGCCTCAAGAGGTGCCCATGGACTGTGTCTTGTCCCACATCAAACATTCCATACACTGCTTCTAAAGCCGCTCAGAGTGAAGACAATGAAATTTGCAAGGAGAGATCAATGAATTGATGAAAATGAAGCACTTCATAGGTGAGGCAATCAGGTCTAGAAGGGTGCAAAATGTTCTAAGTTGCAAAATCCAAGCAACACCTCCAATCTCGCCCTTCCTAGGCGGGTTTCATCAAGACATGTGGATAAGATCACCTAACATCCATGATGTGTCTTTCAACTTCACAAGCATCTCAAGATTTCACTAAGTCTTGAAGTTGATAGATAAGGAGTTATCAAATGGAGGGAATGAATATCAAATAAAGTTCAGAGTCCACACCCTACCTTCCAAACCGCCCATGCTGGGTGGCCTTCAACATCATGCTTGGACATGACCTCCTCCACAACACCTTCTCCATGCATCATCCTCCAACCCGCCCAAACTAGGCGGTCTTCAACATCATGCTTGGATTGTGTCTCCTCCACAACTCTTTATCCATACACATTGACTTCAGGACCGCCTTGACAAGAGACTCCCACCATCATGTATCTTCTCCACATGAAGCACTCCATATACTCTCTCTAAGTCCGCCCATGCTTCAAGGATTCTACATGTCATTCAAGGAGGTTAAACCATCAATAACACAAGTGAGGAGCCTTGATGTTGTCAAAACCAAGTCTAAAAATGCTTAAGTGATGAAAATTCCTTACACCTCCAATCCCGCCCATGCTAGGCAGCCTTGAGCCCCTTCATCCGGACAACATCATGTCATTCACATGACATCCTCCACCTATCACCTCCAAACCCGCCCAGCATGGGCGGCCTAAAGAGGAGGTCTTGGATTCAATCCATATCCACATACACTCTCTCCACACTCAAACTTCTAACCTGCTCAAGGAAAGATTGGAGAAAGTTAGCTACTAGAAGATGACGTAAAGATGATTAAGACAGCTTTCAAGTCAAATTGAAGAATTGTAAATGTAAGACTTCATGGTGGGCATGTTTAATGGAAGGCCTAGGGAGGTGAGCATGGAATTAAGTGTTTGAGCACTCATGCCACTCATCATTTGCCTACCTACTCCACCCTTCTGCTTCTACACACATGCAAGTCCAATAAGAAGGTGAAAATCATCGAAAATCATAAGTATTGGAGTCAAATCCACACATCACCTTCAAGTCTGCTCATCATAGGCGGTCTCCACCATTGCACATGGAGAATACCTCAAATGACATTCAGATCACTTCTTGACTTCACTCAAATGAAGGTAATTTACATGAAGAACATGAAGAGAACACTAAGTCATGCTAAGGAGGAAGGAAAAGATCATGAAAATGAAGTAAGAATTGCCTAAGTATAAGAATTCTCACACCCTCTTCCAGCCCGCCCAGTTTGGGCGGCCTAGACCACGACCCTTGGAATTCACATCACACATTCCTCACTACCCCTCTAAACCCGCCTAGGCACTCCAGAGACTTAGGCATGGATTTCACACGAAAGGGTATGTTTTGAAATGTCATTTTTTGATCCCACATGCATAAGATGAATGCAAATTGTTATTGAAAATCCTTTATATCAAGTCTTAATGTTTCTTCTTGTAGGTGATGGCGGGTCCAAGGAGGTGAATGGCGAGAGCTCATACATGAGAAGTTTGGAAGGTAGAGGAAAGTTGCTCAAGTTTGTCATCATCACCACATGGAGGATAGCTCTTACATCAAGTTCATCTTATGCCACGCATGAAAAAGAGTCATCATCCAGAGTTGTCTATATCATGTGCATCCATCATATGCAAGAAGTCACGCACAAGACATCTTCCACCTCAACACTCCAAGAGTCCAGAGGATTGCAAGAACAACATCACAAGATGAGAGATGAGCATGATCATCAAAGCGATCCATGAGTTACATCTAGACAATAAGAAGAAAATATTCTAAGTAAAGTGAACATGAGGTGAACCAGACTAGTTCGTTTGAAGATGCTGAGTGGTGATGATCGTTTTTCGACAAGTCAACAATAGAGTAAAACACTGAGTATTCAACTCTCCCTTGAATAAAGCCTCTCGAATGCTAAAAAAAGTGATCAATCGAGACGACTCCAAGGTTCCTTTTCTTATGATTTATGATGGATGAACTCAGTGATTACATGTGATCTTGCTTAATATCACAAAGGGACTTACGTTGGATTCTTCTTCTTTCATTCAGTTTATTTCTACCTTGAGTGTGGATGAAGTATGTACAATGTCTTAATGATAAAGAAAAGGCAAAAGATAAAGGTTTAGGAAGCTAATCTAAGGTCAATGAAGCAATGACGATGCAAGAATAGACAAACTCCTTAATCAACCTAACTCCACTTCGCCAAGGATGCCTACAACTACATGAAGTTGGTGCGATCTCCTAAGGTATGCGAATGGTTTTCAAATCATGAAGGCTCATATAAGCACCCATCGGATGGCACAGCTCAAACAAGCATCCACAATCGAACTTATGCAAATTAAGCTCAGACTAGCTTTACACAACACTGCACTAGCGATGAATGTTAAAAGCATGAGCTAGGAGTTCATCAAATATTCAATACAACATGCATTACATCAAAGAGCTTCTAATCTACTTCTAATCTACTTCTAATCTACTTGAAACATCTCTCCACTTCATCAAGATACCAGAAACCATGTTATTTCACAAGACAACACTTAACACCAAATGAATTCCAATGTCTTTGCATTAATCTTGAGAAATATATACAACTTCAAGCAATCTCAGAGAATTTTGAGTCTCTTGTATTCTACTCCTACTCTACTAGCAAACTTCTAATATCTAATCTAATAATTTTACAAATGAGGCAACAAGACCTTTATATAGTGGTCCAGAAATACAATGAATGGCTTGGATGAATTCACGTAGCCAAGGGCTTAGATCATGCCAACTCAACAGGTAGTTACAACAACTTGCTATTTTTAGTACAAAAGAGAGGCAATGAAGGCACGTTTTCCAAGAAGATAAGATAAGATGGAATCTTTTGAGGCATCTTCCACATAGGCGTCCCTTTGGCTTCTTGTTTGTTGTAGATGCATTGAATGTAGTCAGGAGATGTGGCAACATTTGATTGGATGATGATAGGTACATGCCACATAGGTGCCACCTCAGCATACTTGTGGATTTCAACTATTTATTAAATATGCTTTTGGGCATATTCCCAAATTGTATCATCTGTATGTGATTGCTTTTGATGATGAACACTTGAGATGTATCTTGTTGATCTTGCCTTGTTCATTGTAAGCAGTATGATATATGATACTTGTCGCTCATTTATCTAACACTGTGACATTTCTTCTTGCAGGTAGGTTGATGTTGATCTTCTTCGATGCTTCTTCATGAAGAGTAGAGTAGAGATATGATGCTGCTTCCTTCATGTAAGAGTAGATGATGATGACATGAAGTAGAGTAGAGAATGATGCTTGATTGAGTAGGAGACTCTTCTCAAAGACTTGAAGATGAAAGAACTTGAAGTATGGTGGATGGATGTCCTCGAACATGATGCAACTTGATGATGAATGTTGAACTTGATATGACCTTTTAGAGTGGTGTTTCCTCTGCAACTTGAAGGTGACTCAGGTGCTTGTCCTTTAGATGACTCCTTGGCTTCACCAACACTCCTCTCAATGATGCAACTTGATGATGAAGCGTTTTAACAGGATGATCTTGAAGTGATCTCCAAGGGTGGCTAGCATGATGTTTCTTCTTGCAATGACAATTTCTTGACTTCACTCCTTGGATGAAGGTGACTCCAGGCGCTTGCTCCTTAGGTTTGTTGATGTTCCTACAAGACAAGAGAAACAATATTAATCACTTTATAACAAAGGAAACACTTTAAACATGTAAATAACCCTTCTTCAAGTCTAGGCGCATACTAGGTGATTTGGGATGAAATCAACGCCTAGCAATAAATGCCTTCATACTTGATATTTCATACTTTCTAACACTTGGAGATGATCTAGGATGACTTCTATCATCTAGGCACTCGTTACCTAAAGGTCACTTCATGCATTCTCCTTCAAGGTGCCCATTTATGATTGATTTAGACTTCATTTGACATCAAGGCGCTAGAATTGGATACTACACATGCAAAATGCGCCTAGGCTCCAGATGGATGAATTGGCGCCTAGATGAAATGACTTATTTTTATCAAATTTTCAGTGCTTAAGGCCTTTTGACAACTTTTTCAAACAAGGCGCATATTTTGGAGTGGTTCAAAGTGTGTTCTTCTCTAGGTGCACATTTAAGTCTCAATCTTAGGCGCTGATTTGGGTTGGCAAAAGTAGGAAAATGCGCCTAAGATCCTAGAGCAAATTCGCGCCCAGAACTGAAAGTCCCCGAGGACAGGTATATTGAAAAATATATTTTCTTATACTTTAAATATTTTTCAATATACCTTTCAGGATGTTTGAGATAGGTCTCGAATCCACCGGATTTAACATGTAGATTATAGAATTTGGAGGATCCACCAGATATTAGACTTAGTCAATTTTTCAATGTTTTCAGGATCTCAGGCTACCAGACTTAGTCATTTTCACGATCTCAAACATACATTAGGATTGATCTCAGTGTTCATTATTTGGATGGAATTTGATCAAGATTCTTCATTTCTAGATGAGACCTCCAGTTATAAAGGAAAACCTTCTAAGAGAGACATATTGTTGGATTGGCATTTCATTACTTCAAGCACCTTCACTAAGCCAAATTTGGTGATTTGCAACTTGATTTCTCTTCTAGGTGCAATTTGATGATGATTGGAGTGTGAAATTGTGCCTAACACTTAAGGGAGAAAACACTTCAAGTTTATGGATTCCTAGTACTAGATATAGACAAGGAAGCTTTGTTCAACTTAGGCGCCACTTAATGATATCATATCATGCTCTTTCTTCCTAAGGCGCAACTTGGAGTTAGTTTAAACATCTCTTTCATGCTAAGGCGCCAAAATGGATAGTCTAATGCATGAAGGGCGCCTAGCTTAAGTTTGCTCATTTTCATGTCTTCAACTTAGGCACACTTTTGTGGTTGAATAAAACATGAAATGGCGCCTAGACCTAAATGCCTTTTCCTTGTCAAATTTGCAGTGTTTCAGGCTTCCCAACATCAATTTCAATCAAGGCGCTTTGGTTTTAAGTTCTCCTTGCCCAAGGCGCAATCTTGAGGTTGTCTAGATGATACAAGGTGCCCAGAGTTCTAGGCGGAGTTTTGAGGTTGTGCAAGTGGAGAAATGCGCCTAAGGTCTTCAAGCAAATTTGCGCCTAGAAAACAGAAGTCCCCAGGGTAAGGTATATTGAAAAATATATTTAAGTATAAGTTTATATACTTTAAATATTTTTCAATATACCTTTCAGGATGTTTGAGATAGGTCTCGGATCCACTGGATTTAACATGCAGATTCTAGATTTTTGAGGATCCACCAGATTTCAGACTTAGCCAATTTTCAGGATTTTCAGGATCAGGGTACCAGACTTAGTCATTTTCAGGATCTCAAACATCAGGATCAGGCCATTAGGGGACTATAGGACTCAAACACCACTGACTTCATCATGCAATAAACTAAAGACATCATCAAAACTTCATGCAAAGCATCAGAGCTCAAAAAAGGGGGGTCCCCATTTGCAATGGGGCGATGTGTGATTAGGTCACAACACTGAGGTGACACGTACACATCATCAGGCCAATCAAATTCTACCATGTCATTTATTCAAGAGGGCCCACCATAAAGATGCTCCAAAGATGCTTATTACATTGGGAAACATGCCTTCATTGCCTCTTTCATGTTCTAAAAATAGCAAATTTTGTAACAAATTGCCTTGTCTCGATCTCGGCCGTTGATTGTCAAATCAATCTTGGCCCTTCATGTAATTCTTGAGCTCTATATAAGGCTCACTTCTCTCATTTGTAAAGATACAGGAGAATCATTAGAGGAAGATAGAGTAGGAGTAGATACTGTGGCAATAGGAGTAGAGTAAAAAGAACTCTTCGAAATCATTGAAGAGATATATGAGATTGTTGTAAACAAAACACTTCCTAAATCATTATAAGCTCATTGTTGTTGTTCGCATGGTGATCTTGTACGATCAAGGAATGTTCGCATGGTTTCTTATTCTCCAAGATGGTTGAAATGTGGTTCCAAGTAGCTTAGTTGATAGATTAGAAGTTCATTGATGCAATGCATGTATGTATTGAATATTTGATCAACTCCTAGCTCATGCTTTTGACATCCATCGCTGGTGGAGTGTTGTGTAAAGCTAGTCTGAGCTTCATCATAATTTGCTTAAGTTTAGTTGTGGATGCTTGTTTGAGTTGTGCCGTCCAATGGGTGCTTATATGAGCTTTCATGATTTGAAAATCATTCGCTAACCTTAGGAGATTGCACCTACTCCATGTAGTTGTAGGCATTCTTGGCGAAGTGGAGTTAGGTTTATTGAGGAGTTTGTCTATTCATGCAGCATCATTGCCTCATTGACCTTAGATTAGTTTCTCTAAACCCTTATCTTTTGCCTTTTCTTTTTGTATTTGATTAGAAGAAGTTCCATTTCACAAGGAAAGAGTACATATTTGAATGGAGTGATGAATAAATTCTGCGTAAGTCCCTTTGTCTAAACAACATTATCACATCATACCACCGAGGCTATCCGTTGCAAATTACGTACAAGGAACCTTGGAGCGTTCTTGTTTGATCACGTAGTTTAGCATTAGAGACGCTTTGTTCAAGAGAGGATAGACAACTTGGTGTTTTATTCTAATGTTGTTGTTGTCAAGAAAACATCATCAACACTATCTTTTTGCCATTTAAGTCAAATGTCATCTCCATAGTATGCAAATTCATAGTGAACTCTCCAAAAGCCCTCATCCAATGCATGCCAAGTACTACATCCATATCACCTATGCCAACCACATAGAAATCATCTCTTAGCTCATATTCACCCAACCGTATACTTAAGCCAACAATTTTACGAGTGCATGAGAGTTTAAATCCATCTGCAACCATTGCCTTAAACCCTTCAAAATCTTCTGTTTTGAGTCCCCTCTTGGCTACAAGCCCCTCATCAATAAAATCGTGTGTAGCACCTATATTGATGAGAGTTATATTATGCTGTCCACAAAGCACTCTATCCTTGAATGATCCAACTTTATGAAAACTAGAGAGCTGAGACATAACTCCTTCACTATCTTGTTCCTCATTAGACGAATTTTCTTCTTCACTACCCTCCGAATCCGAATGCTGATCTGATTTTTCTGAAGTTGTTTCATCAGCTAAAAAGTATTCTATTTGTTTGACCTTTGCTTTGACATTGCATTTATGAGCAGGATCCCATGGCTCCCTACAATGGAAACATAATTTCTTCCTTCTAAGCTCATTGAGTTGATCACTATCCAATTTATTTGTCACATTCTTAGGTTGATTGGAATCTTGTTGAAAACGTTCTGTCTTTGTCTTTTTTATGCAAGAATCCCTTGGACTGAATTTTACTTCTTGAAGTAGATGATTCCATGTCTCTTGCCTTCTTGATTGCCTCGTGTAATGTGGATGGATTAAGTGCCTTAATCCAACCTCTCAATGGATCGGACAACCCATCAACGAATAACACTAGCAATCTCCTCTCTGAAAAATCAGTCACCATTACGGATAGCTTCTGGAAATAAAAAATATATGTATCAATAGAACCCCAATGCTTAAGTTGTGCCAATTCTTTGAAGTGCAATTCGAGATCCTTCTTATCAAAATGATCAATCAACCTCTTAGTAAATTTTGCATGTGACTCAATCTGATCGTGGCCCAAAGTGATCATCCCATGACACCACCACTCATGGGCATTACCATCCAAATGTAGAGCTGCATACTTAATAGCCTCATCCTTAGGCATAGGATTAAGCTGAAAGTAAGTGTCTAATCTATTCACCCAAGCTCTAGTCGTAGTCTTCCCGGACCCATCAAAATATGGGATAGACAACTTATCCACTTTCCGCTGCAACTCCTGGTTCTGTAATCTCCCACCTCTATGGGGTCTATGCTTAAGTCTTAGGTCCATGTAATCGCAAAAGGACATCTCAGCCTGAAATTTCATTCTAGAATTCCTCCAATCATTTAAGATTCGGTCCTGTAACTCATGTTGTGTGGGTTCCTCTTCAATCTGTGGGTTGATCCTTGGTGGAAAATTAGGCATCAAGGGCCTAGAGTTGGCTGTTGTAGCTATTGTATGATGATTTGCAGCCCTATTATTTAGCAAACCATCCCCATTTCCATTGTTCCTTTCATGCCCATTATTGCCACCATTGTTACTTGCATTATTCCCACCATTGTTGCCTGCATTGTTCCCATCATGGTTACCCGCATTGTTATTTCCCAACATCTGTTGGTTCATTAATGCCACCATCTGAGCTAAACTTTGCTGTAACTCTCACCGTCCTCTAGAAAGATCATTTAGCATCTCTCTGGTGCTTGGTTCCTGTGGTTCTCTATCACCCATGTTAACACCTGCAAATCTACCAGTCCCTATTTGCTCTCCAAGATTTGGATTAGACCTATTTCTTCTCAGATTATAATGAGTAAAAGGTGGCTGCATTACTCATCCACTGTCATGAGTTTGTTTTTTCACAAACCCTCCAGGATGGCAAGATGCTTCTGCTCTGATACCACTGTAATATACACCATTGTTCTGCTTTTTTTTTGTGGTTTTGTTTCAGTTTTGAAGTGTTTTATAGAAGTAGACGGAGATGCAAAAGTTGTGTTTCACAATAGATATATTTGCAATAAATACAGAATTGGAATAACTCTTCAAATGTAATTTTTTAAAAGTACCCACATTCAGCAATAGACTAGAAATGCAATAAATCATCCAAATTAAAGATACCCAGTTGAGGAAATGTTATTACAATGCATAATCAAACATACCCATTTGTTGTCTTATAAGTTGCAGGTCTGATATGAATTAATACAGCAAATTGGACTCCTCAAATGTCATCAAAAGCAAGCAAACCCTACGTTCTCCACCTCCAAAATGCCAAATAATAATATGGACATCCAAAGCGCCTCCAAAGAGGCAGAAAAAAGCCCCAAACCCTAAGCACTTGACCCTAGAGAGGCCACGCCTTGCCTCTTGCCTGGTACGACATGGTCTAAGCAGGTACAACAACAAATAATGTGGTCAAATCCCCTTCAAATGCTTGATATAACCTCCTTCCTCTGCTGCAACCAGCAAACCAATTCCCACCCCAAAAATGATAGAGGAAAAACTTCGAAAACAAAGCCAAATAGTCAGCAAAGAGGGTACGACCTGCCAATGAGAGGGTACGACCAACATTGGTAATTAATATTTAATGTTTGTACCTTCTAAAATACTGCTGATAAACCCTCTTCAATCTGCCCTACAAATCTGATATGAATTCCTTGGCAAAATTTCACAAAAACTGCAACACTAGACTCCAATGTGATAACTGTATGAAATCACCATTAAATCATCCAGACTGGGTCTTTCACCAATGAAGAAGATGATCTCTGTGAAGGATTTCGTCTTCACAAAGCCAAAGGATGAACCAAGTTCAATCCAGCAAAATGTTGTTACAGATTTTTTCCAAAAATGCATAACAAATGAGCCCAAAGAAAACTCTTTTATTTGCCCTCAAAACCCATGCTCAAATTGGAATATAAAAATATTTTATTTAATTTAAACATCCTTATATCTCCCATGTGGGCGCCCATCCCTAGGAAGTATATTTAATTTAAAACACCACTCCTTATGTCTCCCTAGGCACCTTATAAGTCACTTTATCAAATTAAATAACGCTAAAATTGAACTTCAATATTTTAACGTTATTTAAATTAATTGCCCTGGACCATGTTGACTGCCAAGATATCACCGTCAAATACATTCACCGACATTCCCAAAATAGAGATACTGCCAACTGATCAAGTCGGTGTCCAACCTGTGACTTACTAAAAATAGTAAATGCAGTCAAATGCCTGAATCCACCCCAAAAAAGGGCATTATGCAAATCTCAACCAACGGATGTGATGTCCCCATTTTTCAAGTGACTTTAAAAGGTTCTAATTGTGAATTAATTTTATAAAGTATTTTAATTGCTTTATTAAATTAATATTTTATTAAGTTACTGTCATGTCCCTATATTGATGATTTATAATTGAATCAATTATGTATTATTCATTCAAATTAAAGATGTGAATGACATTAAAATCCATATTGTAAACTGAATATATTTACATTAAATAATATTATTATATAAATATTTTAATATAATATAATTTATAATATATTCATATCGAGATGTGGGTGGTAGGGTGTGCGACTTTCCACCCTTTCAGTGGTGGAAAGTCCGGGTTAGGAGTCGATGTCTTTGGACGGGGCGGGTTCATAATCGACATCCCTTCATGGGATCAAGGCTATGTTGTTTGAGATGATTATTAAATAGGCCGATCGTGCTGAAGATATCAATCATTACAATAACTGGAATGCTAGCCGTGGGCAGTTAAGTCCACACAAGCGAAATTGTAGAGGGGTGGATGTAGGTAGATTTATTCATCTCTTAGTAAGGAGGTGTCAGAGAGATGGGACAAATACATCATGAGTTTCCAGATCTTTCGGCTTGGCTCCGAATTTCGTTTATCAACTTGGACATTTGTTTAACATTCATTTCTCCAACAATGTGCGACAAGCCAAAAATCGTTTTGCATTTTCTAGCGGATAGCATTAGGTGTGGGGGTATGGATACCCCAATCCGATTGGTAAGCTCGAAACGTCAGATGGCATTCTTGGGGGAAATTACAGATCTTCGGCTAAAGAGAATGTTGAGGATGAATGATCCGCTGGTGATAGGGGCGGTCAGAATGGTGTTGGGGAAAATTTTCACAGAAGGGGCGAGTGCTATAGGGTAGATACAAATATCAGCTCCAGATTCGTAGCAGTGCTCTTGGACCTCAACATAGCCAAGACTTGGGTAGAAACGGTTACACGTAGGCTTTTTATTGTAGATGTGCTCGGCGGTTTGAACGAAACCCTAGAAGTCTCTTCCTTCAGGGCTGGACTGCCACGGCCCAAGGATATTCATCTCTTGCAAGTTCCGGGTAATGTAGTCAAGTATTATCCGTTTCTTCTAGATCTTCAGGGAGCTGATCGAGTCTGGTAGAGGTAGCATGCACGGGTTGGGGCGAATTATCTGCTGAAGCTGTGTCAAATAATTCAGGGGCAGGGTTATGACTGGGTGGAAGAATTCAATATGAAACTACATAAATTTGAAACAGAGGAAGCATGAAGAAAATGGTGATGTATAGTTAAGTTGTTTCTGTCTTTGGAGTCCGTTTATAGATGTTTAGTGTTTTCTGTATATGCTGTTTACTATGATTATAAGCACTGCATATGTTTTCAGTTAACCGTTTTTCAGTTTGGGGTCCTGCATGATCACTGTTTTTCAGTTTGGGGTCCTGCGTGATCACCGTTTTTCAGTCTGGGGCCCTGTGTGGTCGTTTTCGTGGTATGGGTGGTTAAGTTGTGGGGTTTTTTGGGGTGCTGGTCTGCTTCTGCAAATATCTAAGGACTTTGTAACTACTTTACTGTTTAATATAAAAATCTTATTACGGAGTAAAATATATATATGTATATCGAGATATATTATATTATATAAGTACCAATAAACAAATATAAATAATATTATATAAAATAAATATAATTACAAATATAACTATTATTAATATAAATATAGATACAAATACTAAATATTATTATTATTATAATGATAAGGCAGCAAGTATTAAAATATAATAAATAGATATAATTATAATAAGAGAATATATCATAGTTGCCAGGAGACCGGTACTGGTACCGATACGGGAGACTGGTACCGGTATCGGTATGTTTGTTTTTTTAAAATAGGAGACGGGGGTACTTGGAGATATCATTTATTTTTTTATATAATTTAATAATTAAAGTTTAAATATCAAAATACCATAATAATCTAATCTAATTATATTTTAATACACTTGATAAAATTATACTAGGTGGTTCTACATTGATTAATAATACTTAAAAAATATATAAAGATTAATTTAAATATCAAACCTATAAATGAAATTATATAAATTTTATAAAACATAAAATAGAAAAGTAAAATTATTTAAAAATTAAAATCTTTATTTGATAAAAGTTTCTAATTTAAATATAAAAGTAAAAGTGTAAAACTAAATCATACAAATTTAAAAAACATAAAATAGAGAAGCGAAATAAAACATAAAAGATAAAAACAATCATATAATTTTATCAAATGCAAAATAGAAACCTTAAAGCTAAAACAAAAAACAAAACATTTATAGACATCACAGCCACTGCCGCCACCACACACGATGCGATTCACCTGCAAGGTTCATTTGTGTTTGTTTTTGCATACAATGTGATTCAAGCCAAAGAAGACGTGGATGCAACGGGTATTTGAACAATGGAAAAAAATTCATACGAAACTGATTCACAAGGGCATAAGCATAAAGATGGCAATGTTACTTGTGAAAGAGGACTGAAATCCTTCGAATCACAAACCTGGCACATAGAAATCATTCAACAATAGCTGCTGGTGGCGGAGTTAAATAGCACGAAAGATATTTTCAGCGATTCTCTAAAGTTTTCAGTGGATGTTTTTATGAAAATGATCCCGTTTCATTGTTATTTTTTTCGTTTTTAGGGTGGAGACGCCACGAAATAGGGTTTCTGAAGGAGACGGCGGGAAACGCGGGGAAGGACGTTTCCTCTAACTGGGGACGTCTCAGTATGCGTTTCCAGTACGGGAAACGTGTCCCAATACCCGAGACGCGTCCCAGGGGGTTGGAGACGCGTCTCCCTGCAACACTGGAATATATCCTAAATGAATTTATGAATTATATAAGACTAAGACTAAAGGCTGCGATTCATACTATAAAAAGACATAGCTAGCAATACATTATAAAAGGCAGCAAATATATGTAATTCCTAGAACAAAAAAACCCTTAAGCCACGAATATCCCATGTATGATATGCATATTGGCAGCTATCACATATTAGTCAAGGAAACGGATGTAAAGGCAGTGATTAGTAAAATATAGACAGCGATTCCCTTATGCAGCAAATATTAGAGTCTTAGGGAAGGGACGGTCAATAATAAGGAAGAAGACTACAATCTAACCATGATTAAGGTAAGTAATATTAAAACAGTCACCAATATTATGGCAGCGATCCATGCTAAAATAACATTAACAAAAAAGTATGATCATGGTTGTGACCTTGTGGAAAGGTGCATTCCTTGAGAATATATATAGGGAATGGTTAGTGAATTGAAAGGAGGGAAAAAAAAAAAGCAATCTATATATATATATATCTGCTGAGTGACAATAAAGAAAAAAGATAGAATTAAGAAGAATATATTTCTGAGTAAATATATATATATCCCTGATATACAATCTGCACATATCAGCAAGGCAAAGTAATATATATTTCTGGATCTAATACATTTGGGCAGAAATTGCCATATAAGGATCCATCCATAAGAGGTGGAAATCCTATCAAAACTGATATAGATCCTTGTATAAAGGAATTCTGAATATTGTGGCAGCCTTGTGAGAAATCAAGGCAAAGCATCATCATTTGTGATCCATAGAATCACTTGTACATCATTTAAGGAGAGCAAAGCTACAAATTGGTATGATCTTTCTAACTCATATTTATCTATGCTTAGTCTTGCCCATGATATACTAGGGATAAGTGAATAGTGCCACGTCATTAATCTTTTCTATTACCCCTACAAGGACGGTTAAGTAGTTGAGGAAGCGCAGATTAGTTGTTAATTGATTCTCACACGGTAGGTGAGCCTCAAGTGGTGAGGAATTGCCGGGTGTGCAATGAAGCCTTTGGGCCTATTATTATTATTATCCAGCACCTTAACCAGCATATACCTATCCTCCGCTAGGGCCAGGCTAGATTAGCGACTAGGCACGATGATAACTATTCCCAAAGTATATCATGAGGTGAAAGACGTATCAAGTATAAGTATATTAATATGAAGAAACAATTATGTTATATTCTTGTTCATTATTATTATGATATAGTGATTTCATTACTAAATTGAATTTTATTGGTACTAATGTCTCTGTCTAGTAGTCATTCTTGTGAATAGATTGGAAAATAAAGGACAACCAAAAAGGGGACATTACAGTTACTTAAGTCAATTGTAAAATACTTTATAAAATAAAGTGTTATTGTGTACACAAAAACAAGCATTTAAAAAGATAAGTCAAACCTATTCAAGTGAGTGTGTACATAAAAACTTTCATTTAATAAAATTTGGCGAGACCTAATTGATGTAAGGGCTTTATAAGGAGCAGCTGAGAGTCATTTGAAATCATGTTGAGTTTGTATGTTCTTGGTTTGAAGACTAGTAGCTTGAGTTCAAGGAGATGTTCCCTTGCATTCATAGTATCAAGGAGATGATCCCTTGGTAGTTAATGGTTTGGTGATGATCCCTCACCATTGTGTTGGTGAAATTACTTCATATTTCACAGTTGGGTTTGAACGCATTTGTTCCACATTCCTATATGTTGGTATTTTGAGGGTCTGCAGATTTTCAGGTTCATAGGTTTGCAGATTTGATTGTTCATGACAGGGGCTTTATTGACAAATTCATTGATTTGTAAACAAATATGAAGATGGTTCGATCTAGATTCTATATATATATATATATTTGTTAAATGCTTTATGAGAAGTATTGATGGTTTCAGATTTAGCCAGCGTGGATTCAAAAGTAATATCCAGGTTTTATAGTTGATAAATATTGTGGATTCATGTTTTATGACTTTGAAGTGTTTCATTGTAATTTTGGGAGACAGCTGGCGATATAGAACATTGAAATGAGATTAATATTTTGAGGTATATTCCTTCATAAGAGACAACTTTTGACGCAGCTCCCTGTTAGTGTTTGGCTGTGAATGTTCATATAGTTCGTGGGTTTTTAAATAAGAATTTGTGGTTTTTCTAAAGTTTATATTGTTTACTGGTAATAAGGGAACAATTTCTGACAAGGCTTTTGTCTTATCTGCTGTGAGTCAATATTAATATTCTGCCGCTCATACAAATTTGCAGGAGATAACCATAAAGAAATAGCAATTGATTAAAAAGAAATTCGTGGTTGTATGGTTTTAGAACTGATGGTGAAAAGGAGACAAGTGCTGATAGTGGAATGTGGGCCCCGTGCATATGGATTTATAGTTGTGAATTCACAATTTATCATTTGAAGATTTAATTTATGGTTTTTGGAGTTATCGAAGTTGCAGCTCCTCATATACACCCCAGCGCATGAATAAAGGGACCACATGAAATTATATATTTGTATTCAAAGGTTGTCGAAGTCATATTTATTGAAGACTTTCTTTTAGAAGGAATCGTGGGAATGATACTTAGATGCAGATATTTTGGTCAACAATTTATAAAAGAGTTCATAAGTCGCAGCCTCCAGTGTGGGCGCCATCAAGCTTTCAACTCAGCGTGAGGATTGGAGTCTAGGAGGCTTATTGCTCTCTGAATATAAAGGAGCTCAATCATTCAGAGGCAGATTTGAAGACATTGAAGGGGGCGAGTAGTGCATATGGTGAGCGATTAACAATAACGGCAGATTTCATCCTTAACAATGCATTTGGCATCTACAAAGAAGAACATTCAGTAAGGCAGCCATCTGGAAGTGGCTAACAGCAGATATAGATATCACAAATATTCAGTATTGGCAGTATCATAGGCAGTGAATCCAATTCAGACTTGAGCGAACTGTTTCCAATGGCGTTACTGACAGTTCTTAGGGCTGAGTTGCATGATTGTTGGCAGCGACTTCATTCTAGATGGATCGCCTAGTGTTTGGCAGCGATTGAAGACTGTGGCATCATCAACCAATCTGATCTGTAGCAGATTGTATTTGGAGCAGCGATCAGCACCCAGAATTCAGTATTGTCATTCATTTGACATTCATTGGCATGTGGAAACATCTCTGATTTGTAACAACAACATATGCTTGTATCTTGGCTATCATCTAGCCATGAATGTGATTTAATTGGAGCAGTGGCAAGGACTGGATTGAAACAGCAAGATCTGATTTAGTCCTCATCATTGATATCTATGTGTATGTTGCCATAATGTTGCAAAACCTATATCTTGTTCAATGATCATTGTAAATGTTAGTTCATTGGCTAAGATCATACTAACTTAATTGACAAATGAAATATGTCATATTAAGTGTTTGGGAAATCGAAAAAAAATCGCCTACCAGATAGGGGATATTACAGTGGTATCAGAGCCATGATCTTGCCAGCCTGAGGGGAAAATCAGAAGTGGTTTTAGTCATCTAACAGGGTACTTCAATGGCTAGAGTTAAAGATGGTAGCATGAAAGAGTTGGAAAGACTTCTTGCTGAGCACAAACAAAATTCATAGGAGTTTTCAGATAAATCAAAAGAGTTTTCAAATAAATCACAGGAGTTTTCAGATTCTATGGAAAGAAGTTGGATGATGATGGAAAGATTATTCACAAGTAAAGGTTTTAGAAGTCTCTATGGTAAGCGCGATAATCATTAAGGTGATTCACTTCCAAATAATTTGCAGCCTATAAGTGATCAAGAAGAGTCACCTATTGAAGACCAAGATGAAGAGCACGTGAAGATTGAAGACAAATCAGCTATGATAGATCAGTTACATGAAGGTATCGGTTCTTGTGATGTTTCATTAATTGAGCCTAGCATTGCTTCATCATAGCTTGGTAAGGAATCAAATTGTGGTTTGGGTATCTTTGAGATGGACGTTGTTCATACATATGAAAACCCATTGAAGACTCAAGACATAAAGGTGGATGTGATACTTAGTGGATCAACCACTAATGTTTTGACTACACATGAAGAAGGAGACTTAGGTGATGCATATGGAGAGACTTGTATTGTGACAGCCTTTGATGAAGGACATTTGATGTTTGAAGTAAATGAAAACATGTTAGAAAGGCATGACATTATACCTGATTTGTTTGAGGACAGCAGTCCTATGGCATTGTATTTTCATGATGTGAACATGCTAACACCTTTGGATGATGGTTATTCATGGTCTACTAACGATGGCATACAAAATTGGAATGTTGGATATAGTGATTTTGATGGCACTACACAATCTGATTTTGTATATCAGACCTTTGAAGATGAGGAAAAGACACAAGAAAGGTGTGACATTTGGCTAGAAAGAGCAAGGAGAGATTAGCTAGTTGCTGGTCAAACAAAACAACACATTGAAAGGGTCCAGGGAATGAGACAATCAGCCTTGTTTACTCATTTCGGATCAGCGATGGATGATTTGCATGAGTATGACAATGAGGATTCAGATTTGGATGATACATTGATTTCCATTGGAGAGGATCAGCCTACTCTTGAAGAGATACAACATCATTTTGATGATACTCTCTTGTTTGCACATGTGGATGGTTATTTTGCATTGTTGAGTAGTGAAGAATGTGATTTCAGTTTTAGCACAACAGGATTGGATACATTTGTGTTTAGCATCCTTCATCTATTCATGTTACTATTCAGTGGTAGAAGGATTTTCAGCTTCATTGGTTCATTGCTTGGCATCTACACCTTCATGATTGGCATCTAATTTGGTATGGATGTGTTTGAGTCATTGTGCGACAGTGGAAGCGGTCCCAGGATCTTCTACACCAACAGCTTGGAGATGATGTGTTTGATCATTATTGAGGAGCCTCAATTGGTTTGGGATCCAGGGATTGTTTGGGTACAAATTTTCTTCCCATTGCTTGGGGACAGGCAATGTCGGGAAGGGAGGGTTGTGATGTCCCCATTTTTCAAATAACTTAAAAAGGTTCTAATTGTGAATTAATTTTATAAAGTATTTTAATTGCTTTAGAAAATTAATATTTTATTAAGTTACTTAAGTCAATTGTAAAACACTTTATAAAATAAAGTGTTATTGTGTACACATAAACAAACATTTAAAAAAGATAGGTCAGACCTATTCAAGTGTTTGTACATAAAAACTTTCATTTAATAAAATTAGGCCAGACCTAATTGATGTAAGGGCTTTATAAGGAGCAGTTGGGAGTCATTTGAAATCATGTTGAGTTTGTATGTTCTTGGTTTGAAGACTAGTAGCTTGAGTTCAAGGAGATGTTCCCTTGCATTCATGGTATCAAGGAGATGATCTCTTGGTAGTTAATGGTTTGGTGATGATATAAAACATTGAATTGAGATTAATATTTTGAGGTATGTTCCTTCATAAGAGACAGCTTCTGACGCAGCTCCCTGTTAGTGTTTGGCTGTGAATGTTCATCTAGTTCGTGGGTTTTTAAATAAGAATTTGTGGTTTTTCTGAAGTTTATATTGTTTGCTGGTAATAAGGGAACAATTTCTGACAAGGCTTTTGTCTTATCTGCTGTGAGTCAATATTAATATTCAGCTGCTCATACAAATTTGGAGGAGATAACCATAAGGAAATAGCAATTGATTAAAAAGAAATTTGTGGTTGTATGGTTTTAGAACTGATGGTGAAAATGAGACAAGTGCTGATAGTGGAATGTGGGCCACGTGCATATGGATTTATAGTTGTGAATTCATAATTTATCATTTGAAGATTTAATTTATGGTTTTTGGAGTTATCGAAGTTGCAGCTCCTCATATACACCCCAGCGCATGAATAAAGGGACCACATGAAATTATATATTTGTATTCAAAGGTTGTCGAAGTCATATTTATTGAAGACTTTCTTTTAGAAGGAATCGTGGGAATGATACTTGGATGCAGATATTTTGGTCAACAATTTATAAAAGAGTTCATAAGTCGCAGCCTCCAGTGTGGGCGCCATCAAGCTTTCAACTCAGAGTGAGGATTGGAGTCTAGGAGGCTTGTTGCTCTCTGAATATAAAGGAGCTCAATCATTCAGAGGCAGATTTGAAGACATTGAAGGGGGCGAGTAGTGCATATGGTGAGCGAATAACAATAACGGCAGATTTCATCCTTAACAATGCATTTGGCATCTACAAAGAAGACCATTCAGTAAGGCAGCCATCTGGAAGTGGCTAACGGCAGATATAGATATCACAAATATTCAGTATTGGCACTATCATAGGCAGTGAATCCAATTCAGACTTGAGCGAACTGTTTCCAACGGCGTTACTGATAGTTCTTAGGGCCGAGTTGCATGATTGTTGGCAGCGACTTCATTCTAGAGGGATCGCCTAGTGTTTGGCAGCGATTGAAGACTGTGACATCATCAACCGATCTGATCTGTAGCAGATTGTATTTGGAGCAGCGATTAGCACCCAGAATTCAGTATTGTCATTCATTTGACATTCATTGGTATGTGGAAACATCTCTGATTTGTAACAACAATATATGCTTGTATCTTGGCTATCTTCTAGCCATGAATGTGATTTAATTGGAGCAGTGGCAAGGACTGGATTGAAACAGCAAGATCTGATTTAGTCCTCATCATTGATATCTATGTGTATGTTGCCATAATGTTGCAAACCCTATATCTTGTTCAATGATCACATTGGCTAAGATCATACTAACTTAATTGACAAATAATATGTCATATTAAGTGTTTGGGAAATCGAAAAAAATATTGCCTACCAGATAGGTGATATTACAACGGAGCTCAATGCAACACCTGTCATCGCCAAATAAATGGGATTGAATGGTCACCAAGGGTTCCCTAACCCAAACTTATTAGCCCACGAGAACCTATTGGAAAGGCTAATGGTCACTACATCGAGTGTTTAGGGAGGGGACATTACATTTTTAATATTACAAAAACATTTTAATAGGGGCACGGGGGTACCAGAAAGCCTCCCACACCCCTTTTACACCCTAAAACCAAAAGAAATTCATTTCTTATCATTTCTTTTTTTGTTGCTGCTGTTATACTACTGCTGTTATAAAAAAAGTAGTAAATGCTGTTTCATAGATATTGAAGCCAATATTTTCTTAGAACAATGATTTTTTCATAGCAACAACCAGAAAACTTTGACAACATAATAGAATAAGTATAGTGATTTCATAGTGGAGAACCATGTTCAAATCCCCATAAGTCAAATTACATGCTTAAATGCACAATTTCTTGCATACTTAATCAAGCAAACTACCACATCAAATCTAGGTGTGGCATACCCCAATGGACCCAACCTAGGTGACAGAAGGCATGCCCCTCAATCGTGGCATCTAAGTTGAATGACATACTACTATTATACTACTTTATATTGTTGTTATACTATTTTATACTGCTTTTATACTACCACTATCATAATTTATTCACATATTGATATTGTTGTTATCAGTTATTGACATCTCTCTCTCTCTCTCTCTCTCTCTCTCTATATATATATATATATATATATATATATAATTATATATATTTTGAAAAATTCATATATCACCGTCCCCCTGCCATCCCGCAAAAATGGCCCTTGGACGACCGTCCCTAAAACGCATTCCCTGCCGTCTCCCCGTCTCCGTTCTCAAAACGCCGTGGAACATAGGTTGCAACATGTCTTTCTAAAGGCAAGGATGTATTGGTGGATGAGGTTGTAGTGGAGAAAGGTGATGATGAAAAACTTGTTTTGTCTAACATTGTTTTATTTGCAGATATGGAGGAAGATAAAGACAGAGAAGAGAAACTCCTCATACCAGAGGATAATGAAGAAGAGAAAACTATGGTGGTGACCAAAGTTCAAAAAGTACGAGTTGCAGATGATAGAAGTGTTGTTGCAGAAGTTCCTTTGGAGGTAGTAGCTGATGAAGACCATGTACTTGATTGTAGAGTTGATGAAGATCATTTTCTTGAACAAGAGATGAAGAAGATTGATGAGCTCAAAGATATTGTTATAGTTGAAAATGAAGAAGAAGAAAAGAATGAAGAGCTAGAAATTTCTACTGTTAATTTGTGCACAGATGAAGTGGTGAAAAAAGTCGAGGTGATTGAGAGTCACGATGCTGAAATCAGTCTTTTAGAGGATATGCAGATGTTGATCAATGTGGAGCAGCACGAAGATAAGTACCTTGATGAGGTACCTGTTGATGATTGTTTTTAGACAAGTCAACAATAGAGTAAAACACTAGAGTATCCCACTCTCTCTTCAATAAAGCTCTTCAAAGGCTGAACTATGTGATCCAGTGAAGTAACTCCAAGGTTCCTTATTTATGATTCATGATAGGTTAAACTTAGCGATTACAAGTGATCTTGTTGATAATCACAAAGGGACTTGCGTTAGACTTCTTCATTCATTCAACTTATTTCTCCTTTCAATGTGGATGATGTATCAATAATAAAGAAAAACAAAAGATAAGGGTTCAGAAAGACTAATCCAAGGTCAATGAAGCAATGATGATGCTTGAATAGACAAACTCCTTGATAAACCTAACTCCATTTCGCCAAGGATGCCTACAACTACATGAAGTTGGTGCAATCTCCTAAGGTAAACGAATGGTTTTCAAATCATGAAGGCTTATGCAAGCACCCATTGAACGGCGCAACTTAACAAACATCTACAATCGAACTTAAGCAAATGATGAAGCTCAGACTAGCTTTACACAACACTTCACCAGCGATGAATGTTAAAAGCGTGAGCTAGGAGTTGATCAAATATTCAATACATACATACATTACATCAATGAGCTACTAATCTACTTCTAATCTAGTTGAAACATCTCTCCATTTCATCAAAGTACAAGAAACCATGTCACTTCACAAGACAACACTTAACACCAAATGAATTCCAATGTCTTTGCATTAATCTTGAGAAATATTTACAACTTCAAGTCCTCTCAGAGAATTTCAAGAGTCTCTTCCTATTCTACTCCTACAAACTAATGACTACTGACTACTACTTTACAAATGAGGCAACAAGGCCTTTATATAGAGGTCTAGATTTACAATGAATAGTTCAAATTGATCAAGAAAGCCAAGGGCTCAGATCATGCCACCTCAGTAGGTAGTTACAACTTGCTATTTTTAGTACATATGAGAGGCAATGAAGGCATGCTTTCCAAGAAGATAAGATAAGATGGAATCTTTTAGAGCATCTTCCACATAGGCATCCCTTTGGCTTCTTGTTTGTTGTAGATACATTGAATGCGGTTGAATGATGTGGCTGATTATGATTGGATGATGATGTGTACTTGCCTCGTAGACGCCACCTTAGCAAACTTGTGGATTTCAACTGTTAATTAAATATGCTTTTGGGCATATTCCCAAATTGTATCATCTATGTGTGATGTCTTCGATGTGGTTACCTTTGATGATAAACACTTGAGATGTATCTTGTTGATCTTGCCTTGTTCATTGTAAGTAGTATGATATATGATACTTGTCGCTCATTTATCTAACACTGTGACATTTCTTCTTGCAGGTAGGTTGATGTTGATCTTCTTCGATGCTTCTTCATGAAGAGTAGAGTAGAGATATGATGTTGCTTCATTCATGTAAGAGTAGATGATGATGATGACATGAAGTAAAGTAGAGAATGATGCTTGATTGAGCAGGAGACTCTTCTCAAAGACTTGAAGATGAAAGAACTTGAAGTATGGTGGATGGATGTCTTCGAACATGATGCAACTTGATGATGAATGTTGAACTTGATATGACCTTTTAGAGTGGTGTTTCCTTTGTAACTTGATGATGAAGCGTTCTAACAGGATGATCTAGCATGATGTTTCTTCTTGCAATGACAATTTCTTGACTTCACTCCTTGGATGAAGGTGACTCCAGGCGCTTGCTCCTTAGGTTTGTTGATGTTCCTACAAGACAAGAGAAACAATATTGATCACTTTATAACACAAGAATCACTTTAAACATGTAATAATCTCACTTCAAATTTAGGCGCTTATATAGGTAAAAAGAGGAGCAAAGGGCGCCTAGATTCATTTTGACTTAACTTTTGATATTTTAATGATTTCAAGCAATGGGAGAGATCTTCAAAATGTTATATTCATCAAGGAAATCATTCAAAAAGGTTATCTCATGTAAGTTCTTTCTAGGCGCTCATTCAAGTGGCAGAGGAATAAAAAATGCGCCTATGTTTCTTTTGGCCTCAAATTAGTCATATTGATGATTTCAACAATTGAAGGTAACTTAGGGAAATTATTTCCTTCAAGGCGCCAATCAATAGTGAAGATTTGTGATGTTTTCTCTAAGGCGCCAATCTAGATGACAAGAGTGAAAAAGTGCGCCTAAGCTATTTTAGTGCAAATTGATATCTTTTGATACTTGTGAATGTTTGAATTGATGCTTATGCCCTTTTCAACTAAGGCACTTCCTTAGGTGTGCAAGAACTAAAAGGGCGCCTAGATTTCCTTGGCCTATTCCTTTGGCAATTTGATGGTTTTAACTCTTAAGTTCTCCTCCTGCAAGGCACAATATTAGGATGCTCCAAGTGTGAAATGGTGCCTATTGATCTCCTAGAGACGCATCTTGATGATGATTTGGGTGTGATAAGGCGCCTTAGTTCAAGATGGGCAATTCAACATGCTAGATCAACCTCATGAACTCAAGGAAGGCTAGACTTCTTTAGGTGCCACCTTTTATAGATTTAGACACTCTTTTCATGCTTAGGCGCCAAATGAGGTCTACAGAGGCAAATTCGCGCCTAGAAAACAAAAGTCCCCCGGGTAAGGTCTCAGGATGTTTGAGATAGGTCTCGGATCCACCGGATTTAACATGTAGATTATAGAATTTGGAGGATCCACCAAATTTCAGACTTAGTCAATTTTTCAGTGTTTTAGGATATCAGGCTACCAGACTTAGTCATTTTCAGGATCTCAAACATACATTAGGATTGGTCTCAGTGTTCATTATTTGGATTTGATCAAGACTCTTCATTACTGCAAGTTCATGTTCCAGATGAGACCTCCAGTTATAAAGCAAAAACTTCTAGGAGAGAGACTTATTGTTGGATTGGCATTTCATTACTTCAAGCACCTTCACTAAGTCAAATTTGGTGATTTCCAACTTGATTTCTCTTCTAAGTGCAATTTGATGATGATTGAAGTGTGAAATTGCGCCTAACACTTAAGGGAGAAAACACTTCAAGTTTATGGATTCCTAGTACTAGATATAGACAAGGAAGCTTTGTTCAACTTAGGCACCGCTTAATGATATCATATCATGTTCTTTCTTTCTAAGGTGCAACTTGGAGTTAGTTTAAACATCTCTTTCATGCTAAGGCGACAAAATGGATAGTCTAATGCATGAAGGGCGCCTCACTTTACTTGCTTATTTTCATGCCTTCAACGTAGGCACACTTCTGTGGTTGAGTAAAACATGAAATGGCGCCTAGACCTAAATGCCTCTTCCTTGTCAAATTTGCAGTGTTTCAGGCTTCCGAACATCAATTTCAATCAAGGCGCTTTGGTTTTAAGCTCTCGTTGCCCAAGGCGCAATCTTGAGGTTGTCTAGATGATAAAAGGCACCCGGAGTTCTAGGCGGAGTTTTGAGGTTGTCAAAGTAGAGAAATGCGCCCTAAGTGCTTAGAGTGAATTTGTGCCTAGAAGTGGAAGTCCCAGAGGGTAAGGTATATTGAAAAATATATTTAAGTATAAGTGGAAGTCTTATACTTTAAATATTTTTCAATATACCTTTCAGGATGTTTGAGATAGGTCTCGGATCCACTAGATTTAACATGCAGATTCTAGATTTTTGAGGATCCACCAGATTTAGCCAATTTTCAGGATTTTCAGGATCAGGATACCAGACTTAGTCATTTTCAGGATCTCAAACATCAGGATCAGGTCATCAGGGGACTATAGGACTCAAACACCATTGACTTCATCATGCAATAGACTAAAGACATCATCAAAAAACTTAATGCAAAGCACGAGAGCTCAAAAAAAGGGGTCCCTATTTGCAATGGGGCGATGTGTGATTAGGTCACAACAATCCCAAAAGCCCAAAGTGAAGAAAAAGCAAAAGTTGAACCAGAGGTGTTCACAAAAGCTTATAGATGTAGATGAGGGGAAAGAGCTAACTATGAAATTTTTTTATGATTTGTTTGCAGCAAGGTAGTAGGGAGACGCGTATTTGATAAAGGGCTACTCCACCCAACACTCACACACGAAACAACAGAGATTCCCACCAAAAATGTGAGGAATGGAATCAAGCAACTTTTATTTCTTCAGTAAAATGGAGTACAAAATCCAATATTACATGCTACAACAACATGGGTTGTTTCACAATAGGGAAAATCCTACTCTATCAGAAATTTCTACAATCTAGAGCCACAACCGCACATATGGAATTGTCCTTTGCAACCTTTTTGTTCCCCTTTTTATTTGGCACCAATAACTTCCACCCACTTCTCCACTACCTTCCCGAATGTTCTAGAAAGCGTCACTCCCCCTTTTGGGTGCGAAGTCCAGTTGTCCATTTTCCCACTCAAGAAACTGGAAAATTTGAAATTTTAAAGTTTTTGAAATTTTGCAACACAACTTCCAGAGGCCATAATTTTTGAACCGGGCGTTCGATTGACAATCATAACCAGGCCATAATTTCCTCTCACTCGTTTATTTTTGCTCTTTTATTTCTAGCTCCTTTTTTGTATTCATACGTGTTGATACATATATATGTATATAAAATTTAAATATATACAGATATGTGTATACATTTATTGATTCTATTTTTATGCATATGTTATTAGACACAGATACTATATATATATATAGTGTATTTGAATATATGTGTATGTATTAGTATACTAATATAATATACTAATACATACACATATTCAGATACACTATTATATCTCTATATCTAGATGCATAGATTATGTTTTATTTTTATTGTGTATTCTTATTATTTATGTATATTTATATATAGATACAGACATACATGTATGTATTTGCATTTATTTATATGTATTTATAATATATATATATATATCTATATATATACAAGCGTATATATTTATATATATTGAGACGACTTTATTTATTGATTTTTGTGCTTTCTTTCTTGTCTCTTGTTTTGGTTCGTAGCTCCCCTTGTTATTTTTTCCCCCTAGTCTTCTCTCTCTTTTGTGATTTACACTCGTTATCGTTTGTTGTTTCTTGTTTACCTGTATATAGATACTAGCTAGTTGTATGTTTCTACATTTAAAATAACAGGGGGAGCTACGAACCAAAACAAGAGACAAGAAAGAAAGCACAAAAATCAATAAATAAAGTCGTCTCAATATATATAAATATATACGCTTGTATATATATATATATATATATATATATATATATATATATAACTTATACATGTATTCATACATATTTATATTTATTTATATTGATATGTATTTATATGTTTATATATATTTATATACATATATATACATATAAACAAATATATATAAATATAATCAAATATTTATATGAATACATTTTTAATTCCTCCTTGTCTTTGGTTGTAGTCCTTTACATCCTTTTTATGTTTTAATTATTTGATTACTCTCCTTTCTTCCCTCTTTAATCATTGAACTAGCTAGATTATGGTACTCCGTGCCACCCCACCTCTCTCTCTCTTTTTAAGTTTTTCATCTTTGCAATTGTAACTCACATATTCTCTTCTTTTCTTCCTGATGATGGATCACGGAGTGTGATCTGTTAATTTTAAAATCAGAATGCAGTAAGAAAGAAACAAATATAATTTCACACATAACACAGAGTTACCCTGGGAAAACCTCCCTCTTGGAGGTGAAAAACCCAGCAACAGAATTTCAGATTTATATTAAGTGCAGAAGTAAATTACAGAGAGAGCATCGACATGGCTCATTCCTTGTCTAACAAAAATCAATGATTATCGTCAAGACAAATGATATCGGCGAAGTCTCAAGGAGACTTAGTCGATACACCGATGACAACCTGACTTTGGCAGGACTTTTGTTATCGGAGCAACTTTACAAGGCCTGATCGATGTCCTTTGTTATCCCAATGGCACTATGAGATCGATGAGACTTATGTTATCGGCGCTGCTTTAGGATCTTTGACCGATGCGCTATTGCTATGTCGATGACCCTTGCAGCTTCGGTGAGACCTTCGATATCGGTATGACTTTGAGATGTTCACCCGAAGTCTTTTGTTGTTCCGATGGAGCTTAAGGTGTCGGTAAGACTTAGGCTATCGGCCGAACAGAGTCAGGTTCGTTCGATACACAGATATGAAGTCTAAGGTATCGCCAAGACCTTTTCCTTCGGCATAGGGTTGCAAACTTTAGCCGATGCCTCCCTGTTATACCGACGCTTCTTGAGCTAGGTCAAATCCACTTCGACGAAAAACAAAATTGCTGATGGATACTGGAGAATAACGCTGGCAGATTGTAGAGTGATAATTCGCACATAGCAGAGATGATATCCTTTTGTCTGGCAAGGCTCATTACATTTATAGGAGACCTTACACCTAATGATCTTGGTCGGCCTTGGCGCCAAAATCAAACGCACGTTACAAGTAATAGGTCCTGTCCTATTTCAAAAAATAGTTCACCCAACTGGGGCCTGCCTTGATCGAATATCTGAGACTCTTAAAATGCTAAGGCCTATAGGCCATTCAGCATTTTATGATTAGGTCGGCCTCTGACAGGGGTCCGACCTAGCTACCAGAAAATCAACACTCCCTATTAGCTAGGGAGGATTCCCTCATAAGGACACAGTCACATAATGACTACCACCATGGCTACTCCCAGAGGGTGGGCGCATACATCATGGAATCATGATATCCACCATGCCTACTCGCAGAGGGTGGGAGAAGGCTTCCACTTCTAACTTCTCCCAGAGAAGATTGCACTATCACCATGCCTACTCGCAGAGGGTGAATCCACCATGCCTACTTGCAGAGGGTGGAAGAAAACAACGTAATGTATCACTGATGCTGAAGCTTCCTCTCAACTAGGGCTTCATTGTCCACTACTCCAAGCTTGACTCAAAAGTATTCAAACTTTACTCGAGCAAGAGGCTTGGTGAGAATGTCCACTGTTTGCTCATCAGTGCTGATGTAATTCTGCTGAATAGCATTCCTTTGCACTATATCCCGGATATAGTGATATTGAATTTCCACATGGTTAGATCTATCATGAAACACGGGATTGACAGAGAGCTTCACACAGCTCTAATTATCACAATGAATAACGGTAGGCTCCCAAGGTTGTCCAAACAATCCTGCAAGGAGTTTTCGAAGCCACATTGCTTCTCGAGATGCCACACAAGCTGCAATATATTTTGCTTCAGCAGTACTCAATGCTACTGAAGACTGTTTCCTGCTGCACCAGGATATCATGGCGGATCCCAAGCTGAAGCAAGCTCCAGAAGTGCTCTTTCTATCAGTGACACTTCCTGCCCAATCAGAATCAGAATAGCCTTCCAAGGTAATGACTGCATTGGAAGAGTACTTCAATCCATATCCAACTGTACCACGCAAATATCTCAAGATGTGCTTGGCTGCAACAAGATGAATTTTCCTTGGTTCACACACGAATTGGCTGAGGGCACTCACTGCATAGAAAATGTCAGGTCTAGTGTTAACTAGATACATCAAGGATCCAATCAACTCCCTGTATTTAGTAGGATCCACAAGATCAGACCTAGCTGCAGATTCACTCAACTTCTTTAAGTTAGTTTCCATAGGAGTAGGCATAGGTTTACAATCTAACATTCCAAATCTCTTCAAAATGTCAATGGTATATTTTCCTTGACTTAGAATCATTAGGTCTTTGCCATACTTCTAACCCTAGAAAGAAATGCATCAGACCTAGATCTTTCATTTCGAATTCTGAGGTCAATTCTTCCTTACCTCTAAGAATGAGGTGATCTTCTCCAGTCATAAATAAATCATCAACATATAAAACCAAGATCAACATCTCACCATTGAATAACTTGAAGTAAAGATTAGGATCAGCATCATTCTTACAGAAACCTAAGCCTACCAAATACTTGTCAATTCTTTCATACCAGGCACGGGGACCCTGCTTAAGGCCATATAGTGTTTTCTTCAATCTGCATACGTGAGATTCTTTCTCATGGATCACAAAGCCTTCAGGTTGCTCAATGTAGACCTCTTCTTCAATAACACCATTGAGGAAGGCTATCTTTACATCCATCTGATGCAACTTCCATCCCTTAGCTGCAGCAATAGCAATGATAGTCCTAATAGAGGTATATCGAGCAACAAGGGCAAAGGTTTCCTCATAGTCTATGCCTTCTTTCTGAGAGAAGCCACGAGCCACAAATCTAGCTTTGTATTTCTCAATACTTCCATCAGCAGCATGTTTAATTTTAAACAACCATTTGGAAGATACGACTGACTTACCTTTGGGTCTAGATATAATATCCCAAACATCATTCTTGACAATGGACTGATATTCTTCATCCATAGCATTCTTCCATGCTTGTTGGTTCATGGCCTCTTCAACGCTGGAAGGTTCAGTCTCAATGATGTTGCACATCAATGCAACATAGTTGGAGAACTTCTGAGGTCTCCTACTTTCTCTAAATGTGCCACTTGGAGCTACAAACTTTTCTGCTTCCTGAATAGTGTTTCTCACCCAAAGAGGTCTCTTCTTACTCACGGTAATATCTCTAGGCCCATCAGTAGGATCCATAGGCTCAATCGGATCATTAAGATCTTCAGGTTCTGTAGGCTCCCTCTGAATCTCAGTATCATGATTAATATCCATGTCTTGAGGGTTATCATGAACTTCATTATCAATCTCTATACTTGAACCTTTAGATCTTTTGAGTGCAATATTTTCTTCAAAAGTGACATCTCTACTAACCTCAATAAACTTCTGACCTGGAATGTAAATTCTGAATGCTTTGGATGTTTCGTTGTAGCCCACAAGAATGCCTCTTTTGCCAGAAGGTTCCAACTTGGTTCTCTTCTCTTTGGGTACATGGACATATACTGGACTCCCGAAGATCCTCAAGTGACTGATATTAGGTTTGATCCCTGAAAATGCTTCTTCTGGAGTCATATCTTTCAATACACGGTGAAGGCATCTATTCTGAATGTAGACAGCGGTCCTAGATGCTTCGGCCCATAGGAAAGTTTGCAGATCCTAATCATGAATCATAGCTTTTGCTGCCTCAACTATGGATCTGTTCTTTCTTTCTGCAACCCCATTTTGCTGAGGGTTGTAGGGAACACAAAACTCCCTCTTGATCCCTGCCTCAATACAAAAATCATGAAAACTACCCGAGGTGTATTCACCTCCATTGTCAGACCTTAAAACTTTAATTCTTTTCTCAGATAGATTTTCAGCTAAAGCTTTAAATTCTTTGAATCTACTTAGAACTTCATTAGATTCTTTTGATTTGAGAAAGTAAATCCAAGTTTTCCTAGAGTGGTCATTTATGAAGATTACATAATATAAGAATCCACTTGGAGAGGCAACAGACATAGGTCCACATAAATCAGAATGCACAAGAGCTAATTTCTCTTTAGACCTACTTTCACTTTGATGAAATGGACTCTTAGTGTTTTTACCTGTAGCACAACCTTTGCATGTATCATCATGAATATGACTAAGTTTAGGTATACCTTTAACTATCTTTTCAAGTGTAGGGAGAGCTCGGAAATGAAGGTGTCCAAGTCTTCTACGCCATAGCTCGCTTGATTCAGGTGCTTCATGAATGAGAGCTTGAACTGGACGTGCTGAAAGCTTATATAGGCTCTCATACCTATTCCCAATGACACGAGCAGATTTGATGCTGGACTTCTTGGGCCATGCAAGCACTCTACCTTCAGAAAATGCAATCTGATAACCTTTATCTTCTAGTGCTGATATGGAGATGAGATTTCTTTTGATTCCCGGCACAAACAAAATATCACTGAGGTGAAGAGAAATTCCAGAATCCAAATTAAGGGAAGTAGTACCAAAACCTCTCACAGAATAGCGAGCATCATCACCAATGACCACATGAAGATTAGACTCTTTCTCCACTAAATCTGAGAGGTGCTCTCGATAGCCAGTGATGTGTCTAGATGCACCACTATCAATCAGCCAAGTATCACTGTCTGAGGGTACATTGCTTGACAGAGCAGAAATGAAAAGGAAGTCTTTAGTATTAGATTGATTTGAGACTTCATTTAAGTTTGCTCCTTGTTGTTTAGGCTGGGATAAACAGTCCCTTGCATAGTGACCGAACTTGTCACACCTGAAGCACTTGATGTGAGACAGGTCCTTTTTCTTTTTCTTCGAATCATAAGGTGGATTAGACCTTTGATCTCTATTCCTCTTGAAATTGTTCTTCTTCCAATAGCCTCCTTTCTTCTTGAAAGACTGGGCAACAAGGACATGATTGTCTTCATGAGTGTTTTTGATAACTCCTCTAGCAGCCAGTCGAGACTCTTCTTGAATACAGTTAGCCCTTAATCTGTCAAACTTGGGAAGATCAGCTCTTGCACTAATTCCTTGAATTTAGGATTCCCAAGATGCTGGAAGACCATTGAGGGCTAGCATGGTCAAATCATTTTCATCAACAATCTTTCCAATAGATGAGAGCTGATCTCTCAAATCATAAATCCTCATGAAGTAAGCCATGACAGATTCACCTTTAGCCATCTTGATGTGATGAAGTTGCTGCTTGAAAGCTAGAACACGACTAGTGTTGTTGATTTCATACATCTCCTCCAAGGTTCTGAACATTTTGCTTGCTGTCTTCAGCTATGATGAGAACAATGTGGTCCTTTACTGAATCAATTAAGATCTTCTGAGCTTGAAGATCTTCCTTCCTCCATTTGGTCTTTTCTCCTTCTTCCTCAGGGTCAGAAGATTCTTTGGTCACAAAGTCTGCAAGGTCATTTTCATTCAACACAAACATGATGCGAACTCTCCATGATGTGAAATTGGAAGCCCCATCCAATCTATCTTCCACCCTGAGACTGAGAACCATCTTGAAGAAGTGATAAGAGCAGAGGTAGATAATTGGTTACTGCAAATCCGATTATACTAATTCGAACTTGGCTCTGATACCATGTTAATTTTAAAATCAGAATGCAGTAAGAAAGAAACAGATATAATTTCACACATAACATAGGTTTCCCCAGGGTAACTCTGTGTTATGTGTGAAATTATATCTGTTTCTTTCTTATTGCATTCTAATTTTAAAATTAACATGATCCAAAACGTCGATCCAAATAAGCTACACAGTTTTCTCCAAAAGCTTTATTCTATAAAGCTTGTAAAGATCATTTTGTCCACTTTTCGAACCCCAATGAGGCTTCTAAGGGCCTCAAATTCAAATTTGAAGTTCATCAGGAGCAATTTTTCAAGACGAAAACTTTAGTATCTCTCGAACTATAAATGATATTCAGATGATTTCTTCACCATTTGTTTATTTTTACAATTCCGCTTCTAGGGGTAAATTTTCAGGTCCATACATACCCAAATAGGCCAACTTACTAAAAATAACAGGTTAGTATTTTAGCCTTTCTTAACTTCTGAAAGTCTTGAACCACTGAAGTGTCAACATGGACTCCAACACAACTAAAGAAACCTACAAAAGCAAAGAAATTCAAAACAACTTCAAATATTTTTGGGTGATGCAAGATTGCCCTTACAACACTGGATGCTCCTGCATCAGTCTCCCCTACCTAGGACGCATTTCCGGGATGGGGACGCGTCTCCCATCTCTGAGATGCAGGTAGAGACGTCCCGTATCCCAGGAGACGGCCGGACACGTCTCCTGCATGTCTTCGGGTATCACACTTGGATTAAAGGGGTGTGTTTTATATTTTTTTTGTTTGAAAACCTTCTTCTACCTCCACCTTCTCTCATGCGACCATTTCCGCACAATTTTACAGCTCAATTTCAAAGCAAAGATGTAGACAATTATTTAGACCATTTATGTGCAATTCTATGATCTGCCCTTAGACGTTTTTAACCTTTTTTAGGGTTTCAAAAAACGGAAATGGGAATTTTTTTTGTTTAAACCTGTTACAAACTTACATGTCTTCATTACAAATTATTAAATTAATAATTAATAATTATTATTTATATTTAATATTATACTTGACATTTTAAATTTTAACATATATTATTATTTATAATTATTAATTTGTTATATATATATGTTAAAATTTAAAATGTGAAATATATAATATTAATTATAAATTTATTATACATAAAATTGGCGTCGGTACTATGGTTCGCAAATATGATTGTAGGTGAAGATGATTTATGGTGGAGGTGGATGGTTTATGGTTGGTTGAATCCCACAAAAAGAGGAAGGAGATGGTGGAGAAGACAATTTAAGAGGAAGACAATTTATGGTGGACAGAAGTCCACAAAAAAAGTAAAGGATGAAGAACCAATTTGGAGGAAGTAGGATTTATTCCAGCTAAATGTTGGAAGAAGTGGAGGAAATCCTCTGAGGTGTTTGGTTCAATAATGGAGCTTGTTGTAGAATGTGTGATTTCATTGGCTCAATTTGTGAACTATGCTCACAAACTTCTTACCCGGTGAGTCTAATGCAAAAGCATCCAGCAGGAGACATGTTTTCAAAACCGGTGATTAAAATCCTCTGGCGTAATGATAGATAGTGGAGTTTTAAAGGCTGGCGGCTGGTGGAGAATTTCATTATATCTATCAAATTATTTCTAGGCAGTGGCGGTTAACTGATAGCTTAGTGGAGATTAATTACAAGTTTGTGGTGGCAAAAATTAGTATTGGCTGCAGTGATTAAATTTCAAGTAGTGGTAACTCCAAAAATAGGCGATCCATCTCTATAAATCGATGGAGTGGTAATTTAGGATATCGGCGAAGAGTGAGGAATGAGAAAAGAATTGAGTATAGTGGATAATCCTAGTTGGGTCGAGTTTGGGAGTGGCATGTAGAGAGTCAAAGGAAGACATTATGTAGTACAATCTTATTTCTGATGTATCTGAATTTGTAGGCGTTTTGTTTAGGGTCATAGGAAGACATTCTGCAATGCAATCTTATTCGAATGTACCTGAATTTGTAGGCATTTTGTTTATAGATTGTAATGCTGGAGAAATCTCATAATAACAGTGGCAGTGATCTCATCTAATCTGTTGTTTTGTTGGTTAGAGTGCTGAAGTGTATTCCATTTACTGCAGAAATTTTCTTATTCACTAATGCTGCACTGGTTGTATTGACGTCTGTGACTAGGAGTCAATTTTGAGGTGGAAACTAAGCCTGGCACCTTGCGTGATTGTCTTTTCTGTTGGATAGTATTTAAATTTTTGAAGATGTTAAGCCCAAATTTGAAGTTCGCGACTCATGTTATTTTGCTGTTATAAAATGAATGGTCCATGTGCATGAAGAGCTGCTTGGATGGGTTGTCCTTCAATGGATACCCCAACCCTGACTGCATCAGAAATACAAGAAAGAATGAAAATGTCACAATTGACCATATACATAGTGAACAACCCTTCTTTTGTTAAAAAACTATAAAGATGGAATAAAATAATTTATATCACCGTGCCCAGAGGTTAACAGTGTTCCAGAGTACAACCAACAATTATAGCAAACTAAGTATCTAAAACATCCCTCATGATAGAAAACATTAAAAAAAAGGAAAATATACTGCCAATAGCATTTTGAAATAAAGCATTTCAGATTAGAAAAACAAATCAATGATGACAAATCACGATTTGAACCTGGTTTACTATTATTGAGCCTGTAGGCAATTCACTACTGAAATTTACTTAATTCATGCATCTGACATAAAAATGTCTGAAATAGATGTTATTATTTTGCATATCATCCCCAGGCACCCTAATAAAGGGCACAGGCACGCCATATGCCCAATAAGAGCATAGGCAGATAGATGCCTCTCAAGAATACTCTGTTAAATATAAAAAATTGATTGAGCATCAAAAGCGATCCAGGGAAAACAAGGGGAAGTGGAATCACGAGACAATGCTGTTATCCCTTTGATGTTTTATGCCATGTATCCAGGCAACAACATTTCAGAAATTGAGGTCTAATAAAAGGTATTGAGACTGCTATTAATTTTGGCCTTAGACACCTAGTTGTTAAGGAAGATTTGGTCGTTACCATAAAAGGTCTAATTATGGGCAAGTGTGCTGATTGGAGACTTAATGCCCTACCAGAGAATGCTTACAATTTTAAGAACAAAGAAGACATTCAAGCTGATCACTACTCTAGGGTGATGTAAAGTGTTGGACATTTCTTGGCTATCATGGTGATCAACTTGGTAGCCATCATAAATGATAATATAATTTAAGTTCAAGAAATATAAGTTGAGGTTTGAGGGACATAAATTTCTAACTAATATAATTTGGTAGCCATCACAGGTAATACTAAAATTGCTACAAGATGGGCATGATTTTCCATCCCAGGTACTCAAAAGAACACAGGGAAAGGGACTTCTATGCAGGTCAACAAAGATTGAACAAGAACTATACAAATCACTCTGTTTGAATACTTACATTTATCACGTTAAAATGGTGCCTCTATGGCAATTAGTTAGTAGCCTGTCTAAATATGGTTTTATAGTAGCAGCATTAATGGTTATGTACTTTCTTGTAATCTACATACCTGGAAATAGATATGTACCAGCTTAGCTGTTTTGTATAAGCCTTCTGGTTTTGGCCTTTGAACAGAAGCTAAGTTTAGAAGATAACCCAAGGGCCCTTATCATGATAGGCAATTGAACAAAACCGTGTCATCAAGGCTAAACTTCAACTCTCATTTATATGGCTTATCTAGGCAGTCTGCTTATCATTATATTCCTATTTACTGTTTAAAGGTAAATTTCTGCATATAATATAATTTTCTATTTACTTTTCAAAAGAGAACTTGTTTATTTTTTCTCTGAAAACCTCCAATAAAATCAGCAGCCACAGCTAATACTTCAGAAACTACACATCACTTATCTCTATTTGAAACCCCACTGTTTATGTTATATACAAAATTTTATATAATGTGTTTTCCTCGAAAATGGGGTGGTAAAAATACAGTATGAAATCACTGCAACATGAGTTCCCTCTAAGTATGAATTATGATTTCTTATGCTAGGATTTTTCTTTTCATGAACAGCAGTTAATTGCAATGATGATGCAGGAAAACAAGTGCATTAGTCCAATAGGCTAACAAAAAGAAGCATTGCTCACAGACAAATAAGGAAGAAATTAACAATAATATCAAAGGAAAATATTGTAATTATTTTCAGAATGTGGTGACAATTTTCTTTTAATAGTGTCTCAAAATTATTCTGTTCACGTTGATCAATTTTAAGGATCTAAATTCATCTTGCAATGAAAGGGACTGACAAAAATTTGGGACAATCAAAATTACAACATCACAATATTCAAAAAGAGAAAGTTCAACAGATGTGAATAATTTGGTCACATGGTATGGTGGTTGAAGAATTATAGGAATTAAAATTTTAAATTCTAACAAATGTAAATCACTAAATAATGAATGATCATGCCCATGGTAACATTGCAAGAATGCGTACTTGAAATAGGGGAGAAAGTAGTACAAGAAAAAAATACCTCGAGCATCTGCGAAGCCATTAGGATGCTCAATTGAGATGGATCACCACGTGCAAAGGGCTGTTTATTCCCAAGTGGAACTAATGGTGTCCCAGGCGCACTACTCCTAGTTAAGGTGTCTCCTTCTCTAGCTCTATAAGTGGATGTTGAAGCCTGTTCATGATTAGAAGATAACCCTCTCTTACCACGTTTTGAGCCAGCAGTGGTGGAAACTTTCCAAACCTCCTATTCAATTGAAAATGGAATGAGTCAGTGGTGGGGGAATATTTCATCCTCAAACTTAAATTACCAACTATTTAATAGTACTCAAAATTGGAGACTTACCTGACGCTTTTGTGAATCTTGTTCCTCTTCTGGGAAGAAATACTCCCACATCATCTTATACATTGTTTCAGTTAGATATATTCTCAATGGGTATATGACCACCTGTGCAAAACATGTGTTATTTATAAATATTATAATATATAAAGAGAAGTAACAAACAAAAGGAAAACCTATAGAAATCCTTCTGTCATTAATGTTTACCATGTGTAAAATCTTGGGAGTAAAGAACTATGAAAATAAGATGAAAGGATAGGATTGTTGAAAGTATGCAATATTGGAAGCTGATGCACTCAGTAGATTCAGGGTGCTTTTCAGGCATCGACAATTTACATTTAAATCTAAATCCTTTATACATGTTGTAAGGACATTTTAGATAAAATGGAACTAGATTTTGTATATTTAAATAAAGCTCATGCTACCAAAAAGATGAGAACACAATTGTTCAGGGTTTGAGTTCCTCAATAAATGAGATGCAACATTCAGTAACAAAGGAACATCAATAGGTATTTCTTACCTTGAGATGTACAGCCTTTAACAAATTATTGTCAAGTAAAAATAACTTGAGTGTGAGATCTTGTGCCTCCCTCAAGGACTTACTAGATAATTGTTGCATGTCAACATTTATGCTCTTGATCTGGCATGCATGCCCTAATCTAATCTGTTTTGACTCTTTGAGATAATTTAATGTTATATCTTGTTGTTCTTTTCTATTAAAAAAGGACTATTTTGTAATTGTGAAGACATTGTGGTGATGAATGTAACATCAATTTACCTAAAATCAATGATTTATCATCCACCCCAAATAGAGTGAGCTATTTTGATTTATATTTAGTGTATTGTTTTGCAAATAGAATCAATTCTGTTCAATTTTCATAGGAATGCGATGAAAAGAAGAACAAGAAAGTGTCTTATCAGTCTATATAACATCATTGCCAATTTTTTTTCCCATTTTTCTAGTTTTGGCTCGAAAACATTTATAAAATATAAATGACTTCATATTATGTGTCTTGGTCACTTCAGCAAATGATGAAATTTCCTCAGAAAATAATTTGACAAACAATAAATAAGATCCATAACCTATAAGCTATAAGCCAATAACCAATTCATTACTATGATAGTAGATTTAGAAAGAAGCAACATTGAGGGACAGCCATAAATTTGGAATCTTATCTTCAAAGTCCTCGTTGTTTTGACAAGAAGCAGAGAGTAAGAGGATTTCATCCTTAATTTAAAAAAGGCACAATAAAGGAATCCTAAATATGCAGCTTCCTTCCCCTTGGCTGCTCTTAAATGAATTATAAATAGATAGCCTTTCAGCATTATGATGGTTATGTTGGAAATATTGTCATTGATGTCAAAGGCACGAGGTCATTAAGTGATGTCATTGATGTCAAGGTAAAGAGTGGATCAATATAATAAAAGATGCCCGTTATACATCCCTGTTGAAGAGCAAAGCAAACAAGAGTATATTTGTTACACGTTACCATTGCATGTTTAAATTAAAGATTTAAACATTGGAGAAAGAAGTGTTATGGGCCGACTTGTGTTTGGGAAGAATAAGATTTAAAGTTAAATTGAAATTTGCATAAAGTAGCCGACCTCCAAATGGCCGACTCCTCTTAAGGAGATAAACTTTAAATTAAAGATTTAAATGGTTTTAGTATGGCCAACTTCCTCTAAAATAGGCGTCAAAGGCTATTAAAAGGAGGAATGATTAAGACATTTGTAACAAGAAAAGACAACGACTATCATATGAAAAAGGTGCGATCTAAAGCAGCGATCCATATATGCATTATGTAATGTCCCCTTCTAGTAAACCAAAATCTTTACAATCTTATTTCTTATCAGCAATTGACCTTGTTTGAGGCGGCTGTGATATCCCTTTACTTCGCTGACTGTGGATAATGTTCCTTTGACTTCTTGCAGAGATTTCTTATTGTATTAACAGTGATCTATCTTGTAATCAGAAAGGACCGTCGAATAGTCTCCAGGGAGACATCCACACTTCCCAGTCAGCGATTGCACTCAAGTTGATACATCATTCGTTCCCTTAGTGAAAGTTGACAACAAGCTTCATACGGAGAGACCGTGCTCATCATATTAGAGGCTGTGATCATCATGCAAATTGTGGTCGCTATTCCTTCACCTAAATCAATTGATTTGCATTGTATTTCTTTTAGAATTATATGCAGCTCCTTAATCATGTGCCCACCTTTTAGTATGAGTTGGACTTCATTACTTTCTAATTCTTTATTCTTCAATTTTGCAAGCTGTCGTCAATACTCAGAAGGTTGCCTTTTTCTATCCTGCCCCCTTCCTAGTGCATCGCTGGCCTCCTTTAATACTCTCCTGATCGGGGAAGAGTCACACCTCTTTCTTAGTTGTCGCCTCTTCCATTGGTGATACTTAACATAATCGTTGTTAATGTTCCATATTTGTTAAGTCGCTGATTTTAAGTAATGCCTTAATATCGGGGCATGACACATTACATCAAGGGCAGCGCTTATGAAGAGGTGCGAAGTTAAGTGAAGAGCATATTCCTAAAAGCAGCGATTAATTATTGTTAAGAGCAGCGACCTCAGAGTGAAAGGGCAGCGATCTATTTCAAGAGTTGCATACATTGTGAAAGGTGATAAACATTGTGAAAAGGTATGTCCTTTACCTTCATTGAAAATATATAAAAGGAGAGAGTTAGAGGATTTTGAAAGCAAGCAATTAATGGAATATTTCTGAGTATAAGGAAGAGGAAGAGCAGAAATATAAAGAGCAGAGCTGATTTATTTTGATGATAAAAAGTGTGTCAAAGAGCAAAGATATATGTATGTAAATTGAATTGATAATATTCAGATTTGATAAGGAAGAGAGTAGTGTTTGGATCAGATTTGAGAGGAGTAAATCATATCAGCCATTGAAGGATTAATAGGTTGAAGCCTATCAAATAGAGGTTGGAGCCTCTTGTTGGGTTGGAGCTCAGTTTTTGTGGGGGTTGAAGCCTCCAATAGGTTGGTGCCTATAATTCTGTCAAGTGGAGATTGGTGTATCCTATGAGTTGAAGCTCACTATTTGTATGTAAAGTAGGTTGGCGCCTACAAGAAAGAGAAGATCAATAAGATATATATAAGCAATATTTTGCCGTGGTTTTCTCCCGCAAGGGTTTCCACGTAAAATCGTGTGTTGTCTCTATGTGTTGTCTCTATGCTCTAAATTGATAGATCATCAGGTTATAAGAAACTTTCTATGCATAGCAACAGAAGAGATCATAACCGAAGATGATTACAAACATTTGCTTTATGTGGCACAAAAACCTTTCTATTTTCTAATTCCTGGAGAAAGCAGATATAAAACTGTGCTTATACAAGTTAATTGCAGAGAACTTATCAAAGGAGAGGAAAGAAGGTTAATGAGAAGAGAAATTTATATTTCAAATGCTCTTTACAATGCCCAATATATCCCTCATATGATGTTTGCTTGTCGCATTGTGTGCATTGTGTCTGCTGTTTTCTTTTCAGATTGAAGTTTTTTTTTAGATTATTAATCTAGGGAAGTGAAAGACCTGAAAAAGCTCAAGAGGAGAGTTTCCGTCCTTCGGAGCTCCCTGTTTTGCATCCACACGAAGCATAAAATTTCTGCAATCAAGACAGACATTACCTACAATTTGAAATCAGTAGGATTAAAAATTATATAAAATTTCATCAAAATCTATGCCTTTGTACAGAAACAAGCTATTTTCTTCACCTTACTTCACAGTTCCTTTTGTTCTCCCCACAGACAAGAAAAGTGAAAACAAGTATATCAATGAAAACATAGTGGCAATAATAAGAAATTGAACTAGCAGAAATTTTTCCTGTTAAAAAATAGTGTCATACATAAATGTGTCATCTATTGAACTCTGAAAGAGGAGTACAGTGCAGTATGCTGAATGGCAGTCTGGGGATGATCAAGCACTGCCTAATAATCTCCATTGATCATGAAGAATTGCCAATTCAGAACTGTTACATTACATTAACCAGAGTTGCATGGAATGGATATGGTATCAGATACAGATACAGCAATTTTAAAGAGCCCCTGATACAGACATGACAATTAAAAAAATAAAAATATATTCATTTATTTATACATCTAAGGCCCAAATGTATAGAACATAACTTTATATACATATAAAGTTACGTTCTTCTCCTTGTCTTTTCTTTCTTCTAGGCCTCCTGCTCTTCTACCACTAACTATAAAATGGCATCATTCAATGCTTCTTTCTCATCAAGCTCTTACTGTGCTAACTCATTCCTTGCTTCCAACTCCCTATATAAATCTGCAAGGAACATATTCTGATCTACAATGATTTTCAAATCTCCAAATCTTCTTTGATCATTGTCTTATGATAAAGCATGCTCTAAAACCATCTACTCTCCCCTAGTCACCTCACGAGATACTTCAAGAGTATTCTCCCAATGCTCACTATCTTTGGCTTTGGAAGATATTAAATGACCATCTACTGGATATGTGAAATCTATTTTGAACATATGATAAACCTGTCCTGCCAAATCTTCTCCAATCTCAATGCTAATCTGGTGTACTTATGGTTTTCCACATCAAATTTGTGCAATCCAACAGCATAGCTATGCAAGAGGCATCATATTCATGATATATACACAGATGAACTATTGTATACAACATATGAGGAGTCATACACATAAAGGAAAATTGCACAAAATAAGATGAATATGAATGCCTAAATTAAAAATACCTGTAATATATACTGTTTCCAACAAATCATGCCTGATCCACCTAGACATATCTATGAGGAGAACTTGGAGAAAACTAGGTTTAGATCTCGGAATGTATCAATCCAACAAATACCCATTGCAGGCATGTTGTTGACCACAATAGTCTGTATGTAGGCCTACCATAACTGCCACTAATCTCAACAAATAAAAGAAGTGGTAACAAGTGCACTACATCTTGCATAACTACTCATTTAATAAACAGATACTTTGTACTTAATAACTCAATAATGATGAGTGTGTCACTAAAACCATCATCTAAACCTATCAGACCTAAATAATTTGATGTCCGACTCTGACAGAAACTAGAAAATAGAGGTGAGATGATTCTCTAGCGCCAAAACAGGGTTTTCTGAAAATTGCAATTTTGAATTGAATTTCAAGCACTTTCTTGTCAGTGGGCAACTTGGACCAGGACAACCTGAATGATCAATGATGAAGTTGAACATCCAGCCAAAGTAAAAACTCCAAAAATAGTCAATGTTTGCTTTCTCAAATATGTCCCAATTCGCCTGAAAACACAGATAACTTGGTCGTTCTGCAATCTTTTTTGTTGTGCATTGTGTTTCTTTTTGTTTTGCTCAGCTACCTCCATTTAAAATATTTTCAAACTGGCAACTTGATCATTCTCTTCATCTCCCATGTTCAATTGACTTTCTATGGAAATGGTAACCACACTTCAGTCCTTGATCTAGAAGATGTGCATGTTCTAACTTCTCTCCGACCTTTCTTCCTTAGAACAATAACTGGATTTTAAGCCAGTTCGAATTGAGGAGAAATTCTTTTGAACATCTGTTTGGACCTTGGGAAGTGCTTTTAGATTTGGTTGAATTCATATATATGTATATTATATTGCTCCTAAGCAAGACTTCCTCTCTTGCTTGCATGTATCCATGCACTTTAAGGTCTGTTTGAGTCTATCGGTATTGTTCCTGAGCCAAAACTTTATTTCTTATTACAAATTTGATGTCAATGATCATCATGCTTGAGCATCTCAAGTTCTCAAGGTTTGATGTCCAACGTTTTCAGCAATTACTAAAAGTAGTATTCAAAATCCAAAGCAAACATTTGAAGTTTATAAACCAGCATGAACATCTGAAAAAGGAAATTAAATCCCAATAACAGAACATTAAAAAACAGGTTGAGGAAAGATAAAAAAATTGTGGGTACAAGTGGCTCGGTGGAAAAAGGCACCTCCAGCCAGGCCAAACAAATTTTGAATAAGAGACTGTGACAAACTAAGGTTCTCAACCTCCAAATTTGTGGCCTTCAAAAGCTCCTTGATGCCTTACATTATTCCACAAAAAGCTTTGGAAATATCAACCTCTCGAGGAAAATCCCTACTTCAGATACTGATTCCCAGGTGATATTCCAGATTAGCCATTAGAGTCAGCTCTTGCTCTATATTTTATACAGATGACATCTGTAAGCTATTTGGAAGCTCTATGTTCTCAATGCAGCAGATCACCAGGGGCTTCAGGCCAAACTCCTGAAATATGGCATGAATTCACTTGCCTTCCTCATGACAGCTTTAATAAGTTTGCCTTTCTGGTGCTTCCCACCTCTTGATCACAGCACATCATCCATCCCATTCACAAATCAGGAGAGAGTTCAAATCCAATTAATTACAGTACTATGGTTGGGTATAAACTTACCAAACTTTATGCTGCAGTGCTGGACATGAGTACAAACAGGAAAATGAGGCACTTGCACATTAATCAAAGCATGATAATGAAAAAAGACTACAGAAGTGTTGGCATGATGCTCACTATTACTGTAATATTCAACATAACTACTTGGAATAACATAATGTGCATAAATAACATATATGGCAGAATAAAAACCAAAAAGCAAGACCAGGATTGAACCACAAGAAGCAAAACAGAAAAATAAAATGGATGATAATTCACAATGCAGCATTAATACCTCCCCCACTCTGTAGGTGGGTTCCAGGCAGATAGCACGACATCTGATTTGGCATTAGCTAAGCAATTTCTCACAACAAATGATCTTGTCGCAAACTCTGCAACTCCAACATCTTTATAATCACGATCAACATTCAATATCTGCAAAACACAAATTATTAGTTTAGAATCAATTTCTTTCATTATTCGTTTTCTTTCTTCTTCCATGGTTCTAAGATAAAATAGTTTGAAAGCAAGAATGCATGCTCCTGCTCACAACAACAAATGCATCCTTGTCTGTCTATTATTTACTTCCATATATATTTGGAAAATCATCATCTTACATATGTTAGAAATTAGAACATCTTTTTGTTAAGGAGAAAATACAACGGAAGTAACACAAAAAATAAAATCAAGTCTTTTATGAGGCAGTCTTCAACAAATCATTACATGTATGAACTGAAAGCATTTTATGCCGTCCACTTGACAACAGTATGTTTTCAAAACAATTGATTGGAAGTCATTTTAATATTTTATATTATAAACTGACTAGCTTCAGTCACTCTATCCACTTATAATGATGTAACCAAGCAGGATTCATTCCATTAGGAATCCAGTAAAATAAGAGTATCAGTCGAACTACAGTCCATCTACCTTGATCAGACTCCCATAACTGTCTCATATATTAACACAGTATATACTAAGCTTAGTTACCAGGAACATTACAGAGAGCGCCCATTTCATGTTTCCTGGGCCCTTAAACCATCCGCAACAAGAAATAACCAGTGCAGACTGACCATTCATTTGTTCACTACCCAGCAACCTACATCGCAACTGCAACTCTAATGGTCATGTTTCCAATGTTGTTGCAGGTCATTTTCTGAAGTTAGGCAAGCAGAATGTGAGAAACAGATTCTTTTGAAGACAAAATCAGATGCAAAGTGAAAAATTTGGTTGAAAACTTGAATGTTAATAATTTTAATGGATTATATATATATATATTTCGTCTTTGAATTTCCTGCTTCTGTCCTAAACTATCCTTGCATTTGAAGAACAATATGCATGCACAATTTATGAGCTAAAAATCAGAAAGTATGAATTTTAAAAATAAAATAAAATGTGTATGCATGTGCATCAAAACTGTTTCTATTTTGTTTCACACTCAACCTCATCTAACCATATTTTCTGTCATCCTGCCATTGCCATCATGTTTCCCATTTCTTGTTTCTGGTAACATAGAAGTAAGCAATCATTTCTTTTGTAACATGTAATTTAACACTCATACCCTATAGGTGCTCTCTTTCCTCAGATTAGCATTTATGGTTTTCAATAGTCTTACACCCCTCACAATGTTAAAAATGGTTTCAAATAATCCAACACATTCGTTCCAAATAAACATGAATTGGAGGAAAGCTAGATCCCCTACAAATCGGCATTTCTTTAGTTTAAGTTGATGGATGGTGCATTAAGTATATCTGTACCTTGACACGTTCATTCAAGAGCAACATACAACATATGAATCTGTCTTTTTTTGGTGGATAATGAGAGCTTGCCCAGTGGTTTCTAGGGTTTTGGATGGTATCTTCCCACATTGACTCTATGTTCTAGGGTTTTGGTAGTATGTTTTCTGCTATTTCCTGACGTACAAGCTCCTGCAAGGGTTCGGTCTTGCAAAGTGGAGGTGGTCATAAGTAGGTCTCTTTGTGATTGATGGAAGCAAGGAATGACGTGAGAAATGATGGGGCTGGGGCTAATATAAAATCATACAAGGATGCTCTAGTTTTTGGTGAAACGATGGTGGTTGGAGAGGGTGCTGCATTTTGTGTTCATGAGAATGGAGGGTCCATACAAGCAAAGGTGCAAACAAATGACTTGCAAGGTGAACAACCACATTTTTTAATCCTTTCAACTAATGAAGAAATGCTTTAAGTTTTGGATAAAGAGAATAGATTAAAAGCTATTGGCATATTCTTTGTTCGTCTTACACCTGAGGCTCTTCTTGCAAGAATTTTTTTTGATGACTGGCTGGCTTCCATTTAGGAAAACAAGTTGGGTTTGTATGTTACTTTTTGTTACATGATTCAAAACGGATTATTCTTTGTTTGCCTCAAAAGTAATAGTATGCAGAAAAGGATTTTAACAAAAAGCTTTTGGAATGTGGTGAGGTCTTTGTTTAAAGCTTTTGCTTGCGACTCCACTACAAACCCTGAGGATGTGATTTTGAACTACACACCTAAGTGGGTTGAAATTTGCAATGTCCCCAAGTTTGTGATTTCTTCTTCCACATATGAATGTGACAGTTTTGATTTCCCTAAAGCTTAATATTTATTTTCATGACTATATATTACTTTGTACTTTGTCTACATGGGTCTATTTACTCCTATAATATTAATGGTTTGGGAGACCTTAATGCTTTCTTCTTTTGTAAGAAGGATGGTCATTTGAAAACGGGTTGACCTCTTTTAAGTAGAAATTCTGAAGACAAAGCTGACGTAGAAACTAATAATGTTCATGTTGCTGTTGGTAAAATGGACATAGATGGTGTTCAAAAAATTGGTGAGGAACTTGAAGAATTAGCCCCCTCTGAATGTTGTTGAAAGTTAGGAAAGCTAACATTGTTATTCATGCTAGTTCTAATAAACAAGATAGCTCTAGTAAACCTCCCATTGAGTTAAACCCTCATTCTCATAATGGCAAGTTGAATGATAATAACAAAAGAGTTCTGGACTGTCAGGAGAAGGCTGACTACCCTGCTGTTAAACTTAACATAGCCAAGCCTTCCAAGTTGATCAATGACAAAGGGTCTAATGGAAAGATTATTGATTCTGGTTCTAAAGGAGTCAAGAATGTCTCTAGAAGACAGAAAATTGTGCCCCAAGAAGATGGGGTTGGTATTGATGGTTTTGTGGTCGGTGGGGTTAGTGGGGGTGTGATGTCTATTGATGAAGTCAAACATAGTTCTTCTGATGGTGGATCGAAGAACAATGCTCTCCCTCCTAATAAGTAAGTTGTTTGCCTTCATTTTTTCTTGTTTTGATGAAAATTTTAAGCTAGAATATTTGAGGCCTTGAAGCTCTTGATAGAAAATATTTAGTTAAATCATTGTGTAAATCTAGACAAAAGTTGGATCGTGTTTTCCTACAAGAAGTAAGTCTGTTGGATTCAATTTAGATTGTGCTTGTAAGGTTATTTGGCTTGGTGCTATTGCTCTTTCCTCAAAACATGTTATAAGGAAGAAAGTGGGGGTGGGCTGGGGCGGGCTATTCTCCTATACCCCCTTTTAGGCCCCAATGTGATTAGCCATGGTATCTCTCCCTTTAATAGGGTGGTGTGTATTGAACTTAATATTGAGGGAAAGATTTTTGGTATCTATTCTACTTATGCCTTTAATGATTACAAAAAAAAAAGTTGATTTGTGGAACTGGTTAACCAATAATTTGAAGGATATCCCATGGGTGTGGTGGAGATTTCAATATGGTTGAGTCCAGTGATGACAAGAAAGGGGGTTGCAAATTTGAGTGGAAAGGTAATGAAAAGTTCTTTTGGGCAAAGTTGAAGAGGAAGAAGAACCTCATTGACCTCTTATTGGGTTGTGAACAGGATAGTAAAGGGATTTGGTACACCTGGTTTAACTTTCAAAAAGAAAATAAAAAGGTGTTTTCTAGATTGGTCTAATCCTCCTACTTTCAAAGGCCTTTACAAGCTTAATGTTTCTCATTGGAAAGATTCCTCTGGTCGTAACACCATGTTTAATTTGTGTGTCTCGAATTTTCGTAAAGGTTTTTGAAGAGACTAACATCTGTAGGTGAAATAAAGCAATGGCTGCTTTTGTTAACTTTATGAGGTTGTTTGGAAAAAAATAAGGCTAAAGATAAGGCAGCTAGGCTTAGAAAGCTTCAAAAATATTTGATTAGGGTGGAAAAATGATCTGCAGTCTACTCCCTTTGATGTTGTTTTGCAAAAGAAGGTCTTGCGTGTAAAGCAATTGATGAGGTGTGATCAAGCTAAGGGTGCTAGGTTCAAAATATAGGTCAATGTGGTTGCATTTGGGGGACATTGGGTCTAAATTCTTTTTCAGATTTTTGAAAGTCGAGCATAAAAGGGAAAAAACTAATGCTATTGTGTGAAGGGCATGCTGATTGAGGATGGAGCTGAAATCAGAAATGCTTTTCAAAAATTTTATGGTTAACTTTTCACATCTGGGAAGAATGATGTTGCTATTTCTAATGCAAGAAATATTGTTTCTAAAGTTATTCCCTGCAAGCTGGGGTTTAAGGATGCTGATGTTTTGAATAATGAACTTTCTTTGGATGAGAATAAAAGTGCTATCTACCATATGAAGAGGGAAAAACCCTTGGGTGTGATGGCTTTCCTATTGAATTTTATAAGGCTAACATCAATTCGATTAGTAAGATCCTGCTTGAGTCTATAAGGAGGTTGTGGTTGAAGGCCCCCTTGGTAGTGAGATTAACAACGGTATTACTAAACTACTGCTTGAGGAAGGTGACCCTACTCAATTGAAGAACTAGAGGCCTACTAATTTGTTTTATGTGTCCTATAAGATATTTGCCAAGGCTTTAACTACAAGGATTTACAAAATTTTACCTAGTATTATGTCTCCCACCCAAACATGCTTTGTGGGGGGAAGATACATATTGGATAATCCTTTAACTAGCTGGGAGGGCATATATTGGTCCAAGTTCTCCTTTAAACAACCCTAGAAATAATGATTCACTTGCAAACACTCTAGTGCTGACCTGAAAATTCCGAACAAGAACTCTAATCAACGCAACTGCAATCCTTGTATAGAATTGCCAAGCAAGAGGCAAGGGTTTTTGTCCTAACCTCTTGAATTAGAATTTGCAGTCAAGGGGTTTCGTCCTTGAATGCACGATTAAAATTCAAACTCAAATGAAGAATGTCAAAATGAAAATCCGATGATCAAATGAAGATAGACACCTCCTTGATATAACTTTTCAAATCAGGCCCTTGGGACCTAAATTTCCCTCCAAGTATTTAAAAAAGCTTTTTAATTTTAATTTTGATGCTAGTGTTTAAAAACACCTTTTATTTTAATTATAGTAATATTATTAAGTTGCCCCTAAAACTAGAAATTATCGGGCCCAATTTAAATAATATTATTGATTATTTTAATCCGAAAAAGGAGACATGACAATAACCTGGTTTCTTTCTTATAATTTTCCTCTTTTCATGTATGTTGCAACAAAGGCAGAGATTATTCACTATTACAGGTAAACAAACAACAAAGAAAGAAGGTTATATGATGTAGGTGTTACAAACTTACAAGGAAGAGAACAACAAATAGGGACACACATGCTATAATAGAGCTTTCTAATAGTCAATTAAAAAAGAAATCAAAAAAACCCAAACGGTAAAATCCTAGCAAATAGACGTTTATCTTGTTTCTGCAAATATTTTTAGGGTTTTTGATTAAATTCAAAACAAAATTCATTCTCATGAATTTTGTGGCTGACTTTCAATGATTTTTCTCTTGTTTTATTACATTTGCCACATTTTGAAAATTTCCAATGAAATTCGGTGAATTCTGTGACTTAACACAAGGGCTAACCTAAAAAAAGGCATACCCCCAAAAAAGTACAATAATAAAAGAAAAAAAAGGCAAGAAGACGCTCTGAGATAATAAACAAAAGAAAACCATCCAAGTAAGCAACAAAAATCCTTAAGTGTCAATGTTCGAAGACATGTCGGAGGAGCCAACAGAAATGTCATCAATCACAATGGGAGTACCAATGCAGAGTCTACGAATGCTCACCAAGGAGAGTCAAGTGCTAAGGGGTCAAGATTGGACAACCCTAGGAGGTAGTTGATGTTGTGTAGAACCCCCCCAAACATTCGAGGCCAAAAAAATCCTCATATGCTAAGGTGAGCTTGCTGGTGAGATTGGCACCATGGAAGGGAGGTGAGAGTTGGTCTTCAACACTTGGATGAGAGAGTCACAACCACTAAAGTGAGTTCTGAAGTGCTGACAAGCCTTAGCTGTAGTAAATTGCAAGGAAGGGCAATACCTCTCTGATCTATATCCATTTATATGTGAATCAAAAGTGACTAAAAGGCACTTAATGACTCCAACAATAGTGGCCGGTTGAAAGAAGTAATCAATCTAGTGGAGAATTGATCATAGGTGGTCTGTGTCGAGCTACTAGCTTGCTTCAAACTGCTTTATGATTTTTATGGTTTTTCATTTTCTTTCTATGCACCCACACTTAGCATGTTTTTGTATGTCCTCTCATTTTATTAAGAAGGGAAATAATGAACTTTTATGCCCTAATTTTTGTATTTCAGCACATGTAATTTGATGCATAATGTACTTATGATTAACATAATCATTGTGTAAAAATTTCTATGGTTTTTTGTCTTATATTACTAGGAGTCTTCTATTTGTTTTTACTATAATATTAGGAGTCTACCATGCCCAAAGCCCTGCTGTCCCCTGTCCCATCTTTGCAATTTTAGGGCTCTCTCTAACCATCCCTGAACTTCAATCCCATCTGCAAACCATAGGTTCTCATAGTTTCAAAAAAGGGCACATCTTGCCTATTAAGCCTTTTCTTGAATGTCAAATACCAAAATCAGGTAAAACAATGTAGTGTCAATCATATCTTAACTCATTATGCTTAACTTAATTTGGGCATCGAAGCAGCTCCGGCACCCTTTACTAACCCTCCCAAGAAAGAAAAGCATGATAGGATATTCCCTCAGATGGGAAGGAAACATTTTGTGCTTATGTAACTGACACATAAATTTAGGCACCAAAGTAGCTCAGGCATCCTTAGCTCATCTTCCTAAGAAAGAAAAGCACAATAGGATATTCCCTAAGATGTGAAGGATAAGTTTTGTGCTAATGTAACTGACATAGTCAGATCATTCACATCCCATATTAGGTGACTAACACTGTTTACATTTACCTTCATTTGAGAAATTCTTTGAAATAAGCAACAAGAAAACTCAGAACAAGACCATAGCAAAAATGTCATACGGAACACACTCAGACTGTCAAATGAAAATTACAAGGCATTTGTCAAAGACACCGCTTCTTCCAATAACATTAATATAATATTTTCAAAAATGACTTGGAAAGTTTTTGAAGTAAAGATAATTTTAAAAAGGAGGAAAAGTAACAATATTTCCTCAAAATTGCATAATTAATTTCTATGTGAAGTGACTTGTTAAATAATTGAAACTTGGTGCCATTTTGCATATGTGACTAAATCAAATAAAAATTACATCAAACAGCACCAATTTACACAAAACCATGTTAAGAGATTCTGTTAAGGTAAGTTAATTTTAGCAAGATCTCCATTAAAGTTTGCAACATTTTACTGTCATGCATCCTGACAACACACACAATTGAATCTACAAGACAGGCAATTCGGCCCTTCATCAAATTTTGCTATTTATATAGAAGAACTGACCATGTGGCTTATTTCTGCTTCTGCAAAAGCCTTGCCATCAGATAACATACTCCAGACAACTTTATCAATGACCCATGAAATACGCATGGCAAAGGAAGGACTTTTATTCTTCTCCTTGTCCATCAACCTTTGTTGTGCAGCTCTCTGCAAAGCTAACCTCAACAATGCAGATGCTGCCTTTCTAGCCTTACGTTTGTTATTCAGTTCTTTCTTCAATTTTTGAACCTGAACAGGCAAAAAGTTAGATAAATAGTTTAGGAATATCATATAGACCTCAGATCCAAATAAACTTCCATTGAACCTCATGCTATGTAAAAAATAAATAATGTCAAGATTTCTGTAACTCAACAATCATATTTCCATACAAAGTGTATTCTTGATTGGGCCCAAATTCTTCACATTCAGATTCTCAACCTAGCTGCACTCATTCAACTATGAGCTAAAAGTAAGTGTTCTACAACTGAATATCTAATAAACTGATAACATGCTCAAAGACAGGCTTCTAGACAGCTAGCATGAAATTCAGCAAGGATCAAGGATAAATTATAGAAAATTAAATTGATGTGTAATACTTTTGTAAAGCAGGACGGCTAATGTCACATGATTACTACATGAAAATAAGGAATTCATTATATTCTGCTCCATATCTTGATATCATCTTAAACCCACGTTTCTAAAAACCTATGGTGTTGTAAAAGAAAAGGCAAAAGTAATGCAATAAGGTAGTAGAATCCAAAAAATAGTCACATAAAACGAGCATCTTTACCAATGCAGATTTTCCCTTCGACATCAACCACAAGGTGTCCTCTTTTTCTGGTGAAAAGTCAGTCTCTGTTAAGCTAAGGAAACCCCCATGTACTGCAATTGTCCTGACATCATCAAGAAGCAGCTTACATTCTCTCTCTGCCTGCTCAAGTTTAACACGAGCCAATTCAACCTCTTCCACTCCATCAGGAACAACCTCATCTGTCTCCTCTTCAATACCTTCTTCTTCATCATCAGGATGTAACAGACTGCTCTTCCTAGGCCTGAAACAATATAACTTTGTGGTGTGAGAAAAAAAAAACAGGATGAAGCAAAACAGAAGAGACACATATGCTTCAAAAGTTTCATTTATCTGATATAATTATGCTTGATTTTAGCAGAGTACTTGACAAACCTGCCTTATAGAAGCTGTTCATGAGTACACTCCCATAAAATATTCCAGAGAGATAATAGCAACAAATTTTGTCCAATGGGTGAAAAAAAAATCAACCCCCCAGAGCTTGAATATATAAAGTCACTTTTTATACTTGACTTCAAAATCTATATACATAAAATTATCTTTGCTATTTAATTCAAAACTTAGTGCCAGCACAATTGAGAAATTGCATTGCTGAAATGCTTAACAGGTAGATAAATGAAATTTAATCTAATCCTTCTTTACTTATAAATAATTAATCATGGCCTAAATAGATCCTAATTACAATCTTAAGAGAGACCATGTAGTCAGAAAGAAAGACAAATAAGAAGTGTTAATGTCCATGAAAAAACAAAAAAGGTGAATGGCGCTCAAAAGTACAGCCTGTTATAAAAGAATGGTACCACGCAGGAAAGTACCAAGATAAGAAAGGTAACTAAATACAAATTGCAGAAAGGTAATAAATTATATTTTAATATAATGTATTATATTAAAATATAATTTATTATTTTATTATATCATATATATATATATATATATAATTGTCGTATCTAGCCATATCCATATTAGGGGGTCTTGAAAAATAGCCATATCCGTATCAGATACCGTATCCGTGTCCATGCAACATTGCAGAAAGGTGAACAAAGTAGGGAGTGAACAATCCTAAAGAGGAAAAACCCAGATCCATAAGACATAGTATACGTATAAATAGTCCTACGTGAGGACCCCTCAAATAAACATTGGGCTGATAAAGAAAATCAAGGAAGAAGCTGTGAAAGGAGTCAAACATTGTAACATCTGCAGCATGACTTGGACCAAGAGAACCAACAACATCATCATCTATCACAGCGAAAGGGCCAAGACAGATTTGAGAATGTTCATAGGGGCATGTCTAAGTCTAAGGAGGCTAGGCTAGACAATCCTAGGAGAAAATCAAGCAATCCTTTTGGAAACTTTCCTAACATCTAAGGCCAAAGAACATTTCGTAGCAAAAAAATAAACAGTAATCCAAGTGGAGAAGGTTCAAATGGCTCACAATCGAGTTGTATATGATAACAAACGGGCATGTCCCCTCCTTCATAAGATATATTTTTCCTAAGATCCTTTTTCCATTTCTTCTACATAACAATTAAGGAATCCATTTGAAAGTTATCCTAAAGTTCATGTTAAAAAGTTCACAATGTACAATGTATTTTTAAAAAATTTCCAAAGTTTGAATTCCAAGCTACTGTCAAGGATATCAGAAATGGCTTCTATTAAATTGGTATCCCTAATCAATGCAGAACAGTGTCGCCACATGATTGTCTAGACAGGGGTATTCATCCAAATCATGATTATATCTAAGGAGATTCAGAAGATCACAGCAAACACACATGCTAGTTTGACAACACAACAAAAGAAGATGGATTGGATTGTAGCAGGATATAGAGATGTCTTCAACTCACCAACAAGTGCACCTTTGCACTCGTAGGAGAAACATAAAATTGATCTGGTCCTTGGAACTTTGCTACCAAATCAACCACTATATAGACATTCAATGCAAGAGAATGATAAAACTGAATGGCAGATATAGAAGCTGATTTAGAAGAGCCAAGTGCCTCACCCTGTGGGAGCATGACTGTGCTCACACAAAAATGTATGATATTAGATAGAATATAATGTTAGACTAAACTTTGTACAAATACATTTATTGCTTATGTTAATGATGTAATAACACCACATTAATTATCTCTTAAAGCAACTTACAATATAAGTTACAAACACCAATCTAACTTCACCGCACAACAATAAATACAAGCATACACATCAATGTGTGTGCCATACAATTCTTTCAAACTTTGTGCATTCATTCTTCTAACATTTGGTATCAAATGTAAGAAATTCCTATTAAGAGTGCACAGATTCAGAGTGAGGAAGCCCATGGAGAGATGTTAAACCAATTAACATAGAAGGAAATTGAAGGGAGAAAGGAGAAATTCTCATAAAATCTAAGTTACTGATCCTGGTGCTAGTTCAGGTTTGGGTTCGCTGGTTTGGTCCGTGGATTCAGCCAAAAAAAATTTGGAGTTGGGTTTGTCAGTACAAAATCATAAATATATACATATTTATAGCCTAATATCAAGAATATTAGACACAGTATACATAATAGTATAATTGTTAGTGTTTTACTTCGCACCTTTCAGTGTGACACAAAACATAATAGATGTGTGGTAGAACCACTCTTCATATTGAAGGGGAAGCTCCCTATAAAATAAAACTAACCTAAAATTGCACATGTACTTGCAATTTACAAACTTTATAGTGTTTTCTAAGGTGTTTTCACATTCATGTTGAATAAACATAAATATGTGATCTTTTTGGGTTTGCAACATGCAAAAGGCTGAAATGCTCTTTTAACACGAGGCAAGGATTTTGTGCTTTTTGACTTGAATCAAATCCTACAAGTAGACGCTTACACTGTTTAGTTAAAAATAGAGATTGAGTCAGGCAAGTGCACATATGGATTGGATAAACACATAAACACAAATGCTATGGTTAAGTAAGACTCAATATAAAGCCACGAGCTATATCTTCAAGTTCACCTGCAATATAAAGCTTGCAAGTTCATTGAAACAACTTAACTTTCAACACACAAAACAACACATCTCAATCAACATTTAGAAGCAAGATGGGCATAATAAATGTCATTGAGTTGATCACAAAATCACAATAAAATTGAATAGCAAATGAATAGCAATTTCAGCATAATGCAGGCATGAGAATTGCCATTCTTCTATATTCCTTGATTGATAATTGATAATAGTAATAATACAACATTCATACCACTAACTACTAACTCCTATGTGCAAAAAACACTTGTTTATACTGTTTACAAAGATTGCATGAAAAATAAATAAAAAAATTAATTGCACTCCTATCCTAACTACGATTGTTTGCATGACATGCAAACTTTATTACAATTTATCTGGTCCACTAATTCTAATGCGACAAACATGCTGCACTACCAGTTAAGTTGACAATTAAAATATTACAAACATGCGACCTCCAATTAAGTTGTAGATCGAATTTATTGCAAACTATGACTTCATGCTCACATCTCTCGCATGACGATCAAACAAAAAGTCAACTATAGGTTAATGCTAAAAATAAGAAATTTATGAATATGCTTTTTCTCCTCAAAAATGATGATGATGATCTATTTTTAGCATGGGCTAAAAAAATTATTTCTTCAAGCGACTCTAGACGATTCTGGGTTGACAGTGCTTTTTTGGTGAATCCTCTGATGAAGTCTGGCAAACTCTTTCAAATCTTGGTGAATTGAATATGAAATTCTTTGTAGAAGTTTTTGAAAATTCACTTTAACACTTTCATTGTTGGCAAAGTTTCGACAAATCCTCTATTTTGATTCTTGAATATTTTGAAGATGCTCCAAAAGCTTAACAACTTCTAGATGCTCTTTTTTTTTTTGATACGTAAGATACTACCAAGGGGGTAGCTCCCATATATATTACTATAAAAAGAAAATTATAGTCATTCATGGAGGATGTATAGATAATTGGGCCCTATGCCTTGGGCAGTTTGTGCAGTCCTCTTTATCAAGTTTTAGATTTTCCCATTTGTATAGATTGTTTGATAAGATCGTATCCTCCATTTGGTCACAAGCTATATTTGCAAGTTGATCCGTTGTGTCGTTAGCTTCTTGGTAGCAGTGTTGAATAGATACATTGTCCATTTTGTCCAGGATGGACCATATGGATTCAGCGATATTTTTCAACTTCTAGTTTTTAACTTTCCTATTACAGATCGTGTGAATACATATTTGGGAATCGCCTTCCACATCAATGTTCGTTAGACCTTTTTCTTGGCTTAAGTTGAGGCCTACCAGGAGAGCTTGAAACTTCGCTTCATTATTCATACCATCCTGAAGTTTTTTAGACAAGGCCCATATCAGAGCACCATTTTCATCTCAGATAATGGTACCTGCACCAAACTTACCTGGGTTTCCTTTAGTTGTGCCATCAAAATTGAGTTTGAGTTCTCCATTGGGAGGCGGGCACCATTTAATTTTGGATCTTTTTGTCTTTTTTGAGGGATAGGGGCCCCCAGCACTGTAGGCGAGAGAATCTTTGAGGAGAGGCCATTTCTTCATGAACATATCGTCCCAACTGGTGATGGGTGAGGAAGGCACACCAGATGCTTTTTGTTTTGCCATAATTGTCTCACAAATACCACTCTCAATTTTTAAGAACTGTCTCCAAACTAGATTCCTTCTCATTTCAAATTTAGTTGTTGTGTTCTCTCCAAATGTGCCACAATATCATTGATGGTCCAATTATCCATACACCTTCCCAGAGAGAGTTCCTTATTTTTGGCCAACTTCGGAAGCAATCCAAAAGATTGTTAGAGAGGGCACCATTCCATTTAATACATCCCTGAAGCCAATTCCAACACCTGTTTGCAACTTGGAGCAATTCAACAGTAGGTGGTTTGCCGCCTCTTCCTCGGATTTGCAAAGTACACATCTGGAGGGACCATGGACTCCAATTGTTTTTAGTCTATCTCTAGTCAGGATTCTCTTGTGACGGGCAGTCCAGGTGAAGGCGTCTACCTTCGGGAGACATCATAGGCTCCAACAAAGATCAACAGGCCAATCTATAACCGATCTTAACTGAATAACTGCTCGATTTAGCCCCCATCCAAATAATCTTTTCTTCTTTGTTATTGATGAATACTTTCTTTATAGCAAGCTCCTTCACCAAAATCTCTACTCTACCATATCTAAGTTTATTCCCCTTGATAGAGTCGATAAAATTGTATGTAAACCTATTCCTCTCAATAGTAGAAGAAAGATGAATGGCTAGTGTGGATGTCAATGGATGGGGCCCATGCATAGTCCACAATAGTATTGAATCCTCTTGTGCCATAGTCTCCTACCCAGCTTTGTCTCTTCTGGTTATCCCGAATGTGGCAATTTGGTCCACTTAGTACAAATGGTGGTGACATCCTTAGCACTATACATCGTTTGAACTGCCATCATGAACCACCAAACAAGTTATTTATCTCTCCCTGATGTTTCAATGACACTCTTTTACATGTTTCAACACCCTTGGAGATGTGAAGAAGATTTGCATTAACACTAGTATGTGCTTGCTCATTCAATTGCCCTTCTAAACTATTGGAAAAATGACATTTCCATAGCCACCTCCCCCCTAAACTACTAGATTTGTTCATTTGCAACTTGGTAGCAAATTGTTTTAGAGGGGCCTTCTTATCGAAGGGGCCATTTGCAATTTTTTCCAATAGTTTGGAAGGGGAATTGAAATGAGCAGCACTCCCCATTGAATTAGCTTCCTCATTCCCCTCACATATGTTCTCAATTTGACTTTGAATTTCAATGTTAGGTTTCGAGCCTCCTAATTGTCACTCATGCTATCAAACTCAGTGACATTGCAAGAAATTAAATTTATCATTGAACTTTACTACATAAATTTAATGGCAAATGCAAGGGCTCAAGACACAAGGATTATCTTTTTTTTCTTAGTTCAAGTTGCACAAAGTGTAGAAGCAGAAGATACACAAAAATTGGAATCCTTGTTTCTTCAACCTTTGTCAAACAAGAATTTCATTTTTATTTTTCTTACTTCAAGTCGCATGAAGTGCAAAAGTAGAGGATGCACAGAAGATGCAATCCTAATTTAACTATTAGTATTAACATTTAAAAATGAAACAAATAAAACTATATATTAAACACTATTTGTTAAACATTTAAATTTCATAACTAAAAACGATTTTCAATTTTCATTTTACTTTTGTTTTTCTTACTTCAGATCGCAGTAGGCACAATAGCAAAGAATAAAAAGGTCAAATGAAAATTAGAAAATCAGCTATATCATTATGCAAATATACATTTTAAGAAATTAAATTTAATATCCTAAAATATTAAATAGTTAAAACAATGTTTAAATACTCTGAAATAGTTATAAAACTCTGAATTGTAAGCAAAATATTTGAAAGTTTACAAACCCTACAAATAATTTGCATATAGGAACATTGAATATTAATTTAAAAAATAAAAAACAGCATTTAATAATAAAAATGCAAAAAATGTCATTAACAATGAATGCTTAATGCAAAAACAAAAATGAAGTTTTACCTTGAAGGTTTTTGATGAATGCTTCAAATGGTTGATTGATGAAGACAATTTAAGTCTTCCTCTTCCTCTTCCTCTTGGTCAATTCAATGATAAAATGTTGAAGGTGATTTGGATTGAGGGAAAGCATGTATATTTATAGTTTTCTTGAAGGTTTTGGGCGTGTGTGTGGGGCCCATTAACACTTTAGAGTTAGGGTTAGGTCATTAAGTTTTTAAAAGAAGGTTTTATAAAAATGAACTTTATTGCTGCTTAGGCTGTGTGGATTTCCCAACATCCTCGGGATGGTTGAAGGACTCCTAGGAGCCCCCATGCCGTCCCAAGGATGCCACGAGATTCCCCCAACATCCCCAACTATCATAGATCAATAGTTTCCAATTAAAGATTGGAAACCGTTCATATAGAGATAAAGACTAAATCAAGTCAAAAAGGCAAATTAGCTCAAGACACTGATTGTGAAGTAATAGTTAATATGGAAAGTGAAGTCATAATTAATAAGGATCATCAGAAATTATATTATAAAAAGGAACGATGATCATAATATGGCAGCATCGATATGACGAGAAATAGTTATCTCCTTAAACATTCGCATTACTCCAAGGCGCCAAGTAATACCCCACGTAAATAATTAATGAAGAGAGTCAAACAAACCATGATCCTAATACAATAAGGTGGCGCTCCTTTGTTAAAAAGAATAAACCAATTATTAAAGCCATGATTATGAAGGGGCAGCATCTTGTAAGAAGGTGTCTCTTCATAATCGCATCCCTTTGAAGCTTTAAAAGGGATCTTTGAAGGATCGAATAATCATCAATCGAATCATTCATTCCCATTCATCAAAATAAGAGCATTCTTATCTGCAATATCTAATAACATAATATCATCTCAGCAGATATAAGCATTAAAAGGCATAGCATTGATGTTTATTGGTTTGACAATATAAAAGATTACATCTGATCAAGGAATTCTGCAGAAATCACAGTCCAAAGGGTTACAACAACAAGTAAGCATCTCAACATTATTGTCCTTTCTATAGTTCTGATCTAGCTGTCATAATCAGGTATGAGAGTTCATTTATATTCTTGATTGTCATTAATAAATATATCAATTATGATTGCATTGATTTATAAACAGTCATCACTAACATTGTAATGTGTAGATAGTTATATTCCATTATTCATAATAATATATCTTATATGCAATTATCCATATGTGATTTATTAACCTCTTATGGGAGGAAGAGAGGAAAGTGCCAAGAGGCCACTCATGGGTATTTTAGAGGTCTTTGTCACATGAGGTATAAGGTACCCATAGTGCAAGGATAATGATGTAATGGCCTTGGCTACTTTGATGTAAGGCATCATAAGAGTACCAAGGAGTCTCATAGAGGCCTTAACTCTAAAGGTATTGGGGATACCACTTGAGTCTAAGGATAGGAGACATTAGAGCCCCATGGTGGATAACGGCAACTCTCATCTCATCTCCCATAGGTTGTTAATAAGTGACATATGAAGAGATAGCAAGTTTGCAATATATATGGATAAAGATCATAGATCATAGATCATGTGAAATATCATGATAGTGAATATGCAAGGCATATTGATAATGATCATAAGAATAACATGTGAAATGTTAATGATATGCAAGGCATATGGATAGTGATCATAAGAATAACATGTGAAATATGAATGATAGATAATATGCATTGAAAGCAATCATAAGATTAACAATAGTGATATGCATTGAAAGTAATCATAGATTGATGATAGTAATGTGTATTGATAGTAATCAATGATGAACTAAAGCTATGAGTTGGCAATTGACCATAGAAATGATAAAAGCAATGTTTTTATGTAAATTATATATGTGGCTTTACATGAAAAAAATATACTAATGTTCTCTTTTGCAAGTTGAAATTTGTGAACAAGATAAAGAGATTTTGATTTGTGACAAGGGGACATTACACCAACAAGGGGGGGAACATCCCAAAAATGTCCCTTGCTTTTGCAGAGGTGTCTCAAGGACGACACTACCTATTGGTGGCAATGGAGGCATGATGGTGGGACATTTTGTCCCTATCCTTGAAACATCCCTATTTAGAAAACTCACCAATTTTAGGGGAAGATGTGTCCCTGTGGAACTATGATCCTATCACAATTAATTTGCATGCATTAGTTTTGTAGAACAATAGTTGCATCCTATCTCAACCTTTAGAAATTAGCCAAACTAATCAAATTTGGTTTGGTCCATAGATTGTCATCCATCTAGGAGAAGCAAGATATATGTGTGGAGTATTTGCTTGGTAAGGAAAAACAAATTATCTCCTATTGAACATGCATGGCATGTAGAGGGAACTTTAGATCTCATTAGTATAAATCATGTGAGCTATCCTCAAAATCATCAACAATCCTCGGTGTGAGGTACTTTTTGTTGTTGGTTGATAACTTATCCAAGAAAACATGGGTATACTTTTTGATAGAAAAGTTTCATTGCCTTGGAACCTTTGTCAAATTTGAAGCATTGATTCAAAATAAAAAAGGTAACTAGATCAAGATAACAAGGTCTTTACACTCCTCATTAGAATGGGGTGGTTGAGAGGAGAAACAAAACTATCATGAAGATGACCTAGAGCATGATGCACAACAAAGATGTCTTGTACAAATATAGAGTGAAGTAGTGAACACGATAGTATATCCCCTGAATAGAAGTTCATGTAAACCCTTGCTAGCTATCACATCTGAAGAATCCTGGTCCAAGCTCAAACCAAAATTAAATATTTTTGTGTTTTGACTCAACTGTGTGTTTTGGTTCTTGATAACAAAAGGAGTAAACAAGATTCTAAGAGCTTGAGATATTTATTTGTTGGACATAGTGAACAATCTAAAGCATATAGATTCATCAATATTTCCACTAACAAAGTTCTAGTTACTTAGAATGTTGATGTAAAAGAAACATAACCTTGCTTTGATTGTGTACACCTAACCAACAAATAGTTAGTGATCAATCTATAATTAGTGTTGTGGTTTCTTTGAAAAATGAAGGCCCTAGATCTTCTTGTACTCCCTCATAGTCACTAGTGTGTTAACCTCTAGTTGATATTTCTCCTACACTAATATACCAAAGACAAAGATAGTTGACTTCAACTCAAGATGTAGTTGCTTCACCATAGATGTCAATAGTGAAGGCACAAATGGTTATTTTCCACTCTTTGGGATGTGAGGAAGGATGGGCTTTCTCAATCAAATGCACGCCCTGAGTGAATGGGGAAACAAATTGTTAGTTTAGATGAGCATATTCAATTTGCTTTTTTTTTGACCTTTTAAAGGTGTTTGAACCGCAATAGTACTCAAAGGCTAGGGGCTACCCTAAGTGGGAAGCCATGCACGTTGAGTATGATTCTTTGATGAACCATACTTTGGAGTTCGTCAAATTGCCTCTAAGTGAAAAGCCCATTGGATGCAAATGGGTATAAAAGGCAAAATATAAAGCCAATGATACTCGGGACAAGTTCTCATCTTATTACAAAAGGCTATTCGCAATAGGTAGGAGACTATGAGGAGACATTTGCTCTTGTAAAGATTGTCATATTTTAGTTGCTTGTCTCCATAGCAGCCGGTTTGGTTGGAAGGTACATCATATGGATGTGAAAAGCACCTTCTTCAAAGGGGTTTTGGATGAGGATGTCTACATGGTGCAACCTAAAGCGTCTCAATTACCTAGCAGTGATCATCTAGTTTGTTGGATTCTTAAATCTCTATACATGGTTAAGTAGACTCATCATATGGAGTGAAAAGCACCTTCCTGAAAGGGGGTTTGGATGAGGATGTCTACATGGTGCAGCCTAAAGCATCTCAATTACCTAGCAGTGATCATCTAGTTTGTTGGCTTCTTAACTCTCTGTACACGGTTAAGTAGACTCCACGAGCCCTGTACATTAAGAGGGATCAAGTTCCTCAACATCATTTGGTCTACACTATGGCCCATGATGTACACAAGATTGAACAAGACAGCACATTCCAATCTTAGACAAAGGAACAAACAAAGGTGGTCAATTGCATGATTATGCATCTCCCTCGGTTTTACCCTTTGAAGCATCCATTCACATGGGATGAGAGCCTACCAATGTCCAACACAACTACAATTAAGCCATTCATGGCTCCATAAAACACAACCCATTTGAAGTATGTCTCAAATTTCAACCACTAATGCCTATTGATGTAGCATTGCCAATCATATTGTAAGAGGCATCTCTTCATGCACAAAGGGATTTGGATAAGGTAACTAAGTTTGTTGAATATATTCAACGCATTCAATATGTTCATGCAATTCTATAGAGAACTAGTGAAAAATATAAGCAACATTGTGTCCCTCATCAATTTCAAGTGGGTGACAAAATATCACCACATCTACAAAAGGAGTGGCTCAAAGGTCCAAAAGAAGCAGCTCAAATCTATGTAATATAGGCCATTCATCATAACAAAAAAATGGCTGAAAATGCATTTTAAGTCAACTTGCCACCCTGCTCTGGGTTGCACACAACGTTCTATATAGAGCTGCATTGCCCTTCCTTTCCATTGCTCTAAGAGATATCAAATGTTTAGTTGCAGAGCACAGAGTTGAATCCTAATTGTATGATACCGATGACTTCCTATAGCAGTCAAAGAAATGAAGCAGTAGCAGATTCCACTCTTCCAAGAGGTTAAGGCAAGGCAACCCCAAATTCACTATAAACCAAATTCAATATAAGTTTCCCCACTTGGTACAAAAATTGGAAGCAATGGGGTCCATTGTTTGTCAAGGAGGGATAAATGATTGAAGAAGCAGTTCAGGTCGTCTACAATCTAGCAGTTTTGGACAGAATTCTGAAAATCAAATTTTTTTGTATTTTCTATGTTTTCTTATTTGCATTTTTGGGGACCTTTGGAGCAGAACTTTCCTTTAAGAGTTTCTTTGAATGCCCCTATAGGATGGCAATGTTTCTTGGGGACACCAAAACGAGTTCACAAACCCAAACTTTCCAATGCATATTTGAAGTTTGAATTTTGAGCAGTGGTCAAAGAGTTTGACCTTGGCAACTATCACCACCAAAATGGTACTACCCCAACAATTAATTTCAGTTTCAAGATATTTGTCGCTATTACTAAGTTCATTTTAACATCCAAGGACACATCACCCCATGAGGAATGACTCTTCAATATTCAACGAGTACACTTCATTTACTCTTTTTAGTATTTTTAAGTTTCTACATTGCAAAGCTATAAAATAAATGGGATTGAAATGAAGAACTCAAAGTTCAAGGCACACATCTCTCCTGCAGAGACTGTCCTCTTTGTATAACCCTCTTTTGCAGTCAAATCACATTGTTGAGTACTTATAGTCTTGTTCATTTTCATTCAGCAACTATTTAATTCTTGTTTATAACCAATTAAGTCCATAGCTAGTGTGTTGTCCCTCAAATTACAACTTCAATTCAGATCAGTGCCTAAGGTAAGCACAAAAAGCATTAGAAGCACTGTTCCATGCAATTGAACTAGAGCTCTGAAAGTTTGGTGAAAAAATTCCACTTCCATTACAAAGAGGTTGGAAAGGGAAATAGTGAACTAAATCCACTCCTAGCTCATTACTAACTATTTACCATTATAATTAAAAACCTTAACCAATTCATTTTACTATTAACCTTATATCATTTGAACAACGTAAATTCAAGACTGTTACGAATGATTTGAACATGGATATATCCCATCAAAAGCATTTAGCAATGACTTCTGGTTTTCTCCATCTAACTTTTAAAATACCAAACCCCCGCAGGCAAAGCAGGGAAAATGAATTGCAAGGGACCTTTATCAGCTTCATATTATATTTTATCATCCTAGAAACATAGAAAGAAATGCAATCACTTGCCCTCTCATAAGTGCATAACACTTTTAACAAAAGGATTACTCAGCCTGAAACATTTGTGCAGAATCACAGAATGACAAATAAAACTATACAATTACTAAGGACCAGTACTATTGGATCACATTGTATGATTAAAATACTTTTTGAACCTGCAAACAAAAAGCACACTATTTAAATAAATCAGTTTGACTACAATTACTTACTTGGGAAGCCTTGCAAGGAGAAGATTACTTAAAATATCCACCATAACATGAAACTGGCGAGATGTCATTGTAGCAGTTATATTTGAAGAATTAAAATAGAGCTCTTTTAAAGGCTTGACCTGCAAGAAGAAGAAATAGTTACATCAAGCATACCGAAAGTAACACTTGGAAGCCCTTGGTATATTACATCTCTAATTAGAAAGTGAAATAACAAGAAAAATAGAATATTTCATTAAAGCACAGCATTCTCAAACATATAGCAAGATACATCCTTATGGACACCAAGTCATACATCTCTAGGTAATCTTTTGGTTCAATTTCCCGACCCTTGCACCAAATCTATACGCATTTTGATGATCAAAATAACACATAGCACGCTAGTTATAAATTATTCATATAAATAAATTAATATTTCTGAAGATTTAGAAAAAGAAATGTTTCAAAATATTTTCCTCCTCAAACTGAGGTTATTCCTAGAAAGATAATAAAAATGTAATGGATTCATCATAGTAATTTCACATTACAACTTATTTTGTAGCTAAGTTACAAGAAATAAAATGCTTGACTATCATGTCTCTTTTTTCGGATTAAAATATTTAATAATATTATTTAAGTTGGCCCTGATAATTTCTAATTTTAAAGACAACTTAATAATATTATTATAATTAAAATAAAAGTTGCTTTTAAACACTAGTACTAAAATAAAAATAAAAATAAATATTTTTAAATACTTCTAAAAATTTGGTTTGAAAGGCCTATTTTTGAGCACTACAAAAGAAGGCAACCATCTTCATTTGAGAATCATCATTTAAGTTATCCTTTCGCATCCAATTTTCAGATTTGAGCAGTTTGTTCAATCTAGGGCATCTAAGGATGACAACCCTTGGTTTGTTCGGGGTTTGAAAGGATGAAAACCCTCTTGAATTCCACATTTGGGATCAAGGACGAAAACCCTTGTTTCCAATCTTGGGTGATTCCCTCCAGGACTCACAATTGTGTTGATTTGTGGAGGATTTGGATTTTGCTACAGTGTCGCAACAATGCCACTACAGTGTTCTTTGCAAGCAAATATCATCATTTCATCACCAAAGCACATTTGAAGGTTTATATATTGAGTTTCAGATTTTTGGTGGTTTTTTTAAACATCATATAGAGCTGGATCGGAGATGTTTCAGTCGACCCTAATTGAGTGCCACATTGGGAGGGATAAATTCAGTTATTTTGGATATTAGATCAGTTATACCAATTGTTGTGAGCATCATTTCAGTCATTATTCATCAGCAAAATGGAGAATAAATCATATTTTGACATGTTGCCAATGTTTCCAAGACAAATCTGATTTTTACAAGTATATTTTGACAATTTTTCAAGGGTTTCAAGGGCAGGTCAGACTTCAATGGCCAATTGTACATCTTCAGCCAATCATCATACCGTTTCAAGAAAATTCATAAAATATCATTTGTAGTAGTTTTCAACAGCAAACAAGGGTTTCTACCATTTTTTTGAAATTTTTGCAACAATTTGTGCCTCTATCCCAGGCCATACAATAGCTGAGTGATAAAAGAAATCAATAAAAAAATATTTTATCATCTCTGTACTTATTATCAACATTTACAATAAAATAGAATAAATTTTTGAGGGTTTAATATTGCTAGGAATGAGCATTTTATCCACCTAGGGTTTATGGTTTGATGATATCAGCAAATAAGGGTTTTAAAATTGTAATCAGTTTGTGTACTTGCAATTTGAATTGATTTTGTTTCATAAAATTAGAAAAAATATAATAAAATATTGCATGTTTCCAATTGAGAAATTTACAGTGGTATTAGAGCTTTGATCTTGCCAGCCTACAAGGTTAGATTTAAATTTTAATACAACATAATGGGAAATCAAAGAGAAAGATCTATAGATCCAATTGAGAATTAAATTTTAATACAACATAATGGGAAATCAAAGAGAAAGATCTATAGATCCAATTGAGAATATCCTGGAGCAATTGAATAGGAGATTAGAATAGATTTGGAAAGATCATGAGACACAATGCCAAACTATTTCCTAAGTTGCAAAGGTTGCATATAATCGTTGTGGGCAATGGAGTTAGATGTTGTACTTGTTGGCCCAAGTTTATTCACTTGTCAGGCATGGGATCTAGACTCTACAAGTGCATGGGAGTTTTCAAACATTGGGGAGAAGGCATTCTTCGTCCTCACATCAAAGAGGAGCCTATGGAGAGTCGGTCACCTTTGTTGGTTGATCCTAGTCGAAGATGGAGAGGTATAATCAGACATTACATCATAGGTCTTGCTAAAGTTTGCATTTATGATGTGATTCATGAGGTCAAATTGATTTTCAAAGAGGTGATAAAATTACGAGTTGTACATTGAAGATAGTAGATTTCACAACACCCTCTGGCAGGAGTTGTCTCACTTGATAGGTACAAAATCTAGATTACATGGACATTACATTTTGATTCATGACGTTGGCACAATTACACTTGAGTATCTGAGTTTGCATAGTGTTTGTTGGTAGGAGATGCATCATCTAACAGGTATAGGATCTAGACTCTATGGATATTACAACATAATTCATCATTTGGGTTTGCAATTGCTTGTGGGCAAGGAATTTTGGGAAGGGCGGAGTATCATGTCCTCTTTTTCAGATTAAAATAATTAATAATATTATTTAGTGGGGCCCGATAATTTCTAATTTTAAGGGCAACTTAATAATATTATTATAATTAAAATAAAAGGTGTTTTTAAACACTAGTACTTCAATAAAAATTAAAAAGGTATTTTAAAATACTAATATTAAAATAAAAAACATTTTTAAATACTAAATAAAAGTATTTTTAAATATTTTGGAAATTTGGTCTCAAAGCCCATTTTTTAGCACTATAAAAGGAGGCCCCTATTTTCATTTAAGAATCATCATTCAAGTTATCCTTTTGCATCCAATTTTCAGACTTGAGTAATTTGTTCAATCTAGGACATCCAAGGACGAAAACCCTTGGTTTGTTTGGGGTTTGAAAGGATAAAAACCCTTTTGGATTCCACATTTGGGATCAAGGATGAAAACATTTGTTTCCAAGCTTGGGTGATTGCATCCGGAAATCACAATTGTGCTGGTTTGCGGAGGATTTGGATTTTGCTACAGTGTTGCTACAATGCCGCCATAGTGTTTTTTGCAAGCAAATATCATCATTTCATCACCAATGCACATTTGACGGTATATATATTGAGTTTCAGATTTTTGGTGGATTTTTTGAGCATCATATAGAGTTGGATTTGAGTTGTTTCAGTCAACCTTAGCCGAGCACCACATTGGGAGGAAGAAATTCAGTCATTTAGGCTATTAGATCAGTCATACCAGCTGTTGTTCGCATCATTTCAGTCATTATTCATCAACAAAACGGAGAATAAATCATATTTTGACATGTTGCCAATGTTTCCAAGATAAATCTGATTTTTACCAACATATTTTGACAATTTTGCAAGGGTTTCAAGGGAAGGTCAAACTTCATCAGCCAGTCGTACATCTCTAGCAAGTTGCCGTACCATCTAGGGTTTCAAGGAAATTCATAAAATATTATTTGTGGCAATTTCCAGCATCAAACAAGGGTTTCTAGCATTTTTTTGACATTTTTGCATAGTTCCACGGGGACGCGTCCCCCCCCTAAAAATGTGCCGTTTTGGAGACGGGGACGTTTCCGAGACGGGGAGACGTCAGGGAAACGTCCCCCCCCCCCGTCCCCCCGCCGAATCAAAAGACATTTCTCTTTTGGGGGACGTCTGGACGTCCCCGAGTCTTCCAAGCGTCCCCCCTCGATACATTAAAATTTTGTTTTTTTTTTTTAAATCAAAGATTCAAAAGGTAAACTGCGTTAGGTTTTCATTGAATCATTTCTCACTTTATTTTCACCGTTGGCTTTCAAGTCTTCAACTGCGTTTTTCTGCCTGCACCGTCGAATCACAGGTGAGCACTGAGGGTTTCACTTTAGTTTCAAAGTTACAATTTCAAATCGTTTTCACTTTTCCTTCCTCGTGGGTCGTGGGATGAATCACGATTGACATGCTGAATGCCTCAAAGAGATGGCATCGCGTGGTATATCCCACGCAATGCCATCTCTTTGAGGCATTCAGCATCAAAAAAAGACTAAAAGTTCAAAAATTTTAATATTAAATTTTTAAAATTAAAAAAAAAAACGTTTCTAAATTCTAAACTTCTAGTTCTAAAGCCTTTTCGACAAATCCATTTTGTGCATATCCTACAATCGTTGCAGTCCATACTGCCTGCGTCAAAATGGGAGCTTTGGTTTTAATTTTTTTATTTTATAAAGGATAGAGGAATTTTGCCAGATGTTGTGGTTGCAAGTGCAACTGCACTATTAGACATGTATGCAAAGTGGAAGCAGCAAGCACAGACAAGGCACGTGAACTGTTTGACAAAATGCCTCAAAGAAATGTGGTCTCTGCATAGACAAGGCACGTGAACTGTTTGACAGAATGCCTCAAAGAAATGTGGAAGCATAGACAAGGCACGTGAACTGTTTGACAGAATGCCTCAAAGAAATGTGGTCTCCCTCAAAGAAATCAAAATGTGGTCTCTGCATAGACAAGGCACGTGAATTGTTTGACAGAATGCCTCATTCTGTCAAGGTGTGGAAGCATAGACAAGGCACGTGAACTCACGTGCCTTGTCTATGCAGATACCACATTTCTTTGAGGCATTCTGTCAAACAGTTCACATGCCTTGTCTATGCTTCCACATTTCTTTGAGGCAATCTGTCAAACAGTTCACATGCCTTGTCTATGCTTCCACTTTGCATACACGTCTAACAGGGCAGTTGCAACTACAACATCTGACAAAATTCCTCTATCCTTTATGTTTTAGATGGATGTCCAACTCTATACCCTATTCCAAAGCTCCCATTTTGACACAGGCAGGGAGGATGCTGGGCTGGCAAAGGTTGTGGAATTTGGCTTTACACCAGCCAATTGCATTTGCTTTAAAAGTTTAAAGTTTAATATTTCTAAAGCCTTTTCAAGTTTCAACAAATCCATTTTGTGCATATCCTGCAATCATTGCAGTCCATGAGACCACATTTTGATTTTTTTGATTTTCATTTTTTTTCTTAACAATGAAGTTGAACATTGTTTTAACTTTTTTCAATTTTGATTTTCTTTTGCAGGCTGCAGCATCATCATCATAATGAGTTCACAGTCACACAGCATAAGTGATAATGAGGATAGAGAGGTTGAAGTTCACAGTGAAAATGACTCATCTCAATCTGATGATCGGGATCCTGATTTTGAAATAGAAGGGGAGGGTGAACATGCCTCAAATACTCGATCTCACTCTCAAACTGACACAAGTTCCGTTGGGAGTAAAGCTCGTGATAAGTGCCCTTCACGATTCCTTCAAAAATGGGCCAAGGGCCCCTTTGATCCAAAATCACCTTTAAAACAATTTGCATCTAAGATAGAAGCAAACCCTGCGGCAAAGGGGGGTACTAGAAAATGGAAGTGCAACATATGTGAGCTTACATGGTTTGGAAGCATTACAAGAACTAATGCTCACTTTCTTCTTGTTCGAGGCAAAGGTGTAGATGTATGCAAAGTTGTGGATGGTAACTTGAAGTTCAGGGCTGAAATGTTAAAATTATGGGGTTGTAAAGAGGATGAAGCACCACCTTCTGTTATATTGCCACAAAGGAGTAGGGGTGATCAGATTTCTAGTACTACTTTGCAGACTCTAAGGCCACCAAATCCACCCAGTTCAAGTGCAGCACAGCCTAAGGGGAAACGTAAGATGGCATCTTCACAACCATTGGCAGATTTATTCAATGTGCAAGCAAAGGATGAGGCAGATGATGCCATTGGCAAATTCTTCTTTGCCAATGGCATTCCATTCCATGTGGCTCGCTCTCCTTATTATAAGGAAGCTGTGTCAAAGATAATAAGGGCAAGACAATCATATGTGCCACCAGGGGAGACTAAATTGAGGACAACAATCTTGGATCAACACTATTCCAAGATTAATATTTTGATGGAGAAGATGAAGAGAACCTAGATCACAAGTGGATGCAGCATAATCATGGATGGGTGGACGGACATTGGGCACCGTCCACTCATTAACATCATCGTTACATCTACAGCAGGCCCTTATTTCCTTAGGGCTATTGATTGTTCTGGGCATAGCAAGGATGCCCATTATCAGTTCCAGATCCTCAAGGATGCTATAGAGGAGGTTGGGCCACAAAATGTGGTGCAGGTAGTGACAAATGCGGCCCATGTGTGCAGAGCTGCAGGGAAGTTGATTGAGGCAGCCTATAGACATATTTGGTAGACTCCTTGTTGTGTGCATGCTATGAATAATGCACTTAAGGACATGGGTAAAATCAGTTGGATCAAATCAATTATCAGTGATGCTAGAGATGTGCAGATGTTTATCTGCAATCACCATACTTCACATGCACTTTTCAGGGCCTTCTCCAAGAAGGAATTCTTGAAGCCTGTAGAGACTCGGTATGCATCATACTTTATTCTCTTGGAGAGGATGCTTGAGTTGCAAGAGCCATTGCAACTAATGGTAATGACAACAGAATGGAACCGATGGCCTGAGTCAAAGACACAAAAGGGATTGAGGGTTAAGGAGGTGGTGACGAATGATGTCTTCTGGGCTGATGCCAAATATATTGTCTCCATCATTCAGCCAGTCTTCATAGTTATTAGATTTGGGGATTCTAATGCACCTTCCCTTGGAGAGGTATATGAGTGCATTGATTCCATGCTTGATCAAATGAAGACTATTGTGCGAGAGAAGGACCCCACAATGCAATTCTACACCGAGCATATTCATCCAATCATTCAACGTAGATGGGAGAAGCTCAACACTCCCTTACACATGGCTGCCTATGCATTGAACCCAAAGTGGTACATACTTAGGCCCGGTAGAATCACACCTATAGAGGATGCTGAGGTGAAGGAAGGGTTCATGAAGGCCATTGACAAAATGTATGATTCTACAGAGGCCAGCTTGCTTCGTACTGAGTGGTCAAAATTTGCCACTCTTTGGGGATATTCAGAGGTAGCCCAAATAGATTTGGAGACAATGTCACAGGAGGACCCCAAGTTGTGGTGGACTATGCATGGGCCTAGATCTTTGATTACTACTCTAGCCGTTCGTTTGCTGTCCTAGGTTTCTAGTTCTTCTGCTGCTGAGAGGAACTGGTCTACTTATAGCTTCATCCACTCTATTAAGAGGAACAGGCTTACTTCTAGGAGGGCAGAGAAGCTTGTGGCTGTACATAGTGCCTTGCGTCTCATTGACCGCACCACAACTACATACAAGGAGAGTCCAGCAACCAAATGGGATGTAGAGCCAGAAGAGCCATCACAGATAGATGAGGATGCTACACAGACAGGGCTGGTTGGTATTGGTTTAGATGAGCTTGAGCATTTGGGGTCCAGCAGTTCCAGTGATGACGAGATCGACATGGAGCTTGGGGATGATTAGATCATTGGTGGCACCAGGCCATTAATCATTTTGGCATTTACTATTTAGTATTTACTATTTCAATATTTTGAACATTGTTGAAACTTGATTGTAATTATGAACAATGATTATGAAATTCAAATTATGAAACATCTAGTTCTCGTTCCAATGTCTATTAAATTTAAGTACATTCACATTGTTTCAATGTTCACTAGTTCAATGAAATCATGGCAATGTGTTTAAACTCTAAACTTTACTTATTCCTTAGGCTTCTACAGTTATACATCTTTTTATAACTAATTTTTCAAGTATTATATGTATTTCAGCACCCCGCTCCCCCGCCCCCTCCCCCCCCCCCCCCCGCCGTCCCCAAATTTAGCCCGCCCCCGGTCCCCAAACCCAAAACGCGTCCCCTGTCGTCCCCCCAGCCCCGTCCCCGAAACTCCGTGGAACTATGCATTTTTGCAGCAGTCCGTGCCCCTGTCCCAGGCTGTACAGCAGCTGTGAGTGATTAAAAAAATCAATAAAAAATTATTTAATTGCTATTTATCATCTTTGTACTTTTTGATCAGCATTTGCAATAAAATAGAATAAATTTTTGAGGGTTTTATATTGCTGGAACTGATCATTTTATCCACCTAGCGTTTATGGTTTGATAACATCAACAAAATAAGGGTTTGAACTTTGAAATTTGTAATCAGTTTGTGTACTTGCAGTTTGGATTGATTTTGTTTCATAAAATCAAAAAAATTACAATAAAATATTGCATGTTTCTGATTGGGGACATTACATTGACATAGTATAGTATTTTCATCCATCAGGACAAAAGTTCTTGTCTTAATATAAAAAATATTTTACGAATAGGATATCTGAAAATTATTCTAGTATTATTGTGGTTAGTTATTGGTAAGAATTCAATTTTGAAGCAATATTTAAAGTTTAAACAACAAGAATGGTACACTTTGTGCCTGGAAAATACTTTGTAACAATGCAAGAGCTAAATTATGCTGGTACAAAATGCTAAACAATTATAAGTTTGTTTTGATTCTATTCAGATGCTACAGAACGCATGGAGAAGACAGTATTGAAGGAATTGCACCTTCAAATCAGCTGTTCCTCCTTTAAATCGCGTGTAACGGAAATACATTGTGCATGGCATAAATACACGCTCCAGCAGTGCACCAGTACGCTTAAGTTCAGGGGAACTTCTTGGAATTTTAGGAAGCCACTGCAGCCCAGCTCCAGGGTCAACATCTGTAGGAGCTACATGAGCTTGTACATGTTCTAAGATCACTGAAAGCTCCCGGCGCTTCCATGTCATTTCAGGTGCAGATCCAGGTATATGCATGCCTCCAGCTAATGCTTGCTGAATCATTTCAAACCCAACATTTAACACAGAATGGAAGGAGCGAGCCAAGACCCGTCCACTGGCTGCAGCAAGTAAGAATGCACCCTAGAAACACAAAAACAGAATTGTTCATAGAAGCAAAGAGATCAAGCTGAAACTGCATGATTCCAAAATAGCGGGCATAAAATGTTCAAAATCATTTTGTAAATTGCAGATGTGCTCTTGGATGCAAAGGATCATTTCACGTGGCTAGGGCAGTTTAAAAGTTCAAATTTTCATCGGTACAAATCCTTTCTAACATTTTGAGTAATATTATTACGACAGACCAAATTTTCATTTCAAAAGGAACTTAGGGCACATATTATTTGATTAAAAATGGAAAAATTAGCCACAGAAAAATCACTACAAGTATGTATCAAACATTGAGTGCATAGAAAACACAGTAGCAGGTTTTATTTCTTTCTGCAAGAAGAAATAGACTTGTGTTACATCAAAAAATGAAATATATAAAGAAAAGTGATGCAAAATCGAGACACTACCCTAACCGAGTAATAAGTGATAGCAAATCCAATTTAACACAACAATAAAAGTTCACTCTATATTTCCTCAGCAGTAAGAACTTAGCACAAACCTAATCAACTAGGGTCTAGAGACTAGAAATTTTTGAGAGTTCATGCCACAGAAACATCTTCCAAAGCCTTCAAACGTGACCTTAGATTTCTCTTTCTAGAGGGAGAAAAGAAGCAAATAGTATAATAACCAGCCATAAGAACCATGTATGGTTCTTAAAAAATGCTAGTCATTTCAATGTGGCAGTAGAATTGCCAATGTTCCCAATCTAAATAGAAATTTACATATAAAGCATATTAACAATTCACCGTGCTTCTAAAATCTTGTTCAATGTTAAAATTCTCTACGAGAATCAACAATTGGTAATGTAATACCAGAAGTAACACAACTCAGTAACCAAGCTCCTCTTGAATCTTTATTTCAGCTTAAAGCATTTCCAACAATCCATACCACTCAATAAGAATTCTACATAGGGAATTCCCAATAATGCTTAGCAATGTAATTTGAATTACAAAGTGTTACGATGTTTTGGAATTAATGCACCGCAGACACCATGCTTTTGGTATGAAAATATATTTACATTAATCTTTGGCTAAAGCCATAAAGATGCATATTATGAAAGATAAACCATTTTTTACCCGTTGACTTACATTTGCTTCTTCTGAATGAAGATTAAACTGTGGCTGAACGACATTCACCATAAAGTGCATTGTACCCTCTTCTTCTGTCTCATCTATAGTCACCTCTTTAAGCAGTGCTGAGGACATTCACGAATATCAAAAGAAAGAATCAATTCATAGATTTATATTTACAATGTCAGACAACTTGCAGTTGCAAAACTATACAAGTACATTTAGAAGAAACTATACAAATATAATGTGCATTCACAAATTGAATGTAAGACTAGAATTCAATATTATACAACACCTTATGTTCCATTTTCATAGAAAGTAAGCAATCAAATTTAATCTCAATATATTGATAGTCACTTTATGGAATATACATGACACGAAAAATGGCATACCTGATGAGGCAGATGATGAACAACCCGTTTTCCTTGAAGGAGATGGAGAAGAGATTACTTTGTCCCCATGTATAGAGGATGAAGAAACGTGTGAACTTTTACTTTGCTTTGGAGATGTCGAAGATCTAGAAGGATCATCTGAAGGAAGTCCTGTCCCTGCAAGCTTCTGTTGCTCCTCAATCATCTTCCTCTGAGCATACTGCCTGGAAGGGGATGGCTTAGGAGACTCAAATGCTTTTGCTATTTCACCAACCCATGCCCAAACAGCATCTCTATTTTTTATTGTCCAAAGAAGTTTAAGTCCATACACAAACACACGCTGGCAATTGTCAGCTAATACTATATTATAGCCATCATCATCACTGGGATCAGAGAGTGTTGCATCATTCTCACTTCCATAATCAAATTCTGACCTAACATAAGTAGCCTCAAGACTTCTTATACTCCGTCCTTCTTCCTGCCATGATAGTAGCCTTGTAGGGTCAACCTTTGGAGACTGCTTTCTGATAGTAAAATAGTCTGTATAAAGTAGCAAACCATCCTCATTGGATATGTCAGCAGTGATTCCACTTTCCCTATGCTGTTCATTACCAACACTGTCAGTTACTCCTTGTGGCTGCTTAACTCTTTTAGAATTTTGAGAACATTCTTCAATACTGCTTGTGCTTGAGTCCATCAGCTGTGCCTTCAGCACATGAAGATCTAAACCTTGGTACACCTGATCAAGAGGATCGCGCTTAGACTCGAAGGTGTAGCGCTGTCTCCCTCGGCTGTAACAGAGCTCATATTTTAATTTTTTCATATTGAAAGTCAATCCATTTGCAGGATCATCACTTCCTAGAGGAACATGCTTGATACAAGTAGGGGTTGCATCAACACGTAGCATAAACTCAGTCATGACTTTATCAAGGGATAAATTCCCTGATCTGGTTGATCTTGGGATTCCAAAACGAGGCCATTTGGAGAAAGAACGAATTTTATGAGGTGGATTATAATATAAATTCCACCACCTGAAAATCCAGATCAAATCATGGGCACCCAAATTTGCTGTTGGAACACCCATTGACACTATACCCAATTTTCCAGGAGGAAAGACTGAAGCAGAATCATAAAAATTCCTGTTTGTGTTGGACCTTCTGGCAGTAGGAACAACCTGAGTTTTCACTTTACTACTAAGCCTATCTGCATCTCCCATGGAAGAGGATACTTCTTCAATTGGTTCCATAGAATGTGAGGGTTTCAAAGAGAAATTCCAGCGAAGAGAAAATGATGTAGAACGAAAAGGATCATAGACTTTCTTTCGGGGTTCAAGCTCACTGGGAAGTGCATGCAAATAGTGGTTGAGAGGGTTCCCTGACTCGCATTCCCAATTCATTGTTATATCAAGTTGAAAGGCCGCTGAATAAATATATCCTCCCCTAACTTCAACTGGTAGCTTCAGGTTATAATTCTTCAGTAAATGCTCCAAGCTGCTAATACAAATGTTAAATTCCTTTGCATAAAATGTAAGCCGGCCTTCTGATTGTTGGATGTCCATGATACTGGCAACAATTTGCAATTTATCAATCTTTTCATAGGGATCAGTTGTTGCTAAAAAATTCCATTTAAAATCAGAACAACGGATACTGTTTCTACCATGAATATAGTATCGCATATCATCCCACCAGGGCAAGCTTCTTTCCTTTTTGGCTGTTTGATTGTCTGTGTGAATGTGACTACCAGATGGAAATAGAACAGAACCAGGAACATTTCCTGAAGGGAATACACCATTGTTTCGAATACTTAAATTCGCTTTCCTAAGAGCTATGGTAAAGGCATAGCTTAGATCAGCAATAGCTGGTTCAAAACCCACCCCATAGGCAACTTCTGCTTTCTCAAATTCTATAGGCAACTCAGAGTACATTTTAAGTGGTGGAGTAGTACCACTCATAGACCGTAGCATTTCAACTTTGTGCCATCTACCAACATACACATTTTGAAAATATTGAGGTGGGAATGTTGTTGCCTACATCCAAAAAGTCAACTGTCAGAATGATAATTGCCTCAGTTTTGACAATTCAAACGTCCTAATAGATGCATATTCCATACACAGATGCAGAAAGTGTCAACCATCCATCAGATCATAGGTGGTTTGATTCTATTCCTAAGTTTCTCGCAATCTTATTGTACAGCCCAGTTGAAATATACCATCCTCAATGTCAATGCCAAAGGTTGAATGCACACACAAAAAAGCATTAAATAAAGTATGGTTTTACACCATCACAGATTCATTAGCATTTAATATGATTTGGTAAATATTAAAAAAATTAAGACATACTACTATTTAAAAATTGCTTCTGCAGTAAATGGAATTCTGAATGATTGTTCAAAACAATCAATCAGCTTTAATCTGTAGATAGTGTTTATCACAAACAGCATAGATATACATTATAAGTGCCATTAAAATACACCCAACATCCATGCATTAAGTTTTTACTCATCATCTATGCCATACCCACCTCCATGAATTTTGATTAATTCAATGATTAAAAAGGAAAAATAAAGGCATGATATGTAAGTTCATTCAAAACCATAGCTGCAATCCAAAAATAAACTTTGGACAATAAATAGCCCCAAATTGATAAAATCTATTTTACAGCAAATGAGATGGTCTCTCCGGGTGTCCAAAACAATAAAAAATTGAAACAGATTCAAAGAAAAAAGAAATGCCTTTGGAAAGAGCAAATGATAGAACTTCATTTTAATTAGAGACACACATACAAGCAGAAGGCCTCAAATATGTGATCTAATTGAAGAAAAGGATTATGCCTCTCAAAATCGAAGGGAGGAAAATTTAGGACTGGCAATAAACAAAGAAAATACTGATTAAAATGAAAAATAAATGTGTGGTAACAGAAGATATGTCGGCATAGAATCAGTTATAGCAGGATCAGCTTATGATAGATGAAATGCTTAATTAAAATACAAAAGACCATATAGCGTAAAATTAGATTTTATTAATCTATTGACAAGAAATTTGGGAACTCTCTCAAGGCATGGTTTTGAAAATATGCATCAACAACAAGCCTTCTGGCAACATCCTTGCAACATCCTTGAAAAGTCATTCAGTGTCAATGCTAGCCTGCTAGGCAACAGTAAATATTTTTTATGTCAACAGGCACACCTCACAATAGAAACTGTGTCACAATGTTAGAGTTTTAATTTGCACCTTTCAGTGTGTTGTGACGTTTTCACACATCGCCCCATTGCAAATGGGGACCCCCTCTCTTTGTTTTTAGGTCTTAGGGTTTGTAGGTTAGGTTTTGGTTTTGCTCATCTTTCACCAACTTTCTTGCTCAAAATCCATGAACATTTGACTAGGAAGGAGTGTCAACACACTTAGCTCACAGGGAATTTAAGGAATACATAAACATGTTGAAGCAATGTAGTAAAAGAATGATTTTCCTGAGGATAAATGAAACCCTAACTATCATTCCTCAATCAAATTTGGCCTATCCATGGCAAAAGTCCATCATTCCATAGGAAAATGTCTAAGTCCTTCACTCAGATTAATGAATACATCAACCCTACAGCCTCTTGTCAAAATTGTGTGAATGTTTTTTTCTGCTCGACGCTGTGATCAATTATGAATACTCACTTGAAATTAGTGTCTTAGAAGGGAAACCCACCTAGGCTTTGTAGAGCCTGAAGTGTAGAGGAAATATTTTAGTAAGATATTTCCTGTTAATTGGCCGACTGTGCACTTGATGTTGATCATAAGTCTGTGAAACCTTTAGGGAGAATTTGCAATCAATTGGAGAACCAACAATGGGGGAGGAGGCGATAGGTGATTTTATTGGCTTTATTGATAAGGAGATTGACTATCCAAATTTGCGAAGATGGATGAGGAAAGTTTGGGAGCTATCTAAAGAATTGGATGGAAAACTAGAGGTTGGGTTGGGTTGCGTTTGGCCATGGCAAAGTATTTGTTGGATCCTGGGTACACTTATGGACGATGGAATGCATTTGATGTTGCTCAATCATTATATTGTGCTTCAATAATGTCTGTAGCAGCATGTTCATACTTAATGCATGATGATGTTGAGGACGTGGTTTAGTAGGCCAAGTCTTACCATGACTGTATGATCAAGCATATGCATGAAATTAAGAAAGGACAAATTTGTCTGCAATTGGCAGTTGAGGAGCTAGCAAAGAAGCTGAAGGTCGAGCTTCCCCTGTTTTCAGATTGTTGTGGCTCTGATGGTGATAGCAAGGAGGATAAGGTTCTAGTGGAGAAGAATAGTACTGTATGCAAGAATTGTAGCTCAGTAGGTCAGGGTGCGTCGGGGCCTGTGTAATGTGTCCCGTCTCCCTAATATGTCTATGTGGTATAAACATATCTTTGGTCTGTGTTGGGTGGGATAGATATGGGGCTTCAGCAATTTTGAGTTTGGCCTGTTAGGGTGGGTAGTTACAGTTACAGTTACTTGATGGTTTTCTCTATTGATCTTGGATGGACTCAGGGCTATGGCTATTTTGGTCTTGGACCAAAAAACTAGGTTTTATGAACCAAAAAAAAATTATAATTTATATATAAATCATAGATGCAAAACACGCACAAAACTCGCACGACTCACAAGTAATCACGATTTTGTTTGGCCTGCGATTTTTTCTTCAAATAACTCGGGACGAGTTATTACCAAAACTCGCCACGATTTTAACTGCAAAAAATCGCGAGTATTCTCTGCAACTCGTGCACCACAGGGAAAACTCACCGCAGGGAGAAAATGATGCGGATTTTTTTTGTTTAACTCGCTAGTTCAACCGATGGTAGGACAAATGGACGGTTCGTCTTTATAGGAAGCCCAAGGAATACGCCGATAGGAACAACCCAACGAGTTCAGAAATTTTCCGGAGAATTTTTTTTACAGCGTGAGACAATTGCGAGCACTATAATGCTCACATATAATTAATTTTATATGTGAGCATTATAGTGCTCGCAATTGTCTCACGCCGTAAAAAAATTAATATTATATTTTTTCAACTATATATACTAAGTTACCGGTTCTCCTCCTACCAGCACAGGGTCCTGGTTCGGTTCGTGCCCGATCCTGGTTCAAGTTCGGTCCGCCAAGGGATTCGTCTAGGGCACGTTGAGAAGATTGTGGGTTCGTCCAAGACGAACCCAGGCGAACCCAGGGTGAATTCGTCCTCCTTTCCCTGGCGTGAACAGAACCCGCGATGGTTTTTTGAGGTTTTTTATTTGGTGCTATTTGGTTGTCCCTGTCGTTGCACAATGCAAGCCTGAATGGTGCAGATTGCAGAATGTGAGTTACACATTTTGGATAGACAATCCAAGTTGTGGATTCCTCGGTTTTTAGATCAAATGCATGAAGAATTCGAACAGGGAGTGCGGGCTATTTCTTGGCGCTAATGTAAATGGTACGAAGACGCCGTTTGAGATCCTGGAGATCGATTATATGGGTTCTCTCATCATAAATTCCACTGATCTAAAAGCCATGTTCAAAAAAATTTCCGGCGTGAATTTTGTTTACGGTGTGAGTTTTCCCAGCACTATAATGTTCACATATAAAAGCCCATCTGCTAATAATTTATATATTTATATTCGTATTAATATATTTTTGTTTATTATATATTTTGTATTCATATTAATATTAATATATTTATATATTTTATATTAATGTATTTTTATATTTCTTATTTATATTTATTATTTATATAACTTAATATATTTATATTAATATATTTTTAATTTCTTAATATTAAAATTAATATATTTCTGTTTATATTTATATATTTTATATTAATGTATATTTCTTATTTATATATAATTATATTTTATATTTATATAAATATATATTTTATTTCTTAGATATTTATTATTTAAATATCTACATTATATATTTTATAAATGGATATTAAATATTTTTCTTATTTTACTAATATATTTCATTACTACTATATATATATATATATATATATAAGTAAAATAAATAGCAGTAATGATATATATACTTAATTACTGCTGCAAATATGAATATATTTTTTATTTTTATATGTTTTTGTATCAACGAACCCAAAACAAACCCCCACCTAAAAAACTTTTGACAGAACCCGCAAACCGAACCCCCGAACCCAAACCCGAACCAGTACCGGAACCGATAACTTAGTATATATATTGTGTGATTTTTTCAAAACTTCCACACATTTTAGTTTAATATTTTAAATATGATATGTTTATTTAGTTTAAAACTTTAATATGATATGTTATTGTTACTTCACAGATATGTTTATTTAGTATAATATTTTAAATTGAATATATTATATTAAATTTTAATACTTAGGTTTAATATAATATTAATATTTTTATATTTTAATATTTAATACAATTATATTTAAATTTTAATATTTTTTTAATATATATAATATATAATAATATATTAATAATAATAAATTAATAATATTATTATATATTATAATAATATATAATAATAATATTACTATTATTTTTTTAAAGATAATGCGCCTGGTAAACTTTTTAACGTGACCGGCGACGCTGGTGCGACACGCCCTCCGGCTCCACGCGAATGCTTTTTTCCCAGAGCAATGAACTGGTGAGGCCACAACACGGGGGACCTCATCCCCTAGCAAGAATACTTCAAACCCGCGAGCTCGTTGGCCCAACAGGTGTTTGAACTCTGGTGGCCGCCACTACAACCGAGCGACTTAACCACCGAACCACGCCCTTATCGGCATATAATAATATTATTATTATTAATATACTATTATATATATTATAATATAATTATATATTATTATATTAATAATAATATGTAATAGCAGCGTGTCTATTATTAAAATTTAATATAATATATTATATATTATTATTATATTAATACAATATTTATATCTAATATTATAATTTATTATAATATATATAGTACGCATACCAGGGGAAAAAAAAAATTGCAACAAATCCCAATACCGCCAATTCTAGGCAACTTAGATGAAATGTATTGAAGGAAATCAATAATATGGTCCATAAATTCAGTAATATGCATGTTTTTAAAGCATATTTTTAAAAATTAATGTATTTTTAATGTTCGATAACTTTGCCAAGTTATTGCCAAGTTTTTCCCCGAGTTTTTACCGATTCTCGAGTTTTTAAAATTTTTGGGTCCGTCAAGTAATTGCCGAGTCTGAGTTTTTCAACTATGATATAAATAATAAAATTATAATAATATATTATATAATTTATAATATTATATATAGTAACATAATTATAATATATTATATAACTATAATTTATATAGATGTAGTCGTACCCTACCGGGTAAAAAAGTTTTTGTCATACTAGTGTACTAGAACCCCTAACCCGTACATGTTCTCATACCAAGATCGGCAACTTAGAAGAGAGTCAAGAGACCATAATGGATAAATCCTTTCTATGCTGAAAGTGTTGATTTAGAGATCAATAGAATGTTGGATGTGGAAATTATATGAATTTTTGACATTTTGTTCATACTACATTTATATCATAATAAACTATGAAAATTCAAGGTTGTAGGTCATTTATACACACACACACACAAACCCATACTCAAACCACGGGGGATAAAAAAATATCATACTAGTGTACCCAAAGCCGCATCCGTACTAGGCCCGACAACTTAGCTAAAAAGTGCACCTAGAGTAACTTTTCATGACATTTGTCACTAAAAAACGCACCTCAATAGCAATACTTAACTTTTTCATGTTGAAAAGAGTTTTAGAAGTTCTTTGACATTTTTTATGAAGATATATCAAAACCTTTTGCTAGTAAAGCCACCCAAAAGGTGTGCTTGCCTTTCAATGCTTTTTAACTTAGTTTTGAATATGACAAAAGCCATTTAAAGTGCAACTAATTGGTTATTTGAAACCCCTTCAAGGCTGGGTGGATGTTTGACATGGTAATGCCACTTTAAAAGAGCACTTAAACATGACTTTGGTGGCAATCTGTCCATTGGCAGTAATCACTAATATTTCTGCCATTTTTCATGTTTTGCATACTTCACTTATGGGCCAAAACTGTGCCCCATATCCAGGTATGTTTTGGTCTACTTTAACCTACTGTTGTGTCTCCTTGCTGAGAATGGATCCAAGTATACTTTGCCACCTTACACTGCCTTTGGCAAAACATCCTGTCTATTGCTTTTAGGCGGAGTTCTATTGGGTTCAAGCCACTAAAACTTGCGCTGCAATTTTGATCTTCGACTTCCTTTCATGACTTAGGCGGACTTAGTCAAGCTGTTTGCCATTTTTTCTTGAAAACTAAAGCACCTTTCCTCTGATTTTATGAATGAAAAACCCTCAAAAACATCTGCCTGCTAGCTGTTCTTACATGCTCATCTGTTCTTTCTCCCCCAATCTGTCCTTGAACATTATCATTGTTTAGTCATTATTGGGCTCACAATCATCATCTAACCTTGCAAAAGTTGTTACTAGAAAACACCAATAACAACATAGACTAACAAGGCAAGATATTGAAACAAGACCACATTTGAAAAGACGGAAAAACAAAGTTTTAGCTTTGAAACTTCACAACATGAAAATTTCATGTGTACAACATGACTTCTTGGCAGGTGACCGATTCCAATACCACTCTATCACAAATGCACTTAACTGCAAAGGAGGTTCTCTGACCACAAACTATCCTAACACATTTATGTCATTGTGCCTCTTGAACTCTTCAGTACTTGCACCTCCCAAATTTCATATTAAATTTCCTTGAAATGATCCTCCTCAACAACTAAGTCAAGATAAGTGGGATTCTTGACTTGGAAACCTTGTCTGCGCTGTAGCAACTTGAATGCTCCCCCGCAAAAACCCAGTGACCGCTGGTTTGGCCGATTGTCATTGTAACTGTCTAGACCATGGCACTTGCATATTTCATTACTCCACGAAATTAAGATTTTCCCAATTTCAACAACTAAGACATTTCACTTTTATTCTTTCCCTAGAATATCTTTCAGCTAATGTAAGGTTTAGCGATTCGATTAAAATCATTCTTGTACTTCCTCCCTGTGAATCTCCATTTTTATTAATTAATAATTGTCCATAACAGAAAGCATATGGGATTTTACATATATCCATCTCCTGTTGCAGGAAATATGTCCAGCATACTTTAAGAGATTTGCAGAAGTGATGCAATAGTTCGGAAATTTCAATTTTTGAGATTACAGAGGGATTCTGTGGGTGGGGATTATGGTCCAGGTGCCAATTTCTAAATCTCAAAGCCTATCCTTCAACACCAAGAAACAATTTTTAGGATGTCTACATCTGGATGTTAAACAAAATGAATGGAAAAACAATACAAATTATTGAAGCTACAGATGCATGCTAGTAAAGGAACTGCATAGCAGATGAGTAAGATCTCAACAAAGACATATTAATTTTCAGTGATCTCAACCAAATCGTACATGAAGCCAGTTATGGAGGACCACTCTAGGATTGCTTTGAACCCATGTATGTTTCATGCCCAACAACAAAAAAATATAGATCCTAAGCTTCAAAAAGGCGAGTACGAGAAGCTTATGTATAAGGATACATGCTCACAATGGAATTTAAAGAACATCAGAGAAAGATTGTGGCAATTTATTTTTCAGTATCCTAGCCAGAATGTCAGGACCAAAGTTTTGCAAATGTTTGTTGAATTACGCTGTGGGCTTTCCATTGCAGTTGTCAAAATCCCATTCTCTAAGTTACAGTCTTCCGAAAACTAAAAGCAGAATAACAAAACAGCAAAGAATCGATAAAAGAATCAAAACCTGTTGAGCCAAAATTATGCTTCCGTTGCATTTACCCATGGTCGCTGCAAGCATAGGGAAGGTGTAATTTCTCAATTGAATCACCAGTGAACCTGTATTTATAGAAACATTTCTCCCAATCATTCTGGAGAAAGGGATTTCCATCTCTGGACTAACACAGTCAAGCTTTCTTATCATCTCAACCATCCCAACCTTGCCACCTTCAATCTCCGTCAAAGTTACCTCCAAATTTGAAGCACGGATAGATAGGAGGAAACTTCTACCAACGCTTGGTCTAAAACCAGCCTGTAATCCTGTGCGACAAGCTCCAGAACCTTCAGAAATAACTAATTTCTGGCAAGCCTTGTAATAAGATTGAAAAGCTTCTTGTTGAAGCCTTTCTTGCAAGATTTTGACAGAATCATGATCTGATGAATTTGTTTCCAAATTTTCTTTAAGATTGACATATTTATCTGTGTGAGATTCCATGAGTTCAGGAATACCAGAAAGACTAGAACCTTCTGTTCCAATTTTATCCAGAAACCTTAACCGAGCAGAGAGTTCACAGACTTCCTTTTTCATTAGTTGGTAATGTTCATCAAGCCAGCCTTGAATTGGCTCTTCCTCAATCTCAGCAATAATCTCATGGAAATTGAACTTAATGCAGCCAAATTTTGACAATCTCTTCTTTGAATGTTTCGAAGTTTTCATGCTTGAGGGGCATAATGATTGTCTCTTAGCAGCCATAACTAGCTTCAAACCCCGGTACATATCCTCAATGGCATCCTCTATTGCACGTAGCTGCAATCTATGTGGCATAATAATACGAACATCACGACCTTGGATAATACAATCCCAAATAACTGAAGATCTGATTTCAGCATCAAAATGACTGATCATTTCAGTGCCACCCTCAGGAGAAGTGGGAATACGAGAAATTTGGAGCCGATTACTTTTAAAAACAGTTGCTTCATTCAAACTGAGCCCAAGATCTTCAAGTAAAATCCCAATTTTAGCATCCTCAGAGAATATAGACTGAACTTTGACTAAACACTCTACGCCATCTGCAAGACCAGCAGAGAGAGTTAACTGTTCTATGTCCACTGCCAGCACAAGCTCCTTCTTATTATGTTGCTTATCATTTCGAGATAGACCAGGAAAATCACTGGCTGTGGTCCTGTTTATTCCCTCAAAGAGAAAGTCTTCATCAATATTAAAAATGAAAGTATTTGTGACATACGCATGGCTCAAATTCCTTTGCTCCTGTAATAAAGATTTCATACGCAACATAGTTTCATATAAAACTAGATGTACATCAGGCTCCCATCTAATAGTTACATCAGTAGCACAAACAAGAGCGCAGCTAGTAGTTCCATTGGTATTAGGACCTTGGTATACAACCTTCCCACTTTGCAATGCCAGCAATGTCAAATCAGCAAAAGTTTTGTCTCCAGCTAACTCCTGATACATTATTTTTCCTCTTTCCAATTCTAATTGAGTGGCATTTGCGTTTTTATCTCTGCATAAAGCAAAATGAACAATATTTAATGATGTTATACATTTCAGCTCCAGTCTGGTATCACTTGGACTTGAAGAGTTTACATAAGCCACACGTGCCTTCCCCTCTTCTACTTCAGTGATAATTACTTCACCACCCTGACTTCCAAAATTTACTCGTTTTGGATCTGCAATGTCTGTATTTTCCACCTTGAGATCTCCAACAAACTTTACAGTGAACTTCTCAAGGTTAAGCCTTATAATATTTGTACCTTTTGCTCCAAGCTTACTATCACTGTTTCCTTTCCTCTTCTTAGCCCTATTATTTATAGCAGAGACACTCTTCAAGATAGCTGTATAAGACATAAATGTGAATACAAGTAACTGAAGCCGTTGTAAGGACAGGCATGTTGAGCTTCCACTAACTTCAACAGCAAGAGTCAATTTTCTTTGCTCAGTTTTATCATCTTCAAGGGATTCTGTTTCTCTAAGCCCCCACTCAACACTGACCCGTGATATATGCAACAACGACTCTGAATTTGTTTCTACAGCAAACAAACTTTCCTTTAAGCATCCATGGTCTTCATCTGCCACATGTAGGTGTAATTCACCTAATTCCATATGAACAGAAATTTTCTCAATTGTGATATTATTTACATATAGATGTGAAGACTGAGAACACACCTGAAATCAGCAAATACAACAAAGGTACATATATCAGTCACCAAATCCATCTCTTGAAGACAAACACCTTAGAAAGATTGCTTCCCTAGTTCATAAACACGGATCCCAAATTGATTTCTAGCATGATCAAGAAGCTTAAAGCTGTCATTATAATTGAACAAAATAAATGGGAGCAAGAGTTAAAGAGTAAATAGACCAAATGACCAACAGAACTTGCAGATGTCATACTAGCAATATCTCCAAATGCACAACTACTTATTACGAAGAAGAAAACTAAAGAGTGATGCAGCTAGGATAATTCCATCTGAATGAAAATGGGGGAGAGATACAATATATAAGCCAAATAAGTCATGATACAAGACAACAACAATGCTTGCTCCACCTAGATTAACTTTTCATAAAACTTTTCAATGCCCTATAAAACCTAACATCATTGATCCCCAAACATAGAGTTTTCAAGTATGGCCTCCTCTACTCTACTTGGTTTGAAATCATTATCTTGTTATCATTACTTTGAGTGACAGCAAAAGCTTTTGCCAGTAAATTGTGACCAGAACTTGTTTGAATAGATGTGAGATAAAATATTCTAGCTATTTCATTCTTATGCTCAATTTCCAAATGGAAGCCTTTAAGAAAATATTTGCATGACATTATTGGAACCCAAGCAAAACATTTTTAACTTCTTGTAAAAAAATGGGAGAATTTGAAAAAATAAGAAACTGCTGTAGGGATGTATATAATATTCTGTTTGTGGAATTAATGATCCATTTGGATTTGAGGCAGAAAACTTGCTTTAAAGAGGTTACTTGACAGGATTGATGCCTGTGCAGTGTTGTTAGATGAGCTTTGTTAGACGTACCCAAAATTTGTTAGCATCCCAAATGCCAGCTTTTGCACCTGTCACACTCCATCCAATGACTGTAACAGTTTACTCTGGATATATCTAAACACCATCTTCTTCCTGAAGATCAAGGTAATGCCAGTGCAAAAATGAATATATTTACTCTCACTCAGGTAATATACTTAGGTACACGGCAGAGGATCTCATAGAATGGCAAAGGGTCTGACCATTATCTAAATGCTTTAGAAAAGATAGATTGAGCTCGCAGCACTTTCTGATTTGAAGGATATGTTTAACAGAATTGGCAAGAAACTTCAGTATATAGTTGAATATACTGCTAAGTTTGATAATCCTGTGTCTTCCTAATTCTATCAGATAATCCTATGTCTTCTTAATTCCATCTATCACATCCCAGGATCTACATGCTCCAATTTGGAGCATCCAGCAGAATGTTATCAGTCATTTCAATTTTCTGATTTTCCAGGCAGAAGAAAGGCCCAAAAGATACACAAACATTGTCAGCTCAACCATACATAGGTTTAGCAACCTAGGAAAAGTATGGACCAACGTTTTCAATGGTAGCTTGGGAGCAGTATGGAGAAACATTATCAAAAGCAGCCATGAGGAATATAAATGATCAATTTCAGTGTTTTAACAGCAGTTATTTACATTTGAATTTTAGGAATAATAGAGTCATTGTGAAGACTAGTATCACTTTTTAAATACTTTGCATGTTATGACCACCATACTTTTCTTTATATGATTTGCTCTTATTTACTGACCATAAAAGAACAGTGAAAATTGTGCTTCTGTCATAAAACAAGTCAAGAGCTATTATTGGGATACAGGAAGCCCACTTCTCCACCACATATTTTGGATTCACACTTTATTGCTGCAGGGGTGTATATAATATTCAGTTAGTGGAATTAATGATCCGCATTTGAATCCTAGGCAAAAAATCGGTTTAAAGAGGCAACTTGACAGGATTGATACCTGTACACTGTTGTTAGGTGAAAACTCATTATACATTGCAAACAGCTATACCCTATGGTAACTCAGATGTTCACAAAATTTGTTAGCCTCCTAAGCTCTAAACACCATTTGCGCTTGTGTCACACTCCATTTCAATGACTGTAACATGCCTATTGTTCGTGTCCCCCACATTGACTACAATTAGCCTTCTTATTCCTCTCACTGTTTGCTCCATACATCATAAGAAAATACCACCTGATCACAGTTTACTCCGGATAAGGTTAAACAGTGCCTTTTTCTGGAGATCCTGGTAATGCCAGTGCAAAAAAAAAGAATACGAAAATGTTTACTATGCTCAGGATATCTACTTAGGTACATGGCAGAGGATCTCCTAGAATGCAAATAGTCTGACCATAATTTAAATACTTTGAAGAGATAGATGAACTCACAGCACTTATTGGTTTGAAGGATACGTTTGTCAGAATTGGCAAGAAAATTACAGTATATACTACTAAGTTAGATAATCCTTGTCTTCCTAGTTCTGTCAGATAATCCCGTGTCTTCCTAATTCCATCTATCACACCCAAGGATCTACATGTTCCAATTTGGAGCATCCAACAGAATATTATCAGTAATTTGTGACATTCCGGGCAGAAGAAAGGTTTAAGAGACGCACAAATATTGTCAGCTCAACATACATAGATTAAGTAACCTAAGAAAAATATGGAGCAATATTTTCAGTAGTAGCTCAAGACCAGCATGGAGAAACATTATCAAAAGTGGTCATAAGGAATAGAAATGATTAAATTCAGAGTTTTAAGTTTTAACAACAGTGTTATTTACATTTGAAAGTAAGGAATCGTACAATCATTTTACACAGCAGTAACGCCTTTTGAAGACTCTGCATATAATAACTATCATTCTTTTCTTAATATGATCTATTCATATTTACTGACCAAAAAATAACTGTGAAAACTGTGCTTCTGACATCAAACAAGTAAAAAACTAATATTGGTACACAGGGAGGCCCACTAACCCACTACATATGGGATTCCTGCGTCATCAAAGGCCATAACTTCCACACTATGGGATCCCCTAATAGATCAGATAGATGGCAAGCCACAATATATAACCAACTGATGGCCTTCATTTGCTGAGTGCATTCCACTAATTCAATCAATTCTACAAGTTATGCAAATATATGTTGTACCCATCCATTCCCTCATTTGCTGAGTACATTCAACTAATTCAATCACTCCTTCAGGCTATGCCAGTATATCTCATGCACATCCTTTCCCTCTCCAAGAAGGTGGAAGCTGCCATCACACCCATCCAAGAAAGATTTCTGTAGAAAGGACTGAGTGAAAAATTTTAGTTTCCACTTGAGTGCGTTCAATTAATTCAATCAGTCCTTCAGGCTATGCCAGTATATCTCATACCCATCATTTCCCTCTCCAAGAAGGTGGAAGCTGCTGTCAAACCCATCCAAGAAAGATTTCTGTGGAAAGAGCTTAGCGAAAAGTTTTAGTTTCCACCATTTAACTGGACATGTTATTCAGCCAAAAAGCATAGGAGAGATCAACATCAAGAACATCCAAATTTTTAATCATGTTCTTGGCATGAAACTAACCTAGAGATTCGTTAAAGAATGACAATTTCCATGGAGAAACATCCTCATGTCCAAATATTCCCTTTCATCCTTGTAGCCCCCACCCACAATCTACTGGTCTCTCCAAGCTGCTACTATCATCAATAAAGTTTAACGCCGCCTCCCCAGACATAAAGCTTATCCAATCCATCACAACAGGTACATCTCTTGGTTCCTTTGGCTTATGTGTAATCATAGAATATTTGCAAATGTATTCAAATCAGTCTGTACTGTAATTTAGAGACTATATCTAACGGTTCAAATTAGTTAATGGCTATTATTCAAATCCGTGCAAAAGAACACTCTGACAGGGTCTAACTTGTTGGATCTACACATCTTGAACAAACGGAATAATCAAAGCCATAATGTGTATCCCCAATTCATTACAGGTGACACCTCCATTCCCATATATTAAATTTTATTTTTGATGGCTCCAAATTTGATAGCCTAGGAGAGGCTAGGGATTTCCACAGCAGCCAAGAAGTCTATATATTCTTTCCTATCAATAAATTGTTGGAAATTGAAATAAATATGAATAACTTGCTGATGGATACAGCACATAATACATTGAATAGAAACAAAATAGTGCTCAACATACATGTCTTTGGTATTTTGCAGAGGATAGGACAGGATCACAGTATCTTCTGCCACAGACATCAAATTTACCAGATGTTTATTCATCAATGGAGATACAACAGAATTACAGGATCCCTGCACTGAACCAGTGCCGAATTTAAATTTACAGGGATGGCATTCCTTGCTGAAATTCCCACATGATCATGTGTTTTGTCTTCCAGAATGGATCTAAACACAAATGGCGATTGTCTGCTTCAAATCAGACTGCTCAAAGTCATGTCTCCCCACCATTTTTTCAATGCATTTGTTCCTCTTGGGTCAGCAAACTGTTCACCACATGACTGACGTATAGCAGAAATACATTTTGAAAATTTTCAAAAGGGGTTCAGTATACTTTCCTTGATTACTTGGTTACAGAGTCGCCTGAATTTCCCAAAGTACTTAATAATCCATGCATGCTCTGTACACTGAAAAGAACTTCTCACTAGGGGTTTATTAGAGAAATAGATCTTCAGCAGAAACAAGCCACAAAAGCAGCAGTACAATTGCATTGCAATTGTGCCTATTAAATAGGCTTACAGAGAGGAGCTAAGTTAACTATCTGTACAACAACCTACACTACCACATAAAACTGAAATTTTAACAATGCTTTTAATCTGAATGCTAGTTGAAACCACTAAATAGTAAATTCATAATATATCTAACAGAATGTTTTGTCATCAATGGAGATACAACAGAATTACAGCATCCCTTGACTGCACCAGTGCCAATTTTACCTTTACAGGAAGGCATTCATTGCTGAAAATCCCACATGATCAAGTATTTTGTCTTCCAGAATGAATTTACACACAAACAGCAATTGTTTGCTTCAAATAGACCCCTCAAAGTCCTGTCTCACCACCATTTTTTCCACACATTTTCTGTGATGGGTCAGCAAACTGTTTACTGCATAAGTGAGGTATAGCAGAAATAGATTTTAAAAAATTTCAAAAAGGGATTGAACGTACTTTCTGTCATGTTCCCTTTTCAAGCTAAGGGAATAAGTATAACTTAATGATTTAACTTAAGTTGTTCAAAAACGTAACTTTATGTTATATTTTAAAAAGGCAACTTATGTTTTATTATTAAAAAATTATTTTTAAAAGAAGGGTCCAAAGTAATAAATAGGGCCTAAAGTTATGTTATAAAGTGTCGCTAGGACCAGGGTACAAAAGTGATGGAGCTTTCTAGACACTTTTTAATTTAAGTTGGACGGAAAAGGGGAAAATAAAATAAAAAATATTTTATTTCCTCAAAAGTGCCTATATAAGGAGTTGTGCACAAAAGAAGGATTCCAGCTTATTATTAATTTCTTATTTCCTGAGAATGAACAAAAGTTCTTCATTTGCCCTAGGACAAAAACCCTTTGGCAAGATGGTTTCGAGGACGAAAACCCTCCTATCTATTTGAGTAATTCCATCCAGGAATTCCCTGTGTGTTGCAAGATTTGGATTTAGGGACGAAAACCCTCATGTCCTTTTGAGTGAATCCATTCAAGGGTTAACTTTGGTGCTGAATGTTTCTAGTTTCAGTTTGGTGTGAAGGTTTCCAGTTTCGGTGTGTTTCTAGATTTTCATAGTTGTGTGGTTAGTAAATTTTCAGTGTGTTTCAATTTGGTATTTGTTATTTTGGTGTTGAAGATTTCCATATTTAAGTTGGTGTGTTTCAGTGTGGATTTTATCAATTATTATATTCACTATAGAAAATTTGATTGTTGTTAACTAGGATGAATTTTCTGGCCATACCAATTTCAGACTTAATGTATGGGTTTGTATTATTTCTGAGTGCCAATCTTTGCCGTACAAATTTATGCCCTGACTGCATCCTTTTGAGTATCTGTACATAAGTCATAGTTGTCGTACCTTTTCCAAAGGGAGTCGCATGGGTAAAAATAATGCCATACAGTTTTTGTGGGATCTATTTTACTTGTGTTTGCTAAGTCAAATCCTTAGTTAGCTATTTATTTGTCTTATTCTACTTTTTTGCTGAGCCGTACCAAAAAAAGGAGTATAAACTTTGTTTTTTTTTAAATGCTGGAGTAATGTGTTAAAAGGAGCCATACTCCCTTTGACGGGACAAAGTTCGACAATTTTTTTGCAGAAAAAGACAAGGAAAGAACCTGCCATATAGCATAGGGAGTCAAGTTTGCCTATGAATTTGTTGCATATTGTTTGGTGGAGCCCATATCATATATTTGGCTGCCTAAACAATTGATGGATCACATCCTTTTAAGGAGACAAGTCAGTTGGGGAAATATTTGCAACCGTACCATCATCTGCAATTACATTTCTGCTATAAAATTTTGATTTTTGGTTGCTAAAGATCTTGTTAGTGGCTGGAATTTCCTTCTTATCAGAAGTTAATATCTAGGAATCAAGTGCTACATTAAATATCAATTTTCTGCATAATATTTTGCTATATGGATATAATTTCTGGAAGTTCTACTGCAACAAATTAACAAAGCATGGTGCATGGATTGGGTATGAATGCATGGTAAAATTTGGATGGTGTTATTACCAGATTGTAGTTCCATTAATTTTTGTAAAAGGATCCTCGAAGGTTTATCGTCAGATCCCATTAGCATCTGCATATCATTATCTGCTAGTTTGGCACTGATCAGATCTGACTATTGTAATCAGCCTGTTGGCATTGATCAGGTCTGCTTATCTACCAACTTGGCATTGATAAAACCTGCTTGTAATCTGCCAGTGGTTTTGATCATATCTACATACTTATCTGTAATTTGCCATTGATTGGAAACTAGATGGCTTGCCACCAATGAGTTACATTAGTTGCTTATTGGCCACATCCCAACTTCCATATGCTCTCACCTTGCCGACATCAAGATCTTGGTGATCAGAAAGAGATTGGGTTTGTGTTGATTCTAAAAACTTGGTTAAATTGTGCTAACAGTCCAGTTAGAGACATGACACTTCCCTTGATTGCTTGTTTATAGAGTTGCCTGAATCTGTACATAATAATCTATGCATGCTCCTAAGCACACTAAAAAGATCTTCTCGCTAGGGGTTTTACCTGAATTTTCAAGATTTAGGCTAAGGACAATATGGATAAATATGTTTTGTCTCGGTAACTAATGGCTAGCCCTTCAAGCATAAGAACAAACCAAATCTCTCTCAACAGAAATTGTTGCTATCTTTCCTCAATTATCACACTTCAACCACCGCTTTCTAAGAGAATGTCAAGGTATGGAAAACCCTTTGCTATATACAGAGATGAATGCATGGGCTTTACTGTTCCAAGTGGGAACAATATTGCTATTTGTAGCAAGGTAATCTACCATGTGGCCTACAATTGGAAGATTCCCAGGTTGATGGGATTGCATTGTCACATCTCAATTTGTTTGAACTCTTTTATATCTCGAACTATTGGATGTTATAATGTGAATTGTGTTTCTAGTAGGTAAATTGCTTGTGTAAAAGTGAAAATGTTATCTTAATGCATAAATAGGAAGTTATCAAATGATGAATTAAGATGTTTATATGATCGCTTCGTCTATGGTTTTATGGACTAACCTATTGACGTGGATTTGAGTGCGATTGAATGCAGAAAAAAGTCGAAGGCAAGAACATTGTTCAGGTAGAGGCATCCTAGCCACTTGGCAAGAATTGGAATGGCAGAACCAATGCATGCTCACACACTCAGCTCATTATTGCATGATGATATATTGCATCTCGTTTCTATGGCACGATCTTGTCTAAGCTTTGATATGAATGTTGTGTGATTGGTAGAAGGGGATAAATAGTTGTGTAATTCTTTTGTTTAAGATCGTCTTCTGACTTTCATAAGATAGTCTAGTAACACTTTCTTTGACTTAGATTTAATAGTCAATACTTAGTCGAATTCAAATTGCATAAATTGTGTTTATTTAAAAGAGTGTATCTAATTATGTATTCTTTTGATTTAAAAACAATAATATCTATTTTACGCTCATGTATTATTATTTTAGTTAAAACCTAAATAAAGTGCTTTATTTATAATTATGTATGCATGATTTTAAAGATATTTCTTGTTAACTAAAAAGATAAGTAGATAACTATAATTAAAACACTTAATTATAGACGCATGCAATTTGAGCATGTAAGATGGCTCATGCAAAGAAATCAAAAACAAAAATAAAACAGGGGGAATCCAATAATATCCTCGGCCAATTTTAGAGTGGGCATTATTATTTATGGGAAGGGAAAAAAAAAAAAAAATTTAAAAAAGGAGGAAAAAAAAAAGAAAAAGAAAAACGCAGATAGTGAAGGAGAAAAGGAGGCTAAGCAAGTTGGGACAATTCACAGAGAGCTAAGAAGACGTAGGCAATCCAAGGTTACTGAGGTTGTTGTCAATTAAAATTCAGGTACACTATTCTTGTACGAAGTTCTCTTGCTTATCTCTGTTTTGGAGTGCACATCTGTGCTTGGTGCTCTATTTCTTCTTTTCCGCATCTATGTAAATCCTTTTGGGCTCTTATGTTGGGATGGTGGCCAGCTTAATAAGTCTTGATCTTTGTTGATTCGGCCATCTTAAAATCTTTTGTTTGCACATTCTCTTAAAACTTCTTCTTAGCCTCTAACCGTTGTAGCGGCCTGGACTTAGTGCACCGCCTCTAATCTTGCCTTTGGCTCTTAAAAGATCATGGATGTGATCGGCCCTATGTGTGTATCAATTTTCTCTGCAAGTCAAATGGTTGAAACTCTTAAGATTCAGTTGCTTTTACCTTTTCGTTGGTAGGCTCTCCTTAAGGGCAGCGGCCATATGTTGCGTGCCTTTTTCCTTAAAACAACGACCTTTCCTTTAGATTGATCTCTCCCTGTTAAGTTTTCTGGGCCGGTTTTGATATCTTTTGATTGGACTTCATGTTGACTGGTCTGGTCTGCGTTGAGCTAGCTAGCTTGTGAATCGATCTTTTCAAACCTTGCTTTTGCCTAAACAATACCTACAACCTTGTATCCATATCAGCGGCTTTAAAACTCTTTTGTCGATCTATTTAAATTTCTAAACTGCTGCATTAAGATTCCAATGGCCTTGCCTGGATCACTACCGGACTTTTTAAAAACTTTTCATCAACCTGTTATTGTTCTTCGACCCCATACTTTCTTCTTTGGACTGATATGCTATAAGAATCGGCCTCTCCTCATCTTTTTGGCAGCTTATTCTCATTCAATGGTCTGCTTTAATCTTGTCGGCCTGTTTCAGTTTTGTGTCGGCCTATTTAAGGTTTGTGTCGGCCTTACCTTACTTTCTGGAGTCCTTTCTTTATATCTTACGACATATATGCTTTTAGATCGGCCTTCTAACCTTGTATTAGCCAATGTAATCGGCCTTTCTCTGTTAGACTTTATTCACTTAAAAATCAGCCTTCCTCAAGGTTTTTAAAACGCCCTTTTATACTCGGCTTGCATGGTGATGGTTACGGCCTTTATGTTGTTACTTCAACATCACTTCTTATTCTAAAACTCCCTGTGGCATCCTTATTTTGGCCGGTAAAAATTGTTTGTGGGAAGTACTTGTTAGTGGTCTTTGTTCTTTAGATCGGCCGGTATTAAAAGCCTAGCTACCAGATTGTAATATAATCGGCCTTGTGAATGCAAAGAGACTCTCGATTTGTTTTATTTACTTTTGATGACTGCCTTATATAATGCGATAGGAGTTATGTTTACACATATGTAACCATAAATTATTCCTATATATATGTATGTACTCATTTGTGTGGATCCATAATGAACAAATACAAGTAGCTCATTGTATGATTGCACTAGATAGGGAATAAAAGCTTTTTGTTAGAAATAATGGTTAAGTACATCCACTTTAAATTCTTGAAGGAAAACAACTAGTGAATATGATGTTTTGTTTACACAATGGAATTTAGTTTAGTTTTGCTTCTAGTTTTGTTGTCTGTGTGTTGGGCTTACCTTTCGAGATAGGATGCCGAATGTGGGCCAACAGAGAAGGTGATCTTTTTCAAGATCTACCAGTCATGTTTTTATGCTTTGGCCAAAGCTATACGTACCAATGAAATAGATGGAATTTTATGCCTAGTTATGTTATGTTTCTTTGCCACATCCTGTTTGTGAGATTATGTTCATTCTAGTTAGAATGCATATAGGCATAGGCATGTATCGAGTGCTCCCTCCTGCTAGTTGTTTCCAGGTTGCTAGGCATTTCGTGCAGGGTCGGGTATTCTTCGAGTAGGAAGAATTTTGAGGAAGTGTAATGCTTCGTGGTTGGGTGGAAAAAGTGTCTGAACCATGTTCTTGTCCTTTGGCTTGCGGAAGACCAGTTGGTTATTGGCGGCTAAGAATGGTTATTTGTATCATTGATCTTATTTGTATAATTCTGACATTTGTACTATATCATTGTATTGAGATGACTTTATGGCATGAGTGCCGAGATGTAACTTGTATATTCTTTTATTGTGCTAACACCTGGTCATGGCATGTGGATTGTAAGATGTATTGTAACATTATTTGATTATTGTAAAGCAGATTTATCTTTCCATTTAAAAGTTAATGTGAATGAGTTGTTTTTACTTCCGTATTTTTAGCATGTGGAATGTGTACTCTACATGCATGCAAGCCAGATGCAACCGTTTCATATCATGCTAGGGCTGAAAAACTATGGTGTGAGCTCAGGGAGTTCGCCTAGTACATAATAAAATATGCATGCTTACAAACACACTAAAAAATCTTCACACTAAGGGTTTGCCTAAAGTTTTCAGATTTAGACCGAGGACAATATGGATAAATAGGTTATGTCTCAGTAACCCATGGTTGGCCCTTTGAGCTTAAGTACAGACCAAATCTCCCTCAAAAGAAACTGATGCTATCTTCCCTCAGTTATCACACTTCAACAACCCCTTTTCTAAGACATAGCCAAGGTAGGGAAAACCCTTTTCTATATACACAGAGGTGATTGCATGGGCTTTACTGTTCCAATTGGGAAGGGTAGTGCTATTTGTAGCAGTGGAACCTACCATTCTTGCATACAATTGGGAAATTCCCAGGTCAACAGGTTTGCATGCAGGCCACATGCGATTGTTGGATATGCATGTGCTAGGGCTGGAAAACTATAGTGAGCCCAGGGAGTTTGCCTAGTGGTTTGGGTCGCAAACCAAAAAAATGTAAGAAACATGATGCAAACATCGAGCAATGAGCATTTACCAGCTCAAAATCACAAAAATAAAAAATCTGCCTTATGATAGCAGCTGAAGGACATTTTCATTGCAAGAGACTACAACAGAGCCAAGATGAGAGCAATCAGAATGGTCCCACAAAGCTAAATACAAAGCAGGATACCACCACAAATTGCAAAAACATCCCTTAAACACATTCTGACAAAGGAACTCTTCAAAGCTTTCCCTCAAAAAGGCTCATGGACTAAGAATGAGGGAGAATATAGAATGAAATGCCAGCATCTCACACAGATAATCATACAAGATTGCCTCAGTACCCATCTTTACTACCGTAATCATTTGGCCAATTTTTTCCTTCATAACTATCAAGCATTCAGACCATCCTTATAACAAGGTTCAGCCCAGTCCCAGTAGCCCGGCTCGGAATTTTGGGGTTGACTTAAAGGCCTCCCTCTCCTGCATCTTCCTCTCCTTTTGGCAAGCAAGAAGCTGATTCAGTGTCATCTCTCTGCCATCCCACTCACAATAATTGTTGCAGCAAATTCTTGATTGGATGTCCAAATGACATCTTCACTGGGAATGAACCATTCATTCCACTCATGGCTCTGCATTGAATCTGCTGATTGAAAGGGTCTAGACTGAATTACTTTGGAGGACACTGGCAACCAGCCCTGCAGCAGCCCCCAATTCCCTGGGGTCCAGTTCTCTTCTGTCACAGACACCATGGTTCAGGCCCCTGCCCCTGCCCCTGAAACATCATCCAGCACTGACGGCGCAAAAGGCATAACCATCAATGCCATTGGCAATCCCAAACAAACAGAAGACCCCAGTGGTCAGACCACTGCACCTAAAAAGAAAGGATAAATGCAATGGAGGCTCTGTTAGGAAAGAACCAATACGGTCAACCTGAGCAGCATGGATTTCCATTTCCTGATGTTGTAATGGATCATCTATGTCCTCAATAGGTATTCTCTTTGGTCTGCCGTACTCATACCCATCTAATTTGCTGGTAAATTTTCTTAGTTCTTTCCATTTTCCCAAGCTTTGCTGGCAGCTTGCATGACAGCTGCTCTTTTATAATGCTCTTATTATATTAATCTATTAATTCTTTTCTTATCACAAAATACAGAAAAGACCTATAAAACAATATCTGAAACCAATTTTGAACTATACATGCGCAAGGAATCTGAACCTTTATACATTGTAGCCACAGATGATTACAAGTTTGATGTGGTGATCAGCTACAAAAAGAAAGTAATGCCACATGAATATCAGAGGTTACCTGCAAAATATTTAATGGAACCAGGGCATCCTGCACCTCAAACAATCAATAGAACAAACCAAAATAATAGAGAATAAAATGTCAACACATTTACAGTATAGATATAGATAGATTGTCAGTTCATGCAAGCATAAACACTATCAGCTATAATCATTCAAGGACAAGAATTCCTCTCTGGCCCAGGTAAACACACTATTCAAGCTTCTCTGATACCATAAAAGAATGTTTAGAATGGTAACAACGGTATCTGCAATTTAACAAGTATTCAAGAACAAAATTATCCTACTTTTATAACCATGCCATTGTCTGAGTTTTATAAGTGGCAAGCTTGGAAGGTGGAAGTGGAACAGAAACACCTCAATAGCTACTATTGGCATTATACATATTACTCCTAATTCCAAAGGAACTGAAAATATAATGCTCACGTTTTTCTCTCTTACACAAAGTGGCTCTACAAACCCCAGATATGGCACAGAAAAGAACTTACAAGGTAAATTGGCGCATCATTGAGGTTGTACAAGATAACTGTAGTTTCAGGTGCTGAGACTGTGCAGGTCCACATGATGCTCTTCAGATCTGTACGAGAAGACTGGGCTATAAGTGGTTTGCTACCTGACTGCATGGCAGACAACTTTCTCTTCCTCTTATGCTTAAAGTAAAGGTCCATCCACAGCTTCATCCGATTTATAAGCAAGTTGCATTGTGTGCCACCAAGTTTGATATCAACCGCAGCTTGAAATGGCATGGTTAACTGCCAAAGAGATGAGTTTACTTCAGCTCAAAATCCATTGTCTCTGCATTTCCGATGAGTACATTTATAGAACTTACAAATTTTATTAATCATTTTTCAGAAAACTAAGCCAAACCCAATAAGGTATCATGACAGAAAATATTCCAGGTCATGTTCATCAGACAACATAAGAATATATTACATGTACAAGAAGGCAGCATACTAAATGGCACAAATAATAGATACAAGAAGAAATTTACCTTGTTAATGTAAGGATACAAACAATGAAAATTTGTTAAGGGTGTCAACGAAAACATAATGTTGTGAACTAAAACTGAAATACCACTAGAAGTTGCCTCAATTCAAAAATCCTAATTTTTTAGAATATAATTCTGAAACTTTAGAGGTATTGGGAAGTACGAAAACATAAGCAAATATAGCAAGAAAATATGCAAGATTTCAACAAAGGAAAATACAACAAGATATGCTAAGACAGATATCAAATAAACATACAAAGTTTAAACAAATGAAATAAGTCATGGCAAGAATCCAAATGTCTTTTTGGGGTGGATTAGAACAAATAAGATAAAAGCAAGGCAAAGTATGCTTGCAAACTTAAATATTAGAAATTAGGAAAAAAATAAATGTCGTTCCTTACAACTATTAATATTTGACAAACTCTAGGCCCACAAATATACTTGATCCAGCTCCCGTTTTCTCTGTGCTGAAGAAACATGTGGGCTCCTTTCCATGGCCCTGCTAGGATTTCTGGCCTGGCTGGGCCGCCACAGCTTTCACCTTTGCCAATCCCCTTCCCTTTGACCTGTCCACCATTCCCCATCTCCACTCCCTTCTCCCTCCCAAAGCTGTCCACCCTCTATCTGATTCTTCCCTCCCATTGCCTTCTTCTAAACAATCTTGATTTATTTCCAAGCTGGACTCTGTGCCTCTGGTTGAGATTCCTCCAGAAAACATGGCTCATTCAATGAACAGGCTATCTGAAACAGCATTGATAGGCAGATTTGTTGGCTTCTAACTCAATCCTACCTCTCTCCAAATGTGGAATGAAAACGTCTGGGCTCACAAACTCTTAGGCTCGTATGAGCTTGTTATTTTCTGTTCACAAATTGACAGAGATGTGATTTTTCAGGGCGACCCATGGTTCATGGGCTCCAGTGCCCTATTTTTAAATTGGAAGTCCTCTTTTGACCCTCAAGAGGAAACCCCCAAGAAAGTCCTGGTCTGGGTTAGATTGCCATTCTTACTGCTGCACCCCTGGAACAAGCCTTCATTGGAAATCATGGGAAACTCCATTGGTGAATTCTTAGACTGGGTCCTTCCAAAATCCCAAAATGTCTCTTGTGCTTGAGTTCGTGTTATGGTAGATCTGGAGAAAGGGCTCCGTCATCGACATTAAAGTCGTGGATTGGATTCACAACCAGCCAGTAGACTACAAGCATCTTTTGTTTAAATGTCTGCATTGTCATCCTCATGGCCACTTTGCCAAACAATGCCCCAAGCTCAAGGAATTAAAACTCAAATCTCAAAAAGAGAAAAACACAAAAAAGGAAAAAAGCTTGTGCAAGAAACAACTCCTACTGAAAACTCTAATCCTTTTTCCGCCCTTCAAAATGTGAATGCAGAGGAGGATATTGAAGAAAATGGGGAGCTGTGTATAAATCAAGATTCTAGCTTGCATGTGAAACCCACCCAGCCAAAAGAGCCCCTTCTGGAAGAGGGGTAGATTCCAGACATTTTTGTTGAAATCCCTCCCACTGGGATTCCCGATCCCCCAGATCAGACTTTGACTCACCTAGTTGAACTTTTGATAATGTGGCTGCAGATACTTTACAAAATAAGGTCAACTTGCAGATTGAGCTCCGTCCATCATCCATACAGTTAGGCAAAATGTAGAGGCCAGCACTCCTTCAAAGGAGGTTGAAATGAAGAGTGACCTTCGACCATTTGTAACAAGAGCTGGTTGGAAAACTAACAAGGAATCACAGACAAATTAAGCAAAAAAAAAATGTCGCTGCTAAGACACGGGCTACTTTGGAAAGTTTCTCCGTCCCAAAGAAGCCTATTAAAGAATGATTTTTCTCCCATGGAATTCTAGGGGACTTGGAAGTTGTCCAAAACAGAGCTTCATCAAATGTCCCATCAAAGAACACCATGTTGACATTGTAGCTGTTCAGAATCCACACTGGACTCTCCAATGGTCTCTGGCACCTTGAATTCCATTTTGAAAAATTCTGCTGTTCATATCATTGAAGCTAAAGGAGCATCTGGAGGTCTCTTCACTGCCTAGTCTGAAGAGTACCCTCAACACATTGAGAGCCTCAACTCGGAGCATTGGGCTGCTTTAAGATTTTTGGTTGGAGGATCTAACACCCCCTTCACTTTTGTGAACATTTATGCTCCTAACTCCCCCACTCTGAAAAACCATTTTTGGGAGTCTCTCTTTAAGTATGCTGAAATTGTTAAACCCCAAAACTTGATTTTGGGGGTGATTTCAAACTTAATTATGGGGGTGATTTCAATCTTGTTCTAAATTTTTTTGAGAAAAGAAGAGGTAGTAGAGTGAGGGTGTAATATCCCCAATGGGATCTGCCCTAAAATTTATGATTTCTGCCCTAGATTTCTGATTTAATTTTCTGCTCTCTTCTGATTTAGTTTTCTGCTCAAACCCTAAGACTGAATTCTGATTTTTATTTTCAGAATGATAAACACTTATGGGCAGCCAATAAACATATACCAAACATCCATAAAAATATGCCAAACATGTAAATATCATCAACTATGATAGCAACCATGAAATTCAACCATCCAAGAGCCAAACATAGGTCCAAAAAATCTGATTTCTGATTAAAGAAATTTGCTGCTACAAAACTGAATATTCTAGACTGAATTTACAATGAATTTCATGGGCTAAAACATGCCAAACATATGCCCAGATTTCTGCTCCACAAATCAGACCTAAAACTAGGGTTATACAAACCAAAAATATGCAAATTTGTCTTCAAACATCAAACCCTAGATGGGTGAATCCTTCCTTGGCAAGCGCTTTGGGTTTGCTGCTCCAAAGATGCAAATCGCCCTCCAAGAATGGGCACTCAAGTCTGCTCCAAAGTGGCGCTCCAAATTAGGCAAATATGCACACAAAATGCCACAAGGAATGTTCCTCCAATGCTGATCTTCAAATCTGAATATGCAATCAAGCTCCAAACCTCCCAATGTCTCCAATGAAGTGCAAATAGAACTCCGTTATGAGTCCTCCACAAGATGAGCTAGGTTTTCGTCCAACTCACCGTATTCGCAAGGGTTTCCATCCTTGGAATAGAGCCCAACCAAAGTTGCAGCCAAGAGATAAAATCTCAATGAGAAAATATGATATGAATGGATGATGAAATGATCTCAATTGACCTTGTATTTATAGCCAACCTTTTCCTCTAGCCCTAGCCGACCTCAACTTGGCAAGAATATCTTATTTTATTTTCTTTGTCTCCTCCAACATGGTCGACCTCATGCTAGGCGCCCAAGAAAGATATTTTATTTTTCTTATTTTTCTTTCCTTCCTCCAAGAGGAGCAAACCACTTTAGGCATTCAATATTTCATGTTTTGACCTTTTACTTAGGTCGTCCACCTCAAAGGAGTCTTATTTTGTTTTATATAAATTTCTCCTTTATTTTAGCCGACCATCCTTGGTATTCTCTTTTTTTATTCTCCTCCCTTAATTTCCTTCTTCTCTCTCCTTGGTCGCTCACCTCTAGAGCAAATTATTTAATTTTCCTTTAATTCACCAAGGAGCTCACAAGATTATACAAAGTTATCGCTCATCATCAATTTCCCCTAATAAATTGATTAAACACAATATTTAATCAATTAGGTCATTCTCTTAGCCCTCCGGCTTAGCCTACGGCAATAGGATAGGCTAACCAATCTCCATTAGGTGATCACTCAGAAAATGGGGACATTACAAACCTCCCTTCCCGGAATTGCTTGCCCACAAGCAATTGCAAGCCTGGATACTACAAAACATCCTTAAGTGGCAAGTCTCTCCAACTAGTCAAATACTCCATGATCACCCTGCTCCTCAACTTGTAGCTACTTCTCCCATAGTGAATATGAAGAATAGTATGCAAAGTGAGTTCCGGTAGCCAGAAATGAAACAATACTGGCCATACACACTCAAACTCAAATCTGCCCCATCCTTCATACTCTGAAATTCTGCTCCCCAATGTACTCTGTCTGCATGGCTGAAGGAACAAGAGTACCAAATCACCAACCTCAAATGTCATCAACCCTTTCACTTCAAAGGCTCCTTTGTCCTCAAGTGCTAAGTCTTCAAAAGCACAGCGTCATACCTTGTGAAAGAGGTTATGTCTATCAACATGCGATAGGTGATATCATAACAATGCTCTCTGAAACACAACCACCTGCACCAAGCCTTCTGCTACTCCACTCTGGTACAAATATCACTCATCCAAATGTTGTGAAGCAACTCACCACGATCCCTGTGAAGTATTGTACCAATCACACCAATACCCGGATCCCAAATTATTACACCATCACACCAACTGAAAATGAAGAGATAAGTGTCTCTAATCATGTCACCAAAATGAACTATCCATCTAAATCTGAATTGTCTCATATGGACATGAAAAGTGTCCATCATATATGCATAAACAAGTATGCAAATCCACTCTAGGCTGCTGATATAAATCAGAACAGCACTAGGAAAACTGAAAATCAGACCTATGGTCCCTATTTTGTCCGTTAGCACGTGGACCCCATTCAGAAAGGGGTAACTTTGTAACTACATCCAGGAAGAAGTTATGATAGCAGCGCCAAGAAATAGTAGCTGATGTTGCCAACAGCTGCCAACATTATAGATAGCAACCAGAAACAACAGGGAACTCAAACCCCACGCCCAACAATCAAATCAGACTTGTGGACCCCACAACCGATGCACAAATAAAACTTTTTAAGAATAGGCTTCCCAGCACAAAGAAATAACTACCACCCATCGAGGGGAATCAACAAGGTCACAAAGTTGTTGTTCATTATTTTTTTAGGACCCATATATGTTACGTAGAGACATCTGGGATGAAGAACGCCTAGTAGAAAATAAGACCATGTCCTAGGTAGCAGACATCACAAGATAGAAAGGAAAGAAATTTGAGACAGCAGATGACAAAAGATCAAAACCTGCACACACAAAAAAAGAAATGAAGCCAAAATTGTTAACAGGATAAAGATAAGCCCAAATGCTCCTGCATCAAACACGCTAGGTAGGAAGTTTGTGAGCATAGTTCACAAATCAAAGCTAAGTGGTAGAACCGCCCTTCTAGAAAGTGTACAATTCATAGCAAGCCCCGTTACTGAATCAAGCACCTCAAGAGATTTCTTCATTCACTTATTCCAGCACTTAGCTGGGACAAATCCCATCTCCATCCACCAAACTTGTTCATCATCTTTCACACCTCTCGTGGACTTCTGTCTAACATATACCGACCTCCTCTTAATGTTTCTTCTCCATATTTTCCCTCTTTTCGTGAGATTCAACCCACCACTATCCGTCCACCTCCACCAAAGGTCAACTTCTCCTACAATCCAATCATCTTTTGTGGAATTCAACCCACCATTGTCCATCCACCTCCACCAAGAATAAATAACATAAAACATTCTCATCACTATCTCGTCTTCTTCTTATGTACTCACCACTTTATCACCATTAACAACATTATGGAAATTAGAAATTTTTATCACCATCTCTTCATCTACTTCCTTTTCTATATTCACTACTTTATCTACACATAAATCAGCATTAACAGCATTTGGAAATTAGACATTTCCATCATGAATTCTCCATCCGCTTCCTTTCTTGCATTTACTACTTCACTCACACTCCACATCTTGCATGCCAACAAATTTATCTATGATTTGTTGTATTGCATTTGCTAACACCATCTTGTCCTCCAAAGGACCAACCACTGCTACAGCTACCCTCTCCTCTCTTACATCCTCATTCACCAACAATTTCATGCCTTCTAAAAGACATGCTCTAGCTGCAATCTCATGCTCTTTACTCACTATTGCTTCTCCTACGATTAAATCAACACAACTAATATTATGAAAATCAAAAAGCTCCATAACCATTTCTTTATCTAGAGCCTTGTCAAGGCACTTTATTTTTCCACTTCGACCAATATCTTCACATCCTACAAAGGACAAATCTCCGTTGCACTCTCATAACAATTTGTTACCATACGATGGATTTTAGAGAAACTATTTTCTGCCTTCTTTTCTTTACACTTCTCTGCTGCAACAAAATCTATGTGCAAAGAATTACAAGAACTAAACATTTCTTCAATCTTTAGTCTCCTCTTCATACAGGCGATTCTCTTCACCTTCATATACTTCTATATCAAATACGAGGCCTTCACAAGCCACCACTTTAGCATTCAAATCTGCTACTTCTTTCAAAGACTCTTCTACTGCAACACTTTATTCTTTTGGTTCAACAACTTGCACTTCTTGATCTTTGTCACCACCACAATTTTCTCTTCTTCATTATCCTTTACTGCAATAAAATCTTCATGTGAAAAATCACTCAAACTGAACAACTCTTCAAGTGGGAGATTCTCATCACAAACATCATGATCAAACACAAGGCCTTCACAAGCCACCATTTCGGCTCTCAAATCAGCCACTACCTCCAAAGAAACTTCCGCAACAACACTACTATCTTTTGCAACTTGTGCTTCTTGAACTTCTGTCAACACCACAAATTTCTCTTCTACATTATCCTCTAGCATGAGCACCTTTTTTGTTTTTACCTTCCTCCATATCTGAAAACAAAACAATGTTAGACAAAATAGGGTTTTCATCATTACCTTTCTCTTCCACTACAATCTCATCCACCAATACATCCATGCCTTGGGAAAGACATGTCTCAACCCCAGCCATGATCTTTTCTTCTGTCATGCCACCTATGTGACATTTTTCATCATCCTCAGTCACATCAACAACAACTCTTTCATGTCAATCTCAAATGGATGTCCATCATCTTCTCAAGGATTTTGTCCCCAAGTTCAACAACTCATACGACTTCATCTTCATCCATGCCACCAATGTGACATTCCTCAGCATTGTTGTAACACCCCGTTCTAAAACATACTTATCATTTTTATTTCAAGAGGACAAATAGTTAGTCAGTGAAAATATTATGATTGAAGTAATGTTGTGTTAGAATAGAAAAATTAAAATGCATTTGATTTATATTATTTTATATACAAGGAATAATTGTTCATGACGTTATTATTATGCACATGGTTAAACAATGTGATGGACTGACTACCGTTGTGCGACTAAGGTGGATGCAAGAACAATGTTTTTTTCCCCTCCAAGATGAGGAGAGAAAGTATCACCGTAGAGAGGGTGCTAGATCACGTGAATACAATGATCATTGTGCCATCTAGAAACACACACACTCACATTAGAGGTTATGTCAATTTTGGAATAAGTCTTATTCTTCATGTTGTTGGTCACCTAAATAATATTTGAACATTGTGATCATTCGTACTTGTTTAATATTGTCATCGTCATGTCGATGACTTAACCTTTTACGTCGACAATAAGTAAGGTTGTGTATGTCTCTGAATGCCAAGACGACATGAGTAATTGACCAATCAAGTCTAGTCTTGACGTAAAGGCCTAAGTCGGCTTTGCAAGACTCCATCGTCGATATTGTGCTTGTGAATAGCATAATTGAAGCATTCAAAAGAATGCATCAATGACATCTATGAATTAGGTGTACTATTTTTTTTATTTTCAATTATTTATAAGCTTAGTCATCGTTAAATTTAACGTCTAGCTTGTGATAAAGGAAGTTAAGTCTCGGAGACTCTTATCGTGTTCTTCCCTAGATACTTGGAGGAGTGGAAAAGAGCATTAGCTCCATACTCCTACTTTCAAGCTCTTTAGACCGCAGATGGTTGAGAGAAAGGGGGGGAATAATTATGTGCAACTATTCTATAACCGACAGGGACTGTGCTTATGATGGGAGGATAAGGGATCTCGATAAGGGAAGTCAAGAGCAGAAGCATGACAATATCTCTTGGATTGGAAGAATAGAAGCGAGGAGTAGGAGCTCAATAGGAGAGAGTAATGACTGCATTAACAAAGTGACAGGTATGCCAATGAACCATTAGTAAATTGTCGATATTAAGCTTCATACTATATGTAAAGTCGTTTCTATTTTCTAAGTAAGCCTCGAGGGGCAGCAGGTTTATATGAATCAATTGCTATCTGTGGCAAATAAAGCTTCTCCATATTTATATACACTTTCGACATAGGAATATATTTGTGGATACTCCTAGAATGGTATTGTATTTCAATATAGTATTGAATTTATATTCCTTTAGAAAACCGTGAATGTTGTTATGCGAAGATTATGATAAATATAGATATCATTCATATCATTTAGAATTCAATCTGTAGAATGATCAAAATGTTAGAGATATATATAGCCAATAGGCAATCATGTATTTATATTCTTTTTCAAGATAGTTTAAATGCAAGTTAAACATGTGTATAGGCCGAACGGTGTGTGTGTGTGTGTGGCAGAATTAGAAGCTTTGGTTCGAGGAGTCATAGAATGTAAGGCAAGGGGTTGGTAGGAAATAGAAATCAAAGGTGACTCGATGCTTATTGTCAATGCCGTTAAAAGAGAGGAATGGTCAATTGGCTTCTAAACAAAGGGGCGAGAAGAGCGTGGGAGGTACTACAAGATTTAGATTTTTCTATTAGACATATATTCAGAGAAGCGAATTCGGTGAAAGACGCCTTAGCCAACAAAGGAGTTGTGGGAAATTTGATTGAGGTGAGCAGTCCGGACGCTACCAGCTGGGTGGGACTAGACGCAATCTTGCAGGTGGATCCGGACGGCCTGTTTACAAAAGATGTCTAGCAAAGTACTAGAAGCAGATAAAGAAATCCGACGGTCTCGGCAATCAAAAGGACGGGCAGGTTCCTTGGAGTAGATTGGAAGATCTCTGAAAGGAAAGAATTACCTACAGACTGGCATTCCAAATGCATACTGCCAGAGAATATAGCAGGTCTTGGGTTCGATGGAAAGAAAAGGCAGTCATTATATAGCTCTTAATGTAGGAGTTAAGGACAACACTGAGAGGGGGGGTGAATCAGTGTTGTGTGAATTTTTGAATCTTTTTACAAACTTTAACTTGGAGAGCACAAGGAGAGAAAGTTATCATTGAATTGTCAAACACATATGCACATAACTTTGTCAAACACATAAACAAAACTCATGAGTAAAACATACAACCACATAGAGAAGATCAATATAAATCAAGACACAAGAATTGCACGAGTGGAAAACCCTCCAGGGGTAGAAAAACCACTCCAAAACTGCCTCACTGGCTTAAATGAAAAATCTTCTTACAAATGTCTCACTGACATATACAGAGGTCTCACTAACCACAAGCCTCATTGGCATGCTGTGCCTCACTGGCAAACACAATCACTATTAACAAAACATCAAACTTTGTGTGCAAGACATGATTGCCGTTCAATCAGATTTGCACCATTGTATACAACCTTATACCTCCTGTTTGATTTTCAAATCAAGACCATTTTCTTTTACATACTTCTGCAAACAAGCTACATATGTGATTTCTCCATGTGTATGTCTCCAATCCTACATCTGATGCTCAAACTATTCATTCTCTGTATACAGTTCCACACACTACCTCTGTCAATGTGAAGCCAATTAATATGAGATACCTCTCAACATTTTGCAAAAACATTTTCATATGACCTTTCATATTCTTCAAAAGAAAATCAATCCCCTGTAACAAAGTTAATTTGACTTTGCATCTAAAACATATTATTCCATCTTCCTCAGTCTTGTTGAAGCACCTGAAAAAAAAATTTCAAAAACTTCACATAACAAAAATTACAATATTTCATTTTGTCTGCAAATGACCCTTCAGATTCAAAATCCAACTTCCTATTTTCTTCGATGTCTTCAAATAAATCTTTTCATATTCTCATCTCTGTAAATATTGTCTTCAAAACTAATATCTTCATCCAATGCCCTTCATGTACGATTCTTCATATTCCTGAAAAGAAACTTCATTTTGCATAAGACTTTTCATCTTCATGCAATCTCCTTCTCTGCAAATTCCTGCAATCAAACTCTTTATCTTCTCAAAAAAAATCAATCTTCAATGATAATATCTTCATCCTCTATAAAAATCTTCACCTTCACAAAATTCTTCAATGGCATTTTAGAAATAGTCTCCCAAAAATATTGCTTTTTAAAAATCAACTATCTCCTATAAAGGCTCCTTGAAAAACTTAATATACATTCTATAATGAATCTTAAGTCTTTAAAATAAAATGGAAATTTAAAAGGTTTCCAAAAAATCTTTTATAAAACATGCCCACTTATATCGGGCTCCCTCCTTATACCATGCACCTTTTATAAAAAATTTACATTCTTAAATGTCATAAAACATGACATAGGTAAAAGACCACCAAAGTTTCTAACTTTAAACAAAAAAAACTCCCCTTTTAGAATGCATCGCGGGCCCTTCATAATACATAAAGCATTTTCAATTGTTTTTAAACTCATAAAAAACTTTAAGGAAATTGCGCTCCACATACTTATTCAAATGTCCGCTGAAGCTCCCACGCACTCAAGCAATTTAAAACAAAGACCACCGGTTTCCTTAGCCATGGGGCCGGTCAGCATATGAAAAAGACCCCCTTAAGTCTTCACTTAAGTGGTTGGTCACTTATGACAGCAGGTCAATGACCGTTCATAACAAAAGGCAAACCTTGTCATATACGGACAAAAAGGTAAAATAAAAGATTAGTCTTTAGGATATTCAAGCCTTGTTTAAAGTCTTCTTCTCACTCGATGAAGACTTAAAAATATTAAATCCTTCGAATATAGACAGTGGGTAAAAGTCACCAACAGTAAAATAAGTATGGACAATTCAGGAAGAATATGATATGAAGAACATCAACTTTGTGAGAGATATGCTTAGCACCAATAGCTTCAGGATAAGAATCTCCACACCAAAATGAATGAACCCTTTTCAACAATACCAACACAAACAAACAAGTATAGGTTTCTTCAACTATTTCACCGCAGCAACACCATACTCTTGGTAACAAAAAGATATAATATATGAGTCTTTGAACACCTTATTGCTCCTATCCAGATGATATCCTGAAACAAATGAACGAGCACTCCTTATGAACAATACAAGGATACAAACAACATGTCTTGATGAAACTTGCATAACAACTAAACAACATCAACTGATCAAATCAGACACTCTGCAACCATGTAACATTCTCTGCAAGTACCACTTTCTGCAAGGCTTTTTCATGACACCATTATGAGTAAAATATCTTGACATAATCAAAGAACATATGAAGACAAGGACACATTATGAAGAATGCATCTTGATCATCATGATCAAACTATCAACTTCAGAAACACCAATGAACATCATGATATTGCATGACATATAAAGCACTTGTTAACCTTCTTATATAAATCCTTTGCATATGAACAACTCCTGATTCCTACCATAAGTAAACAACTGTGAAATGCATGATCCTCAAATGTCCTGCAGTTCTGATGAAACCTTGTGAAGATGCACAACAACTCAACTCTCTCAATACCTTTTGACATCAATGACAAACTATCACCATCACTTGAGAGACGACTTCCTTGTAGAAAAAGATGACGACCAACAGGATAATGGGAGTAGGGTGCTCTTACCTCGAGGAGTGCAAGGAGCAGCAAGTTGGATGGCTCTTTCGCCCCCGTGAAGAAGCCGCGAGGGAGGCAGTTTTGAAGATCATTGGCGCAGGAACGTGGAGCCAAGGCCACATGCATGACGGCAGGGTGTATCAGGTCTTCTTTGCCAATATTGCCCAAGTAATGGAGGGGGATCACTGGGGTGTGGTGTGGGGAGCTCAGAGCTTGTTCGAACACAACCATGCCGTTGTCATGGGAGCAGTTCCGTCTACTACTCTGGGCTTCAACGAAGCCGTGCTTAAAGGAGCATACGCTAAGAAGGGGGGCCTGTTGATGTTTGTTTTTGGACAAGTCAACAATTAGAGTGAAATACAAAGTATCTGACTCCCTCTTGAGCAAAGCCTCTCGAATGCTGAACTATGTGATCAAACAAGATGACTCCAAGGTTCCTTTCTGATGAGTTTGTAAGAGATAGCTCAGTGACTAAGTATGATTTTGCTGTTTAAACACAAAGGGACTTACGCAATTGTTCAAATAAGTTGTTGTTTCAATGATTACAGAAGTGAATACTGGAGAGTCTAAGTACTACAACTGATGGCGTATGATTTGGCAATTGATGTTCTGGGTTCTAATTCTAACTAAATGGTAAAAAAAGACAAAAGGTGTAAGGTTTAGAAACACTAATCTAATCCTAGATGTAAGGATGATTACTGCTCAAGGTGAAACCAAACCAGATCTTGCTTCGCCAAGATAGACAACTACACAAGATTGATGCAATCTTCTAGGGTGTACAAGATGTTTATATCACTTATGCTCATGAAGGATTCAACAAACATAAAGATCAAATTGATGTCCAATTTTGTTCAGACTAACCATGCACTGCAATTTGCAAGCCACAAACTACAAATGGTATGAACTTATAGATTTCACCACAAAGCAATAAAGAAACCTTCCATTAGCTAACACAAACTTAAAGAAAACTTAATATAACTTAATGTTCGCTTGAAAATCCAAACCATGCAACACTCAGAAACCAAATAGAATCACCAAAGCAATGAATCTTTTATTATCTCAGAGAGCTCTTGCAACAATTTCAGAATTTTCAACCGTACAAATGAGAGCAATAGGAGCCCTTTTATAGACCTCAAAGGAATGAAGGGTCAAGATCGGTCGGCCAAGCCAATGGACCAGATCAAGCCACATCACAAGTAGTTGTAACAAACTCTTCTTTATTAAATGAAAGAGGCTCACTTTATTAAATGAAGGAGGTTATCTTTATTAAATGAAAGAAGCTATTAAGGAGGGAACAAAGGCATGCTTTCCAAGAAGATAAGGAAGCCGCATCATGTGCCTTTTATGTAGTAGTACTATGAGATGCAATGAATCTAGACACAATTTGAGCAATATCCTCCATTGGTACACTTGTCGCTACATTAATGGATCCTTCTGCCACTGCCACATTTGACTCATAGATGCCAAGTGTCTTCTCCCAGTCATTTATCCAGGACTTATTCGCTCCAAGATGAAATGCAAGTGTGAATATGCTATCTAGCTGACCTTCATCAATCCCATCATCCTGAAAGTAGAATGCCTTAACCTGTTGCTTCATGTTTTCAATAGTAACATCCCCATAAGGATTGCATATTGTTGTCAATGCAGTGTATATATGATTCTCCGTTCTTCGAAGAACACTTCTTATTCTGGACATATCTACCTCAATTTTATCAACCAGTTGCCCCTTGTTGTGAAAGGAAAAATACCAAGTGATGAAGTCATGTGGAGCATCCCGATCAATCACCTTATCATGAATTAGATCCTCTAATGGAGCTTTCATTAAGCTCTTGAGTTGTGGCATGCATTGCTCCTTGATCGGTTTGAACTCAGCACATATTTTTAACAAAGATTGAACTCGATCCTTGAGATTAATGACCCTGTCATAAACTTGCACAATTTCTTCAAGATAAGTATATGCCTTTTCTTCTGTCTTTCCTATCCATCCTTTTATCACCTGAGATGAAGTTCTCATGTTTTCAACTTGGGACACTGTTTCCTATGGAAGAATGAACGGAGGAATTGGAGTAGCCTCCTTCTGTTGGATAGGCTGCATAACTTGCTGAATGTAGTGCTTTAATGTATTGAAATCTTGTTCAACCTTTATCCTAGCTTCTCTTTCTTGCTTTAGCATGATTCTTACACTATTCACTGACTCTTGAAGTTCCTCCTCTATCTGTTCTCCTGTGATTGGACCCATTCCAATAGTAGTAACATTATAATCCTCAGGTGCCATATCTTCTAGATCCTTGTCAACTCTAGGAATAGCTACATGTACCTCTATTTCCAGCAAGATCTTGAGTGATTTTCGAAAAGACTATTGCTTTCTTCTTTTGATTATTCTTCTGTGCATCTACAAGCAATTCCTCAACTAGAATGTTGGCGTTTAATTTCACACCTTTTGGTGAGAAAGAAAAACGGACAGCATGTACAATAGGACTGTTCTTCGAATTAGGAGGGGAAGCTCCCTCAACAAGAAAATTAAAAAGACGTTTACAAAATAACCTATCTTTTTGTTTCTCAAGGCACGAGCACAAGGCAATGAAGCTCTTCTACAAGGCTATAAGATTTTCTAAAGCTTTCCAGAAGAAAATAACTAACTTTATCTTTTAAAACAATTCTGATTTCTTTAAGTAAGTTCAGAGCATAAAGAAATCAGAAGGACAACTTGGAGGTTTTTTTTAAAACAAAAGAACAAATACAACTCAACAATAATTGCTCATGCACAAAGTCATGAACAATTTACACAACTCTTGACAACAAGATAGATCCTGAAACCATGATTTGTATTCTCATCAATCAAAAAGCAAGAATCAACAACAGTGCTTGAACAATAAAATGCGAGCAAAAATTAGTCTCAGCATTTACCATTAGAGAAATTAAGTGTGTAGAATACACTTATTTATACCTAAAAAGCAAAGATGCAAGGAAATGAAAGGAAGAGTTAACTAACACTCTTCACTCTAGATCTAATGCTGCATGGGAAGCATGCAAGCTTATTAGCAATTAAAACTAAAAGTATCTTGTCATGCAAATTTCAGTTAACTGAACTTGCATGTTATTACACAATGAGTTCCAACTCGAAGATATTTTGCATGATTTCCAAAAGCAAAATCTAAAAATAAATTTAACTTCAGTTAACAAAGACAGTTCTCAAAATAGAAGCTGTTTTGGAAATCTCTTCTGCTGCCAAAAATAATTCCCTCTTGCAAAATGTGAAAAATAAGCTAAGTCTGGGAATTAAGATTTCTCTCAAATTCTTCAACCTTGGCTTCATCTGGTATGATCATGGACTCAAGGTGGACCGTCCTCATTTGCAGGTCTATGGCAGCATCCTTTGTGATTTTCTCGAACACTTCAAAGTCTTTCTTAGCCTTGGCGCACTTTGATGCAATATCAACCAAGAGGTACATTTTGTCAACATGAGAGTCTCCACAAAACTTTCCACGGATCAGTTGAATGAACTCCTCCTGTAAAACATGAATGAGGCAATTTACGCCTTCCTCACTGAAATCCCTGCATGGAACGTTTTGGACAAAATCAATGGCATATCTTTCAATGCCTAGGAGCTTTTCTTTCCATAGCCAACTCCGAGGCTATATTCTTCGAGGTATAAACCAAGAAGGAATACTGGTGAGTCTAGGAGAAAATTGCAGCCTTTTGATCTGCCGTTATAGGCCTCAAACCAAGTGCACGCAGCCTGACCATCAATCTATCATATACTGGTTCCATGTCCTTCATACACTCGATCATATTCTGGATTCCAAGGAGGACATCCTTAGAATTGGACACCACTTCTGATAACTTTGCTAGAAAGTTAACATTTTTTATTATAAAATGATCCACCCAATCCCTAGTGTGCTTGCCATACACCACCAGCTGACTTAACTGTTTTTGCTCATTAGTAGACTCCATCACTTGTGGCAAAAAGAGTGAAGGAGGCGAAGGAGTATGCAGAAGTTGCGATATGTACTGACGTAGTTGCTTGACTTCTGATTTGAGGGCAGCCTTGTCCTCTCCATCTTTCATTACCCTGTTTCTCATAGTATCTATAGCAGCCTCCAAAATATTCACTGCTGTCTGTCGTGTGTTATGACCGAAACAAGTCTTGACAATATGATAATCCTCAGGTTCAACTTCTTCAATTGCTTTGTCCTGAGGAGGAATAGCTGTCTCTAAAACCAACTCTCCTTCACTTGTCTTTAGAATCCTTGACTGTTTCTTGAGCTTTCTTTATAGATGGCTCCTTGAAAGTCTTTGCCAAAGCACTGAAATCCAGCTGATAGGATGGCCTTTTCTTTTTCTCACTAACTGTTGTATGAAGCCAAGCTGAAGTAGATTCTTGAAATGTTGGCTTTGGACGACTTTCTTTTTCAGCACCCAGATTTGGCGTGACTTCGACCTCAGGAGGTGCAAAATGAATATCCATCTCTGGGTCAAAATCCAACACTATGTTGGGTTCGAACTCTAGGTCTACCTCCATCACAGTGTTCATTTCAATTCCTTGTACGACCTCAGGTTCTCCTGCATCGTTAACTCCAGATGAGTTAAGTGGTGTTGAATCAATAGGTATAGGAGATTGGTGAGGCTCAGGTATCCTCTGCGGTGTCAGCAAATTCCCTCCTTCTGAAGAGGAAGAAGTAGAAATAGAAGTGGTAGGCGAACTAGGCTCAGCTGGTGACAAAGGGGTTGCCTCTGGTTGTTGCTGTGCTGGGGTTTGAGCCTTTCTCTTCGGGGTCACCCTCAAGGGTTCTTCCCTGATAATGTTGGTCACTTGGGCTTTCTCACTCACCACCTTGGATTTCAAGCGTGGAGTCAAATGAGTAGGAGAAGATGGCGGCTCTACTATAGATACCTTGTCTTTCGGTGTGTTTGTCCTCTTGCTCCTTTGACTGCCAATGAACATCCAGCTTCTTTTCACCACTCCTTTGGTTCTTTCTGCAATGGAGGTGATCTCTTGAAGTGACCAATCCATTGGCGGCAATGGTTGTGAATCAATTCCCTCTTTGACAAATTTTGGGGAGAGAATTATACCATCTTCGTGCAAGTCTTTGCCACTCTCGTCAAGGAAAACTGGAATCTGCTCCAAGGTGAAGCGACTATAACTCCTTCACCGAACCTCATACTCATCCTGACAATTAACCCAGAAGTCTTCCATAGTAGGTACATGAGCAAATTTGCCGCTAAGTCTGGATTTCATCACTTGATTAGGGTCATATGTGTGTTTCTCCTTGAAGGTCTTTAGGCCGAATTTGGACATTTCTTAGGAGAAGATGGCGGCTCTTTTGCACTGGAAAACAGCCATTTGAATAGGAAAGATCACTGCCGTCTTATGTCTACTGCGTAGAAAACTGTGTACTTCTATCTGACGCAGAAACTCCATGAAGACAACTTCATCGGATGGATATCTTGGGAGCATGTATGGATATGATGTAAACCCATAGGCTCTGATATAGGAGAAGGTAGGGAATTGAATATACCAATCCGCCCATTCCGAGATTATCGCCCTGGCTTCTCCTGATATCCTGACATGCATCTGGTTTTCCAAGTCACGTACTATGAACATCAGGAATGCATCGTTGACTCGCCGGAAGTGCTTCTAAGACTCTAAAATCTCAAGCTGAGGATACAGCCTGACGATCCTGGTGTTTTGCAAAAAGCCCACAAAGTTCAACCCGGCAAAGTGGTGTTGTTTGGCCACCATGAATAGCAAATAGGACACCATTCTGAACTCATGAGTTCGTGTGAAGTCTATGATTTGTTGGTGAATGCAATCACTTATGAGAGTGGCCCACTCATAAGTGGCGCTTCCATTGGCAATGGTACTGATCACATAGAACATCCATGTCCTAAAACTCCTTCCCTCAGCTTGGCCTGTAATCCGGTTGAGCATGGTGATCATGATGGCATATTCATCTTTGAATTGACCTCGGCCCACATTCCTTGGGAGTGTATTCCTTCTTTCTTTTAGCCATTTGCAAGCTAACTTTTGACATTTATCAGTGGCGGTGGCCCAAACTCTGTCACTCTCTTCAAGGTCCAGGGTGAGTGATTCTTCAAAAAGAGGAATGCCGAGGGCCATCTCTATGTCATCAGGCTTCAAACTGGCAATCAATCTTCCGTCCCTTGATCTGACTTCTCTTGATTCAGGAACATAGTGTTGAATGCACGAGAGTACAAATTCGAGACTATGTGCAGAGATGGGAAATGATCCGGCTTGAATAAGCCCAGAGTTCTTCAAATTTCTTGCAACTGCATTCCCTGAGTTTATCAGTGGTTCTAAATCAAAACCCTCAGGTGAGACTTGGCACAAGTCTGTTTCTTTGACTTTGGAATATTCGTGTTTGAGCAGAGATTTGGCCTCGATGGTGACTGACAAATATTGCATGATGACTTAAAGAAGCCTTCTCTGATGACCTTTATGCACTGAAAATGGACAATCTGGTCTTCTGTGTACTTGCTGCCTAAGAAAAACAAATTTTCTTTTCGCTGTCCAAAATTTAATTTTTTGTAAAAAAAAAAAAAATTAAAATTTTGCCTTTGGAAAATGAAATTTTGGAGCCACACCTTCAAAGATCCAACAAATCTGAGATCAAACCGGTCCAGGATGATGGAAAATGCCTTTTGCCGAGGTGGGTATGTGTCAGAAATGAGAAATTTTGGACAAATAAGCCTCAAAAATCAATTTTATCTTGGCTGTAGGTGGTGATTTTGCCTTTGAAAAACCATGACCAGCAGTGAAAATCCTTGAAAATTTGCCACAAATGGCCTACTGGGTTTGGACGTTGCCTTGGGAACATGCAAATAGACCCTTGGGAACATGCAAATAGACCCTGTGAAAGAAGAGAATGAAGAAAAAGAAGGGAAGAATTGATCGAAATGCCTTCTTTACTCTTTGCTGATTCGAAAAAGCTTCAAAAAGCTTCAAAAACCCTCAACAATGGCCGCCAGTGCATGAAAGAGACCCTCTGGTGGACAAATTTTCCTTTGAGTGTGATAGAAAGAAGTAGAATGATGCAAGAATGGATGATCCTTGCCCTGTGTGTGAAGATCCAATTCTCAAAGCCTTCAAATTCGCCTTATGCAAGCTTTCATCCGTCCATTAATGGCCGCCATGTGAGAGGTTCAGCTCCATGTATCATCTTCTTGCTAAGCAAATGATGAAAACTATGCCAAATGCCTTCTTTATGGTGAGCGCCCTCCTCCTAGGGTTTCATTCTCCAACTTTGACTTTGCTCTGCCTCTCCAACTTTGCACAAACAATAAATGAAATGAGAAAGGTGAAGAGGTATATTTATAGGTTTAACCTTTCTCTCTCCTGGAGCCAATCTTCTCTCTCCTCAACACCAATTTCCATACAACTAAGACTCCTTCAAAAAGGCGTGCAAATGATGTATTTTAGGCGCCTTTTGCATGAGCCAAATAGGCGTGGGTTTTAGTGAACTTGAGCGCCTTTTAGGAATGCCTCAAAAAGGCGTGAGAATTAGAGGATTTGAGCGCCTTTTATCAATGACAAAAAGGCGTGGATTTTAGCTCATTTAGGCGCCTTTTGTAGGATGAGAAATGGCGTGGCTTTTAGGTGTTTTGAGCGCCTTTTATAGACAAGGAAAAAAGCGTGGCTTTTTGTGGATTTGAGCGCCTTTTGAGAGGTCTAGAAATGGCGTGAGTTTTAGCTATAATGCACGCCTTTTGGAAGGCAAGGAATGACGTGGGTTTTGGGTAGAATGGGCGCCTTTGAAGGTTGATTTTGAGTGTCTTGGTGGAAGTATATTTCAAAATATATTTAAGTATATGCTCAGATATTGAATTTCCTATACTTTAAATATTTTAAAATATACTTCCAGGATGTTTGAGATAGGTCCCGGATCCGTGGGATTTAACATGCAGATTCTAGATTTTTGAGGATCCGCCAGATTTCAGACTTAGACAGATTTCAGGATTTCAGAACAACAAGTTTCGGGATACCAGACTTAGCCAATTTCAGGGCTCAAATTTGTGATTCTTGACCTTGAAAAACTTTGAAGTTGGCCTTGACCATTTTGATGGAGGCTACCTGGATCACTGCCGTTGCAAGCCTCTGCCTCTGCCTCTAGAGCTTATTTTTGCCGTAACTTCTTCATCTGATGACGGAATGTCTTGAAGTTTGAAAACCAAGCTCATATGATCTGAAACTATCATTGAAGCTCTTCCTCCATGGATGATACTCAAAAATGGTGCTCATTCAAGGCAAGAACGCCCAAAAATGCCTTAGAAAAATTTTCGAAATTTTCCAAAATTTCAAAATTTTCAAAATTGAATTTTGACTTGCCAGATCTATTTGCATTGCTTCCCTTGGTTCCTTTATGTCATTTTGGCTTCCAATTCACCACTTTGACTTCCTCTTTTTTGACGTTCCTTCACTGCCCCGTGCCTGATTAGCTTGTCAGAATCTCCCTCCACCGAGCCTTGGATCGCCATCTTTTGATATGTCTTGTACCTGCAGGGTTAGCGCAGTAATGACAAGGCTACATGGTGCTTGGGAGGTGTGTTTGGGCACATATACGAAAAATTTTGTATGGGTACAACATGGAACAGGCTGATAAGTTTCTACAATTGTACTTTCCTCAATCCTTTGCCTCAACCAAGGTGGAAAAGCAGAAAGATCTTGCTGCCTTTGAACTTGACCGTGTTGTACACGAGCTACTTCTTCATCAGATTCTACTTGCCCTTCCTCATCTTGATCAAAAACATCATTTTCTTCAATTATGACAGTTGGACTTGAATGAATCTCCTCGGATGGAATCAAGGCAACTTCTTCTATAACTTCTATCTCTTGTATTGAATTCTGAACATCTGAAGTACCTTCTTGCAAACGAGATGAAGTAGATAGATTATTCTTCTTTTGAGGTCTCTGACTTGATTCTCCTTGATCTTGATGACTAGGTCTTTTCCTTTTTCTAGTTGGATTATTACCTTGATCATTTCCACTGTGTTGTGGTCCACTATGTATACTATGCTGTCCTGGTTCCCCTTCATCCATCTTGTTGTAAGTAAGAACTCGGCCTTCATCATTCATCTCTTGTAGTAATTGATTTATACATGCTTGTGTCATGGCCAAAACTGGCTCCATCAATTCTTCTTCAGATACATCCCTTTTTGACCAATCAACTGTATAAGGCAAATCCTTTATTTTATCAAATTCATCTATCAACATAGTATCATCTTCTGTGAACTGGTCTGGAATCCTGAATACTTTGGAAGCTCTAACCAAATCCATGTAAGTCTCGAACTCTGAAGTGTTCGAAGATCATCTTCATCTTGTGCACTGGCCCAATGGCCTTCCAACTGCTTGACATGCTTAAATTCTCTATTATATTTCCAGCAAACTTGAAAAGGATCAAAATTAAGTCTTTTAGTGCCATGAGTTTGCAAGTGATATGCCTGAAGTTCTATCTCAGAATACTCAGCTGCCGCTAATGATGGACATTCCAGATTTTGTCCAAGAAGAAGTGGAAACTGAATCCCTGCTTTCCTTTTTAACTTTTGGAGTCTGATGAGTTCCAGGAGTTGCCTTGTAACCTCTAACATCACTATCCTGTTGGTTGGATATCTTGGTAACCTGTATGGATATGATGTAAACCCTTGGATCCTTATGTAAGTGTACCTTTCATGCTGAGTATACCAGTGACCATATGCAGAAATGAACTCTCTCGTTGCATTTGACAACCTTTTATGAAATTCTCCTCTTAGTTTCTTCAGTATGAACATAGCAAACGCATCATTGAACCTTGTATAATGATTGATATTTTTGAAGTGTAACTGAGGGTAACACTGATGCGACAAATACTTATTAGGCCCAATTCCAACTTCTCCTCTTTTGGTCAAACCTGCATAGACTTCATTTCTTGCAAGAAGGTACACTACATAGGAACTCATATAAAAAGTCTTGGTCTTAGCAAAATTGATAAACTGCTCATGTATACTCTGACTGATAAGCCCAGCGCAATCAATCATCTTCCCTTTGAGAACTGACTTGATGAAAGAGTACATCCAAGGCTGAAAGGTAGCAGATTGCAGCATTCCTGTCATTCTATTGAGAAACATAATCAAGTATCCAATTTCAGGATGAAAATCTGACTTGTGAAACTGCGGAGGATTATTCATATTGAACTTCATAGATGGATTGGCCATCCATTCTCTCTTTATTTCCTGCAACTTTGTCTTTGAATCAACATTGTATTCCTGCTGACCTTGTTGTATCAAAATACTGATCATCCTCTCCCTAGTTGGAACGTTGAAAGTCTCTCCAACTGGCTCCTTTTGCAAATAAGCTAAAATTGTTCCATCTTTGGCTGTAATTTGTCTTGTATCTACGTCATACTTCTTGACACATTCAATGATCATCTCTGAACACGGCAAAGCTGGCGGAAAACAAGCAGCTTCAATAGCTCCACTCCTCATGATGGCCGGAGCAAGACTACCTCCGTTGGGTTCCTCAAGGACTAACTTGATATCTTCTAAGTTGCTGTTGCCCATGTTTGCGTCTCCTACATTTGTCCACCTTGAAACGAGCTTTGATTCGGGAATCTTCCCCTTAGCATCCATCCGGATCTTTGCTTGTCTCTCCTTGGAAGTCATTGCCATGATCCTGCAAACTCGACACGAATAAGTAATTTCAAACACAATCTAGATTCTACTTCAGCTACCTTGATGCATTAGATTTATGATTTCCTTTTTATAATTATGAAACATTAATATCTAAACTCAAGGAATCTATCAAAATCCACCTATCCTCTTAAGTTCTACCAATACTTGAACAATTTTAATGCATCTAATGAAGTAAAAGGAAGAAAATCAAATCAAAAAATATTCAGATCAAACTTACTTGATAAGCTGCCTTAAATTGATACCTTGAAATCTGATCCAACACTTGCTTGGATTGACAAAATCAAATCTGCACTTTTATAAAACCTTCTTATTGCTGTTCCTTGAAGACAAATCTGCTCCTTCAAAGTGATTCTGCTCCTTAAAAATGATAAAAATGACAGCAATAGTAGGTATAAATACAAAATTTGTTCTAAAAAAACTTCTCAAGTACCTAGGCCGACCCTCTTTAATATAGTGAAAAACATTTAATTTTGTTTGATCTTCATTTAATATAATGCAATTTTCACGTTCTTCAAGGCAAAAACAATTAAATGTTTATGAACTTCCCTTTGATTGTGCTGGATTTAAATGATCAAATATTTAGGATTTGGCGCATTGGTCGATGGATTAAAGTCTTCTTGTATGCGTTGTGAGTTTAGACTTGTAAAATCTTGTTGCTTTGGCGCTTGAACCTCTTCTTTTTTCAAGTGATGCACTAGATGGGGCATTCCAAATCTTCCAAATTCTCTTAAAAAATTTACATTTTGGAATTAACTCCTCTATCCTAGCGCATTGGTTCAAGTGTTTGCATTCTTCCTTGTTATCTTCGCTTTGGGCATGGCAGTTTAAAACGTTTGATTTCCTAGGTAGCGCATTATATCATTCATTAAAATCCTCCCGTTATTCCTTCCTTCTTACGCGATAGATAGAGGTCTGAGGATCATCTTGATTGAAGCACGGCGGTCAAGCATTTTGATTTCCTCTAAAATTTTCATTATAAAATTTACAATTTGAAATCCTTAAAGCCGTCTTCTCCACCTGGCGCAATAGATAAGAAATTCGATTTCTTCTTATTTTAACTTTTCACGTTGGAATCCGCTAGCTTCTGGCGCGCTTGTAGAAGTGTGAAAGATACTCCTGATGTGGCGTGATAGTTTGGGTGCTGTGAATCCTCCTGATGCTCTTTTAAAACGTGATCCAGTTACGTGAGGTGACGGAATAGTTGAAATGTTTTAGTGCGCCAGTTAAGTATTTCGAATCCCTCAAGGGGATGGCGTAGTGGTTAGAGGAAACGAATTCCTCTTAAATTTTGCCTTGCTTTAGTGTTGGCGCGTTGGTTTGGGATATCGAGATCATTTTGAAAATGGCGCGACAGCTAAGGGGTGAAGGATCTTTTGAAATGGCACATTGGTTGCCCATGTCGAAATCCTTAAGGATGGGCGCAGCAGATGTATGCTTAGAGATCCTTTAGATTGAGGCGCGCTAGTTCATGTGTTGAGGATCTTCTTAATTTCCTGATGAGCCTCTTCTTTACTTTTAAACCGAACCTCTATCATGCATTGGTTAAGATGTGAAGAGTCCTCATTGTTTGACCACCTTTCAATGCAACGGTTATTGCCTTGATAAATCTTTTAACACTCCATCAACCTCATCAATCTTGGCGCGGTAATTGGAGTGCTTGACATTGTCTGGTTACTCTTTCCCTCCCGGCGCGGTAGTTCCCATTTCCGAAATCATCTTGAATCTGATTGTGGCGGATTAGTTGAGGGATACGATTTCTTATAGAAATCAAACTGGTGCATTAGTTGAGGGGGTAATTGCCTCTGGATTCAAACTCAAAAACACGATTTCAAATTCCCCTTATAAAATGGCGCATTAGTTCATGCTCTCGAAATCTCCCATATTTCTCTTTGCGCGCGCCAGCTAAGAGTTTAATCTCTTCTTGATTGGCTTTGGCGGATGGTTAGAGACTCTTGTTTTGGCGTGATGATTAAGGTATTTAAATTCTTCTAGTTTAAGCGCACCGGTTCGGGTGTTTAAGATCTTCTTCATTTCTTGATGAACCTCTTCTTCTAAACCAATTCTCTTTTTCACATATGACGCGTTGGTTCAAGATCTCGATTTCTCCTCCTTCGAAGGGGTCACCTTGGTTAAGTGTTTTAGAGTCTTCTTTTGTCGCGCCGGTTGAGATATCTAATTTCCTCTTACTTGTGGCGCGGCGGATAAAAGTGTGGTATCCTCTAAAGGTGGCGGGTCGGTCAATACTCTCAATATCTTCTTGTAAGTGGCGCATTAGTTAAGACAGTTTGAAACCTTTAAAGTTAGCAATTTTAGACTTTTGAAATCTCTTTCTTCTTCCCTTTTGGCGCGATGGGTAGAGATTTCGGTTTCTTCTTGTTTGAGCGCATACTTGGAGTTTCTTAAAATTTTCACTTTCAATGTGGTCGAGGGACCTTTGGAAACCGGCATATTGGATAAGACAAACGAATTCTCCTTATTTTGTCTTTTACACTTTCTTTTTTAATCTCTTCCTAACGCGACGGTTGGGACTCTTCAAATCCTCTTAAATTGTTTATGACGGGATGATTAAGGCTTTCAAATTCTCCTTGGCGTGCTGGTTAAGGAGTCAGGGGTCTTCCTGATGTGGCGCGTTAGATAAGATATTTGAATTCCTCTAATTAGCCTTATTTACTTTGTCGTGCTAGTTTAATGTTCGAAATCCTCTTGATTTGACGTGCCGCGATAAGAAGTCTAAGATCCTCTAAGAGGTGCGCTGATAACTAAAACACTTGAAATCTTCGTATTAGCTCAATGTTTTAATTTCCTCTTTAGCAAAATTCATATTTTATACTCGAAACCCACCTTTCCTCATTGGCGCGTCGATTCACACTCATGATTCCTTCCAAGAGGTGGCGGAGTAGTTATGATATGAAGAATCTTCACAAATTCCTCTTTGGGCGCATCACTCTAAGTTGTTTTGAAATCCTCTAAAATTCAATCTTGATAAGGTCGTCAAGATATAATATGAATGCTCGAGGGTCTCTGACCAAATGTCGATGACGGGTCAATGAAGCGCAACTACCGAACATTTCTAATGCTATGCAAAAATTGGCAAACCCTTAAAATACATGACAACTTCACATGAAACAGAGTAAGGGAACATCATCATTTACTCTTGAAGACCAATTACAAGACTCGGAAAATCCAATTCTACTTGAGAACTAAAAAAGAAAAAGGGGTCCCTATTTCTAATAGGGTGATGTGTGAATTGGTCACAACAGGGCCAACAGGGAAGGGTTGCTGAAAGGATGTTGTCCGCTTACAAGGTGGGTATCGAATGCAGGAATGTGGAGGTCTTCAACAAGCATACCCAGGGGCAATATAACGTGTTTATAATGCATGAACTAATGTAATAGCAGGCTGCTTAGGCCTTGCACTATACTATATTATGGCATCTCTATGGAGATTAGCCCTATTTAAGCTTTTATTTTCAGATATAATATAATGGGAGCCATCCCCAAGATGGCACTTATATATATATATATATATATATCGGCCGATCATTAAGCTTGGATAAATTTTGTTCTTATATGAACGTTTTGTGTGTGAGAGATTACCTTAGTATATCTGTTGTGAGAACATTGGATATAAGCCAATATAGGCCGAATCGTTCCGTGTGTTGTCGACTGTGTAAGGTCAATTTGGGAATATCAATCTATACCTATCTATCTATGGAAAGAACTTACCAGTTAAGTCGGTAGCAGATTGAGAGCTTACTTATTACCTTATGACTTGAGTAGACCAAAACATATTAGTATTATGATGTCATAGTATCCTTCTAAACAAGCTGTATCAGTTCAATGTTGAGAGGTATCATTACTCTTGTTAATTATAAAAGTTTATAGCTTGTGAATGATCAATGACTTGATTAAAAGACTTTAGTCGAATAGACTTCATATTCAGATAATCATGCAAAAAAATCTATTTAACTTATGCCGTAGAGGTAGATAACATAAGTATTATCATTTTGATTTCTCTGAGTAACCGAGAATTCTCATATACTACCTTTATTTCTGGTTAAGAGGAAACCACTCTTTTCTCTTATATTTTGGCCAAGATGGGTCAATAGATTATTGTAAATTGCTTTCACCTCATTATGGCAATATTATAATCATTTTATATAGTTCACTTCGACAAGAAATTAGTCAAATATAATCATAGACTAAGGCAGACATATCTTAGTGGCAAGAGTCTTAGAAGTCTATAGACGTAAAAATCAATGACTTTATGACAGAATCAAGTATATCTTGAGAATGTATACTGAATTTATTTATGAGCACAGAAATAGGTTGACAAGCCTTTGAGTAGATTGACAAGTTGCCATAGGCCCGAGATTGCAAGGATGCAAAGAGGGGCTCAATGCATGCTTTTAAGTCACCTAAGCTCTCACCTTATACTTGTCTTATAGTAAAGGGTATATTTTATGTCTTTAATGTTGGAATATGTTGTCATTGATGTCAAAGGCACGAGGTCGTTAAGTGATGTCATTGATGTCAAGGTAAAAAGTGGACCATTATAATAAGAGATGCCCGTTATACATCCCCATTGGAGAGCAAAGCAAATGAGAGTATATCCATTACACGTTACCATTGCATGTTTAAATTAAAGATTTAAACATTGGAGAAATAAGTGTCATGGGCCAACTTGTTTTTGGAAAGGATAATGTGCATGTAATATGGGCCGACCCATATTTCCCTTGGCGCCCAAAATAAAAAATTATAATGACCAAGGTGGACGACTCCTCTTAAGGAGATAAATTTTTAAATTAAAGATTTAAAAAAGACAGTGTGACCAACTTGAAGACAAAAACCAGGCCGACCTTCCCTTGATTGAAGCGCCTTGTATACATATATACAAGACAAAAGATTTTGTGAAGATATGCGATTATGAAGAATAACTTATTAAGAGGTGCGATCTACTTGTAAAGTGCAGCGATTATATGTTATTGTGAAGAGGCAGCGATTTGGTTTAGAAGAGTTGTGATTGTATGAAGAGGTATATTGTTCATGTAGAGTTGTCTCACTTAGTAAAAGACATGTTCGTTCAAGAGATATGAAGATATAAAAAGAGAGAGAAGGAGGGCGTTTGAAAGCAAACAATCAATGAAGTATATCTAAGGAAGAGGAAGAGCAGAAATATGAAGAGTGAATCTGATTTGTATTGAATATATTTGTGGATAAAAGAACAATGATAGTTGCTAGTGGAATGATTTGATAAAATTCAGATTTGAAGGAAGAGTAGTGTGTAAATCAGTTTGGAGCAGATTTGAATAAAGGAGTAAATCATATCAGCCATTGAAGGATTAATAGGTTGGAGCTTATCAAATAGAAGTTGGAGCCTCTTGTTAGGTTGGAGCTCAGTTTGTGTGGGAGTTAGAGCCTCCAATAGGTTGGTGCCTGTAATTCTGTCAAGTGGAAATTGGTGTCTCCTGTGAGTTGGTGCTCACTATTTGTATGTGAAGAAGGTTGGAGCCTACGAGAAAGAGAAGAAAATCAATAAGATATATATATATAAAAGCAATATTTTGCCGTGGTTTTCTCCCGCAAGGGTTTCCACGTAAAATCATGTGTTGTATCTGTGCTTTAAATTGCTAGATCTTACTTGAATGTTTTATTGCAATTGATTAAAGTAGGGAAGAAAAAGTTTTATTATATACTGGTTCACCCTGATTCACCCCACCCCCTCCCCCCTCTCAATATAACTAAGTGCTCATCATTTAAGACTGATATTGAATAAACAAGTCAAAGTATGTTGATATAATATTTAGTGAAATATAAGAATGTTCTCTCCAAGTCGAGAAAAAAGTGTGTGAACATACGACTTATTATATAAAACTTTGGCCAAAGTAATGCAAAAGTCATTGCTTGCATTGTCGGTTCACTATGTACCAGATAGCTGAACAGTCAGAGTGGGTTATACATAGCTAGAGCTAGACTAGAGTTGTAAGCCCGATTGTTTTTAGCTAGGACACTGCAATAGTTCTCAGATGACACAAAGAATCAGTTGATTCTCATTATCTATGCCCTCGTGAAGGGAAGGGCCACTTCCAGAAGGAAGGTGGGCGGGGGACCGTCGGTTTGTGGTTGGAGGAAAAGCACCAGGGTGATGCTCTCTCTCTCTCCTATAGTTGACTGCCGAAGACTTGTGAACAAGAAACATTACTTATTATGTAAATGAAAATGATAAATATTGTAAGTCGCAAGGAATGTGACCATCTGTTATTTGTTCTTGATAAAGTGTAAAATTTGTAAGTCGCATGTGAAGCGACCATCAACTAAAATTATATATTGTACTATGAAATTGCAAATGTATTATTATTGGATTTTTTGTTATAAAAAAAAAGAGAAATGAGATTTTTGCATTTATTGTATTTATTTGATTTAATATTCCAATTGGGATGTTTCAATTGCCAATCATATTTATAACAACACTTCTATGTTGCTTAGCCTCCAACCTTTTCAATCTCAAATGCATGTCCATCATCTTCTCAAAGAATTCCTCCACTTGGTATTTCTCCATAAATGCCCACGCAACCGGCCTCTTCAAGACCATCCTCGTCCCCTCTTCCAAAGACATCCTCACACACATACAACTATCTCCAATTACAAGACTTACACTTGCAACAAACTCACTAGAGTATTCAACTCACCTTCAGCAACAAAGCCCTTTTTAGCACACTCGTGTCTCCTTCTCACAGCCCTTTGCAGTCACAAGCCTCCACAGGCCTCAAACAAATCTACTAGCGCACAAAGCTCTCTATAGTTACAGGACCACCCCTCTAACAAATCTACTAGAGCACAAAGCTCTTTATAGTTACAGGACTCCACAGACTTGTAACAAATCCTCTAGAGCACACAACTCTCTGCAATCACAAATACCCACAACAAAACCTTACAAGAGCCTTCAAGACACCTTTTCGCTAAAAAGGTTTTACTCAAACCATCTCATGCAATTGATGCAATCTCCAACACATCCCAACAAGTGAACTTGCTCTGATACCAGTTGATGCAAACAGGGATCAGGGACCCAGTGGAATGACCCAATCTATTTATTTTGATTTTTTTGTGCAATAAAAACATGCAAATGCAATCCTTACACTTTTTGATCACCAAGATCCTAGTGTAGGCAAGGTGGGAGCACACGATGTTTGGACAACTATCTATCTGTATGAGTGCCCTTCTAAAAGTAAAGGCGACAAGCCGACCAAAAACATAAAAGCAGCAAAGTCGACCCAAATCTACAGCTCTTCGACAGACAAGTATGCTTTGAAATACAGAAGCCACTAGCAGATTACAACAAGTCTGATCAAGCCAAACTGGCTGATTGCTAACCAAACTTGATCAATGCCAAAATGGGCTATGAAATGCAACTAGATCTAGCGGTGAACCAACCAAAACCTTACAATGTTTAAATGCACATACCTAGCAGTATACCATCCAGTTTTACAATATCATAATCATGAAATGCAACACTTTATGGTGGTAATACCATCTAGAATTACAATACCATGACATATGCACTATTGATGCATTAATTTAGAAAGCATCTACAGCACTAAACTGAAATCAGCTAAGCACAACAAAATATCATTGCTGCAACACCTAGATTAGTCTATATTAATTGAAAAGACAGGTTATATTCAGCCCACATGGACTGAGCAAGCAGGGGTAACTGAAACACAACACTAAAATACTGATTAAAGATACCACTGCAGGCTGACGGTTGCTGTTGTTGAACTGTATTGCCTCTAAACTACAGAAAACTACCCAAAATCAGACTGTACAGCACAAAATGGAAGAGGTACAGCCCCTAAGAAGACTTCATTCACTGCTGCAAGAGAAATCAGAATAGTTTGGACTCACTATGGATCAGTACAGACCCCCAAAATGCTCAAAATACCCCTTCATAACTGTATGGTCCCCAAGGTACTGCAGGAACAGCAGCAAGTACTGTTGTACGGCTCTCAAAAAGACAAGAATGGCTCACTAAAATTATATCAGATGCTGCTGTAGCAAAATCATATCAGTACAGCCTCTTTTTACAACAGTACGACCCTCCTAAGCACTTTGAAATCACTACAAACTCAGCATTATCAGTATGGACCTCTCCTAGAATGGTACAACATCATGTGCAAGTGGTATAGTTGGCAAGTGAATGCATTTGAGCATCTAAAATGGAGGCGACTTCACTCCAGCTTCACACGCCCACCTCAACATGTTGTATGGCCTACTAGGATACACATAACCAGCAATAACAATAGTATGGCTTCCATGAGCAGATGATACGACCCTCTCTCAGTCGGTACAGCCTCTACAAAATTCATACAAGTTCAAAATAACTCTCAAAACACATCAAAAATCTCCATGATCATATTGAAGATGAAAACTGGAACTCCACAGAATCAACTTAAACTGCAAAAATCCCACAATCAGCAAATAGGTGATTCCTGAATGGACCCACTCAATCAGCTAGGAGGGTTTTTGTCCTTGAAACTGGATTCACCAGAGGGTTTTCATCCCCAAGCAAATAGGAAGAACTCACATTTATTCTCCAAAAAAAAAAATGAATAAAATAAGTAGGTAACCCTTTTCTAGAGACAAAACCTCCTTTTATAGGCACTTTTAGGGCAACCAAAAATTCTCTCCTTTATTTTACTTTTCTCCTCAATAAATAAAAATAAAGAGACCTTCCGAAAACTTTTAATTTAATAATACTTTTAATCCTCATTTTCAACGTCACTTTTAAAACAATTTTTAAGTCACAACTTTGTACCCCACGCCTAGCATTATCACTTTTGACCCTATTTTAAAAACACTTTATGACGTTAGCCACCATTCTTTTTAAATAAATAAATAAACATAAGTTGTCTTTAAGAAAATTATATAAAGTTACCTTAAGACAACTTAAGTTATTTATTTAGTTTTTTTTTGCCCACAGAAAGTTGGTGCTCTCCAAGGATAGTGAAATTTTTCGAAAATCTTGGAGTTTTCCAAAAATGTGGGAATGGACCCAAAAAGGGACATTACACCAAGTGAAGGGCAACTTGTCCTAGCAGCCACACACATACACACACACAATGACTGGCTTAATTGTAATTTCTGTTTGTGATAAAAAAATGTTAAGCTGATTCCTGTTTCTTTCGGCTTGTATTGACTCATGGAGTTCAACAATTGTCTAAGTCTGTGACAACGGGTGGTGAAGGACAGAGTGGAAGTAAGGAGTAGTGGGGTAGTCAAGTCACCCGCAAGTTTTGTCGCGGCCCTTTCTGAAGATCGTGAAGCTTGAAGTTTGGTTTGTCTATAGCTTGCAAAAAGATTATTGTGGAATTTCAATAGTTTGGTTGTCAGTAGTGTGGAAATCTCACTAGAATGTAAGTCTATAGCGTGGATTTCAACAATAAGTCTTCATGGAAATCTCACTAGAATGTATGTTTGTAGCGTGGATTCCAGTAGTAAGTCTCAAATGTTATCCATATGAAGTTAAGAATAACATCAAGTCTGAATCTTGAAGTCTATGATATGTATTTTGTTGTGTTGAACAACTATCAGAAATTATTTTTGTAGAGTTGGTTATTCTGAATTAAATATAATCAATCTTTTCTCAGGCCTGCTGTTTCAAATAATCTGAACATGAATTCTTTAAAGGTTACCTGGATTGGCTACCTTTTGTAGCTACCCGATTCTAGACTACATCACATCCAGCATACTGGGTGGGTACCTATTTAGTATGTTAGCATGTGGACCCCACTCAAAGGGGGAACTTTGTAATTGCAGCAAAGAAAGATTTATGACAGTAACACCAGAATATACTGACTGTTGTTGCCAACATCCGCCAACATTATGAATAGCACCCAAAAACAACAGGGAACTTAAACCCCACACCCAGCAATCAGGTCAGACATGTGGACCCCGCAACCAAGGCACAAATGAAACATTTTAGGAATAGGCTACCTGTTGTGATCAAATCACACCTCACCCCATTGGAAATGGGGACCCCGTCCTTCTATTTTGCAAATCCAATGCCTGCTCTTTATAAATTCTTGATAAATGATGAAGTTGTGGTGTGCCAGGAGTGAGTGAATGTTTTGACCTTCTCAATGATTTGAAATTTTGCAAACAAGTGGCTCCATAGTGTCAGGCGTTGTTTTGCATTTGAAATCACCAAAGTGCCCCTGATAGGAGACAAGGAGATTGAAAGTGAAATGTTAAGAATCACTAGGAGACAAGTCATAGGATTAGGCGCCTTTGCACAAAACATGAAGACATCATAATTTGGCGCTTCAAATAGCTACCAGAGAATACCTAAGGGAAGGATTGATTGTTTAGACAATTGTGAGCGCCTTAATGGATCATGAGAGCGCCTTGAGTTGTTGTTTGCCTCGAAGAAAGTTATTGGACACTCAAAATTGCGTTTTAAGTTGGAGTAATTGAGTCTATGCGCCTTATCCTACTTCTAGCTATATCCAATTGCGCCCAACTTGGGTTGGACAATCATGATGCTAGGGTGCCTTTCTATGTCCAAATGATCACTGAATTTGCGCTTCAACAATAGAATGGATCAATAAACCAATTTTGGGCGCCTAAGGAACAAAAACATCAGATTGGCGCCTTAATCATGACAAGGCGCAAATTCTTGTTCATTGTCACCTCTCGCCTAGTGGAGTCATTGGAAGTGCATTAACTGATTTTGGCGCCATCTTTTGTAGTTCTTGTCAATTGCACACCTTGAAGTGAGTTGAGCGCCTTGGGGTAAATCATCAACGTTGAACGCCTAATAATAATGAGATGAAAGAGTCATTTTGGGCTCCCAGAGAATTGAAATTGCCCTTCATTGGCGCCTAGCAAGGTGAGATGGATTATGCAAGTGTTAAAGTCACTAAGAGTATGTTAGGAAATGGGCTAGGTATGTTAGGCGCCCTTTGTCTCTAAAAATTACTTCATTTTTGCGCCTTGAAGGAAATAACACAAATCAGCGCCCAAAGAGATGGCGCCCTAATGAAGAAATCTTTGAAGACTCTAAATTTGAGGTTTAAAGTGATGAAAAGTAGGTTAGGCGCATTCCCTTGTCTCTATGAACCCAATTTTGCGCCTTAAGAATGGCGCCTCGAAGGGGAAAGTTGTTCAACAAATGTTCAATCATTTGGAATCAAAAGAGGCACATTTAAGGCCATTCTATCATAGGCGCCCTTTTACCTCCATGATCACCTCAAGTAGCGCCTAGAGGGATGATAAAGAGAAACAATTGAATTGGCGCCTGCAAACAATCACATCAATTGACCTTAAAAGTAAGTGCCTTGAAGAAGTTTGCATGAGATGACCTTCTAAGAGTTGGCGCTTGAAGTATAAAGTCATTCCAATACATGATTGATCACTTATAAGGGTAAAGTTGCAAGTTTAAAGCCTCAAAAGTTAGGGTGCCCATTTTTACCTCTGTAGACTTACATTGGCACCTTAAAAGGGAACTCCTAAATTTGCATCAATGGGTGAGCGCTAAGAGAGAACCAATCACTTTAATCATGTTTAACCATTCAATAGGCGCTTAGATGGTGGAAGATTTCTAATTGACTTCGATCAACGAAATAACCCTAATTTGGCGCCTAGAAGAGGATTTGGTGCCTAGAAGAGGTTTGAGGGCCTTAACGAATAATGAGACATGAAGAATTGTATTTAAGCGCCTTGAAGAAATGTAAGATGAGGTCTTGGGTCAGAGTTATTATTTTGGAGCCTAAGGGAAGTATTGATAAGGATTGAAATTACTCTAACATGGGCGCTCACATACAACTTAAACCTCCACTTTGAGCGCCCTTCATGTGATGTAATTAATTTTGGCGCCCAAGAGTTTTAAATTTTGAAAAAATTGCAAACATTAAATATCAAAGCAGGCCGACCTCACCTCAGCCGCCAGCATTTAATAAAACATAGTTTGCTATATAAAAGGAGCGCCCCTCTTTAGTAGATCATAATCCGTCTTGCAAACACAAAGGAGCAGCGAATTTTTAAGGGAGAGCAATGAATTTTCAAGGAGGGCAGCGAATTTCTAAGGAGGAGTAGATTTCCTTAAAGCAGAATTAAATTTAGAGGACTGATTTTAGCAGATTTGACTTCTGATTTTGTCATTCTAGACTGATTTCAATATTAAATTCACAAATCTGCATTTCTTCATAGAGCAGAAATTGGTAGGAGGTATGTTCAACTACTTTCTTCACTTCATGAGTTACCTTCTATTTATTTAATTTTGCTAAATTTCATACCTTTGTCATCGAAAAATCAAGTTTGTGAAGTCAATTTTACCATTTCAAGTTACTTATTACGGTCTGGTCTTGTAGGTAAATGGGAATGACAGCTAAAGAGAGACAAGTCTTGATCAAAATGGATGCCAAGTCCAACATCCCTGATTCCAAGCTTAAAACGCAGTGGAAGAACGTGGGAGACACCAACATGGGACACGTCAACCTGGAGGAGGTGAAGGACTTCTTGCTCGCCATCACAAGGAACGAAGACATTAAAGCCATAGCGAAAAGTGGAATTGTACAAGCAGCCTGCTTCCCACCTACCTTGCCGAGCACTGAGTTGGTGTTGGAGTGTGTTCAGCACTATGATAAAGAGAAAAGACAAATTATAGCTAAAGATGGAACAGTTCTCGCCTATCTCCAAAGAGAGGCTATTCAGGAGATCTTCAACATCCCAAAAGGGAAGGGAGTATTCATTTGTCCTCTAACCGCTTAGAGTACTTTCGAAGGCAACTCCAAGCTTTACATGCAAGAAATCAGGAAGAAATGGATGACTGATTCATCGATGAAGATTTACAACTCTGAGGATCCAAGGTATCATAAAGCTGACTTCAAGCAAGAGATAAGTTACTTGATTATGTTCCTGAATCGAGTAACAGGTAGGCCTCAATCATCTACTTTCGAAGGATGGATGTATACTTACTTTGATCATGTGTTTACAAAGAACAAGATGGTTGACTGGGCTAGCCTTATAAGCCATTGCCTTAATGAACAGTTTGAGAATTTTGATGAAACTAAGTCTTTCTTCATGACTTCATATCTTGTTTATATCCTGGCAAGAAATGTAGTCTACAAAGGATTAACAGCTAAAAGACAAGTAGGTACAAAGCCTGGACAGATTCTTTCACATCAGGGTTATCCTCAACTCCATTTGAAGAACATTAATCACTATAAAAGGTGCAATGATGCTTTTGCCATGTTCATAGTGAGAAAATTGAGAGGTGAACCACATAGAAGATTAACAGGTGCTGCTAGGAACTTTATCGAGCAGTATGGAAGGTATTATATTCAGTATGATAAGTTCACATATATCAGGATTCAAGGTTTTACATCTTTTCCATATAGACTGCCCAGATATCCTTCAAATAGGATGGTCTTGCTAGAGGTTTCAAGACAGCTGTTAGAGTTTCATAAGATGCAGAAAGCAAGAAAGAAAGCCGGAGTTCAGTTTCCTCTCTAGCTTGGTAGATATTACTCTTGTCCATCACTTCAGGCAGCTAAGCATTCAAAAGTGGAACTTCAAGCATATCATCTGCATTCACATGATTCAAGGAGAGAAAACTTTGATCCACATGGAGCCATTAAACAGTCATATTCTTCTTACAAGCATATTGAACAACTGGAAGATCATTGGGCTAATGTTATAGATGATGATGATATCAGAATGCAAAAATGTTCAAGGTTGAGGTGGGATTTAGTAAGAGCTACGAGGTTACTGAGGATTCCTGATCAATTAGAAGGTGAAAGAGCTCTTCTGGGTGATGAATACAATAAGATCCGGAATTTGCCTTATGATGTCAACTGGGCTGATAGAGAAAAGGTTGACGATGAAGGGTTGATAAGGCCTATCATTGCTATTACTGAAGAGCAGATAAAGGAATAAGTACAAGTCTTGCTTGATGAGGGAAAGAAACTCACCTATACTAAAATGGGAGAAGTTGATCGGCAAGAACAACACAATGCACCTAGCAGAGACTCACAAAGCAGAGAAAATGAAAGGGATTCAGGTCAGGTAAAGAAAGGAAACAACTTGAATCTACCCTAGGAGAATCCAGTAAGAAGAAGAAAAGAATAAGTGTTGAAACTGCTTCTTCTAGACAGCCAGGTGATACTCAACTGAATCAGGACATGGTCCTGCGTGTTGAGAATGCGGGTCCAGAAGCCACAGTCGAAAAAGTACCTTCAAGTCCACATGACACTGAGATCATTGATGAAGCTAATACTGAAGATAAGGATGGAGCTAAAGAAGAATCCTCTGAAGCACCGGGAACACAAATGCAACAACAGGATCGTTCATCATTGCCAAAGTGGTTACAAGACAGAATCAGAGAAAATTATGAAGTTGAGAAGTATCCTCCTCCTCCAGTTGATGAGTTACTTCTAAGCATATCAAAAGAAAAACCAAAAAAGAAGGCCACTATTCTTTCGAAAATCACTAAAGATGAAACAGGTGCAAGGAAAGTTCATGTAGCAGTTCCAAGGCTTGAAAAGAATGTAGAAGATGTAACACCTGATGATTATGACATCAATACAATCAATTTAGGACCATTGACTGGAATGCAAGTAGAAGAAGAGCTTCAAGATTCAATTGATAATGCTCGAGCTATTATAAGACAGGAGACAGAAGGGTAGAATTAAAGCTGAGCAAAGGTGCCAAGCATTAGAACAGTATATTCGGCACTTGGTTCATCCTATTCGTCAGCAGGACAAGGTTTCTTCACCTCCATCTCTTCTTCCTCTAGAAACAGTTGAACACTTAGAGGAGTTGAAGTCTTCATCTCACAGAATCAAAGATTGGGTGAAAAGATCAAAGGAGGCTACATATAAACACCTAGAAGATATCATGCAAGTGTGTGATAAAATTACTGATCTTAAAGAAAGGGTATTTACATTGATGACAGTTTGTGCTGAATTCAAAGACATCAAAGAACAAAACTTGCCACACTTGAAGAGCTTAATAGAGACATCAGTTGATGAGTTGATACATGCTGAAGTGATTGAAGAAAGTAAGACATATGACTTCTCTTCCTGGTATTATGGCTTTCGCATCAAAGGACAATTGCTGGATAAGATAGAAACAGACATGTCAAGAGTCAGAAGTGTACTTCAAAGGATTCAGGATGGGATACATGCCTCTTTGATGAAGATCTGTAACCCATTTGGGGAGATGACTCTTGATAACATGAAAGAACAAGTTCAAGCTTTCTATTTTCAAGAAGATGATGTTACTGATGAAAGGCTTGATAGTATTTTTTCACTTGTTGTCCACCTTCGCGCCAACAAAGCAAGGATGACTGACTGGGGGAAAACACTTGCCCTTTATTCAAATGATGTATTTGAAGCTGAAGGAACCATTCAGAATGCGCCAAGTGTACCTTTGGATGATGTCAAGCAGATAGTGTCTAGGTTCATTGAATGTCAAGCTTCTAGTGATGGATATTCACATGGAGATTCCTCATAGGTTAATGACATGGCATTCTTATCTTCCATTTAATAAAATAGGAGTTTGTTATAACTACTTGTGATGTGGCTTGATCTGGTCCACTGGCTTGGCCAATCGATCTTGACCCTTCATTCATTTGAGGTCTATAAAAGGGCTCTTATTGTTCTCATTTGTACGATTGAAGACTCTGGAATTGTTGCAAGAGCTCTCTGAAATAATATAAAATTCATTGCTTTGGTGACTCTATATATGTTTCGAAGTGTTGCATGGTTTGGATTTTCAAGCGAATATTAAGTTAGATTAAGTTCTCTTTAAGTTTATGTTAGTTGGTGGAAGGTTTCTTTATTGTTTCGTGGCGAAATCTATAAGTTCACACCATTTGTAGTTTGTGGCTTGCAAATTGCAGTGTATGGTTAGTCTGAACAACATTTGAATTTCAATTTGATCTTTATGTTTGTTGAATCTTTCATGAGCATAAGTGATTTAAACATCTTGTAAAACCTTAGAAGATTGCATCAATCTTGTGTAGTTGTCTGTCTTAGCGAAGCAAGATCTGGTTTGATTTCATCTAAGCAGTAATTATCCTTACATCTAGGATTAGATTAGTGTTTCTAAACCTTACATCTTTTGTTCTTTTTATCTATTAGATTAGAATTAGGATTTAGTACTTCATTGCCATATCATACGTTGTAGATTGTAGTACTTAGATATTCCAATGTCCACTTCTTTCATCGAATCAACAACTTGTCGAACAATTGTGTAAGTCCCTTTGTGTTTAACAGCAAAATCATACTTAGTCACTGAGCTATCTCTTACAAAATCATCAGAAAGGAACCTTGGAGTTATCTTGTTTGATCACTTCGTTCAGCATTCAAGAGGCTTTGCTCAAGAGGGAGTCAGATACTTTGTATTTCACTCTAATTGTTGACTTGTCCAAAAACAAACATCAACACTACCCAGCACAAAGAAATAATTGCCAACTGCCAAGGGGAATCAACAGGGTCGCAGAGTTGTTCATTAATTTTTTTAGGACCCATACATGTTACTTAGTACATCTGTGTAATGTCCCACTCTGTTTGTATTTTTCTGTTCTAATTTTTTTGTTTTTTGATGCTGTTGTTTAAGGCTTGCATGTGGGTTTTTGCTTGCATAAAGTTGAGATATAACATTAAAGAAACATTTCAAATAATACACAGAAGATTATATGAATTGAAACAACCACTAAGAACCTAAATCAGCAATACCCATATGCTAGGAAACCCTAGAAAATCAGATATTTCAAAACCCTAGCTGCTGTCATATGTTTTTTGAGATATATTTGCTAAATACATCAAATAGAGGGATTATAACAAATACCCAGATGATAAAATCACTCAAACATCATATTTGAAACATACCCATTTGCTATCATACAATGTGCAGGTCTGAAACAATCTATGAACAGCAATGGAAGCTCCAAAAACTCTAGCAGAAAAGCTAAGATTACAAAATGTTCAAAACCCTTTATCCTCCAGCCCTAGGCATTCCCATTCAAGGTGAAATAACACTGAAATCATTTGAAAACAACTCCCAAAGTCTCAACGTTCAGCTACAGCACTTGGAGTGGCCAGCAATGGAGAAGGTACAACAATGAAACACTTAAAATTTGCAAAAACACCTTTGCTATGTTCTTCTAAATCACTCCGTAAAATCAAACCCTTGCTTCAAATCACTGAAAATCTTCAACTATTCAGATCCAACATAACCCCTGTGTGAGGCTATCAGCAAAGTATTCTTGGGTGATCTTTCACACCTGCAAATACTAATCCTCTTGAGGGTTTTCGTCCTCAAAAAGCCAAAATCATCAGAGTTTCCAGTCCAACCAACAAAACCCTTAACAAATTCGAAACAGTAGAAGACAAAAGATCAAGCCTACATGCACACACAAAAAAGAAATGAAGCCAAAAATTTTAACAAGATAAAGGTAAGCCCGGATGCTCCTGCTGTCAAGCCCGAAAATGAAATGCAAAAAAGATTGAGAAATATAATGGACGGGACAATATTCAATGAAGTTCATAACATTTATCCATCAATGCAATCATTGCATTCATTTATAAAAAATGTTATACAATGTACATATTTAACAATATGAAAATGATAGTTCAGTTCATCTTCTGGATAACTGTTTAGCTTCTAGTGCAGCTAGGAAATATAAAATATAAAATATTATCCTACTACTCCTAGGATTATGTACATTATTGTTACATCCCCCCTTAATCCATAGGGGTAGTGATAAAACCATTGTTTGTGTTTCACATTGGGCAACTTGTTTATGATGGCTCTTTTTCTTGATACAAAGCTCCGATGTTCTGCAAAAGGCTTTTCTTGGGTCATTACCTTATGCAATTTTTCAAGAACCAAGACATGGACTTGGTATTTAGACCTGAGTTTGTCTTCTCAAGTCAAGTCAAATTTCCACAATACTATATCCCATTTTCAAAGAATACCACACCCGTTTGCTATGAAAATTTTCACCACCATTTTTGTTTTTGGTGATTAAATTTGCAGAAGGTCATTCAACTTTTATCTGTCATTTCTGTGAGTGAAAACTGGATAAGCCAGGCTGATTGCGCCCATGAGTAGTCCAAAAGTGTGCCAGCTACACCATGTGACCTAAAAACCGGATAACCCAAGTTGATTGCACCCATGAGTAACCCAAAAGTGTGTTGAAGCATGCAATGAATGCCCTGACTTTCTATAAGGCTAAAAAATATTAACCACTTGTCCATGATGTCAACATATAAGAAATACTCTTGTGGCAGGAAAAACTGTGTCAAAAATGAAGGCATATGATGATCTCACTCCATGGCATAGTCATCAAAAACCAAAAATGAAGTGTGCAATTTCACTTGTTTAGGTGCTGAGCTAAACATTACTTGCTGAGATGATGTAGTGATAAGTGGTAATATGTTGTAATTTGCAATATGTTGCAATGAAAAATCCTCAATGGACAATGTGAGCAATATCCAAGTACTATGCTTGAAGAAGCTCGAAATCTGAATCTTGATGTTTCTCCAAGTACCATGCTCAAAGAACTTGAAATTTGAATCCTGGTGTTCCCGCCTATAAGATGAGAGTGGAGAGACGTTGTAAAGGCCCATTAGAAAGAGAACAACCTGTGTATAGAAATGCGCAACTCAATGATGCCCTCTCGGGTTTTCATCACAAGTCTCCATTAAGCCACCCTTTCAAGTTTTCAACTTAATGGGAAAAGTTTGTAAGCCGCCCTTTCGGATTTTCAACTTACAACTCAAGTGCAAAAGTATGATCAACAACAAACACTATCCATAGCCCAAATAATCTATATTGAGTTGCATATTTGGCAGTCTCAGTGTGCTTATTATTGATATTCCAATGGGAAATCACGAGTACAAAAAATCACTAATCTTGTCAACACCATAGAGACTTAGTGCATAACTATCCTCTGTGGAAATCGAGTGCAACTCTACAATTTTCTTAGTAGGTTGTCGCTCAATAATACAAGTATCAGTATCTATATCTGCAATGCTTAGCTCATCATCAATTGGATCGGCATCAACTTCAACATCAGGAGCAGACAAGCTCAATAGGCTTTCGTACCATTGCTCAACAATATTTGTAATTATTATCAACTATATCGACAGTAACATCCGCATCAAGCATAGATGAGCCACCATTTGAAATGGTGGATTCGACTCTCCTATAGTATTTTGACGAGTTTTGTTTCTTCAGAGGTCTTCTTAGCATTGAGGGGGGTTAGAATGTAATGTTTATTCTATGTAATGTAAGATCGGGTCTCCAAGGGTTATGTGTCATATTCCCCCTTTACGTGATGTGCAACACTTGTCACCTTTAGATTAAGCGACTCGTGTCTTGACACTTGGCATACATGCAAGGGGTCTGTTGTGACCTAATCACACATCGCCCCATTGCAAATGGGGACCCCTTCTTTTTTCTTGCTTTCTGTCCTTGTTTTGCTTTAGGTTTAGTTTTCCTCTGAGCTTGTAGAATTTTGATAGTGTTGTGTATCCAAGTCTTAACAGTTTCTTGCCAAGAGGTCTATATGTCTTCATCCTGATGCATGTCATCAAAGTCCTGAAAATTGACAAAGTCTGGAATCCTGATGTTCTGAGATCCTGAAATTGGCTAAGTCTGAAATCTGGTGGATCCTCAAAAATCTAGAATATGCATGTTAAACCCTATGAATCCAGGACCTATCTCAAACATCTTGGAAGTATATTTCAAAATATTTAAAGTACTTAAATATATTTTCAAATATACTTCCATCCACGACACTTCAAAATCGGGCGAAAAAGTTTAACTCTTGGACCATGAGCGGAAATTCCTTGCTTATGAGGACAAAGCGCCCAGGATGAGCGGAAATTCCATGCCTATGAGGACAATGTGCCCTGGAAGAAGACTCGTCTAGGCATGAACATTGCAAGATAATCAAATTTGATCCTTGAAAATCATTACAAACTCCCTTGCAAAGGTGATCACAACACTTAGAAAATCCATGATTAGGAAGGTCGCAAAATCCTTGTCTATGAGGAGAATGCGCCCTAAGATAGTGGAAATCCCTCACTCATAAGGAATTTGCGCCCCACTTGAGATTTAATTTTGCCTTATGAAAATTAAAAAAAATCAACTTCAAAACATTGAATTCTCCGTTTGAAAATCATTGAAAAGTCATTAGAAAATGGGCACCAATCTTGATCACAGGAAGGAAATTTCGGGAATTCCATGCACCCATGGAATTTCCGCCCAAAAGGTGGGAAATCCTCTTACAAGTGGAAAATGCGCCCTAGAAAGAAAAAGTTCACTGACTTAGGGATTGGGAGTTGCATTCCAATTTCAACGAATAATCCTCTGAGAGACACTTCAAACCTATGGAGGATGCCTTGGAAGTTTGTGAACAATTTGTCAAAGTATTTGTCAAGTTCGGAGATGAAATGAAGAATCCACCTTAAGGGAGCGCAAAATCCTTGTCTATGAGGAGAATGCGCCCTAAGTGAGTCTCTTGATCATGCAATTTGTGTTGTTTAAGGTGGATGATTTTGAAAGTCAAAATAATGCAATGTATCTCCTCAGTTGAAATTCATGGAAATTCATTTGAAGACCTTGAGAAATTGCCTAAGTAAGAAGTTGAAAATGGTAGAAAATCCTCACCCATGAGGAGTTTGCGCCTTAGGAAACTACTCATCTAGACAAGGGAGAAGGTGTTTAAGGGCAGAATCTTGTAAATCTTCAAATGGGAACTTAGAAAATGCATTGAAAGATTATTGAGAGACATAAGACAAAGTCATTTTAGAAATCCTTAGTGGAATATCACATCATGAAGGTTAGGTCGGAAAATCCTCACTAATGAGGAATATGCGCCCTAGCAATTTCATGATAGATGTGTGAAGTGTGAAGGATGTTAAGATTCAATTCATGTTTAAGACAATGAAACAAGTCCAAGGTAGAAGATTCACTTGACATTTGAAATTTGAAAGAAAAAGAACCTAAGTGCCAAAGAAGGAAAATGCTCTGGAGCATGCAATATGCGCCTTGCACAAAGAAAGGTTTCATGAAGATTCAATGAATGACTTGTGGTTCCTAGTGAACACCAAGAGCATGATTTAAGGCATAAGTGGAGGTGTCCATCCAAAGGAGAGAATTTCGAAGAGAAAAATGTTAAGTAAAAGATGGCAAATGTTGTAAGTCGCAAAATGCTCTGCACCTTGCATTTTGCGCCCATGCAAGGAGGAAGAAATTTTGCCCAAACTAAAACTTGTTCAAACATAAATGAGATCCAATATTACAATTCAAGTTTACTAAGAAGAAATTGGGAGGAGATCAAGAAAAATTCTAAGTGTCAAATTTGCAAAAGGGGAAAATGCTCTGCACCAAGCATTTTGCGCCCTCGGAAAAGCGCATATTCCATGGACCAAAACAATTTCCACTTTTTGAAAGTTTTCATAGAAAAACAAAATCACTTTGCATAATTGAATAAGTTGGCTTAAATTGAAAATTGTTTGATGAATATATAGAAATTGTTTTATTTGTCCCACATTGGCGAGGAGAATGAATTTTATCTATTTCGCTCTTTATATCATGTATCATGTTGATGTATTGGCTTGAGGTGTTTTGATCATAGGTTGGCGATGAATGTCGAAGGAAAGCGAGATCAAGTGAAAGAACGAAGTACGAGGAAGCAAGTCATCCAGAGGAGCATCCGGAGGATCAAAGCGTCATCAAGTTCATCATCATCCTGCAAGTTTCATCATCCAAGCCTCCAAGAGATCATTCCACCTACATGTTCAAGAATCCAGCATCATGAGAGGAACATTCATCCAAAACTCCATTTCCAGGAATTCATTTGCATCTTCAAGCTCCAAAGTTATCTATTCCATGAGCCATCTACATCCATCATATGCAATCTACTCCAAGAAGTTGCACACAAAACATCTTTTACCTCTTGCACCATCCAGAGTTCAATCCTGCAAGAACAACATTACATGAGATAAGAAATGAGCAAGTTTATCAAGAAATCCATGAATTACATTCAAATTAAAAATGTCAAGACAACAACAAGAAGAAATCCAAAATCCCAAATTTGCAAGTTCGAAAGATGCAAAGTTCCAGAGGTGAAAATCCAAGTTCAAAGACTATTCTATGAAAGATGATACAATTTGGGAAGTTGTTCCAAGCAATGTGAACAGGGAGAAAATCAAACTGGTTCGCCCAATGCTGAGGTGGCATGTACACATCATCAAGCCAATCACATTTTGACATGTTACTTATCACATTGGGAAACGTGCCTTTGTTCCCTCTTTCATGTCTTAAAATAGCAAATTGTTGTAACAAACTGCCTTGTTGTCTCAATCTGGGCCATTGATTTGCAAATCAATCCTGGCCATTCATTGTAATTCTTGAGCTCTATATAAAGCTCACTTCTCTCATTTGTAAGGAGATACATTAGTAGAGTTGTTGTAGGAGAGTAGAATAGCAAGTAGAGTAGAGGAAACTCTTCGATGTCATTGAAGAGATATTGTGAAATTGTTGTAAAAACACTTCCTGGATCAATACAAGCTCATTGTTGATTTTTCATGGTGATTTGTGTGATTGTGGGATGTTGGCATGGTTTCAAATTCTCGCAGATGATTGAGAAATGTTTCCAAGTAGAGTTAGATTAGAAGTTCATTGATGTGATGCCAATATGTTAAGATATTTGATGAATTCCTTAATGGTTCATACTTTTTGTGGATTGTCGATGGCAACTCACTTTGCAAAGTTAGCCTGAACCTTTACATGCTTTAGTTCGGTTGTGAAGATTGTTCAAGCTGCGCCAGCTGTGGGTGTTTGGATGAATGCTTTGCAATTTGAAAATCTTTGAGTTACCTTAAAAGATTGCACCGAACTTTGTGTAGTTGTTGGTCCTCATGGCGAAGCGGAGTTGGGTTATATGAGGAATTTGTCTATCTTGACATGATCCATCACTTCATTGTCCTTAGATTAGCTTTCTCAACCCTTGTCTTTTGCATTTTATTTTCATAGCCAGTTAGAAGAAGTTCCATTTCATAAGGAAGAAGTAACACATTTGAGTGGAATAAGGAGCATATTCAGCATAAGTCCCTTTGTGATTACCAGGAAATCACATCAACTACTGAGTCTATCCATAGCAAAAACACAAATAAGGAACCTTGGAGTTGTCTCGATTGATCACATTGTTTAGCATTCGAGAGACTTTATTCAAGAGAGGATAGATTACCTTAGTAATTTATTCTGAGTTTGCATGTGCAAGAAAAACACATCAACAGGGTCCACCTCATGTATACCTAGCACCTACACCATTAAGAGGTGCAATGGATTCACCAATAGAGAATATGGACATGTGCCAATTGAAAATGTTTTTCTGTACTGAGAAGAATGGTTTTTCCCATAAAATAAGAGAATTGTGGTGACTAAATAATATTTTCAGGTGTGAGACAAATTTTCCAGTATTTTTTGGGTTTCAAAGCCCACAGGGAAATGCCTATTGAACAAATGTGTAAATTTCTTTCATATTTGAGCAATGAAAACATTCTACTCTCTCTGCTTTTCTTTCTAAAACCTGTGTCTGATTTTTTCAAAATTCCACTTAGTTAAAATACTCGTGATATCACCAAAAATGGACCAATCACAGAGTTGCATGGACACGGATACGGTATCGGATACAGATATGGTATCAAATACGGATACAACTATTTTTTAAGACCCTTAATATGGATACGGCTAGATACGACATATATATATATTAGCAATAAATAATATTAAATAATTTAAATTTAATATAAATAATATATATTTAACAACTATATTATATATTAATAAAATAAACTTTAATTAAAAGTTAAATGTATTAAACTTAATTAATAAATAAAAGTTTACAATGTAAAGTAAAACAAAAAAGCCAAAAATTAAAAAAAGTATCACCACTTAATAAAATTTGCCTCTTCATCCATTGCTTGTTGACACTATATCTCCAACTTTAGAATGAATGTGATTATTTGAGTGAATACAATCACGTAGAAAGACATATTTTTTATCGTGTGCGTGTTGGTCCAGAGTAGTTCCCCGCAACAAGAAATTGTTGGTGTTGGATATAAGCCACACCCGGACCGACGATGGACTGGTCCAAGAGCGGCTAGTAGTTCAGTGGTAGAGCACTCCGGCAGCGAATGGAAGGTCCTAGGTTCGAGTCCTAGCTGGTCCATGTCTCAACATGGTATCAGAGCCAGGCCCAGGCTAGGAGCCCCAAGCACACGAGAGGTGTGGCTTAAGGGGGGGTGTTGGTGATGGAAATAAGCCACACCCGAACCGACGATGGTCTGGTCCAAGAGGGGCCAATAGCTCAGTGGTAGAGCACTCCGGCAGCGAATGGAAGGTCCTAGGTTCGAGTCCTAGCTGGTCCATGTCTCAACAGAAATCAGCATGTCAAATCATGGAATAGTTGCTTGTGGCAATTTTTAACATTCTAGGGTTAATATTTTTGGGATACAACACAAATATCATGAGAATGTCGTATCTGCGTGTATCCGGCATGGGAAAAAAATAGGGTTTTTTTGGGTACGGCCAGATACGGTATCCGAGCCGTATCCTATGAGTATCCGTATCTGATACGGCGATACGCATACCAAGGGAGAGTGGGTGGAGTATCCGGTAACTATGACCAATCATCATCTAACCAACAATAAATCCTTTTCCATGGTTGCATTGCATACAAATAGTGGAGCAAAATATAAGCTATTGACTACTTTACTTGTGTCAAGACAGTTCTCATGTGCTGCAAGCCACATAAAACTACAAATATTTGGCCAATTGGGTATTCTTAATATCCTTTTCCTAATTTTGTCTTCATTTGTGTTGTTTGACTGCTATAAGAGCAGTTCCTGCCTCTATTTGACACTATAGCGCTCATCCCATCCTTTACCCCTTCAACTGTGTCTTTTTTATTAATAGAACAGATCCACCAATATGTAGTTTTGTCACAAGCAATTGGACTGCTGAATTGTTTCGTAGATTATCCGATTGCAGAAACAGACTCTAATTCCACCTTCTCATTTCCATAGATGTTCAATTACTTTCTTCAGTATTTGCTCTGTATACTTATTTTATATCCTCTGAGCTGAACTGCATCATTAAATTCTTTCCACTGATATTTTTTCAAGTGAGAGAAATCTGTACCAGGCATCTTCCCACAACATACTAGTTATCTTTCATTTGTTTGAATGATCTGTTCTTGTATTATTGGCATATTATGGGCGCTCCAAGACTGATTTGTTCCCCAAGAGAGGTTTGTTGGGTATTATTTTACTATGATAACTTATCTGCTATTCATTGATTACCAAGTATTTGGCTGACTATTGACCACAGCAATTATAGTTCTCCACACTAACTTCAAGCTTGTGAATAATGTTCCCCCTCTATGCCAGTCCCTCAAGCAACTGGCATAGAGACTTAATTCCACGTAATACGGGTGATTTGTGTTCTTTTGTTAAACCTATTCATAAAAATTTGATCAGTGTTGGTGATTGTAGCAATTACATTTTAGAGAATCATCAGCAAGGTCAAGCAAATTTGCACTTCTGCACGACCAATTTCATTAAACTCCTCCCAACTAGCATTGGCCATTGATTTGTACACTAATCAATTTTCTCATTGACACTAATTGATAAGGTGCTCCCATTGAGCTTCTTTGTGCTTCGCTTGTTGGAAATATTACATCATCGGTTAGTCATAGTTAATAAATAATGTTGGTGAATAAATATTAAAGTGCTAGCAAATGAATGTTAGTAGTTAAAATGTTAATTAGGTAAAGAATAATAATGAGAAGTTCACCCATTTAGGTAGTTGATAGTTGGGTGAGGAACTTACCTACGGGAAGAATTGACTTTATAAGTCTTTTGTCTTGCAATGTAAAATTGATTCCCAAATAATATATATTATCGTATCTTTCATGGAATAAGTTGCATTTCTGTGTGCTCTCCATTTTAATATGGTATCAGAGTGGGTAAGATAATCTGGTGATTGCCAAAGGGCAATATCATTTGCATAATTGCCCTGTGAATGTGAAGCCAGGATTCCATGAAAATGAAAGGTGGATGAAAGGCAATTGTAGATTGGTATGTCGGACTGCCCATTCATAGCAGTATGCAACATTATCAGTACAAATTGTTGAATTTCAAACCTTTATGAAAATTGAATTGTTGGTTGGGGCTATCGCTTAGTGAATGATTGAAGTAAGCAATCATATTTTTGAATTTGTCCAAAATCTGTCTGTCACCCGTGGCAGTCAACAATATTGTTCATGTGTAGAAGAGTGTATATTGCATATGTTAAGTACTTTCAAATCTTGCAAATACAAATGTTGTGCCTCTTGAGACATTCATTGGATGGTTAAAGCATTTAAAACAGATTTAGCAACTTAACTAACATTGAAATGATGCATAGCGTGGATGGAATCAAAACTAAAAAGAAAGCATACTGTGATTGGGGTGTGTTGCTACCAATATGGTGATTCACTGTGCAATCAAGCAAAGCGTTTTTTAGAAAGGTCCATGAATTACAAAGAAAGTCGTAAGTGTATTCTATTTAAAAGGCAATTTTAAATATTCATTATTTGGCAGACAAGTTAAAAAAAAAGAGGAGTAGGTTCAGATTAAAAGCTATTAAATCATGTTGAATGCAAGGAGGGGTGGGGATGAGAGGAGGGTAGACCTGTATGGTTGCATTAAGATTAAATTCAAAAAGATACAATTTTTTTAGAGTACATGATATAGATCATTTTAAAAAGGTGGCTGTTTTAAGTTTGGACGAATGTTGAATCCAAATTTATATGAGAAGGTATGAGATATTTTGCTTTCTATGGTTTCTTGAAGGCAATCTCATACGGATGTTGTATTTTGCATATCAAAGTTTGTTTGTATTTTCAGCATAGTTTTCAATATTTTTATTTGCAAATTTGTCAAGGAGCTACAACAAGCAGAGAATGTTTTAAGATTTTCATCTTCATATGTATTGCTGTACATTTTCATTTAATTCCAGCATTTTGCTCCTCATTTGGTGAATAAAAATCAACTACATGCATTTTGGAGAAGTCTTACTTCATATGTGAAAAGTTAGATGAATTTTTGGGCATAGTTGTGAAAAATCAGCAGTATAAATTTCAGCATCTAATATAAATTTGTGTGCAAGTTATTGTGGACGTTTCATTATTTATTTTACGTTAAAATTTTCTGAGATTATTTCAGATTTGAATAGATTCACAAAATATATTGTTTGGGACATTACAAATAGGCAGATAAGTTATAACTAGCTATTATATAGGTTTTGGCACCTTCCGAAGCTATTGGTGATGTTAGTTTTCAGATTTGGCGATGTTATATCACATTTCTTGAGAAACTTAATTGTAATGGGTGCATTTTCAGTTGAAACTGACACCCTTCTGCATCTGAAAATGGTTGGATCTTCTTATGCTTGTGCTCTCAGAGATTCTAATGCTACATTCAGTTTATACAACCTAAAGGAGGTCAAAGAGGAGGTTGGAGGACTCACCAGTAGGATGGACATTCATTCTCATCTTTCACTCAAAGATTGGGAACATTGCTTGAGAGGCACCAAATATTCATGTACTCACCAAAAGGATGGAGGCTCATTCCTATCTTGAGTTAACTTCTTGCTTAGAGATTGGGATCACTACTTGAGAGGCACCAAATATTCATGTTATTTGCCTTTTTGGATCAAGGGAGGGGCACAGGTGACAGTTTGTACTAGGGATAATGGCATGTCTTGATCCACAAGCAGAGTGTTGTAATTGTGGATAGTGAGTATGTCTCGATCCACAAGCAGTGTTGCATTGTGGATAGTGAGTGTGTCTTGATTCACAAGAGGAGTGTTGTAGAAAGTATGTCTCAGTTCACAGGTATTGGTGGATAGTCAAGGCATCCACTGATATGTTCGGTTAGGTGTGTCCTTGATGGTCTATGATATTTTGGGTTGTTTGTCCTAGTCCAGTGCCAGTGTTCCTACCTTTGTTTGGAGTGATGTAATATGGGGGGAATGTTGGAAATATTACATTGCCGATTAGTCATAGTTAATAAATAAGTGTTAGTGAATAAATATTAGAGTTTTAGAAAATAAATGAAAGTAGTTAGAATATTAATTAGATAAAGAATAATAACGGAAAGTTCATCCCTTTAGGTAGTTGGTAGTTGGTCGAGGAAGTTACTTACAGAAGAAGTAACTTTATAAGTCTTTGTCTTGCAATGTAAAATTGATTACCATATAATATATCTTTATATTATTATATTTTTCATCGAATAATCTGCAATTCTGTATGCTAATTCATTTTAATAAAGTTTCTGCTAGTGGGATTCCCCAAGTTGTGTGGTGCTTTATATATTCAGAATTTTTTTCAACTTCTCTGTGTTCTTTTGCTGGTACAAATATATATATTATCATTAAAAAAATTAGATTTTCAAAACATAAGATCATGTATCTGGATAACACCTATCTGGATAACACCATGTAAAGGTTTTTCATGACTGATGAGGTGCCCTGATGCTACTTCACATCTACTCAATATTATTTGGAGGTTCTTTGCATCTTCCTGGATGACTAATGCCAGGTAGAGTGTACGGACAGAAAATTATAAAATGTGGTTGTGGTTCTATTTTTACTAACCAATTGCAGTCTAAGCAATTTCTTTCATGACTGGCAGACATGCATAATGACATTCAACACTTTGATAATTGAAATTAACCGTTGCCTTACCCAATGCCATTGTCAATATACATAAGATGCCCTAATGGAAGCTGAGATTGAAAGCTAAGGAACACTAGCTGTTTAAGCTGTCAACCATTGAACAAAAGGCATTAAGAACACCACCTGTTGAAGTTGTCAACCATTGAACAAAAGACATTAACTTATTGTCTTCGGATAACTGCCTCAGCTAGACAGAGAAAATTGAAGTTGCAGATTCTAATGATCTCCTTTGTGCTGCCTTTTTTCTGTGTTATCACTGTGCTTCACTGTCGATGCTTTCATGACTGGTTTTGGTTCTGGGCACTCAATGCCATAAATATGCAGTCACATGATGCTCTCTGGTTATAATTTGGTTTTAGCAGGTTAAACAATAGTTTTTTGTGCATCTCAAATTCTCAATTGTTGACTTTAGTAGTGGGATGCTGGTGGTAGACAGTTTATAAGGAGTTCTTCAAGCAAATCATTCCGTATATTGTGTATTTTTTTTAAATTGACAGATCACCTGAGCCAACAAGGTAATTATTTTGTATATGACATGCAAACTTCATTTCTTCCCCGATTTAAAAAAACTGACAAAAATCTTATGAAATAATATTATAATACTAAAGGTGCAGTTACAATATACAGTATCAGTAATGTATGCACAATAAAGCCACTTTTGTATTCTGAATAAATAAACTTGCACTAACTTACACACGGCACCTGGTCCATAACCTTCATGGATTCACTGCAATTAACATAGTATAATGTTTGCCATAGAACTAAGAGCCATACGCCATTATTCCAACAACCCCAAGTTCAAGGGAAAAAAATCACAAAAAATGGTGTTTTGACATCCAGGTGAATCTTTAACTTAGTTCTACAAAGAAATAAAAATCACTGAATATATAGTAAAATGTTTAAATTTCGTGATTGCCAGGAATTATAGAGTTGCCACCCTATTTCTTCACATGCAAATAGTTGAAATGAAAAAGAAATTTACCTGCCTTGGAATGTCTAAGGATGTCGATACCACAACCTTCAATATCTCCAAAATGGATGTGCTCCCTTCTTTTAGACACTGTAAAGCAGTACCCAAAAGATCCAGCATTAATTTACTTGAGAAAAAAATCAAGAAACATTATTCTCACAATTAAATGCATCAACAATACAAATGACACTAATGTATTATAAAAATACATATTATAGATGATTCTATCTCAATATACATTCTCGTCAAACAGGATAAGAGAGCAATGCAGAAGCTAACATGCATTTCACTGCAGTCTATTTGAATGTCTAAACGTGAAACACTGTCTCCCATCTCCTCAGGAATTGATCTAGTACTCCGTAGCTGAATACCCATTATATTATTCTGCACTCTTAGTCCCTTGCTGGAAAAGAAATTCATGCTCAGCTTTGGCAAACTGAAGCTAACCTTCCAGAAAATAACATGCAAAATTGTTAATTATATGTCTGGTCACAAGCTTCCTAAACAGAAGCACAGATATTTACTAATAATAAAGGACCGACTTACTCAAACTGGCATAACAATCAAAAACCAAAAAATGCATCAATAAGCCATTGTCTTGCATGAAACAGAAATACACAATCATGGAAGACCTTACTCCAGTCATATGTTGTGCTATCCACAAAGCCATTACCAAAAAGTAAATGAAGAATAATAAAATTAAATGCATATGTAATGGAACAATCATCATCTATCATCCATTTACAGTGAATATAAACATCTGTGTTAACTAATAGTGCTTTCCTCCAGACAATAAATATTTAAAACGGGTATGAAAATTCTCATGTACACAAGACACCCAAAAGTAGATAGTTCTGGAGGGCTCATTTTTTCTTCAATTTATTTCAAATTTCCTAATTAAAGTGAATTGATTATTCACTTGAGAAAACACAGCCAAACATACAAAGTTGTATAGAAGAATTATTCAGTTCATAAATGTATTGTTCTCCTTAAGAAACAAATAGAACAAAGAAGCTAGATGAAACCAATACCGAGCACCATAGACTGAAAAAAATAATCCAAGACAAAGACATGCTAATGGATACCATCTGAAAAGGGAACGGCTGTAACAACAATAACTTTGTAGCATTTCACCCTTGCCAGACTTCTCAACCTACAATTAGATAAGACGTAGCATAACCTTTTGCAAAACTGTGCCTAATACTAATGCATTGTTTCGACGTTCAAAAACCATAGAAGCAATAAACTTTTAAAAATTGCATTGAATCATGATTTATCCTTTTTTTCCCCCCATGCCATGCTTTTCCCAGAAAAAATCCTGATAATTTAAAAATCAGTCAAACAAGAATTTGACTGATTAAATTGCAGTTTTCCATTATTTTTTGGTTTTTTTTTGGGGTCAAAAAATTAGAGTTTCTGGGTTTTTTCAATCTCTGCGGCAATTTTTTTTCTGCTTTCCCCTAACCTGACTTTTCCCCCTTTTTTCCCAATAAATTGAGAAAAACTTTATCTTTTGGCTTGCCAAGTTATTCCGGAGAAAGAGTTTTGATGCTATGTTAAAAACAAATAGATTTAAGTTCCATATATCTTGACCTGTTTAATTTGTGCATGTTGGCATTACCCTATTCTTGACTCTCAAATGCAAAAAAGAAAGGGAAGATTCAATAAACTGCATGAAAAGCAATTTAGAAGATATTCGTAAAAAGCAATTGAATCCCAGCTTTACAGATCCTCATACAACATCATTTGGTATGTCTCAAGTGTTGCATTGTATTCAAATGTTCATGGCATGTCTAGAGACTGTTTTATTGTCATGTCCTTGCACCACCAATTTACACACATTGCCTTAGTAACCCCTCATTCCCTTACAAAGTTTAAGCACCCTTAAGACACTACACATCAGATTTTAAATGTGATTTATGAAAGCTGATAGACTTTCAGATTAGACATGAAAATTTGTATTTATCTTAGATAGTCTATATGCATCATAACTCATATTTCATGCTTAATATATAATTGCACATGCATATCTTTGAAATCATATTTTTGTTCTCTCAAAAGAACCTAGAAATCCCAAACTTGTCATATTATTTGAAAGATTCACTTATGCTAGCTTGCACCATGCACGGTGTGTACTATCTCTATATTGAAGAACACAAACCTGACAAAATGACCTCAACAATGGAGACAACGATGTTAGATTATTTTTTAAAACCATTCAAATGAAATCATGAGATCTAATGCATAATGATTAGCATGCTTACTTTTTCTGGGAATGCCAACATGTATTTTTCAGCAGATGACATGGGGAAACTTTCTTCTGCTTTTGGCATTTTTAGAGATTCCAATTTCTCTGTGCATTCAGGATCAAAATCTTTGCTTACATTACCATCTTCTGTATGTTCCTTAGCAGGCTTTCTACTGTTAAATGTATCCTCACTTAAATTCACCAGCACTTCTCCACATGTTCCTTCAACATGTTTGATAGTCACTCCATCCCTGGAACCACATAATGGAATCATTAGAATGTTTAGAATACAAGATATAAGTTTCTGAATTACCACTAATGTATCAAAATTAAGTATATTAAAGCTAACGAGGATAAGTTATCTTTCTTAAATCCTAGCATTCCGTAGTCCACACTACTTTTGAACTTAAATCCCAATTCTGGATCTGGAATAAGATTTGCAATCAACTGCAAAATATCCAAGACTTGTTGATGATGATTTTTTCTAAATATGCCATCCAAACAATAAAAATTTTCAATAAAATTGCTTTCGCATTCAAAAAGAACAAGCATTTACTAAGAGATACAAGGCCAACTGTAGAAAATAGTTTTACTAACATGTACTTCAATGCAGTGATGATAAATATAGAACAAATGTTCATAAAGCAATGGATATACAAATCTTTAATGTACTTGTGGATTGTGATCCTTAAGTTAAATTTTGGATTTATGATGGATTAGTACGGCTATGGAAATATGGATCATTGCGGTTAATCACACCTACCATCCCATTTCCTATATGTGCATGGTGGACTGATATATTTGGGGTTCTCCATTCACTAGTCTTGTATAATCTGTGAACCAGTTCTAAACATACTGGAACCATGTATTGCAGTCACAAATAATGAAGTTGTTACTATTCCTATATTGTGGAATTCTTAGTTCTGTACATGATAAATACACATTGCTTGCGGATAGTACCTGTATACATCCAAACAATGTTTTGTTTCATTATCAAGTTCTTTGCTGTAAGAATAACCAGCTTGTTAGAAACACAGTAATTGCAATGGCAGCAGCAGGCAAAGATCTACCTGAAGCACAGACTAAGATATCTTAGGGTTTTTCTACAATAACATGATATAACTGAAAAGGAATTTAATTGATCAAGGTAAAATCAACCTGAACTGTTAGAGCTATTTTAAATTTTAACTGAAAAAAAAGACTGAAAAAGAAGCAACCTTCTTCTAAAAATCTTAGCATCAAGAAAACTTAAAAACAACTTCATCTGTCCTAAAGTTCACCTTGCCTTTAGCTTGCTCACAAACCATTTGGCAGATGACATCCACCATGGTTTTGCAAGAGTGAAAGGAACCTGACAACCACCATATTCAGAACATAATTTACAAAGAGGAAAAATGTGCTAATTGGTTGCCTCCCATCTACAATTTTGATTGATGTGAATTTATAATCAGTATGATTTAACTCCAGAATCCAAGTACCATATCAGAAAAATATGTGAACATCAACCAAGGGTTGTAACATTTAATAGAAACACTTTGCCTGGTTATCTTACCCCAGCAGAATATGATGATTCAAAGAAACCTATCTCTGTTGAAGTGGTACTTCCACTTATTGGTAAATTTTGGATGCAGCCAATAACTTGTGGAAGGGTTCCTTTAATGTGCAAGCACTTTCAAAAATATGGTTTCTTATGGTATGTTTGTCCTCCACTAGATACTCCGGTTTTGAATTCTCAGAATGCCCCTTCTCAACAAGTGGTTTACCAAATGCCTTATAACCCACCAATCTCATCTTAACCAAACACAATCAAAGTGCAAGTACCATAAGGAATATGGTCACATTTGGCAAATTTATTCTTGGATTTAAACTCCGGTTTCAAATTCTCACAATACTCATTCTCTACAAGGGGTTTACCAGGTGCCTTGTAATCACCAATCTCAACCTAATCAAACACAACCAAATTCAAGTTTTGGAAATCCGGAATCCCTTATCATGAATATGATCACTTTCAGCAAGTTTTCCCTCAGCTGCAAATTCCAGTTTCGAATTTTTGAAATGCTCCTCTTCAACAAGTGGTTTACCATGTGTCTTATAATCACCAACCTCAACCAAATCAAACACAATCAAATTCAAGTTTTGGAAATCCGGAATCCCTTATCAAATCCTCTAAAATGGAGTTCAATAAAAGTAAGACGATAAAGAATTCCATTCATAACATAAATTATCTCCATATCAGTTGCATGTTCAGCTGTGGCAGTTGGCCCCTGGAATACTAGAAGTTTAGGCACCTCTACTAAGCAAGTTACTAAAAACAAAAGAAAAAGCAGTAGCATCTTGATGTTTTTCTATTGCATTAGAGAAGGAAACTACTTCTGAACTAATTTAATTAGCCAAAAGAATCTGGCTATCAGCCATGTGTACTGTAATCAATTCTTCTGTCCATCCAGGAGGTACATCTATCTTCTGCTATATTAAAGCTTCAATGTTCAATATCAACCTACTAGGGCACTATCAGTTTTTTCTTTCTTATGAATTTAATATAGACTTTGTTGTTGTTCTCTGTTTATATGCTGAAATTGCTTCCTCTCAATAGAATTTTTGGTCGCCTATAGCTCTTTGAAAACAGTATTTGCCCAATCATTCAATTATATAAGGTGGCGACTTTAATACTGCTCATTATTCATTTTTAATACAGCACAGGCTCAAGGGTCGGCCCACTCAAAATGCAATGTTGGCCAAAAAGGGCTAAGAAAGAAATTAATTGTAGTATCAGAAGGAAGATACAAAATAAGAATAGTTGTCGAATGCTGTACTTTGTTCTCAAGAGAATTATGATAACAGGGGAACTAGGCGTAAATTAACCATACATTACACAAGAATGCCTTTTCCTTTTATACTTCATAATTAATTTCTTCCTTTAGTGCATTTTGGACAGCCTCTGAAATGCTTTTTAAGTTTTTTATGCTACTCTAAAATTTATTTCTTGCTTTTTCTTCCATTCAAAACTAAAAGCATAGCTACATCAGAAACAGAACTTTGACTGACAGTATGTTATTCTGGTTCATGTAACAAACAGCAAATACAAGGAAGTTAGGAACAATGACTAAGCTATCTACATGATTAAAGCACACCTATATATCATTCTACAGACTGTAGGATGACGAAAGACAAAAACATCTAGGACTCATGCTTTTACAATATGAAATGTCATTGATACTAGCCTATTACTAAAGCCATTGATATAAAAAAAGCTTAAAAATCCCTGTTCTTGGATAATGATTTGTTTGACACTGCAGGGTAACCCAGGTAACATCCTTCATCACATAAGGCTATAAGCTCTTCATTTAGTTACTGCTCAGTTTTTAGAATGCATCAGGAGATACTCCATGCATTTTGGATAAAGGTGCTTGCGAAGCCCAGGGTGTTTGCAGTTTCACAGTGCCTGCCAAGTCTAAGGTAATTATCTCAATTGCCAGTTTAACAGTGACTGCTGCTGAGAATTTGGGTGAAATAGAGGACCTGTCTGAATGTCCATATAAGGGGAGGCAATTCCAGAAGTAGAACTGTCTTTTTGAGTGGCTGAGTTCAGGTTTATGGAGTTTGAATGCAGGAGACTGAGAACTGGGATTTGTGACCATTTCATTAGCAGAGCATTTCAGATTTTCCCCCTTAAACATTATGCTTTCAATGACGACAATCATGTGCTTCTGCTGCTATAAAACAACTACTTCAATAATAAACCTTCTCGAGCAGGATATGATGAACTACATTATCTCCAAGTTTTCTACAGTGATTTCAGGCTTGTGTCCATCGGCCCAAGGATGTTGATCATTGTAACATATCTCATCATTGCTGAATCAGACGTTTGTTGTGAAGAATCTCCAGGGACATTTCATGAACCATGCATATGTGGTTCAGGGTCGGTGGGGCAGGACGTGCAAGAGTCCAGTGGGCTGCAAAATCCTCTGCTTAAAACTGAAAGATGGATGAACCCCTTGATGGGTAGGTTGGGGAATTGGGAATCATAATGGATGATAAGGGAGAAGCACTGTGAATATTGGGGATGTGATTGCAGAATTTCCGTGTTCTGAATATGAGAAAAAGAACATAGAGAAACAAGATGCAAATGGACCCTGAGGCTAGCCATTGGGATTAGTGTTAGAAATAGTAGCACTGGCATCAGCAGCCCTTGGGGTTAGTTTTCAAAATAATGCCACTGGCATTAGGAGCCCTTACATATGGCAAACTTTCTTGAAATGCATGAGGGTATGAGCAGGGTTACCTTCCTCATCTTTGGTTATGATGTGACTGTGTGCATTTGTCTCCTGTTGTAGAGCCATGCTGCAGAGCTGAAGATTAGTAGGACAGAGTTCGTCATTGCTTTCTTTCTTCTAGGCGGATGATATTTGAGTGGCTTACTGGCAGAATGTTAGCAACAGCATTTACACTGGCGCCCTTTTGATTAATAATTTAAGCTCTCGGCATTGGACTTCAACTCAATGGAGCCATGAAATAGTTGAAAGAAGTATTGCATGCCTGAAACGATTGCTGAAAAGGTGAGGTAACCCAAGAGATCATAATCTGAGATGCAGTTGACTTGCTATTTTTCTCAGCTTCTCTGAACTTTATCCCAAACTCCTAGGGAATTGGCAGTCACTATGAGAGCGATTGGAAGAATTTGGGTTACTTTGAATGTTTAACTTGGTGAGTCTCGTTGTAAAGCAGCACCAAACACTATATACAGCTCATCTTCAACAGTAAACCATGTGACGTTGCAGGATGCATTAAATGAGTGGGATCAGTACATTACCTTTGCCATTATGAGGCATCCAGAATGCTATAGTAATATAGCATGCCCTTCGTGCAAGGATATTGAACCAGAGCTTCATGTGTATGTCTGAGATGAGAACAGGTTTAAGAAGGAAGCTGCACACTGTATTTTTTGTTGTGGTCATCTTCAAGATCAGTCCAACACAAAGTCTTCATCTTGCTTCTAAAAGCATCCTTAATAGGTTGCATAGCAATTTAACACACAGAAACTAAAAGCTACAACTAGGATTTGAGCAATCCCAATCATAATGCAAACACATATGACGGACGGCATGACCACTCATGCACGGGTGCTTTCTGTTCTCAAGAGTCAAAACCCTCATGTTGTCTCAAGTCATGAGTTTGCATCATTGAACATCTATTCCACCGATCTTAAGGTACAACAGGAAATAGCAACAAAATCACAATCAATTCTATTTCTCCATTGTAGTGTAATTAAATGAAATGAATATCAAAGGATTATAGTGTGAATAGAAACATCATACAAGAAAAAACGTAAAAAATAACAGGAATATAAGAAAGAAAAATGTTGGTAAATAAATGGTGGGGAGGCCTACCCAGCAAGCCCCCTTCATTGATTTGCATCTGATTTTTGTATTATACAATGAATTACACTAAACCAACTCAAACTTAACTCCTTGAGCAGACCCTAACAACGTACTATAATTTTCGCAACGCATACCGTTAAGCTAACAGTATTGACCCCTCACAGCCTAAGTGGGACTTGAATCATCAATCAAGTATGATATGCATTCTCTAATCATGGTGGGCTATTTTTTTTAAATAGAAGTCAGAAACATATTTGTACAAGGATAAATTTACAAAATTAGAACCCTGAAAAGTTCAAAAAAATGGGAGTGCTGGCCGGTAGCACTAGCAGTATATGACCAACATTACAGATCCGCTAACAATATCCTTGTATAAAACAAAAATTTCTAAACTGAGACCACAGATACTATCACAACAAATTGGGTCCCCTGACTTGCAACTAAACTGCTGAACTTAACACATTATGAGCATATCATTTGACCATCTACCTAATAATTAGTCTTAGAGTTCAAAGACAGTTGATAATCAAAGTTCTGTAGGTTAACCAGCAGCAAGATAAGCCTAACATCAACTTATATTTCCATCCAGAATATGAATTGCCAAAACACCAATAACCATTCACAAGAAATAGTGGGGTCACATGGCTCTTCCTCAATCCTCCAATGAATTTAAGTTGAATCATTTCCTGCTTCCATAGTATCCTAGGACAGCCAGTTGGGCAAGGCACTGTTCTTTCAGCTCAATGTGTGTTGTTCCCAAACTTTCAGGCTGAGAAAGCATGAAACTTTGGAAGGGCGTGAGTCACACCTCTTTCCTGCATATTCTCTGCCACACCCTTTCTTGTTGTCATTGAAAAGCAGATTTTTAGTGGTGTAAATGCAATGTTTGTCCGATTTTCAGGGACAGGGGAACACGGGTGGGTTTTGTGCATTGTAATTTTTTTTCCAAATTTTGGGGATGGCAGGAGGCAGGTATTAAAATAAAATATAAAAATTAATATTTGAATTTTTATAGTACAAATAAATAAAAAATATCAAAAATAACTTAGACAAACTAAAAGAAGCTGGAATTTTTAAAAACATGAACATTCAAATATATCTAACTATAAACGTAAGCCCATGAAATGTCAGTCTGAGACGCATTCAATTATGATGTTGGTGAATTTAACTCGCTTGGTGTAAGTTTCTCTAGTCTTGTGGATGCATTGAAGACATTCATTTAACAAAAAAATTAAATTTGAATGGTTCAATGTATTTCCTCTAGAAAGCATAGGATAAGGTCTCTTCTTGACACTTGTGGGCAGACTCTGATGCAGGAGCATCTGGACCCACACACTATCCAGCTCACCCAAAAACAACAATAGTTTCAATTTTCGATTTTCTCTGATTTTCTGGTTATTTTGTCTTTTGTTAGGTTCATTTTATTAGACGTTATCTTTGCTGGATGCAGATGCCAACATCTATTTTTATTCCTTAGCAATTCTTAAAAGCCTCGTGATTATCTATGATAAAATGGGCCCACATGAGAATCCTTCTGTGGTGAGCTGTTACTCTTATTACTGCTGGGGCCCGTGACTATATCTTCATTTGTCTTACTTATCCTCCGTAGCCTATGTTTCCTTTGTTTGCTGCTTTTTAAATTTTCTGCTCAGCTGGGTCCCACAGTGGCTGATACGTACAGATACAGACAAAGACGTGACGTGGCCTAGTAAGATTGACGTGAATCCTTCAAAGGCATTTCTAATATCATGACTGGCTATAGGAGTCTACATGGGGTTGTGGGTAGTGGACTGGCACTCATTTATTTGCTGGGCATTTAAGATGAAGTCATGGGAATTCCTATGGCGACTCTGCATTTATATATCTTCCTGGCGTTCCTTTGAAAAGTTTGTAACTTTATGAATTATTTCTGGCAACTCCAAATAAATCACAGGTCTAGCACTGACATCCAAGGAAGTCATGGGATCTTTAATGCTGCAGTTACTAACATCTCCCTCATGATGGAATTCGTGCTTTTATAGTCTGCTCTTTTCTGCTGGGCGGTATGATCCTCCAGGCATAGGAATTAGACAACATTCTGAATTCTTGGCAGTGGCTTGAGTGTGATTGAAATAGCTTCACTTGATTGAAACAGGTTCACTTTGAGGCTGATCATTGTAAGCTGCTGAGGCGGCAATATAAGAAAAATCTGAAATTCTGTATGCTGGCAAGAAGTGCCTATATGTTAAGTTCTAATTTGAACTCTGGGACTCAATTCCGAGTGCTGTCATTGTACGCTAATTTTTGTTGATTAAAATGAAACATAGACTCTGAGTGCTGCTGTTCTCACTGATTTTGTTGTTGGAAGCTGCTGGGCTTGGCAGCCTTTACTTGGGGCCCTCATCCCAGACTGCATCAGCCTTCCATGCTTTGGTAGTTAATTGTTGACTTAACCTCGATCTAGAACAAGGCTCTTACCACCAAGAAGATGAGATCACAAGTTTGCTTTCCATTCAACAGGTCGCCAACTTTAATCAATACCTGTGTTTAATAATTTATTCCTTGCTTCTAAACAGCAATGCCCTCTTGCCTAAGTTGTTGCTTTTGTAGAGCAAAATGGACGCCAAAGAGTTGATATTTAAAATTTTGACTTTTGTTAATTTAATTTCCTGTTTTATTCCTGGGCCGCCAGGGCCATCGAGGTATTCCCAAGACAGTCAACGGACACCTGCACATCCTCCAAACAAGAGGCATCCGAGGGGCAGCTCCCTATTAGAGTATTTCATCCCCATCCTGTCATCCCCTGGACAGCAGGATGCCTAGCCTAGGGCGGAGACACGTCCCTGTGAACCCTTGTGTAAATGCATTTTTGCTGCTGCAGGGTACATGTTACAAATTGAAAAATGCATTTGTCAAGAAAAGGAGTTTCATGACCATGACCTTCTTTGTTTTGCTTTATATGCTGCCATAAATGGAACAAAGGACCAAAATAAGAGATGAATCCCCTATTATTTGTTCTAGATAACACCACCAGATACACTTCCACATTGGGATATGGAAGAATTACTCATGAGTTGGTTATGCATTGGCAAGCCCTAGTGTCTAGTGAAAAGGAATAGCTTATTGTGTAAAGGATTCAAAAACAGTTTATGTTGAGAAGTGAAGGGCTTCTCAAGTGGGGAACTAAATTGCAGACTTGAGTATGGCGCTTTGGGGACAACTGAGGAATATTTGTTCTCAAAAGTCAATTAACCGTGCCAAGGGTTGTTGGAAGTGGAAGAAGTGTAGATACCCAAGTTACCGGGCACGCCACCCCCTTCCCCAAGTACACATACTAACATACCTGGTATGAATACAGGTACGAAACGGCCTGGATACGGCTTGGGTATCGTGCCTTCCTGTACCTAAAATGTGAGCAAACTTGGAGCCATGCCAGATATGTAATGTCCCATTCTAGAATTTCCTTATTTTTGCCTTAAATAAATAACCCTGACTCACAGTAATAGTTGCACAATTAATTACAAATATTAATTTATCTAAAAATTGTAATTTTGATGATAAATTTCAGATTTAAAGCTTATGATGTATTTCTGAAAACATTAAACTTATCCTTTATGCTCTGCCGTAATTCTTCTTCCAATTTGCAGTGATTTCTCTTTATATGAATGTCTTTGATGAAATGTTTCTAATTTCTGCCCAAGTTAGGGGTTTCCGTCCTTAATTTCTAATCTTGAGGGGTTTCGTCCTCAGATTTCTGAATCCTTAGTTTGTATTCCACAAGGAAAATAGATATTATGTCTTCATAATTCATGATGTCTCCTTCTCCTTGGTTGATCTCCCTTATCTATCTTATCTCTTCATGAGACACACCCCTTCATATGCCCTTTAACCATTATTAAACTAACTTTATTTAATTTCAATTTAATATTATTAATTAACTTCTCCCTTAAGCAATTCCTCTATTACCCTGCGGCTTGATTATATTTACTTGTTTTATTAGTGCGCTTCTACAATTAGTGCGATCTCCCTTTTAATTATCTGCAACCAAGTTCTGTCTTTTAATCACCAACGACCTTCTGACTTGGGTGAGTTAAGCTATAATTTGAATACGTCTGGCAGCCTCCTTTCACACTAGACAATATGCCTTGGTAATTTCTCTGACTGGCAATTTTATCCCTGCGTCTTGAATTTAGGCAGGGGCATTACAAGATACGTTTGGATTCAGCATCCTAGACGACTGTCACGTATCAAAGTCTAAAATTTTAAAAAATAAAAAGTTTAAACCCTGAAATGTTGAAGAAAAAACCTAAAACGTAAAATAAAGCATTAATATTTTTCATAAATCCAGTCGCAAGCAGAGGTAGGCTCTTTGATCGATTTTTTTTGTTTTCCCTATTTGATTTTTGTTTTCCCCGTTGATATTAATTTCAGTTTTCTCTATTTTGCGTAGACTATAGGTGTGTAAAATTCGAAATGCATGCCATGTGGCCGAGTCAATACCTTTTGACACAATCTGCGAAGTCCTATCATCAAACACCTTTTGTAGATTCTACCAATTCAGCAAGGTGGTAGCCCTTAAGAAAACATAAGAAAATTTCTTTTTGGTTTAAGAAAATTAAGTTTAATTTTATCTTTATTAATATTAAATTTAAGTTTATTTATAACCTTATTAATATATTAATATTAATTATATTTAATAAGTTTGTAATTTATTGAGTTTAATATCATTTACTATTAATAGTAATTTTATTTGTATTTAGTATTTCTATTAGTATTCCAATTTAGTACCTTTTTAAAACATTAGTTTTCCACAGTCCATATTTTTTTGATTCAGATTTTATGGATTCAACTATGTACTGTTTTTAATTTATTGACGTTTCGGATCACTGTGATCCATCATCGGGATGTTCAAGAATGATATGAAAATTGCAAAAGTGGTTTGGTATAAATCGACTAAGAGGAGAAAGGTAACGAAAGAAAAATAAAATAAGGCTGACAAAGCTAAATAGAAAAACAAAAATTAAAAGACGACTAAAAACATTTTTACAAAAAATAAAATACCAGGATTAATGAAATACAAGAAAAAACAATAATCAAACATCAAAAAAAATAAGGAAAAATAAGGCAAAAAATAAATCTAATAAACAAGCCAAAAAACAAGCAAACATAATATGAAAATATATATATACACAAATAATTGAAATACAAGGAAGGCTAAATTTGAAAAATCAAACCAAGAAAATTAATTTTAAAAGAAAAAAGAAAAAATATGGAAAATCACCAACAAATTGTGATAAATACAATAAAAGACAAAACCCTAGTCAATAAGAACAAACATGTATGGAATAGACAAATAAAACTATTACAAAAAAAACACAATGAACATTAACAACCTACCAAGCAAGAAAAGAAAGAGAAATAGAAACCGGAATCAAAGAAAAGATAGACAGCGCAAAAAAGGGGTTGAAAAACAAACGAAATTATAATAAAACCTACAAACAATACAACAAATAACCAAGAGACAAAAATGTCAGGCAAGATAGGGGGACACTGAAACAAGGATTAGGGTTTCTTTAAGTTAGAAAGCAAGGGTTGCCAAGCTTGACTGAGACCCACACCTCCATCTCTGTTAAGATTTGACGGATGGATACTCATCTCAATTGCTTCCATCAACTTCCTTTTGAAGAAATTATCTTCCTTGGAAAAGATTAGTGGGTTTTCCATGCAAATGTGATGTTTGGAGGAAACTAAATGCTCTGCAAGAGCAGAACTTCAAATACGTTCAAGTCTCACATCTGCACAATGTTCCTTGAATTTGGTGTTAAACAAGCGACCAGTCTCCCCAATGTAGGGGGTACTACATGAACAAGAGATCTTATAGATACCAGAGCAGAGAAGAGGGTCAAGGGGGTCTTTAAGAAGGGGTATAGAGGTTAGAAGGGTAGAGACAGGCTTAAAAGAACACTTTATACCCTTTCTTAGAAGAATTTTAGAATTTTTCTTCGAAATTCCATCAATACAGGCTATAAAGTGTAATACCATTGTTCTCCCCTTTATTGATGGAATTTCGAAAAAAAAAATCTAAAATTCTTCCATGAAAGGGTATAAAGTGTTCTTTTAAGCTGTCTCGACCCTTAGAACTACAAATCTTGCTATGATTGGATGAAAAACTACAAATAATGTTTGGAAATTGATGGAGAGTTAACTTCCACAATGTTTGATTGCAGGTTGAAGGAAGGATGAGTGGAATTTTTTTTCTTGTTTGCAAGTAATCGAAAGCTAAATTGAGGAGAGTAAGAAGTACTTAGTGTGTGGGTACTTGCAAGCGTTGGATTTGAGAAGTTATATGTTTGCATGTCACTCTACAAGTATCAATACATGTGTATTCATCCAAGTGTAGAGTGGTTACCTATAATGTCTTAGGTTGGGGATTATTACTAAAAGTCGCTGGTCCTTGGGAAACTCTGTCAAACTTTTTGTAGAAACTTTCAATGCATGAAAGATAAATTATCTGTAGGGTTTAGAAATTATTAAATGTTGTTTTTTGGGTTGTTCAATAGTTGTTTTTACTATATAGGATTTTATAAGAGTATTTTTTAGGGTTGCTTTAACTATTTAGTATTTTAGGATTTTAAATTTATTTATTAAAACTTTTTTTAGATGTTTATTTGTAAATTTGCATAATAATATAGTTGCATTTTTTATTTTCATTTGGCTTTGTGTATCCTCTACTTTGTGCCTTGTGCAATCTGATGTAAGAAAAATAGAAGTAAAATGAAAATCAGAATTCCTCTTTAGTTCTAAATTTTCTTTTAAGTTGAAATGATAAATTTTAATACTTATTACTGACAGTCAAATTAAGATTTCATCTTTTCTATATCCTATGCTTCTACGCATTGTGCACCCTGAAGTAAAAAAACAAAAATGAAATCCTTGTTAATGAAGGTTGAACAACGATTCCAATTTTTGTGTATCCTCTACTTTTGCACTTTGTGTACCCTAAAGTAAGAAAAACAAAAGGAAAATCCTTGTGGCTTAAACCCTTGCATTATGTATGTGCACTAAATTTTAAATTTTAGGCCATTTTATTTTTTGCAGTGTTACTTCGAGTTCTCACACCATGACTAACAATGAGTGTGGGAATCCAAACAATGTAGTTGGAAAATTTTGCCAAGGGTCCCTTCAATAAGAAGGCCCCTCTAAAACAATTTGTTTCAAAATACAAGCAAAGAAATCAAGCACATCAAAGGGTCCTAGGCTATGGAAATGCCATTTTTGTGGCCTTGAATTCCAAGGCAGCACTACTGGAGTTAATGTGCATCTCCTTCGCATCCCAAGCAAAAGCATTGAGGTATGTGACCAGTTGTCACTTAAACAAACGGCAGCAATATAGAGATTGTTTGGTACTAGTGAAGACCATGACACACCACATGTTGCTATGCCAGTGACAAATACTAGCACTTCCTAAGAGCCATGAATTCCTCTTTTCCCATCCAATGTAGTAGAGCCTAAGACGAAATTTAGGGTCAAAAGTTCTCCCAGCCAAGTGGCAAAGATGTTTAATGTTCATAAGAGAGATGAGACAGACGATGCCATTGGCAAAATGTTTTTTCTCAATGGCATTTAATTCCGTGTTGCTCAAACTCCTTATTATAAGAAGGTTGTGGCTAAGATTGCAAGCGCAATGCCTTCATATGTGCCACTAAGGGAGACAAAATTGAGGACCACTATCTTGGATAAGAATTATTCCAAGATTAGCATTCATATGGCGAAAATGAAGGCTAGATCGGTTACAAGTGGATGCAGCATTGTCATGGATGGACGGGCAAACATTACGCATCATCCACTCATCAATATCATGGTGACATGTATAAAGGGCCCTTACTTCCTTAGGGTTGTTGATTATTCACAACACTGCAAGGATGCAAAGTTTTCACGTCCTAAGAGATGAGATTGAGGAGGTTGGCATTGAGAATGTGGTGCAAGTCATGACAAATGTAGCTTATGTGCACAAAGCAGAGGGAAAGTTGGTAGAAGCAACCTGCAAACATATATGGACTCCTCCTTGTGTGCATGGCATGAACAATGTACTCAAGGGCATGGGGAAAATAGACTAGATCAAATAGGTGAGTTCTTGATGCAAGAGATGTGCATATGTTTATTTTCAACCACCACACATCACATGCACATTCAAGACCTCCAAGAAGGAATTTTTGGCATGTGTAGAAACCAGATATGTCTCATACTTCATTATCTTAGAGAGGATACTTGAGTTGCAAGAGACATTGCAGTTAATGGTCATGACACAAGGGTGCAATCAATGGCCCAATTCTAGGTCAAAGTAGGTAAGAGGGTGAAGAAAGTGGTGAAAAGCGACGATTTTTGGGCTGATGCCAAATACATTGTCTCAATCATATCTCCAATTTTCACAGTCATCAGATATGGGGACCCTAATGCTCCAAACTTTGGAGAGATGCATTAGTGCATTAACAACATGTGTGGCCAAATGAAAGTCATTGTACAAGCGAAAGACCCCACCTTGCATTTCTATAATGAACACATTCGGCCTATCATTCAGCAGAGGTGGGAGAAGTTCAACACTCTCATGCACATGGCTGCCTATGCATTGAATCCAAAGTGGTACGTACAAAGGCCTGTCAAGGTTCATCAAGGCAATTCAAAAGATGTACAATGTTGAGGATGTCACCACCATTTGTACTAAGTTGACCAAATTTGCCACACTTAGGGGATATCCAAGAGGCGAAGTTGGATACGAGACTATGACACAGGAAAACCCATTACCATGGTGGACTATGCATGGACCTCATTCATTGACAACTACACTAGCCATTCACCTCTTGTCCCAGGTTTCTAGTTCTTTTGCTACTGAGAGGAACTGGTCTACATACAGCTTCATCAACTCTGCCGTAATGTCCCCCCCTGATAGGATATTTGATTCTCGGGATGTTTGCCTGATTGTTTGGTTTGTCTTTGGGTTTTTTCTCTGACACGTGCACAACATAATGCAAAAAGAAGATATTGCAATAATAATATTTAACTCAAAATTGAACATCATATAAGGCATTCATGGCTGAAAATTCCAGATTTTCATAGCAGTTTGAATATTCAGTATTTTCCCAAAATATCGATAACCCAGTTCATTAAATAACCTCTATTATCTAAAGTAACAATACCCAGAAAATTAGATTGCCAAAATATGAAGTTTTTTTCACATACCCATTGACTGAAACAGAGAGTACAAGGCTGGAAATGTGACAGTACAGCAGACTGTATAAAATGTAGGAGCTCTAACACCAACCTCTACATCAAAATCATGCCCACGGCAGATACATCACATACACACCTCAAAGGAAGCCATATAAATGATACCCGTTAGAGTTTCTTGGCTGTCAAGATATCCCACATCCCTACAAAGGACTGGTACAGCCCTGCTGTTGATGAATCAGCAACAAACAACTGCAACTTTACCCTCTACTCGCTGCTATGAGTCAGTTTTTGGCTGCAGACCATAGTTGCCCAAGTGAGGAGGTGAAAAGATGAAGGAAGCTCCACACAAAACCCTCAAAAGCTCCCAGCAGGTACGGCCAAGTACAGCTGAGGGTATGGCCCAGCAAAGACTTATAACCAGCAAATGATAGCCTCCAATGATTGTTCTTCAAGACTTCAGAGATCTCCACACAATACCTTAAATTTTATGAATATAAATCCTTCATTTTGCACAAATGAGACTTCTGATCAAAGCCTCCATAAACCTGATAACCTTAGATGATCTCTCACATCTGTAGAAAGCAATATCATGGTAAAATTCATTCCCCAAGACAAGTTGCAGCAACCCAAACCCTTGGCGTGCACACAATCCAAAGCCTCAACAAAATATCACGTGTCAAATGAATGAATAAATTATTTGTTTTTTGCAAAGCCTTTATAATGGCACGATTTCCAAGGCTTTTTAAAAATAACATTTAAAATCATATTTTATATTTGCTTTGTTGCTCCATATCCCAAAGTTGGCGTATGGCTTATAATCATTTAAAATAATATTAAATGCCTTAACATTTAATACTCAACCTTATAAACCATTATAATAATAATAATTTAATATTATTAAAACTTAACTTTAATAATCATTAAATTAATCATAAATCCCTTGATTAAAGCCATAATAATAACAATTTGATAATTCCGCCAACACCCCGGGGATGATCAATGTGCCCTCTATCCATCCAAAAGCCCTTTCCAAAAATAGAAAGGTATGGTCCCGATGCTCCAGTGACTTACTAAAAATAGTGAGTCTAAAAAAGCCTGAAATACTCTCTAGAAGACAAACCTCAAAAGAAACCAAGCTCTAGCCATGGGAAATCTGAAGAATGATACTCAAAGTGTCCACTGACGAACCAAGAATGGTCTCCACAACAACCAACTAGCCTATGGAGACCCAAGTGATAGGCTAATCCTCTAAACTCCAATGCTAGCTAAAAATGGGGACATTACAGTGACAAAGAACAAACTTACCTCTAGGAGGGTGAATAAGCTTGTAGTTGTACATAGCACCTTGCATTTGATTGACCACAACATGCTTACATACTAGGAGAGTCCAGCAACATGATGGAATGTAGAGCCAAAGAAGCCAACACAAATTGTTGATGATGCAGCACAAATAGGGTTGGTTGGTGTTTGTTTAGAGGAGCTTGAGCTAGATGGGCCCAACAATTCCAATTATATTTCAATTTTGAATGTAATCATATTGACATTTTGAAAATGATAAAATATTGATATTTGGCATTTTCATTGCTCAATACATTGTGTTTAATGTTAGTATTTACTATTCAAAATACCCCAAAACCAATCCCCCTGTCCCTCCATTCCGAAACTCCATGGAACTGTGGCCTTTTTACAGGCCAAAGATTTCAACGCATAAAATTTGGGGAGTAGAGATAAGGTTTGTTGATGATTATTGAATTTGACTCCAATGCTATCTATGCATGAAGCATGGATTTGAGGTGGCAGACTCAGCTGTTTCGATAAGAATGTATCTGTAGGATATTGGCATGCTACCTTTGCAAATGAACAAAGATAAAGTAGATGTTGAATTGACTCAGCCTCCTGTTGGCAATTTGAGCATCGTGAGGGAGCTACCTACCCTTTCTTTTGTAGATTGCCAAATGTCAAAAGCTTACTGTGCATGACCAACCATATGAAAGCCTTGACTTTCACCCACACTTTGGATTGCCATTTCTTGCTCCATTTATTAATCGTGTCAGGTCGCATACCCTGCAGAGCATACATTCATGCACACATTTATAGTTACCTGCAGAGCTCATTTGCTTGAGTATATGACATGTTCCCAATATCCTATGCACAGAAGAAAATTCATAAAGCATGCACAGCTCTTGTACGTGAACAATGTCTCATACACCAAACTGCTGCTGAGGCTGTGGAAACTTTGATATTATAAATGATATAATGCTTAAAATGGGTCCCACAAAGCGATGACATGTCCTTGAGCATCTAAAAGAACTAAAATACAAACAGAGATGTAAGAGTCTACCATTTAGTATCATTTTCATGATATATAGTCTTAACCTCACAGTATGTACACTGTTTAGCAAATTAATGTACTTTCTGATAAGATGCTATTATTCTATATTGCAATGTAAGGTGCATTTTCTTCAGAAATATTTCTAACTAATTTTTAAATAGATGAGTTCCTAAACCAAGGTGTAAATTTATTTGTATATGGAATCTGTAGTCCTTGCCAAATTGAGGAAGATTATAAAAATTATCCTAGAAAAACACTGTCATTAATGATACCTATAATGATTAGCATAACTTCATGAAATTACCAAAACATGTTTAATATATAATAATATTACCTGGCATATCCAAATTGACAAATGACCAAAAGTTCTTCGAGGTAAAATGGAGCATAATCCTTGTCTACATTTGAAGAAAGTGTTCTCCCAACAGAAAAGATACTTTCTTTCAAACTAAAACTGCTATCATGCTCATATGTGTGCTGCTTCCCTAAAAAAATATTGCATGGTAAGAGCTGCAATTTAACTCCTAACGAAGATGATGAAGCTCCATCTTTGAAAATATCCAGTTTCAACTCCTTTACTTCACATGTTGCTTTTGGCATCTGTCCACCATGAATAAATGAGTGGTTAAAATCTAAAATTATATTTCACAAGGAATGAAAACTCACTTCATCATCCAGTAAACCAATCAGAGGTTGATGATTGTTTTGATGCTTCTTTGAGAAGATAAACACCTAAACTGTCAAACTGCACGAACACGGGAAGTATACTTAAAACAAGATGACAAGGCATGGGAAAATACACCAGACATGACATAAGCAGAAAACCCAAACGTGGTGAAAAAGATAGAAAGAAATTATATTAACGTCCATGAATAAGCAAAATAAGTCAACAGGCCTTGAAAGTATCTTCAACAACAACAGCAGGACAAGACCAGAGACCAACACAACCATAGTAAGAAGAGTATTTGGATGCACACAAGTACTTGCTCAGAATAATATATTCATGCTTTTAACTTTTTTATTAATACAGTATTGGTTCTTTTCTTGATTAAATACATAGAAAATGGAAGCTCAAACATTTGAAATTGATCCCCAGAAGTTGGGTGGTAATAATGCAATTGTTTAAGAAAATATCCATGCTCAAAGATACATTTGTTTATTGAAAATTCAGTTCCAAGTTTTCCCATGCTAAGATCTTAAGAAAGGAGAGGAAATGATTTGATCTTTCTACTAGAATCCATAATTTAAATCACCTTTTCATCAGTATATAACATGATATTAAAAAGACAAAGTAATAAAGCATGATATATGCAAAAAAACCACAGGTTGTAAGAAAGAGAGATTATATTAATGTTCATGAATGACCAAACTAGGTCAGTATGAGCCGAAAGTATCTTTGGCAACAATAGTAGGTCAAAACCAAAGATCAACATAACCATGGTAAGAAAGAGCATTTTAATGCAAACTATTATTTGCTCAGAATAATATATACATGTTTTTTATTAATACAACATTTACTCTTTACATGATTCAATAAGTAGAAGCTGGAAGCTCAAATATGTGAAACTGAATACTCGGCCAGGGCTGACTTTTCAACCTTGTTATACAAATGTCCACATTGTGTTCTCCAACCTTTGTTTGTAAGAAATTGCCAGTCTCCCCAACATATGATTGCCCACTATGTTCCACACCTTATTTGTATGGGTAAAGATATCAACCAGGGGACTTGATGTCCATTTTTGCTGTGGTAAGCAATATTATTGAATACACATTCCCATGTTGGAACCATGTAAACATTTAATAACTTGTCAAATTAAACAAAACAGATTCATAATCATGTTGAATAGATAAATGAACTCCACTAGCAAAGAGAATAAACATCAATATGTAGGTGTCAGAAGACCATAAAGAGAAGAAACGGCTTTATGGCATATAAAATGGACTTGGAATGAACTAGATGAAATGGCAGGATTCTTTCTCAGCCAAAGGATGACTTTTATCTAGATTTCTCAGCCATACAATATGATTCCTCTTGCTCTTTGATGTAAGCAAGAATTTGTCCCTTTGGAAACCAATTTTTGGTCGCCTCACCAAAAGCTTTGATTCCTTGGTTGGCAATTGTACACAAGTGAGCTTTCATCCAACTATAGGAATTTATATACTTATTCTGGCACTCGTTGTCTTCAACGAGCTACTCAATAATCGTCACATGTCGCCAAAGAAGTGGAAAATTGTCACATTTGAAAGCCCTAGCCGACCCTTGGCCCTACCAAATAGGGCTCCAAATCATTCTAGACCATACTCGTATCTACATCTTTTAAATTTTCAAAAGAATATATATCAAGAAAAAAACAACATAACCTTATGCTACCTTGTTTGTTAAAAAAAAGAACAAGAGATTAAAACACAACAATAAACTGTTTTTTGAATAGAAATAAAAAATCTCTTGTACAGCTTGGAAAGAATTTTTTTTTAAACTTACAATAACAAAACAACAAAAAACTTGCCTTGAAAGAAGATTCTCCTTGATACAAGCTCCTTGGTCTTCCTAGCACCTATCTAACACTCCTCGAAGCACAGGAATAGTGAGGCCATGATGCTTGAACACAAACAAAACTTGCAACCTTCCACACTGAGGAGAAATAGAGCTTGGAGTGAGTGAGAAATGAGAGGTTGGAATGCATTTATGCTTTTGTTCTTGTGTGTTTTGTAAATTGTTAGTGATTTGTTGCACCCCTCCGAAATTTTCAAGGACAAGTCTTTTCTTGCACGCTACGTCATGTCCATCTAGCAAAGTGTTGCATGTATAAGCTGAATGTCATGATTTGAGTCTTAATGTTTGTCTAACTGTATGTCAGTCCTTGAAAGTTGTGATATGATAGATGTTGTCATCCAAGTCAGAAATGTGTCCAAGTGCATGAGAAGTGATGAAGTACTGTTCATCTGAGGTAAGCACAAGAGGAGCACGCTTCGAAGTGACCAAAGCTAAATTTAGTGACACAAAAGAAAATAGAGGTGCCTAAAGCCATTATGTAAACATTTCGGGTGTCAAGTGTGAGCTAAATCAGCACCCAGACCTCTGTTGACAAAGTGTTGGTGGTGAAAGCATCAAAAATAAGTTCCTAGGAGCAATTTGATACCTTTGAACAACAAAGGCAGCAGCAATGAGCACCTAGAAGACAAGAAACGTGTTTCAAATGTCAGAAATAGGCACCTACATGACTGATAGCAAACATTTAAGTGACAGCAATGGTGATGAAGCACGCCTAAGACATGTATCATCAACCTTAAGGGGCAGAACAGGGCATGAGGCACACCTAACAGGATGATTAAGAAGATTTAGTGACAAGGGTGGACAAAACAAGCACTTGTGAGTCATTGAAGTGACACAAATGCTTCAATGTGTGTTAAGTGGCAGAGGTACATAAAATAAGTGCCTAACTGTCCTTCTAGTGACAAAGATGTATAAAGGGCACACCTGGAGGTTAGTTGAGTGTCTTATAAGTGGCAGATACACTTAAAGCAGGCACCTAGGAGATGAAGCTAATGGTTTCAGGAGACAAACATGAGGAAAATAGGCACCTGATGCATGTGTATCAGCATTTTAAGTGAGAGGGTTGAAGGAAAGAAGCACCTAAGTCATCCTTCAAGTGAAATGTGTGACTGTTTGGCACGCCTGTAGTGTCTTAGGTTATTTTTAAGTGACAAAACAGGTGATAAGGCATACCTATGTGCATGATGACCAATCTTTTAGCAGCAAGATGATGTGCTTGCATGTTTTTAAGTGACATGTGGCACAAAAGCCCGTCTATGGTTATGGACAGCAGTTTAAATAATAGATCTGTCATAAAAGGCAGCTTAGTGTTAAAAAACATAAGTTGAGTGGTTGCAGCAGTGATAAAGCATGCCTGGAGCAGTCTTGAACAATCAAAGTGGCAAAGACAGCAGAAATAGGTGCCTGGAGAGAAAGAAACTCAAGTAATATGTCAAAGAGAGTGAAAGATGTGCTAGGTATGTATAGGACTCTTTATGATAGCATATGCAGCCGGCCATGACAGCAGTTTCACAAACAGCAGGTTTCCCTTGAATCTTTTCATCTAAACTGGAGTCACAACAGCTTTCAGCTTCTCCCATCAATGTGCCTGCAAGGGTTTCATGTATGAAGCCAATCCATGGTCAATACCTAGGGTGAATGAGCAAGCTTCCAGTAGAAAACTGTGTGCAAGTTTTTGGTATCAATGTTTCGGATCACACTCCATGATCTAGGAAATGAATGATCATGGAGTGTGACCCAAAACGTTGATACAAAAATCTTGCACACAGTTTTCTACCTGAAGCTTGGTAATTCATTCTAACGGATTGTGGAAATATCAAGTCTTTAATACCAAGGGTCAGAAGCTTGCTAATTCATCATAATAGACTGTGGAAATATCAAATCTTTAATACCAAGGGTTTCAGGGGCAGGTCATGGGTATTTTCATCTTCACTAAGGTGCATTCTAAATGTTTGGCAGTGTTCAGCCATGGTGTGGCAGCAGTGATTGCTGTCATTGATATCAGAGAAGGGTTCAGGATACTGAAAATCTTATCATTGCATTCCAGTGTATTCTCTTTGAAAGATGATTTGTCTCATGAATGTTTTAATTGTTGACAAAGAGGATCTAGGGCTCAAAACACAAAATTGTCTTGTTTTTATGGAAGACTTCAGATTCAAGTCTCTAAGATCGTTTGGTGAGTCTCATGGGAGGTTAATGTATTCAATAGGTTTCAAAGCGAAAACCTGCTTTGGGTTCACAAAAGAAGATTCATGCACCAAACTGCTATTTTTGGCTATGGCAGTTCTTGTTTCAAGAGGTTCTATTTTTGGACTGGGGGTTAAGGCCTAATTTTTAGGTTGCTTTTAGCTGGATTTTATTTATTCTTTCTTTAGATTAGTTTTTGATTTAAAATACTTTATTTCCTACTTTTCAGAAGCTTTAAGAGTTTGTACTTTAGAACAATGATTTTTGGGGAAAAATAATGATCATCTTTAATCCCAAAAATTGGGCATATTGTAATCTATAAATAAGTGTTTTAAGCAAAGAAATTCCTAATGATAGTTGACACTACGCTTATGCCGCTGAAATATTGTTCCATCTATTATCGTGTTTGTGTTGCTGTTTAGATTTGCACCTGTATATTACACCTGCATACATACTTGCATCAACATGGGAAGTTTCGCAAATGTGGGATGCAGCTTGCAAAACAACCTCCAGGATTTTAGAAGCCAACTCTTCGTAGGATTTTCAATGAATTCACTTCAAACTTTGCATGGAAAGAGAAGAAGAAAAAAAAAATCCTAACTAAAAAGGCGAAATGCCAAATGAAAATTCCCCTATCTGCACACGATTTATTTGCACATAATCTACAATTGTGAAATAAGACAAACACAAATGCAATAATGAAAGGTGAAGATTGCACAATCACTAATTTGCAAGAAGTTAATCGATTTCAAATTTGCGAATTAAGACTACATATGCAAGGATAAGAGAGTGGGAATAAATCTACTTGCGAAAATAAAATGAAACGCAATCAAACAATATCATTTCATTCATTTGTAAAAATAAATTAATAGACAAATGTGAAAGGCCAATTGCACAGTCACACAGTTGTTATTGATGTGCATAGTGATATAAAATGTCTTGCATTGAAAGGCTTGAGTACAATCCAGCAAAGCTTCACCAATAGAAAAACCCCCCTTTTCGAGTGAGCACTTACATCCTTATATAGAAGAAAAATGAGAAGAGGTTTTCCAAAAGAAGGAAAATCAGAGATAAAGGAATCCTTTTCCACATGCCAAAAGATCTCCATATTTTTCTACATGGCCACCACCACTTGCTATTTGCTGTTCTTTATTTCTGCCATCTGTAAGTTTTCTATTTCTTTTCCATAGTTCCTCATCCGTAATGCTTGCCTTTACGATTGCTTTTATTAAATGAAGCTTTGCTTCACTATCCCCGTGAGCTCATAAAAAGCATGTGTTTCTAAATAAAAAACCTCCATTTTTAAACAAACACAGGCCCGCTTCTCCCTATCGCCCCTCATTTCTTTAAAAACATTTACAAACTCATTATACTTGTGGGAGATTTTATGAACTCAAAACATTTACCTGGGCCCACATGCCATGTCATGGACTTTGTAACCAATGGTGCAATGTTAAAAGCACGGGACATCTAATACCTTTAAAATCCTCCACCAACCGTTGGATGCTATGGAGGTGGACGATTCGGAAGGGTGGTGACAGGTTCTAGGAACCAATGGTCCAATAGCTTAGACTGCCATCTCTAGCAAATTTCAAATGAAGCACCCTTTGTTGTATTGAGATTTCAATCAATTGTTTTGATGATGTTGGGCACCTTATCTCTAGAATGTGTTGAAGTTTCTCAATGAGGTCACCTCCCTTTGGTTGCTTTTCATTTGAATCTATGTTGCACCTTAGTGATTAGAGTTTGTTGATCTTTGGCGCTAAGATTTTCTAGTGCTTATTCTTTGAGTACGCAATGATTTCAATTGTTGCACCTTGTTTTGACTGGTCCAGCTCATCTCTTTGAAGCTACACAAGAGTTTATTGTCGCATCCTTCTAATGAAGCGCCATATCTTATGGTTGTGTTCTATCATTCTCTCATTACCTAAGATCCCTCTAAGCGATTTGCAGATTTTTTTATCATGTCGCAAACTCATATTTAGCTACCCCAAGTTTCAAGTGGCTCTTTCTAAGCATCTGAATAGATTATTTTACCATAATAGGAGACTTTGTCTATTTGGTCACAACTTAGAAAGCTTGTGCCATCATTACAATGGCTGCACCTTGTATTTCAAGGCTTGCTCTACATTATCTTTCAACCCCTACGCCATATTTTATGACTAGGCGCATCTCCCATTTGTTGTGTTTATCTTACTTTGCTTTGTACCATTTTCACATGGTTGCACCATGATTATATGGCTGCTCTAGTTTTTTGCTTGACTAGCTTTAGTTTGGCAATGCGCTTTATGTAAGGTCTTGCGCCATTATTCATGACTACGCCTTGTATTTCAAGCTGAGCTATTCTTTTGGCCGCCATTTTGAACATTGGAGGATTTGTGCTTCTTCTTTATGGAGGTTGCGATAATGATTTGGAAAACTTGTGTGATATTCCTCTTCCTTGCACAATGATTTGGAGAGGTCGATTGGAGTTTTGCAACACCTGTTTGGATTTGGAAGTCTTTGTTCCTGAACTTGGAGGTATTGTGCCAAATTTATGCTTAAATAGTCATTTCCTTTGCTATATCGTTCATAGACCATGGTCGCACCTAATAGGGAGGCTTGAAAATAATTTTAACAATTGTGTTGGTATTTTGTAGTGTTGCACACTATTTATAGTGTTGTGTTTCACTTTCTCTAGGTCGCCAAGTTCCCTTATGCTTGTGCAATGCTTTTAGAAGAGCTATGCATCATCTAAATGGAGACGCCATTGATTTCATCCTCATCCACCATGGTTATTTTGTCTCCGCAAGATATATGTGAAGAGGATTGTGCGGTTTCAACCTTCTCAGATCCCAGTACATAAAAGTTTTAAAACAGAGTGTGCATAAAACAACACAACAATTATGGTGACTTGCAGGGAAGTGTGCTTGCACACATCGAACCCCAAAATTAAAAGCCTATACTTCATTGGGCATCAAAGTCAATAATATCCTAATATGATGAACCTCGGAGAGCGGATAACAATGAAATCAATTGGCATGACATTGCTACTAAATCTGAAACAACTACAATAAAGCACTCATGCTCTAAATCCCAACCGACACAAACTTGATGATGCAACACCAAATTAACCCAAAATTTGTCATGCATGCTTGTGGAAAATTGAAATTGAACCTCTACCATATCACTTGACACACTACAACCGCCACTAACTAACCAACCTCTAACTGTTGTACCAAACACTCTTAACAACAAATACAACTATGCTTATTGAAAACAAACTGAAACTGAAAACTAACATTGCAAACCGCAACTTATTCCTTAACAACTGAAATCAAACTATATACAAACTGAAAAACATAGGAACATGTCCATTCACGGGAACTACAAAGTAATTCCCTCACCTAATGATGTTGCTCCATGCAATCAATTTTGAAATGACGAAAGACCATGCAAACTACACAAAGAAATATAAAAAACACTTATACCTCTTCACCTTTCTATGTTTTAGCATTTTTCTCTCCATCTATGGCGTCACTTGCTTTGATGTGCATGTTGCTCTCGATTCGGCGAAGGGCAGGAGGGAGACACTAAGAATTGGAGCATATACTCTTGCTTGCACTTGGAGATACTTGATAACTTGAAACCATTGGCCACTTCATTTGCATGTTGTTGCTCATGCTTGTGACTCAAGAAGATGCCAAGATTTGACTTAAAGGAAACAATGCTACCCATGAGAGTCTTGGCCTTGATTGGGATCCCTTCCCAAACAAAGAACCTTGCGTGATTACTGCCCACATGCAACTCTTCATTGCTGCAAATGACCTCTGAAATGTTATGACAAGGGGGCTTTGAGTGCATCTGATGGTCTTTTTCGAGGGGAAGAGAATTCCCATCTTTGATGACGATGAATAGATCCATATTCTCTTCAAAATCCACACATAACTCATTTGTGCTCTCTTCATGATCATCTAAAATATGCTTTGAAAAGAAGCCATGAATGTGCCTTATGGTGCAATCATCTCCATCAAGAAGATGATATCCCTATTGAATAACTGAGAATAAATCTTTGGTGTACTCTTCATTATGTTCAATCTTCTTTGTTATCTTCTACAAAATGTTGGAGCTCATCAAACAAATCAATGCAACCATTCTTTGAATCTTCTGTGATATCCCCTGCTAAGCTTCTTCCTCTAAATGAGATTTGAAACTTCCATCATCATTTGAGCACTTTTCAGCTTCTACAACAGTTGTGAAATCATCGTCAAAATATTCCTCAGCCTCTTCATTTGTTTTACCTCTAAATGATATTGCACAAGCTCTCTCTACAACTAAAGATCTTTGCCATGCAACGTCTGCATTTTACTCTTACCCATCTCATAAAAGGCATGAGAAAACCCCTCAAATGAATCAAAATTCAGAGGGTTCATTGTTGTGAATGAATCCATATTTTCCACATGTGCATGATGCTCATGATCATCTGAAAGTACTGGATAAACATCATTTTCCTTTATTTTGTGATCTCTGAAACTTGAGTTATGATGGCATTCCCCTTTGATATCCAATTGACAAAATACTTGATCTGGTACTTCTATACGCTGAAATTTTGGCTTTGAAGCCACAGAAGCTTGAGAAGCACAATTTCCAAAATAGTTGGGCACTTTTTGTGAATAGGGAAAGTGTTCTCCTATAAGGTGCTTGCATGCATGTTGTTGTTCTTGAAGGCTTAGAGGCATGAAATTTGGATTGGTTTGGTATATGCATTCGTTTTTTAGTTCTACAAGATTTTTTATTTCCACAACCTCTTTAGGATCCATAAAATCAGCAGGGTGGGTGGGTGGAGAGGTGCACATTTGCATTTGATCATATGGAATAACTTGGGAAGAGGTATTTTCTTGAAAAATTAATGATTTTACTCGCAAAGGAGGCAATTTACCAACTTCTATAAGGCTTATTTCAGCTCCAACAGCTGATCATATGACTGTGGCAAGGTTTCACCTCCTAGAACTTGTATCATGATAGCAAATTCAGAATCTAAAGCTCTCAAAAAATATGGAAAGCAAAACCGGAAGTTGGTCTAGCATTAACTGGAAGTCTTTTCCATGCCTTGTCAAATCATGCATGGGTTCTATAGGATCTCTCTTGATTGTGATGAGACTTTGAACAACAGAGCTAGTATCCTCCTTCTCTCAGAATTGATTGAAGAGGAGTTCACCAAGTTAATCCCAACTTTATATTGAACCAAGCTATAAAGTTTTGAACCATTCAGGTGCTTTACCCTTGAGAGACAGTGAGCAATTGGAGAGCAACACTCTAAGTAGTGATATTATAAACATTGCATAAATTTGCAATATCTTGGATATGATCCACAGGATTAACAAAGCCATCTCCATAAAATGAAGGCAATGCCTTCAATGCAGATTTAGGAATCTGACATCTTAGTTGTTGTTGCAATGGACCACTTGAATACCATGCCAGAAATGGTAGATCCTTTGGCGGAATATTCAAATGCACATGGATATTGTGAGCTTCCATAATCTGCAAGAATGAAGATTTTGGATCCTTTAACCAATGAAGTCTCCAATGGAGTCACCATGTCACATCTCATTTTTATGGACTATATTAATAATCTATATTAGAGAACAATTACTGTGATTGACTTTTACTTAAGTAATTTCATATGTGTGAAGATAATTAGCATGGAATTAGATATGCCAAAATTGGAAAATTGATTTAAATATTAAATATTATAGATGTGATTACAATGATTTGGTTCGGCTATATTTTTGGAGAGACTAACCTATTGACGTCGAGTTGAGTGCGAATGAATGCATAGTTGAGGTAGAGGTGTTCTAGCCACTTGGCAAGAACTGATGGGATGGTTACCTTGATGCAATCACACACTCACGTAGTTGCATATGCATTTTCGAATGGCTTATTTTATGCATTGATGTGTGGTTATTAATCGTGATTGATGATTAGATGTTAGAAAATTAGTGTGTTAAAAATCGTTTTCGAATGCATGATGTGATTACTTAAATTTAATGTCTTTTCGAATTGTATTTAAATGGTGTATTGTATTTTAAATAAGGAAATATATATGTTTGTATTTTATTTAAATAATAAATAATGCTTTTCTATTTCATGATTTTAGATGTTTGGAAGATAACATGTTAATTAAAGATTTAAATAATTATATTAAATTATAATAAATGTATATATATTTATATGATATTTCACTTCTTGATTTATTTAAAGTAATTATGATTGTGTTTTTATAAAACAATAGTTAAAATTATACTAAAAATAGCATTATTATATTTAGGAAACGAATAAAAGAATTAAAAAGTAACTACTGTCACTCATCCGACAATAAGCTAACTTAAATAGCTATTATTTTATTTTACATAGAAATATTGTTAGTTTTAAATGGTTTTTCTCATGCAAATTGAAAATAAAAACTTCAGTTCTTTAAACCTAAGGAGATCGCCAATATTAGAAAAAAAAAAAAAAAATTTAATAAGAAAGAGAAATCTGAGCAGCAAAGAAAAAAATACGAACCTTTAAACTTAACCAGATTTTTGAGCAAAGGAAAGACAGGAGACATGTTTTGAGCGACAATAGCAAGGGAAAGAGAGAGTTGCAGGCCGCAACAGGAGAAAGAGCAAGGCAGCGACAGCAGCTGCAAACTCACTTTGACCAGCAAATTTTTCCAGGTTTTTCTTCTTAAAAGTGTTTGCATTGAAATCGCATTGTTGTGACTGTCAAAAAGATAGATTTTAGCTTGTTGGTGGGCGTTTGTTTGTGTATGCTCAACCTTTGTTTCTGTTTGAGCCAACCTCCTCTAAATCTGTCTGGGGCAACTTATTTTCTTCCTACCACTGCTTCTACCCCAGATCGACCTGCTTACTATAGCCGTTTTCTCCATACTCCTCGCCGCATACTTTATTTCTGGCCGCATACTTTATTTTCCTAGCCGTTTTCCTTAGGCTGGCCGTTGACTGCTTTTTTGGCTGCCTGAGTTTTCATGTTGGGCGTTTGCAATCTGGCCGCCTATGCTAACAGGCTGGCCGCTCTCTTTATTGGTCGTTTTGGCTTCCACCTTGGCAATCTTACCTTGCTGAAACAGATCGACCTTCCTCATTTTATTCACTATTTTCTTATTGTTGTTGTTGTCTATTGTTCCTTGCTTTGTGCATTCCGATTTCATGCAAAAGATCAGCTAATAAACTAAGCTGTTGGCTCAAAATTATAAACGGAGTTCTCAAAATCTTCAAACTGATTAAACTTACCTCTATTAGATCTGAACTGAGAATGTTAAACTTTCTTATTGCTATAGAAAACAGTTTAGCAGAAGAATTAACTTTCTTTCATTGACGGAATTGATGTGTGTTTAAACTTCTCATCATAGATGGAATTGAATTGGTTCCTGTAGCTTACTCTCATCATTATTTTGCTGTTAAACATTATCTCTAAACCCTACCTTCGAGTAGCAGACCACTGGATTTATTGTTGTTATCTATTTGTATGTTTTAAATTGCTGCGACAGCTCCTGTCACTGTTTGACAGAAGGTTTGTCTTTATTTTTCTTCCTATTATTTTCTGAACCTCCTGTCACAAAAATGGCAATAAGGTTATTGGCTGATAAAACGTGTTTAATTACAAGATAAATGGTCGGAATTGTTTCTCGTCAATGGTTTGATAGTAGGATTGCTGAAAATATTTAGAATGGATATTATATTGTGAATTATAATTGATTTATGGATAAAGTGATTGTATCAAATTGACAAATTTATGATGGCAAAATTATGAAATAAAGAATGGAATTATTGTTTGGAAAGTATGTTCTCTTGGTTATATTTTGGGAAAGGGGATTTTTAAATAATTTATTGATGAACTTTGAAATCTTATTTAATTATTTACTTGCTTCTTGGGGAAAGAAGTAGTTTTTATCTAGGAATGTATTGGGTTACTTTTTGGGCTAGAATGCCGAATGTGGATTTTCAAAGATGGCTTTTCCTCTTTTCGGGAATTGAACCAGGTTACCATTTAAAGGATTAGATCTAATCAAGATGACATTGAAATAGATGTTTATTGTCTAGCAAATGTATTTATATATATCTCTGCCACATCCTGTTGTGAGACAATCTGCTTTTCATTATTTAGAATTGCACATTCAGACATCAAGGTTGCATCGGGTGTTCCCTCCTGCCAATTGTTTCCAAGTAGCTAGACATTTCGTGCAGGGCTGGGTTTCCTTCTTTTCATGAAGGGATCCGGGGAAGTGTAATTACTTCATGGTTGGGTGGAAAAGCACCTGGGCCATGTTCCCGTCTCTCGGCACGCAGGTGGTGGACCGCTTGGTTCGTGCGATTGATGAGCGCATTGACTTATTTATTCTTGTTGTACATGATTATTGTAACTTGAAATTGGATGTAATATGGCATGATTGCCCATGGATTTTGTATATTATTTATAGTGCTTTTACCTGGATTGAGCACGTGATTTTGAAAGATTTAATGACATTTTGATTCATATTTGTGAGATGGTTAATTTTACTTGAGCTATTGTAATTAAGCAGATTAATTACACCCTTTTATCTTTTATATTGTAATTAAGTGGATTAATTGCATCTTTTTACTTTGGATATTGTGATGTTGTATTTAAGTGGATTATTTACTTCATTTGCTTTTGTGATGAAATTTTGGGCTTTACACACCAGGTGGAAGATGTATGCTCCTACGAGCTAATATTTTTGTGATTTACCACCAAAGTCACAAAATGTAGATCAATGATCAAACGAGACATAGACCAAGCTTTTGACTCATGTCCCACAGTGTGCCAAAATTGTTGATGTTCAGATTTGCACCTGTATATTGCGCCCGCATACAAACCTGAATCAACATGGGAAGTTTTACAAATCGTGGGACACGACTTACAAAACAACCTCCGAGATTTTAGAAGACGGCTCTTTGCAAGATTTTCAATGAATTCGCTTCAAACTTTGCATGGAAAGAGAAGAAAACTGAAAATAAATTCTAACTAAAAAGGCAAAATGCCAAATGAAAATTCCCCTATCCGCACACGATTTATTTGCACAGAATCCACAGTTGTGAAATAAGACAAAAGCAAATGCACTAATGAAAGGCGAAAATCGCACAACCATTAATTTGCAAGAAGTTAATTAATTTCAGATTCGCAAATTAAGGCTGCATATGCAAGGATAAGAGTGCGGGAATAAATCTACTTGCAAAAATAAAATGAAACACAATCAACAAGAGCATTTCATTCATTTGTAAAAATAAATTAACAAACAAATGTGACAGCCCAATTGCACAGTCACATAGTTGTTATTGATGTGGACAATGATATGAAATGTCTTGCCTTGAAAGGCCTCAGTACAATCCAGCAAAGCTTCACCAATAGAAAAACCCCCCCTTTCCAAATGAGCAATTACATCGTTATATAGAAAAAAAATGAGAAGAAGAGGTTTTTCCAGAAGGAAAAATCAAAGAGAAAGGAATCCTTTTCTGCACGCCAAAAAGATCATATTTTTCTGCATGGCAGCCACCACTTGTTGTTCATTGTTCTTTATTTCTGCCTTCAATGAGTTTTCTATTTCTTTTCTGTAGCTCCTCATCCGTAATGCTTGCCTTTACGGTTTCTTTAATTTAATGAAGCATTGCTTCATTATCCCCGTGAGCTCATAAAAAGCATGTGTTTCTAAATAAACATCTCCCTTTTAAAAAAAACACAGGCACCACTTCTCCCTTATCGCCCCTCTTTTCTTTAAAACACATTTACAAACTCATTATACTTGTGGGAGATTTTATGAACTCAAAACATTTACCTGGGCCCACATGTGATGTAGTGGACTTTGTAACCAACAGCACAATGTTAAAAGCATGGGACATCTAACACCCCTTTAAAATCCTCCACCAGCCATTGGATGCTATGGAGATGAACGGTTCAAAAGGGTGGTGACAGGTTCTATAGAACCAATGGCACAATAGCTTAGACTGCCATCTCTGGAAAATTTCAAATGAAGCGCCCTTCATTGGATTGAGATCTCAACTAACGGTTCTAATGATGTTGGGCACCTTATCTTTGGAATGCATTGAAGTTTCTCATGGAGGTTGCCTCCCTTTGGATACTACATTTCATTTGAATCTATGTTGCGCCTTAGTGACTAGAGTTTGTTGATCGTTGGCGCTAAGATTTTCTGGTGATTATTCTTTGAGTGTACAATGATTTCAATTGCTGTTGCCTTGTTTTGACTGGTCACACTCTTCCCTTTTAAGTTATGTAGGAGGTTATTGTTGCATCCTTCTAGTGAAGCGCCATATCTTATGGTTGTGGTCTATCATTATCTCATTGCATGAGCTCCCTCTAAGCAGATTGCAGATTCTTTTATCATGTCACGAACTCATATTTAGCTACACCAAGATTCCAGACGCTCTTTCTAAGCATCTGAATAGATTCTTTTACTATAATAGGAGACTCTGTATGTTTGGCCACACCTTAAGAAAGCTTGCACCATGATTACAATGGTTGCGCCTTGTATTTCGAGGCTTGCTCTACATTATCTTTCAACCCCTACGTCATGTTTTATGACTAGGCACATCTCCCATTGGCTGCCTTGATCTTACTTTGCTTTGTACCATTTTCACATGCTTACGCCATGATTATATGGCTGCGCTAGTTTTCTGTCTGGCTAGCTTTGGTTTGGGAATGCGCTTTATGTAAGGTCTTGCGTCATTATTCATGGCTGCGCCTTGTATTTTGAGCTGAGCTATTCTTTTGGCCGCCATTTTGAACATTAGAGGAGTTGGGCTTCTTCTTAATGGAGGTTGCACTAACGATTTGGAAAACTTGTGTGATATTCCTTTTCTTTGTGCGATGAAATGGAGAGGCCGCTTGGAGTTTTGCAGCACCTCTTTGAATTTGGAAGTCTCTATGCCTAAACTTGGAGGTATTGCACCAAATTTTATGCTTACATAGTCATTTCCTTTGCTATGACGTTCATAGACCATGGCCACGTCTAATATGGGAGGTCTGCACAATGATTTTAATAGTTACGTTGGTATTTGGTAGTGTTGCGCACTATACAAAGGCTGCACACTATTTATAGTGTTGTGTTTCACTTTCTCTAGGTTGCCAAGTTCCCTTATGCTTGCCCAATGCTTTTAGAAGAGCTACGCATCATTTGATTGGAGACACCATTGATTTCATCCTCATTCGCCATGGTTATTTTGTCTCTACAACATATATGTGAAGAGGATTGCACGGCTTCAACCTTCTAGAATCCCGGTACATGAAAGTTTAAAATGGAGTGCACAGAAAACAGCACAACAATTTGCATTATTATGTTGTGATTTGACTAATTAAATTGAACTTGAATGACAACGTCAAACTTTGTGATTTAGCTGTTTAAATCTTGTAATTATGTGTCATCCTATGTTGAAATTGTTGTTCCTTTTCAAATCTTGTATGCATCAAATTGCTGGTCTTTGTTTTATCCAATAGGAAGGTGTGGTCGTTTGTGCGATTAGATTAGTTGTTTTTATTCAAAATTCATAAAATCTTGCTTGTGAAACAAGAGTTGTTTCCAATCTTGTGCTTGTACTTGAGACAAAAGGACAGGCAGATAGTTATTTCTTTTATGCAAAGCCCCCTAGAAGAAACATTGTATAGTGTGAATAACTGAATATTTTGTTTAAAGTTTAATGTCTAGGGTAGTTTAGATCTTATGGAGCTTCCCCTCATAATTTAAAGAAAAGTTTTACCTCCCATATTGTTCTAGTTTGAGTTGTCTCAAAAGAGACATATTAAAATGCTAACATGACTTTGAAGTCACTTTTTAGCATTAGTCGGTGTTTTATCTTTTGATCAATATTTTGTGGAACCTAAGGGACCTGGACTAAAATTAGTACCTAGTTTAGAGCAATCTAAGTTCAACCAAGGTTGTTTACAAAACTGACATCATAAGACATAACTCTATTAGAATAAAATCATTATATTACATCATAATAACACACCTTTGTAATAAACAAAAAATATTAAGTAATATGTTTAACATGATCGTTTATATTTGACTAACCATGGGATTGGTTAGTTGGTGGTTGAGGTTGGTTAGAATGCAACCAACCATTGCTTGTGTATATATGCAACTTCCGTATCAATTAACAATTGCTTATTGATTGCCTCGATTCTCATTTCTCATTTGGTATCAGAGCATTGTCCATACCCTACCCTATGTGAATACCATCAACATTTTGAGTGCCATTCATAGCTGTCCTCTTCCTTTCAAACATGATTGTCAAAGACCAACAAGAGCATCCCAATGTAAAGAGAGATATGCTCTATCAAAGACTATGTTCCACAATCTTTCAAGGACAGGGCAACGAAATGGTGGGACAGCAAGGGACGTGTTTCGGGGATGGCAGTCCAAAGGCCTTTTTTTGGGGGCAATGGAGGGACAACGATAGAAAAAAATATAATTATATATATATATATGATTTTTTTTAAAATCCATATTCTAAAGTGCTCCACTATGAAATACGTTGCCAAAAAGAGGCCCGCTAAGAATTCAAAACCTGCAAAAACACTCATATAATCTGCCATCAGTGTAAACATTTGCCAAAACCAGAAAGAAACAAAGCCCTAAAGAAATAAGGTGCATTTGTTTTTTAATTGTTTTCCTCCGGATATCCCAATTTCATTAAGTTTGAAGAATAGAAAAGTTATTGATAGCTCGAAGTCCTTTGAGAAGTGCATTTGAAATATTTGCAACTTTACATATCCTAAAGTTGTAAACATAAATATTTTAAAAGAAAAAAATAAGTGCAATAATATAGTTAAAACAAAACTATATAAATTTCTTTTATTACACTTAGGAGATTTTTAATTTCTTTCAAAGCATTGTATAAATTATAAAATTTTAAAATAATATTTTTGTTATGTTACATAACAAACAAGCAATGCCTAGTATAAATGGTGCTTTTTGTTCCCATTTCTGGGTAAAGCCATTGTGCCGAATTACTGCATCTAATGCCTAATAAAACTGCAACAGCAGCATCTGTGGCACTGACCCTATAAATCACCTGGGCAAAATAAGGGTCTGAATATTTGAAAATTTCGCTCCATTTCCCATCCATTTGTGCATTGTCATTAGGCTATAAAAGCCAAAGCATGTCATCACATAGTATATAGGAAGTGTGTCCTTCCACATATGAAGTGACCATGTGCTAGTTCGCCATTGGCAACACAGATCCCTTTCATGTACAGCTGAGATACCATGTACCATCATGCTCTCACATGCGTTAAAGGTCTCTTTCACGTACCACAAGGTATATAGAAAGGACCAACGGCTTCCGCTATTAATGAGTATATCGGAAGGGCAGATGTATCAAGAGGCTAGGTTTATCAATCAAGCAAGTATATAGAAAAAGGAACCTACTTGGAGAGATAAGGAACCCTCATATACAACAAAAATAGCTTCAAATGCTTCCAAACTCTCAATTGTTGAAAGGTGATAATCATTTTGCATGGAAAATAAAGGTCCAAACTCAATTGAAATTTAAAGCCCTGTGGGATATTGTAAATGGCACTATCACAAGGCCTACAACAAATGTAATTGTGTAGAGAAGATTTGATAAGGCCAACGAGAAGGCCAAGTTGATCGCCCTGTTTGGAGTCACAAATGAGATCCAACCTCGTATCAAAACAACCCAAAGCGTGAAAGACTCATGGGATATACTAAAAACAATGTTGAAGCAAAGAATCAAAATCAAATTCTTCTATAAAGTCAATTGCATTGTTTGTGAATGCAAAGTGGTGAAAAACTGGAAGGATTCTTCAAAAGAGTGGTAGAATTGAAAATATCACTCCACGCATTACAAAAAACCATCTTAGATAACTCTCGTGTACCAATCGTCTTGAGAGCACTACCTCCTTTCTTTTAAGTGTTTGTCACATGTCTCAATGTGGCTAGCAAAAAGCTCACATTTGAAAAGTTGACGAATTTACTTCAAAAAGAAGCGCAATTCAAGATGAAACCCCAACCTCCACAGACAATCAAGCTCTCACATCACAACAACAAGGAGAGAAACATGACCATTGGAGTGGTCCATCTAAACCAAAACGAGATAATCATTCTGCACAAAATAAGTGCCTCATTTGTGCAAATGGAGAATCCAACCAGCGAAAGCCACCATAGAAATCCCAATGGAACAAGCAAAAGAATCCCTAATGGTAGAAAAGATCTCAAAAGCAACAAGGGAATGTTGCTTCCACAGATGAATTGATAAAGAGGGCTTTCTATATGCTACAAAAATGCAAGCATCCTCCTTAGCACAATCTATCTAGTATGTTGATTTTGGTGCTTCCAAACATATGACAAGAGAAAAGGAGTGGGTTGTCAATCTGACGACATCAACTTCATATGAGCAAGTTTCACTTAGAGATGATACACCCTATGAAGTACAAGGCATTGGTGACATTTCATTGCCACTTAAAACCCACAAATGTCAACTTACAAAGGTTCATGTTCCAGGGCTCACTAAGAACCTATTGTCAATAAGTCGATTATTAGAAAACAACTTTAAAGTTGAATTTGATAGATATGATGGTGAGAAACTACGTCTCATTTGAGACAAGCCTTGCAATCATAAAGTTGTAGCTCATGCCTCAGGGGTTGGTATGATGTTTCAACTCATTGGTGTTTCACATGAAGACAAACCCTAATAGTGAAGGCACATTGATCCACCACACTCTCGCATAGAAGATTTGATCATCTCAATTTTGGCTATCTTCTTGCCTTGAGTAAACAAGATATGGTTAAAGGACTTCCCCCCTTGAAGAAAATAGAAAACCTTTGCTCTAACTATCTTGCCAACAAACATCAAGCTCCCTAACCTATTGTTGAAAAGCGAGCCCTTAGTCCTTTGGATTTAGTGCATATTGATCTATGCAAACCAATGACACCAAGTTATAATCATACCTACTATTTTAAACTCTTTGTTGACGGTCACAACAAGAAGATGTTGGTATACTACTTAACAAGCAAAGCTCAAGCATTTGACATGCTCAAAAAATTTCAAGACCTTGTTGAAAGGTCATCTAGTCGCCCTCTCAAGGCAATCTACAATCGAGGGAGACGATTCACTAGCAATGAGTTCTTCACATATTTGAAAGAACATGGGATCAAACAATAGCAATCCACTACATATACACCTCAACAAAATGGTGTTGTAGAGAGGCAAATCATACCATCATGAAAATGGTGCAGTGTATGTTAAAGGATGCAAATCTAGTTCTTGCATTCTAGGCAATAACGATTCATAGAGCAAAGTATTTGTTGAACAGAGTACTCACAAAGGTGCATGATGACATCATTCTTGAAGAAGCATGGACCAAGAAAAAGCCCTCCATCTCACATCTAAAGATGGTTGGGTGTACAGCTTTCATGCACATCTGCAAGGTGCAAAGTAAAAGTTGAAAGAAAAATCCCTAAAATGTATCTTGATTGGATATAGCTCAAAGTCGAAGAGATATTGGCTCCTAGATCCAACTACAAAGAAGTTGCATGTCAATAGAGATGTTGTCTTTGATGAGGAGAGTGTTTACAATGCACCTACCTCACCATTTACAAATTTGAACAAGCACCAAAGATATTTGAGAGTGAAGAAGATGAAATTGAGGTTATCGAACATGAAGAAGAAGATGGTGAAGATTTGTTTCAGACAGAACAACCTCCATCCTCCTCATCTATTATGCACAAAATACCCAAGTGGTATTAAATCACCATGAAAGATGTGAAATTAAATGTCACTTCTAATATATTTGCTTCAAGGTTAAAGACTCGCAGCAAGGCTCATGAGGAGGTAAATTTGACTCAGTGCACAGTGATGCAAAATTCTAAACCAGAAATAGGGAAGCAGGCTCTTGAGTCACAATCTTGGAAAGATGTCATGGATGTAGAATATTGAGCATTGATGAAAAACAACACTTGAGATCTTGTTGATCTTCCACCAGGAAGGAAGTTATTAAATGCAAATGAGAGTTCAAAATAAAATACAAAAGAGATGGTAGCAATGACAAGTACAAAGCCCTACTTGTGGCTAAGGGCTATCCACACATGGAATTTACATTGAGGAAACCTTTGCCTCCGCTAAAAGGATCAAGACCATCAAGATGATTTTAGCAATGGCAGCTCAATTTAGGTGGCAAGTTCAATAGACGGATGTTAAAAGTGCTTTCCCAAATAAAGAACTTAAGGAAGAGGTCTATATGACTCAACTTGAAAGATATAGTACACTTGGTCAAGAGAAAAAAGTGTGCATACTTGTGAAATCCCTCTGTAGTCTAAAATAGGCTACCAAAGCCTAGCATATTAAGATTGATGAGTATCTCTTAAGTCATGGATTCACCAGGAATATATATGATCCCAATGTCTACCTCAAAAGAGCAAGAGGGGGAGATTGTAAATTTGATAGCATATTGAAAATCTAGTCATCACAGAGAGTTCTCAAAAGATAATTGAAGCAATTAAGAATGAGCTCAAACAATTGTTAGACATGACAAATCTCGTGCTACTACATTATTGTCTTGGACTAGAAGTACAGACAAGGAAAAATCATATATTTGTAACTCTAATGAAATATGCCAAGACACTACTTGAGAAATTCCAAATGGAAGATTGCAAACCAATTTCAACACAAATGGAGACAGGCTTGCAGCTTTCACAAAATGATCCATCACCATAAGTAAATGCAACTCTTTATCATCAATTGATTGGAAGCCTCATTTACCAAACCTACACCAAGCCAAATGTCAACTATGTTGTTAGCTATCTTTCAAGGTTCATACAAGTACCAAAGGTATGTCACTAGAAAGCAAAAAAGTGAGTGTTGAGGAAGAATGATAAGTTTGACTTGATTGAATACACGAACTCAGACTATGTAGGATCCCTAGATGATGGGAAATCCACTTCAAAGTTTGTGATCTTTTTGGGTTCTAGACCAATATGTTGGGGGAGTAAAAAAGCAAACCACTATTGCTCGTTTTTCAACATAAGCAGAATATCTCCCTACAAGTGGAGTTGTTTATGAAGTGATATGGTTGTGTCACATCTTGACAGGAACATGCATAGCAAGATCACAATCTACAATTCTATTTTGCAACAATCAGGGGGTATTGAAGCTTGTTCCTAATCCCATTTTTCATGAGCACACCAAACACATTGAGCTTTAATGCAACTACATTCGAGTACATGTTCAACATTATAATATTCAGCTCCAATATTGTTCCACTTAGGAGTAACATGCAAACATTTTTATCAAACCTCTTTCAGCAATGAAGTTTGAAGCTTTTTAGCACTTCCCAACTTATGCTCTTGAGAAAATGATGTAATAAGGGGGGTTGTCAGAGTAAAGTAATAATATTAAATCATAATAACACTCCTTTGTAATAAACAATAATAATAAAAGTAAATATTACTATTGTTTGATATGAGTGTTTATATTTGACTAACCATGGGATTGGTTGGTGGGTGGTCAAGGTTGGTTAGAATGTAACCAACCATTCCTTGTGTATATATGCAACTTCCATATCAATAAACAATTGATCATTGATTGCCACAACTCTCATTTCTAATTAACTTGTGTTATTACAACATTATCATAAACAATAAATGCTTATATGTATATAGCAGTCTAATATTGTATTATATTTGATACCCCCTCTTAATGACTAAACTAGAGACAACCCAAAATTTGTCCCAAATTTTGACAAATAGAATAGAATGAAAAGATTTAGTCATTAGATTAGTAGATTGATCTTAAGATGTACAATAGGAGAGAGAAATGTCAGCAATATCAACCACTTGTCAGATGTATTAATGATGAACCTCAATGTGCTTAGTGAAAGCATGGAAGTGTGAATTCTTCGCCAACTTCAAATATCCCGATTGTCACAAAAAAGTGGAGTTAATGTAAATCTAAGGAAGTTGGAGATCACACAAAACTCGACGTAGTCATACTACTTCACAACTAGCACTGACAATTGTTTTTATCTTGCTTCAATGGAAGATAAAGCTGGCCAAATTTTAGAAACTAAGAAGAATGAATGCATAGAAATTGAGAACTGTGTGGCATACCCTCCAAAGTGTGTATAAACTATAATGTACTAGAAAGTTACATTGATCGTTTTACCTTATTAGACATAACTAATGTGTGTTATTAAAACATTATCATAAGCAATAAATAATTGTCCATAGTAGTCTAACATTATATTATAATAAGTGTGATAACAATTGGATCATGTAATGTGCTACTCCAAAAGACACAAAATGTGAAGCAAAGGCCAACTCCATGCCATCCATAACAAACTATTATCAAAATATCTCAATCTTGAAAGTTCTTTCCAAGGCAAAACCATGATCCATAATAGCCAAAAATCATTGAAGTCGATCCTCTTCGAATAAAAGACCTCCAAGAAAAGAGAAAAGCAAGTATTCTTTAGATATATAACCTCCAATATTCCCCTAAACCATCTCTTGGAAGCAAAGGTGAAATCACCTTACTAACATTCAATCAATGGGATGGCCCACATACATAAGGCAACCAATCAATCAAATGTAATAGGGAGCCTAACATTAATGAGAGCCAAATGCCCTCATTCACAATTGCATCATCTCGATCACTAGTTCCATCACACCAAATAAATCCATGCTTGGATGCATCAATGGAACTAACATCCTACCTAAGTATAGGAGTCTCAGATATCAAATTCGCAATATCCTAATCAATAATATTCAAGTATCTTTCCTGCAATACCTATAATAATACAATATCTCCAAAAGCAATCTCATCTATCTTTGAATCCTTAATAGGCACAATAAGAAGACTCCCCAAATGAGGCCTAGGTATATTATCTACATCACAAATTTGAGCCCTAGAAACATAAATGTACTCCAGTTCATCCTTAGCTGAAATCTCAATAGAACTCTTTGTGCTAGAACTCGCTGCCTTAATCTCATCATTGTGCTTAAGATTTACTCAACTAGAGTCCTATCATGACAATTGTTGTCCTAGGATCTAGAAAATTTAAAAGGCTTAACTTTCTAAACAGCTTTACTATTGCAATCACTAAAAAGTTGTTGCCTATACTCTCTACAACAAATTTATTTGGCCAAAAACACAACTCGGTTGCCTTGTTGAGTTATTTGATATAGTATATTTACACTCTAATCAAGTGCATGGTAAAAATCCCTAATTATGTACTCTTCTGCTACAACATTACCACTACCAACAATGGAAAGAACAAAACCTTCCACTTGATAGACCTTATCATCATCATCTACTTTGCCAAGCTTTTGAAATAAGCTACCATCCTTGGCCATATGATGAGTGCAACCAAAATCCACAATAAGCTCATATTTGGAAGTTTATGCATGAAAAGCATGAGAAGTACGAGGTTATAAGCTACAGGTACATTATTCTACCCTTTTCATTATGCTTTGCTTGAATTGCCTTGAGTTCTTCGATCTCCTACACTAGATCCCTCATTTTCTTAATATAGTAGGCATCCCCGACATGTCCAGGTTTTTAACAAAAGGTACATTCCTTGCCCTTATTCTTTACCTTGTGACCACACTTCTAATCACCATAGTGATTTTTTCTTGTTCTCCTTGGTTTTCTCTTGGACATATATCTCTATTACAATTTTCCCACAAGTTCTTCTTCCCCTTCTATTTACTAAGATGAGCTTGCTGTTTCTAACCAAGCAAACCCATCATAGTGAGTTTTTCCAATTCAACAACCAACAAAGAACACATCATATCAAATGACAATCTAGCCATCTTCTATCATAACAGCCCTAATAGAGTAGAATGTGGAGAGAAACACATTATGGGATGACCTAGCAACAACAATCTCAATCACATTGCTGTCCTTTTGTACTCGTTGCCACATTGCTCCAATTGAAATAGAAGATCCTTCACACAAGACAAATAGTCCTCAATCTTTTCAAATGATAATGGATTATGTGTAGATAGCTCGTGATTCAATTTGAAAACCTTTGAATCATCAATTGTTTCAAATGTCTTTTTCAGCATACATATCCTTAGGATTTACTGACTCTTCTAAATAACTCACACACAACATGGATCAACACAATACCAACAACTTGATCCACCCTGTTGTAGAAAGCATTCTTTTTATCCTCAACAAAAGGGACCATTTCATCCCCACACGCTATTTGCCACAAATCTTTGGTCCTAAAAGCAATCTCAATAGAAGAAATCCAAGAGTGATAACTATAAATTGAAAACACCCAAATCCCTAGAACAACCTCCTCCACCTTCAAAGACATCAAACCACAAGAGAACTCTCCAACATGTAACAAAATATATTACTGCATAGAGCACGAAACTAGCTTTCCAACAATTCAAGAATGGGCTCAAATAGTATAAAATGATAATCATGTGGCTGTAAATTTTGAACAGGTGCAGAAAATAATTAAAATTTTAAACAACTTTTGAAATTATGGGAAAGCACCTAATTGTAACATGTGGCTTGTGCAGACTCTAGTGACTGGATGTTGACTATCCACAACAGGACTGCTCCAGCTGACTATGAGCTGCTTTCGACTGCTTTAGCTGACTGGAGTGATGACTGGACAATTGATTGGATGAAAAGGTATAAATAGCAAAAAATTGGTCAATGTACTCTAACACCTGTCACTCAGCACAACCCATTTTCAAGAAATCTTTTGGTATTTTGCCACCTGTCACCTAACTCAACACAATCCAAATGTACCTATGCCATGTCAGCATCTTGATGACATTACTGTTCAGACTGATAATGTAATCCTCATTGTCATTGACATCATCAAACAAATCCAAGCAAAACCAACATAATGTCATCCATGAAGGTTGAACCCACAACCTCAATACAAGCAGTCTTTAGCACCTAGAGCATGGTCGTCACAACCAATATTTTCCGCATTGTGGCTTTTGTTTCAATGTTGCCAAATTCACTCCGCCTTGCTCATTAATGGCTAGCATGCCACCATATCTTGCTACATTCTATCACTCGATAATGTGCTGCAACCAATTCATAGCAACTTTGGAAAATTTTAGGGCCTAAAGGGATAAAATTTTTGGTGAACCAAAATACGCCCTTGATGAATTCTTGCAAAAAATCCAAAAATGTAATCAGATCTGATCCACACCACACCTAAACAATGACTTCCTTTAGAAACCTTAGATCTCCTATACAGACAAAACATTATTCAAGAGAAGGTATAAGAATCCAATTCATTTTGATCAAACTCTCCTTCACAAGTAATGCATATTAGAAGTCAGAATGTGTCCTATTTGCTTACCAAAATTGTTGGATCTCTCTTTTTTAGAGAAAAAAGACCCTTTGGAGAACAAAAATTGCTACTAGGCATCATTTCTCTCCCTAATTTCAGAGCAGCAAAGGACCAACACCTAAGGTGTTTTAAACCCTAAGCTCTAATACCAAGTTAGACTACAGAAACAAGATCCATATTGAACATAAATATAAACTACACAAGCAAAGAGAATAAACATCAAAACGTAGAGATCTCAAAAGACACCAACAAGAAGAAACAACTTTCTAATATATAAAATGGAATTGAAATGAACTAGGTGAAATGATAACAAGCATTGCCTCTATTTATACACCATTCATGCCTATGACATAAGGAGAGGCTGACCCAACAAGACACTAATACAAATATAATAATCAAAGGTACATTACACATGTAGACCTCTTTATACAAGTAAGCTTACTAATACATATGGGCTCCATACACAACATACATAGGACCCAAATAAGATAAACATTGCCCAAAGGTGTACTGCAGGAATTGATGACTCAATGGTACCTAACAAGATGGATTTTACATATTCTAACATAACTTTCTATCTTTTCGGCATCTGATTTTGGATTTTTTTCACAAAAATAACAACATAATTTTTTCTTGTTTCCTTTCCTTGAAAAACTTCTCCTGTGTACTATATGTGTCATTTCACGAGGCATTTTAAACTTTAGTCATTATTTACAGGTGGCTAATAATGCATCTGCAAAATTGCATGAATGATCAATTCATCATGTTCTTCCATTCAAGGAATATTTTGACAGACCAAGCAATTGGATGGTAACTTTATCTTGTGTATGAAGCAACTTTTACAAAGCTTCCAAGAGAAAAAATAAAGCCAAAAAAGGATAGCATTTGAAACTGTGAAGCTTAAAAGGGTAAAATCCTTCACTAAGCACAAAATATTCGAGAATCTAAAGAGAACATCTCTGCTAAGCAAGACCTTCACATAAGCTTCTTCAGGAAGGTGCTGAGTTGCTAGGGTAATTGAAGCAAGGTGTTTTGCCCATAGAACACCATGCTTTGTTGCATATTCAAGACACTGACTACAGTAAAGCTCAGAATCCTGAAAGCAAGTTTCTGAAAACTGCTCAATAGCAAACAAAGCTTCTTGGAATCAAGGTTCTATTGAAGTTTGCTTCTATTTTGATAAAGTCTAACTTATCTGTTTTTAGATTTCCTATGTTATATTGTTTCACAACTGAATATAATGCTATAGATCTTAGCATTTGTGACATATGAAGTCTGTTGGAAAATCTCAGACAGAAGAACTTTGGTATTTTGGATAGGTAGAAGTGGTATTATTGAGATCTCAACTATGATGTTTTGTACAATTGAATGGGCATGGTCCTTATGGTAAATGGAGTTTCCTTCTTTACCTACCAAAAGGAAAAAATAGATTGATAATGTTTCTTAAAAGACACCAAAATATAACAGCCTGACTTCAGAAATTTGTAGTATCTGTCAATCAACAATTGTTAAGAATTTGACAGACAAATATCCAATCAACAAAACAAGGTAGTTAAAAGAAAAAGTAGCTAAAACTTAAAAGCTAAACCCACATACAATATACATGATAAGAAACTGGCTATCAAAGTTAGTAGATAATAGATAATCCAATCACCTTCACAATTAATTCTGTTACATTCACTGAAAGATACTTAATAATATTCGTGATGAGCATCCATTTCCCACGACTTGCAGACCGATTACGCTGTGTGCCAGAAGTACGCTTTCTCCCTTGGGGATGTCTAATAACCACTTCTAGATCAGACAAAAGAAGTTGCAGTTTTGGGTCCCTTGAAATCATGCTTTGTCCCAATTTGACCAGTGACTTGCGAAAGCTCAGTTTAATCTCTCCAATGGCAATTGATTCAACTGCGCCCTGCAATAAAATATTCATCAATGAGCCTCTTTACACTATAACCTACACGGCATTCAAAAGTTGAATGTTTTTTTTCTAATAAGAAGCATGAAATGGATAAATAGGATGAAAAAGTTACTTTAGCTTCCAGGGCTCATTCTTTATAGACTAGTACAACACCACAAAAAGAAGACCAGTTATTAAATGCAAACAATCCACACACTCTAATATATTTCAATTCGTTGGGCAAGCCAAGTTTTCAAGATCTTGCACCTGGTAAGAAGATAATGGGAACTGCTAAAAGTTCCAACGGAAAATTCTTTAGACACAATTAATACGAGTATATGAACCCCACAAATGTATCAACAAGTCGATCTACGTTTTCTTCATTGGCCAGCAAGTTGCAAGAACAGAATAGAATATTTGTGAGAATACAATATTGATGATGTCGAGCACTAGTAAATGAACTCAGTGAATATGGATGAGTTGATCTGTAACCTCTGTTTTACCGATTGACTACAGCTTGGTCAAAATTTTGCCCCATTTGACCAACAACCTTTTGTTGTTGAACAATCTGCTTTGTTGTCTAGGCTTTCTTCTTGTACAACTAGACAGCCAGCTGTTTGACCCAAACAGAATGTATATTGACCATTAACTCATTATTATGGTACTGGTGTTTGCTGGCATTACTATTTTTTATTACAATAACATTGTTTTTGGCCTATGGTTAAATGACAAAATGTCCTAAATGAGAAGATACCATACATAAATGCCTTCGGTTTTGCTTAAGGCTAAGTTCAGATAACTCATAAAAATCAACTGCATCAAGGCTCAAATGACGTAACTCGTGGACCATTGATTGCTTCAAGGCACAGTTGTGATGACTCACGAGGCTCAGCCATTGATTTGTGTGAGGCTCAGTGGAGACAAGTCAATGCCATTACTTTTTTAAGGCTCAGTTGAGGTAGTTCATGGGGCACTGACTAATTGGATGCTAAATTGATGTCACTTATGGCCCACTGATTCATTTGAGGCTCATTAGAGATAACTCGTTGACCACTGATTTATTACAGGCCTATTTGATGTCACTCATCAGCCATTGATTAGTTGAGGCACAGTCAGTGCAACTCATGGTCCAAGGACTTCTTAAGTCTCAGTCAAGGAAACTCGGGAACAAGTGTTATCACAATCAAGGTAGTAACTTGTGTTGATATCAAAATGATGTTGAATCTAGATAGATTATTGCATTATTTATTAATAAATTTTGGGCTAGACAAAGAGGACGAAGTTGAGATGATTTGGTAATGGTTTTTCTCTGGGCCATAAGACCTATCGGGCTTCTGTTACTAACATTAGGTAGCTTATCTATAGGCACCATTGTAGTCAGTAGTAGTCTTGTACTCTATCATTGTCTGGCATCTCGATGGGACCATATGTTAGGTCTTTAAATGTGTTGCTCGGCTGCTGTTCTCCTACAGCTGGGCGCAAGCAATCAGTATTTATTTATAGTTTTTTTGTCCTTCAGCTGGGCGCTGAAAGCAGCTTTAAGTTTTAGTTTTAGTTTTCTTTTTTTTCCTCTATTTTTAGCTGAGAGCACTGGATTCTTATAGCTTTTCATATACTATATTTAGAGGGAATCTAAATTCATGAAGATAAGCTGTTTTATTTCTAGAATAAACCACTTTGTCTTCTGTTTTATTTAACTTTCTGCATTAGTTTTTTGGTAAAAGCCTATTTTACTAAATTTGGCGCTCAAACTGAGTTGGATGTGTGTAAAGCCCAGATGATTCTCTTAGTCTATATAAAAGATCTTGGGTGCATAACTTAGCAGCAGAAAAAATATAACATACAGAAAAAGAACAGGGTTTGAGTGTAATTCAGTTTTATTTCAATAAACGAGAGTTTTAAGAGTGTTTTGTTCATATTTCCACCAATGCATGTTTGCAGGTTATCATACTCAGGTCTGCTATTTTGAATAAAGTTTTTTCAGTTTGCAGTTAGGATTATTTTTCTAAGTTCAGAATCTGCTTATCATGGTTTGAAAATTAGCACCATGCATAGAAGCTTAGAACCCTATTCTAAATTTCAAATAACATTATTCAAGGTTATTCAATTTGCCCTCTTTCTCTGAAAACAGACCAAGGTCTTGTATTACTATTAATATTGTGATAATTACAGAAACAGATACCTTCTATTAAAAAAGTCAGTAAATATGGATAAGCAATGAGAATTACAACCAAGGTTACCGGGAGACGTGTCTCACCCCCCTAAGATGTGTCCTGGAAACCAGTACGCATCTCCCATCTCGGACGCGCAACTGGATATGTCTCCCTTTGCAGGAGACATCCAGCCACGTCTCCCGGGAGTCTCCACGTACCCTACAAAATGAAAAAGGCGTTTCGGTTTTTGTTAACTATTCCTTTCATTTTTCTCTAGTGTTTCGAGGAGCTCAGTAGGTCGACGACGACTTCCAACCTCCTGTGAACAAAAAAACCTCCATTTCGTCGAGCACTAGGTAGGTCAACGGCACCATTGCTTGCCATTTTTAGCATTTTCGCAATTTTCTTTAAGACGGTTTCTAAGGCTTTTTTTTTGCAACATTTGATATTTTCGCGATATTTTGGACTATTTATTCCCTTTTTTTTTACTGGTATTCCTTCTTCACTGTCATTTCAATTTGTTTGACTGTTATTTGCAATTTTTTTTTTACTGTTATTAACTTATTCTGATTTTTTTACTGTTATTAACTTATTAACTTATTCTGATTCTTTTTTACTGTTATTAAGTTATTAACTTATTCTGATTTTTTTTACTGCTATATCTAAATTTTTAGTTAGTATAAAGAGACTAAGACTCTAAACTCTATAAGTTATCAGAACAATGAATAATCCTGTGTTCCACGGCGTTTCGGGGACGGGGACGGGGGGACAGCAGGGGACGCGTTTCGGGGACGGCAGTCCGAGGGCCATTTTTTGTGGACGGCGGGGGGACGGCAATATATGAATTTTAAAATATATATATATATATATGAATTTTTCAAAATATATATATATATATATATATATATAGAGAGAGAGAGAGAGAGAGAGACGTCAATAATTGACAACAACAATATCAATATGTGAATAAATCATGACAGCAGTAGTATAACAGTAGTATAACAGCAATATAAACAGCAACAAAATTAATCATGAGATTCATTACAGCAGTATTAAAGCATTTCATTGTTCGAATTCTAAAATTGAAATTCAAAATTAAAGTTAAACTCAAAAGTCTCAAACTTCAAAATACAACAATCTATGCCTCATTCCTATTCTCGTCAAATGCCGTCGCGAAAATGTTTGTGACTTGGACATTTGTGCTGCAATGGATCAACTCAATTGGTTAATTTGTTTATTCTGCACTTGTTCCTTGATATGGTGTCAATGAACCTCTATATTCATTGTTAGGTAACTTATGACTAGACCTTCTAATAGTGCTTTTAAGGTATCAGTCTTTTTTAATATTAAAAGTGTGCTTTTTTTTTTTTGATGTTTTAAACTTTGGTTGCCATAGGGAACGCCTGGCCGTCTCAGGGACGGCCAGGCGTCCCCTAAATGTCCCCCGGCCGTTGCCGTCCCTGTTGTGACCATTTTGCAACATCTCCCCATTGCGAATGGGGTCCCCCTCTTTTTGGCCCGGCTCAAGCTTTGCTCTGATTCTGGGGTTTCTTGCTCAACTTCCACTTGACTAGGAATGAAGTTCTAAGCAATTAGCTCAGGGTGCTCGAGTCAATGAAAATGAAGGATCTCTCCTGAAGATGTTTGAAACCCTAAAACCTTACCTTAGGCGAACTTGGCCAGTCCATGGCGGGGATCTATCTTTTCAGAGGATATGAACCCTCTCACCCTCTTACTCCCGGCATGAAGCCCCATTCTGAACAAACTATCCTATTCTGATGGGCTCAATCCAGAGGGTATCTGCTTTGGATCCCGCTCCAGGGTCCATCCCAAAAGCTCCTAAGGCCATGATTCGGAGGGAATTCAGTAAGAAAAGTTCCAAGACTTGGTAAAATTTCAAGCGATGAATCCAAGAGTCATTCCAAGACCCACGCTCCGGAAGGAATTTCACAAGGAGGAATGATTCCAGTTCAAACTGGAATATGCGACCTAGATGCTAGATCCTAGTGCAGGCTGGAAAATGCGCTTCAGGAAGTGGATTCCAATTCAGACTGGAATTTGCGCCAGAGGGAGGAATTCCTGAGCCCTCTGGAATTTGCGCTCTGGATAATCCTTCCCTGACCCACTGGAATCCACGCCAGAAGTCCAAAATTCCTGAACATCCTGGAAAATGCGACTTTCTGTCTGGAAGGAATTCCTGACACTCAATTCCTGAACACCCTGGAAAATGCGACTTTCTATCTGGGGGAATCCGGGAATTCCACAAGTGAAGATTCCAAGACTTAAAGAAATTTCAATAAATGAATTCAAAAAATCATTCCCAAGTAAAAGATTCCATGCCACTGAGAAAGTTGTGACCTTGTTTTGGATACTGGATTTCCTGAACAAACTGGAAAGCGCGCTCAGGTTGAAGATTCCAATTGGGAGTGAAATGTGCGCCATAGGTCAAGAATCCTTGACACAGAGGAATTTGCGCCCTGGAAAATCATTCCCTGACAGTCTGGAAAGTGCGCTCTGGAAGAGATTCCTTGCCAAAGTGGAAAATGTGCCTCAGGGTGGAAGATTCCTAGACCCACTGGAATTTGCGCTCTACATTGGGAATTCCTGAACCAACTGAAATATGCGCCCTAGACATGATTCCCTGAGGTCAGGGAATGTGCGCCCAAAGATCAGGAATCCTTGACACAGAGGAATTTGCGCTCAGAAGGAAGATTCCTTGATACTATGAAAAATGCGCCCAACTCTTGGGAAGGATTCCTCCACATTCATGAATCCATGACACTGAGGAAAATGCGCTCAGGTTGATGGATTCCCTGAGGTCAAGAAAGATGCGCATCAAAGCATAAAATTCCAAGACAAATGAAGAATTCCCTGACAAAACCTAAAAACGTGTGAAAGTGATTGAAATTCCATTATGACCTTGAAGTCTTGATTCCTGGGGCGCAAAATCCAGGACCATCTGGAATATGCGCTCAGGAATATGAATCCAAGACCATCTGAAATTTGCGACAAGGATAAGGATTCCCTAACAACAAGAAATCCCCGACAACCTTGAAAATGCGCCACCGCCTAAGGAAGAAAAAGACAATTCCAAGTTGGCCAGGCTTTGGCGGTTAGAGGAAAAGACAAAATTAGGACACTGGGTCGGCCATTCCCAATCGGCCAAGTGTCCCTAGGGCTTAAGCGCCTATATAAGGGAGGCGCCCAAGCCTTTTCAAAGCACATTCAATCAAATCCAAAGCAGATGTAAATTAAAAAAAAGCAGATTTCAACACTCAAGGAGCAGATTTCATCATTAGGAAGGCAAATTTCATCAAGGAAGAAGTGAATTTCTGCAACTCCAAGGCAAAATCCTTCATAGAAGCAGAATTTTCTATAGGATAAAGGCAAATTTCTGCAGTCCAAGGGCAGAATTCATCATTCCAAGGCGAAATTCCTCATAAGGACTTGAAATTTCCAAAGTTGAAGGTTAGTTTTTTTTTTGGTAGGAATCCATTGAAAATTCAGAAATTTCTGCACAAAACTCAGAAATACATCAGAAAATCAGAAAATTCATCATAAAATCAGAAATCTACTTGAAAAATCAGAAGTTCATCCTCCAAGGACAGGTTTGTGCAACCAAAGGATAGGTCTTTTTTCACCTAGAATGCTCTTATTCCTTCCTTCCAATGCACTAGGCTTCATGAAATTTAGTCCACACGCATAAGTTAACTCAATTTACTTCACTTGTTTGGAATTTAGCCTCTTTTCCCGCCTTTTGCTCTTACTCCTTGAACCTTACACCTTGTCTTTTTTCCTTGACTCCATAGGTGCATGGCAAGTACCAAGGCCGGTTCTTCAAGACAAGCTCAAATGCGGAACGTCCTCAAGGGAACACTTCCGGAGTCCAGGATCGTCTCGAAATGGGGGAATGTTGGAGACACCAACATCAACCCGTCAAGCATGGAGGAAATCAAGAAGCAGATGTATGAAGTAGATGGACGCCCTCCATCCAAGCTCGCGGCAAAGCTGGTTCGAAGTGGAATTGTGCCCTCCGCATGCTTCCCGCCTGCCATTCCTTGTTCCGAGTTGATCGTGGAGTGTTTCATGCACTATGATCCTGAACATCGGAGGATTGTCAGCCCTGACGACACAGTGATAGCCTACTTCTCCAAGGAGAAGATTGCCGAGGCATTCAACATTCCTATCTATAGCCCCACCGAGTACAGGAGCAAGGAGGAAACGTCCGACATGTTCAAGGCTGATTTCGCAACCTGTTTAGGAATCATCAATAACTCATGGATGGAGAAGACGAGACCTCATCATTCCAAGCTGCCTAAGGGACTCCTCAAATCCGACTTCAAGCAGGAGTACGAAGACATCGTCGTCATGCTGAACAGGATCATGGGAAGTCCTCAGTCTTCAACCTTCGAGCCATGGATGTTCTATTACATTGAGGTCACTGCTGGAGTGAAGATGATAGACTGGGCTCAAATACTCAGCGATAACATTGATGAACAGTTCCGAAATCTGGAGGATTCGAAGACATTCTACATGAGTTCCTACGTAATTTACATGCTGGCGAGGAACAGTAGATACAAGGGACTGTCATGGAAAGGACACCTCTGGAATTCCGAAGGACAAGTTAGAGTCTATGACTGTTATCCGTTGCTTCACCCCCAGAACATAGCTCATTTCAGAAGGTATAATGATGCATTCGCCATGCACATCATAAGAACCCTTCAAGGAGGCACTCACAAGAGGTTGTCACCCGAGGCCATGCAGTTGTTCAAGACATATGGCTCCTAGTTCATCCAATTTCCAAAGTTCACATACATCCGAGTGCAGGGATTCTCTGCCTTCCCGTATAGACTGTCGAGGTATCCTTCGGATAAGATGGTCCTGTTGGAATTGACAAGGCAACTCTCGGTGTATGATAAAGTTCAAAAGAAGAAGAAGGCCGGGATAGCTTTCCCAATCCAAATGGAGGATGCAGTCGTGGTGTGTCCATCCCTCCAAGCCGTGGAGAGATCCAACGAGGAACTACAGTTTTACAACCTAGTGACCCATACCTCGCGAGCAAACTTTGATCCGTTCAATACCACCCGAGTGGCATGTGGAAGGAAGCATAGACACAAGGTGCACCTGGAGGATCACTGGGCGAAAGCTGAGTGACTTTGAGATTCGGAGGAGGATGTGCTCCCGACGATCTGTGGACATGATCAGGGCAACCAAAGTTTTTTCAGTTCCGGATCAAGTCAAGGAGAATGGAAAGAAACAAAACAGCAGAGGATCCACCGGCAAAGAGAGTAAAGGCCCAGATGGAGTCTATCAGGAAGCCAGCCCACGGGGAGCAAAATGCAAGTAGACCTCATTCCGCCCTCACTTCTTCCGTCCAAGAGATCGATCTATTCCCCGATGACAATGTGCAAACAGCTAGGGATAGAGGGCACCTGGAGGAGGAAATGATCCCAAATGAGAACGATGAGGAAGGTGACGATGGGTCCATGGATTCCACCCGAGAACGGACTCCCAGCCTGGTTGTAGGAAATCATCCTAACCTTTCCTCACGAAATCCAGGGGAGGTCCGAATTAAAGACATGCTTCATCACCCTGATCTGGAATTCCTGAACGAGTTCAATTCCAGTGAAGTGCCAATACCCATACCACAAGTGGATTAGGAGCCGCAAGAACTGCCAAGAGAAGTCAATCCGTCCACAAGACCCAAGTGGCTGCAAGATAGATTGAAGAAGTCAGTCAGGAGGAATGATCCTTCCACCGAACTTGGAGACTTCCTGGCCAGGATAGGAAAATCTATGGACCTGAAGAAGCCAAAGAAGTATTCCAGGATCACTAGAAATGAATCAAGGTCTCGCCAAGTAGAGATTGCAGTTCCAAGAGTGGATAGGGCGAGGGAAGACATTAATCCTGAGGAATATGACGTAGTGGCAGTCGATCTTGGACCAACTACGAAGGGACAAGAAATGGAGGAGTTGGAGGATTCCGTTGCAGCCATCAAAGAAAGATTGAGGAAGGAGGAAGAGAAGAATAACCAGCTAAAGAGGGAGAATGAGGAGTTGAAGCATTACATCCAACATCTCATGGGCCCACTACAGTCTGCCCAAGGAATAGCAGCCCAACCTGCAAGCATAACCAAGGATTCACTAGCAGAGTTTGAAGTGTTGAGATCGGCTAGTTATGCAGCGAAGGAATGGATGGAGAAGGTCTCAGATAGAGCTCATAAGTTTATAGAGGATCTTGTCCAGGTGTACAAAAGAGTTGTTGCACTTATGGATAGGACTCAGGCGATTCTGGCGGTCTGTCAACAATTCAGTGTTGTCCGGGAGGAGACTATCCCTAGGTTGTAGGCGCTGATGAACACTCCAAGACAGGACTTGGTGTGAGACAACATCATCCGAGTGGATCAGGCCTACGATTTCCTCAGTTGGTACTCCGCCTTGGTTATGAAGAGAGACAACCTTGAGAAGATTGAGGGTGACACTACCCAAGCCCACGCCATGTTGAGAGAAATCCAGGACAAAATCCTTGTATCCATGGAGGCCTGGTTCGATCTGGAGGTAGCGCAGGATGGAGTCATTAGCTTGGAGGAGTTGAGAGGCAAGATGCGGAACATATACTTTAAGGCTGATTATCCTACCCAGGGGTCTCATCTTGAGGATGCATCTTCATTCCTGATCTTCATGAACAGTATCCAGGAGCTAGGGGCGGATTGGGAAAATGTCCTCACTGCTTGCACCACCACCTCGTCGGTCATAGAGTTCAAGTTGGAAAACATGCCCAGTATTCCTATGGAGGAATTGGAGGTTGTCCTGACCAGGTTCGAGGAAGCAGAGACCAGGGAGCAGGAAGAAGTTCCAGAGGACTAGACTATCCTGTCCAAGAGTCCTAGTCAGCATGGGCGCCCAGGACAGGTGGCGGTCATCTATTCATACATGCTGGGGACCCCACCTAACACCTTTAGGGTTTCTGCCCTGGGCACAGATTTCAAGGAAATCAGATTTCCTCCGCCCTCCATGTACTTTGCTTGCCTATATAAAGGCTTGGGCGCCTCATTTGAAGGGCCCTTTTTGCATTTTCATTTTCTCAGGCTCTCTGAGCAGCTAATTACTTAGTATCATTACTGTATCACTCCATTCTTGGAGCAAGAAACTTCAGAGGATTAGCAAGATTGTTGTAAAACGTTTTCCAAATCAATAATATGAGCATTGTGGATTGGTGTTCATAGCTTTCTTGGATTATGACATAGTTTTCCTAATTTCTTTGAAGCAAATCTTAAGCTCCAAGTTTTGAACTTGTCTTACTTCTTTTTATCTTTTAACTTTATTAGTTAGAATGATGGAGATTGTTATTGTTGATGCATGATTGAAACTGATTGTTCACACCATTTGTGATCTGTGGCTTGCAAATCACAGTGTATGGTTGGTCTGAACTTATTTCAAGTCTAACTTCGATTATTTCTGCACATTTCAGTTGCATGCCCCTTGCAGGAGCAGTCTGAAAATCCTTACTTGCACCCCAGAAGATTGCACCATCTCTGCATAGTTGTTGCCTCATGACGAAGCAGAAGCGTGGTTCAAGTTTCTATCCTCAACAGTAGTCATTTCCATCGATTAGATCCCTGAACCCTTGCCCATCTTTTGCATTTTCTTTTAGATCCGCGGTAGGAATAGTTCATAGAAGAGCTTATTGACAAATCATTCCCCTGTTTGCAGAGGTAGAGCTAAGTAAATCCATACCTTTCCCCTGCAATAGATTGAAAAATCCAAGCCTTTCCCTTGCAAGAAGCAGAAGAATCCGAATCTAGCTTCCGAAAGTCATAGTGAAATCCAAGTCTTCCCTTCCCTACGTGAAAAAAGCACTGAGTTTCGCACGTAAGTCCCCCTCGTGATTACCAGCAAATCACATCATTCCACAAAGCTTTTCCCACACCCGTCAAGACCTGACACAAAAGGAACCTTGGAGCAGTCTCATTCAATCACAAAGTTCAACGTCTGAGAAACTTTGTTCAAGAGAGGATAGAACACTCTGTGTCTTTATCCTAATGTTGTTGTGGTCGTAAAACACTCATCAACAGTCCCCTAATTTGGGGACGCGATTGGGGACGTTTCCTTTTTTTTGTTTTTTGGGGATACCAAGGGGACGTCCCCTGTCGCGTCCCCGTCCCAGAAATGTCAATGGGGGCAGGGACATGCCTGTGAGGGTCGGGGACACGTCCCTATGTATCCCTAGAATAATCATAATGCTTTGGAATCAGTCAAAGTTTGATGTCCAGTGTCATTATAAATTTTTGTTGTTGAATAAGTTATTGTTTTGCAACGTTGACAATCACAATCAAATCGATTTTAATTTATTTTATTGTTTTTTTTTTTTTTTGTTACAGATTGAAATATGTCAAGTAGGGGAAAACAAGGTGTGTACCCACTATGGAAGTATTGAGATCGTGTTACAGGGCCAAAGGGGTTGGGTGGAATGGCCACCATACATGTAAACTTTGTGAAACGTCATGGCAGGGTACTTACACAAGGGTGAGGGCTCATTTCCTTCACATACCTGGAAAAGGTGTTGATCCTTGTGAAAATGAGGTAGAACAATATGACGTCGTTAGGGATCAAGAAAGGGCTGATGAGAAAGTGTCTCATTTGAGCTCTCACGCTTCAATAACAAGGGCAACTGCTGCAACTCAAAATCAAAATAGAGAGTCAGAGATGCATGTGTCTTGTAGAGATGTTCATGTGACAACAAAAGATGTACCAATAGGGTATTCTCGTAAGAGACTGCACATTGGCAGCTCAAACCCCATTGGAAAAGTATTTGATGTGCAAGGTCGAGAAGCAGTTGATGCAGTGATTGCACGCTTCTTTTATGCAAACGGAATATCATTTAATGTTGCTTGCTCACCTTTCTATGGGGAGATGGCCCAAGCTATCAATAATGGACCAGCAAGGTATAAACCACTTGGGTATGAAAAGCTTCACACTACTCTAATTGATAAAGAAAAATTTTGATTAGAGCAACAAACCACACCAATGAAAAGTGTTTGGTCTACAAAAGGATGCACTATTGTGATGGATGGGTGGACAGATGCTAGAAATCGTCCACTACTTTATATCATGGTAACATGCAGCAAATGGCCTTTTGTTTTAAGGCAATAGATTGTTCAGGGCAAGAAAAAATGTAGAGTTCCTTCATAACCAGCTATGTTATGGCATTGAGAAGGTGGGGGCATCACATGTAGTCCAAATTGTTACAAATGTTGCCCTTATTTGTAAAGCAGCAGGCTTGTTGGTGCAAAAAAAGTACAAGCATATATTTTGGACACCATGTTGTGTGCATTCGTTGAATAATGCACTCAAAATATTGGCAAGTTCTAGTGGATCTTAGATCTCATTGAGAAGGGCAGAAAAATACAAATGTTCATATGTAACCATCAACACACACAAGCCATTTATCGAAAATTTGTCAAGGTGGAACTCCTCAAACCTGTTGATACGTGGTTTGCTTCTTATTTTATTCTTCTTGAGCGTCTTTGTGAAGTCAAAGGAGCTTTGTGTTTCACAATAGTTAGTGATGCATGAGCAGCTTGGAGACAATCTACATCAGATACTGCAGCTGAGGTGAAAGGTATGGTCCTTGATGACCATTTTTGGGCTGATGTTAAATTTGGTGTGGACTTTATTGAGCCCATATGTGAGGTGATCAAATTTGCAGATTCAAGCCATGTTTGGGAGAAATTTATGAAGAAATAGATTCCATGTGTGAAAGAATTAAGAAAATAACAGATGCAAGAGGTCTTTCTCTATATTCTTTGATAGAAGAACAGATACATGGAATATGGAACAAACTTAACACACCCCTTCATTGTGCTGCCTATGCCTTAAATCCTAAATGGTATGATATACAAATAACCAATAAGAGGGCTCCATATGAGGATAGAGAGGTAATGATGAGGTCTTGGGCTGCAATAAAAAAGATTTATGGCCGAGGTGAGGATGCCTCGATTATGAGGACTCAATGGAATAAGTTTTTACGTGGGCAAGGCAATTTTTCTTCCGTAGAAGCCTTATATGATATGCGTGCAAAGTAAGACCCTATAAAGTGGTGTTGGAACCATGGAGGTGAAACCCCTGAATTGCAATCATTTGCAATTCTTCATCTTGCGAGAGGAATTGGAGTACTTATGGTTTTATTCATTCACTGAAGAGGAACTGATTAGGATTGAAGAAAGCGAACAACCTAGTGTACTTTCATAGCTCACTTCGCTTTCTCTCTCGTGTAGAACCTGGGTGCAAGAAGGGTCCAACAAAATGGGACCAAATTCCACCTAATGGAGAAGTTGCAGCCTTGGTGGATGAAGTGGTTGACATAGATGGCCTCGGTGATTTACCCCCAATTCTATTGCCTATAGAGGAACCTAAAGCTTGAGAGTGATAAGTGTTTGGAGAGCATCATTGCTAAAAACCTAGAAATGGATGACATAGAAGTGTAGACAGTAGATTTCTGATTTTTGTTTTCTATATGCATATCAGGCTATCAACATATCAGGCTATCAACATTTCTGAATTTCAATACGTAATATGCATGGTTGCCAGGAGATTGGTACCGATACCAATACGGGAGACTAGTATCGGTACTAGTACGTCTGTTTTTGAAAAATAGGAGACGGGGTACTTGGAGACGGCATTTTTTTAAAATATAATTTTATAATTTATTAATATGCTAACATTAAAACTTCATACTAAATATTAAAATACTAAATAGAAGCTTCACGGTTTAAACTAAATACTAAATGCTAAAATTATAAAAATTTATGAAGAAATACTAAATAGAAGCTTCACAGTTTTTTTTAATATACATTTACCAGTAAATTAGTAATTAAAATTAAGTTTTAAGTTTAACATTTAACAGTTAAAAAATTTAGAAAACCCCTAGGTTAAAGTTTTAAACAAATAATTAATAAATAGGTTAAAAAAACCCAGAATGGGCTGGGCCATGGAAAATGCATTTGGCATTTGCCATTTAAAATTTTCGAAGCCCTAAAAAACAAACAAAACATCCAAAACAAAACGTGAAAATAAAAAAAAATGCTATGAAATTCGTGGAAATGATGAATCCCTGTAATGGCAGCGTCTGTGGATGGTGTTGCAGGGTGTTTAGATGCCCGAAAATAACTTGGACAAACCGAAAAAAGCATGGACGAGTCTTGTGGTATGTTGAAAGCAGCAGAAAGTTGATTTTTTTAAAGTGAAACGATCCCTTTATTTGGTTGCGGGATACTTGAAGACAGGCGGAGTACTTGTCTTGCCATCTCTTGGGATGCGAGACATCTATGCCTGTGTCTCGGAGTCGGGACACACATCCTCATCCTGGAAACGCATCCCAGGTAGGAGGAGAAGCGTCTCCCTACTACCTTGGTAATATGTAGTAAAATTAATGTTAAACTTTACTAGTACTCTTGTTTTGAAAGTTCAATCTCATGATATATTCAGTTTTAATGTTAGCAAATTAATAAATTATTAAATTATATTAAAAAAATAAATGGCATCTCCGAGCACCCCATCTCCTATTTTTCAAAAACAGACGTACCAGTCCCAATACTTACAACTTAAGTGCATTCAATTATGCATATCTTCTTTTGAAAAAACAAGAGCGCAAAATATCTAAAATGCCAAATATCTCATCTTGTAAATATCAAATAAACTTTAAAATTGTATATGGTTCCCAAATGTATTTTTTAACACCTACTTCTGTAAAGTAAATATCAAGTTTCCACGTACCTTCCTCCTGCAAAGTATCCAAGTTGTATTAAACTAAATTTAGATAAATTCTATTTTAATGGTCAATCTTGTAGATATTGTTTTTCTCTGCTTTTTTGCTGCTGGCTATTGTTAGCCTTTGTAAAGTCTTTATATACAGCTCCGTTGTATCTTGTATATTCATTCTTTTATCAATATATTTCACATTACATTCTGTAACATGGTATCAGAGCCATTCCCCTCCTGCGCCTGTCTGTACATCCGTACGACGTACGGATCTGTTTTTTGAGGAGCCTTTTTTTTCATTTTTTTCCTCTAAAAGTCGCGTGTTCTGTCTTCTCTTGAAATCGCGTTGATGTTTGTCGCCATCTGAAACTCGTATCGGCGTCTATTATTCTCAGTGGATTTGTTGGGTCTCGTTTCTTCTTGGTCGCGGGTTCGTTCTGCCCACGATCTTTAATCTAGCGGTTGCGATTTGAAGTTATTTTTATCGGTGTCTGGACCTTTGGTGTGGTCGTGAGAAGATCTTCTTTGGCGGCGTTTTTTGACGGGTTTCTCTATGTTTAGTTGCCATTTCCAACTCACAGTCGCGATTCTCTTAGCGGGATTTGTTTCCTTTCATCGGTGGTTTCCTACATTGCAAGGTTTCCTACAGATTCCTAGCCGCTGTTTGAAGATCCCGACGGTGTTAGATCTTTGGTCTTTGGTCATGTTTTGCTTTGTTTCATATTCCTGGTCGTGATCTTTTCTTTGCCAGGGTATAGACGGTGTCAACATTCCCTTTGATTGACTGCGATTTTATTCTCCTGATCATGATTTCCTGTCTCTGCGGAATCTTCGCTCTTCTCTCTGGTTTGCCCTAGACAGGGCCCTTGCGCTAGCCTTCGGCCTCTCTATGAACACGCCACCAATTTTGGCGTCAGTTTCCTCCATGCATTCAACATTCGGCGGACTTTCTAGTCTAGTCGTCGTTCTTTTGGAAGTAGCGATCTCAACACTGGCGATTTGTTTCTGTATTATACTTGCTGATTGGAGGTCGCTGTGCTTTTGAGCGCCCAAAAAAAAAAAAAACCTTAGTCAACGGGACTTCTTTTTTATCAGACTTTTTTTTAATCTGCAATCTAAACAACACCCTTTGTGATAAATGGAGAGCATCCAAGGTTTTGCAGTTGGTTCACGCTAATGTATGTGGACCAATGAACACTCCTTCAATTACTGGGTGCAGATATTTTTTGCTATTTGTTGATGATTTCAGCAGAAAGATGTGGGTGTATTTCTTGCAAAAGAAATCAGATGTGCTTAGTACATTTCAGCAATTCAAGGCCTTGGTGGAAAAAGAGTCAGGCTGTCCAATTGTCACCCTTCGCTTTGATAATGGGGGGAGTTTTGTTCCTCTAACTTCACTCATTTCTGTGCTGCACATGGCATCAAACGCCAGCTGACTACACCTTACACACCTCAGCAGAATGGTGTCGTTGAGCGTCGCAATCGCACCATTACAGAGATGGCAAGTTCTATGTTGGAGCATAGAAGTGTTCCTAAGAAGTTTTGGGCTAAAGCAATCTACACTACTGTCTATCTTCCGAACCGGTCTCCCACCTATGTCGTTGAGAAAATGACTCCTAAGAACCCTGGTCTGGACGTAAGCCTCGCGTCAACCATCTGAAAATTTTTGGCTCCACTACTCATGTTTGGATTCCAAATGACAAGCGCACTAAGTTGGACTCCAAAAGCCAAAAGCTCATGTTCACTGGTTATAGTGAAAATCATAAGGCATACAGACTGATTGATGTAGACACTAATCGTCTCATATTCAGTCGTGATGTAGTGGTTGATGAGACTACTGGGCCCTTTCTGTTGTCTACTTCTCTTGTTCACATTGAGGATCAGCCTTTGGAGGCTTCCGATTTGGGTGTTCGCCTTCCTCTAGCTCCACCTAATGGGAGGGTTCCTGCAGTTGTGCCAACAACTCAGTCTGTTGTTCCACCACCCGCCCCTCCTCAGAATATTCCGGATCCTCCTGATCTTGTTCCTACCCCTCCTGGTGATGATAATGCACTTGTTTTAGATGTTGGACCATCTACTCTCCAGCCTAAATGGTGAGCCAAAACAATTGGTGATCTTCATGATAATGAACTCATCGAGGGTAGATCTGCTCGGAAGAAGAGTAATGTCATGTCTCGATATTAAGGCATTGTTTAAATTGAAAATTTAAGCATTATGATAAAGACGGTTAAGTCGCCTTTCTAAAATGTGGTAATATTTAACTACTAATGTATAATATCTAATAAACAATATTAAATAATATTATTATATAAATATTTTGATATAATTAAATATAATATATTTATTTAATAATTAAATATATTATGATTATATAAAGATGAATATATACAATTATTAATAGTAATACTATTATAATAATATTATAAAAATAAATATAAATAATAAATACAATTATAAATAATAAACTATGGACAGACTTTCAATTCAGCGATGACTAAAAGTCATCAACTCTAAACTAAAAGAGAGTATTAATAAATAATAATTAAAGATGCAGCAAACTAAACTACAGACCAGTGCTCATCCAAAAGCCACGATCTGATTGGGAAGGGGCAGCGATCCAATTAAAAGACATGTCTCTTAGAATAAATCAAAAGGTATAAAGTTAAGGAGAGATGAGTGTTTGAAAGGGGGCAGCAGATACACACGTATATGGATATGCAGATTGCAATATAAAAGAAACATTCAAAATATCAATCATCAATCATATCCAGATCAAGCAGATTAAATAAACAGTCCAAGGGAAGCATTGGAACATCAAGCAAGGAAAATATATCATCAATTTCTTAAGTTTAAGTCTGCAGAAATAAGCAGAAAAACCAAAAAGAGGTAAGGAAAATTCGGACCCGATCAGGTATGTTATTCAATCATATCAAAATGTATACAATTTCATAATATTGTTTACTATTCTAACATGCAATTAAGATTATAGAATCATAGAAATCGAATATAGAAATATCATCATTAAATCAGATATAGATTATGAGAAAGCATAGAATATGTTATGCATATGTTTATAATGTAAGAGAAACAATATGAATGTGTAATGTATATGTTTGTAATAATATGAATATATAAAGCATATGTTTATTATGTTAAGAGAAATGATATGATTATGATTATAAGGTTACAAGCCTTAAGTACAACTGTGGAAAGTATATGGATTTGATTATTGTTCATTAACCCTAATTATGATATGAAAAGGAGAATTGAATACTAATGTTCTCTTTTGTAAGTTGAAATTTTGTGCAAGGTTAAGGAAAATTTTGGCTTACTAGAAGGGGACATTACAAGTAAGCAGCAAACCACTGTCAATTTTGCTCTCATGGCCAATCTTCACAGCATCTCAGAGCCTCAAACATATTTCGAGGCTAAAGGCATACCTGAATGGGAAAAGGCTATGGCAGCTGAGCACCATAGTCTTCTGAAGAACAATACTTGGGTCCTTTCTGATCTTCCACCTGGGAAGAAGCCCATTGGATGCAAATGGGTGTACAAAGTCAAGTACAAGGCTGATGGAACCCTTGACAAGTATAAGGCTCGGTTGGTAGCCAAAGGGTTCTCACAGAAAGAAGGCATTGACTATGAGGAGACTTATGCTCCTACGGCCAAATGAGTACCATTCGGCTTGTCCTTGCTATGGCAACCCAGTTTGGGTGGAAAGTCCATCAAATGGACGTCAAGAGTGCCTTCCTTAATGGAGATTTGCAGGAAGAGGTTTACAGGACGCAACCTCCTAGTTTCAAGGTTGCTGGTCAAGAACACCAGGTGTGCAAACTGGTGAAAGCTCTCTATGACCTCAAACAGGCCCCACGGGCATGGTACATAAAGATTGATAAGTACCTCGTGGATCATGGTTTTCAGCGGAGTCCTGATTCCAATCTATATGTCCAAGAATATGATGATGATAGTTTTTACATCGTTCTCTATGTCGATGATCTGATTATCACTGGCAGCTCAGAACAATTGATTCAAGAGCTCAAACATGACCTCAATCACACATTTGACATGACAGACTTGGGACTCCTGCATTATTGCCTAGGATTTGAGGTTTGGCAGCACACTGATTCCGGATGACAAAGTATGCTAGAAGTCAAAGTATGCTAGAAGTCTGTTGGACAAATTCCGGATGACAAACTGCAAGCCTGCTTCTACACCTATGGAGAAAGGGCTGAAAATCTCAGCTAATTCAGACTCTCCTGTAGAGAATGAATCTGCATTCAGGCAATTAGTGGGCAGCCTCATCTATCTTACTGCCACTAGAGCTGATCTTAGTTTTGCAGTCAGCTACATCTCTCGCTTCATGACAACTCCTAAAGTTGAACATTGGGTTGCAACAAAACGTGTGTTGAGATATGTGCACGGCACTTCCGACTTTCGCATTTTGTATGGCAAGTGTAAAGATCCTCAGCTGATCGGTTTTACAGATTCAGATTAGGCAGGTTCTGTTGATGACAAAAAGTCTACCTCTGGGTATGTTTTTAGTTTGGGCACAGGTGTCGTCACATGGACCAGCAAGAAGCAGCAGGTTGTGGCTCTCTCCTCGACAGAAGCTGAATATAGGGGAGTTGTTAAAGCAGCCTGTGAGGCAATTTGGCTTCAACGGATGCTTTCAGACATGCAAATGTCTCCAGCAGGGCCTTCACCCTTGTATTGTGACAATCAAGGGGTGCTGAAGCTGGCCAAAAATCCAGTCTTTCCATGAACAGACAAAACATGTTGATCTCCATTGTCACTTCATTCGCCAGCTTGTTGAAGACGGATCCGTTGTGTTGCAATATGTTCCTACGGAGGACCAGACTGCCGATATTCTCACCGTCTCTGAGCCCGGATAAGTTTGTCAAATTTAGGGGCTGTCTTGGTGTAGTTGACTGATTGACCATTAAGGGAGGGTAATAAACTAAATTTAGATAAATTCTATTTTAATGGTCAATCTTGTAGATATTGTTTTTCTCTATTTTTTTGCTACTAGCTATTTTTAGCCTTTGTAAATTCTTTATATACAACTCCGTTGTATCTTGTATATTCATTCTTTTATCAATATATTTCACATTACATTCTGTAACAGGTTGTCTGTCCTAAGCTTGCAAATAAATTCACTCCAATTCCATTTTGTAACCCATTCGTGCATATCCTCAAGTAGACTTTAGATTTAGGGCCCTTTTTTCTTCCAAATAGTATTGCAGATCAATTCTAAGTAATATTTCTTGGTTTCATCATCAGTATTGTGTACCTTTTGTTATTAGAATAATATCTTTCTATTTATGTTATTAATGGTCATCTTAGGATATTTCTATTGCAGTCTTAGTTTAGTTTAGTTTAGAATGTTTCTATTAGCTTTTGCTTTATTAGTTGTATTCTCTATTTAGAAACATCATGTAAATCCCTTTAAATAGAGCTGTGCTCTTCATTGTAATTATCTCATTCAGTTAATACAATTATTTTTTTCAGTAACATGGTATCAGAGCCGATCTGAGTCCAACTCCCTCACGGGAGGGCTCAGGGTCTTGGGAGGGCTCTTTGTTTTTCAGAATTTGGGGAATTTTTAAAAAATTCGTGGCCTCTTGTTTTTTAGCGAATTTTTTTTATTCGTGGGGCATTTTTGTTCTGAAATTTGAGGGTTTCCTGGTGTCGCCTCTGGTTTTGTGACCTGCATGCCTAATCGATGTTGTTGGGTTTTAATAATTTTGTCCTCAAAAATTATTTGATGGGTTTTTAATATTTTTTTGTCCCTAAAAAAATTCTGATGGGTTTTAATAATTTTTCTCCTTAAAAAATTCTGTATGGTTTTTTGATCTTTTTGCTTGAAAAAATCATGGGAGGGTTTATAATTTTTTCCCCAAAAATTAAGGGTTTGATCCTGTATGCCCTAGTCAGGTTTTTTGCAGTTCGGGAGGGCTCTCTGGTTTCTAGACATGTTTTACCATTTTTTCCTTAAAAACGATGATTTGTATTATGATCCATGTCTCGGATTTCGTGTCTGGTTTTGATCGATTTTTCACCTTAAAAATCGTGTCCGGTTTTGATCGATTTTTATCCTCAAAAATCGTACTTTGCTGCAATTTGTCTTAAGTCGCACCTGGAGTTGTTGTGCGAACATCTGCACCAGCGGTTTTTGCAATCTGTTTTCGGGCATCTTGCTCATCTCCAACAGTTTGGAGGGTTTGCCAATTTTTTCCTCAAAATCGTGGCAGTTGTTCTTGGTGTATCTCTGGTTACAAGGAGGGACAGTTCTCCAACATCAGGTTGGACGATTGGAATTGTTTTGGTTATTTCCAGAAGTTCTACAGTTTTTGGGAGGGTTGGTGGCAGACTCATCTCAAGTGGTAGAGTCAGTGGCAGGCTATTGTCTTTTGTTGCAGAAGCGTTTTGAGAAGGAGGCAGCCTTCTCTGTTATCTCTTTGGATAGTTAGAATGATGACCATTAAAGGAGGTATTAGAATAATATCTTTCTATTTATGTTATTAATGGTCATCTTAGGATATTTCTATTTCAGTCTTAGTTTAGTTTAGTTTAGAATGTTTCTATTAGCTTTGCTTTATTAGTTCTCTATTTAGAAACATCATGTAAATCCCTTTAAATAGAGCTGTGCTCTTCATTGTAATTATCTCATTCAGTTAATACAATTATGTTTTTCAGTAACATTTGTCATACCATTTTTTCTTCGCATACTTTTCAAACAGATTGAAAGACATCTTCAAAAATGGAATTGGCATCTTCAGACCATTGCAATGAATTCTTTTCAAATATATTTCATGTATCTAATTCCTCAAACTAGTGTCATTTATATACTTTCAACATATTAACTAATGTCATTTATATACTTTTAACATATTTAACAAGTATCTTGAACATTTAAAGAAATACTAATAGCCCCCATTGATACATAAAAGTTAGAATTCAGAAGACATACAGCACAAAACAGCAAAATAAAAATTTTAAAATAAGATTTGACTATAACACAAAGTCTGCACATTCAAGATACGTATCAAACATGTAAAAGATGAAACATAGTTCAGGGATGGAGTTGAATCCATAACTAACAAAGACATAAACAACAAACTACAATCTTAAATAAGAATCAGTTGCCAATATAGAAGTTGAAATATAAACTGAGATTACTTAGATGCAAGAGTACTGGGATACAGTGTGTACATGCATGATGCAGCCCTCCAAAACTTGGGTGCATGGCATATAGGGAGTTTGTATGTATGTACATATAAGATTGTATACTAACTTATCTGGGAACTGGTATGGGTACAAGTTCAGGTACAGGAACTGATAATTTTTGGGGACCTTAAGTTCAGTTTGTCTTGGAAACATTTGTACATAAAATAAAAAAATTATAACGAAAATTAACCTTCATATCAACCTTATTGCATAAATCCAAATTTAAATTTAAACTAAACAGCAATTAAAGTAAAACCACATATTTTACAGCGTTATATGGATTTTTTTCCCATGTCTTCAAGTCTGTAATCACCCCTTATTCGTACAGGAATCTTCATGAAAATGCCGCCATTTCCAGGGAGATTCCACCCAGGATAACAAACAGATTCATACCAGTTTGGGTATGAGATGGGATTTAGAGGGATCTGGTAACATAGATCACATACAAATATATACGTAAATAGAAGAATGTCTTTAGCTATAGTTGTCCATCAAGTACAGCTGGATGGCTTTGAAGTCAAGTGAAGAAACCCTGTGACTGTAATATTCTTTCAATAAGTTTTTTGGGGTAAGGCAAAATAATGAAACAAATCAAAAAGTTTACAACAAAAGTTCAGAGAATGATGACAGCATAAAATAAAAAAAGCGTGCTTCTCATAAATCACACACAGCTACTGCCCTACTCAAGCATACTCCTCATAAATCAACATTGAGATTTCTACATTGCTCAAGCCACAACCACACAAAACCTGTCAAAACAAAGTAACCATAAAAAAGAATTCAAATACTAATAATCAAGGCAAATATAAGTCCTAACAAACTAAGAAGCAGCAGAGACAAGTCTCCAACTTTGAAAAATCTCTCAGACACAGTTGAAAAAAGAAAGAAGGGTTGGTAAGCCCCCTGTCAAACTAAATGGCAAACCCCTGTTAATTCACACCAAACAACTCTGAGAGCAGTCTGCAATACCCAGTCAAACAACCCTCAGAAGAAAAGGAAGAATAAATAGTCAATTACACACTAAAATTCTAAAGATGAAGCGAGATCAAATAGAATCCAGTCTTCAACAGACTTGTCCCCAAGATCATCATATCAGCACCATTCAATCCTTCTGACAGAAGAAGCAACAAATGAAGACTGCCAATCGTCAAGGGTGTCAGTATATCTCGGAAGGTTCAAACCTCAACCAGTTGGCTATATACACACAGATCCCAAGGTTGTTAAAGTAGTACTAACGTGTACCCAGCCATTTTGATGCAACCACAACAGTAAAGACTTCAGAATGGGCCATTCAAGGATACTGAGATACTTCAGAAATAGATGATATATGACAGAAAGGAAAATACAAATATTCTCCTGTTTGCTAACATTTTGCATGTTTCACAATGACAGATATATCAACTGAAAAAAAGATAATTATTTGCTCATTAAACATTTCTGTAGAGATGACGAAGTTTTACTGTTTTCATGTATGTGGAAATTTATGAGGTTTTCAGAAAAAAGGTTTAAATACTATGACCTTTTTGTGCATATCCATTATTGTTAAATTACTATGCAAATGCACCCAACCATCTTGATACAACTACGAACAGTAAACACTTCAGAATAAGTCATTCAAGAATATAAAGACTCTTAATGCATTATATATTATTATGGAAAAACAGAATGGTAAATAATCGAATAATATTATTAACAAAGAGCAATAGCTCTTATAGAAAATGTACAAGATGTTTCTAAATATTACAAAGCAGAAGATTCTAATAAGAAACTAAAGCCAACTAAGAAACAGAATTAGAAACTAGTAATATTACATTAGTGACCATTAATAAACTATATAAATTTATTTTAATACCCTCCCTTAATGGTCATTCTATCAACTACACCAAGATGCCCCCTAAATTTGACAAACTTATCCGGGCTTAAAGACTTGGTGAGGATATCTGCAGTCTGGTCCTCAGTTCGAACATACTGCAACACCATTGATCCGTCTTCGACAAGCTAGCGAATGAAATGACAATGAAGGTCAACATGCTTCGTCCTTTCATGGAAGACCAGATTTTTGGCAAGTTTCAGCACCCCTTGATTGTCACAATACAAGGGTGAAGGTCCTGCTGGAGACATTTGCATGTCTAAAAGCATCCTTCGAAGCCAAACTGCCTCACGCGCTGCTTTAACAACTCCCCGATATTCAGCTTCAGTCGAGGAGAGAGCCACTACCTGCTACTTCTTGCTGGTCCATGTGACTGCACCTGTGCCCAAACTAAAAACATACCCAGAAGTAGACTTCATGTCATCAACAGAGCCTGCCCAATCTAAGTCTGTCAACCCGATCAGCTTAAGGATCTTTGTACCTTCCATATAAAATACCAAAGTCGGAAGTGCCTTTCACATATCGCAGCACACGCTTTGCTGCAACCCAATGTTCCGATTTAGGGGCTGTCATGAAGCGAGAGATGTAGCTCACTGCAAAACTAAGATCAAGTCTAGTGGCGGTGAGATAGATGAGGCTGCCCACTAGTTGCCTAAATGCAGATTCATTCTCCATAGGGGAGTCTGAATTGGCTGATAGCTTCAGCCCTTTCTCCATAGATGTAGATGCAGGTTTATAATCTGTCATCCGGAACTTATCCAACAAACTTCTAGCATACTTGGACTGAGAGATGAAAATGCTATCAGTTGTCTACCAAACCTCAACACCTAAGCAATACTGCAAGAGTCCCAAATCTATCATGTCAAATGATTGACTGAGATCATGTTTGATCCCCTCAATCAACTACTCCGAGCTGCCAGTAATGATTAGATCATCAACATAAACAACTATAAAAAGACTATCATCAGCATACTGATTGACATACAAATTGGAATCAAAAGGACTCCGTTGAAAACCATGATGCACTAGGTACTTATCAATCTTTATGCACCATGCCCATGGAACCTGTTTAAGGCCATAGAGAGCTTTTACCAGTTTGCACACCTGGTGTTCTTTACCAGCAACCTTGAAGCCAGGAGGTTGTCATGTAAACCTCTTCCTAAAAATCTCCATTGAGGAAGGCACTCTTGACATCCATTTGATGGACTTTCCATCCCAACTGGGTTGCCACAGCGAGTGTCGAGGACAAGCCGAATGGTACTCATTTTGGCTGTGGGAGCAAAAGTCTCCTCATAGTCAATGCCCTCTTTCTGTGAGAACCCTTTGGCTACCAAACGAGCCTTGTACTTATCGAGGGTTCCGTCAGCCTTGTACTTAACTTTGTACACCTATTTGCATCCAATGGGCTTCTTCCCAGGTGGAAGATCACAAAGGACCCAAGTGTTGTTCTTCAGAAGGCTATGATGCTCAGCTTCCATAGCTTGTTCCCACTCAGGTATGCCTTTAGCCTCTGAATATGTCTGAGGCTCCGAGATGCTGTGAAGGTTGGCCATAAGAGCAAAATTGACATTATTATGCCGCTTGCTCTTCTTCCGAGCAGATCTCCCTCGATCAATTCATTATCATGAAGATCACCAATGGTTTTGGCCCACCATTTAGGCCCAACATCTGAAACAGGTGCAATAGCATCACCTGGTGTGGCTGGAACAAGATCAGGAGAATCTAGAATACCTGAGGGGCGGGTGGTGGAACAGCACACTGAGTTGCTTGGACAACTGCAGAATCCCTCCCATCAGGTGGAGCTAGGGGAAGGCGAACACCCACATCTGAAGCCTTCAAAGGCTGATCCTCAGGGATAACAAAAGGAGTAGACAGAAGAAAGGGCCCAGTAGTCTCATCAACCACTACATCACGATTGAATATGAGACGATCAGTGTCTACATCAATCAATCTGTATGCCTTATGATTTTCACTGTAACTAGTGAAAATGAGTTTTTGGCTTTTGGAGTCCAACTTGGTGCGCTTGGCATCTAGAATCCAAACATGAGCAATAGAGCCAAAAACTTTCAGATGGTTGACTCGAGGCTTATGTCCAGACCAGGCTTCTTCCGAAGTCATCTTCTTGACGACATAGGTAGGAGACCGGTTCAGAAGATAGACAGCAATGTAGACTGCTTCAGCCCAAAACTTCTTAGGAACACTTCTATGCTCCAGCATAGAACGTGCCATCTCAGTAATGGTGCGATTTCTCAACGACACCATTCTGCTGAAGGGTGTAAGTGTGGGACGCTGGCGTTTGATGCTATGTGCAACACAGAAACGAGAGAAGTCAGAAGAACAAAACTCCCCCTCATTATCAGACCTTAGAGTGACTATTGGATAGCCTGACTCTTTTTCAACTAGGGCCTTGAACTGCTGAAATATACCAAACACATCTGATTTGTTTTTCAAAAAATACACCCACATCTTTCTACTGAATTCATCAACAAATAGCAGGAAATATCGGCACCCAGTAACTGAAGGAGTGTTCATTGGTCCACATTCATCAGCGTGAACCAACTGAAGTACCTTGGATGCTCTCTAGGAATCACCATCCAAAAAAGGAGTCCGATGTTGCTTTTTGGCTTGACATGCTTCGCAAACACCATGAATCTGAGTCTTAATCTCGGGAAGACCACCAACTAGACCTTCCCGAGCTGACTGAGATAGTGTATGTTCAGGTGCCCATAACGTTGATGCCAGAGTTTGTTGATGGATGTACTCCTGGTTACCTTGGCGTGCTCTTGGCAATCACCAAAATCAACGAGTCTATACAGACTATGATCCTCAAGTCCTTGGGCAACGGTGGCCTATCTCATGATCCACTATGCTGCATGTGTGCATGCTAAAAACAACGTCCAGATGAGGAGAGTGCCGCATAATCTGACTGACTGAGAGAAGGTTCGGCTCCATGCCAGATACAAAGTATACATCAAGAAATATTAAATTTCTCCCACCAGACTGAATCTGTATGTTGCCCTTTCCGACAACAGTATACTCTTCGCCTCCTCCAAAGATGACTGAATCTCCGAATGGCGTGTACTGAGTGAACCAATCCCGACGATGAGTGAAATGTCGAGAAGCGCCTAGATCAATGTACCATGCAAAGGATTTTACATGATCTGCAGGTCTTTTGGCCATAAAGGCGTAGAACGCAGACTCCTTTTGCTCAGTGTGCTCGATAAAAGACGCCATCTTCGCGCTTTTCGAGGCACGAAAAACAAGGCAGAAACTAACGGCATAGACAAAATTCGCAAACCCTAGCACAAGTTGCAAGGCACAAATTCCGAGAGCACGGAATACACAAGCTCAAAAAAATCCGAACACGGATATCAAGGCATGGATCCAGAGGGTAATCTGATGGCACAAAACCCTTGCACAGAAAGTTAGGCTCAAAACCCGAGGTAAAACTGGTCAACCCGCCAAAAAAAGCTACAACACGAAAATCGAACCACAACAAAAACTTGTCAAATATGTTGGTGGCTGCCGAAGGAGTTGGTCATAAAGACCACAGGTTGGAAGTAGGTCTGTTGCCAGCGACTTCAGACTTAGACGAATAGTGAATCAAACACTGAACCGAGGCCTCTAAAGGCAACCAAACAAAACACGATCCTACCAAATCAAATCGTGACTTGCATTTGCTGCTTGGTGGAAACCCAACACAAACCACCGAATCTCAAGACAAAGTGCGACTAGAAATCCACGATCAAGAAATAATTCCACGCGTTTAGATGAAAATCACACAAAGTAACCTCTACGAAAATCGCGATTAGCAAAAAATGAGATGAGGATCTGCTCAGAAAAATGAGAACAGATGCGATTTCCTTCAGATTCGTAGGTCGTACGACCTATACAAAAAAAGAACAGAGGACGAAAAAAAATTCACAAACAGGCTTCCCGCCTTCTGGCTCTGATACCATATTATGGAAAAACAGAATGGTAAATAATCGAATAATATTATTAACAAAGAGCAAAGCTCTTATAGAAAATGTACAAGATGTTTCTAAATATTACAAAGCAGAAGTTTCTAATAAGAAACTACAGCCAACTAAGAAACAGAATTAGAAACTAGTAATATTACATTAGTGACCATTAATAAACTATATAAATTTATTTTAATTTATATGACAGAAAGGGAAATGGGATTATTCTCATGTTTGAAAAAATTTATCATGTTCTCACAATTACATATTGATATAAGTCAACAAAATTGAAAATTAAATTCTCTATGTAATAAAATATTCCTCTAGTAATGGATGTATATCATGTATAAATTTATGAAGTTTTCCAAGAAGCAAATTAGATACACTCATCATTTTATGGGTAGCTGTTAGAGTTAATTTCAGGTGGCATTTTCATATTGAATACAACCTTGCATGTGATAGATGCTGTGAACTAGTCCTAAAGTGTGTGAGAGCAATCCTATGTTATCATGCAGGATTAGGATTCTGGACAGTTCAAAAAAGCTAATGATTCAATAGAAAATAAGGTTTCATGTTAAAAAGCTACCTGGATATCTAGGGAGCATTGAAGGATTGGACATGTAACTATATCTCGAGAGAACCTAACTAAATATCAGAAAAAAATCATGTTACTAAACAAGAAATAAAAAACTTATGATAACAGGTGGATATTGTGCCATAATTATCAACAAACATCCAATAAGCCTTCAATATTTGTTAGAGAATGCCTAGAGAAGCAAGCAAACCTTCTTTAATTTCACTGATACATCCCTTAGACAGTTGAATCCTGCAAAACGGAATTGTACAGGACCCCCAAATATCCGACTAAAGATCCAAGCCAGTACTGTCACAGCAAACCTGACACCAGACACAAATTAGTATAACATAACATTAGAACAGATGATCCTACCATACGGTTGCAGTAAAATATCATTCTAGCATTAACATTATATCAATGTTTAGGAAGGCATTGAGATTCTATCTAAACACAACGGTTGTTCAGAAGCATTGGCATACTAGCATTGTTTAAGATATCTACAGTGTTATATAGGTAGACAGTATACTCTTAGTGATGATTGTTGACGTGATTAACAATTTAGCATCCCTAACAAGGCTTCATATTGGTTGGGGTAAGGAAAAACTGTAGTAGATACAACAGCCTATCATTTTGCAGGAATCTTAAGCAAAATTGGCCTAAGTCTCATCAATATCATCGATATTAAAGCTTGGGTTGTACAAATGCAGTTTAAAGCCTTCAGAAAACTACAATACATTCGGCATTACACTACAGTCCAAACCACTTACATATTTTGCAATTTATCATATTTTGAGCTATTAATGCAAGAGATTAAACATGTTAAGAATATGTGTGAATTTTCTGGATAAGACTACACCAAAAGTTCAAGACTAACCTAAATAAAGAAAGTGGGTTTAAAACTTTCTATGCAGTACCATACAGAAGATCCCACCTATATTGATTCACTGCACACAAACTAATCTCAAAATAGAAAAAAAATGACAAGAATAGCCTAAATTGGAATCTTGTAATTTGTAAAACTAAAAACAGAACTCTGCTGCTATGGGAAAACATCATAATTGAGCTTTTATAAATGTCTACAGGAATATCTTAGTAAATTAATAGATAGAATTTAATTGCAATTATAGAGAGAAGTCATTCTCATAGAAGATCATCATCAAATGACGTGATTTTTTATTTATGATCAAAATTATATTTGTCCACAAATGCTCAAAGAAGGTTATAGTCTAAAATCTAAACCACTAAAACAAGTTTGGGAATAACGGCCATCCAAAAAATGGAAAACTCCTCTAGCAATAAAAGAAACAAAGAAATCAAGTTTGATTACCACAGAAAGTACAAAAGGCCTGCAATATATGCCACAACCAATATGAAAGAGCAAAAGATGTTTTGCTTCATGGTACATCCAGATTCAAAAAGGAGCTACCCTTTATTGATTTCAGAAGCAAGAAATGTGGAGTTATCACCAAGTGCCGGCTAAAGATCGTCTTGTAGAGAATTGCCTTGATTAATAGGGTCTCTAAGGATCACTGAAATCGAAAGACATGTCTCCAGACCGTGTGAAGCACCTCTGTTCCCCAGATGTGTCTCCAGTATAGTAGATATGTTTAAGGATAATAGGAGACACCCCAAAACATCTACCACATTTCTGACACCTCTTGGTGTTTCCAGAAGATGCCTCTCAAAAAAGGGATACCTGAAGGAATCAGAAGACATCTCCTGCATGTTCCATACAAAACTAAACATTGCAGAAAACCAATAGCAGTCCAATTTCTAAACCCTAATTTTACCTTGGAACCAACGAAGCTGTAGAAAAATCCCCAAACCATCTAATTTGTATGATTATTCTCTTCAGTGTTTAGTTTTCTCTGCTCACTTGCTCAGCCTACAGCATTCTTCACCCTCTACTATCAATCAATACACCACCATTTAGGAGAGTTTTAGCATCATGGTTCAGAAATTTTAGTAAAAGGTGTCGGCAGGAATATACGTTTAAAATTTAAAACATTCAACAGCAGCCTGCAGGGTTTCAATATTTGCAATGTGGCATAAACAAATTTCCAGACTCAGTCAACTGTTTCCTATTCCCAGATATTTACATTTTTGTAAGGTTTTACAAAGAATAGATTCATTTATCATTTCAATTTTTTACTCCTGATTTTCTGTAAAAATCTAAAATGGATGTTAGATCATTGGGCTCACGTTTCCAGGACAGGCTTAAGAGATTTTTTTAAAATGCGAGTAGTGATTTGTTTCAGAATCTCGATTTGCAATTTCAGGCTAAGTCTATGGGACAGCTGCTTTGCATTTGTTTAGAGGGAAGACTTAGAGTTTTCCTCCAGATTTATGCAAAAGAACAAAGAAACTCTGAGAATATCTAGGAGGTAAAGATGCCCTGCACTATCTGTGGATGCATATGAAAGGAAAGCCAGGGGATCTGAGGGTATTGACATGACACATGTGAAGAACAAATTGATTGTAATACAGTATAATGGGAATTATACGAGGATGAAGCCTAATCAACAAAACAAGTAAACCAAAAGGTGGAAGCTTGGACCAATGAAGAACAGATGTTGCACACTGTAAGGAAGCAAGGTGGAGATGAAGGAAAACTACTCCCATTTAGATCTCATGACTTAGATAAGCCTTCAAATCCAATTAAAAGCCAAGCACCATACAACTCAGCAACCCAAATTGAATTAACCTCTGCCATAAGAACTCTGAACTAATGTCTCTGCAGGAAATTTGTGGTTAAAGGCATTACTGAATCCCTACTACTAACACATTTGAGCCAAACCTTTTAACAAAAAATAATAACTGATTCTTAAAATTCACTTCTTTATTGAAGCCAATCCATATCATTTCATCATCTCTAGCAATAAGTTGCACATTACCCGAAACCTCAGGATTATCAAAATTAGACAGGCATCCACCAAAACCTCTACTGCAGACACATTTGATGTCAAAGGTAGAAAACAGTTGATCTTGCTATTGCAAGATAATATTTATGCAAGCGAGATTCCGTTCAATGTAGCTTACACCATTTACAATGAGCATGTTGTCTGTTCCCTTGATGATGGACCTATCATGCATAAACCACCCTAAAGTCTGAGAATCACAAATGTCCTGCTGTAGAAGGCTATGTCACCCAATCAAGATTGCATAGTTTATTGAAGGGTGCAGTATTTTGATGGGTGAATGGACTAACACATGTCCACTCCTGGAAAAAAACGTATGTTATGCAGCAAACACTTGTTCATTAAAGGGTAATCAATTGTTTAAAACACTTGTAAATAGCACTTTTCCACACATATGTTTTAATAGTAGTCTTGGAGTAAACATTTATATCATAAAACTTAAAGCATTCTTAGCTGAAGCATCAAAGAGTGCAGAGGCCTTAAAGCATTAAAGGCTGAAACATCTAATGTACAGAATTGTTGAAGGCTGAAGCATTTTTATCTAACATTTGGAATGTAAAATCTGCATCTAGAATGTCAAGTCTTTCAAGCATCATCAGGTGCCAGGAAATATTTGGAATATTCACTAGATGAAGCGTGTCAAGCAAAGTTTCACAAATAGTCTTTGCTGAAGCATTTCAAAAATAGCAATACTAAAGGAGAAATTTCAAATTTATTAATTTCATTTCTTTAGCTGAAACATCATCTTAAGTATGTGCCATGCAAAAATTACATAAAACAAAAACTTACTTGAGAAGTGTTTATCCAACATTTTAAAACGTAAAATCTACATGTACAATGTAACATCTTTAAATTTCCCATAGATACAAGTACATAATTTTGGAATATTTTCATGAAGTATTTCATGTTCACAAGTTTTACCTGTGCATATTTTTTAATCACTCATGGCCGAAACATTTGAGAGACAATGACCTGTTGGGATGAACGTGTCATTCATTTAGGGGGGGTCACAGGTTCAATTCCCTTTAATGAGCATTGTGATAAAATTTATAATTGACGCAATTATGTACCCTCTGCAGTAATTGAATGTGGTTTGCCATTAAATAAATAAACACACTAATAAAAAATGTTTACAGAACAATACTCGTAAAGCACTGTTAGCTGAGGCATCTGCAATGCAAAGGTTAAGCAATATCTGGATTTCGAATGTAAATTCTTTAAAGCATATGTAATGCAAGTACAAGGTTTAGAATAGTTGGTGGATGAAGCATTTCAATTCAGGAAGTTTTTCCATGTAATTTTTCCAAATTTAGATGCAAAGGATTAAGTGAAACCTGCATCTAGAATGTAAAGTCTTTATAGCATTTTTAGAAGAAAATACAGGATTTTGGAACGTTTGGTGGATGAAGCATTTCAATTTAGCCAGTTGTAGCATGTAATTTTTCCCAGGTATTTTTTATGCTAAGATTTAAGAAAAATCTGCATCTAAATGTAAGTATTTAAAGCATTCTTATATGCACACACAAAGTTTTGGAATATTTGCTGGATGAAGCATTTCATTTGAGCAAGTTTAAGTGCGTATTTTTTCTGCAGCATTCTTGATGTAAAGGGCTAAGTAAAATACGTATTTAGTTTAGTGTAGTTTTTGTGAAATATTCTTATATGTATGTATTTTTTGAAATATTTTCTGGATGAAGCATTTCAATTCAGCAAGTTGTACCATGTAATTTTTCTCAAACATTTAGGATGCAAGGGGTCAAATAAAATCTGTATCTAGAATGTAACTTTGTAAGGTACTTACAGCAATTTTAGCTGCAAGTAAAGAATCTTGGTTAATTTGTTGGTTGAAGTATTTAAGTTTGGCAATTTTTACTGTGTAATTTTCCTGAAGCATCCTCGATGCAAAGTTTAAGTAAATTCTGCATCCAGAATGTAAGGTATCTAAAGCATTCTTTGATCTAAGTTCAGAATTTTAGAATATTGACGGGATGAAGCATTTGTATTCATCAAGTTTCACGATGTAATTTTTCTAAAAGCATTGTTGATGCAGAGGGTAAGTAAAATCTGGATCTGGATTGTAAAGTCTTTAAAGCATACTTAGATGCAAGTTATGATGTAACTTTTCCAATTTTTTCTTGATGAAAAGTGTTCAGTAACATCTGCATCTAGAATGTATGGTATTTATAGCATTCTTACATGCAAGCGCAGAATTTTTGGATTGTTTGCTGGATGAAGCATTTCCATTCAGCAAGTTTTAGCGTGTGTGTTTTCCAAAGCATTTTCGATGCAAAGCGTTAAATAAAGTTTGCATCTCTAGAATTTAAGTTATTTAAAGCATTCTTAGATGCCAGTCTACAATTTTGAAATATTTACTAGATGAACATTTCAAATGGGCAAGTTTACTTTGTAATTTTTTCCAAAGCATTCGTGACGCAGAGGGTTTGTAAAATTTGCATCTACAATCTTAAGTCCTTAAAGCCAAGCCTTCGTAGATGCAATTACCGAACTATAAGAAATTTACTGGAAGAAGCATTTCAATTCATCAAGTTTTACCATATAATTTTCCATAATCATTATGGACTCCAAGTGGCAAGGATTGTGTAAATTTTAAAATCTGCATCTATAGTGTGAATTCTTTTAAGCATTCTCAGATGCAAATACACCATTGTGGTATATTTTCTGGATGAAACATTTCAGGAAAAATAAGTTTAACCGTGCAGATTTTTTGAAGCAGTCTTGAGGGAAATTGTTTAAAGTACATGAAAGATAAAATTAAAACACTGATCAAGGAAAACTTCAAAGAACTCCAGTCTGAGATAGCATCTCAGAGTTGTGGATTGCTCCACCTGTAGTGACATCCGACCTTTTTACATCGAAATCCTGAAGTTGATTCTACACCGGAACTCTTTGAAGAGGAAAAACTTGCAAAAACATAGGAATATCTAACCAAAAATACAACAATAGAAATCCTACACACAATAACCAATATGCGGCGCCGCGAATTGATTCTCTGCCTATACAGTTAGAACTTGCATAATGTGCAGCTTTGGCTTTGTGTTTCTACAAACAACATCTAGAATCATGGATTGTAGCATGGCGTCCGAGCTAAATACATCGATATAGAGGTTTAAACCTATTTCTGCCCTCACTAAAGAGGGGAGACACACTAAAGCATGTGAATTTCTCGTCAAAATTAACGATGAAAATTCCTATAAGGGAATGAATTGGTTTGCTCTCTGTGCATTTCAAACTGCACATTGTAGCCAAAGAGTACAATTATGTACTCTTTAGCTATGTGTTTTCATAGACTATTATGTTATTGTGAGAAGTTAGTGTAAAGTCATCTAAAGAAGCAACTTACTTGACAATCAGCCATCCAATGAAGGAAAAGCCGAAAAAACACAGCAGGAATTTGCCAGGAGAGACCTCCATGGCCGGTCCTGCGCCTCCTCTCAGCCTTCCAGGGCGGCTTACAGGGCTCATCCAACTCATTCGCCACGTCTCACCCCAGAATAAGAAAAAGGAAAAAAAATCACCCTAGATCAACAATAGGAATCTCCGCTTCTGCAATTATCTTCTTCTTGGCCCTTCATTTCAGCTGAGATCCCCGATATATAATCCCTCCAGGCCCCCATAGAACCTTTTTGTTTGTTTGCTTGGGCACGCGGATCGAACAAGAGACGTACCACTAATGTGTATAATGTGAAGTATTGTACCGATCGATCCAGATGAGCGCAGGAGAGAAGAGAGAAAGAACAAGGAATACAATGATTACCATTGGTTTATGCTAATTATTATTAAAATCGGCATGCCCGTCACGTCTCCCTTCCGCGTGATTAGCCAAAAAAGGCTGTTCCCACAGTCGAATTGTTTCTAACCGCCGTACGATCGAGATCGGACCAGGGGTAAACGCTGGTCAGAGAGAATCTTTTTTTACCCTTGGGAAAGATGTGATGGACCTCAACCTGGCGGGGTGGTCATGTGATTGGCGCTTGGGGGGGGCTTAGAGCTTGGCAACTTGGTTGAATGAGATCGTCTATCTCTAAAGAGAATTTAGAGATGTAGAGAAGAGTACATATTTCTTACTCCCTTTTATGTTTTAAATCACTTTACGTGTATAGGTATCATAATTGGATAGTTCTAGTACTTATTTTGTTTATTTACATTTGTTGAGTTACATTGTGCACACAGTCTTGTCCCCTAGGTAGAATTACAGACACAATCTAGTCGTCTAGTTTCAAATTTTAATTTTTTTGGTTCAAGGTTAACAATATTGCGATATAGTTATTGCATGTTCACATCATTATCTTGGACACGAAAAAGTATTGAATTGTGTGTTCAAGGTTATGTATTAAAGTCATTATCCTAAGTCCCTTTCATTATCAATTCATAGCATTTTACATTCACATGTTCGATCGCACACATCACAGACAATCAATTCATGGCTTAGTCTCAAACTGCATCAGGGACAACAACTGACAATCAACATCCATCTTTCTTAGTTTTCTATATTTCAATTTTGTTAAATCAACCTAAGGGCTTGACTATCATCAAGAAAGCTGAATGTTCTTCCCTCTATACATAGCAAGGCCTCGATGGTGTTCTTTAACACAACACTTTCTCAAACGTTAGTACACATAGCGGTGAATGAGGTCTATAGATACTAAAGTTAAAATTTTGTAATGAACACAACCACACCAATGAAAAGTGTCCAAGGCCCAAACCATGGCCATAACCCTATCCTAACATCTAGAAAACTCGTTATTCTTTTATGGTAAGTCTCTAATCACTAATCTAACATTAGTTTCCAATATTTTGCTCTTTATCACATCTCCCACCAGAACATTCAAAATTAATTTCCATGTAAGCCCTAATTCTCATCTTAATCGTTTTGACATTTCTTTGTCTCATATTATTCAATTTATCTCAGTTTACATTAATCAACCTCAACTCATATTAATTTAGGGTTTAATCATTAGATTGGACTATTTAAATTAATTATGGGATTTTTTTTATAGATAATTTAGTCAGGTTTCTATTGAATTTCCACCCTTGAAAGAAACAAAGTTATTGCTTACAAATACCTCTTCGAAAGACTTACAGAAAAAATCATATTCAAGTAACTCATTCATCCTCTTATCTTCTTAACACATACATTTATCTTTTTTATCATGTGGTCTCAAAATGATACTCATAAAGGATTTATTTTTCTTTATAGTCTTTCAATTTTCTACTATGGTCCAATCACCTCTTTTTAGGGTTGCTATAACATGGTATATTTCTTTATCGCAATCCCCTCTAATACCTGAATAGAACTCCTCCTCCAAAGAGAAAGGATCAACCATAGACAACCTCTATAATTATGGGCACTCTACCTAGAAATTATTGAAGATATGGCTAATAATTTAAGAATATCTTCCTTTTGAGGCTTGAAACATGTTGTTTTCGAATTACTACAAAATCATGTTGCTCTTTTGGGAACTCTAGTCTAGCATTCTTAGGACGCTTCTTCTCTTTATGTTTCCCATGTGTGCTTTCCTTCCCAGCTTCCTCTACTCGCCCCATTGATTGAGTTTCCTCATCCTCAAAGGGTTTATCCTCTGTAAACTTGCATTGGTCAGTCAAGCTATTAGACATAAAATCAAACGAGCTTCCTACTAACTAATGATGTGGGAAAGCATTCTTCCACCAAGTAATGTTGTTAGGGATCCTTTTTGCTTTAAAACATCATTCGACCAAATGTTCTACATTAAAATAATTCCAACAACAAATTGCAACATTACCATAATCCAGTGACTACTTTCATACCTCCTTCCGTACCTTCAATTCTATTTTTGCAGGAAGACCATTAGAAAAATCTAACTCTACCAATATACATGTAATAGAGCATAGAGTGTGCCTTTGAGTTTCATGGCAAATTGAAATAAACTTCCTCAAGGAATTGCTAAAGCTTTTCAAAGTTTAAGACTACCAAAAATGAAGAGTCAAGTTGGGCATTTTCGCTCATACAAAAGTAACCTTAAAATTTTCTATAAGTTGATTAAATCCTAGATACTAGGGTTTCAAAAAAGGAATGTCATGTCCTAAGACCAAGGTATGTTCTCTAAAACCTTGCCTCTAACCTCTAAAGAATCACACATAATCACAAAAAAATGTTGTGCACAGGGATAAATTACAACTAAGGCTTCTAAGAAAGACTACTAAGTAGACTTTACCCATTCATTTAACTCTAAAAGGCTTGGCCAAGGGTGCTAAACCTGCAAATCAAAGCCATATCCATATAGTGCTCTGTCTCTTTCCCTACTCCTCCCATATCTAATAGAAACATCTTCCCTACTAATCTAACCCTTTCTACTCCCCCTTTTCTTTCCTTCCCTCCTAAATGAGCCATACTTCTTTTATCCCCCCATACAAAGGCATTTCATCCTATTATGGTTGCAGAGGTTATATCCTTATTTGACCCCTTCTCTTTCTATAAAAGATCCAAACCTTGCTTGGCGCTCTCCACATCATATTTACATGGAGTGCATGGGGTGACTTCACCAACACCAACATCTCCCTTAGCTAACTATAACCCATCTACTACAGTTTTCTTGATCACGTTGCTCTCTTGCTTCAAGCACCACTCCATCCACCTTATAAATGGGCAAGATCTCATCTTGCATTCTCACAACCTTCGTCATGCCTAGATTAGCATTTGTAGGGAATATTCTGATGTTGTGGGCTATATATTTATTACCCCACATTTTGGTGAACTTGTAACTTCCATGCCTTTCCTTTTTAATAAACTTTCTATTTTTTTAGTTTAAGATTTGATTGCTCTGATAATTCCTATCATTTTCCAAATCTAATTTCTCCTTGTGCATTTATTGCCTTATGTAGGGTTTGACCTTCAATTGATTATAGGCTTTTCATTTTTAGATCTTAATCATGAATTACAATCAACCCTTATCCTTGGCCTACATTCATGTTTATATCAAATATCTCCACGTGTTTTCACGCTTGCTTCTTACCCCTTGATTCTTGAGGATATCATATCCTTTTACCAAAAGGATGGTGCTCCATGTTCTATGGATACATCAGTTCAACATGTTTCTAATTTATTATTGTTCATAAAGTGTTAGCACATTTACTTCCATGTCAAAGAATTTCACTAAAAAGAAACTAGAGTAGATCCCCAATAATTCTCTGAGAGAAACAATGCAAGTAAGTCTATATATACATAAATTTCAATAGAATAATAATAAGGGATACAAGATATACCCTAGGAAAACCCATAAAGGGAAAATAACTCAGCAACAAAGCACACTTAACGTATTAAATAAATCAACAAAATGGTTACAATACACTCACAAAATCTTAGTGCTTTGATGGAGGACCTCAATCTCTACAATCAATCTAACATGCATAACCCTATAATAAAATTGACATAAAATCTTCATATAGAGCCCTCAATTTATAGGCCAAAGATATCTAAAAAAAACACTAATAGTTCCTGAAAATGATGCGCTTAAATCATAATCCAAACCTTCATCCAACTTGTCTAAGTTGGACCCATATGCCTCATCCATATCTCTGAAGCCTCTTGAAATAGTATATAACTCCTCCGCTACCATCTTTGATCCCTATGACCAAGGGGATCACATGTAATTCTTAGGCATCCTCGTAAGAGCACTAATTACCTCTTGCAGCACACTTAAACACACTATTATTAGTCAGTCAAAGGCGTGTTTCGATTTCACTATGTTCTAGAATGATCATTTTTTCACAAGTAACTTGTGATAGCGATATGGATGTTGGGAATGTTTCAATGTCTTGTGATAGATTGGTTTGTGTTCTATATAACACACGTATTATTATATATCTAATGACTAATGGTTTTAGTTTCTATCTAGATGCATATTTACATGCCAAATCATTTTTATTTGTATATTATGATCACATACATGACGATATGTTCCTAGTATATGCATTTATAAAAACTTTGGTTTATGAGGTTTTACAATAGTTTGCTATGTATTATGCTTCTTATAGTTCATCCATTACTCTTTCCTACAACTTCATTGAATACTTTGTCTCACCCTAGAACATGTGCTTTCATAGTGATACAAACCTCTCAATCTATAGTGGTCATTCCTTAGGCGGCCCTATGGACTCATATATATGTTATCTAATGATATAATGTTTTTAGATGCTTGTAACGAGACTACTATGGAACATTATATCTTTATGTCACACATCATCATTTAGAGATCATACTACGTGTGATTATCATTTTCTCCCATATATATATCCCACTACCCAACGCTAGACTACACATAGTGTTGAAATTCTATCAATGATTCCCATGCCACAATTATTCGACCAAATCCAAAATAATTTAGAAATTTCATTGGGCTAGTAGTTCATCCACATGTAGTGTTACAACAACTTATATATCAATTACTTATCACCTTACCTTCCATTAAACTAGTGGATACATTTAGAAGTGTCCCAAAATGTTTCAATACTAATGCCTTTTTTTATTATCACTAGATACATGGATATATAATAGGTACATGTATTACACCAAATAATAAAATACAAGGTCTTATTGATAACAAGGTGCTTCAATTATAAGGCATTAATGACAAAAGAAATCATTTTGTAACACCTCAACACAATCAAGTAGAAGTGGGTAAGAAGGATCCTATCAAGCCTAGTTGTAAGAAACATTTTTTTTTCTCAAAAGTTCAAGGATATATCTAGCACATCTCATCTCAATGTTACACACAAAGAGATGAAACATAATGGCAATGAAGGAAAGATTTGTATACAAGTAAGTGCTAATGGAATACCATGTGGTCGTATGGTGGTTGGTCCTAGCACTTTAATGAACACCACTATAGAAATAAGGGTATGTAAAGAAACTCAAGAATACACAACACTTACAAAAGTATGTCTTTGGCTATACATTCTCATAATCATTATCAATGTGCTAACAAATAAATGTTAATGGAAATATCTTAAAAATAAGTGCATGAAACACAAGTGACCAAATCAAAGAAGTCACTCTTATGTACCGCTTTTGTTCACAGAGAGGCAACTCATGAGCCTCACCATCGTCAATACATGGGCATCATAACATCGTTTAACATGCATCCACGAGGGACTACTAATTTTTATGGCACATCTCTATGAGATTGACCGATTACCAGTATTATTCACTAATATTCTTGGTTAATCTCTTTTTCATGTCTATCATTTACTTTCTTTAACATATATCACAATATTAAATTTTCAAATGGTATGTTCTCTTCAATGCTTTCACTAGATATTTCCACTTTAGGGGCAAGATAATGTTGCTTTTTGCAAGTTTTATATGCTCACACTTTCTCTTGTTTGGGGTCAAATTAGGGGCATCTTTCGCACATGTTCCAACACAAATGTAAGTGTATCTCAAGTATGTATTTCATACTTAGTTTTCTTTTATTACTCATACTTTACTTTTAGTCTTAGTTTTTACATATCATTCTCAATCATCATACTTAGTTTCAGTAATAGCTTCACCTTTACATATCATGCTTTGTTACAATACTTAGTTTTCAATTACAAATTTCTTTTTCATTTTTCTCCTCCTTGATTTGTACGCACTCCTTCACAATACACACAATTTGAATGGGACATATTACTACTAATTATATTTATAGTTTATGCGCAATTTTCATAGGTTGTTGTTTTTCCTTCAATGGTATGATAGGCCTAATGGATGTTTATTGCATACCAAGGACAAAGGGAGCACACACTTGTTCCAGCGGCTTAAATTTATAGATTCTTGAAGATCTATATCCTTTTTTATGAGTGTTATTTTTGCCATGTCTACTTTGGCATGCTTACTCATTTATATTTGCATGCACACCAAAGTGGAGGTAAAATATAGAGGGAAAAGTGCATACTTCATATTTTTACCTCAATATTTTATGCTATTTTGTTTGAATGTCATGAATGCATAATTCTAGTACTCATTTTGGCCTTGTCGGGGGACATGCTAATAGTAAACCTAAATCACACACTTTATTATGATAAATTGTCCATTTCAAAGCATCATTAGCACAAGTCCTAGGAATTTTGCCTCCTTGGACTAGATTGCACATACACTCATGTCCTATGGATAGAACTGTTGGTTGTTTTAAATTCCCAACCTAATCTCAAATGGCAATCTAAAGAATCACCAATTCAAATGACTAATTGGCCATGAGAGATTGGCCAATGGACAAGAAAAGATGATTAATCCTTTTCCTCTTCACTTTGGGCTCTGCAAAACCTAGGAGGGTAATCCTTTACAGTATTTATTCTGGATCTCTTTACTATTTTCTCAAATATTGTTCCTAACAGATATGTTCTCTCTAATATGCCAAAAAATTACATATCTACTAAAGCATTGGCTAGATCCTTAAGCTTCTATACATTCATTTGCAGGAGAACATGAAGATTAGATTTAAGCAAACAACTATTTGCAAAAATGGGAAAAACTTATATGGTTTTGAAATTATGTGACCAGGGAGTTGCATTAGACACTAATTTAGAGAGATCGATGCCTTAGCCTAGGCTACAAAGTCAAGACAAGTATAAAATAGAACCCTCTACAATAGTATTTTTCCCAATTTATGAAGCAATAACATTGGTGCATTACACTGTCATACTTCAATTAGTTCAAAACCAACTCTACTTAGGAATCCCTTTAAACATTCATAGCATTCAATATTCTCTTAAAGCATTAAATTTACTTCTTGAGTAAAAGCCATAAGAGGAACACTCATATACAGGAAAGACTGTGAAGATGAAAAAAATGATCCTTGATCAGTTTTAATTCATAAATGAAATGAAGAATACAAATGTAGGAGACAATATAGCCTTGAACTTAGCAGTATATTCAAACATAAACTGGTACTATCATACAAAGTTACACATACATCAAATACTATTCTCAAAAAATAACCTGGACTTAGAAAACTGACTCTATTACTATATGCTCCGTGATACACAAATTCTCCAAGATCATTTGCCATAGGCCCTGAATTTTCTTTTATAGAAGCAAGAGAGCAAACAAGCTTCAGGCCTTATGACAAGTGTCACATTTTCATTTGACAAATTCTATTCATTAACAAGATGCAAATATAACTCCTCGTGGGGTAAATATTCCATAAAGAACAAAACAAAATAAGAATGTCCTCAACCAACTAATCATGCCTTTGAAATGAATCGTTTCCTCCAGCAGGCAGGAATAACTGCCTTTGTCTTGTACTTGCCTAATTTCCTAGTGTGGAAGCAAGCAATGATGCCAAATGGTGGTAGTTTGTTAGATGCCTTTTTAGCTCAAACACCGTTCGCATCCATTTATTTGTAAATAATACAAAGATCCTCAGCTTCGCCTCTCTGTCTATGATTGGAGAGATGAGAATATCTGCAAGGAACAACATCCCTAGAGACTCTTAAATGTTAGTTTTCTCCACCTTGCACCACGCTCCAGGCAAAATGATGTGACTCCTCATCTTTCGAGAGGAGGTTTCCAACCACATCAATCCTCAAAAAGTTCAAGGAAGTCGCATATAGCTAACTTAGGCAGTGCCAAAATCCAAGCCAAAGAGGAAGCACCAGCAGTCATTAGTCTAAGTTTGACAAAGAACTAATTGTTCTTGTCAACTTAGTTCCTTCTTTCCATCACCAGTTGTTTCATCCTGGTGGACAACACCCTTCAATTGCAGTTGTTGCTCTATCGAGTGCCATTTCCCTGAGGGAGGGGAAGAGGGATCAATAAGGCCTTTCTTCACCCAATCTCAATCTGGAAACTCACAATAACATGGAGTTATTGGAATTACCAGATGGGAAACCAAATCCCTCACTGAGATGAGATGGAAGGATAGCATTGAAACGAAGGCAACTAAATCCCTGCTGCCTCATCCTCTAAATCTTTCCAGTTTCCCCATCCTTTATAAAAACATCTCTAATTTCTTAATTCTATAATAATATAGCATTAACCATGAAAATAGAGAAGAACTTCCTAAAGAATAGGGTGGCAAACAAGGCCTACTAAAATGAGAAGTACTCATTTTGTCCACACAGAAGAAGTGATATATACAATAACAAATAGGGACATCCATTTATAGCAAAATTGCAGAGGTTCTTAAACTTGAGTTGTCACATTTTGTCAATTCATTGATTGATTCAATCCAACCAGTACTACAACATATTGGTTTTAAATGGAAATCTTTCAAAATTCTACCAACTCTGTCAGAAGGGGAAATGGAGGCACTACTCTGATCTCACATTCAATTTCTCATAACCCTTGGCTTCTACATGTGTGAAAATCAATCAAAGCCTATGTTTCTGAAATGAGGGGGTTGAAGGAGGTTCCTCAATCTCAACATTATACCCATTTTAAACATCACACCTTGCTCACAAACTATCACAACGGCAAACAGAAAATCCCATCGAGCCTGAATATCAATCCCCAAGAATTAATCCTGTATCCTACCAGTCTCTTATCAATCTGATTATCTTGTACCGTAGCTAGGAGGAAGACCCAACACACGCCTGAAAAACCATCATTGCACCAATTCATCATTCACTATGCGCCACCATTCAATTACCCCCTTTAAAAATGGATCATCGATAAGACAAAAAGTCAGAATCAACAACGTAGATAGGTCAAAGGAGTTTGAAAAGTCATGTCACCTGAGGAATGGATTTGTGGACCAATAAGAAAAGGACACCCGAACTACCACCTCAATTTAGCAAGAGGTCAGGCATCACGATAAAAAGTCAAATCAAACCACGAGGCACATCTCGCGTTTCCATGATCACAAGACAAAATAGTAAATGGAGGCCCGCATAATGGTGGAATATTATTTAAAATGCACCATGTGGCACCTACATAACTAGCTTGAAGATATGTCAGTTGGAGTTGCCCATGTGCCCTTCTCCTGCTCTTCCATAAGCCTTTCGGGGACCCACCATACAGGTTTGGCGAAATGGCAAAAAGATTTCAAAGCTTGCCACGTAAACACATCGGGACCCACCATAAATCTTATGACAAAACTAGGTAAGAGAACCCGCCATTTGTTATTCCTTTCATTGTTCGCCATCGCCCTTTGCCTTAATACAATAGTCTTCGTGGAATGGTGGAAACCAACCGAAACACATCATATGCCAACAAATGGCTCCTTGGGTGGACCTTTTAAAAGGGGGCCCGAGCATGTGCTTTTAGAACAACATTTGTTCTACTAGGTAATAGAGGGGCCAAATTTTATCAAGGGGCTCGGGATAAGACTAAGGCATATATTAAAACTTGTGCACTGACTCAAAAGTCAATAGGGGAGCAATGGGTCAATAACCAAGTGATGCCCTAGACATAAAGTAATGACTTAAGGACCAGCAATGGGCAATAAGAAGTCAACTGTGAATTAGAACAAAAAGTATTTGACACTTAATACAAACCTTAGGGTTTACGGTTTTAGACCTAAGAACAAGATTCTCAACATCTTCATAGTGAAATCCTAGCAAAGAATTTCCGGACTTGGAACATGGAGCATGGACGCCATAGGAAGCCAAGGAAAAATTTTAGAGTCCCATCAAGAACTATGGGTGCAAATTAGTCCTCTAGTTTCAATTTTTAAATTTCCCACTTTCAAGACTAACAATCTTAGGATATAGTTGCTCCTCGTTAGTGTGCATGCCAAATGTTTTGAATTATGTGTCCAGTATTGAGTGTTCAAGGATATCATCCTATGTCATTTCCATTAATGATTCATATGATTGTACATTCATATATTTAATCATACTCCTAACAAATAATCAATTCATAAAGTAGTCTTAGTTTGCATCAGGCACAACAATTAACAATTAATGTCCATCACTCTCAACTTTTCTATATTTCAAATTTGGCAAATCAACATAGGGCCTCGACTATCATCAATGAAGTCAAACACTCTTCCTTCTCCACATATTAGGGCCCCAAGGATGCTCTTTAGCACCATACTTTCTCATATGCAAGTACACATAGTGGTGAACAAGTTCTTCACGTAATACATGCATATAAATCTAACACATGTATTTTCTTGGATGGATGAATGAATGGGATACTTATGGTTGAGGTCAAGTCAAAATAAGATGAAGTGAAGGTCCTTGTGGACGTACAAGTGGATGGTTGTTGATTTTGTAATCCCTATGAGTGTGTGGTAATGAAAGATGAATAGGATTCAACCTGTTATGGAGTAAAAAGTTTCCCTATGCCTTTTTACCTCCTAATTTACCTCCTAGGTCCCTATGTTTACACTTTGCAAGTTAAATACTGATCCCAGAGCAATTTCCCCCAAAACCCATGTCAAATGGAACTTAGGCACCTATTACAAGTGCTTAAACATGACCAAATTAGGGCCCGGGGACTTGGGTGCCTGGACCCAAGTCCAACCTAAATTCTTAGGATGAAAATTATTGTATGTCAACTTGGGCCCTCTCAAAAGGTTTCCCTTTGTCAGCCTCTTCAATTTAAATTATGAATGTTAGTGGGAAAGCATATAAAAGTGAGTTTATGATTTTATTTTACACCTAGATGGATAAGGTGAACTTGTGATATTGAGCAAAGAGATTTCAAGGCTTTCATTGTGTTAAAGAGTAGAATTGTGTTGTTATTGTGTTTGTTTTTTGCAGATTTGGATTCATCAATCCATCTCCTCATGATTTGAAGGATCTTCATCTTAGATCGTGCTTTACCTCTAAGGTGACATCACTTTGCATTTTAATCATTTCATTTCATCATTAGATTTGGCCTATGCCCTCTTTAGGCATGCACTCTATCTAACAACAATGTTGGAAGACTTGAATGTCCTTTCGGGGCTTGACCGAGGCAAACTCCTAAACACCACAACCCCCAAACCCCTCTCTTTGTGATTGTAGGTTACAGGTGTGGGAGTTGGAAAAGTGCAGGTGTAGAGAAGCAATTTGAAGGATAAAGATTTAGCATCTAGAAGAAACTTATTGATACTCCTCCCTACTGGACTAGAGCGTCCGCCCCATAGTCCTTCTGACAGGCTTAACCCTGAACTTAAGAGTTGGATACGGTCTGACACATATCTCTGCTTCAGATCTATAGAAAATCTACCCTATTAGACTTGGACGCTTGCCTTGTAGTCTGCAAAGTTTATGTTTCTAAAAACTCAACTTCTGGTAATTTTTTTTATCTTCCTTAAGTATCTTCCTATACGGTTTTCTATAGCATTATGTCTATTTATACCCAATTGCATTATAATTGGAGTTTGAGGCTTATTCGATCTAGGGTTTGACGAATCTCTCAATCTAATCTATCTTTTTGTATCATTCCTGGGCACATAAACCTATAGCTGGGTCCTCATTCATCTATAGTGACTTGGCTCAGTTTTTGTCCTTGAATGTTATTGTGAAAGGAGGGTTTGATTTTATACAACTTAACATTATCTACCATCTTCCCACTTTTCATATCTAACATTTTGGTGAAACAACAAGAATTTTGCATCTTTATGAGTGTTGTAATCAGTCCTTGCATTCATTCACATTATATTTACTTTCTTGCATTGAAAAATCTTACATACATTTGGAAAATTTTGAAAAAACAAGCATTTTAGGCTTGCATTAAGACATAGTTTTGAATAATTTTTGTTGCATATGATAAAATATTTAATTTTCTAATTTTTGCATCATATATGATCCTTATTATAGTAAACCATAATTTCATCATATCATATCTTGCATTTGAAGATCTCATTTGCCAGGGTTTCAGTTAGAAAGTCGATTTTTTCATATAACCTAATAATTCCAAAAGCTAGGGTTTGTAGTTAAAATCTTATTTTAGATTTTATTGTTGTCATAAACATCTTTCAATTCAAGTCTATTTAAAGCATATTTTCATTGCTCATTTGAAAATTTTGCATCATTTAATACTTTACTTTGAAATTTTCACATGTTTGTAATTACACAATGTGTGTTTCATCATAAGCAATGTAACCCCTCTCTAACATTTCTTTGCAAAAAATATTAAAAGTGGTCTATACTACCTTTTGTGTAGCACTTTTTACATCTTGATCACTCCATTTGTAAGGACACTAGTGTGTTTTTGTTCTTGGTAACAAGCTTCAAAAACCCAATTTCCTCAAACTAGTGTTGTGGTGTACGAAAGTCTTTCATATTGGTTGTATTAGATAAATGAAAAGCTCTTATTGTGCATTGCTATTCCAATACATTTCATTATGGCACCTTCATGTCATTTCTCTTTGGTATCTTTGCATGTATATTGGTGGTACCTATTAGGGTTTAGGGTTTTACGTTCATAAAATTATAAGTCTTTGCCTTTAAAATTCTTTAAACCTAAGTTCCTAAGCTCATGCACTTTATCTTCTAAATCCCTATTGACCACCTGCAGTAGGTCCTCAGTCCCTTAAGTTATGACTTAAAGCCTTTATATTCGTTAGGTGACTAGCCCCATGTCCCAAGTCTTGTCCCTTATGGCCCATGAAAAATTAAACATGTGTCCTAAGTCTTCGCATAGGTTATAAGGCTTAATAAAAATGTATTTCACAATGTCGCAGCGCAACTTACATGACATCACCATTTCGCTACGTGGCTACGACAAGGTGACACCCATCGAAGAATATAGGCTTACGTCCCTTTATTTTAAGAATCTTACATTGAGCAACCGTATGCTGCCAAGTGTCAGTCTAAAAGTGGTCTGAAGGAAAGTTCTAATCTAACGGTTGCGCAGCATCACAAGGGTATCTTGCCAGGAAGGAATCTTTGTTACATGGTCATGAGATGGTGACAAGTGGCCCTATCTTATGAAAGAAGTCAAAAGACAAATAAAGGATGGACGTGTGGAGGCTTTATTGCACCCGCGCATGGTAGGTAAGTGGTGGCCCACTTCCGGCTGTGACGTCGCAAAGTGATGCCACGTGTCTAATCCAGACGAAAAGTGATGTAGTCAGCAAAGGTAGTACGTCTGATTTGGCCTATCCTTATTAGTCAAGGACTTTTCAACTATGATGACCTAGATTTTCAAATTTGGTAGGTAAATGATAGCCGTGGATCTCATATGAATAAACTCAAATCAACAACACAGATTTAAATTTTCTTAATGAACGTTGAGGGTGCCCTGTGACACGAATGAAAGATTAAGGTTGAGGCTACCTCCATTAATGCCTTAGAACCTATGCTACGAAGCTTGAAAAGAAGAAAAGTTAAGGCTTTTTGCATCATTTCTTCAAGCACAAATAGAGTTCAAACGCACAACGGATTCTCAAGCAAGCAAAGAACAAAATTCAAACTTCTAGAAGCATAAACCAGTAAGTTCATTTTGTTTAGCTATGCCCAACATATTTTAAGTTGACTGCTTGACTAAGGAGGTAGATAATTACCTATATAAGAAGCCCTAGTTTATTACAGTTAATTTGAAATACGAGTCAAGTCAGTCAAGCTTCCACTTCTAAGCGCAACTTAGATGAGGACCTTATGGTCCAACTCCCAGGTTCTGCTAGGAAACCTCTAAATTTGCACGGTCCTGGTGGGCCAGATGATAAATTCCTTGACTTTTTCTATAACTGTAGAGATACCCGACTGCCTGTTCCTGGTTGGGTCTTGTTTGAACACTAGCACCGTAGAAGAGATTATAAGGCTCCAGTCTGCCATGCTTGGCACTTTGGTTTGGCCAAGCTTATCTGCCCTAATGTTTTCCCTAATCCATACATGGTGAGGGCGATGGCATAAAGATATGATTCTCAGATGAGGACAGTCTTAGCAGGAAATGGCACAGAGATTATCAAGTTCACAAAGGGATACATTATCGCTGTGTTTAACCTAAACCCTGTGGCTAATAAGCCAATTGACCTAAATGCATTGAAAAAGAAGTACCAAACTGTTAAGCGTGCCTATAGAGATTTTAACTTGGCCAGGCACAGACAAAGAGGAGTTGATGGTAAATTGGTGAAAATCTCAGATAGTGAAGAGGAACCCTTCCAATGCAATTTGTTCATGCATTATTTTGTTAGGACATACCACAACTTATGCCAAGTGCTAGGCAAGGATGCCTCAGACAGGATGCCCATCTCTCTGATGATGATGGCAGTGGATATTCAAAGCCAAGAGACTAGCGAGCCATATGATTACGCTTCCTACATTGCAAATAAAAAACAAATGACAACAATTACGAGCAAGTTATTTACTGCGGATGCCCATGTTGAATTCACGTGGTATTCCATGTTGTGTCATATGCTTTTGTTTGCTTTGTCAGGGATGTGGCACCAAAATCTACATGTCAAAATGGTAGATGCATAGGGGAATATGTTACCAATACAGATGTGGACCTACATGGTGGACATGCATTGTACTAATGTTGATTATGTAATTTTTGAGGAATATTTTGTGAGGAGGGTTGTTGGTTTTTTGGAGCCAGAGGGTGAAAGGATACATCTAGATGTATTATATTTTTTAAGGCCTTTGGACATAACTCCTCACTTGGGGATTGATCACAATTGGGGTGATTGGTTTTACCATGAGCACACCATGTGCATAAGAGTTTATGGGTGTGAGGCCCCTCCCCACATTCTACCTAAGTATGTACGTAAGAGAATTGCATTTTTGGAGATCATTAGGCAGTTAAATGAACCAAATAAGGAGCATCTGAGGAAACACAAGAAAGGTTCATTTTTTCCTACCTCCCTCAGATTCAGTGACTTTCTGACAGTTGATAAAAATGGGTTGGATCAGACTTATTCAGTGTTGCAGTGTTATGGGATGTATTTGGAGCAGCCAAGGATATTTGACCTTGAGGGTTTCATTGACAGGGTCAGGGTTAGCAAACAAAGACCGAGGTACATTCACCAGGTCAACTTTGATGAGGATCCTGTTAGAAATTGTTTCACAATGAATGATGTCCATACTTTGAGAATCAAGTGGGACACAATAATGGTAGGAGAAAGAATGAGGAAGAGTGTGAATGTTGCATATTAGGGTGCCTTTGCAGAGGTGCAAGACCCCATACAAAGAATTCAGAAAATGTTGGATAGTGCAGAGCAACTACTTGCTAGTGCTCCTGCAGGAGAAGAAAGGCCCTCCTATCAGCCTGGCAGCTCAAGGAGAGGATATGGTGTGAAGAGAGAATCAACTGCCCCTTCCCTATTGATTTAGAGAATCCAAAGGAAATTGAGGTAGTGGACCTTGAGGGTGTAGCAGAAGAACATGTGCAAGAAGCTACCCATCAAGTGAATTCACCTGACAGAATAAGGCCCTACTCATCTCCTGAAAACATGGCAATGAGGACAATGACAAGCCAGACTGTATATATTGAAGATGTCAGAGTGATGGCTTGCAATAAATTCCTAGAAGATGATGAATTCATAAACACTCTTGAATTCAGGAGTTATGTGTTAAAAGTAAGGAGTGAGGAATTCCATAAAAGGATTGAGGATGCCAAGCGTGGAGCTGATCCCTCCGAGTATGAGGCAATCACCCAAAGAGTGTTAAAAGAAGTTGATTAGGCCATCAGCACAATGACTCCAGAGGAGGGGAGGGCATTAGTTGCCAAAAGTAATATCTTGCTCCTCCCTCATTAGACCTTGTCAAATGCAATTTCATTTGACACAATAACCAAATAAGATTCAGATGTAACAGATGAACAAGTGGAGAAGGCTCACTCTAGTGCAGCCTTCAACCTAGGTTTGAGACATTGACAATATGGGCTCTAGCCCCCCAAAATAACAAGCCTAGGATTGGATTGGGGGAATTAACAGGAGATGTAATAATCAAGAGCGTATTTGACACCCCTGCCCCCTAGGTTGCAAGTTTAAATGTACAGACTGCACAATTTGCTGAGGCAATCACTAACAAGCTGCAGAAAGAACATGATGAGTTGCTGCTAAAATATGCACAGACAATTGCAAAGCTCAATAAGTGCAGGGAGCGGCTATCATTAGGGGCTGGTACTTCCACTCCACCTGTGATCCCAACAGTAGAGTTATTTCCAACTGACACAGAGCCCTTGTTAGTTGAGATTAGAGAACTGAAGGAGGAGGTGAAGAGATTGAAAGAGGAGAAAATGAATTCATTCAAAGAGATGGTCACAAATTTAATCAACCATAGAGTGAACAAGGTTGTGGCGAGGATGGATGAGACATGGAAGTCTCACTCTGATTTAAAAGTTGCATTGGATAAACATGAACATGATAAAGAATGTCTTGAGACAATGCAGAAAACATGGTTGCCAAGGACTGGTGAATTAAGAGACTTAATCAGGTGTGCACAGTATGATGCAAAGGCACCACCAGAGATGAAGCTAACCCTAGAAATGCTAGAAATTCTTAAAGGGGTTGTAGCTTTCCAATTAAAGCTAGATAAGGTACTAGGTGAGAAGAAGTAGTTTATGGAGAAAATAGATAAGAAAATAGTGCCTAGTATACTGGAGGCCGATGGGCAAGTCAAAAGCCTTGGCAAGTGGAAAGCTGATTTCATTGACAATGTCAGCTAGCTCATATCTTCTTGTTGCACTGATGGGGACCCAAGTTGGCGATTTTGAATTTAACTTTGGATAAATTGCATGTATTGGCAATAAATTTTGAGTTGTTCTGTAAGGAAGCAAAGATTTTGATGGATGCATGGTACACAGGACACAAGGACAAGATTTCAAAGTTGATTGCATTCCAATGGCCATTAGAGAAGTCACATGTTGAGTGGGTGGGGAAATATGGATAGGTGTACTTGAAGCAAATAAGCAACTACTTCTCCACTGCATTCATGTAGACAGGCTCCTCAAGTTATTTGGGTCCCATGTGATATATTGTTTTTTATCTTTCTCTGGGCTAAATGTAATAAATACCTACGTGCCCTTGAGCGGTGCTCTGTAATGTATTTTCACCAAACCAACACATGTAATGAATGCTAGTGCCAAGCTTTATGCCTATAAAGAGTTGGTTGCCTCGCTTTGTAAGGTTGTTGGAGGATTGGGACTTTGAGGACTAAAAGTAATAGAAAATTTTGACTCGTTGCTCTCTCTATGGTCTTGTGAGTTATATTTTAATGTGTTTTGCATAAGCAATCTATCAGTTTTAGATTGAATTTATATGAGTAATGCTGAATGCATGTGTTTCTTTTAACTGTATCCATTTGTTATCTAAATCTTTCTTTTGAATGAAATAACTAAGGGTTTTCTAAATTCTGGGTGCACATTTGATGCATTATATATTTAATTTCTTGCTACTATTTAAGGAACAAATTAAATTGCTTTAAGTCAAATATGGGGAAATATGTGTGATAACAGGGATGTTTGTAAGTATGGTTAATAGGAATACTTAATCTTGGGAGTTCTATGCAAGGCAAGAACTAAAAATCCCTCTGAGACTTGTATATCTACTTGGTTTATGGGAAGTTTTCTACATGTTTTAAGTTGGACTCCATACCCTTAGACAGACACCGATCAAAGGCTTGCATTAAGTTTATGAATCAAACCCTAACCTGGTAGCCAAATACATAATATCAAACCAACTCAAAACCTCAACTTTTAGGATTATAGGAGTAGGATTTAGGTTTCAAATCCTCTGATTCACAAGTAAAGTAAGGCCCAAAGCTAGCCCCTTTGCATTTATCTCATAGTTTTGGTTGGCATAATAGAGGATTTATCTGTTGATATGTCAATACCTAACTACAGTCAAGATTCACCGTGTGGGTATTGAGTAAAGGACACCCCCTAGATTTTGCATAGCCTGAACTATAGAGGAGACATTAGACTCTATCTCCTATTCACTGGCCACTAACCTGAGGGTCTTGTGGATAGGAGATGGTAACTTTTTAGGGAAACTTAAACAATCAGCTGGAAAGTATCCAACACATATATCAAATATCTTGATTTTCATATATTCCTAACCCTCATGAGTGAGCATCCTACAATATTAGAAAACCTAACCGAATTCATATCCATGAATGGTCATGAGAAAGATAATTGTGATGGAACTTCTTCTATGCATCTACTCTATAATACATGTAATGGTAACCTAGCTTTGTCTACTTCACCTTATGATTCCTCTCCCAAAGTTGTTCCCATTTGTGACGATATTTTGGTGCAAGAAGATGAAATCATTGATAAATTCCTTAACATCACCCTACCCTCCCCTGATCCCAATGCTCTCCCTTTGGAAGATGAAGCATTAGTGGATAAAGGGCCTCCTCTCAAGAAGGATCCTCCATGGGTAGATAATGACTATTCATCTAATAATCACATGGTACATGAGGCTCCTATGGCTCATCCTATGGATCTTCCTCCTTTGATGGAATATTGAAGTACCTTGGATATCTCCAAGGAAGTGAAGACTATGGATAGCTCTACTTTGGTTGCATGTTCAAGCCCCTTAGACATTAATAACGATACAATCATCACCAACCTCCTTAACAAACTTGTACCTTCCCTTAGTTCTGATGCTCTCTCATCAAAAGCTGAAACATTGGTGGATGAGGAAAGGTCTCTCACATTAAATCCTTTAAGAATGGACGTTGAGTGTAATCAAAATGAAAACAATGTTAATTCAATCTTCATCAATAGACTTGTTCCACTCACTAAGGGGATAATGGATAAGTATACTAATGTTCCTAAAATGATTGTGCAAGGGGCACCTAATGCATCTCCTCACTTCAAACCTGTGATTATGGTTCAAGGTGATCCAAAACCACCTCAACCCCCAGGTTACATTCTAAATTATGCAAGACAAATCACTCAAAGAAATCAAGGTGTTCAAAATGTGCCACAGGATCACATGATTGCTCACACATATAACACCCGTAATAACAAGCAAAGTAAGCAAGCACCACACATTCCTGTCTCTCTTCCATCTTCTCAACCTATGCTTCCTCAACTACCTCACCTTACTTGTAAAGGTGGTCAAGAATATGATCTTGTTGAACGTCTTCATGCTACTCCAGCTAAGATCTCTCTTTGGGATTTAATACAAACATCACCTACATACCACATAATGCTCCAAGAAGCTTTACAAAAGGTGAGTGTGCCGCCTATTGTTAAGCCAAATAATGTAGCAGCTCTATTAGATTGTATGCGTGCAACAAAAATGGATATTATGTTTCAACAACATGAAGTATCATCAATTGAAGCTCAAAATGAAAATAATCCACTTATAATATTTGTCACAATAGATAAAAAGTTGATAAAGTGAGTTATGATTGACAATGGATCGGCTCTTAATGTTTGTGGCCTTGACTTGCTACACAGAATCAAGATTGACACATCTTTAATCAAACCAGATAGGCTTAACATCCGTGGCTTTGATAATGTTGGTAGACAATCCCTGGGTACCATAACTTTACGCATAAAGGTTGGACCCATGACATTATATACCCTTTTTCATGTCATGCCTAGTTTGCTTTCATATAATATGATTCTCGATAGATTGTGGATCCATGCCACGGGGGCACTTCTGTCTACCCTTCATCGATTAATAAATTTTATTTATGAAAACAAGCTCCACATTGTCGAAGTTGATCCTGAACTGAAAAACTGTTTTCATATTGAAACACGAAGACAAGTTAACAATCATAAGAGTCTAAACAACTTACGAGTTGATTCATCAATACCTCTTGCCATAGATAATGTTGTGCAAGACTCTAAACCATAGAATGCACTTTTTGGTGAAAATTGGGGTTCATTAGATTTTACTCCTTTGTTTACGGGGGAATATAAACTTAATAACTCTAATCCTGACACATCAAAAGTCACATCGATCTCATCCAAGCAATCTTTGGAAACACCTAAGAAACTCAAAGTCTCTTTGGTAGAAAATAAAGACAATACTCTTACTTATACTACAGATTATGAGACCTACGAGACCTCACCATATTCTAAAGAGATGACATCCCTCTACAGTCGAGGTTTTAAAATCCTTTATAAAAATTGTGACTATGTAGGCAATGGTTGTGATGTAAATCAACAAGGAATTGGAGTACATTTACAAGCTGCTAGAATTAACTACACAACCGGTATTGGATACCATTCTTTGAAGCCCACTAAAGCTTGCAAACGTCCTAATCTTAATGTCAACACTATATCAACACTCAATATGATATATCCTATGATGATTGACATGGATTGTCTGCCAATAAATATCTTGCATGATCCAGGTAAGTATTTCTCACTTATTCAACCACAATCGATGTAGCACCTTTCTAAGATGCTCTCAAGGGTGGCCTTCTCCTAAATATATATGTTGATATGTCGTGTTGTGTTCCCATGTGTTGTGTTTTGTTTAGGTTCCTTGGGATGACCCTTGATACTCTTGTAAGGTCAAGGATGCAAGGAGACCGCCTCTATTGTGACCATTCTTCTATTTGTTTCTCCATTCTTCTACTCTTCTCTCCTTTACTTTATTGTTGTGTGTTGTGCCTTGGGGGCATAGCATTGCAAAAGATGTCTCGGGGGCATCCTCCTACGTGGTGTTCCTAAGGAACTTGGTTCTCCTCTCTCATTTTTATTGTTTACATTCTTCAGTGATTCTACCTAGTCAGTCAATGACGAAAATAAACAAATACTAATAAGGATCATGCGTCCCTTCAACAAGAAAGCAAAATGGAGTCGAGGTTTATATATATATATATATATATATATATATATATATATATATATATATATATATATATATATATATATATATATATATATATATATATATATATATATATATGATGCTTGACTAGTAGAATCACTTCGTATGATGTATTGTATTGTGATATCTTTTGTAACAAACGTTTGCAATACTCTCAATCTGCTTCAATGCACTTTGGATGGTTTTGTATCTCACCTTGTTGTTACAATCGGTTCCGAGATACCTGTAGTGTAGCCCAATGGCTATACTCGGTTCCGAACTTGCAAGTGTAGCCTTAGTCTTTGATATGATCTAATATATGACTTATGCATAGCTTTTATGAATTGATTTGGTTGTCATCTTAGAGTAATATTTTATAACCAAAGCTCATATCTTGTTGATTATCTTAGCAAACTTAATATTAATGTGTTTGTGGGAACATTCGGCGATTGCGACACATGTCACCATTGGGGGCATGGGCTTTGAGAAATCTCTCGTTTGCTTGTGTGTTTTAACTCTACCTTAATGTGCTTGGTACCGGGGCAAGTGGCATCAACCACTTTAAGGTGGGGGCATATATAATGGTATCTATATGATTGCTTTTACACTAACAAAGTGTGTTTGAAATCCCTCATCGCGAGGCAGGATGGTGTATCTCTCGAGCTAGTGCACATCCTTTTAAAGCAAAAAGCCCTCATCGCGAGGCCAGATGACATATCTCTTGAGCTAGTGCGTATCCTTTTATACAAAGCCCTTCTGCAGAAGGTGGGATGGTATATCTCTTGAGCTAGTGCACATCCTTTTATACAAAGTCCTCTGCAAAGGCGGGGTTGGATCTTGAGTCATCCACCCTTAACCATGTCTTTGGCAGTTCTGGTAGCATAGCTCAACCATTAAGTGTGTTTGGCATGTTTTAGATGGTGGGACTTGGCAATAAGCTCCTTCCCATCACCTATGTTTGTCATGTATAAGACGTATAGTATGTTGATAGCATGCTATGCGATGCTCGTGTATTCCACGTGTCTTCCTTGCATGTTTGTTGTGTCTTCCCTCGAGTGTGGTCTAAAGCACATAGCAACGAGCTCCCTCCACATTCCGGTCTTTGTTTGGCGTGTCTTCCCCCTTGTGTGGTCTAAAGGCATGTAGCGATGAGCTCCATCTGCCTCCTAGTTTAGGATTTATTTTAGTTGTTAAATCAATGTATTCTTCGTGTATTGTGTGACTGCTCTCGTGTCTTCTCCGTGTATTGTGTGCTTCCACTGTATTCTCTGTGTTTTGTGTGCTTCTTATTGTCTTCCTTATGTATTGCATGTCTTCTGTGTGTTTTCTAGCACTTACCTTAGATTGGGGCTAGAAATAGTCCTCCAACCTTTCGGTATGCCTTACCTCTACGTGCTTGGTGTGTTTGATGTGCTTTGACTGCACTTTAATGCATGTATGGAGTAATAAGATTGTACATACATTAAAGTGGGGGCTAAATGTTATAGAGTAAAAAAAATTCCCTATGCCTTTTTACCTGCTATTTTAGCTCCTAGGTCCTCGTGTTTACACTTTGCAAGTTAAATACTTATCCCAGAGCAATTTCCCCCGAAACTCATGTCAAATGGGACTTAGGGGCCTATTCTAAGTGCTTAAACATGACCAAATTAGGGCTTGGGGACTACCTAATTTGTCGGGATGAAAATTATTGTATGTCAGCTTGGGCCCTCTCAAAAGGTTTCCCACTGTTGGCCTCTTCAATTTAAATTACCAATGTTAGTGGGAAAGCATATATAAGTGAGTTTATGATTTCATTTTACACCTATATGGATAAGGTGAACTTGTGATATTAAGTAAAGAGATTTCAAGGCTTTCATTGTGTTGTAGAGCAAAATTGTGTTGTTATTAAGTTTTTTGTTGTAGATTTGGCTTCATCAATCCATCTCCTCATGATTTGAAGGATCTTTGTTACACCTCGTGTGTTTCTAACTATTTTCTATTTACCTTGATAGGTTAATTTGCTTGAATAAATGAATGGTTTATGAATCTTTACATTAATGTGTATTGTGAATGTTGAATGGAATATGTTGAAAGATTGAATGATGCAATGTGATGTATTATAAGTGATTCTAGTTATGAAATGTACGAAGCATATGATTATATTGTGATCGGCTAACTATTGTTGTGATGATGTAAGTTGAATGTAGGAACATGTTGATCCTCTAGAAACGAGGGGAAGTATCACTCGGGAGAAGGACTTGGTCTGGTAATCCTTAGAGAAGCCTAAACTGAGTAAGCACACACCACTATCCTACTTGGTCTAGGTTATGTCAAGTCTATGTGGGTAAAGGTAAGTAATCTGTAATGATCTTGCATGCTTATCAGGATATGATTTTATGGGTGTTTTGAATAAGGAATGTGATTTAGTCTGAGTGTCGATTGAAGTCTTCTTTGATAAAGTTTGGAATTACAAACGACAAGGTATAAATGTGAAATGAATATATATACATATGTAAATACATGTCCACGATAAATTCATATATATGAGAAAATACATGCATGAGTATACGTAGGTAGACGTATCTATGCATGCTCATGAACGTATTGCTTGTAGGCATAAGAGTATCAATTAGACAAGGGATATCTATATGTATGTGTGTATATGTGTATTTCATACACGTACATCGTCGGTGGATGTGTGGGTTAATGAGTTTTATGTTTTTTTCAAGTAACGATTATATATATATATATGTGTGTGTGTGTGTGTGTGTGTGTATAATTGTTTACGGTATACGTAAACATATGTAGTTGATGGAATATGCAAATATGAATATGTGAATTCTAATATCAAATGATATTTTAAATATAGCTTATAAGAATATGTGTGTGTGTATCTGTGTGTGTATATATACACACACACACACATAAACATGTTATGTTATATATAGTATATATTTATATATTATATATGTTAATGTTTCTTTAGCGTTGATTTGATAGCATAGTGCGTAGCTTTGTAACCAATGTAAATGTTAAACATAGCGCATAGTTTATAAGACTATTGCGCAACATATTTACTATGATTATTGCGTTGGAAAGGCAGCGCATGCATTTATATTGTTTGGGGATTAAAGCACATAAAGTGCGATACTATGTAAATATGGGCAGCGCTCCATAAGGCACTTGGTAACTGATTTCCAACGTGAAGGATAATTGTCCTTGACTTTGTCATTATATGTAAGATGGCAATATAATAACCAACGTGAAAATGCTTTGACCTGTTCTTTCCAAACTACAAGCATGAGAATAGGAGGCATGGTGTTTAAGTGGCACCATGCTTAAACTATGCAAACCAAATTGGAGTCTTGAATCTGCATTATGAATTCCTATAGGAATTAGTCAAGCATAAGGTGGCCAATATGGGTTGATCTGTTTCCTTGCATTTCTGAATTTGGTTCTTGTTGTCCACTTATGTGTTCTTTATGCAATAATTTTTGCTGCCACCTTAAATTCTTTTTATTGAGTCAAATTTCTGAGTGGGAGTTGTGGCGAATCTGGGAACTTGTTTTTAGCGTTGGCATGCTCAGATTTTTGTATAAATAGAGGAGCTCTTCCATTCATTTGGTACACAATTTTCCATCTAAGTTGCTTTATGTTGTTCTGTTATAATTTTCTAAGTTTCGTCTTGAGATTTTGTGGGAAATTAGTAAGAAGTAAAGAGGGGGAATTGAGTTGTTCTTGGGGAGATATTCAGCCAGTTTGAGGAATTAAGAGCAAGGAATCCAGTTGAACTATTGGAGCATAGCATTAATAGGCATGTCAATTTCTTCTTCATTGTGCATTTTATGTTTGAAAATATTATATGTCCTTGATTGTTTGTTTGGAAATAAGTTTGAGTTTCTTTTCTTTATCGAATTGGATATTTTCTTATATGTTCAATGAGAGGTATATATCTAGTATGGGAAATATTATTATGTAATGAATGTATGAATAATCTCTATAGTAGAGATTAGTATCTGTATTGGAATTAAGCACTATATTAAGTTAAGTATGAATAGTTATTGCTACATTATGAAAGGTTAAGTTATGGAAACTATGTATTACAACTTGTATTACTTTGGTAGAAGTGTCATAGTAAACTTGGAATTGTTAAGTGGGGTTAATCCTGGGATTAGTTGATCCATGGGTAAGGGAGTAAGCTTTGTATAGATAATGATGTCATACCAAATCGAGCTAGGAAGATGGGTGAACGTGTGACATCCATTCCAAATTAGGGGTGATGAATACTTTGGCCAAAGTAGTGTAAGTAGCCACTGTTTACACTATCAGTTAACTGTGATCCAGGTTTACATATTAGGTAGGGATAATCATAATTGTAGGTTGGAGCCACAATATGACAATTCTAGTTATGTAGAAGGGTAGGGCCATTTACTAGTTTGGTAAATGTGCAAGGGACTGCAGTTAGTCCGTGGTTGGCAGAAAAGTGCTTGAGTGATGCTTCTCCTCGTGCAGTTGGCAGCCAGAATATGAAGGACATCAGAACCATTTGTATCTCTACTTTCAGTTTTGCTCTTTGAAACTTGTTTGTAAATTTCTTATGGAATTTTGTAAATGAGAAATATTCAATCCTTATAATGTTGAAATATAATTTGAGTATGCAATGGTAAAGTTTGAAATATGTTTCAAATGTGCATCATATCATTTTAAAAGAAAGAAAGAATTTATTGCTCGTATTGTTGGTATCATGAACTATTTACTTTTGGGTTAAATTTATTAAAATTTATTTGGTAGAATTCTGGGCATGTTACACGTGGTATCAGAGCTACCAGGTTCACCTTTTGAACCTATGTGCTCACTATGCTTTCCCATCCAACATTATGAGAGTCTAATGTTTGGAATTCTTGTGCCAGGATGGTGCGTCTCAAAATGAATGCAAGGAAGTTAGTTATTAGGAATGAACACTACCTAAAGGCCAAGAAGAAGAGAGAGGCCATTGTTTGTACCACCGAGGGAACAAATGATGATAACGACATATGGTTAAGTGACACAGAGACATTGAGTCATGCCCTCACTCGAATTAGTCAAGAAAAAAGAAAGATGAGAGAGGATGTGCACTTCAACCATCTGCCTTTTGTCACTCCAACCAAGTCAGAATCCTTATCACTATCTAGGGATATGCCTTCAGAGTGTAGTGTGAGTCCCATCATGTTGTTTAGAGATCCTCGTGTCCTTCCTTTGGTGGAAGTGATTGTAATTTCCTCAAGTAATGATTCAGAGGAGTATGTTCCCCAAAATTATGTGTCAGAGGATAAGTCTGAGGGTTACTATCCATATGATGATAATCGTGAACCAGAATCTAAGGGATACACTCCACTTAGTTATGTATCTAAGAGTGAATCCAATGGATACTCTCCATTAGCCCATCTTAATAGTCATTCTATGTAAACCTAAGGATATTTAAATCCTTATTATATTAATAAAAGAAAGTGTTTTTTATCAAAAACTTGTGTATATGTACTCTTTTATGGAAAATGCTTTAAATATGAATAAATGATTCTATTTGAAATGTTTAATGTTTTAAGAACAATAGGTAAACCTTAATGGAAACCTTTAGGTACAAATTTCTTGAAAAGAATGGTTCGTACAAGAACTAATCTAGGAGGAAGTGAAGAAGTAGGGAAAGGATTGGAAAACATGGATGCTAAGTTGGACCGAATCTTAACAATGTTGGACAAGACAAGAAAGAGAGTAGGAAGCTTGGAACAAAAAGAAAAAGGAAAAGATAGAGTGGAAGAAGAAGTACCTATCAATGAAGAGTTTCTATTATTAGTGAAGTCCCTAATAGTGAGAATGAAGGAGAGAATTCTTGTGACCACACACAAACTAGTGAGCATGAGAATGAAAGGTCACAATCTCAATCTCAATCACGATCTGAAGGAACCAATAGGGGGAGAATGGCTAAAGAGCTATCCCGAGACATGAGGAAAATTACACCTCCTAAGTTCAAAGGAAGTACCGGTGGGGATGTAGCTGAGGCTTGGCTCACTGAAATGGAAAAGTAGTTCAAGATTAGAAACTACATTGAAGTTACCAAAGCAGTTTGGGGAGCTTTCCAGTTGTCAAGTGAAGCATCCAATTGGTGGATGAGTAAGAAGATGGAGCTAGGGCTTAGTTCTATTAAGCTCACCTAGACTAAATTTGTTGAAATATTCTGAAAATGTTGGTTACCCCAACTTTTCTATGACCAGAAGCTCTCAAATTTTTAGAATCTCAAGCAAGGAGATTCTTTGGTCAGTGAATATTGGGAAAAGTTTACACGTCTTCTGAGATATGTACATGTATCAAGCTGATGAATGGTTCCATATTAGGAAGTTCATCATGGGATTGAATAATTAGATAAGTGGGGAGGTAGATATTTTGCAAAAATGTGCCTATGATGTGTTGTCATTGATGTCAACATATCTCTTTGTCAGAAACAGGGGAAATAGTGCAGATTAGTGAAGTAGATTGCTCCGCATTTCCATAGGAATGAAGATAAAAGTACACAGACCATATGGCTATGTAGAGGATTATTTGAAGTAACTCTAGATAAGATTTGAGAGATCTACATGAAGATTTAAAGAAGCTATGGCCATCTGAGTAGAACCGGGTTTTGAAGTGTTCAGAAGAGACAGAGTAATAGGAAATTGGTCTAGATTGCTCCGCAATGAAAACTTATGATCTACGTATCTAGAGGCATGTTTGGAAAGTCAATGTGTATCCTCAACTCAAGAGGTTCATGGTTTGGAGGTCTGCAAGCAATCCTTCTAGTGTGACAGTCATGGCCGACAGTGTTCTTGAGGTACCAGATGAAGATGTAAGTGATTCTGATGATTTTGAATAGTGCGAATGTTATTGTTGAATTCAATGTGCTTGTGAAGGTCTCTGGATCTTGTACCTGTTGTGTTGGAGGTCTACATTGAAGATTAAGCTCGTTGTTGAAGATTTCCTCCTTGGTGTTGTTGTTCTTCCCAGTCTTGGCCAACCAAATGTTTCAAGCGTGTTGTAGATGATCTAAGAGCAATTCTTTGGAGCATAGCATGTTGATCGAAGAAGATTCAAGTCCAAGATATGTTTGGCCAACAATACAATGATCTGCATTGAGTCAAGTTGACCTTGATGTTCATTCCAAGGTTGATGAAGCATATAAATACTTGTGGATGAGTTGTGGAAAGTTGTCCTTGTGCGAAAAATGATAAAATCATAAGGTACAGAGGCAGAGTAGAGGAAAGGAGAAGCAAAAGAACAAGAGCAGTAGAGGATGAAGAGTTAGTAAAGAAGTGTTTGGGGTAGAGTAGAAGTTTTGTGAGCTTTCAATGGGACTGAACCAGGCATAAAAAAGATGTTATTTCTCAGTTCATTCTTTCTGTATTAAACATAAAATCTTGTAGGCAGTGAGCCTCTTTGAGCAGTGAGCTCTGGGTAGTGCGTCCGAAGGCAAGTGCCTTCCTATTTCTTTCAAGTACTTTTAACAGGGTACGAATCTTGTGGGTTAACCCCCACCATGGTTTTCCCTTAGTTGGGTTTCCCCATTAAAAATCTTTGTGTCAAGTGTGTTAATTGTGTTTCTGCTCATGTGTTGTTGATTCATGCTTTAATGTTTACATCATTAATTTGTTTGTAAGTTGTGAAAGAAGATTAAAAGCAGAAAAGGTCAAAATTCTAGGACAACTGATTCACCCCCCTCTTAGTTGTCTGGCCTAATTCCAACAAGATATGCATGGTCCTACCACTATGAATCTTGTATATGAAAAATCTCTTAAGTAAGAGCAGAAGCTTAAGTCTGCCACCAATTATCACAACAAGAAGAGAAAGAGGTTTAATTGGTCTCAAACCAATCAAGTTTCTAGAAAGCCAAATGAGGTGCAAGGGTTTCCAAAGAAAGGGGAAAAGGATTCTCATAATAACTGGAATGAGCCTAGGAGAGGTCGAAGAGGAAATAATGGCAATAACTTCAGCAATGCCACTAGAAACAATGGTAACTCTGGAAGAAATTCGTGAAGGAAGGGACCGATTAAGGGATGTTTCACTTGTGGTGGAGATCACTTTGCTAGTCAATGCCCCAATAAGCCATTAGGGTCACAACCTCATGGTAATCTTCTTCCACCGCAACGAGATGTCTTTCAACAAAGGATACATGTTGTAGTTAATAACCAACAAGCAAAATATCAGATCACTCTGGTGGAAGTCACAGGTACTTTATCTGGCATACCCATGTCTGTTTTAATACATACTGGTGCCACTAAAATTTTTATTTTCCCTAGAGTAGCTAGTAAAGTGTCTAAGAGAGCTGGCTATATGGAAAAGTCTTGGGTTGTTGAATATGCAAACCATACAAGAGCAAAGGTGGACCAATGTCTATTTGAAGCAAGGGTTGAACTTCCTAGTTTCTCTACGGAAGTTAATTTGTACGTAGCTCCTTTAGGGTCTTATGATGTCATCTTAGGGAAGAATTGGTTATGGAGACATAAAACCAAGGTTGACTGTCATGCTAAAATAGTAGAATGCCTAGATGATCTCAGGAACTGGGTATCTTTGGAAGGGACACTTAGAGAAGTTAGGCTACGACAAATATTTGTTGTGCAAATGCATAGAGCAAAGAAGAAGGGTTGTCAACTCTTTGTAGTTAAAATAGAAAAAACTTGAGGTATACAAAGAGTTTATCAATCAAGATGATATGGCATATTATAGACCACAATATCTTCAAGAAGCTGAGGATGGAGAGATGGAGGATGCATAAAAGATGAATATGGAGAAATACCCTATCTGAAGAGATTTTGTGGGTGTATTTCCAGAAGAACTACTTGGATTGTCTCCCAAGAGAGTGTTTGACATCTTCATTGACATAATTCCAGGGTCAGAACCTATATCCAAAGTACCATATAGGATGACAACAATAAAATTTATCGAGTTAAAATCACGACTTGAAGAATTTTTATCCAAGGGCTTAATAAGACCTAGTGTTTCACCTTAGGGAGCGCCAATGATCTTCGTAAAGAAGAAAGATGGGACATTGTGTTTGTGTATAGATTATCAGTTGCTCAACAAAGTGATGATAAAGAATAAGTATCCATTGCCACATATCGATGATCTCTTTGATCATATGCGGGGTGCAACAGTGTTTTCAAAGATTGATCTAAGGCCAGGTTATCACCAGTTAAGGATCAAGGATGAAGACATTTCCAAAATTGTTTTTAGAACAAGGTACAACCATTATGAGTTCACAGTCTCACCATTTGGGTTAACGAATGCACCTACAACATTCATGAACCTTATGAATAGCGTGTTTAGAGACTTCTTGGATAAATTTGTGTTGGTCTTCTTGGATGATATTCTAATTTATTCCAAGAATGAAGAGGAGCATCTTCAGCACTTAGAAATGGTACTCCAACGGTTAAGAGAGCATAAGTTGTATGGAAAACTTTCCAAGTGTACCTTTTTTTAGAAGGAAGTATAGTATCTAGGTCGTGTGATTTCAACAAAAGGAATTGTAGTTGATCCAACTAAGATAAAAGTAGTGCTTTAGTGGTAAGTGCCAAAGAATGTTCCTGAAGTTAGAATTTTTATGGGTTTGGCTGGGTATTATTGTAAGTTTGTATAAAACTTTTTTAGAATAGCTTTTCCTATCACTTCTTTACTGAGGAAAGGAAAAAAATTTGAATGGTTGGAAAATGTCAAGAGGCATTTGATCTCCTGAAAGAGAAGTTGACCACGACTCCAATATTGAAAGTGCTAGATCCAGATGGTAACTTTGTTGTTATCATGGATGCATCAGGTGAAGGTTTAGGTGGGGTGTTAATGCAGGAAGAGAAAGTCATAGCCTATGAATCAAGAAAGCTAAAACCTTATGAACAAAATTATGCTTCACATGATTTGGAGTTAGCAGCAGTGGTTCATGCATTACAGATGTGGAGACACTATCTATTGGGAAAACCCTTTGAATTAAAAATAGACCATCATGTTTTGAAGTATCTATTTACTCAACCCAATCTGAATGCAAGGCAAAGGAGGTGGTTAGAACTGATATCAGACTATGATTTCAACATTAGTTATGTCAAGGGAAAAGAGAATAGAGTTGCTGATGCTTTAACTCAAAGAAGGTATATATCTTCAATGGTATCTATCCAAACCAACTTCAAAAGTTAAGTATTGCAATGATCCAAGGGTGATGAGTTTTATGAACAAGTCAAGCAAGAACTCTCAGATAATTTGCAAGATAAAAGGTATGAAGGTTTTTACTTTGAACCCAATGGGTTATTGAGGTATAAAGGAAGAATTTATGTACCTGATTCTGGCGAGTTAAGGAATTTGGTATGGAAGGAAGTACATAATGCACCATACTCAGGACATCCTGGTGTTACTAAGATGTTAGCATATGTGAAGCCGTTATATTTCTGGAGGGGAATTAAAGGGGATACCGAGAGATTTATGGCAAGTTGTTTAGAATGTGAATTAGTAAAGGTAGAAGATCATTATCCTGAATGTTTACTATATCCCCATGATGTACCAGAAAGTAAGTGGCAAGTTATTAACAGGGATTTTGTGCAAGGTCTTCCGATGTCAAGGAATAAGCACATTGACATTCGAGTAGTTGTGGACAAGCTTGCAAAAGTGGCACATTTCATACCAGGTAATCTGATGGATTGAACTCCTATAATAGCTCATAAATTTATTGAAGAGGTTTTTAGATTGTAGGGATGCTCGTGTAGTTTCTAGATTTTGGAAAACCTTGTTTTCTTCACTTGGAACTTAGCTAAACATAAGTTCAGCCTACCATTTGGAAATAGATGGGCAAATGGAATGAGTAAATCAAGTGTTAGAAGATCTTCTAAGGATGTATTGCATGGATCAAAAATACAAATGGGAAGATTGCCTACCTTTGGTTGAGTTTGCATACAATAACTCCTATCACTCTGCAATAAAGATGGCTCCGTTTGAAGCATTGTATGGCATAAAATGTCAGACTCCTATAAGCTAGGATAAGCTAGAAGATAGGATAAGTCTTGGGCCAAAAATGTTATCAGATATGGAAGAGCAAGTCAAGATTATCAAGCAGAGACTAGCAGAAGCTAATGATAGGCAGAAGAGCTATGCAGATGCCAAATGGGTTACTAAGAATTTATTTGTTAGGGATAAGGTTTTGTTGAGAGTAAAACCCCATAAGAGTTCTATAAAGTTTGGAAAGTCATCCAAACTAGCTCCATGCTATGTAGGTCCATTTGAGATCCTTGAGGAAGTTAATCCTATTACGTATAGAATTGTTTTACCACTAGCTCTTGCCAGGATGCATAATGTCTTTCATGTCTCGTATCTTAAGAAGTATGGTCCAAAGGATAACCATGTTATTGATTAGAATGCTTTGCAGGTACAGGACCAAGGAGTGGTAACAATCGAGCCTCTCAAGGTGCTCGAAATGCATAAGCTTTGCTTGCGTAACAAAGAGGTTCTACAATGCAAGGTCCAATGGGATCAGTATGCAGAAGATTCTGCCACTTGGGAAGATTATGCTGAGATGAAGTAGAAGCTTTCACAAGTCTTTTCTGAATTTTGAATTTTTTTGAGAACAATGTGTTATGTGATATGATACTTTTATGTCTTGTTTATGTTATGGTCATACTTGATACTTAAAAATCATCAGGGATGATGATTCACAAGGGGGAATATGTTACACCTCGTGTGTTTCTAACTATTTACTATTTACCTTGACTGGTTAATTTGCTTGAATAAATGAATGGTTTATGAATCTTTGCATTAATGTGTATTGTGAATCTTGACTGGAATATGTTGAAAGATTGAATGATGCAATGTGATGTATTATAAGTGATTCTAGTTATGAAATGTACGAAGCATATGATTAGATTGTGATCGGCTAACTATTGTTGTGATGATGTAAGTTGAATGTAGGAACATGTTGATCCTCTGGAAATGAGGGGAAGTATCACTCAAAAGAAGGACTTGGTCTGACAATCCTTAGAGAAGCCTAAACTGAGCAAACACACACCACTATCCTACTTGGTCTAGGTTATGTCGAGTCTGTGTGGGTAAAGGTAAGTAATCTATAGTAATGATCTTGAATGCTTATTGGGATATGATTTTATGAGTGTTTTGAATAAGGAATGTGATTTAGTCTGAGTATCAATTGAAGTCTTATTTGATAAAGTTTAGAATTGAAAACGACAAGGTATAAACATGAAATGAATATATACACATATGTATATACATGTCCACAATAAAATCATATATATGAGAAAATACATGCATGAGTATACGTAGGTAGACGTATCTATGCATGCTCATGAACGTATTATTCGTAGGCATAAGAGTATTAATTGGACGAGGGATATCTATATGTATGTGTGTATATGTGTATTTCATACACATATGTCGTCGGTGGATATGTGGGTTAATGATGAGTTTTATGTTGTTTTCAAGTAACAATTATATATATATATATATATATATATATATATATATATATATGTTAATGTTTCTTTAACGTTGATTTGATAGCATAGTGCGTAGCTTTGTAACCAATGTAAATGTTAAACATAGTGCATAGTTTATGAGATTATTGTGCAACATATTTACTATGATTATTGTGCTGGAAAGGCAACATATGCATTTATATTGTTTGGGGATTAAAGTACATAAAGTATGATACTATGTAAATATGGGCAGCGCTCCATAAGGCACTTGGTAACTGATTTCCAACGTGAAGGATAACTGTCCTTGACTTTGTCATTATATGTAAGATGGCAATATGATAACCAATGTGAAAATGCTTTGACCTGTTCTTTCTAAACTACAAGCATGAGAATAGGAGGCGTGGTGTTTCAGTGGTGTCATGCTTGAACTGTGCAAACCAAATTAAAGTCTTGAATCTGCATTATGAATTCCTGTAGGAATTTGTCAAGCATAAGGTGGCCAAAATGGGTCGATCTGTTTCCTTGTATTTCCGAATTTGGTTCTTGTTGTCCACTTATGTGTTCTTTGTGCAATAATTTCTACTGCCACCTTAAATTCTTTTTATTGAGTCAAATTTTTGAGTGGGAGTTGCGGTGAATATGGGATCTTGTTTTTAGCCTTGGCATGCTCATATTTTTGTATAAATAGAGGAGCTCTTCCATTCATTTGGTACACAATTTTCCATCTAAGCTGCTTTATGTTGTTCTGCTGCAATTTTCTGAGTTTAGTGTTTTAAGTGTGCATTGTTATTTTGGTCTTGATATTTTGAGTGAAATTAGTAATAAGTAAAGAGGGGGAATTGAGTTGTTCTTGGAGCAGATATTCAGCTAGATTGAGGAATTAAGAGCAAGGAATCCAGTTGAACTATTGGAGCATAGCATTAATAGGCATGCTAATCTCTTCTCCATTATGCATTTTATGTTTGAAAAGATTATATGTCCTTGATTGTTTGTTTGGAAATAAGTTTGGGTTGCTTTTCTTTATCGAATTGGATATTTTCTTATATATTCAATGAGAGGTATATATCTAGTATGGGAAATATTATTATGTATTGAATGTATGAATAATCTTCATAGTATAGATTAATATCTATATTGGAATTATGAACTATATTAAGTTAAGTATGAATAGTTATTGCTACATTATGAAAGGTTAAGTTATGGAAACTATGTATTACAACTTGTATTACTTTGGTAGAAGTGTCCTAGTAAACTTGGAATTGTTAAGTGGGGTTAATCCTAGGATTAGTTGATCCATGGGTAAGGGAGTAACCTTTGTATAGAGAATGATGTCATACCAAATTGAGCTAGGAATATGGGTGGACATGTGACGTCCATTCCGAATTAGGGGTGATGAATACTTTGGCCAAAGTAGTGTAAGTAGCCATTGTTTACACTATCAGTTCATTGTGATCCAAGTTTACATACTAGGTAGGGATAATCATACTTATAGGTTGGAGCCACAGTATGACTATTGTAGTTATGTAGGACACAACATCATGCTTAGAATAGGCTAATCTTTGAGGTTACCATACGAATCCCTTCATCGAAGGATATGGCTGTTTACCAGTTTGGTAAATGTGGGGGACCACAGTTAGTCTGTGGTTGGCAGAAAAGCGCTTGAGTGATGCTTCTCCTTGTGTAGTTGGGGGCCAGGATTTGAAGAAGGACATCGGAACTATTTGTATCACTACTTTCATTTTAGCTCTTTGAAACTTGCTTGTAACTTTCTTATGGAATTTTGTAAATGAAAAATATTCAATACTTGTAATGTTGAAATGTAATTTGAGTATGCAATGGTAAAGTTTGAAATATGTTTCAAATGTGCATCATATCATTTTTAAAGAAAGAAAAATTTTATTGCTCATATTGTTGGTATCATGAACTATTTACTTTTGGGTTAAATTTAGTAAAATTTATTGGTAGAACTCTAGGCATGTTACAATCTTCATCTCCATGAGGGCTTCACCTCTAAGGTGACATCACTTTGTGTTTCAATCATTTCATTTCATCATTGGATTTGGCCTCTACCCTTCTTGGGCATTCACTCTATCTAACAATGGTGTTGAAAGACTTGAATGTTCTGCTAGGGCTTGACTGAGGCAAGCTCCTAAACACCACAACCCCCAAACCCCTCTCTTTGTGATTGTAGGTTATAGGTGCGGGAGTTGGAAAAGTGCAGGTGTAGAGAAGCAGTTTGAAGGATAAAGATTTAGGATCTGGAAGAAACTTGCTGATATTCCTCCCTACTGAACTAGGTTGTCTGCCCCGTAGTCTTCCCGATAGGCTTGACCCTGAACTCAGGAGCTGGATACAGTTTGACACATCTCTCTGCTCCAGATCTACAGAAAAACAACCCTATTGGAATTGGGTGCCCGCCCTGTAGTTTGCAAAATTTATTTTTCTAAAAACTCAACTTCTAGTATGTTTCTGATCTTCCCTGAGTATCTTCCTATATAGTTTTCTATAGCATTCTATATGTTTGTACCCAATTGCATTATAATTAGGGTTTAAGGCTTATTCGATTTAGGGTTTGACAAATATCTCAATCTAATCTATCTTTCCAAATCATTCTTGAGCACATAAACCTGTAGTTGAGTCCTCATTCATCTGTAGTGGCTTGGTTTAGTTTTGTCCTCAAATGTTATTGTGAAAGGAGGGTTTGATTTGATACACATTAACACTATCTATCATATTCCCACTTTTCATACATAACACAACCATACCCAAATTCTCAATTATGAGATTTGTACAAAATAGTGACTATCTATCTATGTGTGCCCACTTATATGTGTTTATACAGGTGGGCATTACAAGTTGTTGGAAAATGGGAGAGAGGACAAGGTAAAGTTGCAGTTATGTAGCTTTAAAATATTTTCAAATATGAAATTAATAGCATGTGTAAATTTAAAAATTACTTTCAATTTATATGTTAGAGTATTTCTCCAATTTAATCAATGTAGTAGAAGAAAATAGCTTGCAAGAAGAAGACAAGGATTTACGTGGAGATACCCCTAAGGAAAAAAAAACTCCACACCAAAGGTGTTTATGCTTGTATTAAATCTCTTATGAAAGATTACATTCAATACTAAAATCATTTGATTCCTTGATGCACTTCAAAGGCTTCTTCAATCTTCAAACTTGTAAAAACTTCAAAAAACTTCTTGCTTTTTTTTCTAAGTCTTTTTACAATCAACTCTCTCGAAAATGTATGGGGCTTTTTAATTAATATAAAAGCTTCTTTAATTCAAGAGCTTCTTAATTCGAAAGCTTGAAACTTAAATTATAATAAATTGTAATTGATAACATAGGAACCAATGCTCATGAAAAAACCAAGCACTCCAAATAGAAAAGACTGAAGTCAAACAAAGTCAAGCCTTCTGTTAATTGTCTGTCCTTGATGTGGGTGCCCAAGTTTGCTCAAGTAAACTTAGCCAACATCAAATACATTTTCAAATAAAAGTAACAACAGAAAGTCCTCAAATTAGGTGTCTAAGTTTGCCTAGTCTCTTTCTATTAACTGAAGCGATCAATAGACACCAATCTCATGCAAACAACATGCAAGATTGATGTCCCCAAAGTTATTCTGAATTACCTTGTTCTATACATGCAAGTGACATGTAAAATCTTGATTCAACATGCAATTGATACCCATTATCTGAAACACTGAGATGTACTATCCTGTAAGTTTCTGGAGTTGGAGTGTTCCACAAGTAATCTCTCAAAACTAACATGCAACAACATGCAAGATCATATAACTAACATACAACAACATGAAAGCACATGCAAGTGACATGCAAGCACATGCAAGTCCATAGAAGCAACATGCAACAACATGCAAGTAACATGCAACAACATGCAAGCACATGCAAATCCATAGGAGTGACATGCAACAACAGGCAAGTCCATAGAAGCAACATGCAATAACGTGCAAGCACATGCAAGTAACGTGCAACGACATGCAACAACATGCAAGCACATGCAAGTAACATGAAAAAACATGCAACAACATACAAGTAACATGCAAAAATATGCAAGCCCATGCAAGCTTTTATGAACTCATGCAAGCAATATATAATTCATGCATCTCTAGCACGTTAGTTAACTCCAACATTATATTCATGCAAGGTGTCTCAACATTATCCACTCATGTACATAAAAAAACACAACTCCAAGTCTAAATATAAGTCCCCATCAAAAGGGGATGCCTAAGTTTAACTCCCACTTACTAGGAGTTATCAAACTCTCAAAATAGACTTAGGAGAAGTCAACAAAGTCTTCATGGCCCCCACTCTAAAAATGGACACCCAAGTTTGAACCTATCAATTAGGAATTGTTTGCAAAAGTCAAAGTGATATAATTAATAAATAATTAATCTCTCAAAGTCCTTATGCATTGGGGAACACATTCCAAGAACTTTGGAGCCACATGAATTGGTTAGGATTGCAAGTTAATGGCAACTTATCCCAACACAAGTGGCATAGGTCTAGGATGGAAAGGAACTCTTAGAATTGATGAAAATGTTATAGTTCTTAATTATTCTTCTAGTGGATCAATTTGGTCAAGGAGAAGAGTAACAAGAACATTAAAGGCTTCTTCCTACATCTCTCTCACTAAGTTTAATCAGATTCCCAAGCACATCATATTGTAATTTTTATTATAGAAGTTACTTTGTGTTTTTGTTGTTGTTTTTAAATGTTTGGATGTTTTTGTTTGAAGTTGTTTGAATGTTCTCTACTTGTTTGATACTGGTATGGAAAATATGTGAGCTCTTTTGTTTATTTCTTGATTTTATGTTATTTTTGTGTTTTGAATAAATAAATCAAACTAATGAAAATAGAGTATATTGAATTTAATGAAGAAAATAAAATTAATTTAATCTATTTGCTTGAATTAATTAAATTGATCTAGTTTAACTTTAATACATGTAATTCTTTTCGTTTTTGTCTTGTTTGAATGAATAGAATATAACTAAATAAAATAAATGGTTAATTAAATACACTAAATTTATCAAATGACATTGATTAATTTGATGTAATAAATTAACTAAATAAAATTAATTAAATAGATGTAATTGGTTTTGTTGTTTCCTAAAACACATAAGCATTTAATCTACTTTTCTAGAAATGAAGATGCAAAAATTAAACCTGCTATTTCAATACTTTTCAATAGAAGAAGTAATAGACAAACATGAAGTTTTTTCAATAGTTAATCTTTTCCACAGAAGAAGACATTTTTCAATTTCAAGAAATAAAAAAAAATTACTTCTTCCAAACGTATAAAGAAGATGGTTTCTAATTCAAGCTTCACAATGATTCTTTTTATCTTGATGACTTTCTATTAATTGTTTCTAAAGTCTGTTTTTGAAGGACCTTAGTTTCCACTCCCTAGAATTTACCTTTGATGACGTTAGAAATGAAGGTTAGCAACTATCAATGCAAAACTGATTACAACTATTATATAGATATTTAACTGTGCAGATCCAAAATGGAGATGGTATGAAATCAACACAAAGAAACAATGAAATAGAAAATCAAACACATAACACAGTATTTACATGGAGAAACCCTTTCGAGAAAAACCTCCACACAAGAAGAGATGCACTAGTCTGTATTAACTTTAATAGAGTTTACAATACAACACTCACAATCTCCTCTTCAATCTGCAATCCTGCAGTGCCTATAATACACACTCATAACTGTAATACAATATCCTCTTAAAAGAGTGTTGCCTTCTAGGGCAAAAAACCCTAACATAACCTCAACCGTCAGATTTGTGACCTAATGATGAACGGTCCAGATTGACTATAAAATTACTGTATTTTACAAGGTAATTTTCTAGCCCCCTTGGATCCTCCAGTGACAGTAGTGGGAGGCAAGCCCCCTGTCGAGTATAAGGATCCAAAGTGCAATTGAAACAAGATCACTACTAGGTGAATACTTCATCCCTTATGAATGATTTACAAACAATATTAGGAGTAATTAAATACATAGGATTTACAAGGTTGATGGCACCTTGATCCTAACAAATAAATCTCGCAGTGCTTTTGAGAGGATGTTGTGGGTAAAAAGCTCTTGGGATTTAAGTTTTAAGGGAACCGTTTAGACATGTCTTCTTGATAAGTTACTACCTCTTATGATGTGGAGAATTAAATTAGATGATGAAACATATAGACAATGACAAGCTATGAAATAAACACATATCAATTACTTGTATTCTAACTTTCCTACATTATCAATTCTTATACCAACAAATAAATTTACACTAACACAAGCAATATTTTAACAAATAATATTCTCCTAATATATAGAACAATCAAACTAAATCTAAATAAAAATAATGAATCCACACATGTGGCAAAGTGTTTTAAGTACAAGGCTAGGTTGACAATGGTAATGTAGTCCTTAGCAGTTTAAATCCCTTCTTGCTTGATATTCCTTTTGTGGTTACCCGATTGTAGGTCAATTGAGCTAGTTTAGGAATATGATACAAAAAGGGATTGAGATGCTAGGACAAGGTTGATGCTAGTTTGAGAGGAGATAGTATGAAAGCTTGATAACAAAGGGCTTGGGAAAGCTTTTCATAGAGTGTGCTATATGGTTGGATGCTTTTAAAAAACTGGACCCTTCAAATAATTAAAACTACAAATTTTCTAAGCATACAATGACTATAGATTATTGACAACCAAAACATATCTAAATTCATCTAAAGTAGAGGAAGAACATAATGCAAACACACATTTTTTAAGCAATTTATGCATGTGAAGGAAAAGAATGAGTTTGTTGCTTTGTGCAAATTCATTGTTTTTTGAGTAATTGAGTCATCGTAGTGACTTTATGTGAAATGACAAACTCATTACTTTCCTTCACATAAATAAATTGATTTAAAAACTCAAGTTCCTATTGCTCTCTTCCTCCAATTTTGATCAATTTAGATCCATTTTTAGTGTCAATCATCCCCAATCATTGTATGATTATAAAATATATAGTTATAGTAATTTGAAGGGTCTATTTTTAAAAAATAATCTAGCCATAGGATAGACTCTGTGAAACAATTTTATGAGACCATTGTTATTTACCTTTCAAATAAAATCTTATCAAACTAGCATCAACCTTGTCCTAGTACCTCAATCCTTTTTGTCATCCCAATATTATCTCATGTTAGGAAAAGTGTAGTGCACCTTGCATAATATGTTAAATATTTTGTAAAAGTTGTGTTCCACCTTTCGATCAGACACCACATTTCGGGTTGCACATTTTTTTAGGCATTGGTTATATGTAAAATTTGGAAAATGCATTTAATGTATGTAGGTGGTTCACATGAAGACATGTTATCCTAAGCACAATAATTAATCAAGGTTCATTTCAAGATCTAGATAAAATCTTGGGCACTGACTATGGGAAATCCCACTTAGATGCATTAATTAGGAAACTTGGTAAATTTCCAAGTTGACCCTTGTCTATATTTAGAGCACTTAGGATGGATGAAATAGGATGTTAGTTTCATATGGCTAAATGCTACCAAAATTTCTCTAGGAAGTGAGTTAAAGATCTCTTTGAGAGAATTGGAAAATTCTTTTTTGTATTATGTTTTTAACTGTGAATACAAAAAAAGCGGTGTTATTTATTGGTGGGTTTTTTCCCTTCAAGGGTTCCCTGTGTTAAATATGTTGTCATGCGTAATTTCTCCATTAAATGCTTTGATTTTGTGTTTATATGCAAGTATTCTTCTATTTGGATTAGTATCTTTTCCTAAATTTGGTATTAGAGCAAATTTGTTAGCCTAGTTGATCCATGGGAAGAAGGGTATTTTCCACTTTTATTAATCTAGTTTTCTACGAAAGTATTTTGAATAGGTTAAATATTTTTTAGGCTTTAGAGAAATGACAAGTAGTCATAGAAAAATGGAGATCAATAAATTTAATGGCAAAAATTTTGAGCTCTAGAAAATCAAAGTTGAAGACTTGTTGGTAGAGCATGATCAATGGATTACAGTTGAAGTAACGAAAAGCTATATTCCTTGGGGTATGAGTCTAGATGACTGGGAAATATTAGATAGAAATGTTGTATTTATTTGTGTCTTCCAAATCCAATGATTTTTTAACATTTCTAGATAGAATACAACTAAAAAATTGTGGGATAAGTTAGGGGCTTTGTATCAAACTAAGTCTCTGGTAAACAAACTTTTCCTATGAAAAATTGTATTCTTTGAAAATGGTTGATGGAGATTTAGTGAATAAGCATTTGAATGAGTTTAACACCATTACTAGTTAATTGTTGTCAATATGAATGAGGAAGATCAATGCAATACTTTGCTTTATTCCTTGATAGATTCATGAGATGACCTTGTGGTGGCAATTGGTAGCTACACATCTTAGTTGACACTCAATAGTGTGCTTGGAGCATTGTTGCTTAAAGAAATGAGGCAAAAATCCATGCTCTGGTTGTTAGAGTTCATGAGAAAGAAAAAGGGCAAGAACAAGAAGGGAAGAAGGAGATCCATTTTTCCATTTAAGTTAAAGGTAAAATGTTCAAACTATGCTAAAATTGGCCATATAAAGAAAAATTGCAATGTGAAGAAAGCTAAAAATGAATTTGATGGTGATTATGAATCAAAGAACTCCAAGAGAATTCATTTGAGTTGCTTCGAACCCTACCTGTGACTACTGTCCTAAGCAACCGATGAAAGTTTTGAGGCCCAATTCCTCTCTAAAGGCCTCCGAAAATACAATTTATTGAGATGTACAAAATATCAAAAGACTAGATTTTTTATATTTTCCAATTTTTGCCTCACAGATGCCACCCAAATGCTCTTGGACGTTTGTCGGATCAATGCTTCCCCCTTAAGAGGCAATGGGCCCCATTGCATCTATGTTTTGCAACAATTGAGGAAACTATTTTTTAATTTGATCCTTGGTGAACCACTTGTCTTAATGAGGACACATACCTGCTTGAACCACACGGTAAAGAGGGATATGTTGCCTCTTTAGTGTCTTGACCAAAACATCAGTGATTTGATTGGTTGTGAGTGGAACATTGGTTTCTGAATTTAATTCTATACTACTGTTCTGTTCTACCACTTCTGAGGTATCCAATAATGGTGGAAAATATGGACACAACAACTCAACATTGAAAACATGGTGCAATCCAAGAAAAGATGGCAAATTGAGCTCAAAAGCATTCTCATCTATCTGCTTAGTGATGCCATATGGCCCATATCGGAAGGGACAAAGTTTCCTATGTCGCCCTTGAAGTGTCTTTATTTGAAGGGGGAGCCATACTTTATCTCCAACATGATATTGATGAGGTGTGTGATGTTGATCATGCTTGTCCTTGTAATTCTGATTATTGTGTTGCAGTATCTCTTGAACTTGTTGTAGCATTCAGTGGATCTTCTCAACAAACTTGGATGCCTTATCTACTTCCTTCTCAACAGGTGGTGATGGATCACCCAACATGGCTGGTATTGCTACATTAATTAGAGCCAATGGTTGATACCCAAGACAAGCTTCAAATGGGATATGTCATATGGAAACTGTTGACCTATTTTGCCTCTGCCTAGAACCAAATATTTCACCTTGTATTTTCCTTGAGAATCTTTTAGAAATGCATGTACAAGGTGTAAATTCTTTAAATACTCATGCATGCCTTGTCAAAAATCCAAAGATCTTGCATATAAAGGAATCCTTGCAGAAAACCCCCCCCAAAAAACCCCAGAAATCTTTTGTTTTCAAGTACTTTCTATCGCTGGGATTTTCTCATTTCTATAGCTTGTATTTGTATGTATTTTTGAATGTACATTTGCATATACATTCGCCTTTGTACATACAAAGGAATATGCAAAGGATATATATAAGGCAAAATGTACATTGGCGGGCTTGCAAAATCTCTATCGACCTTAGAAAATGATGAAAAAAGTGAGTTTTATGCATTTCTAAATGTATATCAGGCTTAGGAGGGTGCATGTACAAGGAGGAATCTTTTGCAGATTCCTAGGATATTCCCGGTTTGTATATCTGGTTGCAAGGAGATACATACAAGAAAAATTATACAAAGTAGGAGATACATTACAGGAATATTCCCTCAATGTATATCAGGTTTCAAATGCATATTATGTTGTATGTTTGCACATGCAACGAAAAGATACAAGGTTTGACATACAAGTGCATCCGCTACAGTGGAATGTACATTCAGCCTTGTATGTTTCTTTGTATATTTCGCTTTGTATGTTTTGCATATACAATCGAAACATACAGAGAAACATACAAGGCCGAATGTACAAGAGGTGGCGCCCGCGCACATACAAGGCTGATTGTATGTTCGAAGATACAAGTGATCATGAACAGTAGAATGTATATTTTGCTTGTATGTTTTCACATACAAGCCAATATACAAAGAAAAGATACAAGGGTTGCATGCAAGGTGGACTTGAATCGAAGATCAAATTCAGCATTTCAGGTCTCGAGTCCGCCTTATATATGTATAAGTGTTTTGTATATTTGAACATGCAGGGAAATATACAAAGAAAGTGATACAAGCTGGATCTGACCTAGCAGTCAAAGCAGTTGATAAATTTTTGGGGTTCGTGGCTTGTATATTTGGCGCTTGTAAATCATGCGATATACAAGCAAACATACAAAGGAGGTATACAAGCCAGATTTCAACATCTTTTCAGGCTATTTCATAAAATTTGAAGTCCGCGACTTGCATGTATAATTGTGCTTGTATATTGTAATATGCAAAGGGCAGATATAGTTTTCAGCGATGCTCCTTGAACCAGCTCAGCAATGAATCAGGCAGTGCCACGTGGCGGCAGACATACATGCAAGTTAACATACAAATGTTGGGGCCCGCATATACAAAAGGAAATTGTATGCATATACAATTTCAAAATTCAAAGGGCATATTTAAGTCCGATATACAAGGCGCCATGCATATACAAAGGAGTTGCAGAGAAGTTTTTGGATGCCGATTCAGGCGGCAAATGCAAGCGATATATACACAGATGCAAAGCTATATATACAGGCGGTTGACCAAAACTTTGACCGCCTGTATCTCCTCCGTCCTGGCAAATTTTGACATACTGTAAAAGGCAAAGTTGCATATTTTGGTCCCCTCTTTCATTTGGTAGGGTTTTTAGGAGTTTTTGTCACCTTTCCATTTTCAGATCTGGCTTTGCATATTTTGAGCAACCGAACATTTCAGCGACCATTTTTTGAGCAAATAGAGATATTTCTTGCATTCATTGTTGCACAAAGATGAAGCAGCTCGGATTGATGGTAAAATTATTTCTCCACCGTCTTGCTTCAAATATTTTGATGTATGCATTGCTGAGGATCGACGACGAAGGAGCCGTATTAAAGATTAAAGAATATCTTCTAGCTGCCTAGTGCCAAATATTCGACGCCATAACTTCTGCAGCTGGGCAGTCGTTCATGTAGATATTTTTCTGTTCCAGCTCTTAAAGCAAAATTTGAAACCGACTAAGAATGTAAAAATGATATATATACATGTAAAACAGATGTATTAATTATTGCTTGTTCTTCTGGGCTATTCTTTGTAATGGTTACTTGTCCTCTATAATGAAAAGCGGGTATTTTTGCCTCTCTCTTATTATTTGTTTGTACCGTGTCTGCTCTTCTGGACCTCTCTAAAATTAATATGAGTCTGTGTAAGCCTTTCCAGCTATGAGATTATTACTGTGTCTATTCAGTTGCAGCCAAACGCATTTAAATATGGTGTATCACTTAGTTTATTTCAGCATTCCTTCTTCCCCTTTTCCCAGCAAGCATTAGCACTAGGTTTAGATAAATTTCTCTGAGCACTAGGCTTAGAGAGAGGAAGCCGGCCTTCTCCAGAGGTTTGATTTCATTTCACAAGGTCCCACACTTCGAGATCATTCCCATGTTACTCCAGATTGCTAAAGTTTCACAACCACAGCAAAGGGTGCAAATCTCGGTGATAACAACTTTGGCACACCCGGTGGGACAAGTTCAATGAACTTCTCATCAAGATACTAAGAGATTTGGTGTTTCTCCTAGTATTACCAGCCTTTGGAGGTGATACAAACAACACCATGGCGACTCTACTGAACGAATTAGCTGGATTCAGCAGCCCAAGTACCTAAACAATTTTTAAAGATCAAGATTTTGGTAGTTTTCCTGGACTATTCAGCTTCAAGAAGCATTGCAATCACCTGGCGACTCCCTTTTTGGTATGTATCAAGTCTTTTCTGGGTTGCAGACCTATTTTGCTCTAATTCTGACATATTTATGAATATCCAGCATTTAGATGCTATAAGATGTCAGAATTTTATGGGAATTATGGTTATTTCCCTACCCCTAGTCCAAATACAGGCTATTGGCCCCCATATCAGCAATACCAGGCCCCAAATGTCTCTGATTTTATGCCATACAACCTTACCGCTGCAGAATATCAGCATCCTTATGGTGCTTACCTTCCTCCTACCCCTAATGTTACCACTGAGAATGTTGATGCTTTTAATGAGCTCATGGAAGGTTTTCTAAAGCTTGATGAAAACTTAGATAAGGCCAAAAGAGCAGCAGGGTACAGTCGGCCTAAGTGGTTTTATGACCTCAGCATCATAAGCATGTATGGTCTCAAGAAGCTGTCTCTAGATCTAAATAGGGAGGCTGGTGAATTTATAGAAATGTTAACATGTGACCAGCAACAAGAAGCACAAGAAGATGTTTTTCAAGAAAACCTTGCTATAAAGATGACACCTGCTCAGCCTGCTACTGAAGAAGTCCCAAATTTTAAAATTCCAAGTTTTAGGCAGCCCTTCCAAATTCTCTTATCAGATGGACCCAGCATGGACGGTTATGATGAGACTGCTAATTTAAAGGAGCATGTGTTTACAATTCCAAATTTGAACCAATCGCTTTCTTCTGCACATGTTCAGCCTACAGAGCAACCTAGACTCCACAAGTTTCCAAGCTTCAACGCCTATATCCCTTCACAAGTCCTTGTTCCTACGCAAACTCAAATTATCACTCCCCAGGAACAAATTTGTCCAGAACCCTCTCCCCTCCAAGAAATTCAAGAAGTTATTCAGGCGTTTTTCCCTGATACTACTTCAGTCAAAATGGGTGGGCAAGTTGTCTACCAAGATATTTGGAAAGATGAGTCAAAAGAGGAGGTGGAAGACGATAAAACTAATGAGGAGCAGTTTGTTCCTACACTCACAAAGATAAAATTATTTGAATCTATCACACCTGTGAGTAATGTTAACCCAAATAAGGGATTGAGTCCTCTAAACTTTAATTCTTTCGAAGCCTTTTCTCATGCGTCTAATCAAGCAAACAAGGTTGAAATGCAAAGAGTGCATGGGGAAAGCCTTCAGCTGCAGAGACAAATTAACCAAAATTCAGAAGAGCTGCAGTCAAAGGATGGAGGCATAGGGAAACAAGTTGTTAAGGTCACTTCAGAGATGGATGATGCTACCCTACTTCATGAGCTACCTGATTATGTTGAAGATGAAGAACATGTGCAGCTGGTTGTGAATAGGCAGCAACAAGAGAACAATGAAAGTAGTGACCACTTGTTATGCATAAAGGCCCAGCACGGCAGTGAGTTTCCAGCTCTTGAAGACTTGGAGGAAGCTCTTTTCTAGGATGAGTGCGCTATGGTGGAGGCTATTGCTAAATTTGCTCATAAAGTAGATGATGCTGCCTTGGATGAATTCCCCAACCACTTTGAAAGGGATGAGGGAGGCAGTGAGCATGATTGTGAGTTGCTGGCATGTGAAAAAGGACAGGGATATCAACTTCTTGATGGTTCTAAGCCTAAGTTAGAATATCATGAGCATTTTGTTCATAAGGTGGGGGCAGCCATATTTGTAGTAAAATCTCAAGAGCTAAGGTATTCAGACCAACAAGAAGAGGAAGAATGCAACCATGATGACATTATATCGACCTTCTTGGTTTCTTTGAAGGAAGAAGAAGAAAACCATGAGGTCTCAAGTCAGTTGTTTCACACACAAGAGCAACATGAGAGAAAGGTTGAGGTCACCATCATACCAAATGAAGAGCAAGAAGAGAAAGAATCAGAGCAGAGACATGAAATCAGTCATCATGATTTGCATGTAATTTCAAAGGGATGCCCAATCAGGCATCTAGCCCAGCTGAAGATACATCAAGAGGAGTCACCACTTGTCATGCTTACCTCTAAGCATGAAGTTGAGCATCAAAATGAGTGGGATCAACCCATTTATTCACCACAAGTTAGCAACATCAGCAATTAGTCTAGGTGGATAGGTGAGTTTATCTCCACTTTGAAGGGGGTGTTTTGTCAATTTGTCATATGTACATTTCACCCTTACCTCTTTTTAGCTGCCCACATGAATGGGAAACATTGTAAAATGTTAAGAAAGGGAAGTTACTTCTAAGAACCAGTTAATGGATTTGTTTAAGGTCACGTCTGACTGGTTAGTTTAGGACTAGAGTAGGTTTCATTTCTGTTTTAGTTTTCCCTTCCCATAAGTGCTTTTGCACAGGCTGCAGTGTCATTAGGAGAATGCAGGCCCTTTCCCCTTTTTGTATTTTGGAGGCAATTTCTAGTTTTCCAACAGGTTTTAGACTGGACCCCATGCCCAATGGATTCAATAAAGCCATTGATCTTATGTTTAGCGGGCAAACATCCCATAGAAGTCGCCAAATTATTGACCTGTTTTGCCTCTGCCTAGAACCAAATATTTCACCTTGTATTTTTCTTGAGAATTTTTTAGAAATGCATGTACAAGGTGTAAATTCTTTAAATACTCATGCATGCCTTGTCAAAAATCCCAAGATCTTGCCTATAAAGGAATCCTTGCAGAAAACCCCCCAAAAAAAACCCCAAAAATCTTTTGTTTTCAAGTGCTTTCTATCGCTGGGATTTTCTCATTTCTATAGCTTGTATTTGTATGTATTTTTGAATGTACATTTGCATATACATTCGCTTTTGTACATACAAAGGAATATGCAAAGGATATATACAAGGCAAAATGTACATTGGCGGGCTTGCAAAATCTCTATCGGCCTTAGAAAATGATGAAAAAAGTGAGTTTTATGCATTTCTGAATGTATATTGGGCTTAGGAGGGTGCATGTACAAGGAGGAATCTTTCGCAGATTCTCGAGATATTCCCGATTTGTATATCTGGTTGCAAGGAGATAAATACAAGGAAAATTATACAAAGTAGGAGATATATTACAGGAATATTCCTGCAATGTATATCAGGTTTCAAATGCATATTATGTTGTATGTTTGCACATGCAACGAAAAGATACAAGATTTGACATACAAGTGCATCCGCTACAGTGGAATGTACATTCGGCCTTGTATGTTTCTTTGTATATTTCACTTTGTATGTTTTGCACATACAATCGAAACATACAAGGCCGAACGTACAAGAGGTGACGCCCGCGCACATACAAGGCTGATTGTATGTTCGAAGATACAAGTGAGCATGAACAGTAGAATGTATATTTCGCTTGTATGTTTTCACATACAAGCTGATAGACAAATAAAAGATACAAGGGTTGCATGCAAGGCGGACTTGAATCAAAGATCAAATTCAGCGTTTCAAGTCTCGGGTCCGCCTTATATATGTATAAGTGTTTTGTATATTTGAACATGCAGGGAAATATACAAAGAAAGTTATACACGCCGGATCTAACCCAGCAGTCAAAGCAGTTGATAAATTTTTGGGGTCCGTGGCTTGTATATTTGGCGCTTGTATATCATGCGATATACAAGCAAACATACAAATGAGGTATACAAACCAGATTTCAACGTCTTTTCAAGCTATTTCATAAAATTTGAAGTCTGCGGCTTGCATGTACAATTTTGCTTGTATATTGCAATATGCAAAGGGCAGATACAGTTTTCAGCGATGCTCCTTGAACCAACTCAGCAACGAATCAGGCGGTGCCATGTGGCGGCAGACATACATGCAAGTTAACATACAAATGTTGGGGCTCGCATATACAAAAGGAAATTGTATGCATATATAATTTCAAAATTCAAAGGGCATATTCAAGTCCGATATACAAGGCGCCATGCATATAAAAAGGAGTTGCAGAGAAGTTTTTGGATGCCGATTCATGCGGCAAATGCAAGCAATATATACACAGATGCAAAGCGATATATACAGGCGGTTGACCAAAACTTTGACCGCCTGTATCACCTCCGTCCTAGCAAATTTTGACATGTTGTAAAACACAAAGTTGCATATTTTGGTCCCCTCTTTCATTTGGCAGGGTTTTCAGGAGTTTTTGTCACCTTTCCATTTTCAGATCTGGCTTTGCATATTTTGAGCGACTAGATGTTTCAGCGACCATTTTTTGAGCAGATAGAGATATTTCTTGCATTCATTGCTGCACAAAGATGAAACATCTCACATTGATGGTAAAAAAATATTTCTCCACCGTCTGCTTAAGATATTTTGATGTATGCATTGCTGAGGATCGACGACGAAGCAGCCGTATTAAAGATTAAAGAATATCTTCTAGCTGCCCAGTGCCAGATATTCCAAGCCATAACTTCTGCAGCTGCGCAGCCATTCATGTAGATATTTTTCTATTCCAGCTCTTAAAGCAAATTTTGTAACTGACTAAGAATGTAAAAATGATATATACATGTAAAATAGATGTATTAGTTGTTGGTTGTTCTTCTGGGCTATTCTTTGTAATGGTTACTTGGCCTCTATAATGAAAAGCTAGTATTTTTGCCTCTCTCTTATTATTTGTTTGTACTATGTCTGCTCTTCTAGACCTCTCTAAAATTAATATGAGTCTGTGTAAGCCTTTCCAGCTATGAGATTATTACTATGTCTATTCAGTTGCAGCCAAACCCGTTTAAATCTGGTGTATCACTTAGTTTATTTCAGCATTTCTTTTCAGTATTCCTTCTTCCCCTTTTCTCAGCAAGTATTAGCACTAGGTTTAGATGAATTTATCTGAGCACTAGGCTTAGAGAGAGGAAGCCGGCCTTCTCTGGAGGTTTGATCTCATTTTGCAAGGTCCCACACTTTGAGATCATTCCCATGTTACTCCAGATTGCTGAAATTTCACAACCGTAGCAAAGGGTGCAAATCTGGGTGATAACAACTTTGGCACGCCCGGTGGGACAAGTTTGATGAACTTCTCATCAAGATACTAAGAGATTTGGTGTTTCTCCTAGTATTACCAGCCTTTGGAAGCGATACAAACAACACCATGGCGACTCTACTGAACGAATCAGCTGGATTCAGTAGCCCAAGTACCTAAACAATTTTTAAAGATCAGGATTTTGGTGGTTTTCCTGCCTATTCAGCTTCAAGAAGCATTGTAATCACTTGGTGACTCCCTTTTTGGTATGTATCCAGTCTTTTCTGGGTTGCAGACCTATTTTGCTCTAATTCTGACATATTTATGAATATCCAGCATTTAGATGCTATAAGATGTCAGAATTTTAGGGGAATTATGGTTATTTCTCTACCCCTAGTCCAAATACAGGCTATTAGCCCCCATATCAGCAATACCAAGCCCCAAATGCCTCTGATTTTATGCCATACAGCCCTGCCGCTGCAAAATATCAGTATCCTCATGGTGCTTACCTTCCTCCTACCCCTAATGTTACCCCTGAGAATGTTGATGCTTTCAATGAGCTCATGGAAGGTTTTTAAAGCTTAACGAAAATTTAGATAAGGCCAAAAGAGCATCAGGGTACAGTTGGCCTCAACGGTTTTATGACCTTAGCATCATAAGCATGTATGGTCTCAAGACGCTGTCTCTAGATCTGAATAGGGAGGCTGATGAATTTATAGAAATGTTAACATGTGACCAGCAGCGAGAAGCACAAGAAGAGGTTTTTCAAGAAAACCTTGCTATAAGGACGACACCTGCTCAGCCTGCTGCTGAAGAAGTCCCAAATTTTAAAATTCTAAGTTTCAGGCAGCCCTTTCAAATCCCCTTATCAAATGGACCCAGCATGGACGGTTATGATGAGACTGTTAAGTTAAAGGAGCATGTGTTTACAATTCCAAATTTGAACCAATCGCTTTCTTCTGCACATGTTCAGCCTACAGAGCAACCTAGACTCCACAAGTTTCCAGGCTTCAGCACCTATATCCCTTCACAAGTCCTTGTTCCTATGCAAACTCAAATTATCACTCCCCAAGAAAAAATTTGTGCAGAACCCTCTCCCCTCCAAGAAATTCAAGAAGTTATTCAGGCTTTTTTCTCTGATATTACTTCAGTCAAAATGGGTGGGCAAGTTGTCTACCAAGATATTTGGAAAGATGAGCCAAAAGAGGAGGTGGAAGACGATAAAACTAATGAGGAGCAGTTTGTTCCTACACTCACAAAGATAAAATTATTTGAATCTATCACACCTGTGAGTAATGTTAACCCAAATAAAGGATTGAGTCCTCTAAACTTTAATTCTTTCGAAGCCTTTTCTCATTTGTCTGATCAAGCAAACAAGGTTGAAATGCAAAGAGTGCATGGGGAAAGCCTTCAGCTGTAGAGACAAATTAACCAAAATTCAGAAGAGCTGCAGTCAAAGAATGGAGGCATAGGGAAACAAGTTGTTAAGGTCACTTCAGAGATGGATGATGCTGCCCTACTTCATGAGCTACCTGATTATGTTGAAGATGAAGAACATGTGCAGTTAGTTGTGAATAGGCAGCAACAAGAGAACAATGAAAGTAGTGACCACTTGTTATGCATAAAGGCCCAGCACGGCAGTGAGTTTCCAGCTCTCGAAGACTTGGAGGAAGCTCTTTTCTAGGATGAGTGCACTATGGTGGAGGCTATTGCTGAATTTGCTCATAAAGCAAATGATACTGCCTTGTTGGATGAATTCCCCAACCACTTTGAAAGGGATGAGGGAGGTAGTGAGTATGATTGTGAGTTGTTGGCATGTGAAAAAGGACAGGGATATCAGCTTCTTGATGGGGAGGTCTTCTCTTTTGAACATGTGCATGACTCATTTTCTGAGCCTAAGTTAGAATATCATGAGCATTTTGTTCATAAGGTGGAGGCAGCCATATTTGTAGTAAAATCTCAAGAGCTAAGGTATTCAGACCAACAAGAAGAGGAAGAATGCAGCCAGGATGACATTATATCAACCTTCTTGGTTTCTTTGAAGGAAGAAGAAGAAAACCATGAGGTCTCAAGTGAGTTGTTTCACACAAGAGCAACATGAGAGAAAGGTTGAGGTCACCATCATACCAAATGAAGAGCAAGAAAAGAAAGAATCGGAGCAGAGACATGAACTCAGTCATCATAATTTGCATGTCATTTCAAGGGGATGCCCAATCAGGCATCTAGCCCAGCTGAAGATACATCAAGAGGAGTCACCACTTGTCATGCTTACCTCTAAGCATGAAGTTGAGCATCAAAATGAGTGGGATCAACCCATTTATTCACCACAAGTTAGCAACATCAGCAATCAGTCAAGGTGGATAGGTGAGTGTATCTCCACTTTGAAGGGGGTGTTTTGTCAATTTGTCATATGTACATTTCCCCTTACCTCTTTTTAACTGCCCACATGAATGGGAAACATTGTAAAATGTTAAGAAAGGGCAGTTACTTTCAAGAACCAGTTAATGGCTTTGTTTAAGGTCACGTCTGACTGGTTAGTTTAGGACTAGAGTAGGTTTCATTTCTGTTTTAGTTTTCCCTTCCCATAAGTGCTTCTACACAGGCTGCAGTGTCATTAGGAGAATGCAGGCCCTTTCCCCTTTTTGTATTTTGGAGGCAATTGCTAGTTTTCCAATAGGTTTTAGACTGGACCCCATGCCCAAGGCCACTGATCTTATGTTTAGCAGGCAAACATCCCATAGAAGTCACCAAATTGTTGACCTATTTTGCCTCTGTCCAGGAACCAAATATTTCACCTTGTATTTTCCTTGAGAATCTTTTAGAAATGATTGTACAAGGTGTAAATTCTTTAAATACTCATGTATGCCTTGTCAAAAATCCCAAGATCTTGTCTATAAATGAATCCTTGCAAAAAACCCCCAAAAAAAACCCCATAAATCTTTTGTTTTCAAGTGCTTTCTATCACTGGTATTTTCTCATTTCTATAGCTTGTATTTGTATGTATTTCTGAATGTACATTTGCATAAACATTCGCCTTTGTACATACAAAAGAATATGCAAAGGATATATATAAGGCAAAATGTATATTGGCGGGCTTGCAAAATCTCTATCGGCTTTAGAAAATGAAGAAAAAAGTGAGTTTTATGCATTTCTGAATGTATATCGGGCTTAGGAGGATGCATGTACAAGGAGGAATCTTTCGCAAATTCCTGGGATATACCTAGTTTGTATATCTGGTTGCAAGGAGATACATACAAGGAAAATTATACAAAGCAGGAGATACATTACAGGAATATTCCCTCAATGTATATTAGGTTTCAAATGCATATTATGTTGTATGTTTGCATATGCAACGAAAAGATACAAGGTTTGACATACAAGTGCATCCGCTACAGTGAAATGTACATTCAACCTTGTATGTTTCTTTGTATATTTCACTTTGTATGTTTTGCACATACAAGCGAAACATACAGAGAAACATACAAGGCCGAATGTATAAGAGGTGGTGCCCGCGCACATACAAGGCCGATTGTATGTTCGAAGATACAAGTGAGCATGAACAGTAGAATGTATATTTCGCTTGTATGTTTTCACATACAAGCCAATATACAATGAAAAGATACAAGGGTTGCATGCAAGGTGGATTTGAATCGAAGATCAAATTCAACGTTTCAGGTCTCGGGTCCGCCTTATATATGTATAAGTGTTTTGTATATTTGAACATGCAGGGAAATATACAAAGAAAGTGATACAAGCCGGATCCGACTCAGTAGTCAAAGCAGTTGATAAATTTTTGGGGTCCGTCGCTTGTATATTTGGTGCTTGTATATCATGCGATATACAAGCAAACATACAAAGGAGGTATACAAGCCAGATTTCAACGTCTTTTCAATCTATTTCATAAAATTTGAAGTCTGCGGCTTGCATGTACAATTGTGCTTGTATATTGCAATATGCAAAGGGCATATAGAGTTTTCAGCGATGCTCCTTGAACCAGCTCAGCAACGAATCAGGCGGTGCCACGTGGTGGCAGACATACATGCAAATTAACATACAAATGTTGGGGCCCACATATACAAAAGGAAATTGTATGCATATATAATTTCAAAATTCAAAGGCCATATTCAAGTCCGATATACAAAGTGCCATGCATATACAGAGGAGTTGCAAAGAAGTTTTTCGATGCCGATTCAGGAGGCAAATGCAAGCGATATATACATAGATGCAAAGTGATATATTTAGGCGGTTGACCAAAACTTTGACTGCCTGTATCTCCTCTGTCCTGGCGAATTTTGGCATGCTGTAAAAGGCAAAGTTGCATATTTTGGTCCCCTCTTTCATTTGGCAGGGTTTTCAGGAGTTTTTGTCACCTTTCCATTTTCAGATATGGCTTTGCATATTTTGAGCGACCGGACATTTCAGCGACCATTTTTTGAGCAGATAGAGATATTTCTTGCATTCATTGCTGCACAAAGATGAAGCAGCTCACATTGATGGTAAAAGATATTTCTCCACCGTCCTGCTTTAGATATTTTGATGTATGCATTGCTGATGATCGACGACGAAGCAGCCGTATTAAAGATTAAAGAATATCTTCTAGCTGCCCAGTGCCAGATATTCCACGCCATAACTTCTGCAGCTGGGCTGTCATTCATGTAGATATTTTTCTGTTCCACGCTTAAAGCAAAATTTGTAACCGACTGAGAATGTAAAATGATATATATACATGTAAAACAGATGTATTAGTTGTTGGTTGTTCTTCTGGGCTATTCTTTGTAATGGTTACTTGGCCTCTATAATGAAAAGCTGGTATTTTTGCCTCTCTTATTATTTGTTTGTACTGTGTCTGCTCTTCTGGACCTCTCTAAAATTAATACGAGTCTGTGTAAGCCTTCCCAGCTATGAGATTATTACTTTGTCTACTCAGTTGCAGCCAAACACATTTAAATCTGGTGTATCACTTAGTTTATTTCAACATTTCTTTTCAGCATTCCTTCTTCCCCTTTTCCCAGCAAGCATTAGCACTAGTTTCAGATGAATTTCTCTAAGCACTAGGCTTAGAGAGAGGAAGCCGGCCTTCTCCGGAGGTTTGATCTCATTTCATAAGGTCCCACACTTCGAGATCATTCCCATGTTACTGCAGATTGCTGAAGTTTCACAACCGCAGCAAAGTGTGAAATCTGGGTGATAACAGAAACATGCAAGGCATAGTTGTAGTTATGTTATACATATGGTAAACTCTCATTCCAAGTGTGAGGATGTTTTGAATGATACATCCATAAAATATGAATAATCATTCGATTCACCACCTTAGTTTGCCTGTTCGTCTGTGGGTGGAATGCAGTAGACTTTGTTAGCTTGGTATTCATCATGTCCTAGAGTGATGTCCAAAAGTTACCAAGAAATCTACTGTCGCTGTCAGAAATGATATTATGTAGTAGAACAAAATGGACGCAAACATTTTCAAAAAAATCTTGGTAGTTTATTGTGCAAAGATCCCCTTCTTACAATATACCATGATGGCCATTTTTGAGAATCTATCTACCACCACATTACACAGTCATACCCATGTTTTGTAGAAGGTAGGCCAGACATGAAATCCATTGAAACTGATTGTCATGGTCTAGCAGGGATGGGAAGAGGTGTATACAGTCCTTTCTTACAATTGTCGGGCTTTGCAATGGCATAAGTTGTGCAAACTCATATTTACAAAGTGACATCATGTTGCAATTAGGGCAAACATAAATACTTCTCAAGTATAGCAATGGTTTTCTCCTTTCCAAAATGTCCTGCAACATAGCTGTAGTATGCATCCCTTATAATCTTTTGTCACTCCTTAGTTCGAACACATATGTGTCCCATGTGACATAGAATACCATCTTGCAAGTAGAAATCAAGGCCTTGTTTACCTTCTATTAGCCCATTGTAAATGTCAACAAAATCAACATCTACACCATATAATTGAGGCCATTTTGTTGTTCGGTGACCACAAGCATCCAATACCACTATTAAAGCTTGGTTGGAGGTATACTTAACCAATCTGCAACTTTATACTACTTCCCTTTGTGAGGCCCACCCTTGTGCGACAGGAATAGTGACACTAATAAACGTAATTGTATTACTTCACCTAGGCTTAGGGTTTGGTATTTAGTATTGAAACCCTAGCCTTGAGACGATACGGTGTTGTGGTGGATCTATTTATAAGGTAGTTGTGTTGATTTGAGAATGCGTAGGGGATGTATGCCTTAGCTCAAATTGATTGTATATCACTCGATTGTGCTTGAAAAGGATCCTTAGTGAAATTTATGTGAGGCCACCTTTGTTGCACCTCGTGATTCAACTTATTGGACTTGTTACATATGGATTTGTAGTTTGACACTAGATATTATTGGAAGATGTTGATCCCATACATTAGACTTTTGATGGCTTTATTTTATGTTTTGAGTAGATAGATGTGTGTTATTATTGATGATGTATCTATACATGAGTAGGTTGTATTATGCTTCTATGATGATGAATGTCTTGAATTACATGATGCAATTGAATTTATAGAATGAGATAATTTGAGTTGATGGACTAGTATATTGATTTACGATTTCATGATTAGGATTGTTTTGTTGAAAGTAAATTTGATTTGGGAATATAGTGAATTAACCATGAGTTATTGAAGTGACCTGATTGAAATGTATGAACTCGTATGACCTTGTGTGTGTGTAATTTGAATTGCTTTGGCTATGATATACATTGGACTATTGATGTGTGTGTTTAAGTGTGCAAGTTATTTCCATGGCCAATGGAAATCAGAGGTCTACTAAGTAACTCCTATATTTAACCAGTAATTCCAACCTAATCCCTAAGGTGGATTAAGGTTATTGTTGAAATTGGAATGGTTGTAATGTGTTTTATTTGTACACTTTGATTTACGAGTCTTCTAAGGTTGTCAAGTAGTGAGGTGGATGATGAGTTGTCATCCACATGTCCATTTTCATTCATGGGATTTTGGGGCATTTTAAAATGTGTTTTTAAATCTTTTTATTGATTTTTGTGTGGGTTTAGGGACCCTAGGTCAAGTACCTATGGTATAGGTACCTTTTGAGCTTCCAATCTTGGGCCTAGACCGAGATATGATCCCTCAAGTTGACCTTGGAAGAAGGGTGACGAGATTAGGTTTTGGGAAGAGGGATGGAGACTTGCCACCATCCCAATCCCAATCTCCTAAGGCCTTGATTTGATTTGGGTGGCTCACCTTAAGGTCTCACCTTTGCTGCCACTATGATTCCTAGCCCAGTGAAGTTGAACTAATATAAGTAGCCCAAGTGGAAAAGTCATGTGCTATAAGGGTATGCAGTACTCCTTAGTACTCTTATCAAAAGATAAGTTAATTGAAGTATCAAACAAGAAATTTATCAAAAGGTGGTACTTTTTAGTACTCCCATAATATCACTCAATTAGCTAGAGGATTCAAGCATCTCTATCGAGGCTATAGACGCTTGATTGATAGTGAGGTAATGTCCAGGTAGTTCATAAGGTGAGTGTCATTCACGTAACTTAATCCAAGAAAATTTGGATGATCTCAGTCTCCAAGGGATGGGAATAAATGCATTTGCACACACTTGGATCCTTGGAATGCCAACGGTTGTACTAAGTTTTTGACTTCTGATTCCTTGACCTCGTCGTCATGTTCACTTGGTTTGATAAGTGGGAAACTCAAAGTTTATGGGTTCGTGACTATCATTTATCTTAGAAATGCTCTAGAGCATTTTGTCAGTAGAGTCACCATTTGTTGTACCATGCACACATGCCCCATTTTGTCAAATGGGGACCTCCTCTTTTCTTTTTGAATTGAGTCTCAGTTTGTCTTCCTTATGATGATGAGAAAGTGAAGTAATGCTTAGGATGGAAGATTTCTTTCAATTATGGCATGTGTGGTGATTTGGGTGTACTCGGGGCTTACTTCTATTTTTCATGATGGATTTGCAAAGTCTTTGGATTATTTTTTGTGCATGAGAAGTTTGTCCTTTTGACTTTTGCACTAGTTTTAAGGACTACCGAACATAGCACTAAAAATTAGTCCTACAAGATGTGTCTGGTGACCCTTCCAAGTTCCGCCAGTGGTTGGCTAGGTGTTTTAGAGGAAAAGCAGGCTTTTTGCCCATTGGCAAATATTGCGTGGATTTATGTGGCTGTAGGACATGTCCGATGAAGTTTGTTCTCCCCGCATATCAGGTGGTCTTGCTTTTGCCCACTTTTGTCCCTAAGTGCTTTCCACTTTGTTGTTCCTGACAAAGGTATTTATGGCACTTTTGTCAGAGTTTAAAACCTTGAATTCCTTGTTGATTTTGTCATTTGCATTCAAACTTTCATTGCAAACCAGAGCTTTGGCAATTTTAGTTATTTGTACAACGATTTCTAGTGCGTTTGGGGTCCATTGCATCGATTGGAGATTTTTTAGTGTCGGCTTGAAGGTTTTCATTTACATTTTAATTTGAGTCAGGTTGGCCCTTCTTCCCCTTTCTTTGATTTATGACTACATTTGCTATTTATGCCATGTACGAATTCCACTTGAAATTGGGTAGAGGTTTGCTTTTGTTGGCTCATTGTGATAAATGGTACAAGTTATAAACCCTAGTTCTTTCATTTTTCATTGTCATGATATAGGGTTTGTGTGTTGAAATTCCACAAACTTGTAATTAGGGTTAAATCGATATATCCTTGACGAGTAGATTGGTTTAACGAAAATACCGCATCTAATGAGTCTTTTTAGAATCAAAACATTGTTTTCATTTAAATTGTTTAGGGAATGTACCATAGGCAGAAAAATAACGGTAGCGTGACTCTTTAACCTCACTGGATATGTCCATTAGGGACACAAAACCCCGCCTTGTTCCATAAAGTACTCTCAACCTATTTAAGTCCTTGGGAATTTCAATATAGGGTCCTTTGCGGTATTTGCAGGGAGTGCCAAACATATCCACTGAACCCCAAAACCTCTGCTATGTCCGATGAACCTCCCTTCGCCTGCCTCACTACTTTAGTATGTTTTGTGCAAGTTTTCTAGGATATCAGACTTGTCCAGTGAACCTCATTTCTCTTGCTTATCATGTGAGGTCCATTTTTCCCATTCATCCTGTGAACTACTTTTTCTTCGCCTCATTACCTAAGGCCCTAAAGTATGTCCTGCGTGAATTTCATAAAGTACCAGACTTGTCCGACAGGGGTCAAAATACCTGCTTGTCTAGTGGAGGCCGATCTTCCCACTAGTCCAGTGAATCCTGATTCACCTAATTAATCATGTAGAAGACATTTCATCCGCTATATCCTGCGGCAGCTAAAAGCTCTGCTTATCCTGCAGGGGCCAAAAGTCTCGTTGTATCCTATCTAGGGTAGGAAGCCTACCTCTAGTGCAAAATGATTAATGCATCCTTAATATACCTAAATCGTTCATTTCATGCTAAGTTCCTTTGCGTCATTTAGCTTATTTTCAAAGTTTTATTTGTAATGATTGATGTGGAATTGAAGGTTTTATGTTGCATGCTTACATCCGGTAGAAGGGCAAAGGCCCACTTTTTACTGCAGTAGGTGGGATTTTTACCATAATGGAAAATTGATGATAGGAATTTATGTAAAGGCTTTGTTTAATAATTTATGTAGAATTCCTAGGCAAATGAATAAGAATTAAGCATATGGAATTTTATTTAGTTAGGGTATTCATTAAGGTATTGTGTTGCAAGATAAATATCTGCAAGGGCTACAGTGATGAAGTACGAGTTCAAGGGGATCCCTCCTACTTCCAAAATCACCTCAGTATGGAACAACATAAGAGACATCGACTTGGGTCATATAGACCAAGATGACTTCAAGATGAGGGTTTTTGGGGACCATTCAACTGATTGGTCCAAGAGGATCAAAGAGAATGGCATTGCTCAAGCTACTGCCTTCACTACATCAATTTAATGTCCAGAACTAATTGTAGCATGTGTTGATAGATACCATCCTCCCACTAGGTCAGTAGTAACCCAAGATAGGAGAGCGATTGCAAGCTTCACCATGGAAGCTCTTATAGAGGCATTCGACATTCCTGTCTACCCCACCTTGACAGTGGTCACAAAAGATCATAACTAAAACTTGTATGATCAGGGGCCAAAGGCCTGCAGGAGGATAATAAATGACACTTGGATGAAGAAGAAAAGGATAGTAATGTCCAAGGTCCCTCATATGCTATATAGGAGTGGCTTTAAGGATCAGGTAGGGGACTTAGTAACATTGTTGAGAAGGATCATGGGATTGCCTGCTGCTTCCACTTTTGAGTCATGGATGTTTGGCTACATTGAGGAAATCTTGAAGGGTAATAGGAAACTACATTGGGCCTGTATCATGAGTGATAATATTCATGAGGCATTCCTAGCCCTGGGAGAAACCAAGACCTTCCACTGGTCCTCTTATGTAGTGTATATGCTAGCCTAAAACTTTGCTTATCCAGGACTGTCACAACTGGGAGAAGTTGGTAATGTAGATGGGTAGTTGAAGGTATATGAATGTTGTCAAACTTTGTTATTAACCAATACATTGATGCAGAAAGGGCATGCACTCTACTTAATGGACCAACATATCATATATCAAGAAACCTACGAGTTATATAACGTGCTACATTTACATTGTCAAACTAGGGAATCATATTCTTCTTGGATGATGCCTGTATTGTGTAAAGTTTGTTCAACACCCAGAATACTGAGATGGGGGTGAATCAATATTCTATTAACCCTTTTACTTAATAAATCATCAATCTATTTACCACATTTGATAACAAAGCAAATTAAACACAGAAGAAGTAACCACAAGGCATCACACATAAACACCAAGTTTTTAATGTGGAAAACCCTAAATAGGGAAAAACCATGTTGAGTGTTATCTCATAATAATTATGTAATAACAATACCAAATTACAAAAAGGCTCACTACCTAAGGGCTCACTACCCAAAGAAATGCTCACTGCAAGAAAGGCTCATTGCCTGGAGAATGAAAGAAGAAAGAAGGATGGCTCACTGCCAGGTTGAACTACTCAGATTGCATCTACACATGCATGGTCACAGCTCCAATGAAGCACAAAAATACTATCTCAAAACTCTTCATCTTTGACTGCTTTGTTTCACTGCTCTGCTTTTGCATGGGAACAAGATCTCTCTTCAACCTTCACACCTCTCTCTCTCTCTCTCTCTCTCTCTCTCTCTCTCTCTCTCTCTCTCTCTCTCTCTCTCACACACACACACACACACACACACACACACACCCCTATACACATTCTCATCTCCAAACACTAAATTTGATCTCATATAAATATCTGCAACACTTAGAATCTTCATAATAGGTCGGCCTAATAAAGTGTAGCGTGTAGTCATACCTTAAGTAGCTTGTCAGCCAAATTCATTCACCAAAATTCACAATGGACCCAAAAAACACTTGAATCATATTCACATATGTCGGCCTTAACTATTCCACCACTTAGGCATAAGTTCTAAACAATAGAACTTACCGAATACAAATTAAACTTATCATGTCAGCCTCCAACACAGACTGCCATTGGTTCAGTTCATTTGTCAAAATGCAACTTTCACTATGGACCATAAGATAATTTCAAAATCATATATCAAAGACTCTTCACACATCCCCAAGATTACCTTTAGAACCACAAGGCATGATATCATCTTGCGGCAAAGTGTGGACCATTAGAACTCAGATCATGTCATAGTCAAACACTGTCAAACAATGTAGTGATACTCATTAGCTTATAACTATCTTTCTGATGGACTTTAGAACCTACAACTATGGATTTAGACACTTCATACAAGTGTTTACAACACCTCAAAACCTCATAATAAGATATGCAACACAGGAGGAATGCAGACCAAATCAACTAAGTGTTTTACTCTAAATAACATTGTGTTATGCTCTGCCAGACTTAGGCTATTTGAATATATGCTTCCGGTACTTATCAAGGGATAAAATCTTGGATATAAGATCACCTAAGGACTACAAACAACATACCAGAACTGCATGATCTGAATCTTCAACTGCAGACTAATGCCAGCTATTACATTGTCTCTTTGTCGTTGTCTCTTGTATACTACCAACACTTAGCTAAAAATGACTAAATCTTCTTCACCAAACTAAAATCTTTGTCCCAAATTTATTCCTTTTCTTGTTGCCATCAATGACAACACCTTCAAACATCATGCTCAATCATTCATCATCATACCAGCAGTGTCTCTCTCTTAATGATGTTTGCCAAGTTGCCAACAATCTCCTGCTTTGGCATTGATGGCAACACTTGATGTGAAAAATAGTCACACTGCTCCCCCTTTCTCTTTACACATTTCTCCCCCTAACTTCATGCTTCTCTTCTTATTTTTCAAATGTTTTTCACATGTTTCATTCTCCCCCTTTGACATCAATGGCAAAGGTGTATGATACAAAAATATGTACAAGTTGCCAAAATTTCAAAACTATTTTTCTACTATCTGCATATATATACAAGTGAAATCACAATATCTTACTGCTTTGCTGGGAGAATATCTTTGTAGATCTTCTTCAAATGTATTAAATCTTCATCCCATCTATCCTTATTATGCCTCAAAACTTGTATGTGCCCATTAATTAGAGACACCAATTCTTCTCCTTTTTCAGTAGTAGTAGGGGCCTCAATATTTTGCCTCATCTTGTCTGCATCTACTACCAGTGCAGTCATAGAACCAATCTTGAAACTTACTGTCTCCCAAAGCTGGGTCATTCTTTGTTTTATGATCTCTTTCTGAGTTTGTAACTTATTTATCACTGAGTGAATGGTTTCAACTTCTGCTTTCTAATTGCCAATGGCATCTTTCACTGGATCATAGTTTCTTGAGATCTTCATTATTTGAGCTTCCCATCCATCTATTTTGTCCTTTATGTCTTTAGTATTTTCAGGCTATGTAAGACAAAATTGATACATTTCACTGGCCTCTTTGATAGTAGTCTGTGCATACTCTATACTCTTTTCTAACAAAACTTTATCTTGAGAGACTTTATCATTTAGCTCTACTAACCTTTTATTGTCAATTTTTGTCCTTACCTTCTTCTTTGCTGCTTGTTCAAGGGACTCAAAATGAGAATTGATTGATTCCATGAGCTTCTTCATTTGAGCAGTAGGACCTAAAGTTGTATCTCTCTTTATTCCGGGCATAATCATTTCAAAAATTGCTAATGCATCTTCAATCAGCTCACTGTCCTCCATATGGGACTTTAATATCTCTTCTTGTGCAGTAGCTTGAAAGATTGTCGCGAGTCTTAATTTATGCAATGGGGACATAGTGGCAAGGTTAATTGGTCCTTGCAATAGCTCAGGTGCAGTCAAAATATGAGCTTCCTTCTCCTTCTCCAAAAACTCTCTTAATGAGTCAGCAGTGTCTCTCTTATCCTCAACCTAAGATATCTCATCGACATTTCTTTCCAGAGGTTCTTCATGAGCATGCTCTTGTTCATTTCCCTCTCTTTCCAAATCAAGTTCTTGTCTGTTATCATTTTTTTTCAAAGCAGAGTTATCTGTTATATTCTCAACAACCTCTTCTCTTTGCTAACTTCGTATTTCTGGGACATTCTCCTCAGGTGTGACCTTTTCTTCAAAGCTCTCTGTCTTCGCAGGTTCTTTCATCTCTTCATCATTCCCTATGTTTACCAAAGGAGTAATTACACTTTGGTCCATGATCTACTCAGTATTTACTTTGGGAGTAGCGTTAGAAATGTCAACATCATTATCTTGCTTCTCCCCATCAGTGTCTACTATGGTTGAGATTTGCAGTTCATGTAACACTTTTAGTGTTATCTCCTTAGTTTCTCTAATCAAATTCTCAATGTCTCCAAACATTAGAGCATTGAATCTCTTCTTGGTTCTGAATTCATCACTAACCTTCTTAGTGGCTTTAACCTTTTCTACTCTTGTGATGTTTGGGCAGAGTTTCAACAAGACATATTCCTTTATCTCAACATCTTTGGCCATGGCCCCTTCTTTTCTTGTTGTAATGATGCTGGCTAAACTATCTGGTAACTCATCTATAACTTCAATAAATGTTTTACTAAACATATCCAAATATCTTACAACTGTTGTCTCAATTATTACCTTGTCTGCATCTAATCTTTCATCATACATATCAACAATGGGTTTCAAGGTTCCATGCTGAGTAAATGCATTGATTGTGGCTTCCAAGGTTATTATTGCTTGATCTCCTTTGGTCTCAGTCTTCTCACTTTTCATTTTATATTTTTCCTTAACCTTTTCTAAAGGCTTCTCCTTTTTGCCAGAGATGGCTTCATCTATTTTCACCCTTTTTGCCTTGATTTCCTCATCTATTTTTGTTTCCTCTTCTTCTTCTTCTCCAGCTCCAAGGCTTACATACACTCTCTTCGTGGCCTTTGCTTTCTTTCTTTTCTTCTTCTCTTATGACTTCTTCTATGGCACTTGTTCTTTAATATCTGTAGGCCTTGTCTTTTCTTTCTCAACCTCTGTAGCATGGAGTGGTCCGGAGCTCTTAGACGTAGCTGCTACGGAGAAGGAGGCTCTTATTCTCCTTCCAGAGCTGGAGGCAAGCCTTTCTTTCTCAGATTTCTCTTCTTTCTTCTTCAGAGCACTTGATGTTTTTCCTACTAGAGTACTTGCAGCATTTGATGCCTTTGCCTTGGCTCTTGTTTCATTTATTTGTTCATCTGTAAATCCTTGGCTTTTAATAAACTCATCTACTATTTTTCTTGATTTTTAGTTGTTTTTGTTCCATAAACACTTTTAGAGATAATTCTTCAAATGTTCCAAATCTTCCCTCCTTAAGGTCTTTTGGTTTACTCAACATCAGGTCTACCAAGCCAGTTAGGATGTCCTTTGTGACTTAATATCCCAAGTTAGGGAGCCATACAGTTCTGGGTTCTACAGGCTCCGTGAGGCATTTGTCTTTGTCCACCATAAATATAATATCCTTCTCATATTTCTTCACTATCTTTTCAAGGATCCTGGCCCTAGCCTGCATTCTCTTTTGGAAATTCTTAAAATATCCCCATAAAGTTGCATTTTGTTTATTAGCATTTCCCAAACTCAGTAGATGATTTATGATTTGTGCTGCTACTGGTGAGTGACCAAGCAAACTGGAATATTATCCATACCTGGTAACTCCTTCAAAAAATAGAAAAATAGGCAAATGATCAGAGTTCCATACTTGAAGGGATATATCGTGTCTTTTATTCTTTTTAGGTTTTCCATCAGTTGTTGTTGGAGCAACTCACATAGGTCATACTCTGTATTATTCTTAACCATATCATATGTTGTATGTATGGTTGTTGCAGAGACTGAGTTCTCCCTGTTGGAGAAGTAGACTTTGTAACCAATAACCATTGACGTAAATCTAACCGCTAGATCCTCAATATCATTAACAGTTAGTGCCCTCTTATCAAAATTTGCACCTGTCATATGCATTACTGTATTGTTCTTCATAGACTTCAAGGTTGGAACCTTTCTGGTGGAGCACATGCCAGTTACTGCTTTGATGGCATCCTTTGTAATCATATAAGGCACATCAAGCCAAAATAAATCATCATGAATCCTGCTCAAAACATGCATAACCTAAGCATCATCTGAGAATACCAGAAAATCTAACCAGGTATCCAAGTTTTTCTCACGTAGAGCATTGTATTCTTCTTTCAATTCGAGACTGTTATTTGTCAACTCATCCAAGTATATTTTCCCTAATTTAATTTGATCATACTCTTCCAAGTTTGCATGTATGTATGCCCTAATGTCTTCAGTGTGCATAACTCCATGCAGGACCTCAGAAAATGCACCATCCGGGTTAGTTTCTAGAGATTTGAATGGGTATTTCTTGAATTTGGGTCGTGGCCTCTTGGTAATTGTATACACATAAAAATGGCTTGGGTTGAATTAAATAAATATTTTAATATTTATTTCATTTTTTATTCCTCTATTAATAAATAAATACACTAATTTATTTATTTGGTTCAGGTTCATCATATTCTTCCAATAATTAAATAAAATCCATTTATTTGATTAAATATCCAAATTCCCTCTAATGTCATCACTAATTAAATAATCATCTTTATTTAATTATTTCTTTTAAAGAAAAAGTCCTATGTCTAAATTCCACATCATCTCATCCTTGTCATTTCCATGTCATTAGACACCTCACCATGTTGCTCCAATAATTAAATATTCTTAATACTTAATTAGTCATTTATCCTCTCAAACATGTGCCCTATATCTTCTCAACCATTAAACATGGTCAAAGACACTTGTCTTCTAAATCCTATATTCCCTCTCACATTCCAACAACCAAGGACTCCTTCCTCCATGTTATTCTCATGGTCTTCCACCTTTATCTTATTGGTCCTTGTGAGCATCATGACATGTGGCTTATGGTTCCACGTATTCCTCCACCTTGCCATGGTAGTAGGAACATCTTCCACCTTTATCTCCCTCATCCCAACCAATTTTATCTTGACTGTACATGTGACAAGACTTATTCTCCATCGTGGATCATTTGACACTTGGATTGGACCTCTCCTTGGCCTATAAAAGGAAGCTCCTTGCCTCCATTTTATCAATCACAAGAGCTATAGTACTTACATGCTATAGAAACTCCATCAAGCAATCAAGCATGCCTTTGGCCCCACATTTGCATTAGTTTCATAATCTCATTTAGCTGCATATCATTATCCTCATTATCAATATCATGGCAATATCAAAATCATTATCATTATCTTAGTTGCATTGTAGGCTTATCACATTGCATTTGAAATCCACAAATTCCATTCATCTCATTGTCATCTTGGAAAGCAAAGAAGTACAATTCTGAGAGCAATATCACTATCAAAAAGATTATTGAGAAGATAGGAGACAATCGAATGGATGGGATAAATAAGTTTGTAATGGTATAATTCATGTTTTCTGTATTTTTCTTAGTTTCGTTGATGTATTAAATTTGAATAGGAATTCTAGAGTATTTACGGTGTCTTGTTAGGTTCTTATAGTAGTTTCAAATTATCAATCATAGTAATTTCTACTACTTGAGGAGTAGACATCTTTATTGACTAAACACACAAACTTTTCAAAAGAGAAAACGGTAAATACCTTTTGCTTCTGTTAGGGTTTCTTCACTGGATGCTTGAATTTGCCTTAGCTCGCTTCTTAGATCTCCTTAGACACTTCAGGGTTTGTATGCAATGTGATTTTTTCTTTCAAATGAATCCTCTTTTAACCCCTTTTCTTCAAAACTTAATCGTCATAAATGTTGATTCAAAAAGCTATCAAACTCTTACTCTGCTATCTACAGTCGATCTAAATTGCTCTGCAATCCACCGCATTAGATTATTTTCTACCGAAATCTTCTTCAAAAATTATGTTATCTTGTTTTCTATCTTATACCTTTGTGCTGAATGTCAGCACCACTTTTCTGTCCGGGGGAACAGGATTTTCATTTAAGCTCCACCTGAACCAGAGCTCCAAATTTACTTCTTAGAGGAAGTACCTGCACCAAAGTCTAGTGCAAACTCATCCTTGACTTAATGTGCTTCCTTCTTAACCCAAATCTTGTTCATCTCCTTCTTGATCTCTATCAGATATGCCTTTTGTGTCAGTTTCTTCATCTCTCCCTAATTATCCTTCTTCATATTCTTGCTTCTCTAGAATCTTGTAATATGTCCAAGCCTATTGCAATTGAAGTATGCTATATTTCTCTGACCATTGTTCCTTTCATTCACCCTTGATCTGCATTAGTTAGCCTTGTGTCCAAATCTATTGCATGCAAAGCAATTCCCATTGAAAGATTGAGCATTCCTTCCAAAATTATAATTGTTCCTTATTTGACTTCTGCATTCACTGACTCTATGACCAAACCTCTTGCATATAAACCAGTTACCTTTGAAAGTTTAAGTATTCCTTTTATTGTTGTAACTATTCCTTATGTAACTTCTGCATTCATTAGCTTTGTGACTTACTTTATTGCAACTGAAACACTGACTAGAGAATAATGGAGCTGTTATCACCTAGATTTGCACCCTTGCGTACAATTGTAAAACCTCAGCAATCTAGAGTAACATGGGAATGATCTCTAGGTGTGGGACTTTGCTAAATGAGATCAGACCTCTGGAGAAGGCCGGCTTCTTTAACTGGTTATCACCTAAAAATACTGAATCTTAAGAGGAAAAGAGAGAAGGAATGCTTTAAAGTGAAGGGTGAAATAAAAGCTTGAAAACAAAGGGTGATTCACCAAGTTTAATAAAAGAACCCTCACAAGACTGAGAAAATGCACAGCATAACCAAATATAACAAGCAAACATACACAGATTCAATTGATCCTAGCAAACGTGAGAAGCTAGACGATTGAGAGGAACAGAGACATTCACAAACAACCATATGCAGATTCACACAGGACTAGAAATCAGTCCAAAGAGGCAAAATAACTTGAGTATATTCAGTGGGAAGGCACAGTTACAGTATAGAAGGCTCTGTTTGGAAACAGAAAGCTTGAATGCTAAAAAATTTCCAACCTTATTTACATCATATGAATGCATATATATAGCATTCTAAACTAACCTAGGTCGGTTACCAAAATGTGCTATAAGAGCTGTCTTAGAAAATATCTACATTTAGTGACTATCTAGCTATAGGAGTTATGGCGCCAAATATCTGGCACTACGAAGATAAAAGATATTTTAAGTTTTCAATTCAAGTTGCTGCATCATCGATCCTAAGCAATGCATGCCTTAAAATATCTAGAACAGGACGGTGGAGAAATATCTTTTATCATCAATACGAGCAGCTTCCATTACCTGCAAAAATAAATGCGAAAAATATCTGCATCCTGCCCCAAAAGTTGCTAAAACGTCCATGGCCCAAAATATGCAAGGCCAGATCTGAAAATGGAAAGGTGACAAAAACTCCTGAGAACCCTGCCAAATGAAAGAGGGGACCAAAATATGCATCTTTATCTCTTATAGCATGTTGAAATTCGCCAGGACGGAGGAGATACAGACGGTCAAAGTTTTGGTCAACCGCCTATATATATCGCTTTGCATCTGTGTATATATCGCTTGCATTTGCCGCCTGAATCGGCATCCAAAACCTTCTCTGCAACTCCTTTGTATATGCGTGGCGCCTTGTATATCGGACTTGAATTTGCCCTTTGAATTTCAAAATTGTATATGCATAAAATTTCCTTTTGTATATGCTGGCCCCACCATTTGTATGTTAACTTGCATGTATGTCTTCTGCCACGTGGCACCACCTAATTTGTTGTTGAGCTAGTTCAAGGAGCATCGCTGAAAACTGTATTTGCCCTTTGCATATTGCAATATATAAGCACAATTGTACATGCAAGCTGCGGACTTCAAATTTTATGAAATAGCTTGAAAAGACATTGAAATCTAGCTTGTATACTTCCTTTGTCTGTTTGCTTGTATATTGCAATATACAAGTGCCAAATATACAAGCCATGGACCCCAAAAAATTATCAACTGCTTTGATTGCTGGGTCGGATCCGGCTTGTATCACTTTCTTTGTATATTTCCTTGCATGTTCAAATATACAAAACAATTATACATATACAAGGCGGACCCGAGACCTGAAATGTTGAATTTGATCTTCGATTCAAGTCCGCCTTGTATATAACCCTTGTATCTCTAACTTGTATATCACAATATATAGTCGCCCATATACAAGGCGAACCCCAAGACTTTATAAAAAAGTTAAAAATGCAATCAGGTCCGGCTTGTATGTAAACCTTTGTATATTGGCTTTGTATGTGCAAACACACAAGCGAAATATGCATTCTATTGTTCATGTTCACTTGTATCTTCTAACATACAATCGGCCTTGTATGTGCGCAGGTCCCACCTCTTGTACGTTCGGCTTGTATGTTTCTCTATATGTTTCACTTGTATGTGCAAAACATACAAGCGAAATATACAAAGAAACATACAAGGCTGAATGTACATTCCACTGTAGCGGATGCGCTTGTATGTCAAACCTTGTATCTTTTCGTTGCATGTGCAAACATACAACATAATATGCATTTGAAACCCAATATGCATCGAGGGAATATTCCTATAATGTATCTCCTGCTTTGTATGATTTTCCTTGTATGTTTCTCCTTGCAACCAGATATACAAACTGGGAATGTCCCGGGAATCTGCAAAAGATTCCTCCTTGTACATGCACCTTCCTAAGCAGTAGTCCTTGGGGAAAAATGACCCCCTGCAGTTCCATCATGAAACTCATGAAGCACTTTATCAGTCTGATCATAATTAATGTATCTTAGCAATACACCATTAAAATCCTTTCTGAAAAGGATGCCATTTATTAAAACATATGGAATGGATTGCAGTCTAAAATACCTTCTTCTGGTTCTATTTAGACCTGCAGGACATTTACCAGTTCGCAAAAATTGAGTCATGTCATTTACCCACCTGGTGCCTACTGCTGTTGTATCATTCTGATGCCCATCTTGAATAGTCAGAAGCACCTCCGCTTCTTTTTCTATTTCATTCTCTGAACCGGTAGCGAGTTGTTCACTGAGTCCTCTGCCTCTGACAAGCTTGGTTATCTTGATCTCCACGTCATATTCCATGACTTTGGTGATCCAACCAGCCCTTTTCTCACTAACATCTTTACTCAACAGGAACTCCTTCACACTGGGATGAGCAAGCATCAGATGTATCTTATTATTTGAAATAAGATGCCGAAATTTCTTGAGGCTCCTTATCACTGCCAGGACGTGTTTCTCAACAAAGCTATATCTTTGCTTGTACTCCTCCAGCCCTTGGCTAAAGAAAGCGATTGGTTGCTCAAAACCCTCATTCTGCTGTTGTACCAAAATCACAGAGATGGTATCCAGACTGCCATAAGCATATAAAATAAAATCTTTGGAGAAATTAGGGTTTACCAGAGTCAGTGCAACTGCTAATGCTTCTTTTATGGATTCGAAGATGAGTTTAGCCTCTTTCATCCAACTGAAAACTGTATTCTTCTTTAACATGGACGTCAAAGGCTTCAAAAGATTCACAATATCAGGGATGAATCTTCGCAGAAAATTAATTCTACCAATAAAACTTTGCAGTCCCCTTTTGTGGCTGGGTAAAGGTAGCTCCAAAATAGCCCTTACCCTTTCAGAATCAATGGTAATGCCTTCCTTCGATACAATGTGCCCTAAAAGCTTGCCTTCATGCACAACGAATATGCACTTCCTAGGATTGAGAGAGATCCTGAATTCCTTGCATCTTTCAAATACTAGCCTTAGATGAGATAAATGTTCAGCTGCATTCTTGGAAAAAAAATCGTGATGTCATCCAGGTATACCAGCACCAATTTATACATCAAACCCTTAAAGGCCATATCCATGGCTCTCTAGACAATAGAGCCATAATTCGAGAGGCCAAAAGGCATTCTTTTGTAGGCCATGGTACCCTATTTGGTGGTGAAAGTAGTCTTGAACTGATCCTCCTCCTTGACTAACACCTGATTGTAACCAGAAAACCCATCAAGCAAAGAAAACCTTTCTGAGCCAGCCACTACCTGCAGAATTTGCTCCATTTAGGGCAATGGGTAGTGGTCTTTTAAGGAGGCTCTATTGAGGTCTCTGAAGTCAACACATAGCCTAATCTCTCCATTCTTTTTTCTTACAGGGACAAGGTTGGAGACCCAAGAAGTATGCTTGATTGGAAAAATGATTTTCCCTTCAATTAGCTTAGTCAGTTCTTTAATCATTAGAGGCTCAAGCTTTGGATTTAAAGGTCTTTGCTTCTACCTCACAGGTTTAGTACCTGATTCTAACTCTATGGTGTGCTGGGCAATCTGAGGGTCAAACCCCTTTAGGTCTGAATAATCCCAAGCAAACACCCCTTGAAATTCTTAACAAAGAGCAATAAAAGCTCTTCTGTCCTCAGCTGAGCAGATTTTACCAATTTTAAGAAGCTTACCTTTAAAATTTTCTAGCTCCTCGTAATGCTCTTCTTTAAGCTACATGCTAATCTTGCTTTTCTTCAGTTGATCATCTATACTAAAAATAGATTCCAAGGTTACCAATCCCTTGGGCAACTTGTTTGTTCTCAACTGAACAAAATGATCATTGCCATACTGCTGTTTGAGTTTATCCTGATTTATCACAGAAAATTCATCTTCTTCTAACAAGAAACGCAGGATCTGTTCATCACTTACAAAAAATTGCCAATGAATATTATTGTCAGGGATAGAAGGCCTGTCAACTATTTCGACATGAGGCTACACCTTTTCTCGTTGAATATCACTAGGGATATCAAACTGAGCCCCAATTGTAGCTAACCTGTCAGCATGGGAGTTCTGATTTCTTGGAATGGAAATCAGATTGAAAGCATCAAATTCTTCAATCATGTCCCACACCCTATGTTTGTAGCATTTCAAAACATCATTTTTTGTAAGATGTGGTCCTCTTACTTGATTTACAATTAGTTCACTGTCCCCAAACACTTGTAAACAACCAATCTTTCTCTTTCTTGCCCATTGTAAACCTTGGATCAATCCTTCATATTCAGCAGCGTTATTGGTGCATGAGAAGGCAAAACAGAAAGCAACATAATATCTCTCACCCAGATTCAAGCATTGCACCACCACCGGATCCATTTCTGCTCCTTGAGCCATCAAAGTACATTTTCCATACTTCTCCTTGTTGCTCTGTCTGGTGTTCTGAACCTTTCACAAGATTTGGAATCGTTGTTTCAGACTCATGAAGTATATAGACCCCCATACCATTTTCTTGAATATGTGCCTCAGAATCATCTATAAGATTTTTTGAGGACCACTCCCTTAAGAGTACCTCTAGTATGCTTTTAGCTTGTAGTTCTTGAGCAACAACAAGCTCAAGATCATCAGAAATAATGCAATTTGCATTAACAACACTCGGTGTGTAAGGCTCTATGTGATAATTTGAAAGTAACTCAGATTTTAAAGTTACTTTGGTGCCATATCTGGTCCTAAAAAACATGTGGGACCAGTCTGAGGATAAATATCGTCCTATCTTGGCTATAAATTCTCTTGATAAGCACATGACAAAATAAGGAGGCAAATCTATGATGAACACCTCCTACGAAATGGAAACATTTGGGCAAGTGTGAAGAGTGAGGCCTAAGTCTTTTATTACACCCACAGTATTAATAGATGTGCCATCTAATTGGAGTACACCCTTCTCAAGAGGCTGGTATTTGAGCCCTAATTGGTCTGCAATTTGTTTAGGCATCACGGAACTGCTTGCTCCACTGTCCACCATGCAATTATGTACTAATTTGTCTCCAATTATTAATGATACATAGAATGGGAGTGGTTTAGCACTTTGGTTTGGCTATTTGTTGTTATCCTGGGATGAATTGGTGCGGACAACCCTAGTTGGGTCAACAGTCGTATCTTTGGATACTTTCAAATCAGACAAGGCAGATTGCAATATGTCTTTTTGGCTTGGGATGGCTAAAGAATCCCACATAGACATTGTCACATTCATCTTCTTCATATTTTCAATAATATTGAAAGGTGGAGTGACACTTACCTTTTGTTGTGATTTTGTAGCAGCAACCTCTGCTTGCAAATGAGGCATTTCCCTTTTCGTTGCTAAAGTATTTCTTTGTAGAATATGGGGAATTGAGGTATAGAAGCATCAGCAGGTGCTTTTCCTTTATTTGCTGCTTGTTCAATCTCGTAACCCCTCTTCTTAGCTCTTGTATTTGCTGCAACTGAGGTGTTATCACTATTTATGCCACAGAACTCACCTTCTTGCCAGTTCATGAAAGTAGAATCTCCCTAAGGTTGTTCTTGTTGTTGCACGGCTCCATCATTAGGTGTATTTAACTGTGGAACTGCAACATTTTGCACCATTAAAGCCTGATTTATGACTCCATTTGAACAGGCTGCTTGACTGTGTGGCTGATTACATGGATAACACCATTCGTACTCAGCTGCAAGATTGTTCTGAGTAGGGACAAGGTCCCTTACTACGTTAATAGGTGCTGGATTATAAAGCTGAAAAGGCCTGTAATTTACATTCTGTTTGGCGCCTTAGTAGTTACTTTGATATGGAGGCCTATTAGCTTGATAAGGCTGATTTTGGCCTTGATATGGCTGCTGATTTTGCCCTTGAGGTTGTGACTGGTAAGATTGCCTGCTCTGGGATTGCTTTTTTTAATGCTCACTAGCTCATTGCCAAAAGTTTGCAAAATATTTTCTTTTTTCTGTTAGCTATTTTTAATATCCTTTAATTATTGTGATGAGCTAGAAGTAGCAGCTTCAGAGTTGGCAGTACTTGGTAGTGCTGCAGTAACAGGTAAAGGGGCGAAATATGGAATTGGTAAAGGCATGGAAGCTTGAATTTTGGGGAAGATGGGCATGGGTGGCCTGGGTGCTATTTTTCTAGCCTGAATCAGATTATTTTCTTCTCTAATAGCCATTTCATATGTAGCAGGCAAACTAGTACCTCCTAATGATTGAATCATTACTAAAATATCATTGTTCACAGCTTTCAAAAAATACAATAATGCATATTCAGCTGGAGGCCTTAATATGGCTGCTAATTTTGCCTTTGAGGTTGTGACTGGTAAGATTGCCTGCTCTGGGATTGCTGTTTTTTAATGCTCACTAGCTCATTGCCAAAAGTTTGCAAAATATTTTCTATTTTTTGTTGGCTATTTTTAATATCCTTTAATTCTTGTGATGAGCTAGAAGTAGCAGCTTCAGAGTTGGCAGTACTTGGTAGTGCTGCAGTAACAAGTAAAGGGGTGAAATATGGAATTGGTAAAGGCATGGAAGTTTGAATTTCAGGGAAAATGGGCATGGGTGGCCTAGGTGCTATTTTTCTAGCCTGAATCAGATTATTTTCTGCCCTAATAGCCATTTCATATGCAGTAGGCAAACTAGTACCTCCTAATGATTGAATCATTACTAAAATATCACTGTTCAGGGCTTTCAAAAAATATAAGAATGCATATTCAGCTGGAGGCCTTACCATGGCAGGAATTATGTCCCATGTCTTCTGGAATCTGAAGTTAAAGTCCATCATTTGCTCCTGAGGAGCTCTCTTTATGGTGGTCATCTGTTCAACCAGTGATAAGTTGTCTGATTTACCTTGAAATTGCTTATTTAACTTATCACCTAGATCATCCCAGGTTGTAATGGTCTGCACTGGTAGGCTCCTAAACCATTGTAATGCTTTTCCCTTTAAAAAAGTAGCCAGTAGCCTGATGGCTACATTTTCTTGGGTTATGTGATGCACTCCACATAGAGAAGCCACGTCTCTAATGTGCTCAATAGGAATAGTTTGATTTTCCCCTGTGAAATAAGGCAAACTCTTCAAAGCTGCCATGGGTATCACATCATGTATTGTTAAATTTAAAGGGTTGCCCCCATCAAAGCCACGAATGACTGATTTCTCGCCATTGGGACGGCTAGAGGTAGGATAGTTTGGACCGTAGCAAGGACTACAGGTGCGACCGACCTGAAAGTTGGAGGAGTTGAGTGTATCCTTTTAGAAGCTGAGGTTCTTACTACAGTTTTGCTCTACCTTCTAGGTGAAGACAGCTACAAATATTCAAATGAGCTCGAACTCCTGGTTTGAATCTTTCTCATAAAACATGTATCAACAGGACTGGTCTGCTTGCTCTTCCTCAGTGTGAGTCGCCAGCTATGCAAACTTTAACCTCTAAAGGTCTGTAATCACTGGTTGCACATCAAAACCAGCAATAGTGATTGTTATCTTGATTATGTTATGACTCTGGTCCCACCGGGCGTGCCAAAGTTGTTATCACCTAGATTTGCACCCATGCATACAGTTGTGAAACCTCAGCAATCTGGAGTAACATGGGAATGATCTCTAAGTGTGGGACTTTGCTAAATGAGATCAGACCTCCGGAGAAGGTCGGCTTCCTTAACTGGTTATCACCTAAAAATACTGAATCTTAAGAGGAAAAGAGAGAAGGAATGCTTTAAAGTGAAGGGCGAAATAAAAGCTTGAAAACAAAGGGTGATTCACCAAGTTTAATAAAAGAACCCTCACAATACTGAGAAAATGTACAGCATAACCAAATATAACAAGTAAACATACACAGATTCAATTGATCCTAGCAAAGGTGAGAAACCAGACGATTGAGAGGAACAGAGACATTCACAAACAACCATATGCAGATTCACACAGGACTAGAAATCAGTCCAAAGAGACAAAATAATTTGAGTATATTCAGTGGGAAGGCACAGTTACAGTATAGAAGGCTCTGTTTGGAAACAAAAAGCCTGAATGCTAAAAAACTTTCAACCTTATTTACATCATATGAATGTATATATATAGCATTCTAAACTAACCTAGGTCAGTTACCAAAATATGCTCTAAGAGCTGTCTTAGAAAATATCTACATTTAGTGATTGTCCAGCCGCAGGAGTTATGGCGCCAAATATCTGGCACTGGGCAAATAAAAGATATTTTAAGTCTTCAATGCAAGCTGCTGCATCATCGATCCTTAGCAATGCATACCTTAAAATATCTGGAATAGGATGGTGGAGAAATATCTTTTACCATCAATGCGAGCAACTTCCATTACCTGCAGAAATAAATACGAAAAATATATGCATCCTGCCACAAAAGTCACTGAAACATCCACGGCCCAAAATATGCAAGGCCAGATCTAAAAATGGAAAGGTGACAAAAACTCTTGAAAACCCTACCAAATGAAAGAGGGGACCAAAATATGCATCTTTGTCTCTTATAGCATGTCAAAATTCGCCAGGTCAGAGGAGATACAGGTGGTCAAAGTTTTGGTCAACCGCCTATATATATCATTTTGCATCTGTGTATATATCGCTTGCATTTGCCGCCTGAATTGGCATCCAAAACCTTCTCTGCAACTCCTTTGTATATGTGTGGCACCTTGTATATCAGACTTGAATTTGCCCTTTGAATTTCAAAATTGTATATGCATACAATTTCCTTTTGTATATGTTGGCCCCACCATTTGTATGTTAACTTGCATGTATGTCTTCCGCCACGTGGCACCGCCTGATTCGTTGCTGAGCTGGTTCGAGGAGCATCGCTGAAAACTTTATCTGCCCTTTGCATATTGCAATATACAAGCACAATTGTACATGCAAGCTGTGAACTTCAAATTTTATGAAATAGCCTGAAAAGACATTGAAAACCAGCTTGTATACTTCCTTTGTCTGTTTGCTTATATATCGCAATATACAAGCACCAAATATACAAGCCACGAATCCCAAAAATTTATCAACTGCTTTGACTGCTGGGTCGGATCTGCCTTGTATCACTTTCTTTGTATATTTCCCTGCATGTTCAAATATACAAAACACTTATACATATACAAGGCAGACCCGAGACCTGAAATGTTGAATTTGATCTTCGATTCAAGTTCGCCTTGTATATAACCCTTGTATCTCTAACTTGTATATCACAATATACAATCGCCCATATACAAGGCGGACCCCAAGATTTTATAAAACAAGTTAAAAATGCAATCGGGTCCGGCTTATATGTAAACCTTTGTATATCAGCTTTGTATGTGCAAACATACAAGAGAAATATACATTCTACTGTTCATTCTCACTTGTATCTTCTAACATACAATCGACCTTGTATGTGCGTAGGCCCCACCTCTTATACATTTGGCCTTGTATGTTTCTCTATATGTTTCACTTGTATGTGCAAAATATACAAGCGAAATATACAAAGAAACATACAAGGTCAAATGTACATTCCATTGTAGCGGATGCACTTGTATGTCAAACCTTGTATCTTTCCGTTGCATGTGCAAACATACAACATAATATGCATTTGAAACCTGATATGCATTAAGGGAATATTCCTGTAATGTATCTCCTGCTTTGTATGATTTTCCTTGTATGTTTCTCCTTGCAACTAGATATACAAATCGGGAATGTCCCGGGAATCTGCGAAAGATTCCTCCTTGTACATGCACCTTCCTAAGACCGATATACATTTAGAAATGCATAAAACTCACCTTTTTCATCATTTTCTAAGGCCGATAGAGATTTGCAAGCCTACCAATGAACATTTGAACTGTATGTTAACCAAAACTGACCATGAATAATTTCTTTATTTGGTCGAATTTTAGGGTGATGTAAAAAGCAAACCTGCCTATTTTTTCAAACTCTTTCCAACGGTAAGGTTTTTAGGAAATTTGGCACTTTAAGCTTTATAGGAACATTTTCCAAAGGATTTTCAAGGAAAAGTACTAGGTGAACTGTTTAGCTCTGGATAGGGGAAAATGGGTCAATAGGAGCATTATGATTCACTTTGCTCCTACATTAAGTAGCCTTATGACCAAACTTTTTGCATGTATTACAATAACCATTGAAAGAAGGATACCTTTGAGCATTTGGTTGCCTAACTGGTGGTCTTCTAGGTCATTTCCTTTGATTCTAGATCTGTTTTCCTTTGTCCTTCTTGATCTCAACATTCTTTTCTTCACCGACTTTAGAACTTTCACCTTTCTCAAATCCTAATCCTTCTTTGTCATCGGGACTCTTTTGACTTGCAAGTATTCTATCAAGTTGGGCAACACTCACTCTAAATTTATCTTCCTGAATCCATGTTTGTTTCAGATAAGCTTTCAGATCCACAACTTCTTGTTCAAGTTTAGTACAGTCTTCAGATTTACTTTTCACCAGCTGATTTAGGTCTTCTTCTACTTTTGCTCTTTTTACCACTTCCACTTTCAGATCATTCAAGGTTTCATTTTCTGATATCAATTGTTCACTAACCTCCTTATATTTTTTTTGAACTTCTTGACTTGCTCCCTCAATTTTTTGATGCACTCATCTGCTTCCTTGACATTATCTTTCATATCCCTGTTCTCTAATTCAACCTTTTCAAGATCTGCAAGGGCAACCTTGAGTTCTTCTTCGCTGACAAGTATGCAATCTTCTTTAGTTGAATCAATTTCTTCAGGAGGAGTAGAATACTTTTTTCCTGCCATGTGTTCAATCTCCAAGATCTTCCTCAAGTTGTTAGACTTCTTCCAAGGAACCAGGCTCTGATGTACCAATTGTTGAACACCCAGAATACTGAGAGAGGGGGAGTGAATCAGTATTCTATTAAACCTTTTACTTAATAAATCATCAATCCATTTACCACATTTGATAACAAAGCAAATTAAACACAGAAGAAGTAACCACAAGGCATCACACATAAACACCAGGATTTTTACGTGGAAAACCCTAAACAGGGAAAAACCATGGTGAGTGTTAGCTCATAATAATTATGTAATAACAATACCAAATTACAAAAAGGATCACTACCCAATAAATGCTCAGATTTCATCTACACATGCATGGTCACAGCTCCAATGAAGCACAAAAATAATGTCTCAAAACTCTTCATCTTTGACTGCTCTGTTTTTACATGGGAACAAGATCTCTCTTCTTCTGCTCTTATTGCACTCACAAACCCATCAACCTTCGCATGTCACACACACACACCTATACACATTATCATCTTTGAACACTAAATTTGATCTCATATAAATAGCCGCAACACTTAGAATCTTCATAATAGGTTGGCCTAATAAAGTGTAGCGTGTAGTCATACCTTAAGTAGCTTGTCGGCCAAATTCATTCACCAAAATTCACAGCAGACCCAAAAAACACTTGAATCACATTCACATATGTCATACTTAACTATTCCACCACTCAGGATTAAGTTCTAAACACTAGAACTTACTGCATACAAATTAAACTTATCATGTCGGCCTCCAACACAAACTACCACTGGTTCAGTTCATCTGTCAGAATGCAACTTTCATTGCAGACCATAAGATACTTTCAAAATCATATCAAAGACTCATCACACATCCCCAAGCTTATCTTTAGAACTACAAGGCATGACATCATCTTGCGGCAAAGTGCGGACCATCAGAACTCAGATCCTGTCACAATCAAACACTGTCAAACAATATAGCAATACTCAGCAGCTTATAACTATCTTTCCAGTAGATTTCAGAACCTACAAATATGGATTTAGACACTTCATACAAGTGTTTACAATACCTCAAAATTGCATAACAAAATATGCAACATTGGAGGAATGTGGGCCAAATCAACTGAGTGTTCTACTCTAAATAGCAATGTGTTCTACTCTGTTGGACTTAGGTTGTTTGAAGATATGATTCTGGTACTTATCAAGAGCTAAAATATTGGATATAAGATCACCTAAGGATTGTAGACAACATACCAAAACCACACGAGATCTTCAACTACGGACCAATGCCAGCTATTACACTATCTCTATGTCGTTGTCTCTTGTATACTGCCAACACTTAGCTAAAAATGACCAAGTCTTTTTCACCGGACCAAAATCTTTGTCCCAATTGTATTCCTTTTCTTGTTGCCATCAATGACAACACCTTCAAACATGATGCTCAATCATTCATCATCATACCAGCAGTGTCTCTCTCTTAATGATGTTTGCCAAGTTGCCAACACAGTTAAGGATTCTTAAGTTTTATTCTAGAGGTTGTGTAAGGGAACTAAATATAGTAAATACAATACTCTAAGTAAACAGGAGTAATGGAAAATAACTAAGCTTATCTAATGTAGTAGTAATCAAATGATTCTTTGTAACTTCTATGTAAGAGAGTAACAATCAATTGGTTCAGTTGGTGATCATCTTGACTCAATGGACTTGATAACATAAATTACCAAAGTTAAACTATTTCACATCACTCATAACAACATACATCAATCACAAATATATATAAACATACAATTTATAAGTTGAACATATGAACAAGGTGGAGAAACACAGTACCTCAAGTGGTCAGCTTGAGTGACTATGATCCCACAAGATCTAGCTAAATCTCTACTAAATCTTTGCAGTCATTAACATAACTCAAAATGCGTATTCCTTTATTAAATGCAATGGTAATAATGATACAACAAAATCTGATACTATATCTCTGTTCAATCTGTATGAAGCAAAATCTAATCTCATCTAATCTAGCTAATTGAGATCAACATTGTTTATATAAATAAAGCTACTGAACAATAAATGCCACTACTATCCATTTTCCCACATTGTAGGAAAAAGACTTTATTACAGAGCAACTAGAAATAGGAAACAAACTAACATGAAGGCGGCATAGATAGTACAGTCCTACTACAACTCTATCTCTTCCTTATCCATGAAGAATAATCAATGTCTTAGAAACATAACATATAACACGTTCTAGATCCCTTCACCATTTAGGATTGCATCATTCATTGAAGGATAACCATTATGGAGTCATGGATGAATCATCCCAGTCAATTCAGGATCTTCTTCCTTTGGTTGCAGGTACCTGTATCATCTTCTGTGGATATTAGCACCTCCTTCATCTATGGGTTGTCCAGTGTTCTTCATGATATGAAGCCATGCTTTTGTTGCATGAGGAGTTAGTACACCACATAGTATTTATGCATCACTATTACTAAAATCAACATAAAATACTAACATATTACATGAACAATCAATCATCCACACATCATTAATTAACAACATATTATATACCATCTTCATGCTTCAGTGTCTTTAATTATAATCATAGACATATATATATGAGTCTGGATATATATATATATATATATATATATATATATATATATATATATATATATATATGAGTCTGGAAGCAATGAAAACAAGACAAATCATGGTCTCATCACACCCCCCAACTAATCATATTGTTGGTCCTCCAGCAACCAAGGCCTCAAATTGTACTGTAGAGCAATCTCTCTGTAGTCTATAGGTTCCTCTACCCCTCTATCTAGTTTGAGGTAGAAGCATTTCTGTTCTACCAAATTTTCCCACCTAGCTTGTTCTGCAGCCTGATTAGTCCTCTGCCCCATCCAGTGTGGAATAGGATAAAACAACAAAGGAGGATAGAAGATTAGTGGTAACCATGTTATCCCATGCTCATTAGTTGAATTTATATATCTCTTTGCCCCGAGGATTGTTGTTGACAAGTTAAATATTAAGTGAGGCTCCTTTCTCTATACTGTTGGTGTCAATTCCTTCCATCTAGCTTGTGAGAAACCTAAAGTTTCCTTACTAATCTTTTCTACCAATTCCCTAAATTTCTGATAGTCCATGGCTCTGCATTCTAACGGTTTACTTTCTACCTCCTTGATGTTCAATTAGGTTCACCCATTCCTCTACTATCTTTAGGGGGTTTGGAGATTCTGCCCTTAATTTGAGAGGAAGTGACTTCTCTCTCTCATTATATTGTTGCAGTAACTCTCCCCTCCTATGCAAATTTTGAATGAATGAGGCTAAGGCCTTCAATTGCATATCCCCAATTACAACTAGGGGATTTCAATGAGTGTCATAAGGAATGGCAAGTTCATGTAGGTAGAATTCACACAGTTGGTTTTGCATTTCAGGGGTGGCTCTTTGGTAAGTTGTTAGAAATAAGGCAGGTGTAAATAAGGAGACAAGGGCATCACTGTATACTTGGCTAAATTGAAATCTCAGATACTGCTCTTGCAAAAAGAGGGCATACACCCTAGCAAGTGGCCTACATCTCATCAATTGAACAGTCATGTCTGCCATTCTATCTACTTTGAATTTTAACCTCTTTATTTCTGCATTTTTCATCTCAATTTCCTTACTATGTTTATCCTCTAATTCACCTTGTTCCTTTACTAATTTATCTATTTCATTCAACAATTGTAAGGTGACTGAGAATAAGGTAACTAGAGTTGGTTCTACAGACTAGTCTTCTAGTTGCACAAGCTCTTGGTTTCTTCTATTTATCTCAATGATGGCCAATTGGGCCAATTGCTCAAGTCTTGATCCATGTTTCTGGAATACATGTAACTGCTCTTCTCACTTTTTAATCCTGTCATTCAATCCAGTTTCTTTCTATTGATAATCCTTCAGTTTCCTCTCCAACTCTACAATTTTCTACATTGCCAACTGTAACTCATCTTTCTCACCCTTTGCTATGACTTTAGAGTCTAAAAATAACTCTTCTTCTCAAGGTTCATCTTGAGGGATTGAGAAATTTGGTTCTTTAGTTTCAAAGGGAGTTTTATGACTTTTTTTGGTTGTCCATACGTCTTCTTCCTCGGACTCTACATCAAACTCATGAACAAGTGTATAACCTAAATTTTTATGTCCTTTGAACAAACATGTGCTCCCTCTTGGAGTCGGTGTCAATATCAACTACATTCCTCTTTTCAGGTTCTCCTAAAAGTTCTCTTTCCTTCAGGCAACCTAAATGCCTACATGATTGAGCAGGGGTTCCTTGTTTGTTCTTAACTCTGGAAGAAGATGATTTCCTTTTCTTGGTGGTTTTTGAAACAGAAGGGATTTCATACAGAATTTTAGATGGTGGGGTTTCACAGGCATTTTTAGATGCTACGGGAGATGAGCCAGAAGCTTCATGCCACAATTTTCATTTTAGGTTTTTCTTTTTGTGACTTTTGGTCTAAGAGGATACATGTTCTGACAATAGGGTTGAATTTGGTGAGATTGCAGGTGTAGGGGAACTAGCAAGTTTTTTAATAGGTTCAGCAGAGCTCGAAGTTGGCTGCTCCTCAACAGCTACATGGCAACAAGTAGGAGAAGCTTCTGGGTGAGAAGAGGTTGCAGGTGCTTCCTCTTCTTCCCCTATTTGTAAATTTTCTACCTGTGCCTCTTCTTCTACCTCTAGTTCAACTCTCACAGGCCCCTCATTAACATGATTAACTTAAAGAAATCTTTCCCAGGAAAATTTAGGGTAATGGGTAAATAGACTTCTCTTCACTAACAAGACAATCAAACCATGATGAGATAATGAGGACTAACAACTCTTCCTTCTATATTCAACTGACATCTCTTTTAACAAATTGAATAGAAAATTTAGGACATTCACTATCCTTCCATGATGAAGATGTCTCAGAAGTTTAAAATGTACAGTATAAAGTAAAGACATTCTTCCATCACAAGTAAGGTATTTAATAATCCAGAAAGCTACTGAGGCCCAAAACCAAGGTAAAGAAAGTCGTTTGCAACCTTGATATGTCGATTCTAACCTTTCTTCCAGTTGTATGAACTCGGTCCTTTTAGAAATGGCATCTACTCTTATAGGAAATTCCTCCCTAGTTGCTCGTAGCCCTGTAACTTCAGCTATAACAGCTACAGTCACGTCAACCCTTAAACCTTTCACTGTAGCTTTCTCATTATGGAATGTCTCTACAAACTACTAAGTAATGTCCTCATCATACTCTGTTATCCTAAGAAAATATTGTAACCACCCTACCTACTAAAAAACTAGCAAGGACTCCATGTCAACCAATAGTGCTTAGTGAATAGTACGTTCTCTTCTAATGGGGTCACCACCCATTATGGTATCTCAAGAAAACATTCAATCCCCTATTTTCAATTTTCTATTCACAATCCTTTGTTTGATATCCAATGCTACTCACTAGGACCTTATTACCGGTTGCTTTTGTCGTTCACTTGATTTGTTTGTCTTGAATGTTATGCAGCGGATGGTAATAATTACAGAGTAAGGGGTTTTAAAGTTTGAATGTACATAAAATAATTCAGAATCCCCCAACTAAAAATGAGAATACTGGTAATGGTACGAAGGAACAGGCTTAAACCATGTCAAATTGATATAATATGGAGGATTAATTATGTGCGAATAAAGAAAGTCACAGAATAAGTAGCAATAAATGTTACTTAAAGCAATGAATGAGATGAATACCATTGAGGTGATGCCAAAATTGGAATTGTTGCATGTAAACATGATTGCATGGAAGATTGAGTTGATGTCCTCAATGAACAAGCCGGAGTGAATCACAATGATGTGATAGTGACAAAGTTTGTTGATGGAATGCAGTAGATGTGTGACACGTAGTAGTGAAGTACTATTTGGCATAAAGATGGTGGCGTGTGTATGATGTGAGAAAAGGTGTTGCAGGCAGCATTAGCTTCATGCACACAATTAGAATGTGAAATGAACAGGTCCCATGTGTATTGGCTACAGGTGCAGCTGTTATAGGTCTCAAGTGAATGAAAAACCCTTGGCTACGAGTGCAACAAATATAGGTCCCATGGAACAGTAGATTACCTTTGGCTACAGGTCCCTTCGATGAAGTAGTTGAATGCCAAAGAAAATTTCTAGTGTAGAATGGTACAGAAATGATGGAGCATGAACTTTTGATTGGAAGATCACCTTTTTTTATTGCTATTGCTATGTGTTTTGTGTGTGTTGTGTGTTTTTATTTATGTACAAAGTTTGTAGAACTCGAACTTAATTATGGAACTTCAGTCAAGTTGGCAGCTTGATCTATCACTAAAATATTACGATCAACTGATACTTGGATGGAATCTTGACCGGAGGCAGAGGGCTATGGAAGTTTAGTCAAGCTGGCAGCTAAATTTAGTGCTGGAACATTATTTTTAGCTACTGCCTGGCTGGAGACTTCATCTGAGGCAAGAGGTTTTGGATCTTCATTATCCATATTTCTCTTTAATTGCTGGAGAAGTGCAACTTTACGTAAAGGGTTCTTATACAATTTCAATCTATGCCCATTAACCATCAATGGGAATCTATCTTGATCGATTGTAGTTAATTGGACTATACCATTTGGGAAAACTTCTTTGATCTTATAAGGGCCTAACCATCTTGTCTACAATTTCCCCTTCTGATCTTTATACCCGGAGTTAGAGAATTGCCCAATCACCTGCCTGAAAGTCCTTGGTTTTGATATACTGATCATGCCATTTGATTCTCTGGTTTTGTACTAATTCAGTGTGATGAAATGTTTCCATCCTCAACTCCTCCAAGGTATTAAGCTGATGCATTCTTTCCTTTTGAGATATTGATAGGTCCATACCAAGTTGGACAGTTATTCTCAGTGTTTTATATTCAAAATCACTAGGAAGGACAACCTTCTTTCAATAAACTAAATCATAAGGTGTGTACCTTGTTGTTGTCTTCCATGTAGTTATATATGTCCAAATTGCTTCAGAGAGTCTAGCTGCCCAATCTTTCTTATGCACTACAACTGTCTTTGTCAATATCGCCTCAAGCTCTCTGTTGGTCACCTCAACTTGACCATTTGACTGTGGATGATAGGGAGTGGACTTTTTATGCTTGATTTCATACTCCTAAACAAGGCTAACAATTAGTACAGATATAAACTGTGGCCCTTGATCTGTGACTATTTCCCTAGGGACCCCATACCTTGTAAATATTTCTTCATAAAGGAATGCAACAACCTTACTATCGCTACTGTCAAGGCTTTCACTTTTACCCATTTTGTAAGGTAATCAGTGCAAACAAGTATATATTCCTTATTGTTAGAAGGTGGATCTATGGGGCCAATAAATTCAATGCCCCATTTGTCAAATGGTGTGACCACTAGTTGTGGTTGTAGAGGCATTTCATCACTTCTCATAGGTCTACCCATTCTTTGACAGCGGTCACATCTTCTTGTATAGAGAGTTGTATCCTTATGCAATGTTGGCCAATAATATCTAGTATTCAGAATTTTGACCGATGTCCTCTTGGCTGAAAAGTATCCACCACAGGTTTCATCATGGCAAGCTCTGAGAATGTCATACACTTCATCTTCCCTAATGCACCTTCTCATAATATGATCAGGTCCTGTATAGAAGAGATAACCAAATATCCATTAATAGGGAAAACTGCTCTCCACAAGGTGGCACTTCTCTCTAGGTGAGAGGAGTGGAGGTGTTTTCCCTGTGACTAGATAATTTGCTATATCTACATACCAAGGAGTTTGCATAGTTAGTGCAAATAAGTGTTCATCTAGAAAAGAATCATCAATAACTGGGTCTTCATTACAGGTAGGGAGCCTGGAGAGGAAATCAACAACAACATTTGCCTAGAGCAGTAACCATCTAACCAATCTGCCACTTACCGCTAGTTTATTCATAAGATATCTTCTTGTTGCATGGTCAGTGTGAATGAAAACATGATACCCAGTAATATAATTCTTGAACTTATTAATTACATAAACAACAACTAACATTTCTTTCTCAGTAACAGTATAGTTAAGTTCAACACCTTGAAGATTCTTGTTGATGTAATAAATTGCATATTCCACATTCCCTTATTTCTATCCTAACACACCTCCTTTTGCAAAATCAGAAGCATCTGTATGTATATGGAAAGGTATTGCCCAATTAGGTCCTCTGAGTATCGGTGTCTTTGTTAATGACTCTTTGAGATAGTCAAAGGATATCTAACAGTCAATTGTCCAATTAAATTTTGCATCTTTAGAGAGTAAGACAAACAAAGGAGCAACAATCTTACTAAAATCCTTTATAAATCTTCTAGATTACCCTACATGGCCTAGAAAACTTTGGACATCTTTCTCTTTTTGAGGAAGAGGTAAGGTTGAAATGATTTCAATTTTGTGTTGATCCACTTGAATTCCTACTTTGGACACAAAGTGACCAAGCACTACTCCTTCCTGAATCATCATGAAACATTTTTCATGACTAAGGGACAGATTATGATCTTGACATCTCTGCAATACTTTTTCAAGTTTCTTCAAGGCCTCCTCATAAGATTCTCCATAAGTGGTAAAACATCCATATAAACTTCCATAGAGTCATGAGCAAGGTTAGCAAAGATGCTTAAAACAACTCCCTGAAATGTGGCAGGTGCATTGTAGAGTCCAAATGAAAGGACAAAATAAGCATATGTCCCCCACGGGCATGTGAATGTGGTCTTATCCTAGTCTTTAGGGGCTATCTTGATCTAGTTATATCCACTAAATCCATCAAAAAAAGAAAAATACTTTTTACCAGCTAAGGAGTCTAGGATCTAGTCAATGAAAGAAAGAGGAAAATGATCTTTCCTAGTTTCAATATTTAATTCTCTGTAGTTTACACAAACTCTCCACTTACCTCCTTTCTTTGGCACTATTACTAGTGGAGACACCCATTAGCTATCTGATATTGGGTATATGAATCTTGCATCCAGTAATTTATGCAATTCATTCTTCACTATGTTTCCTACTACAGGGTTCATCCTTCTTTGAGGCTGCCTAACTGGTTTGCACTCTTCATTAATGTATATCCTATGCATGCAAAGGTTAGGGTCAATTCCCTTCATATCTTGATAATCCCATGCAAATGATGTCTTATAAGTTTGCAGCATTCTAATCAGTTTAGTCCTCTGGACAAATGTTAATTCACTATTGATGTTAATTGTTTTACTTTGGTGTAATGTCAATTGGTGCTACCATAGGCATCACAGAACCAATATCTAACCTTGATAAGTTGAGATTGGTTGGAGGAATCATAAGTTGGAGTATTGATTGTAGGCAAAATATTGTGAAGGGGGTAGGCCATACATATTAGACATGGGTCTTGATGTATATCTATTCCATAATTATTTTATATGACATTGGAAAGCACTTCATCTTCATCTTGGATATCCAATAGTGGGTCTCTTTCAATTGTCATTAATGCTTGAAGATAATATTGGTCAGGATCCCCTAGGTATGGGCAAATGGATTGCTCCATATCAGCAAAAGGTTGATCAGGTGGATAAAGGACCAACTTCTTTGTTACATTCCCATTGGAAATTATCATATTTCCTGACCGACATCCTATGAAGGCATCTATTGTTGCCAGCCAGGGTCTCCCTAGGACGAGTGGATATCCTCAGAGGCTAGTCTTGGGCTACAAAACCATAAAGTTTGCAGGGTATTCCCATGAATCCAATGTGATAACAAGATCTTCAATAACCCCTTTGATTGTGGACCTATCTGCCAGCTGGAGTACTGTGGGAGTAGGTTTGAGGTTATCTAGTTGAAGGTTACTCATTGTTTCTTTTGTCATTACATTGATGGATACACCTAGGTCAATCAAGGTGTTTTTGATAAGGGTACGATTGATGTTTACATCAACCACAGGGCTTCCAGGGTCTGCATATTTTGGAACAGCCAAGTTACCTAACATGATATCAACAAGTTGTCCTATAACATGGACTATTTGAGGATCTTTTTTCTTCCTTCCTAGTTTCGTAAGGCATGAATCCCTTATGGCTTTGGTATATATGGGCACATCCTTGATGGCTTGAATGAGGGGAATTTTAACACAAACATCTTTTAGCTACCCCATGAAATCAAAATTAAGTTTAGATCGAGTTGGTGGAGGGTGCATTTTCAATCTCTCTAGAAATGGAGGGTTTTTGGTAATGGTTTCTTCTTGCAGAGAGATTTTCTCATAATGCTTTTGCTAGTTATTCAAATGGTTGTTAGTGACGAAGGGTGGTTCCTCATCAGGAAGTTCTGTGATAAGTGGTGATAATGGTTCAATAAGCATCTTTCCTGAACGCAGGTGCACATCACTAACTTCAGCCGTATATGTTGGGTATTGGATGGCCTCATTAGTATAGGCTTGCTGAATAGGCTTGTTGTTAGGATTAGGTGTAGGTTGTGCTAACAATTGAGTATCTCTAGGCTAGGTAGGAGTAGGTGAGGTTGTATTTGGAATAAGGGCAGGTTGCTGAGGTAGGGTTTGTTGTGGCTGCAGGTAGTTCACATTTGTATTTTTCCAAGGTTGGTTCCCACGCTATTGTTGTGGCCATGGGTTTTGATTGGCTTGCCATTGTGGATTATAATTTGAGGATTGGGATGGCTCCTGTGACCATACCCCCTACTACTGGGTCCAACTAGGTGGCATGGTTGCCCATTGCTATTGTGGCTAGTTATACCAAGGTGCATTGTTCCAATTATGAGGATTTGAGACAAGTGGTGCAAATGACATGGAGTTGGTCAAGGGGTCCTAAGGCATACCTTATCTTTGTTGCCATGACCTTGATTGTGCAATGTATAACACTTGACCTTCTTCATATTCTATGGCTCTAAAATCTGCTTTCTCATTCTTACCCTAAAAAATACTAGCAAGTCCGTTTAATTAGCAATTGGCCTTCTTCTGTCCACAATGTGGACAATATTCACTCAAAGCTTCCTCTGATGCCTCTTGTTTATTCTTTATGTGCAGAGTGTCCAATCGTGTTTCCAAATGGCTTATGATATCCTCTTTCACATTGGACAGGAGATTGCTGAGCTCTACTCTAAGGACTCCAGTGGATGATTTACTCGAAGTCAAGGTTATAAAGCCTTTGTTTTTCTTTAGAGTAGAGCATGAATAGTTTCTGGAGATGTGACAAATTTTATCAAACACCAGTTGAGATATATCTCTTGTTCCAATTAGATTGAGTGCATCCATACATTCTTTGCTCACACCTCTTAGGAAGACCATCTTAAGTGACTCTGGAGAGAGCCTATTCTACCTTGACTTATTGAGGCAAAACTGAAATCTCTCTACATAATCTTCAGGGGCTCATCTTCTTTTTGTGACATCCTAAAGATATCCTCCCCCTTTATGTCTCTGCCATGACAATAGTCCTGATATTTCTGCAAAAACTTCTCCTTCATGGTGGCTCAAGTAGTTATAGGATTCTCACCCAAACCCATAAACCATATTAATGCAACATCCTTGAGGGTGGCTGGGAAGAGCTTGAGCCTGTATGCATCTGTGATGTAATCATAACTCCTACAGAGTACATCAAACTCAAAGAGAAATGTATTAGAGTCTTCAGTGATTAGCCCATGAAAGTTTGGTAGAGTTGAAGGAGGGATATTTTTCAAGGTGTCATATCTCTCCTGGTTTGTAATAGAAAAGACGAAGGTAATTGGTTCCGTTGGGTTCTCTAATTCTTCATCTGCCATCATGCCTTGGTTCCAATCTGTAATATCTTCAAAATCCTCAGTGTTCTCCAGACCAAGGGATGATTCAAAGTGTTCTTCTTCTATTGAACTAGTTGGAAGAAACCTCCCTCTATGGTCTCTTGGTCGCTGCATACAATAATGTATGAGGTAATGGCTTTGTTCCTACACCATGTTAGTGAATGTTTTGGAGATAGATTGAATCCCTAAGTGATCCTAAATGCTGAAAAGTACTATTTCTTAGTAAAGCAAGTACAAGCATAAATAAACAAGAACTCAAAAACTCTAAACCTTAGCACCATCCCCGACAATGACACCAAAAATGTCAAACTTCATTATTAACCAATACATTGATGCAGAAAGGGCATGCACTCTACTCAACAGACCAACAGATCCTATATCAAGCAACCTACTGGTTATATAATGTGCTACATTTACATTGTCAAACCAGGGAATCATATACTTCTTGGATGATATCTGTACTATGTGTATGATTAAGGATTCCTAAGTTTTATTCTAGAGGTTGTGTAAGGGAACTAAATAAAGTAAATACAATACTCTAAGTAAACATGAATAATGGAAAATAACTAAGCTTATCTAATGCAGTAGTAATCAAATGATTCTTTGTAACTTCTGTGTAAGAGAGTAACTATCAATTGGTTCAGTTGGTGATCACCTTGACTCAATAGACTCAATAACATAAATTACAAAAGTTAAACTATTTCACATCACTCATAACAACATAGATCAATCAAAAATATATATAAACATACAATTTATAAGTTGAACATATGAACAAGGTGGAGAAACACAATACCTCAAGTGGATGGCTTGACTGACTATGATCCCACAAGATCCAGATAAATTATTATTGAATCTTTGTAGTCATTAACATAACTCAAAAGACGTATTCCTTTATTGAATGCAAAGGTAAAAACGATACAACAAAATCTGATACTATATCTTTGTTCAATCTGTATGAAGCAAAATCTAATATCATCTAATCTAGCTAACTAAGATAAGCTTTGTTTATATAAATAAAGCTATTGAACAATAAATTTCACTACTGTCCATTATCCCACATTGTATGAAAAGGACTTTATTACAGAGCAACTAGAAATAGGAAACTAATTAACATGAAGGCGGCATAGATAGTACAGTCCTACTACAACTTTATCTCTTCATTATCCATGAAGAATAATCAATGACTTAGAAATAGAAAAGAGAACGCGTTCTAGATTCCTTCACCATTTAAGATTGCATCATTCGTTGAAGGATAACAGTTATGGAGTCATGGATGACTCATCCTAGTCAATTCAGGATCTTCTTCCTTTGGCTGTAGGTACCTGTATCATCTTTCATGGATATCAACACCTCCTTCAGCTGTGGGTTGTCCAGTGTTCTTCATGATATGAAGCCACGCTTTTGCTACATGAGGAGTTAGTACACCACGTAGTATTTATGCATCACTATTACGAAAATCAACATAAAATACTAACATATTACATGAACAATCAATCATCCACACATCATTAATTAACAACATATTACATACCATCGTCATGCTTCAGTGTCTTTAAGGATAACCATAGACATTATATATATATATATATATATATGAGTCTAGAAATGTCTTTGGGAAATAGGTAATTAAAGCAATAAAAATAAGACAAATCATGGTCCCATCAAATGTTATCCACATCTAGAGCTTGTCCAGCCTCTAGTGCATTACAAGAGGGTGAATGATGCATTTACTATGCACATCACCAGGATGTTGTAGGGTGATATGTCAAGAACGATATCCTTTGAGGCTGCCAATGTGGTGCAAAATTATGGCAAATGGTATATTCAGTTCCCCAAGTTCATGTATCTAAGAGTACAAGGATTTAAGGGATCCCCTTACAGATTGCCCAAATATCCTACAGACAAACTAGTCCCTCTGGAGTTGACAAGACATATATGTATATGTCATAACATGTTGAAACATGTACACATAGCCTCCATCAAGTTCCCCATTATTTTGAGTAGAGGGTTGTTCACATGTATAACCATTGCTGTAGTAGAATATTCAGATGTTGAGTTACAACATCTACATTTAAATTTCTAAAAGACTTGTACACATTTTGATCCTTTTGGAACATTAGAGCAACATGTCAACAACAAACTTTTTCATAAAGAGCATCTAGAAGACTTATGGGAAAATTACACAGATGAGCATGAAGTAAGAAGAAGATAATGCTCAAAGCTATCTTTGGACTTTATCACCAAATTTCAAATTTCTCAAGTACCAGATCAGTTGGTCGACGATGGAGTGGTAGTCCAAGAGGCTGAATGGAGAAGGATATTTGATCAACCAATTCCACCCCCTAATTGGGCTGAAGCAGAAGATAGTTCTCTCAAGGAGACCTTGAAGGCCCCTATCAAATATAGTAGAATATGGGTGAGGAATAAAGTGGCTTAGCTCATAGCTACAACGGTATCCATAACACAGACCTAGCCTCAATAAGAGAAAGTGATGATGAAAAAGATGAACCCATCAAGGTTGAGGAGCCAGAGCTTGCAGTTTCTAGGGAGGAAGCCTAGGGAGATAAACCTGATAGTGAAGATACAGAAGATGATGTGCCTATTGTAGATAGGAAAGGTAAAGGTAAGGCATCCAAGGAACCAAAGAAGAAAACAGTGCGGGGTAGCTTGTCTCCGATCCAAATGAGGACCTCTAAGAGGAAGCCTGTACAGGTTGGAGAAGCAGAGGGATCTAAGGTAAAGAAGACTAAGGTATCAAAGAGGGAATTGAGCCTCATAATAGTGCAAGATTCCCCAGTTGCTGCTACATCTACCATAATGCCTTTACCTACTTCCATTGCTCCCCTTGTTGCATCAAGTGTGCCAGCTACTCTTGTGTCTTCTCCTCCTGTTGTTGTAAGTTCACTACCTCCTCTTGCCACCTCTATTACATTCATTGTGCCTTCTTCTGTTATTGTCTCAGTTGCACCCTCTTCTTCCCCTCCATCTTCTCCTTAATTGTCATCCATCAACTTTCCTGTCTCCTCATCACCTCCACTTTCCCTGCCTATCTCATTCTCCATCTTTGCCATTTCATCTATTGCGCCTTTCACTATTTCTTCCTTACCACCTATCTCTACCATCCTTTCACCTCTATCCTTCTCTCTACCACCTCTCAACATTTCCACTCCCATTGTCATCTCTTCCATTCTTCCCCCTCCTTCCATTCCACCTTCCTTAGGTTTTGCATCATTTGCAAAACTTTCTAGGGTGCAGCTCCCTGGTTCAACAATTGATTCTTTAATTACAATAAATAATAACTTGACCCAGCCATTCCAGAGTTCTGCAGATGCACCTAAGCTTCCATCTCCCCAAGTACCTCTATTAGAGGGGATTGAAAAAGTCTGTGCAAAGATGAATATAGTTACTAAGGAAGTACAGATACATGATGCTTCTAACAACCCTCAAGTAGTCTTGAGCACAGTTGAAGTGGTTGATATTAGTGATAGTCCTCCTAAAGATGAGACAAATAACACTGCATTTGACAAAGCTGAGCATGCAATTGGTAAACAATTAGAGTAGCTAAGCTCTCCTCCAAAGGTAGATGCAAATACTTCAAGAGAGGACAATGTGAATAAAGGGATAGTGACAGATAATGCAGGCACTCAAGATTCTTTAAATAAAGGAGGAGACCAAAATGGTTCCCCTATTCATTCTTTGATAGCACCAAATTGGTTGCAGTAGAGTTTACAAGAGAAACAACGTCAGACTGAAGTTGTGGACTTAAATTTGGACAATTTCCTTGCTCGACTTGAGAAGCCCATGAAGCAGAAGAAAGCAAAGGTACATTCCAGAATCTATAAGGATGCTTCAGGGTCTAGGGTAACTAAATTTGTAGTGCCTCTTGCTCAATTGAATAAGGAAGATATTAGGCCAGAGGAATACACTATTTCTACAATAAACCTTGGGCCAACCACTAGAGTCCAAGAGATAGAGGAATTCAAGGATTTTGTATCAAAAATAATGGATAGGATGAATAAGGATGAGCTCACCAAGCAACAACTTAGGTAGTAGAATGAAGAGCTTCATGCTTGTGTAAAGTACTTAATCAAGCCTATGCATGTAGATAATGGGATTATTATAACTCATTCTATTCTTTCAAAGGAAGAATTAGAAGATTTTGACAATATCAGGAAGCTTGCCTCAGTAACACGTTAGTGGATAACATAGATATATACAGAGGGCAATGGCATAATTGATGAAGTTGAAGAAGTGCATAAGGATTTCTATGCTCTAAAGGCAGAATGGGAAGAGATAATAGAAGATAGAAAGAACTATGATGACTATTACTCCCATATCCATCCCAGAGTTTTAGCAATGAGCAAACTCCCAGAGGAAGTTCTCACTGAGGAGAACATTTTGGCATAGGATAAGTTGCACATGCCTGATTAGTGGCTGAAAATGAAGAAATTGAGAAGGGAGATTTTTGATAAAGTGAAGACCGAGGTAGAGTCTGCTAAGACTCTACTTTTGGAAGAAATCTATAGCTTCAATGACTTCCTCAGGGCTGTAATAGGTTTATACCTTGATGACACTGCTCTGAATGACATTTAGGAATGCAAAAATTAGTTAGGTTTGCAGTTACAGAGAAACACTTGAGCCTACAGTATAGCTGACCTAAATAAAGCAAGTGACCTGCGGACAAAATTTGTAGCATATCAGAACTTATCTAAGTCCATCGATACTCTTAAATTCTAAATAGGTTTTGTGAAAGACCCAACTGTAGAGAAAATTAATCCAACATTAGAAGCACTGATGGCATATAAGAAGAAGGAAACAAAGAAGAACAAAGTGGTAATAGATGACAGCGACCAACAAAAGGTTGACTCGATGGGGGCATAAGTCAAATGCCAAATCCAGCAAGGCCACCACGACTACCAAAAAATGTGCCACATGTCTTTTGATTAATTAATTCATTGTAAAAGAGTTTTGTCTTGATAGACAACTCCAAAAATAATGATTTTCTCCTATTATATTGAGTCCAAAAGTTGTAATTTTATCTTTTTACCAAAGGACAAAATCAATTATGGGATTGTAACTGCTTTGCCGCCCAGATTAAATGACATTGAATCTGAGCCCTTAGTGTTGGTTTAATCCTCACCATAGATTGAAAAACTTGGTATGCTTGCTCCTCTATATAAGGGCAATTGTTTTCTCTCTTTGTAAGGTTGGAACAATGAATTGTTGAGACTCTGCTGAAATTTTGAATTAATACAAAGCATATTTACAAGTGTTGCTATAAATTGTGTTATGGGATTTTAGATTTCATGGTTCATTTCAATCTAGATTTAGATAAAGTACTATTGTAGTTTGAATGAATGCTTAGATATTTGATGAATCCTCTGGTTCATACCATTTGTTCTTGTTGATTGTAAGTAACTTTGCATGGTTAGTTTGAACCTTGTTAAATGAATTAAGTTTAGTTACATAACATTGATTAAGTTGCACTAGTAATTGGGTGTTTAATAAATGTATGTGATTTAAAAATCTTTGGCTACCTTTGGAGATTGCATTATTTCTGCAGCATTGTGGTTTTAACCTGGTTAAGCAAAAATTGGTTTCTTTTGGGCATTTGTCCATCTACAACACTTTCATTCACTATGATCTCTTCTTAGGATTTACTGCTCATCTCTCTACCCATAATCCTTTTGCATTTTCTTTATAAAATCTGGTAGATTTAGGTTAAAGCAACACCTCATAGATCAATAGTTGATAAAATTTCATACTTAATAGTCAATATCATCTAGGGTTTCTAAACACTTATTGTTGTTATATCCTACAAAACCCTATATTGCATGTATGTCCCCTTGAATGGAACAATAAAGTACATATCCAACTGAATTATCCTACAAGTCAAGATCTGACAGTAAAATCCTTGGGGCAGTCTTATTCTAGGTTTCCTGGGATTAGATTCCTCTCAAGAGAGGTGAGATACCTATATTTCACCTGCATTGCTGTGTGCAAAAACACCCATCAACAAACTTCAACAATAAAAACAACAACAACTGAAGGGATAGGTCAGAGGGACCAAGAGCACCTCATGACAGAAGTTATGCATGTGGAGGAGATCACTATGCCAATACTTGTCCTCAGTGGTCAGCAGGGCAAAGCGATAGAAACCAGTAGGGAGCACCACAACACCAGATTTATGTGACTGTGGACAATCGACAAGCTAACTTCCAGGCAACACCAATTTAGTTTCCAGGTAAGCTCTATGGACAACTTGTCTCTATATTAATTGATACTAGAATAGCTGAATATTTTTTAGACCCAAGAGTACTTTCCAAGTTATCTGTTAAACCAGGACACATGGCAAATTCATGGATGGTTCATGATGCAGAGGTAAGGTAGAGATTGAAGAAGTTCACTCAACTTTCTCCAAAGGTATACAAGGTGTTTGTGTTTACAAGCCTCACAAGGCTGCTCCAAGAATCAACTTAGCCTAGGATCACCCTCAGGTGTCATCCTTCAGACTATTCACCACTCACTTTGGGGAGTCACAGCTCAACCCAACTTAGAAGCACAACCCACCTTTAAGAGCCCAACATCTACTACCAATACCCCTACCAACATAGGTAACAACATCCATTTATTATACACTTATCTTTGATATGCATGGTACAAGGTCACTGACCAATAAACTATATTTTACTTCCAAACACAACAGTGGACAGCAAATTGAGTATGACTGTCATAAACAAGGTTCTAGGATAGTATTTAAGAGTAGGCTTAAGTCTTGTTTAACAACCTCTCAAGGTCTCCAATGGCCCTCAACTCCAATTGCATACCTAGGTACTCACACAACAACAACCATTCACTGACATGCACCAATTTTGGAGGACAGCAAATTGCATTGTGACTGTTTTAAGACTGTCATGGAAGAACAATAGTCAAGAGTGTTTAACCTTGTAGCATACACAAGGATTAAACCTTCAACACTCTTCTAGAGACTTCAGATAACCATCAACATTGAATGCATATTCCCCATTAGGTGTGAAACAAAACAACCATCTACTTGTTTGCAGGCCCACACTGTATTTAAAGGTAGAGGACAACAATTTGCTAGGTGACTGTCCTATGATAGTTTCAACATGACAGTTTCAGACTTTATGGATAACAAAGCCAATGCCAACTCCTTAACACCAAGGATCTCCACACAATAGAACATACACCTACCCAAGGTCATAAAATTATTGACCAATACCGTACTCCTACATTTATCTTGACATAAAACCTTGACTGTCTATGACTGTCACAAGAAAACAACATTTCAAGAAGGTTAACTCTATAGTCAAAGAGATAGTTTAGACCACCTTATAGGTTTATAACTCCACATATCCTACACCACTAGATCCATATTCAAAAGCTCTTCAAGAAAATGTACTTTCATCCATGCATGCCGTACTATACCGTACTGTAGGTGCTTGAAGACAGCAAACTATTTTTTCTTAAAACCAAGGCCTAAATGGCTAGTAATGGACAAGGAAATGCATCTAATATGACTGCACTAGATATACCAAGTCTTATACTGGTCAATCTCCACCAACAAACACAAATTCCAACTTGCATTTGTCAAAACAAATTGCTGTTTTTACTGTCATAATACAGCCACCTTCAATTTCTCAACTAGTAACCAATGATACTAGTTAGATTCATGCCTCATACTCTGCAGAGAAGGATTTAAACTACAAATCAAAAGAAAACATTAAATCTACCTTGTCTTCCTCCATCCCACATAGAAATGGGCGTCCATCATCAGAGGGTAGAGGAAGAACTAAGCATTTTATCAACAAACCCTAGCAATGGAGGGTTAGAAACCTATCTGCAGATAATGGAATCAAACAACACAATGTAAATGTTTCAAAAGCTAAAAACCACTGCAAATGAAAGGTAATTCGATCCACTCAAATGATTCTCATACCATAATTCCTCTACAGGCCTTACTAGCCGTACAAGTTGCTGTTTTCTCAAAAAAAACATAAAAAACACAGTTTTTCTTAAAAGAAACTCCTCCTTTCTATATTATATTTGGCATGTTTTTACAACTGATGTTTATAGGAAGTTTCTAAAACTCTTCCACTTCCCATTTGTCCGTACAACTGCCTAGGAAGGCAGAAAATCAATGGAAAAGGCAGTTTGTTGTCATAAAGAATAAGTTTCTAAAGAAAACTCCAAATTTCAAAAAGACAACTCCTAGAAAATAGGCCTAGATTAACTCCAAAGTAGACTAGTCAATGAAATGACTAAGTCTTTTATTTCAACGCAACAAAATGGCTTTTAAAGCCTTAGAGGTAAATAACTAACATGAAAAATTAACTAGAAAACAACACAAAACTGAGCTCTTGCACCAGTTCAGTATGGAATTCAAGTAGAAAAGAGGGTAGATTCTTGTCTTTCTTGCAGTGAGTCTGACCTTCCAAGTTTTCAGACTTAGGTCAATCTTTACGTAGCACCTTTAGGGTCTTATGATGTGATTTTGATAATCAATTAGTTAGTTGAACATAAGTCTTTTGTGAATTGTCAGGATAAGGTTGTAAAATGTTTGAATGACCTTGGGAATCATGTTGAGATTCATGGTTCCAAGAGACCCCTTGAACTTAGGCAGATTACAACTATTCAGTTAAAGAAGGTGAAAAGGAAGGGATGTTCCATTTATGCAATCCAAGTTAAAGATTTTGACAACATTGAACTAGTACTTAATGACTACCCTATCCTAAAGGAATTCTAAGATGTGTTTTTAGTGGAGTTAAAAGAGTTGCCACCTAAGAGGGAGTTTAACTTTTCAATTGATTTGCTACCAAGGACTGAGCCTTAATCAAAAGAACCCTATAGGATGACCACCATTGAGTTGTATGAATTGAAAGCACAATTGCAGGAGTTATTGAACCAAGGGTTCATAAGACCTAGTGTGTCACTGTGAGACGCACCGATCATTTTTGTGAAGAAGGAGGATGGGACCTTGCGCTTATGCATTGACTATAGTACCCACTTCTGAGAATAGACGAGATCTTTGATCAAATGAAGGGAGCTACTGTGCTCTCTAAGATAGACCTTAGATCTGGCTATCACCAATTGCGGATTAAGGATGAGGACATCTTGAAGACAGCTTTTAGGACTTGCTATGGTCACTACGAATTCATCGTGGTGCCATGTTTGGGTTAACTAATGCTCCCGCGGCTTTCATGAATTTAATAAACATTGTATTCAATGATTGCTTGGATGACTTTGTGCTAATTTTTCTAGATGATATCTTGATTTATTATAAAACAATTGAAGAGCATGAAAAGCACTTGAGGATAGTGTTACAATGCTTAAGAGAGCGTAAACTCTTTGGTAATCTATCCGAGTGCACTTTCTATCAAGACAAGGTGTACTGTCTAGGTCATGTCATTTCAGCAGAAGGGATTGCAGTAGATCCAGAGAAGATTAAGATAATAATGGAATGGCTTGCACACCAGAATGTGACAAAAGTCTGAAGTTTCATGGGACTTGTAGGGTATTATAGAAAGTTTTTAGAAGGGTTCTCTACAATAGCGACACTAATCACATCACTTCAAAAGAAAGGGAAAAGATTTGAGTGGACAGAGAAGTGTGAGCAGGCTTTCCAGGTTTTGAAGGAAAAGCTCACTACAACTCCTATTTTGACTATACTTGATCGTAATGGACATTTAATTGTGATAATTGATGCCTTAGGAGAAGGTGTAGAAGGAGTACTAATATAGAATGGACAAGTGGTTGTTTATGAGTCGAGGAAGTTGAAGCAGTATGAGCTCAACTATGCACCGCATGACTTAGAGTTGGCAGCCATAGTTCATGCACTTCAGATGTGGAGGCAATACCTCCTAGGGAAGCCTTTTGAATTGAAGATAGATCACTTAGGACTCAAGTGTATTTTTAGTCAACTCAATTGTAATGCTTGTCAGAGGAGATAGCTAGAGTTTTTGAGTGAGTATGATTTTGGGATTGAGTACATCAAAGGAAAAGAGAACAGAGTGGCAAATGCTCTTAACAAAAGAAGGCATCTAGTAGCCATGGTTACCACAAGATCAAATTTGAGGCAACAAGTAATTTAGAATCGGAAAGGAGATGAACACTATTCCAGAGTGAAACAAGCTTTAGAAGAAGATCCCTTGGATCATCGATTCGATGGATATGTGTTTGAGTCATATGGGACTTTGAGATCTCAAGATAGAATGTATATTGCAGACTTAGGGGAATTAAGGAAGTTAGTTCTTGAAAAGATCCACAATGCACCATATTCGGGGCACCTTGGAGTGACTAAGATGGTAGAAGGATTGAGACCTTTGTATTTTGCGCCAAGACTCAAGAAAGATGTAACAAAATTTGTGGCTCAATGTTTGGAATGCCAGCAAGTCAAGGCTGAGCATGTACATCCAACAAGACTTTTGTACCCACATAGTGTATCAGAACATAAATGGCAAGTGATTAGTATGGACTTCATTCAAAGGTTGCCAATATCCAAGAATCGACACGATGTCATCTGGGTAGTTGTGGATAAGTAGACAAAGGTAGCGTATTTAATCCCAAGGAATCTTAAGGATGGTTCGTTAATCTTAGCTAATTTGTCCAAGAAATCTTTTTGCATGGAGTGCTAGAGACAATCATATCAGATCGAGACACTCGCATGACTTCTAGGTTTTGGACAACTTTGAATGCCACTTTGGGGACAAAATTGAACTTCAGTTCGACATATCATCCTCAAACTGATGGACAGACAGAAAGAGTAAATCAGGTAGTTGAAGACCTCCTTAGGATGCATTGTATGGATCAACCATATAAATGGGAGGAGTATCGTCCATTGGTATAGTATGCTTACAATAATTCATACCATGCATCATTGGGGATGGCACCTTTTGAAGCTCTTTATGGGCATAAGTGTAGAACACCTATCAGTTGGGATAATGTAGAAGACATGATTGTGATTGGACTAGATATGCTTAGGGAAATGGATGACAAATGAGGTTGATCAAAGAGAAATTGAAGCAAGTGTTAGATCAACAGAAGCATTATGCATATAGGAATAGGATGTTCCGATAAATTTCAGTAGGGGACAAAGTCTTTTTGAGGGTCAAGCCTCGGAAGAGTTTCATTTCATTTGAAAAATCGTCCAAACTTGCTCCTAGATTTGTAGGACCGTTTGATGTGCTAGAAGTGATTAATATCATTGCTTATAGACTTGCTCTATCACTTGCTCTTGCCCGGATCCATAATATTTTTCATATGTCTTTGCTTAAACCATATCATCCTTGGTTATAATTAGAAAACTTATTATATTATAAGTGTTTGATTGAAATATGGACTAGGAAAATTAAATCAATTAATAGTCCTATAGATGCAATTTGCATGATTAAATGATATCTCTTTGATGAATTACTTGTTTGAAAGTGTACTCTCATGGGTTGAGTAAAGAAAGGAATCAATAAACTGTATTTAGGTAAAAGATTATGTTATTGACTTAGATATGAAATCTTAGATCGAACCTTTGAAATCATTGAGCATAATTATTGTTTGGATATCTATGTAAATGCCATCTTATATATTGTACTGGCATCTATTCTATTTAAAATTGAATTGTTTTCCTATTGATTGTGCAATGGGAAAGGGATTATAATGGTTTAGGCGAGTATGTGATACTATCTATTATGTGTGATAGGGGTGGCTTATGGGCTAGGATGCTGAATGTGGATTAACAGAGATGGATTTTCCTCTTTTCAGGAATTGAACTAGTAACTATTTTTCTAAGGCTTAGATCTAAGTGAGCAGTCATTGAAAAAGATGAATATTTTGTCTAGCAAAACTTTATTGATATATATCTATGCCACATCCTATTGTGAGACAATCTGCATTTCATTAGTTTAGAATTGCACATTAGACATCAGGTTGCATCGGGTGTTCCCTCCTGCTAGTTGTTTCCAGGTAGCTAGAAATTTCGTGCAGGGCTAAGTTTCCTTCATGTCATGAAGGGATCTGAGAAAGCATAATTGCATCATGGTTGGATGGAATAGTGTTCGAGCCATGTTCCCGTCTCTCGGCTTGTAGGAGGACCATTTGGGTTTGTGGCAACTAGAGAGTTTGTTTGATTTATTATACTTGTTGTACATATTTATTGTAACTTGCGATTGGATGAATTATGGCATGAAAGCCAATTGGACTTGTATATTCTTTTATAGTGCTATCACCTGGATTGAGTACATGATTATGTAAGATTTATTGACTCTTATTGATTCATATTTATGAGATTTATCTTTTACTTGTGATGTTGTAATTAAGTGGATTATTTACTTCATGTAACTTTTTGTGATGGAATGAGTACTTTACACACTCACGTAGTTCATATTGCATCATGTTGACTTGCATTCTTGTTTGGTTTCATTAAGTATCCATAGTGTAATCTTGTTTGAGCATTTTGACTTCCGAATTCAGGTTGCAATTGATGTTATGTTGAGATGTTTGTGTAATTGAGTACTCGTCCTATTTAAATGGCATTAGTTTTCCATGTAAATATTGTATTCTTTCTTCGTGAGGTTTAAATTAAAACTAAAAGGCCTTGTTTACAAAATAGATCTATTAGTTTCTTATATCTAAAATATATTATTGCTTTATAAATTATATATATATATATATATATATATATATATATATATATATATATATATATATATATATATATATATATATATATATATATATATAACTGTGTTTGTGTATATGTATATTAAGGCATGCAATAAAAAAAAGATAGTGACATGCAATGCACCCACACACCATAAAGAAGAGTCATCTAAAATAAATAACTCTCGGTTCTAAAATTAAGGCGTCATTATTAGAGGCGTGTGGGGAATAAAACAAAGGGAAAAAAAGACACAGAAAAAAAGAAAAGCATTGAGGAGAGCAGCAAAAAGGATACGAAAAACTAAGAGAATTAGCTAGGAGATTTTGACCATATACAGTAAGAGAGGACGGTTACAGAGGCTACATAATAGTAGCGAATTACATAGGTCTTTCTCTATATTCAATGATTTCTTGTGGTTCATGAAAATCCTTATACATTTTTCTCCTTCAATATCAGGCATATTACTTAAACTGTTTGTTTCAAAAAACTTAGGTATCTGCTTGAATAGTTAAGGATTTGGCCTTGTTAAATCAACGTCATGTATGTAATAGTGGTTGTTTTTTATTTGATTCCTTGTCCTAAAATCATAAACTGTTGGTTTTTTTTTTTTCAATCAACCTTTGCTACTTAAAACAGTCTGATATATATACTTTCTATTACGACCTTCTGTGCATATGTTTAAATAAATCTCTGTTATTACAAATCAACTTGTGTCTATACTTAAATCGACTTGCTTAACCTGTTTTTGGCCTATTGAAACCTTGTGAATGGGCTGCTTTTATTTTGTTTTAGTCAGAGCAAACACTTGACAGTTGTATTGTTATATATTCGGCCTTCCATGTATAATTATCGTGGTCTTTATTTTAAACGACCTGCATACTTTACACGACCCATTTCTTTTTATCTACAATGGTCTCTGAACCTTTAGCCAACCTCTTTTGCATTAGTTATGGTATGTGGTTCTATATTGTCAGCCTCTATTGCATAAGTTATGACCTGTGGTTCTTTACTGTGGGCCTATATCATCACATTGATAGCCTGTATCATCATATTGCTGGCTAGTATTATCTTGAATATATATATATATATATATATATATATATATATATATATATATATATATATATATATGTTAACAACCTGTAGACAAATGTATTGTTGGCCTCTATTTTATCAAATTTGTTAGCCTCCTGTGCATAAGTATCGGGCAATACTGTGATATTGTCGACCCGTATGTTTATATTGCTGACCTGTTATCTTATATTTCTATATATACATATGCATATATATATGATATAAATATATATGTGTGTGTGTGTGTGTGTGTAAATGTATATAGAAGCAACAAGGTTTACACTTGATCTTTGTAGTATGTAGCTTGACAAAGAGGAATCTGACTTAAGCTAAGACTTCTTACGATAATTGTGTATAAGATATGACTTTTGGAGTTATCACTATACACATACATGTATATACATGTATCACTCATATATATGTGTATACCTGCATACACACACACACAAGTGTGTGTGTGTTTAAAGATCTATACAAGTGTCGTTATGGTTGTTTATAGTGTTTTCTTATATACTATTTTCTCTTTTCTATCATCGTAAATTGAAAAGGTTAGAAAATCATGAGTAGATATTGTTTGTATTCATCATGCATGAAACTCATTGATAGAATTGTGATATGCTTATAAACATTATAGACTTGGTATTTGCCTGAAAGATGTATTCACATTGTTTTGTAAGAAAGTGACTAGTAGATGTTCCTAGGTAAATTGCATGTGTTACTATGTTTGTATTGCAAAGAGATTAGTTTGTTGATTATGTGTGTTGGGCTTACCTTCTGGGATAGGGTGCCAAATGTGGGTTATCAGAGAAGGTTGATCCTCTATTTAGGATTTGACTGATATTGATAAGTGCTTTGGTCAAAGCTGTGTTTTCATTGAAATAGATGAATGATTGTCTGGCAAAACTATATTGATATGTTTCTTTGCACATCATGATTGTGAGATATTGCACATTCTAGTTAGAAATGTATTTAGACATTAGGTTGCATCAGGGGTTCCCTCCTACCAGTTGTTTCCAAGTTGCTAGGCATTTCGTGCAAGGTTAGGTATCCTTCATGTCATGTAGGATTCTGGTGAAGCGTAATTACTTCATGGTTGGGCAGAAAAGTGCCTGAGCCATGTTCCCGTCTTCAGCTTACAGATGACCATGTGGGTTAGTGGTGGCTAGTGTTAGTGATTCTATTTATTATTCATTACTTGTATATTGTACTTGATTATTGTACTAAGATGACTTTATGGCATGAGAACTAGAGATGTAACATTGTATATCATTTTATTGTGCTAACACCTAGTTATTGCACGTGAATTTATAAGATGTATTGTGATATTATTGCTTAATGTATAGAAGATTTACCTTTTTATTTTAAGTTAATGTGAATGAGTTGTTTTTACTTTCATGATTATCGTTTATGGTTTGCGTACTTTACACATATCCAAGTGTTTACTTCTCCAAAGGGGAGGAGGTCTTTGCAATTGGCATTTTGACCTTTGCCTCCTAGAAATTACAGGCCCTGTTCCCCTCTCTTCATCATAAACAATAATTTCAACTTTTTCTTTCTCTTTTGAAGCCTCTTCTGTCACATCTCATTTTTGGACCTTGTTATAAGTTAAATTATTGGACATTTTACTATGCTTGTTTTACTATGAGTGATTCCACGTGTGTGTTAAAGTAAGTATCATAATTTTATAAATGTATGATTATGAAAGTCGATTTAATAATTGAATATTACTGGCACAATTATGAATGTACATTTTGTTTTGCTTCGGCTATGATTTTGAGGAACTAAGCTATTAATGAAAATCTAAGTGCAACTGAGTGCAAGGGAAATGTCGAAGACGAGAACATGGTTGAGGTAGAGATGTTCTAGCTGCTTGGCAAGAACTGATGGGATGGATAAAATTTGACACACGCACACACTCACATAGTTTCATATCATAAGTTGCTTTATTGAAAGGTTTTATTGTGCATCATTATGTGGTTGCTAGTCTTGTTTGAGCATTTTATATAGTGAATGAATGTGATTGATGCTTAACAATTAGATGAAATGAGATTCCGTTGCTACAATATGTTTATTTGAATGCATAAGTTAGTCATGTAATTATAATTTCTTCGACTTTAGATTTAATGAAAAATATATGATTGTTTTTGAATTAATTTATTTGTTGATTATTAAAAGAGTTTATATTACCCTTGCTTAAAAAACAATATCTTTGATAGGTTTAAAATAAAAATATAGTATTTAAAATATATTATTTAATTCGTGAATATATTAACAAAATTAAATATAATAATGTATAATATGATTTTTATTAATAAAAGTGCTTTCTTCTTTATATAAATAAGTTGATTAATAAATATAAATATATTCTTTGTTAGACTTAAATAAAGATGTATTATTGAAGATAAGTATATGCTATTAAAAATATTATATTATAAATAAAGATTTAAAATAATAAACTAAGCCTTTGTCATGCAAATTGGAAGCGACAGTAATGAAGAGTTCCATTTTATTTTAAAGCAAGATACCTATGTTTGGACGCCAAGCTCATGCAAAACAAAAATTGAACTAGAGTAAAAAAAATAGGAAGCTAAATCTAAATATGTAGAGATTATTATTAGAAGGGGGATTTTTTTGATAAAAGAGGCACGCACAACAGAGAAAAGGGCAGAAAAAACATGCCATTATTCAGGGACAGAAGGGCAGAAAGGAGAAAGGAAGGATCATCAGCATAAGGAAGCAGAGATTAATCCACCAAGGGAAGTGTAATCAACCAGGTACTCTTTTCTAAAGCTATTTTGAATTTGCAACTAATTGTTGTGTAGAATTATTTGATTGGTCTATGTATAAAAGGATAGGTGGTATGCTTTTAAAACTATTTTTGGCCCTTGAAACTTTGTAAACCTGTTGTAATTCTAGCAACCTGTCTCATAGTATGATTTTAGATCTTTAAATCTTCTACAACAACTGAATATAAGTTAAATCAATTGCTTTTTACTATCTGGTTGACCTTCTTGAAGTCAGTGGTCAGAAGCATGACTCCATCTATTTAAAGACTCCTTGTCAATCTATTATTTTCACTAGTTATTTCCTTCTATTACTGTTGTATGTTTTATCCTACCATTGCAGACTTATCTTTATCCCTATAGAAAACTAACCGTTGTTCCTGTAGCCTACTAAACGGTTTTGTAACATGTTAAGCTTTTATCCTGTAGTGTTGTATATTTTAACTCTGCCGCAACTTTATTATATTCATGTCATAGATCTATTTATTCCTATAGCCATTGTATTTATTCTTGTCGTCATCTTGTTATTATTCTTGTCATAACAAGTTTAAATTCTCCTATTGCCGTCATTTTTATTCTTGTCACAATAGACTCTATGCTCTTTTAGCAGACAATAGAACTTTCCTGTCGCAGCAAACTGTTCCTATAGTTGCTTTCTCTACATTCCTATAGTTGTTTTTGTGATCACCTGTGTGACTGTTACAACAACCTTACTTTGCAATCTTAAGATGCTTAACTGATTAAATACAGTACCAGACTTGCCCTCTATGATTTCAGATCTCTGTATATATATAATTTAGCATGTTCTAGTGGTTTATGCTATCAAGATTGTGGCTTTAAGTTTATTCTCTTACAAGAGTTTGTTCAAACTTAGGAAATGAATCTTCCTTGAAATGATGACTTGTTTATTATGCCCAGCATATATTAATTGCTAAAAAGTATGATTTCTTCTTAAATCCCTGAGGCAAACTTAATTGAGTGTAATTATAAACATTCTTGCGATCATAAAGATTAAAGATCTAGATTTATAGGGTAAATATCGTGAATGAAATATGGATTAAAAATATAACCATATTTTAGATTTATGTATGTATCTTGAATGATTAAATGCAACTCTTTGTTAGAATCATTGCTTGAAAGATAATTCATTTTTGTTATGCAAAAGAAAGGGATTAGAATTGATATTTAGGCGAACAAGGGTTGCTTTTGTTTTGAAAAGAAAGTAGTTATCTTTATGTGTGTTTGGGGTTACTTTATGGGCTAGGATGCCGAATGTGGAATATCAGAGATGGTTTTTCCTCTTTTCAGGAATTGAACCTTGAACTATTTTATATGCTTGGCCAAGCTGGGGATTCATTGAAATAGATGAAAATTTGTCTAGCAAAACTATATATATATTATTGTGAGACAAGTTGCATATCATTATTTAGATTTGCACATTAGACTTCAGGTTGCATCAGGTGTTCCTTCATTCTAGTTGTTTCCAGATTGCTAAACGTTTTGTGTAGGGCTGGGTTTCCTTCGTGTCATGAAGGATTCTGAGGAAGTGTAATTGCTTCATTGTTAGGCAAAAAAATGCCTGAGCCATGTTCCCATCTCTCGGCTTGCAAGAGGACCATGTGGGTTCGTGACGACTGGAGAGTTTGATTGATTTATTATTTCTTGTACTGTACATGATTATTGTACCTTGTTGGATGATTTATAGGAAAGCCAAATGGACATTGTATATTATTTATAGTGCTAATACGTGGATTAAGAATGTGATTTGTAAGATTTAATTATATTATTGATTAATGTTTATGAGATCTATCTTTTTACTTGAGTTGATGTAAATAAGTGAATTGTTTACTTCATAACTTTTGATTTGGAATGTGTACTTTACATCTTCTAATGACTCTTGAGCTTCCAGTGGTACTTTTGAAGATTGTGAAGGGTGTGGCTCCAAAACATCTTGTTTTCTAGGAGTATCTAGGGTCTCTATGTTTACTGCTTGGGGTTCTGTAGGCTCCAAAGTCCCTTGTTCTTACTGAGGTTCCAAAGAAACTCCTTTTGAAGCTATGGTGGGCCTAGGTGATCCCACAATAGTGGATTACAATTGCATCGAGGAAGAAAAATTGCCCATGCATGGAAATTTTTTTTTGGACGGGTTCAATCGAATGGGGGTGTTCACTAGAACCCATAAATCGGTTCACTCGAACACCCCGTTCGAGTGAACCCACTTTCCGTTGACCAATTTTTTTTAATAAAATAATGGGTTCAAGCGAACACCCCTTAACGTTATTTAATTTTTTTAATGTTATTTTTATAGGGTTTGAATGAGCCCCCCCCCCCCCCCCCCCCCCCATCATTAGAAGGGGTTTTAAGGGGTTTGCTAGAACCCCCTTATTTTGCCCTTGCCCTCCTCCAGCTACAATTTTATGTAGATTTTTAGGTTTCGAGGCTCTGGTTCAGGATCAAAATGGAATCAACTTGACAAACCCAGCTGCAAGATTATAGTCCTCGAAACTAGCTCTCCATCAAGTACATTTTTAATATATTTTGGTTTTATTATACATTTTATTTTTTAGTTTAACTAAACATAGGTTTTTCACCGAAAATCAAGCTCTCTGTTCTGCACATGTGGAAAAATAGTATATTTCCAAAAAAAATCTAAAAAATATCTATCCTCTTGGTATTCATGTCCTTGATCCAACAAAAAAAAAATGATACATACAAAAAAAGTTATGCACTTTATAGTACACCTATGTTTAAATTGTAATTCGTTTGACTTCAAAACTTAAAATTTTAAAAAAAATCAACAAAACATTATAAAACCAAATGCATCCTCTAGATATCGTAGTTACAAATCTAAATTTGAAAAATTTAGAATTTTATCCTTCATAGAAAAAAGTTATGTGCTTTATAGTACACATCACTCTTTAAAAATGGTGTTTACTGTTAAAAACTAGTTATCGAAGGAGATGGAAAAAGAATGCAATTTGATTCAAAAAAAATTAAAATATATATATTTAGGATCTGCAAACAAAACGTCACAAATCACTAGTTTGCATCATCTTCAAATTCCTCACGGTTTAGCAACTATAGGTGTCTGAAAGTGAAGATTTTTTCAAAATGTTCATTGCAATGTCAAGTTTGGCCAAAAAGTGTAACCCACTATTGTGGGATCACCCTGCCACATTAGAGAGTTCCCCTATATAATTTATACTTAGGTTTCTGGTTCCCAAATTTTTGAAGGAATCTATTCCATTTCTTATATGTTTTATGGTGTTTCAAGATTCAGTGTTTACATATCATATTAATTAAACCATGATGTTTCAGAGGGGTAGTTCCTATTTTGTATTTCTCTATCATGTTTTCTGAAGAATAAAATAGATAAGTAGGAAGGTTTATTTTTAGTTTAGGTTTGTTGCACTTGGCGCAGATGGGTCAACATACGAAATGTTGGTCCAACTACTATGTCATATTGGCCTTCACAGGTGATGAATTTCATCACCTAGGCCAGTAGGGTCCTGCAGAGTTTAATTAGGGTTTTTCTATTGATTCCATTATTTTCAACCTTTTCCCTACTACCGTTTGGGGAAGAGGTTCCCCTTCCTGAACAAAATTGTTAATCATCCCCTGATAAGTGGTGTATCTTTCCTTAAACAAATCTATTCCTTCCTTTGGAATTACAGTAATTTGAATACTAACCTTAATTTTCTTGCCCTGTACGATTGCATGGTCATCAACAATGTTCTGCACGAATTATCCCACCAATTCTATTTGATGTCCCTTCAATTTTTTTAGAAAATCCATCCACTTTGCTACTTCAAATACCTCTACAACACCCTACATTACCAGTAACTTTTTAACCAAATTTGGCTCTACTTTTCTCTTCACTCCCATAATGGTTGATTAGTGAGCTAGGGAAGGACTGGTAGGGAGAAATTATTTTAACAACTTAGTTGAGTTACATGTGTGGAAACTCTTGAGTTATGACAAAGAAATGACATGTATTTTAAAATAGGAGAGCAACTAAATGATTTTCTGGACATCTTGCATTAATTACCCCATACTGTTCTATAATGATTTTCTTGCATGCTTTGTCACATCACCGATGGTTTTGCCAATTGAAGTAAGAGACATTATGAGCTTATAATTAGGAAGAAGATGAAGTCATGCCAATTCATTGATTCATACAATATAATCATTGCTCATCTAAAAAAACAATTATACATATTTCTTTTCTAGCCGATGTCAATCAAGACTCGTTATACTAATGAAAATGTGGTGCATACACTTTATGATAGACATTAATGGTTGTAATTGCAAAGAAGACAACCTATTTAGTAGTGATGGCATGGATTTCAAAAAGATGACATAAACATTGTCCTTTTGAAAAGCATGCATTTATTATGGTTGGTTGAGATATTCTAAAAAAGCACTTTGAGAAATTACATGAGCACTAAAGCATCATTGAAAGGATGCTCCTGGAATAAGGAACATGGACAAAGGTTCTGGAGCATCACTAAAAGTATGTTTCCTAAACAAGGAACATGAACAATGGTTTTAGAGCATTGTTGAAAGGATGCCTTCAGAGATGAACAAATGTTCTAGAGCATTATTGAAAGGATGCTTTCGAAGACGAACAAAGGTTTCAAAGCATCGTTGAAAGGATACTTCTATAGATGAACAAAGTTTCCATAGCCTCATTAAAAATATGCTTCTGGAGATGAACAAAGGTTTCAGAGAATCATTGGAAAGATGCTTCCGGAGATGAACCAAGGTTCCAGAGGATCGTTGAAAGAATGCTTCTGGAAATGAACAAAGGTTTTGGAGCATCATTGAAAGGATGCTTTCGGAGCATGAACAAAGGTTTTAGAGCACCACTAAAAGGATGCTTTTGGAGCACGAATAAAGGTTCCAAAGCATCATTGAAGGATATTTTTGGAAATGAACAAAGGTTCTAGTGCATCATTGGAAGGATGCTTCTAGAGCATGAACTCTGCAAAGACGTAAACAACTACCAGAGCACTATTAGAAGGGTGCTTTTCAGGGAAAAACTGCACAATTACAAAATAGATTCTGGAGCATTGTTAGAAGGGTGCTTTTGGAGAAAAACTGCACAATTACAAAATAGTTTCTGAAGCACTATTAGAAGGGTGCTTCTGGAAAAAAAAATGCACAATTACAAAACAACTTCTAGAGCATAGTTGAAGATTTCTGGAGGCATAGTAGAAACAAATGGAATTTTTTCTAGAAACAAAGTACTTACCTCGATTTCTTGTGCAAGGGAAGACTTCCCTTACATAGCAAATACCTCTCTATTTTTCAACCATCCTTGTGAATTCCTCCTTGTTAACTCATTTCTAGTAAAAATGTAGTCTGTGACCATTTACCAGAAGTGTCCTCATGTCTCCATCTATTGATTTTAGTCGCATAGTTTCATTACTAGACACTTCCTCCACTTCATATGGCCCCAACCAATGTGTATGGGGCTTCCCTTTGTGATCCTTATAACATGAGTTGAATAGCATCGCCCAATCCCCATTGTTAAATTTTCTTTCTTTGATATGTCTATCATGCCATGCTTTACTTTTTTGTTGCACTAGTTTAGTTTGTTGTTGTGATACGAGAAAATTAACTCTAACTAAAATATATCTAATCAGAATAATTGCCCGTCACACATTAGGATAATAGCAAATGAAGATTTGTATATTGCTACTATCCAATTTGGAAGAGCAAGAATATCCAGGCTATCCCTTTGTTGCAATTGGAAATGGAATGATTAAATACTATTGATTAAAACTAACAAATATAGGAGAAAATAGAGGAAATATATAAAGATTGACAAAATAATTTATAGAAATGAATGCAGAAACATAAATAGTAGATTACAAGGAAGTTGGCACCAAGCAGACAACCTCACTATCTAGGATGATAGCGCGTGGCACAATTTTCCATGCACCGCACTGTAGTTTGTATAGTGCTAGAAATTAGAATCTTAGATTTACATGGCTTCACATGAATTTCAAGAGTTTTCTATTGATAGTAAACACAATGATTATTATACATAAATCTACAAATGAGAGAAATAGATGAAAATGATATTATGAGAATGAAATAAGAGCAATGACAAGAAAGAGGAAAATTTGTGCATTCGAGATCTTTCCTCTCGAGACCTGTAATCACAAACAAAGAAGAAGGGTTGAGCTATATAGGAGTTTGCCTTAGTCAAACCTCATTTTTGGTGTTTCCACCTCAACAATACCCAGAGATTGATATATCGATAAAACAATGTGTGCTATGAATTCTAAGTGTGTCTATAATTGTGAACAAGTGATAAAATGATATTTAATTCACAAAGATAAATGTTAATCTAAATATATTGGCAAAGGTAAGGAAAGCAGTTATGAGGATATTGCTAGAAGACTATAGCATCTAAGAACAAAATGAATCTTTGTTCGAAAGGATAGAGATATCGAACGAGAACATTTCGAAGAGTGTGAATCAATCAAAGTAAATCACATTAATCGAATGCTTTCAACAATCTGTAATAAATATTGAGTAAAGAATAACAATAGCACAAGTAAAACAAGAGTGAGTAGTAATTTTGGTACAACCTTGCTAGCATGTGAAATTAATCCTTTCAAATGGCAAATAAGATATGGGAAAGCAGTCATTTAGGTGCAGATAGACATCAAGAAAAGCTCAAAATGCCACACAAGTAAAAACACACCTTCTAAAAATGGTTGATGAATAGAAAGATGATTTTAGGATGTTAGTGCGTCATGCAGACGTCTGCACCTAGTGCTTTTGTCCATGCAACTTCAGTTCTTAGAAGGTTCAGATGACTTGGGGCATTGCCAAGGTTACAACACTTTTACGATTTTTGGATAAGACAAACAAAAAGGGTCAAAGCAACATTTAGAAAGCATGCTAGGGGAGTGGAAACTAAAGTGAGTACCAAATAAAGCATGAAATTGTGAGTGAGCACAATTTACGACACTACATTTAGCCCCCTCTTTAGCGGGTGTATGACACTACGTGCATATGCAAGCTAAAGTAGTAAAGAAGATAACATATAAGAAAACCTTTACCCAGAGACTATAGAGGATGCAGAATGTCGCTAAGTGAGAGATGTGAAGCCCTCAACTTAGGATTATGCAAAATCACAATGTTAGGCCAAAAATATGCACATGAAACAAATGTCTGAGGCACACGTATATATATATACAGAGCTTATAAAAAATGAGGATTAGACCAAATATAATTTGCTGAAACCTTTGCCGTTAGCAAATAATATAGTCTAATACACATTAATCTAATGAATAAGTAAACATATACAAACATACAAAAGAGTAAAATGAAGGGTATGGTTCTAGGGATAGTAAATTTTGTTATTTGTTATGAACCATATTGAAAAAGCTTCTATAAGTGACTAGGGCTAGCAAATTCTGTTGTTTTCTAGGTGTCTTATGAGAAGTGTTGATAGGATAGAAAACGAAGCATCACATACTAGAATTGCTTTGCTAGGTGAGCTACATGTCAAAGAGTATCAAAAAATACATGGCTAGCATGGCTAGGTAATTTTGATAAAGGTGGCCAGTCTAAGCAAGTGCATCTGCTTAGGACCATGAATGCTACAAAAAAATTTGTAGGGAGTGTACCATCGGTGTGGTGTGTGATCAAGTGTAAGAGATAGAAAATATATATCGCCACCTTAAAATAATTTCTTACATCGTAGAGGAGCAATTAATTTTAAGTTAAAAAGAGGGAAAAAGGCACGAGAGATTTCAGGAAGCATATGTCTAGAGGATATGTTCTAGAGAGATACGCCATGAAAGGGTTGCCCCCAAGCAAGACAACTAAGGTGATGTTGTACGCATGATACACAATGGCTCATGTAAGCATGACATGATGTTGAGCAACACAACAAGGTGTCACATAAAGGAAATAAACATCACAATAAGACACAGAGGGATCTACGTGATTTGGAGTCAGTGTATAAAATATAGGAGGAGAATAATTAGGGAAAAATGTCACATAAAGACAAAATACAAATTTTGGGTCAACATGGAAGGATGTTAAATCATCTGACACTTTGCATCGTCCCCAAAATATGGAAAATAAAAGTACGACATATAAAAGAATGTATAAACATATAGAGGAATGTCACAACATTTTTGTTCCCCTATATCCATGTGCCTACAAGGGCATCAAGGGTCCTCCAGGGAGAGCTAACAAACAAATTCTCAAAATAAAACTAGCATTATATCTCCTTGATGTGTAGATTTTCTCTTTGGATGTTGAAGATGGGTTGTTGTATTGCAATGTTGGTTGTTCTTGTGAGGGATTCCTTGATTTGGTAGCATGCACTTGTCACTTGCACATATGGTAATATGTCCTTTGAAGGGAGGGTTTTTATAGATTCTTGGAAGATGATATGGAGGGATGAGATTGAATCCTGTATTGGAGGATTAGGATTCATTAGCTTGTAGGACAAGCTACTGATGAAGAATTGAGATTGAAGCAAATTGATGGAGAGGATTGATTCAGATGATGAATGGTAAACATTACCTTAAATTGCATGGGAGGATGAGATGCACACAAATGCAAGCTAGGGGTGAAGGCAAATAGACGGGTGAGATTAAATCAAGTAATGAATGGTTGCTCGATTACCTTAACTTGCATGGAGAGATGAGATGCACACAAGTGGAGGCTTGGGGTGACTGCAAGTGGATATAGGAGATTGAATAATGTGATGGATGGTCAAGATTACCTTAATTTGAATGAATGGTCAAGATGCAAAAGGTTATTTTTTAGATTTTGTGATGAGGTGGAAATGAATTTTTATTTTATTTTTAAACGAGGTGAGTGAGGAATGTGCACGGTCTAATTAATTAAATAAACTTGATTTATTTAATTAATTAGTGGAAGAAGGTTAGTCTACATAACTGGTAAAGGAAAATTAACTTAATTAATTATATAAATAGATTTATTTAACTAATTAATGAAGGGAAACTAGACTAATTACTTAAATAATTATAATTTAATTGATTAATTAGTGAATGGATTTTAATCGAATCTAATTAAATAATTTATTTAATTAACGAATAATTGCGAGATTAATGATGGTAGGATGGAATTATGATAATGTTAGATTAAAATGTATGAGAAGATGTTAAGTATCTACAACTTTATTTTATTTTAGTCATTACTTTCTATATTTCTTCCCTTTTCCTTTTGTCAAATTAGGCTTAAAGTTAAAATAAATGAGGAGTTGACCATTCAATCCTAAAGATTATCTTACAAGTTCATCATAGCTATGTAGACTTTCCATGCTTTGTGCTCTGTGTGACATAAGTTGTTTTGGAAGACAAACTAGGCATAAATAGTAAGCTCAATAACTCCTCATTAAGGATAGAGATATTAATGCATGCTTTGTTTAATCAAAATACATGCTTAAGAATTTCAACTAACTTTCTATAATGGTATCTTGAGCCTTGAGAGGATTAATAAACCTCTCTCAAGCATCTAGTGCACTTTTAATTTCACTCATTGGTGGCATGCTAAAAGTTATGTCAACATGTAGACAATGTAAGAAGAAAAGTTACACTACTACCTTTTTATCTAGTCCAATGATAATTTCTAAATTCAATTATTTTGCTAGGAAATGGAAATTCTAAAATAGAAAATTAATAGACTTATGATGGAAATTGAAAAACCATTTACAATCATTCACCTAGGAAGTAGAATTCACTTAGGAAGTAGAGAGGTTTTCTCACAACTTAAAACTAATTAAAACAAAAAAAATGATTTTATGTTTCTTGAATTTATAATTTTTCTTTTAATATTTTTAACCTCTCTTAATTAGTTTAAGGGTCAACTTTTCCCTACCCTTACATGATGGCATACACAACTTAATATTCTTAGTGAATTGAGCAACTTTTAAATTTTGATCAATAATGAAGGAATATGCCTTTGAATATGTGACCTACTCGTTACTTAATATTTTCTCTATATTTTGTTCCCAATGACCACTTTGACCAATAGGTTGTTCGTGTGAAGCAATGGGCTCCATTACTTCTAATTTCTAACGAGCATGAGAATTTCTTAATATAGAAGTCATGCTCTTTCGCTTGAGTGGGGCATTCTATCCAAAGTTCATGTTATTAGTTGTGAATATTTTCAAGTTTGAATGACAACAACCCAAAACATAGAACTCTTTTGGTTGCACTCCTTGCATGATTCATAAGGATGTAGACTCCAATGCTAGCTATATCTTTTGGTGTATGCAAGTTTAGGTTTCTTAGGTCATTGCCTTGAAATATTTATAAACTCCTTATCCAACTTTACCAAGGCCTTAACCAACATATTTCATATGTTTTTTGGTTGGGCATCTTTTGTTGATTCCTATCTCATTTATAGAGCTTTACATTTGATCATTATTTTATCTATAGATATTAATATTTTATGAAGCTTCTACGTGGCTAATTTACAAATTTCCTCATTCAACTCACTCATTTAATGACAAGGTTTCCAAAATGAGAAAACATCTTTTACACTCATATATCTTTCTCCATTATAAGATTGTAGTTGCTTTACAAATATTCATTTTGATTTACAATACAACTTTGTTTTAAGACTAATCAATGCTCAAATTGGGGTGCAAAAACTATAACCACATCTTGGTATTGTTAAAAAATAAAGAACTTACAAACAATTATAAACAATGACAAGCTAACCTTAAAATGAACTTATAGACATTCATTTTTGAATAAGTTTCTTAGGAGATACCTTCTGTATTTTGTGGGACTAATCATACATGGTGTTGATGATAGTGCCATCTCTAGGTTAAAGTGACATTTTGTTGATCCCCTATAAAAAGGTTGTCATGAAAAAACTTCAAATACATCTAGGGGTGTCATGTCACAGAGCATGTTATCATGAAATGACTTTATTAAATATGGAAGGATTCACTTTTGCACATGTATCTCTACCTTGATCTCAATCAACTATTTGTGGTTGAGGATAAGGCATCATTGGTATATTCAACCTCCCAACAAGATGTCTTGAAATTATTTTTCTTACCACTATTTGATCTCTACAATGAAGTATATAGATGTTTTCTTCATGCAAAATTATGAGTGGAACATGCATGCTTCCTTATCTAGCCCAAAGAGGGAAGATCATATCATGGTAATAATGGTGTAGGAATCTATCTCTATGATTTTACTTCCACTTATCTAACATGGGAATTGGTGCTAATGTTGGTGCTAGGGTTGGTTCTAGATTCACTAATGGGGTTTGTACCATAACCAAAAGTGTTTGTTTGACATAATATTCTTCACTTGTGCAACATTTGTCCTTGTGGACATTGTACCACCTTCTTATGTATTTTTGCCAACTCTTATATGGGGAATCCCTCTTTAAAGGAGGTTTTGACTAATGGTGATGGTTGTGTTCCTTCTTGTCAAACTTAATGCCTTTATTGGTAGGAGTAATCTCTTTCCTACCACAATGTTTAAATATTTATTTAATTTTTAATTGCACTATGATACCCTTTTCCTTGTTTGTTAATCTTTGAAAACTCTGTTTCTTCTTAGATGGGTAACCACAAGACACCACAATATTTGAGGACTCAATGTTTTATTACCACATATGTGAATTTTTTTACAATGCATGTAAGGTATTAGTACATATTATTGTAACCTTTTTCTCATCCTTAATTCATTTTTTGTAGATTGTTGTATTAGTTACTATAGTTATTTATGTAGCATCATTCCTCTCCAATGGCCTCTACAAATTTTGTCATGTTTTCATTGAAGCTCATTTTTATTGTTGTCTTCACCATCTTTAGTAGTTGTTTTCAAGACTATGAATCTCACAATTCTTTAATAGAGGAGATAACTTTAAGAAGTGTCTTTAAAGAGAAGTACAGTTCCAATAGATCAAGTCATATGTTTGGTTCATTTGCAAATTCACTCATATCTTATAATTTTAAACCCTTGAAAGTTCTATTTGTTGAAAAAGTGAATGCTTCAAACATAATTCATGAAAGGGTACTAGGGAATTATTCTATTATCTACATTCTTTACTTTTGGAGGGCTTTACTGAGAAACAATTTAAAGGATCTCCTATATTTGCTATTTGTTTTCCATCTATGAATGTTTGCATATACAAGGAGGATACCCAAAGGTCTAATATTTAGAAATAAATTCATCATCATATATCTTTAAAGAGAAGTACAATTCCAATAGATAGAGTCATATGTTTGGGTCATTTGCAAATTCACCTATATCTTATAATTTTAAACCCTTGAAAGTTCTATTTGTTGAGGAAGTGAATGCTTCAAGCATAATTCATGAAAGGGTACTAGAGAATTATTCTATTATCTCCCTTCTTTACTTTTGGAGGGATTTACTGAGAAACAATTTAAAGGATCTCTTATATTTGCTATTTGCTTTCCATCTAAGAACGTTTGAATATACAAGGAGGATACCCTGAAAGGTTGAATGTTTAGAAAACATGCTCCTTGTAGTCTACCTCATAATGTGGAACACAAAAAAATGATCAAATTCCTCTACTACATTGACCTATATTTGGTTGGGACCATTAGGCTATGCACTAAATTCTAGAATCTTAATGTATAAAAGTATTAAACCAAAGCAAAGGAAATGACTCAACATATAATTATGATAATGGAATGTAAACCAAAGCTTATTATTAATGAGAGTAATTTGGAATAAGGTAACATTTACTATTGAGAAGAGATTTGAATCAACAATTACTTTTGTGTTTTAATGACAATTCCTTTATAGCTATTTACATGAGAAAACAAACTATCTAAAAATAAAAAGTGAAACAATTCAACCTGGAACTTGAAAAGCCACATGACAAGTGTTACCCCAAGAAGTTGATAAAATCTATCACGATAAGAAAGTCATCAAAATACCAAAAAAAAAAATGGGTTTCAAAGATTTATAAATTTCCAATATCCCTATTTTGGGTATTTTGGAGAGGGTTTTAACGAGTAAACTTTAACAAACACATTTCTACATTTGTTTATCATATTATACACGTGAAATTTTGTAACACTTTAATTAATGACAGGGAAAATATTACCCCTATGAGATTTAACCACACGAGATGATTGGAATAAGGTGATAAGAATTGAGTAGTTAAGAAATTCAAAGACTTGGGCCTCTTTAGAGAGCAAACTCAATAGACCTAAGGCCATGTAAAATGGGACAAATCCATCAACTAGACAACTGGAACTAAATCTACAAGCACAAACTTAATGCTCTTGACATTAGTTGTTCCTCTTCAACTAAAAGTAAATATTCTTGAGAATAATTATACGTAACACTTTTGACCTCCTTTTACAAGTCCACATAAAATCTAAGAGAGAATAAAACAACATGCCAAAAAAGACTCTCAACATTAACCAATATCCTTTAACTAAAAGAAAATATATTTTTGAAAATAATTACATGCACACTTTTAACTTCCTTTTTGTAGTCCACCCTTAGAGAATAAAGTAACATGTCTTAAAAAACAAAAACATATAAACATGGGTTACATGCTTTTTGTTCAAAGGTTCTTCTTCAATGGAACATTTGGATTATTCTTTCCCCTAAAGAAGTGTTTTGTTCGTTCCTTTCTCTTTTAAACCCCCAAGAGGGCCCCTCCATTATCCTCACATTGGTCATTAACCTAACGACAATAACCATGTAGATGTGAACATGAGTTAGGTATCTTGACTCCCGAAACCTTAGAAGATAAATTTTGCTAGCTGGAGGGCACATGCAGGGCACCATGGGACCTCAAGGCTAGGAAGGGGCGCAATTTATGAGGCTTTTTGAAAAAAGGAAAATAGTTAAGAGCAAAATTAATTGCTGCTTTGTTTCTTGGTTATTTTTGTGCCATCTTGTATTTCTGGTGGGTGGGACAAAAGCAGATGATTGAAGTCATGATTGGGCAAAGCAGATCCTCATCCTAGGAAATTGGACGGCTACAGTAATTAAAGTCGCAGGATCTTTAACAGCCGCTGCTCGTTTCATTCGCCGGACATAGAAGAAAAGGAAAATCAACAGCCAGCCTTATATCCCTGCATCTCACTGTGTAACGTGCGGCCAGGATTTAACGACCCAGGTAAACGGATCTGATTCTTCCCTCTTACAACGCCTGACTTTTATGTCTGGCAATAGCCATGGACAGGAATTTAGTTGTTTTTTGAAGAAAAATTAAAAGGGTTATTTTTAAAAATTATTGAAATTAACTGCCGCTGGTCAGGCGTTCGAATCCCATTTTGTCTGGCCGGACAGAACCTCGTGTTAACGCGTTTTGTTACAGTCATCATATGTGCAGTTGTTATTGTTGTAATCATAAATCTTATCTTTTTCATTTTGAGGCGAGGATAAGGTTTTTCTGTGTAGCAAGGGTTTTGTAAATTTTGAGATCGGCGATGGATGGCATTGTGCTGCGCATACCTACGTGCTGCTGTTCTATTGTAAATAATAATTTGACGTAACATTTTTTTTAGTTATTGGAATAGAAAATATTATTGTCCACTATACCAGTAATCGATATTTTAAAAACTGTAAACCGCATCCGTTTGTCTTATTATTTGTTGATTAATATAAAAGTATGGAACTTCAAATGGAGAAAGAAAATTGACTTTCTATATTCGATCTGTGCTAGGGTTAGAAGCTGAGAAATGGTAGGTGCCTTTCTATTCGGAGGAGAAAGCCGCAGATTTTTGTATGAGAGCATTTAAAGGGAATTCGGTAAAGGGGCTAAGGCCGCGGGTTTTGCTACTCAAATTGAGTATATGAAGGGCGAATTAGGTCTTGTAGTTGCTGTCTGACAGATTGAAAGGGGCTTTTCTAGTGTAATTTGATTTCAGCTACAGTAAATTCGTTGGTTCTGTGTGAAGGGCTTTGACAGAGACTTAATTGAAGTTATGTGAGGAAGATGTCCGATACGGACCATCTAGACGCTGAATCACAGGGAATTCACAATCATCATGGCTATTATACTCACGGGCAACCCCATATGCATGGTGCTCCTCAGGGACATGTAGGTGGCCACCACGTACATATGCATGATATTCGCATGCGGGGCCAAATTGAAGGGCCCGTACATGGACACCCTGAGGCCCAGGTTCCAGGAGCAGATCCAGGGCACCTTCATATGCATTATATGCATGAGCACGCACACTCGCTTCACCATAGTGATGACAATGGTATGGGAGAAGAGCAAGATGAAGGTGGTGGTGACAATGATGGCATGGAGGCTGATATTCCCTCAGCTGGAGGTAATCTGGGAGATTCTCAGGTGATTGTACCTGTCCGGCCACAGGCCACTAATCAACTCACTCTTTCGTACCAAGGAGAAGTATATGTATTTGATAGCGTGCCGCCAGAGAAGGTAACCCTGTTTTCTCTAGCTTGATAGTTGTGTTCTATGTTCATTTAACATTAGTGGGAAAATAAGTTGAATTGTTTGATGTTTCCATGTTAAGAGATCGTAACAAGCACTGCATTACTATTTTCAGATTGTAGTACTGTTTCTTGTGCAATTTCAGTTATATTCACTGGATATTGAAGTCATTTAGATTTTTTACTCCTGCACTATATATTTCAAAGTTCAAGGTGACCTATTTCAGATCACTCTGAAGCTTTTGAACCATCACACATTTTTAGATTTTTGTGGATAGTTGCTTTGTTTTGTTTGCTTATATAATAACATTCTGGAATCTTATAAGCATAATTATCAATTTTTGCCTCAGGTCTTGTGTTTGCAGCATTCAATGTGTCCTTGTCCTCAAGTGGAAGTTAATCTGTTTTCTGTTTTTCATATAGTTGTATCAAATATTGCCTTTTATAGTGAGTGTGGTGATTTTTTGGCAACTTGAGTGAGTATATGGTATTGAAAATGAATCAAGCAAAGGGGCAACTTTAAAACCTTAACTTTGAGATGATGATTTTACATCTTTGGTGAAAAAGGTGATTAAATTACAACACTTGAACGGCTAAAACTTTTCAAAGAAGCTGTCATAATTTTCTTATATTTTCCTTATTGTGTGCTTGTTCTCCTTTCAGCATATCAGTTGAAATGCTTGTTCACCTTTCCATGGATCATTCGAAACACTTGTTTACCTTCCCATGGATCAATTGACACACTTGTTTACCTTTCCATGTATCAGTTGAAACTTCTTGTGAAATGCAAGCAATAAAAATGAAAGAAACACAAATTAAAATGCTCCAAACTATTTGAGATTTCACATCTTAAATGCAATTAATAGAGACGAACTTTACCATTTTTGAGTTTTTACCTGACAATAATGAGTACCACCGGCATCTTGTTGGGACTGTTCCTTTTGCACGTATTAAACAGGATAGAATTCTAGGCATATTATTATCATTCTATTTCTTTGTTTGAAAACATGCCATTGGTTCATTCTAGTAGTTCTTTTTGTGTTAAACACATTTAATATAGAGGTCTAATGCTGTAGCCTGCTAGCACAAAGGAGGTCACGTAGACCAGTTATGTTAGTTATTTTAATGCAAGAATTGATAAGTTTGAAGAGAGTCTGTGCCATGTGTGATAGAACATACTTCAACTTATTTAATATTGTGAATCCTTCAACAATTCAGGGTAGAGTAGTTATTACTCAGCTTTTTTTGTGGCACAAGGAAGATTTGGCTTATAAAGAGTGAGGCCTTCTTTAGAATCTCATGAATTTTTACCACATATGGATGAAACAAGTATCATCTCCAATTAGTTAAATGCATTATAGCAACTCAGAAATGATATTTAGGAATTCCCTAAGTGACTTGTTGGGAGGGATTACAGAGAAGGACAATAACCTGAAATAAAGCAATTCATAACTCAACATTCAAAGAATGCAAGGCCTTTGGATCCTCACTATATTCATACGGAATTCTAATATTATCTACTTTAAATGGAAAAGGAAGAAACAAAAATGACTATGCTGTAATTGTTTATATAACTGATCTAGATCACTTATATAAACAACAAAATAATTGATTTTAATTGTCTTGATCCTAAATGGCCCAAAACCACTCTTATGTTCTTAACAGGAACTGCTGTTACGGAGGGATAAACTCTCCACCCAAAATCTGAAATTCTGAAATTTAGCCAAAAGAATCTTGATTCTTAATTGAGTGTTGAAATCTGCTAGTAGCAGGAAATATTTCAAAATATTTCTGTTATAAGTTCTTGATTCTAAGATGCTTTGTAACTTCTTCCTTGTTATTTTTATAGCTTACTACAACATTTTGAGATGCTTTGTAATTTCCACATTTATTCTTTGTAACTCTTTTGTCAAGATTGTAATGTCCCCAATTGGAACAATACTAATTTTACCCTAAAAATTCAAATCCCACAAGTTTAGGGTTAGGCTTTCTAATTCTTGGAACAAAATGGTTTGATAGGGTGCCCAAGAAACCCTCTACCCTAGGCCCAAGAGCAGGTGCTTCACCCCTTTTGGCCCCATGTGGCCTCTAACCATCCGTATGGGGTGGCGTGCCTAGTGAGGCGTCCTATCACCGTTCCCCTTATCAAACCATTCTGTTTCTCCTTATGATTGAATTAATCACCATGATGGGAGGTTGGGGGTGCAACTATAGTAGGGTGTCCCGGAAATCATTCTTTCTAAGCCCAAGGGCAGCCTCTCTTGCCCCCTTGGCCCACATGTGGCAGGCCTCAACCATCCACCATGGGGTGGCGTACTTAGAGGATGATCCCAATGCCGTTTCCCCTCCTTGTAGGCCCTTAATTCCCTCATCATAATATTCATACAAGAATCCACATTAATGCATAATAAACTAATCACACTCATAGTTGCAAACAATCATATCAGCAATGCATTATGAAAGTGACATATAAATGGTAACATGCATGAATTATTGATGATGATATGCATAACCTATTAATCAGATTTAGACAACATCCTGTATGAACATTCTACCACAATCATATGAACTCACAACCCTCTTTTAGGTCTGCTTCTCAAATATACTCCTTGCTGTTATCTCTGTCAAAAAAATCAGAAATTGCAATATATATTTTATTCCTTCTTTTTGTTGTTATGCTCAGTTATAGATAATCAGAATATATATTATTGCTTTCTTCTCCTTTTTAATAAATTCAGATATCTTCTTAAAACTCAGAATTATCTCTTCCATATATCCCATGTTATTCCCACATATATTCTTCTCTTCTTAAATAAGAATATATTATTCCTTCCTTCTTATTTCTCCATATCTCTCTTTAAATCCAATGATATTCTATTCTCCTCCATATTTCTGCATCTTATATTTATTCTTAATCCCTAATATCTATCCTTATATCTGTCTTAAACTTCAAAGATAAATTATTAAAACTCCCCGTGATATATTCCTGTAAAGCCTGCTGCTATATGTATAAAATATAAATCAAACTCCTATTCTTATTACTTCCCTTTTTTTTATATATCTCTTCTAGAACTCCCTCTATATTTTGCTCCTCCAATCAGAATGTCTTATATCATTCCAATGGAGGCATCCATTATGAATGGATGTACCTCTTCGTAATAATCTGCATTATCTCCTTGTTTAGATGCATCGCTACCTTAATATTAACTATTGGCTATCGTCATAATTAATCATGCTCTTTTTAAATGTCCACGATTTTATTTGGATTCATGCTGCATTTGCTGCTGTTTTAGGGAATCAATGCTTTTTAAATTAGTTTGCAAATTTTATAATAATCTTTGTCCTTTATGATTCTACACAAGGCCTTTGCTAGGCAATGCAACTTCTAATATTGGCTGCCTTTATGCTTATAAATATATATTTATTTCTATATATGATAATTATGTAAATTGATAATATTTATATTTATTTTTATATTTGTTAAAAATAATAATATATCTTTGTCAATTCAAATAAATGTATTATATTTTAAAAATATTTATATAATATTATTTATATTAATAGTATTACATATTTATTAAATATTATTATATACACAATTCAAAACACCATATTTTAAGAAGGCAACTTTACCATCTTTTATCATAATGTTTATATCTTTAATTTAAACAATGTCTTAATATCAGGACATCACAAAGATTCATTGCAACTCCTTCATTTTAATGGCCATGGAAAGATTAGTTTAGCTCCTACGACACTATTGTCACACATAATTGTCCTTGTTATGCGTTCCCTATATTTGAATACACTTAGTAATACAACAAAATAAATTTTTTGTTAAAGGCTAAATACAAATCAGGATCATAACAATGCCCCTTCCTTGAATTGCTTTGTCCTCGAAGAAATTTGTAGAGCTAGATGCTGAATAGTTTGTCAAGCCTTTTCAACAACTTTTGAGCTCCTCTTTCTCATGAAGGACATTGTTTCTTGACCAAAGGGCCAAAGACTATAATCACGAAGATTCTTTTACAGCAGGTTATGGGTGGAACATGTCATGTATTGTTTTGTGAGGACTCTTGATACTTTGTGTTGATACTCCTTGGCTACATAGATGGAAAAAACAATTTCTTCAACTCTTATGGATAGTGTCCTACATTATTAATTTATTACCCACTCCAACAATGGTTCCTGATTGTATCTGCATGAAATACTTGTTGAAGTTGGCACAGTATAGAAGGATCTTCAAATTGTCCTTTAATAGTTGGACTTGGAAGGACAACTCGCAAACACATAACTAGTGTTTTTAAGCAGCGGGCTTTGACAACTACTGCCCATAGAGGGTGTTTCATTGCTCAATTGAGTTTTTCTTTTGACAATTAAAAAAGTGGATCAAGTGGCTTTGCTTTAGTTTTACCTTCCCAATTTTTTCTAGAAAGAAAAGAGAACAGAAGAAGAATAGTTGTGTGATAGTGAACTGTCACAAAGGACACATGATCAACTGGCCCATGACGTACTAATCTTTGTATTACGCTTGCTGCATGTTCCTTATCCTTCATAGTCACTTCTCTTAGTAATCTAGACAATGGTGGAATAGTATCATCTGTGTGATCTAAATGATTAGCTTTAGTAATTATTTCCATCTTTGCAGCATAAAGACTTGGAGACTTTGGGATATTAATCAATGCTCTAATTGCATTTTTATGAACTACTGCAAGAGGATATTGATCATATCTATTGAGTAAACTTATAATTACATCTCCGTTGCCATTCTCATGTTTACAATGACTATAATTAAGGCCTAGGTCTGTGCAAACAATTTCATGGACTGGACTTGTTCCATACTTGCTTATAGCCTCCATTGTCAAACATTCAAGTTCCATGAGGTGTCTCTTTATAGCTTCTTATCTAAAGGTCATTATATCATGAAAAAGAAAGGTCCTCAAGAAATTCATTATTATAAGTTTCCCATAAGCTCGTATGTTCATCAACAAGGGCTAATAGATTTTATACTATGTTTCATTGATATCCCCTTTGAAGGGAAGGGGAAAACATGGGAAAAGAAAAAGTGTACACGTAGAAATAACCCCAAAATCCTTAGAATGATATTTGAATAGGAAATTAGCACAAGAACAAGGATATGATGCAGTTATGAGGGGTTGAGGATTGGGCATTGAGGGATGGGGACATGATATTCATATTACTTTATTTCTGGGTTAAAATTAATATAGGAGGAGCCTATACCTATAGGCTAAAACATCTTGCAATGACATTAGCCCTTTCCTGCCATCCACCTACTTTTTATATAAATTTTTCTATCCTTTCCAGTCATTCCAGCTGTTCAATCACTTCAAGTTTATTTCTATATACCCTTTCCATTTGTTCCATTAGCACATCTACTTTTCTAATTTATTTCTTTCTACCCATTTGCACAGGGATTTATTGATAAATAAATACATTCAAATTATGAACTATACTAGTTGTCCTCTTCATTGCCTCCTTATCCACCTTGTAGTTGCCAGGATAGGCCAGGATAGAATGGAATCTAATTGTGTATAGAGTGCATTTAGGTTACCTGTCATGAATATTGATGATGAAGTCCCAACATGGATTTAATCCAAATTTTTGACTAAGAGTTGGAATACTCCTGAGTAACATATCCCTGAGACTGAAATGCTTTCAGTGCCAAAAATCTCCTCACTTGGAGTTCCAAGCTCGAGAAATTGATGATCTGCATGGAAGAAGATCTCTGTATTGAATATATTGTGATGTCCCTTTTTGGGATATACCTGATTTCTGGACCTGCAAACAATAGAATTCACTAGAAATGACATTAGATATATTAAAGATCAAGGAATTATGACAATATTCAGATCATAGCATGGTCAGTATTCAGAGAAACACATCATAGCAGCATTAATATTCAGATTAATACATCACATCAGCATTAATATTCAGATCAATACATCATAGCATAAACAATATTCAGTCAATACATCATAGCACAACTTTTGAAGCCAATCACATAGTGAATTTCTTAGAAATACCTGCAAATAGCAATATTAAGGTGGTCCATCCTCAATATTGCCGGGAGCATGTAAGGGGGGCCATCCTTACATCTCCCAGTCCACCTTGGAGGGGGCCATCCTCCTTGATCAAGCTCTAGAGCATGGCAGGTGGGCCATCCTCCAACTCTGGGCCAACTGGATAAGAACAGCAAGGGGGCCCATCCTCTCGTCTCTCGTGAACCGCAAGGGGAGCTATCCTTCCTATTTGCAAATAACTTCCTTAATTCAAAATTGATTGCTTAAGAGGTTTGCTAGATTATTGCTGATTAGAGTACCTCTTAATGTATTGGCTAATTATTCCAATGGCTGCAATATATAGTTTTCTGCTGCATATATTCTATTTTTGCTGTAGGTCTTTTATATGTCTTTATTTATTTCTGCTTGATCAATGGATGTATTTCTCTTGCTGATTCATGGATGCCTTCAAATGTCTTTGGATTCTTGTTTTATATCCTTCTTGGTGAGAAGTCGCACCTTTTACACACATCCATTCCCTTTTAAATGTCACCGCTGCCTTTTCGTTTAACATTAGTTAAAGTTTTGTCTTGTAGCATTGACTTGATTTTGTCTCCTAGCGCTGGCCTTTGTCTTATGCTGGCGGATGGGTTCCTTTAATAAAGTTCCTTGTCTAATAAAATCTTATTTTGTCGGGGGCATGGCATGTAGTGGCAAGAGGTTTGATCTAGAACATGGAACTCAATTATAGGAGTTGCTGAAAGTGAAAGCTGTAGGTGTATTCTTGCTTGAAAAGTTAAAAACAGAGTGTATGGGAAGCAATGAGGGAAGATGTCAACGTTAAAGCTATGAAGAATCCAGCTTAGAGTTGTGAGGAAAGCTCACTATTAGATGTCACTTACAACTGAGGAAGGGAATGAACAATATGGAGTTCATTGATTTTTTGATAGCCCAAGGAATAAGAAGAGTGAACTGTAGCTGGAGAGATATGAACATTCTCAACATGGTGTTGATGGCCCTGCTGTAATTGCTTGAGGTAGCAGGTCTGGTAAGGTGGTGATCAAAAGTCTCGCTTACAAGTGAAACCTGCTATAGAAGTTTGGTAGTCCCCTAGGGTCTAAACAATATCTTTATTGTGGGTCGTGTGGCTAACCATATGAGAAATGTGTAGTGCCTTGTGGTTAGGATGGTGAGGATCTTGTAAAGTTGGTCGTAAAAGTGGATTGTTGATTTGCTCAATGAGTATTGTTAATAAATATGATAAGCTTAGATCTATAGATGGGCCCAAGTTGGTAGGTAGAACCATTGTAGAGGTGTAGTGTTGTTGTGTTTATTGTTGAATAAGAGTGGAAACATGCTCATCATTTGTTGCAAAATTTGGAATTGAAATGCCTCATGTTGTTGGTACTTTTTGTGTAGCCCTTAGGTGAGCAACAGGACCAAGTCAGGGTTCTGGTAGAGCTTGGGGACTGTGTTGAACTATCTATCAAATAAAAACAATTCAATACAATTCAAATGAAATCTAACAGGCTGCTATTGGTTACAAGAATGAAACTGGAAGCAGGATGCGAGACCACAAGCAAGATGCTTAGCTAAGGAGGACTTCGAACTAGATCTGATACTAAAATAAGCTGCTGCAAAAAGGCTGAAATCCGTACAGTAAGCAAGAAACTTGAAATGGTAAATGGAAATATTGATTGGATGCAGAAAATTGCCTACAGAATTTTACCGCAGAAATCAAATCAGTAATTTGATAGCAGAAATTGTCAATTAGAGGTGTGCCAAAAAGAAATGTGGGGTGTCAAATAACCAAAATTTGTATTAAAGGCTGAAGGTCAGATCCAATATCCAAAATGAGGAAAGTCTGAAAGACAATAACAAACACAATGTGTAGCAGATTAATGTTGAAATTGAAGTCAGAAACTTGAAAGGAGAGATCTTAATAGTAGAGAACTGAACTGTTAGAGAACTGTTGTGTTACATGTACAGTTTATTAAGTGTATCAGAGGCTGCAAAGTGGAGCTGATACATAGAATTAAAACAGTATGCACAAATCTGGATTTTGGAAACAAATGGGAAGTGGCTGATTGTTAGGCTTTTAAATTTTTTATGAATTGATAAGACTATTTTTTGAGTTAAAGAAATACATAGGAGTAGCCTACAATAATAGGCTGAAAATATTACAATGAAATATTGTATTTCCAGCCAGCCACCTACTTCTTAATTTATTTCTATCTACCATTGTCCAGCTGTTTAGCTTTCCGTCTACTTCTAATTTATTTCTATCTACGCTTTCCAACTGTTCCAACTGCCAACCTACTTTCTAATTGATTTCTGTATACCCTCTTGCATATGGATTTGATTGATAAATAGGTATGGTTAAATTTAACTCTATTGGACATCTTCATCAGGACATATCCCTGTGGAATATTGAATGCAAAGAAAGTAGATCTGGTACTACTATTGTGACACAACTAATCCTATTCTTATGTTTGTAATAATTCTTCTGGTCTAGAAATGAAGCTTTGTAATCTTATAGAGTGAATTTTCAATGCCTTAACAGTTCTGCACGCAATACCACTGTGTACGCATTAATCAATATGACATCCAAAATCAAGAATGCATGTGGGGTTTTTGGTCATTGGAGAGTTATCAAGAAATATACACATAGATTCTAGAGGCCATTGCTGCAGGAATTGATGCATTTGAAAAGCTATCATGATATAACACTATGCATTTATGTCCATGTCATGACAATTGGATGATTCACAAGCAAGATGCTTATACACCCTGGTTCTTATTTGCTCTAAATTTCAAAAACAAGAGGATAGGTGCACAACCACACATTTTCTTCTTAGCATGAAAGTTGCAACTTAAACATGTGCACACACAAAGCTATGCTGGTTGGACTCTATGTTAAGAACAAAATATCCAATATACAAAATTATTACAGAGAATTGCCATAAATCAGATACACACGAGATATATCACTGGTTGATATGCCCCAATCAATAATCCAAGAATAGAAATAGAAATATCCTTAAAGAAGTGTTGTAAAAATATCTCCTATTATGAGATTCAAACCTGCTTTCCGATTCTATCTCTACTAGTAAATTAGCATAAAGAAATGTGTAATGTTCCCTTTTTCTTCAATAATAAAAAAACTGGAAATTGGTTAGCTTTTATTATTTTCCCAAAATCTAACTATTTGTTAAGGGAAAGGAGAATTTAGATAGACCAAATATGGCAAGATAAATGGATATTCTTTTTAAAGATAATCAGTTTCCTGCCTCTAGTGGTGTTGAGGCAATTGGTGGGCCCATTTTCTGTGCATGTCTATTTTAGGCCTAATTTAATATGATTCCTTTTCCTTTTCTGGCTGAATGGTGTCAGATGGTGGTCTGACTAGATTCATTTACTAATTTTGCTGGGGCGTAAGGATTTTGAGAGAACATTCGCTCAGTTTGGAGGGGGATAATTTTTAGAGCATGCATTTTGGAATCTTCATGGAATGACTGAGAAGGCCTGTGCTGTTTAGCAAGGTTGCTGTGGGGTTTGTCCTCATTTATCACTAGTTTCGACTGTGTAATACCAGTCCTAGTTGGTGCTACTGTCGATTTCATCTTAGGAATCAAGTGTGAACTTCAATGGAGGTTGATGTCCTTTGAGTATATTTTGCATACTTTTGGTGTGAATAATGTTAAGTTTGTTTTCTGCATAGAAGAAGACTCAGTGAGTAGATATGGGATCGAATACATGCTGTTCAGCTGTCCCTGAGTATGGCGTGAGTTTCCAGCAGCAGCAAACGACTACTTCCTGAGTGTTTTCACCTCAGATACTTGGTCGCCCAGCATTTTGAAATGTTGTGACAGCAGTTAGGAGAAGGGTTTCTTACGCCAAGAGCAATCTGGGTTCATTTAGGTGAATTCTGGGTTCATATCACTGCATAAATATTACACAGTCATCATCTAGCATCCCTTGAACTGCATAAAGGTTGGATATTGCACTCTCTGCCCAGAATGCTGAAGAATCAATTCTGTAGAAGTTGAGAATCAGTCCTAGGGTAACATTGTTTGTTGGGTCTTTATATATTACCTTGTAAAAGCTGTATGTTTGGAAATAATGAATAACATCTAAGCATGCTATTAGAATCAGTTTGTTTGGTTGAATTTGGGATAGTTTGTTGCACTTTATTTTAAGGGTGAACACTACAAAATGATTCACAATCCTTGTTCCATCTACAGTGATCAATGCATCCTATATATAAGCACTTATAAAATAATAATAAACGAGTAAATCCTCTACACACTAGCACTTGCACCCATAGGAGGTTCAAGGAATACGCCGATAGGAACAACCGACAATTTCAGAAAAATTTCTGGCGTGATTTTTTTTTTAATGGCGTGAGACAATTCTGAGCACTATAATGCTCACATATAAAAGCCTATCGGCTAATTAGACCCATTGGTAATTAGACATAACTTAGCTCACTATTAAATGATAATGGGGAGAGTAAACCCTTTGTGCATTAGGCCACTGGTAGCCAAATATAAATTATCTCACAAGTTACCCATGACCCATTAGAAAAGTTACCCCATTGGGACCATCCTATCTAAACACGAGTTAGCATGTGACTCAATTGGGTATTTGGTAAGCTTATATACATCATAATATCATGTCCATAGGTGTATTAAATTCCATCCCCCTTATAGCCTAACACTATAGAGCTAAGTTAATGATCCTGGTACTGGTTCGGTTTCGGGGGTTTGGTCAAAATGTTTTTTGGGTGTGGGTTTGTTTTGGGTTCATCCCTGCAAAAACATATAAAAATCAGAAATATATTCATATTTGCAGCAGTAACTAAGTTCAGAATACCATAGCATCATGAATATGATCATATAATAAACAAAACCTCCATAGTATTAAAAATAAAAAACGCTACAATGTCAATTAGTCAAACATGAATATCATACCTATGTGTATGTTGTATCTACCTTGTATCTCCTTGTCACGTGGTGATGTAATGGCCCATGTCAAAAATATTTTTGTAATGAAATAAGTGAAGGACATATTTTTGGTCAGTGGGTTCATTTTGTGTTCTGATTTGTTTCTGATTTTATGATTTTCCCATTTTTAGTTTCTGATCTTTTTCTGATTTTTTCTGATCATGATTTTGGTAACATCAGGTTCAACAACATGCATTTTTTCTTGCACTCATTCCCCTTCATTTTTGTTGCTTCTGCATCCCACATCCAAATAGATTATCTCTTGTGAGACTTTAGATTCATTAAGAAAGAACTATTAAATTTTTTTTTGTCTTAGAGTGCACAGCTTACTTCCACTGTCCTTAAACCAACATGGCAACTATAAGAAATTTTGAATCCAAATAGTGTTTAAAATCAAGAGTTCTTTAAAAGATTTTCAAGGTCTTGATGTTCAATTACTGAATAGTACCAGGGAACTCAAAAGATTCCCAGTGAAGATCTAGACTTACTGATACTCACTGTTCAATCATATGCTACGGTGATGTGCAAGTTCTGTAGTTTAGCTAGTCCATATTAATGGGTTTTGATGCTTAGAACATGCCTAATTAAGCTTGCATTCTTTCAATGAATCTTCTATTATAAGAGTGATCATAGAGGAAACAATGATGGCAATCAAGCCAGGCAAAAAAAAAAAACTAATACTCATCGGTTAGTAGCAAATTCTGTCCGGGTTCTCCCAGGTTCGTCCTGAACGGACCCACAGTCCAAATGCAGGACCCTGGCTGAATTCCCGAGAGGACTGGACCAGGATCTGGACCAGGGCTGAACAGGATCGGTACCCAGGGAAGAACCAGTAACATAGCTATAGAGTAATATTCAATCCAAAGTAAGTAGTTCGTAAAAGTCAATTGAAGTAAGAAGATTGTTTCCAACTTTTTCCTTGTTGAATGCAAATGTACTAGAAGTTTTAGTTTCTTGAGTTGTTTCATAAGTGAATGAGGCATCGAGGAACCTCTTCTAGAAGTATCTAGGTTGTTTGGCAAGTTGGCAACTGTTAAAGCTAACCTTGTCTTGTCACTTCCAAATTAGTCTAATGTCTTTAATGCAGAACTTCACATTATGAAACCTCATGTAAGGCTTCCCAACACTCTTTGAAACCTTTAGTGTAGTGCAGGTAAAACACATTGTTGGTTAGCCTTCTATTGTATTGAGCTTTTTTATTCTAATCTTGGCCAAGCTCTTATCTTCTATTTGCAAAATATTCAATAATGTTTATGAAAATAGTTACACCTATACTTTGCACGCAATGTTGAAAGACTGCTCTAAGAAGGTGGAGCTCATTATTTCAACCCTATTGACACGTAAAGTTTCTCATATTGTTCATTTGAGGTTCTTGTTGATTTTTGAAATTTTGCCTTGTGCATGGTTCAAGAATTCTTCCATTGTAGGAGCATCTATAGAGTGTTGTCCATTATAACATGAAGCCTCTTGGAAAGGCATTTTTATTTTGATATGAATGTATTACCTTGTGTATCTTGCCAAAGATGTGTTAATGGTACTTTGGAATCACTATGCGTGTTCTAGAAACAATTAATGCATTTTGGATGTGTGGCTACAAAAAATGCATAATACATAATATGCACAATCAAAATGGAAGAATTACACCCTGGCTAATAACTCTTCAAGAAAACAGTTGATGATGATTCTTTTGAGGAAAACATTTTGGGCCATTTGTTAAAAGTGTTTTTAGCTACAAAGTCAAATTTTGAATGTATAAGTTGGCAATAATTTTTAGAAACATTAGCTAATATTTAATATAAGTTATGCTTAAACTGATAATTTCTTTTTGATTTTAAAAGGTGTTAATTATGAATTTTATCTCATTTTCTAAAATATTTGTGTAAGAGATGTATGATTTTGATTTTTTAATATCCATAGATTTTCTAATTATATTATATTTGTATAATGTTGAGTTTGTAGAGCAGTAAATTGAAAAACAATATTAAAGATTCACATTGTAAATGATAAAAAAAACTGGAATTTCATTGTAATCTTTCATTGCTTTTACATTCCATACGATGGCTTATAAAGCCTTATTTTTGCCTTGTAACCGCCTACGGGAAAAACTTCCCCAATACTAACAACTAATCTAAAACTAATTAAATGTAAATGTTATTTCCTAACAACCCCCCTTTAAGGTTTACATTACAAAAGAGAAAAAATCAAAAGAAATACTCTATCAGTATCAACTTAAACTCCTCTTGTCTAGGTAAATATCTGATTAACCACTTCTGGATCAGCCTAAACTCCTTTGTCTAAGCAAATGTCCAACTCTGCATCAGCCCAAACTCCACTGTCTAGGCAAATTTCCAACTCTGCATCGACCCAAACTCCATTGTCTAGGCAAATGTCAAAACCACTGCATCACCATCAACTTAGACTTCTTTGTCTAAGTAAATGTTAAAACCACTCCATCAGCATCGACCTAAACTTTTGTGTCTAGGTAAATGTTTGATTACTCGACGCCAACTCATCAACCTATGAAGTGAGGCATACTCAATTGTCCACAGATACCACACACAAACAACAGCTCTGTGAAGTGAGACATACTCAATTGTCCACAGATACCACACACAAACAATAGCTCTGTGAAGTGAGACATACTCAACTATCGACAGATACCACACACAAACAACAACAGATTTGTGGATTCAATATCCACAATGTCCTGTCCCCCCCTTACTCCTAATGAGACTAGAGATAAACATTGGTGCTTCTCATGCATTGAATCACCACTGAGCGAGAAGCTAGCTCGAGATGATGAAGATCCTTCATCCTCCGATATCTCCACCCTCCAATTATACTTGTGCTTAGTCTTTACCCGCTAGAGGTAACATTGCAATCTCTGAGAGTCCAATCAACACAAATTAACTTATTTTTAGGCATATTTGAAGTTAAGTTCAACTAAAAATGCATGGTACAATATATCTCCAACGAAATAATTGGTTTTACAAATTATATCCTCCAATTATACTTGTGCTTAGTCTTTACCTGCTCGAGGTAACATTGCAATCTCTGAGAGTCCAATCAACACAAATTTACTTCTTTTTAGGCATATTTGAAGTTAAGTTCAACTGAAAATGCATGGTACAATATGTCTCCAACGAAATAATTGGTTTTACAAATCATCAATACCAAAATTCCAATACAAAATGCTCATGCCAATCTTTGAACTGGTAACCTCCAATAATATCAATATCTTAACCTTCTTGTTGATTTTGGTCTTCTCCCCAAGTCAACAATAGAGTATCCCACTCTCTCTTGAATAAAGCTCTTCAAAGGCTGAACAATGTGATCCAGTGAAGTAACTCCAAGGTTCCTTTTTATGATTCCTGATGGGTTAACTCAGTGATTACATGTGATCTTGCTGATAATCACAAAGGACCTTACGCAGATTCTTCTTCTTTCATTCAACTCATCTCTCCTTCGGTGTGGATGATATATGCACAAAGTCTTAATGATAAAGAAATGTAAAAGGGCAAGGGTTTAGGAAACTAATCTAAGGTCAATGAAGCAATGATGAGGTATTGAACAGACAAACTCCTTGATAAACCTAACTCCACTTCGCCAAGGATGCCTACAACTACATGAAGTTGGTGCAATCTCCTAAGGTTACGCGAATGGTTTTCAAATCATGAAAGCTTATACAAGCGCCCATTGAACGACGCAACTCAAACAAGCATCCACAATCGAACTTAAGCAAATAAGGCTCAGACTAGCTTTACACAACACTTCATCAGCGATGAATGTTAAAAGCATGAGCTAGGAGTTGATCAAATATTCAGTACAAACATACATTACATCAATGAACTTCTAATTTACTTGAAACATCTCTTCATTCAATTCAAGATACTAGAAATCATGTTACTCCACAAGACAATACTTAACAACAAACAATGCTCCAATGTCTTTGCATTAATCTTGAGAAATATTTACAACAATTTCAAGTTCTCTCAAAAAATTTCGAGAGTCTCTCCTATTCTACTCCTACTTGCCTACTAACTACTCTCTATGAACTACCTCTTTACAAATGAGGCGACAAGACCTTTATATAGTAGTCCAGATTATAATGAATGGCTAAGATTAATTCAATAGCCAAGGGTCTAGATTGTGCCACCTCAGAGGTAGTTACAACAATTTGCTATTTTTAGCACAAAAGAGAGGCAATGAAGGCACATTTTCCAATGTGATAAGGTAAGGCGACATCATTTAAAACATCCCCCACATAGGAATCCCTTTGACTTCTTTTATTAAATGATACATTTAATGCATTTAAAATGATGTGTACTTGCCACATAGATGCCACCTCAGCACACTTTGAAAATTGTATCATCAATGTGGTGATGTATTCAATGTGATTGCTTGAACTTGTATGTTTGGGAATACATCTTGTAGATCTTGCCTTGTTCATTCTTCTTGTAGACTGGATGTATGATACTTGTTGCTTCACTTGATTAACTCTGTGATTCTTTCTTCTTCTTGTAGGTAGGTTGATGTTGTCTTCTTTGATGATGCTCCTTCTTGAAGAGTGAGTAATAGAGTAGATGATGATGATGTATACTTCCTTCATGTAAGAGTAGATGATCTCTCTTGGACTTGAAGCTCGAATGGAACTTGAAGTTGAATGAATGATGGATGTCTTTAACATGATGCTTCTTGATGAAGTACACTTGAACTTGATGTGATCTAACATGATATCATTGATGTAGAATGTCGATCTGATGTATGATCCTTTGGAGTGATGTTTCTTCTGCAACTTGAAGGTGACTCAGGTACTTGCTCTTGATAACTCCTTGACTTCACCAACACTCCTTCCTTCAATGATGCAACTTGACGATGAGTGTTGAAGTGATCTCCAAAGGTGGCTAGCATGATGCTTATTTGAAGGTGACCCCTTTGGGTGAAGGTGACTCCAAGCGCCTACCCCTCTGAGCTCCTTTCCTGCAATACAAGAGAAACAATATATCAATCACTACTTGAACATGTAATAACTTTAAACATACAAATAAACCCTTTTTAAGTCTAGGCGCTTATATAGGTGAAAAGAGGAACAAAGGGCGCCTAACTCAATTTAGTCCCACATTCATCACTCAGAATGATTTTAATAAATTGTAATAGTTTAAAGGAGTCAATCTCCCTTATAATGTTCATTCAAAAGATGCCTTCAACACAATTTTCTTCCAAGGCGCCAAAATGATGTGATTTTGGTGAAAGTAGCGCCCAACCTCAGTGTCTTTATATTTGCAACTTTACAATTCTAAGTGATCAATCATGTCTTGGTGATGACTTAGACTTCAAGCGCCCAACCTTTTAGTATGAATTGAGTGATTTTCTTCAAAGCGCCAATTGAGATGGAGGAGCTAGAAATGGGCGCTTAACATGTATATCTTCATAATTATCACTTTTAAAGGATTTCAAACAATTGTGATAGCTTAAAAGGATTTCTCCTCTCAGGGCGCTCACCTCTGGACATGAATTTAAGTGACTCTCCTTAAGGCGCCAATAGTTGTTTCCAGTGATAAGGTAAAGATGAAAGGGCGCCTTGTCAATTTAGGTTCTACTGGCTACTTTCAAGGCTTTGAGTAATCAAATGTGTTTTAAAGTGACCCTTTCTCCTTAAGCGCCAATTCAACGAAGTCTACATGAGGTAAAAAGGGCGCCCTATCTCATTAGGCTTTAATTTTGTCATTTTTTAGGCTATAAACAATGGTGAATATTTTATAAGAACTTCCCTCACCTAGGTGCCAAAACAAGAGGTTTCTCATGTATCCTTTCTCAGGGCACTCATGGAGGTGGTATGGACTAGAGAGGCGCCTAGGTACATTTAACTAGCTTCTTAGTCTTCAAAACTTCGAAATTGATCAAGGCGCTCATTTGGTGTTATTTTGATTCATTTATCCTTAAGGCGCTAATCTCTTCAACTCTCCCTTCTCTGAGTGCCAAAATAGATGAAGTTAAAGGCATAGAGCGCCTACAACTCTTAATTACTTCCTAACAAGTGTAAGGCGCCTTTGATGGGAATGCTTACTTTTCAATGCCTCCAAACTCCCAAGAGCCAATCGTGCTTATCATGCTTGTAATCTTGCACTTGTTATTTGGGCGCCAAAGTGAAGTGCTCTGAGTAGGAAAGTAGGAAAGGGCTCCTTGATATAGTGACTTCATTCTTGGCGCCCTTTTGAGGTGATATAGACTAGAGAGGACGCCTTGATTCTAGGGAGACCTCCTTGCCTTTGGTGCCATCCTTCACTGACTTAACAACTCCCTTCATGCTAAGGCGCCAAAACTAGGAGAAAATTGGCAAAGAAATGCACCTAAACTTCAAGGTTTTGACTTTGCTTCATTTTTAGGCGCTAAAACTCCTTCAAATTGGCCAATGAAATGCCCTTAGGTTTTAGGCGCTCAAAACTCAAACAATCTACTTTCTTGGCGCTCAAGATCATTGGATGCCAAAATTGTGCCTAGCTTTGATGTAACCCTTTACTTCAAAATTTCATAAACTCATGCCTTGTAAATACCCTTGTCATCTTGTCAAACTCAACACTTTCAATGTGGATAAATTCAAAACTAGTTTTCCTCTTAGGCTCATCTTAAGATTTGAATAGGTAGGAAATGGCGCTTAGATTCTTTCACTTCACATTATTCATATCAAGGCACTCAAATGGATCTTTGGATGCAATTTCCCCCTAGGCGCTTATTGTTGATGCTCAAAGTGTTCAATTTCTTCAAGGCGCCAATTTGATGGACTTCCACCTGAAGGGCGCTAGAGTGAACTAGGAGGAGGTATAAGGTGCGCCAAGATTCTTTTGTTGGCAAGGAGCGCCTAATGTCTTAAGTTTAGATCAGCCACTTGGAAATTCTTCACTCTAAGTGCCATTCTATGATGATTTTAAACTATGAAGATTATTAGGCACTCAAAGTGGATCTTGGTGTAATGAGGTGCCTTATTCTTCCCTTTTTCATCTGTCTTTCTACCTTAGGTGCCTATGGTGATGATTCCTAACTTGATTTCTATCTTAGGCGCCTTCAATAATGGAAGAGGTATGATATTACGCCTATCATGCTTGAGGCGCCAATTGATGATTGTAAGACATGAAAAGTGCACCTAGCTTTGGGTGAATGCTCCCTTCAAGTTGAGCGCTTATTAGAGTTAAGTGGAGTTAATATTGGCGCTCTAATTCTTCATGTTTAATTGCTCAATGCTTGTAATAAAATCTCCTTCACCTTATAAGCTAGAACCAAGGTTTATAACATTTCACCTTTAAGGCGCCAAAATGAGGATGTTTAGACACAAACATATGCCTAATTAATGAGATTTGTGATGTTCTTTCTAGGGCGCCAATGTAGGTTTGCAGAGAAGTAAAAGGGCGCCCTAGCACAACTTGAGCTTTATACTTAGATTTTTTTTGACAACTTTAACACTTGAAGCACCTCCAATTTCGTGTCCTTAAGCTTTCTCCTTATAAGGCGCCCTTGACGATGATTTTGAGTATGAAATGGCGCCTAGAATCCTCATGCAAGACTTTTTTCATTTAGAAACTCCTAACACTAGGCGCCCATTCAAGTCTCTGCCTTTAGGTGTTCAAATGATGTTGTTCCATTATCAAGGCGCTAGAATGAGGCTACTTCATATACAAAGGGCGCCTAACCTTCAGACACTTACTCCCTTTCTATTTAGGCGTTGATTTGGGGGGACTTAGATGTGAAATGGTGCCTAAACTTGATTTTACCCTTTGAAAGATGTTTCATAACTCCAAATATCTCACTTGTGGGCGCCAAATGTGGTCTCCTTAAATCCCTAAACGCTCAAACTTACTTCAATGATCAACCCCTCCCTTAGGCGCCTATTTGACTTAGCATATTTTCAAGATCCCAAGTCTTCTTTTACAAGGCGTCAACTTTAGATTGTAAGAAGGGGTAAGGGCGCCTTTGCAACAAACTTCAATTTTCCACTTCCAAAAGGCTCCTATCACTGGGCGCAATCTTCATTCATTTTAGACCTTATCTAACATCAAGGCGCCCAAAAGGGCAAAAGGCAACAAGGGATGGCGCCTAAGGATCACACATCAACTCAAGGCGCAATCTAATGATCATTTGAACATGAAAGAGGGCGCCTAGACATCTAGATCACTCTTTTGTCGAATTCTTGGATATTTAAGGTCCTTTATGTCAATTTCAATCAAGGCGCCTATCTAGGAGAGGTTGGAAGTTGCTTCTTCTCTAGGCGCACATTGAAGTCTCGGTGCTCATAAAGGTCTCTACAGGTGAGAAAATGCGCCTAACCTCCCGGAGCAAATTCGTGCCTAGATTTGGCAGCCCCAGAGCATAAAGTATATTGAAAAATATATTTAAGTTTAGAGATTGAATTTTTTATACTTTAAATATTTTTCAATATACCTTTCAGGATGTTTGAGATAGGTCTCAGATCCACTGGATTTAACATGTAGATTATAGAATTTGGAGGATCCACCAGATTTCAGACTTCGCCAATTTTCAGGATTTTAGGATCAGGATACCAAACTTAGTCATTTTCAGGATCTCAAACATCAAGATCAGGTCATCAAGAGACTATAAGATTCATCACAAAGCTAAGGACTCAAGTAATACTGACTTCATCATGCAAAAGACATCATCCTGGACTTAGCAAAGCACTGGAGCTCAATAAAAAAAGGGGGGTCCCCATTTGCAATGGGGCGATGTGTGATTTGGTCACAACACTTCTCTTCAAATAATCTTATTAAATTTGACTGCGTAGAAAATGAAGAACTTCAAACTCTAATAGCACACCAAAAAAATGTGATGAAAACACACCAATGTGGGCTTTAAATCAACAATCTTCAACATTCAAATTCTTAACAATAGATCTCATTTCCAACTCCTTCAGGCTTCATTGTTGGCAAGTCCATGCTAGTAGGATGAGATCTTATGTTTGTTTTTAATGCCCAAAAATAAAGAGTATCAAACCATATTGCCTTTGTGCCTTTCCGTACAAACTGGCAGCAAACTCTACCTGATTTTAGCAGATTTCACGCTAGATATTATCTATTATAGCTAACAAATATCAACATCTAAAAAATTTAACAAATTTCAAGTCACAAAATCATGCTTCCACCTTATTCTCATATCTTAACAAACTTTTTTTTTTAAAAGCGCTGTTAAGAGAGAAACAAAACCTAAAAATATAGATATTCAATCTTAAATTTTTATTCACCAAATATCCTATGCAATCGGCTCTTTCCCACCAGATATTTTCAGTTTGTTGCACTTCCTTCTTTAGATCACCAACCGCAGCACTTCCTTCTTGATTCGTGTTTAACAAAGGCTCTTTAAATTGTTTGCTGGCTGATTTCTCCACAGATATCCTTTCTGCGCCCAAGACAAGGAAAAAATAAATAAAACTCACGCCTGAAAATCCCATTTTGATATCCTCCTCAGAGATGGCGCTGTTCTTGTCACTGGTCAATTGGCAGCATGCATATGATATACACTCTTCTCACAGCACTATCACAGGCGCACAGAAATCATTAATGCTCTGATACCATTGTTGAGTTTGTAGAGCAGTAAATTGAAAAACAATATTAAAGAGTCACATTGTAAATGATAAAAATAAACTGGAATTTCATTATAATCTTTCATTGCTTTTACATTCCATACAATGGCTTATAAAGCCTTATTTTTGCCCTGTAACCGCCTACGGGAAAACTGACAACTAATCTAAAACTAATTATTAAATGTAAACCTTATTTCCTAACATATAAAAATGTAAACCTTATTTCCTAACATATAATACAGTTCATTTTTTAAGGATTCCTTTATTATTTGATCTTGGTTTGGTTCAACCCAAAGTAGCAAGAAACCTTCAATTTGCAGAAAAAAAACCATGTGTTTTGTCCATTTGTTTGCGTACACTTATAGAACACTCATTTTTAAGAGAATGGGTCAATGTTGACCCTTTCTAACCTTGATTGACCCCAAACTGGAATTTTCTATGTAAAGGATTTTCTTGGGATATTTGCTTGAAAAACATTCTATATTATTTTGTTGTTTTCTTTATTTTTTGTTGGAAAGCATCTCTCTCTCTCTCTCACACACACACACATATGGAATATGGTATGGTTTAATATTGTGAAATTTAAGGAGTTTTTCTTGATCGATGTTGCATCATCCGTTGCCTGGATATGAAATTGTAATGAGAGTGGTTAGTTGCACCAACTTCTTTTGATTTGTTATAAATAACTTCTTAGGTCGCTGCACAAGCAAGTTTTGGAGGTTTGTGTGGTTAATATGCAGTCAAATGCCATTCTCATTATAATATATTGAATATAATGCTTGATAGATTTAATTTTATTTCTCAATATGTTTGCCTAAGCATTTGATCATTATCTACTTCATTTATGCATCCCGTTTCTCCAAGTTGCAGGCCTTGTCTACTTTATAATATATACCTGCCTTTTCTAAATAGATATTATTTTAGTCACTTTAATGTCCTAGCAAAGGGTCATAATTTCCTGATACCATAATTAGTTTACCATCTCTGTGTAGTTTTCCCTTTTGATTTGTTTTATTCAAGTATGCATTGTCAACTTTGTGTTTACATGCTTCAAATTGCATAAGAATGTGTACTTAGGGAGCATTTTACATATACCTTTTAATAATATAGTCTTGTGTGCAAGTTATAGTTTTAACTTTTAAATTGATAGGATTAAAATATTGATGCAAAATCTCTAAATAGTCGTTTCAGGCATTGGTGCTCTTTCCTAACCTGTAAATTATGGGAAGCTTTCTTCAGTTTCGTACTTTTTCAGGTAATCTGATTCTGTTGCCTTCAGGCAGCTATCAATAAATCTTTAGTTGACTTCTGTTTTTATTGGGTTACTAGGTTCAATCCGTGCTTTTGCTCTTGGGAGGACGCGAAATACCTCCTGGCATATCGAGCATGCCTATTCATGCCCACCAGCATCAAAAGGTACAAATTTACTAGCCTTTTTGTTGGTAATCATTCGTTGGTCCTTTTTTCTTGTTCATTTGACATGAATATTGCACTATGTGCTCTATAGGATGACTCTTTGAATTTGCTTTCTCAGGTTTTGTCAGATATTCCACAGCGTTTGAATCAACCACAAAGAATTGCTTCACTTACTAGATTTAGAGAAAAGCGTAAGGAGCGTTGTTTTGATAAGAAGATCCGTTACACTGTACGAAAAGAAGTTGCTCTTAGGTATTGATTATTTTCATTTTCATTTTTTCTGAAACATATTCGAATGCATTTCTGAGGCATGCTATTTGATATACAGCATTAGAGGAATTGATGGATTGAGTGAATATTAATATTTATCATTTCTTGTTGATCATGAATTGAAGATTTTGTTGTCTTGCCTATCTTGCTATGTTCTGTGAATGTACACTAATCTGCAAATGTAAAATATGTTCCTTGTTGGTAAAATATCTATAGCTTAGAACTCAGTAGGGATATTTTCCCCCAAACATCGCTCAATTCTTGCACTTGACTCCTTCCTTTTCAATTTTGAAGAGGAAAAATCTTCTGAAAATGGTCCCTGATCATCTCTTTAGTCTCCCTAGTTTGTTTTGTCAAACCATCAACTTGTTTCTTTACTGAATTTAATTCTTAGTGCTCTCAGCCCTTTTTTGTCTGTAAATCATCTTATTGGCATCCCAGGGAAAGAATCTATACTTTTTAATCCATAGTTCTGCGAACAAGTTGTCACATTGTAAGCATTGCTTTTCTGCTATGTTCCAAGGTGTTTCTGGGATGGGGACAACAGGAAACATGGGAACACATTTCTGGAACAGCAGGGGACAGGAGGCCTTTTTTTGGGAAGACAATTGAAAAAAAACAAAAATTTAAAAACTTGACAAATAGAGGAAGTTTCAATTATTCATATGATAAAGACATTCACAATATTTATTATATAATGTACATAACATTGGAGCTGAATTGAGAATCACTAGGGTTGATGTACAAATTGACAAAAAAAATCATTGTTTTGAGCATAGCAGCAAAAATCTTTTGGGGGAAAATTTGACAAACCAAAAGTATAAGATATTTACAAAAAATCAGGATTTAATCGGGAAAAAATTGTGAGAAAATTGGATTTTCAAAAAACGTAGAAAAATGCAAAAAAGAAAAGAGAGAAACCTGCTGTTTTTTAAATTTAAAAGCATTTTAATAGCATAGAGATATAGAGAACAAATAAAAATGAGATTTTAGCCCATGAATTGTGGAATATAGACAAGTTAATGAGCCCATTTGATGAACAAATGCGTACAAAATAAGAAATATCCCAAAACTTTTTTCTTGTCAATTACTTTTCACACTTCAATGCATGCTTTACAACATGTAGGTGCAGGTACATGGGAGCCAAAATCATTGAAGTCAGGCAGGAGCTTGTGATGTCACTGAATGCATGGGCAAGAGACTGTGAATTCATTGAAGTTGTAAGATCCAAACAAATGTAAAAATAGAGAAGTAAAATGCGTCCAAAAAGGGGATATTTTCCCCCAAACATCGCTCAATTCTTGCACTTAACTCCTTCCTTTTCAATTTTGAAGAGGAAAAATCTTCTGAAAATGGTCCCTGATCATCTTTCTAGTCTCCCTAGTTTATTTTGTCAAACCATCAACTTGTTTCTTTACTTACTGAATTTAATTCGTAGTGCTCTCAGCCCTTTTTTGTCTGTAAACGATCTTATTGGCATCCCAGGGAAAGAATCTATACTTTTTTTATCCATAGTTTTGTGAACAAGTTGTCACATTGTAAGCATTGCTTTTCTGCTATGTTCCAAGGTGTTTCAGTGATGGGTCAACAGGAAACATGGGAACACATTTCTGGGACAGCAGGGGACAGGAGGCTTTTTTTTTGGGAAGACAATTGAAAAAAAATGATAATTTAAAAACTTGACAAATAGAGGAAGTTTCAATTATTCATATGATAAAGACATTCACCATATTTATTATATAATGTACATAACATTGGAGCTGAATTGAGAATCACTAGGGTTGATGCACAAATTAACAAAAAAAATCATTGTTTTGAGCATAGCAGCAAAAATCTTTTGGGGGAAAATTTCACAAACCAAAAGTATAAGATATTTACAAAAAATCAGGATTTAATCGGGAAAAAGTTGTGAGAAAATTGGATTTTCAAAAAAGTTAGAAAAATACAAAAAAAGAAGAGAGAAACCTGCTGTTTTTTAAATTTAAAAGCATTTTAATAGCATAGAGATATAGAGAATAAATAAAATGAGATTTTAGCCCATGAATTGTGGAATATAGACAAGTTAATGAGCCTATTTGATGAACAAATGCGTACAAAATAAGAAATATCCCAAAACGTTTTTCTTGTCAATTATTTTTCACTTCAATGCATGCTTTACAACATGTAGGTGCAGGTACATGGGAGCCAAAACCATTGAAGTCAGGCAGGAGCTTGTGATGTCACTGAATGCATGGGCAAGAGACTGTGAATTCATTGAAGTTGTAAGATCCAAACAAATGTGAAAATAGAGAAGTAAAATGCGTCCAAAAAAATGTACATAAACACGTCAGAAACCAAGGTTGCTAGGAGAGATTGATACTGGTACCCATATAGGAGATGAGTACTACACCATTTAAAAAAAAAGTAGGAGACGAGTAGTTGAGGACATCATATATATATATATATATATAATTTTCTAAAATTTAGAAATTTTAAATTTCAAATATATAAACACTAAATTTTAAATAGACATCAATTTAAAATATAAATAACTTTAAAATTTAATAATTAAAATTAAAAAAGTAACATAGATAAAATAAAAGTAAAAATAATTAAATTTAATACATATTTAAAATCTATCAATTTAAAAATAAAAAATTAAATTTTTTTATTTTGAACTTTAAAGTTTTCATAATAAATATAAAAATTGATAATATTTAAATATTAATTAATTATAATAAAATATAAAAATATTAAATAACTAAAAATTGCCCTGACTGAAAAATTAAAAGTTTAAAATATGAATTTCAAAGACTAAACTTTTATGCAGATTTTTTAGGTACATAGGATGGTAAAATTTCAAAGACAAACTTTATAACTTCAAATCACCTGAAAAATTTCTATATTTTATGTAGAAGTTTAGATAATTTGTTTTTTCGTTTTATGTAGAGGAACAAGGAGGGGGTCTATAAAATGGAGATGAGTAAAATATAGAATCAAGAGGAGCCCGAGGAACAGAAAACATCGATCACCCCATAAGCCCTAAAACACACCATAAAATGAAACCTTATCTTCTGCAGTTTGCCACTCATGTCTATAGTTTGCCACTTGCGTCTACAATCTACATGATCTTCAACACTTCTACAAATTTTTCGAACTGTTTAATTGCCTGTCAAAGTGAAACTCGTTTGCAAACAGTTGGAAATCAGTAAAACACACAAGTACATGCAATTTTGGGTGATTAAATCATCAGTTTTCTTGATTATTCAAGAAAAAAAGCTGAAAAAATCGTTCCAAGCTTTTAAAAAAAATTAATGAATTTTTGGGAAAAAAGCAGTAAACCTGGTTATTCATGATTAATCTCTGTTTTTTGGCCAATTTTTGCTTCTATGGTTTTGAGTTTTCATTGTCAATGTGCATATGTAACAAATACAACAATAGACCAAAAAGCTACGACTACAAAATGACAAAAATGTAGAAACAAATATAGCAACTAGATCTATTGCTGCTGCCCATGATCTTTGCCTGCATCAAAATCAGACTCTTAATCTGAGTCACTCCCAATAGAGGGATTGACTCATTGAATGACACTCCAACCAATCCGTCCTGTGCCTCCTCATCTATTTGTGTGGCATCTTCAGGATCCACATTTGAACGTGTGCTTTGAGTCTGATGATACTTCGGAGTTTGTCAATCTTGAAGCCACAAGGCACTATGCACGACCGCCGACTTCTCCAAGAGGTAAGCCTATTCCTCTTGACTGACTGAGTGAAGTTGTGTGTGGACCAATTCCTCTCTGTAGTATAGGAATTGACAATTTGTGAAAGGAGGCGGGTGGCAAGCATCCTCAATTCTATTACATCTTTAATATATCATTTCCACCTTTCTATAGGGTCAGTTGAGCTAATGTAGCTCTATTTGTCTTTGCTGCATGTAGGATCCTACAGATTGACAAAAGCAATCCATAGTTTTTGAAGTAAGGCTATATCCTTAGTGTTGTACATCTTCCGAAGGGCCTTTGACCCTACATAAACCCTTCTTTCACCTCTTCATCTCTAGGAGGAAGGATTGTCCGAACTCTTGGAGCATACTATTTGGGATCTAGAGCATAGGCTGCCATATGAACTGGGGTCTTCATAGTGTTCCATTGATGCGTCACAAAGGGCCTGATTTGCTCCTCGTATAGTCCCAAATCAAGGTACCTGATATGAATTGCTTGTTTCATTAGGCACACATGTTGACAAAGAACGAATGCTAATTTTTTCAAAATTTAAAATTTAAAATACAAAAAAAAAACAATTTACAAGTTACAAACACTATTAATTTCTTACCACACAATGGGCTAGTAATCATCATAAAACATCTTTTGTTTGACACTATTCCCTTAAGCTGGGTTAGACTCTGCTCCACTCAACATTGATCATCATTAATTGTAGAGTTTCTTACGCCTCAAGCATCTTCTCTAGCAAGATGAAGTAACTGACATGTCTAGTCTCCATAGGTTTGAGGAATTCCTATCTTGAAAAAGTCTTGAAGGGAGCAAGTGAGATGTGGTGATTGCAAATGAATATTTGTATTTTTCTATCTTCTGCCACAATTGCCTTCACCCAATCTAGCTTCCCAATGACTTTCAATGCATTGTTCAACACATGAACACAACATAGGGTCCAAAAATGTGCTTGTAAGTGCTGATAGTTATTTTATCGCACCAACAAAACTGGAACGGTTTGTTCCTTCTTGAAAAGGAATTGCTTCCTCCAAGGTTTTGTAGACTTGTTTAAGGTTGTAATCGAAGATGTAGCTTAAACATTATGTGAAACTGTTCCATTTAGGGGCTTGTTGGTTTTTCTAGGAAATTCTGAATTTTTTAGTTGCTTGGCTAAACATATACTTCAGTAGTTTCAGATGTATGCTTGTTTTCCAATGTTTGCAATTCAATGTTGCATAATTTACAAATTGCGGGAAAAGATGTGTTTAAGTTCACAAGATATAATCGAATGAGTTATCACTAAAGCCCATACAAACAATAATATCTAATTTATGCTACTTTATCTTGTTTCAAAGAAATCTCAAAAGGATTAAGGTTAAAGAGAGAGATAAACAAAGCTTGCTCTTTTTAAGATTACACTATGCTTTCCTACCTCAACCATGAAATCACCTAGAGCTAATAAAACTGGAAAATATACCCATCAGAAAATTCCTATGCAATATACTACTGATGTGAGTTTTAATAGTAACTGACAAAATATTTTCTCACACACTTTGCTAGACATCACAAATGCACACAAACTGGGATGTATTTTATAACATTCCTCAGATAATTGAAACTTACAATGATTCAAATCATACAACATACCACATAATCACATTACACTAAAGTAGAAACTGGGCATCTATCATGAGCAAGTGATTGAAGACTTAGACAAAGAAAATCAGAAAATCTAGTTACATATATCTAAGATTAACAATACAAAATCTAATAGAGTAAAGCAAAAATTTAAAACTGATTGTCTTCCAGTAATTTTAAACTGATTATTCCATGGCTTTTGTAATTCCCAGGGTAATTGTCATATATTAATCCCATCAACATAGGAACTAGGAATTGGAATCAAAATTGTGTTCTTTTGGATAATTGATTCCTCTGTTTTAAATGCCTTGATTGCCATTTGTCACCAGCATATGGTCAAATTTGCATCATGGTGTAATAATTAATCTCTCTGCTTATGCTTGTATTTTAATGAAATCCAATGACATAAAGCTCCATGTTGACACACACCGTTGGCTGGACTTTTCTAGGCGAATTATCTTGCACATCTCTCTTCTCAGGTTTTCTTTCATAATTCTAGCGAGGTTTCTCCAGTGTTGTTTCATGTTGCTGCCACAAAGCCTTATTACTCACTTTGCCTTTGAGATCCGTTGCTTGCTTTATCTCCCTTAATAGTGCTTTCCCTTTTTGGATTCAGAATATGGATTCATCCGTTTATTTTGGGACACATATTGCCATCCACTTTCTCTTGGTGTTTTATACGTTCTGCTGGGCCCCAATTGACAACCGTTCTGCTAACGTGTCTTTGATGTTGATAAAACTGCCTCGTGGTGACCTTTCACATCTCTTGCAACACCATGGAGTTGGAACCATGGGTTAGCATCCAGTTAACGCATTTAAACAATCCAGTTTGAATCATGGTTAGTACAGGTTTTACTCATTAAAACACAACCATTCCCAATCCATACATGAAAATCTTTATTTTAGTCCAGTGAATACAATTATTGGATACATGGCTTCTTAGAGATAAAACAAGGCAAAAAATAATCCAAGGTACTCCAAGAGGAATTGGATGTGAAATTAGGTAAAATCTGATTCAAAGATCCGTCAGATTTGGGTTTAACTTGAGGCATAGGTTTCCTCTGAGTGCAATGAATGTCATCATTTGGGAAGCTCCAAGGGAATTTTCATGATATCATCTGGTTAAGTCCTAGGAGGACAAAAGTAACCATTTTGTAGGCTTGAGTGAAAGCCTTGGTTCCATCTGATTAGGATAGGTGGCAACATTTGGGAAGCTTCGAAGGAATTTGAGCTTTATAGGATTCATCTGAGGAAATCTGGATGCAGGTATATGATGTTAGTGTGAAAAGTTGCATTATCTATCTAGTTAGCTTTTAGCATGTCTAGGAGATTTATATTCACACTTGATTAAGTTCAACTTTGGGCTTCTTACCTTTTTGTCTCACCTCATTTGGTGAAGACATGTGTACTCACCTTTGTGAGACACCTACTTCATGCAAACTTGCCACTTGCTCAAACATGTGTCATTTGAGTGGACAAGTGTTGCACCTTTGGTGGGTTGCTCAGTTGTTGTGTATGACCTTCTCACCTCCACTTGCTTGCCTATTTAAGCAAGGCTCTATGTACATAATTTTCATCTTTTGGCATTGTAATTTGGCATATTGTGTGGAAAACAGCTATGTGGTTGTATTGTTGCATGTTGATCCTTCGCTTTTCCCAACATGGTATCAGAGCCCAACATGCAAAATTTTGCCCATTTTAGCAAACCTTGCACATAGCCTAGCCAAGAGGTCCTCGTAGAGCAAAAGGAACGTCGCAATCTAGTCCGGAAGGCCCAAGATATATAAAATAGCGTGTCGTTTTGTCAAAATTGACATAGGCAAAATTTTGCAAATTTTTTTTATCCCCAACCCCCTGTACCATATAACAGTACGACCATACGAATTTGTATGGATTTTCGTTAGAAAATGCAATTTTTTTTTTTTGCAAAATCACGTTTTTGCAGGTAACCTGGGTGCAATTTGTTTGTTTTAGGGAAGAATTTTTTTCGTTTTTTGGCCTCTTGGCCTGTTTGGTTCACATCTCGTTCAAGGGTTTCTAGAGGATTTTTTTTGGTGACTGTGGTAGTTTATATGGCATCATTGTTGCAGTTCATTCACTCCAAAGTGGCCTTCCTTCTTTGTATTGAAACCTCGGTGGAGGGATGAACACTAGGCGATGAGAATGTGGGCTGATCCTTAGCCGCCATTTACCAGCACCGTGGGCGGTTGTATGCAGAGGCAAAGCTCTTATTGGCGGCCATCCCCTGCTACAAAAAGACGACACCCTTTGATGAAGGCCGTGGCCTGTTCCTAAGCGATGCACCCTCAAAAAATAGGTGCGATGGCCTGTTCAAAGGGTCACACCCTCCATTACAAGCGCCATGGCCTGTGAAAGGCCCGTGTCCTATTTGCAGCGTTGACAGCGTTTTTTTCCTCTGAAGCCATTGCAATCTTTTTCTCTGTGGTTTCACCCCTGCCAAAGTGTTTGATATAGGCGCCATTCTGTTGCTCTTTCTTTGAACAAGTCAAAAATTATTAGGGTTTGTTAAGGATAGCTGTATGTTAGACATTTTCCGTTAAGCAATTTATGGTGTTGACATTTGGTTAAAAAGTGCACAATATGCAACATTTGTTGTAACTACAAACCATTTTCTTTAGCGTTTAGGCAAACAACTAACATTCATTGTTAACAACTAGTGTCACATATCATAAAGTAGTCTGTCATAATAGTAACATTTAATGTTACATATATGATTAATGCTCCATTCTTTGCTACAAAACATATCTTGTAATTTCCACATTCAAAGTTAATTGCTAGCATCATACGTAAATGTAACAATTAGTGGTCAACAAACCACCAAAATTGACATTTCATGCTAAAGCAATCATCTAGAAAGTTGCATTTTCTAAATTTTTTTTGGCCTTAGAAGATCCTAATCTTGCATCGGTGTGTGCAAAGAGGGGCTTTTTTTAAATTTTGTTGTAACTTTTGCCCATGAAGGCGAAATTGGGCATATTTATGGTCGACGTGAAGTTGGTTCAGGGGTCGACAAAGCTATGTCGAGACGATTTGGGAATTGTCCCATTTTTTCCAAGACTTTTTTCCTTCTTTGTACAGCTAGTTAAACAACTCGAAAAACAATTGTATCTTTTGATTGGCAACTCAAAATTGAGTGCCGTTTTTTTAGAAAGTGAATAATATTTTGAGACTAATCTATTGGAAATGATTTCACACTGTTGTTATAAAGTGCCAATTTTTGTTCCAATTAGCCTTGTTTAACGCACTATGACTATAAAGTGCCAAAATTCAGGGGGGGATAAAAATATTGAGTCACAGGGAAGTTTCTCAAACAACAAAATAATATTGGGATAAAAATATTGAATTATGGGGGGGTTCATAGAGGTGTGTAAAGAGCATTTTTGAGTTGTGCCAAGAGCACTTCCACAGAGATATGTCAAGATCACTTCCACTACCACTTCATCATTCTTCAATATTTTTCTTGCATTGTATTAGATGTGTCATGAACACTTCCACTACAACATCCCTATCACCTAATGTTACATGTGCATCCAGAATTGATTCTTCGAGGACTTCCAGAGATTCATCATAGCAGAAGATTGATAACAGTTCATTTGCTTCTACAAATTTCAGAGTTGCTTCATAGAAGGCTTCAGAAGCTTCAAAGCAGAACTTCACATTGGATTTGAATTGTAGCCATATGGCATGCAATTGCATTCCACACATGGATCTTGCAAGTATTTCAGGACTATCACTTTCAGTTTTATTGTGTCAAGTACACTTCCATCGAGCGGTGTCTAGAACACTTCATTGTTTTCTCTCTTTTTGGAGGAAAGTTTTTTTCCACAGGGTTTTCTTTCTTTCTCCATATTATGAGAGATGCATTTGTACATGGGTACCTAATCAGGCCTAGTTGCCGGGACCCATCATTGTTTCACTACCCCCTAAGTTGCACTTAAGGGGGGGTGCTAGTGTGAAAAGTTGCATTATCTATCTATTTAGCTTTTAGCATGACTTAGAGATTTATATTCACACTTGATTAAGTCTAACTTTGGGCTTCTTACATTTTTGTCTCACCCCATGTGGTGAAGACGTGTACTCACCTTTGTGAGACACCTACTTATGCAAACTTGCCACTCGCTCAAACATGTGTCATTTGAGTAGACAAGTGTTGCACCTTTGAAGGGTTGCTCAGTCGTTGTGTACGACCTTCTCACCTCCACTTGCTTGCTTATTTAAGCAAGGCTCTATGTACATAATTTTCATCTTTTGGCAATGTAATTTGGCATATTGTGTGGAAAATAGCTATGTGGTTGTATTGTTGCATGTTGATCCTCGCTTTTCCCAACATATGACACTGTGGAGATGGAAAACAGTTTGAAAATGGGGGAGTTTGCTCGGAAAGGAGCCCAAATGCTAATTTTATGAATCTGGTTTAGTGACTCAATAGTTCTGAGATTCAGAAGATATACCAACTATTATAACAATTAAAAGATCTTCGAGAATCCAGATCTATTGGGATTTTAAATATAGCACAAAGTAACAGGGTTCTGAGAAATTATATTTCCGTGACATTCTTGGCATGCGGGGGGAGGGGGGCATTTCTGAGGTGTCCCTGGAATGTCCTTGGTACAGGTACGCCTGCAAAAGGGTGGGGGACACGTCCCTGTGTATCATAGGTTAAAACAGATGAAACCTGTTTTTGGATCCAAAAGAGCTTGGAGGAGGAAAATATAAACAAATGAACCCAAAAAATTTCAAATCACAAACTTTTTGCATTACACAATCTGACAAAAAGGCACACTAAGTCTGGAATAAAGCAGAAAGACTTGATAATAAAAGAAAAGCACTAGAATGGACTTCCCAAAAAGATTAAAAACATACTAAATGCATTTTGGATCTTGAAGAATTACAAATGTAAAAGTGAAGAGCACTCGAGAGAGAACTCCAAAAGAACAGACTCAGCAACATTTATACTACAATTAATAACAAACTAAAGTCCAAGAATTAAGTTTAAACCAGGAACAATAACTAGAGAAGTAAAACTGGGGAAACAAAATAGGGAAAACAATTACTCAACCGTTGGAAGTAAAGTTAAACAAGACGAGTATTTGGATAAGCACAAGTGCATAGATAAACAGAACACTTAGAACTAAACCAGCTGCAGGAAAACCTAGAAAGCACACATTTGGAAATAGGTTGTTGCAGACTTTGAAAGTTTAACAGGGGCCCCGAGTTTTCAATTAGGGTGATGTTGGGTACCAATAGCGAGCACCCTCCACCATCATGCCTTACAAATACATGCTGATTCGGTCATCACCCGTACATCATTTGTCACCTCACCTGTACATCATTTGTCACCCCAACCTCTTCTATGGCCTCTCTCAAAATCTAAACTTGGAAGTCTGCATCCTTGTGCTTCCTTGAACAATCAATAGCTCTAAGAAAATAAGAGCCAACTACACTATCAGTCAACAAACTCACCTTTGAATACTATCTATCAAGGTTGGTGGTGCCTAGTCGATGTTCTTCGGGGGCATATGAAGAACCAATATTGTTTGACTTTTCTAACATGTTTTTGAAATAAGGAGAACATGTGATCCCCTTTACCTGCTTTTTTACTTATAATTTTTTTAAACAATAATGATTCTAGGAAAGAAAAAACAATTTACCACACCCATATACTAACCAAGTAAACCCTAGCAATAACCTTGGAGCTGTATTTTATTGATAAAATCTGCTGGAGTACATCAATAGAGTAATAATAATAAAAATCTGCTGGATTACATCAATAGATAATGATAATGTATTAGAACTCAAGCACTTGGTGGAAGATCCCAAATCAAAATTGATGCCGCTGAATAATGCTGCTCCAGCGGCCCCACAAACTAATCTACCAATAGAAAAGATAATGTTTTAGTTCAATGCAATCCCCAGATGAGATTGCCCACAAGAAACCAGGAGGGTTCCATCCTCCGATCTCTAGATACAAGGGATGTCGTCCTTGAATTGGTAGATGAGTGCTGCCCGATGTAGCTGCCCTCTCTAGGTCTGAGATATGTGAAATAAGCATAAAATGTGTTTCTCAAGGTTGCACGGCCTCTATTTATTGATTGGCGTGCTCCAAATTTTAGGTGCCTAGACAAAGAGTCAGTAGGAATTAATAAAGATTATTTTTATTTGATATGCCACTAATATCACTTAGAAAATGTTAATAATAAAATACCATATAACATGGCCCTATTGTAATAACCATAGTTGAAAAACTCGGACTCGGCAATTACTCAGCAGACCCAAAATTTTTACAAACACGGGACTCGGGCAAAAACTTGGAAATAACTCGGCAAATTTATCTAACAATTAAAAATGCATAATTTTTATAAAATATTCTTAAGAAACACATATTTTTGAATATGTAGAATGCATTACTGATATAAAACTTTCATAGTTTATTATGATATAAAATTTATATTATAAATGCCATATGAACAAATTTACAAGATAGCTACATACAGTGGTGTGTGCAGCAAAGATAAATTACTCTTAACCTAAGAAATGAAAACTAGTTATATTTTATAGTTTGTGAGATTGTAAGTTTATAATGGTCTTAAAATGTTATATAATAATTAATAAATCTTTACATATTCATAAATGATCAGTCACATTCTTTTTCATTATTCATATTCATAATCAGGCATAAATGATAAATCTCTATATATTCAATGAAATTTTTATTTGAAAAAACTAATTTAAAAACCTTGCAAAATCGTGCCTCCAATAACCCAGAAAATCGTGGCTCAAACTGGTGCAAATTCGTCCTAAAAAATGTGCTGCAAATCGCGGCTCAATCTAGTGCCAATTCATGCTAAAGATGTGCTCCAAATCGGGCACAAAAGCCCTGCGAATTTGTGCTAAAAAACGTGCCCTAAATCGTGTTTTTTCTTCCGCCGCACAATTGTGTTGATTGAACGTTCTTTTAAAGTGAAATGAGGTTAAAAAAATAAAAGTTTTTTGTTTTAAACCCGTGCTGGGTGAGTTTTCCCCACGGGCGACGACTTTTGGCAGTTAATTGGCGAGTTTTGCTGCTAAAACTGCTGCGAGTTTATGAAAAACGCGGCCGCGAGTAACTTGCAGCCATATTTGGTGTGCGAGTAGTGTGAGTATTCGCAGTACATTACAACTATGGTAATAACATTAAATTGCCCAATTAGCCAATAAACCCTGACCCCTCATCAGTAAATTAATCATAGCTTGAGAACCACTCACTAGAAAGACTTGAGATAAAGCATTATGAATAGCTGACTGACACCCAAGTCCAACGATAGGCTGCATGATATGATCTTGTCTTCAGCAGTCCTCCAAAAGCCCCTAAGAAATATGAACGAGTTTTCCCAAGAGAACTTATAATGGACATGTAAGCTTAAAAATCTCCAAGGGCACAAACAAAGTCAATAGTAAAAAAGCCCCCTCAGAGTAAATCACCCTTGAAGAGACTAATGGTGAGGGTCCCACCTGACACCGACCTCCTAAAATTTCGGGAATGCCCCTAAAGTATAGGAAACAGTCCAAAACTCATTAAAATACCAGGGACAAATGAAACCAGTCCTCACCAGTATGTACTTCTCAAGCAATCATCCCTTTGCCTGCTGAGAAGTATAGAAATGGGCTCATGGGTCCCACATGTGTTAACTCAGTTAAAAGGGGACATTATAGAACATGCCACATGAAATGGAATGGCATGGGGATAAAAAAATTTGGCAACTGCATCATCTACCTCTTCCCATGATTGCAAGTTCAACATCCCTACTACTATGCCTAGCCTATAACTAGCGATTCTCTTTCCTTTGGTAGAACCCCCTCCTCTTTCAGTCTCAGCATCCATGGCAGGCATAGGAGATTGTATAGATTCTACTGACATATTCTTAGCTCTTGCCTTGCCCTCCATAAACAACCTAGAAACCTTAGCCTTGTCAGCAAGGTTTTTTTTTTCTCAAATCGTAACCCCATGTCTAGGCATGCACAAAAGATGATTGGAAACCCTTGTGTAGCTCCCTTTGGAATTTCTCTTGCATACATGGCACAACCAATGTCTAATTCCCCCTGATTTTTTTTTTTGTTTTGTCTAAAACTTTCACAAATTGCAAAAGGGGTTTGGTGGCATTGAATGAGCCATTTGCATAAGGTTTTAGGATAGCAAAAGGGCATTCAAAAGGATTATTTTACACTTCACCTATAACATGCCCACACCCCGAAGTGCCCCCAACCCTCTTTGGCTTGTTTGTTCAATCTCAGCCTCTTCACTACAATACCCTGAGTACTGCTCATATTGTTCTTTAGAAAAGAAACAGCCACAAACTGAAAAAAATAAAATAAAATCCTAAATAGTTTGAAACTTTGAAGAAAAGAGAAAAAAGTTCAAAAGGATTTGAAAAAATGAACAAGTGGATGCTAAACTTATCTCAAATGACAAATTGCTGATGCTCTCCTGTGTTTTTCTCACTGTCCTTGTCTCATCTCCTCACTTTTCTTTCTCTTATCACAAAATTGCAAAATGAGTTTGTTTTGATTTTTACATTTGAAGTGTGCTTGCTTTGGGTTTAGGGTTTTGAAAAGGTGTGTGGAGGCCAGGCCTTGTGAGCTCCCCACCCCTTCAATTTTTCTGTTTTTTTTTTGTTTTATAAATTGCAGGACGTCAGGGATGGCAGGCCATCCTCGGACATTTCCTGTTGCCTCCTGGCTGTTTCTAGGATGTTCCTGGTCTAGTGAGGGGGTTGGCCTGGAGACATTTCCCTGTGTAGCACTGCTTTTTTACAGTCTAATGGATAATGTGGCATTGAAATAAGCTTAAAGGTTGCTCTATCTTCTATTGTGGAAAGTGACAACAGGAAGTCGATTAGAACCTTTTGTTTATGTTAGTTGCTTAGAGCCTATAAAAGCTTTTTAATCTAGCTAAGATTTTGGGGTTCCATCTTTGCTTATTAGACGCCATATAGCATCAATGTATAGATTGACATCTGTGTTAAGCTTGCATCTAAGTGCACGGACAATGTTGAGATCACTTCCAATCATCCATTTGTTTGTGGGTAGATCAAAAAGCTAAATTGGGTTCCATGACAATTTGGGAGCGTACACTGAATACAAGCCAAGGATATGTCTAGAGTTAAGAACAATATGCCAGATAGATCAAACAGTAGGATCCCAACTTTTATCTAGAAGACTTACTGTGAACCACAGGCCTATTCCACATAAAAGCTACTCTTTTTTGAGAATTTTTTGAGGACTGACTTATACAAATCAGTAGATGATCTAATGCTTGAACAACTACACTAGCAACAGTGCAGTTTTAAGTTGTGTGATAATTATTTTTTAACCTGGGAGGTTGATTCCCTGTTTCACATCATAATTGAAGCACCTATGTTTGATGATGTTACTGTGAAGGAAAACATATTTCATTTGAAACTGGTCTGTCTAGTTTATTTTTTTCATTATGGCATGTATTCTGCAGGATGCAGCGCAACAAAGGTCAATTCACATCAACAAGGTCTACTTCCGATGACATGGGAACATCTCTGGTAAAGTGGGATGGTTCCCAAGGTTGGCCTCCGGATAGTAATGGAACACAACAAGAAGTTGTGTAAGTTTGAATGTTACTTTTGCAAGTCAATTTTCTGTCTTGTTTTTATGTTTAGGAAAATACTTTTATTTTTACCTTGCCAGAGGGATACCACATGACATATTAATTTCTATCCAAATTTCATTTAATTTGAAATTACAATCTTAAAAGAGATGCACAAGATCTTAGCCCTTGAAGAATGCCTTATATGTTTTATGCTATTATCTTACTTCAAGGGAAAATAAATAACTCATTGCATGCTTTTGTTTAGATGGCCAAAAGAGAGAAACAAATTGTGAGATGAAATTTGAAAGTCTGTATACTGGGAATTATATATTTAAAACACTAAATAGAGAAAACAAGAACTGTTAATGATGTCCAATACTTTATCTGTTGTATATAATTATTGAGAAAAGGCTATGAACGGAAGAGATTTTGAATTGGTATTTCAAGATTGATTTGAGCTTAAGTCATGATCACATCAAGATAGTTTGGAAAATAATAAGTATCAAAAGCAGTTTTTGTAGTTATTTGAATCTAAAAGCATTCGAAATCTTTATGATGTAATAGTAGGATGCCCATAGTTGAAACAGGTTTAAACTATCCATAAACAGGAAAAGTAAACAATTAAGGATGCCCATAGTTGAGACAGGTTTAAACTATCCATAAACAGGAAAAGCAAACAATTATAGTAAAAATCTGTAAATCTTGACTAACAGTGGACACTATAAGAGACCAAATAATTGGAGAACACTGCAGTTCAAGTGGGGATACAAATAAATTAATAGTGAATTTGAACCCAGTAATGAGTTTGAGTCTAGTTCAAGTGTCTTTCGAAAAGTTAGGTTGAAGGTTTAGTGTGTTAGGCAGTAGTTGTTAGGGTTTTGTTTGGGTTAAATTCACTTTCTTTTTTGTTTTTGACATTTTTCCGTTCGAGCTTTAGGCCTCATTTAGGCCTGCCCAACCCATTACTTGCTAGATTCACTGGGCTTCAGGTGAGTCTGGTCACACTGGTTTCAAGTTTCAACAGAAAAAGTCTTTGTTGAAAGTGTTCTGAAATTTTTAAGACAACATAGGTTATTGAAGCCTTTGTTTAATTTCAAGATAATGGTACAAGGAGTGATTGTCTGTCATGTCCCCTTTCTCTCACATGAAACAGTTATATTTTTAATTTAAAAATAGTGTTTTTCAACACTAATAGTCTAATAATAATAATATTAGTATTATTAATAATAAAATATTCAAAATACAAAACAATTTCAAATTCAAAAAGAGCGCTCAATTTTGGGTCCTTCCGACCTAAAGGGGTAAGGTAATTATACAAGCTTCACTACTTCATTTTGGCATCCAAATTTTCATATGACATTGATTGATTTTCAAAGTTTGAGCAAAGTCATTGAACCAGGGATGAAAACCCCTGAATTGGTACTTGAGGTATTGGACAAAAACCCAATTTCCTCACCTTGACGGCTTCATCCAGGAGTTGCAGGCTGAGTTAACTGGTAAATTGTTGTGTTTCAGGACAAGGTGACATCTAGGGGAGAGGCGAAGTGAATGAATTCACAAGGTGCTGCTGAGCAAAAGTAACCCTAGCGCCTATTCATCAGTTGTGCATTAGGACTGCAAGAAACAATCAATCCAGATCATTGAAATTAGACCAACCTGCACCTGCACAGCGCTACTCTCCAGCTGAAGAAATTTGCTTACAAATCTTTGTCGCCAAATCCACAAGACAAGAGACTGGGCGATCTGTATATTGGTGGCAACAATGTTTTAGGGTGATTAGCAGGGAGCTGAGTCATAAAGGATCGGCGCTTATCATATACAATAGTTACTAGTTGGATCTCTTGTACAGTCTGAGTGAGTGACCATCATTGTGGTAGCAGAGGCATGCATAAGGGGCATTTTCAGATCCGCCCAACTTCATATACTTTGAGTGTCCATTTTCAACCTAGGCAAACTACTCCGTATTTATGATGAGTCACAATGTCATCCAGTTGAAGCGAATTGTTCATAAGGAGAAGCTGGAACTACATCATCCTAACTGCAGAATCCATGGATAGACGCCTGATTTTTTTGTTATCTCACTTCCATTGTATTTTCCAAGTCTGAGTAAGAGCAGAAACATTTGAATACATTCTCATATTTATATGATGAGAAGTGATTGTTTGCATCAGACCTATCATTTGTGTGCAACAGTATAAATGTCATCAATTTCAGATCTGATATGTTTATTTGCAAGCATTCGTTGAATTGACTGTCTGGGAGAATCTGGATGCGTTAATATTCCAAGAATTAATGTGTGGTTTGAGACTGAGAATGGTAAACAATCCACTAGAAGTTAAAAAAATAATAATCAGGGATATTTCAGTGGTATCAGAGCAGTCTGTCCTGCCAACCTGCGGGTTTATTTTAGTTTATGCAGCTAAGTAAAGAGATCTGAGGGCCTTGGAGAGAGAAAGAAGAGGGTTAGAGGCAACATTACAAGAAGTTAGCATTGGAATTGGAGGTAGAAATAAGAAGAAGATGGCAGATCAAGAAGATGAGTGGAAAACTTTCATGCAAATGCAACAACAAATGGCACAAAGACAAGAACAAATGACACAAATACTCATCCAAATGATGCAGAACATGAATAATACTAACAGCTCCACTAAACCTACACAAAATTATGGGGGAGAAGGGAGTAATTTGAATTAGGATGGGGCTCGACATCACACAAATAACGTCAGGACCCTAATTGGATCAGCACCCAGACCCTTCTGGCCTACATTTTTGCCTAGAGTGGAGTCACCACAGGAAGAAGAACCAAACTCAGCAACAAATGACTTTAATACTTGCATAGATGAGTGCATAAGACTTGATCCAGATGTCAGAAGTCAAATCCCATTTGCACAATTTAGTAATGCTAGATCAAGGAATGGGCCAAGGGGTGAGAGAAGACAACTTACACAGTAGTTCAATAGAGATCTACAACAGAGGGTGAGTAATATTGACTCTCCCAACTTTTGATGGTTTGTAAAAGGTCACTACTCGGGCTTGAGTTCAAAAATTGGTTACATATCTCTCACTCAACCCTATGACGGAAGATTAAGCTATCAAGTTTGCTATTCTTCATTTGGAGGGTACGAAGCATGGGTGATGGCATTATTGGTTAATCACACAAGGGCACCATCATGTTGTGACATATTTCACAGAGAGGCTCATAGACAAGTTTAATAGGAAGGATCCAGAGATGTATTTCAGAGAGTTGACACGTTTGAGGAAGCATGGTTCAATAGAGGATTATGTAGTAGAATTTCAGTGGGTTTCAATCATGGTATCTGATGTTATAGAGAGGAGACTCATGTTTTTGTTTATTGAGGGATTGTTGGAGTCACTTTGAGGCTTGGTGAGAGCATTTGAGCCGAAATCTCTATAGAGCGCTATTTGAAGGACTTTGAACTTGGAAGATATCGTGACCAAGAACAAGTCCTATCCCAAGAGTGTACCATTAGGCCAACATAGGAGACCGTTCCACAAGGGCTTTCCGCAACCCAAGACATAACATCCAAAACCAAGATAGAGGAAACTAAGAACGAGGTTCGCAATAAGTTGTGCTTTTTTTGTAGAGAGGCATGGGAGCCAAGGCATGGATGCTTGGGGAAAGGGCATGTACACTACATAGAGGTAGTCTTCGATGAGGATTTCAAGGCAAAAGAGTCTGAACTCGAGGTTGTATTGGATGAGGTTGAGCATGAGGATCAGGGAGGAGGAGATTCTTCAAGAGGTACACTTGCCACTCGTTCAGGGGCACCTTGATATCATCCTTTCCGTGTGTGAGGAGTGTTACAAGGACATAGAGTGACAATATTGATTGATAGTGGAGCCACACATAATTTCATTGATGAGGGTTTGGTCACTAGGATGAAATTGAAGATAGATAACTTTGAGGTGTTTAGTGTGATTGCGGCTAACGAATTTACTATCCAATGTACATGAAGAATCCAACAGCTTGACATCACCTTGGGGAGGTACACAGTATGTGATGACTTTTATGTGGTTGGCATAGGTGAGACAGAGGTAGTTTTGGTTGTGCAGTGGTTGCATTCACTTGGTGAGTTTACATAGAATTATTAGACGATGGAGCTGAGATTCAAATCCGATGGTAAGGAGGTGGTTCTTCAAGGCTTGTTTAATGGAGCTTCAAGGGTTGTTTTAGCTAAGAGGATGGAAAGAGCATTTTGAAGAGGACATGTAGATTGGGCGGCACAATGTTTGGTTACTGATGAATTTTCTCCCATGGGTGAAAAAACTACTCATATAGATATTTAGCCTATTATGGACAAGCATGGCATGGTATTCAATGATATTCCTCCAGGGTTACCTCTAGATAGGGGATTTTAGCATGTCATTGAGTTGGAGGGATCAAAGCCTCTCATCACTGCACCATATCATCATCTAAGAAGGTGTAATGCCTCCTTTTAGGATATTCCTGATTTCTTTACCTGCATGCAATAATAATCACTAGAAAGAGACATTAGAATATTAAAGATCAATAAATTACATAATTATTAATGAGATCAATATTTCATAACATAAATAATGAGATCAAATCATCATAGCATAATCAATATTTGGTTCAATACATATATTAACAAGCACAATGTATACACATCATACATGAAGTAGACATATAATCATTTCAGGGTTATTCCTAATGGTTAACCACATAATGAAATTTTATGAGAAAGCCTATAGGGCGCTACAAGTATGTCCTCCTCAAACAAGCCTAAGGGCACGGTACGACCATCCTAGATAATTCCACCCCTTGGCCCACAAGTGGCAGGAATTCCTGTCCATCCAACTTGGGGTGGTCTACTTGATGAAGGGACCAGTGCTGCTGTTTGTCCCCTAATATGCATTTCTCTGTCCTCCTCAACCAAGCCCAAGGGCGTGGTATGTCCATCCCGAATAATTCCACCCCTTGGCCCAAAAGTGGCGGGGCCTCCCATCCATCCAACTTGGGGTGGCCTACTTGATGAAGGGACCAATGCTGCTTTTCACATTCATTCCAAATGTGATGGCTCATTGGGTTAAATGGGTAATATAAAGTACCTCTTGATAAGTTCAGTTGTAATGTTAATATATTCTTGCTGTTACTGTATATGGTAGTGCTACAGTAATAATACAAATATTTGCTGTAATTGTTAATCCTGCTTGCTCTTCTTATTTATTTATTTCTGCCTTTTATACTCCAAATAATAATTCGTTCATTGATGCCTTCAAACCTTCCCATCATCTTCTTCTTATACTTTGACAAGGGATTTGCCTTTTATGAATAGTTATGACTTTACACCCATCGCAACCTTTCATAAGTAAAGCTTTTCTTCATAAAATAATCGCAGCTTTTCATAATAATAGTCATTGCCCTTGTATATTTGGAATTGCACCTTTTTCCATCTTTAATTTGCTGCTTATTGCAATTTGTATGTAAAGATCTTATATGTATATTGGGCACTCCATTATATAAGGGGGTTGGCCATCTTTGAAATTAATATTTTGAGTCAGCCTTCATTTGAGGAGTCGTCTACTTTAACTTTAATTTCTTTTTCTTTATAAACTTAAATCTTTAATTTAAATTTTATCTCATCAAGGAAAGTCGGCCCTTCTCAAGTATGGGACATTTCAGTTTGCCCTGCCCATATATTGCTTGTCCTCAAGCAATCTCAAATTTGGATGATCAAAGATATCGGCTCCTTCCCAAGTGGCGTCTTTTGTAGGTAGACCCTTCCATTTAACTAGATACTCAGGAATAGTCTTATTCCTCAAGCTCTTTTCTCGCATATCAAGAATGGCTTCGAGCTCCAAAATTAACTTGCCTTCCTCATCGAGCAGGGGTAATTCTAAACATGGAATAATATGCTGGCCCAACACCCTCTTTAGTCAAGTCACATGAAAGACATTATGGATCTTGCTATTTGCCGGTAGTTCCAAATCCTAGGCAACCTCTTCTATCCTTCTTAAAATCTTGTATGGTCCATAGAATCTAGGTTTAAGCTTCTCAGCTCTGTTGATGATTGTTTTTGGACAAGTCAACAATTAGAGTGAAATACTAAGTATCTGACTCCCTCTTGAGCAAAGCCTCTCGAATGCTGAACAAAGTGATCAAACAAGATGACTCCAAGGTTCCTTTCTTATGATTTTGTAAGAGACAGCTCAGTGACTAAGTATGATTTTGCTGTTAAACACAAAGGGACTTACGCAGACTCCTCTTCATTCATGTTTAGCTTGTTCCTCCTTTCAGTGTGGATGATGTATTCAGGGTCTCAATGATAAATAAAATGAAGAAGGGTTAAGGGTTCAGAAAAAAACTAATCTAAGGCCAATGAAGTAATGATGAGGCTTGAATAGACAAACTCCTAAGTAAACCTAACTTCGCTTCGCCAAGGGTGCCTGCAACTACATGAAGTTGGTGCAATCTCCTAAGGTTCGCGAATGGTACTTAAATCATGAAGACTCATATGAGCACCCATCGGATGGCGCAGCTCAAACAAGCATCCATAATCGAACTTATACAAATGATAGCTCAGACTAGCTTTACACAACACTTCACCAGCGATGAATGTTAAAAGCATGAGCTAGGAGTTGATCAAATATTCAATACAGACATACACTACATCAATGAGCTTCTAATTTACTTCTAATCTAATTGAAACATCTCTTAATTCCATCAAGATTCATGAAACCATGTTACTCCACAAGATAACACTTAACACCAAACAAGTAGCTCCAATGTCTTTTGCATTAATCTTGACAATATTTACAACAGCTTCAAATCCTCTCAGAGAATTTTCGAGAGTCTCTCCTATTCTACTCCTACTTACCTACAATCTAAATCTATATTTTACAAATGAGGCAACAAGGCCTTTATATAGTGCTCCAGATTACAATGAATGGCTTATATCAATTTGATAGCCAAGGGTCTAGATCATGCCACCTCACAGGTAGTTACAACAATTTGCTATTTTTAGCACAAAAGAGAGAGGCAATGAAGGCACGTTTTCCAATGTGATAAGGTAAGGTGAAATCATTTAAAACATCCCTCCACATAGGAATCCCTTTGACTTCTTTTATTAAATGATACATTTAATGCATTAAATAATGCGGCTAACAAAATTGAATGATGTGTACTCGCCACATAGATGCCACCTCAGCATATCTTAAAAATTGTATCATCAATGTAGTGATGTATTCAATGTGATTGCTTGATACTTGAATGTTTAGGAATACATCTTGTAGATCTTGCCTTGTTTTTTCTCCTTGTAGACTGGATGTATAATACTTGTTGCTTCACTTGATAACTTTGCAATGTTTCTTCTTCTTGTAGGATGTAGATATGAATCTTCTTCTTTAGATGCATCCTCTTGAAGAGAGTAGAGAGTAGATGATGACACTTGATTCCTTCATGAAGAGTAGGAGATCTCTCTTGGACTTGAAAATTGTAGAGTCTTGAAACTTGGATGAAGTGCATTGCTTGATGATGCCATTGATGAAGAGGATTTGAGATATATCTTGCTGTGACGTCTTGGAGCAGCAGCCTCTTGAAGTGATGTTTCCTTGGGAGTGATTACTTCCATCTTAAGTCTCTGGCATGAATGAATGTGGAAGGCTCCTTTAGAGTTGCTACATGATATCTCTTCCTTGAAGATGATCTTGTCTTGAAGCTTGGATGGATGAATGCTTCTAACATTTGATGATGGATACTTGAACTTGATGTAGATCTCTTGGAATGATGCTTCCTCTGCAACTTGAAGGTGATTCAAGCACTTGCTCTTGATGATCATGATGTAGTTGATGAAATGCTTCCTTGAAGATGATCTTGAAGCTCGAAGGAACTTGAAGTAGATTGGATGTCTTAGAAAGTCTTGATGAAGATGATGTCCTTCGGATGGACGTCTTCTAGACAATCTTAACTTGATGCCACTTGATGAAGAATTCCAACACAAGGATGATGAAAGGTTCCTTTGAAGCAGCTACATGATGCTTGAAGTGATCACTTTGAGCAGCTTATGATGCCTTCTTCTTGAAGACTGCTTCCTGACTTTCCTTCCTATATGAAAGTGTTTCCAGCCTTTAGCTCCTGCAACACAAAGAAAGAAATAATATCAACCTTCTCGATAAACATGATAATATTTGATTTATAACATATAAGAATGCATTTCCAAGCCAAGCGCACTAGATGACAAGTTCTTGATCTTCATTGAAACTCTTAAAATTTGCATTCTAACACTTAGAACCTGCCTTTCCATCTTAATGCATTGCTTCAAGATTTAAAATCCTCTGGAAAGGTGTTGAGCACATTAGATCAAGATCATTGGATCTTCTCTTGAAATTTACCTTGATATTGAAATTTAGCCTCATTATGGAAGTGGTGCATTGCTTAAGGGACCTGAAATCTTCTTCTAACCTTCACCTTCACATTGGTTGCTGATTTTGAGATCTTCTTCTACTAGGCGCTTTGGTTGAGGGTTTTGAAATCCCCTGGCAATCACTTCAAAACTTTGCTTTCCCTTATCAACATTGGCGCGGCAGTTAGGGAGTTTGAAATCCTCTGGAACTTTAGCATTTTTGCCTTGGTTAAGGGGTTGAAGATCTTTTTGATGTTGGCGCGGTGGTTCAAGTGTTGGGAATCCTCTTGAATTTTGCTTTAAAACTTGACTTTACTTCCCTCCATAAGGTGACGCACTAGATAGAGGTTTTGGTTTCTTCTAGAATTAGCACACTAGATGGGTCGCATTGGATAAGGATTTCAAAATCCTCTTGATTTTTACCTTGTAATAAACCCCTCCTCCAAGCGTATTAGACCTTGATTTTAAACTCTTCTTGAAGTAGTCGCATTAGTTGAGGGATTGGAGATCCTCTAAAATTCGCATTAATATATAACAAATCTCGACCAAAATCCCTCCTCCTTAGGTCGCATTAGATAGGCATATTGATTTCCTCTAAATTTCGCATTGACTTGCTTGATTCAAACGCTTTGGATGGATGTTTGAAAGTCTTCCTTTTCCTTCAAAATGATGCTTTTAGTTTGGGCGCATTACTTTATCAATTGAAAATCCTCATGCCTTGGCGCATTAGTTTGAGGCATTAAGATCCTCTGGAATTCGCATTAATATAGCGCATTACTTCAAGAACTCAAAATCTTCTAAAAATCGCATTACTTTAGTCAAGGCGCGTTGGTTGAAGGATTGGAAATCGTCATCTTGTTTTGTAATTGAAAGCACCTTTTCATCACGATTTTGCGCCGCTTAGATGTCCCGTCGCATTAGATGAACTTTTGGAATCCTCTGGAAGAGTTAGGCGTTTTTCAGGGTTGTGAGGATAAAGGTATATTGAAAAATATATTTAAGTATAAGTTGACTTTAAATATTTTTCAATATACCTTTCAGGATGTTTGAGATAGGTCTCGAATCCACCGGATTTAACATGCAAAATATAGAATTTGGAGGATTCACCAGATTTCAGACTTAGTCAATTTTTCAGGATTTCAGGCTATTAGACTTAGTCTTTTCAGGATCTCAAACATACTTCAGGAAGGGTCTCATTGTTCATCACTTGGATGGAATTTAATCAAGATTCTTCATTTTTAGATGAGACCTCCAGTTATAAAGCAAAATCTTCTAGGAGAGAGACTTATTGGATTGGCAGAGGAAATGAACCTAAGGCATCATCTAAGATCTCATGCAAAACATCAGAGCTAAAAAAAAAGGGGGTCCCCATTTGCAATGGGGCGATGTGTGATTTGGTCACAACAAGCTCCACTTACCTTGATTGATTGACTGTTTATAGGATTGTAACCTTAAAAAAACCAAATCCCCAATTTCGAATGTCCTCTCAGTCCTTCGATCGACATGTATTTTTTGTTGGTTTTATGCTTGGTGTAGATTATCTTTAAGAGTATTCATAATGTCCATATTTTGTTGCACAAAGTCTTTGGCCCCTGGTACATGATCTCCCTGGAGGATTAGATTTCCAAATGAGGTTGCCTCATATCCATGCAAGGCCTTGAAGGGACTCACCCCTATTGACATATGATGTGTGGTGTTATAACAATATTCTCCGAGGTGTAACCACTTGATCCATGCATTTTGCTGTCTCATAACACAGTTTCTTTGGTATCCTTCCAACCATTTGTTGACAATCTCTGTCTGCCCGTCAGTTTGGGGATGGTAACTTGTATTTGGTGTGAGTTCTGTTCTTGCTAGTCAGAAAAGTTCTTGCAAAAATAGGCTAAGAAATCGGTTGTCTCTGTCGTTGACGATGTTTCTAGGTAAACCATGTAGTTTGAAAATCTCCTTGAAGAACACATCAACTATTTGAGGAGCTCTATAGTCTGTGGATATTGCAATGAAATGTGCATACTTGGTAAGGCAGTCCACCGCTACCTATATACAATCTTTACCTTGCACTTTGGGAAGTGTTGTGACCTAATCACACATCGCCCCATTGCAAACGGGGACCCCCTCTTTTTTTTACTTTCTAGCTTCGTTTTGCTTTAGGTTTTAGATTTTTTTGAGTTTGTAGGTTTGGAAGTATAGATTTGCCCATGTCTTGCCAAATTCTTGCTAAGGAGTCTCTGTGCCCTCATCCTGATGCATGTCTTGAAGCCCTGAAATTGACTAAGTCTGATGTTTTGAGATCCTGAAAACTAAGTCTGAAATCTGGTGGATCCTCAGAAATCTAGAATTTGCATGTTAAATCCCATGGATCTGGGACCTATCTCAAAAAGTTTAAGTCTTGGACCTTGAGCGGAAATTCCTTGCTTATGAGGACAATGCGCCCAGGATGAGCGGAAATTCCATGCCTATGAGGACAATGCGCCCTGAGAGTAGAGTCATCTAAGCATGAACATTGCATAATAATCAAATTTGATCTTTAAAAATCATTGAAAACTCCTTTGCAAAGATGATCACACTTAGAAAATTCATGCTTAAGGGAGCGCAAAACCCTCACCAATGAGGAATGTGCGCAAAATCCATGCCCTCAGGGAGAATGCGCCCTAATGAAGATCCACATTTTGGGAGCCAAAGCATTGTAAGGTTATTTTCCTTAGGTGAATTATTGAAATCCATGAGAAGACTTTGAAGAAATTCGCCTAAGTAAAAGTTGAAAAGAATGGAAAAACCCTCATCAATGAGGAAAATGCGCTCCAGGAAGGTGGAGAATCCTCATCAATGAGGAGGATGCGTTCAAAGGAAGAAATCACATCAATATGTGAAGTGCATTTAGATTTTATCATCAACTTCCAAATGAATCCTTTGAGTAATCATTTTCATTGAAAACCATTTGCAATTTAGACAAAGTCCTGAAAAGTTTTGAAAGTAAAAAATGTCTAAGTATGGAAAGGTCGCAAAATGTTCATCAATGAGCATTATGTGCCCATCAAGAGAGAAATCTTGCACATGAGGAAAAACATCCACTCAAGCATTCTTGCAAATTGATGCCATTTTATGAGAATTTAATGCAAAGGAATTGGAAGAAACTCACTAAGGATGTTGGAAAGTTTGAATTGAAAATCAACAATAAGGTTTGATTGCAAATTGCTCATCAAGGTGGATTATGTGCTCATATGGGGACATGCTTTTAAGATCAAATTTGCTAAACTTGGGACTCATCAAAATGCAATGAAATGCATTGAAAGTCCTAAGTATCCATGTTGAAGAAGTGGAAAAGTTGAAAATTGACAAATGAAAATGCTTAAGTGTAGAGCTCGCATAATGCTCATCAGGAGGAGAATCCGCTCTTCCCTCTAGTTCAATTTGACAACCTTGAAGATGATTTCATAGAGCAATCCAAGAACTTTGATAGTAATTCTAGCGAAGAGATAAGGGAAAGATTTAATGAATTCTATTATACCCATTTTAATTTGACAGAATAGAAAATTATCTATGAACAAATTTTCAGCAGCAAGATTAACTAACTATTTATGAAAATAGTATCGAATGCATTAAAATTCAAGTTTACAACTAACTTTCATTTTCAGCTGAAATGATCTTTTCTAACAGAATACATGAATACAATAAATTAACTTTCTTTAATAAAGTACAAATATTAAGAGAGATTAAGAGAAGTACAACTTGAATAGCTTCCTATTGATTTGATTGAAGATCCTCTGGATTTTTGGAAAAAGAAATATCAACAAGGGCTTTAACCACCCAACCAAGACCGAGGGTGATGACAGGAATCAATTAAACAACAATGTGCCTCTAAGCTTGGTGTCAAGACCTATACCACCTGATCGATCTTTTCCCTATAGGTACCTCCTAACTAGAAAGATCACTTTGACCAGTGGTATATTTGGTATTTGATCGTTGACAGATGCCTAATCTGCATCGTAACCTTGGCCAAGGATTTTTGATATATATATGATGCTACTATGTCGTCAGCATTCACCCTTGCTCGACATTGTTATTAACTCAGTGTTTTCTTCTTCTTTTGTTTATGATTGTAGGTTTTTGCAAGGATATCATACCAAACTCACTTGACAAACTTTCAGTTTCAAAGGTAAATGCAGAACAGAAGTATATAGACAAAAATTACTCTTTCATATAGGGACCGCAGTCCTGTATTTCAGTATAACTATAATACATGAGCTGTAGTAATAGAAATGATTATATATATATATATATTAAACAACAATGTGCCTCTAAGCTTGGTGTCAAGACCTATACCTCCTGATCGATCTTTTCCCTATAGGTACCTCCTAACTAGAAAGATCACTTTGACCAGTGGTATATTTGGTATTTGATTGTTGACAGATGCCTAATCTGCATCGTAACCTTGGCCAAGGATTTCTGATATATATATGATGCTACTATGTCGTCAGCATTCACCCTTGCTCGACATTGTTATTAACTCAGTGTTTTCTTCTTCTTTTGTTTATGATTGTAGGTTTTTGCAAGGATATCATACCAGACTCACTTGACAAACTTTCAGTTTCAAAGGTAAATGCAGAACAGAAGTATATAGACAAAAATTACTCTTTCATATAGGGACCGCAGTCCTGTATTTCAGTATAACTATAATACATGAGCTGTAGTAATAGAAATGATTATATATATATATATATACAAGTTAAGTATCAAGAGGATCTAAGCCACAACAGATCCGAAAAGCTTGAAGAATGAAATGCATAAATAAATTCCTGAAAACTGATCAAGAAGTTCAGAACTATGAACAAAGAGAGATAGTATGATACGATTTACTTTGATCATCAATTACTATGATAAACGAGCCATAATAAAGATCTATGATCTTGTCTGAACAAGACTTTCTGTGTCGGGTTGAGATAGCTGCGACTGCACTATCCACTGAAATATGCAACAACAATTTCTACGGCCGCTTGATAAATAACACAAAACAGAGTCGATAAAAGATCTCAGAAGGATGCACAAATAATCCTCAAAACTTGCACGCTTTCCTCTAATGGTAATGCATAGACAGAGACACTTCAGTACGATGCCACCTTTTTTCCAATAACGCCGCCTTCCTATGAAAGAAAATGCTTAATGGAATGTGCCAAAACTTCTCTCTTCTCCAATATAATGAAGTGAAGGCATGCCAAGAAAGAATGGACGCCAAAAAGAATAGCCGCGCCCACTACGTACGTGTGCAAGAAGGTGCATCCCTTCTTGCACTCGTGCGGAGTGGAAAAGAGGGAGTTACAATCAAGATTCCAGCTTATACACTCCAAGCACTCCACAAGGTAAGACACTATATAACTTATTTAATAAATATAAAAGATAAATCATTCTCACTACTAGAAATATATATGTATATATATATTTATACTCATGTGCCTTGGCCAAGGCTATGGTGACTTAGGTTTTGACTTAGTTATTGTTTTTCAATTCCTGTAATCACCCTCTCCCCGTTGATATCCCTTTTTCCTTGCCACTTGTTTTCTCCTGCAACCACTACGAGAAGTAAAGAAGGTTAAATCATTTCCATGATACGGACAACAATTAATATCATTTCCATCAATCCATTTTCACATATAAGAAAATATTTGCAAATAAAGAAAAGTCATTATATACATTTTTCCAACGAATAATTTTCACATTCACATGAAAGCAGTTGTACTCAACTAACAACATAATTAATATTTCATTGTTCAAACAAAAGGGAATGTAACAAATTCAAGGAACGAGTAAGAGTTCAAGAGATCCAAATGAGAAAAGGACTTCTAGGAGAGTGCAAAATGTTCATTAGCAAGGAGAATGCACTTGGTATAAGGTTCATTCCCATGAAGAAAAATTGTTCAATCATCAACAACTTTGAAAATGATTTCACTTCTATCAAGGTTCAATCAAGATCCAATGCAAAAGGTTTGAAGTTTGCCAATGTGGAATGAAGTTTGAAGGATAAAATGGTAAGTCCACATTTAAAATGAAGGAAAATCCTCATCAATGAGGAGAATGCGCTTGGAGTAAGATGCCTTCTAAAGCAAAAATCCTATCAATCATCAACAATTTTGGAACAAATTTCAATTTCATTCGCCAAAATCACAAGGGATAAAGAGTTTGAAAAGTTCAAGAAAAATACCTAAAATAGAATGCCAAAAAAAAAAAAAAAATCCAATGTCAAAAACAAAAATAGTGGAGAATCCTCATCAATGAAAATCTAGGAGGGTGCATATTTCTCACCAACAAGGAAAATCCACCTTTAATATCAATAGGAAATTCACTCAATGCAGGAGGAGGTCGGCCTGGGAGAAAGAAAATTGAGTTTTAAATAAAGAAAAAATCACTTCAAACGGTAGGCCGATCCACTATGAGGAGAGAAGTTGAAATGCTATATAAAGAAGGTTTTAATCTTCATTTTACACATTCAACTCAAAAACAAATAAGCAGATCTGAGCGACTTAGAGCAGAACTTCACCAAAAAGAGGCAGATTTCATCATAGGTGAAGGCAAATTTCTTAAAAGTAAGAAAGGAAAGTGGCAGCGCTGCGAGGAAAAGTTTCCAATCTTCACTGAACATCAAAATCCAAACAAAAAAAAAGCAGAAAAAATCAGACCTGCAGAGCAGAGCAGCAGACCTAGCAGAAGTTTCTCATAAAAAGAGTGAATTTAGTAAATTGCTTCAAAAGGTTGATTTATCCGACATTGGCAAGGAGGATGAGATTTATCATTATTTGTCCTTTATATCAAGTATCATGTCAACATGCTAACTTGAAGTGTTTTACTTGTAGGTTGATGATGTATACTAAAGAAGCATCCAGTATTGAAGGAGAGCGACCCTAACTTGGGACAAATCTATGTGAATGAGATCAAGAAGAAAGATTAAAGAATTTGGAGGCAAGCTGTCCAAGAGGAGCATCTAGAGTCAAGGTATCATCAAGCTCATTCACCTTACATCCGAAGAAGGCGTCATCACTAGAATGGAGAAAGAATACTACACTACATTAAGACATCATCAAGTTCGCCATTATCCTGCTTCCAGAGGAGAATTTCATCACCATTGAAGGAAGAACTTCATCACCACCTTGCAAGCTCCATCATCCATGCAGCTAGAAGATCACTTCCATGTTCCAGAGTCATCCATTTCAACCAAGAATTCATGCACAAGGAATCATCTACTTCAACAATCCAGAGCCAGAGTCCTACGCAAGAACAACAAAAGAAGAGAAAAATGAGCATGTATGTCGAGAAATCCATAAATTGGCATGAAAGACAACATGAAGAAATCCAAAATTCCCAAATTACAAGTTCGAGAGATGCTAAGTTCCAGAGGTGAAAATCCAAGTTCGAAGACTATTCCATGAAAGATGATAAAATTTGGGAAATATTCCAAGCAATGTGAACACAGAGAAGATCAAATCAGTTTGCAAGATGCTGAGGTGGCACGTACACATCATCAGGCTAATCACAGTTCGCCACATCATGCTGTCTAAGTTCAATGTATCTACTACAAAGAGGGCATCCACCATGAAGATTCCCAAAGGTTCCATTTCAAGCTCATCACATTGGGAAATGTGCCTTCATTGCTCATGTTCCAAAAATAGTAACTTTTGTAACAAATTGCTTTGTTGTCTCAATCTTGGCTATTGATTCTCGAATCAATCCTGGCCCTTAGTTGTAATTTTTGGAGTCTATAAAAGGCTCACTTCTCTCATTTGTGATACAGTAGAAGAAGAGTTGCTGTAGGCAAGTAGAAGTAGAGTAGAGGAAGCTATTTTAAGTTGTTGGAGAGAACTCATGGAATTGTTGTAATCACTTCCAAGACTAACGCATTTTTCATTGAAGCTTGGTGACAATTGTATTGTTTTGGAATGTAGCAAGGTTTCTTATTTCTCGAAGATGATTGAGATGTGTTTCCAAGAGGAATAGAATAGATTAGAAAGTTCATTGATGTGATGAATATATGTGAAGATATTTGATGAATTCCTTTTGGTTCATACTTTTCGTAAATTGTCGATGGCAAGTCACTATGCAAAGTTAGCCTGAACCTTCATTTGCTTTAGTTCGATTGTGAATACTTGTTCAAATTGCGCCAGTTGTGGGTATTTGGATGAATGTTTACAATATGAAAATTCTTGGATTACCTTAGAAGATTGCATTGGCTTCGTGTAATTGTTGGTTCTCATGGTGAAGCGAAGCTAGGTTTTCAAGGAATTTGTCTATTTGAACATGATTCATTATTTCATTGTCCTTAGAATAGATTCTCTAAACACTTATCTTTTGCATTTTCTTTTAAGTTTGATTGAAGAAGTTCCATTCATTCACATCCAATGAGTAAGGGAATTTCATCCATGTTCACGAAGGAGGAATTTAGCGTAGGTCCCTTTGTGATTATCGACAAGATCACAACAAATCACTGAGTCTATCCGTTGCAAATCACGAACAAGGAACCTTGAAGTTGTCTCACTGGATCACATAGCTTAGCCTTTGAGAGACTTTATTCAAGAGGATAGAATACGTAGTGTTTTATTCTATTGTTGTTATTGTCACAAAAACATCATCAACAGGAAGTCCTGTTATGAAATTCGTGGAAATGCTTTCCCATTTTTGATTAGGTATGGGTAGGGGTTGGAGAAGACCCGTTGTATAAGCTTGTTCTGCCTTGTTCCTTTGGCATGTCATGCATTCTTGAACATGTTTTAGGATGTCTTTCGTGAGACCTTTCCAAGAATATTTCTCTCATACTTGCGTATAGGTTTTATTATATCCTTGGTGGCCGGCTAAGGGGTTGTCATGGTATTCTCTAATGATCTTCTCCTTTATCTTTGAGCCTGGGACAAGATATATCCTATCTTTGTATAGAATGAGTTCTTCCACTACTTTATATTCTTCCTTTTGTAGATTTTCCTCTAGGATGTCATTTGCCTGTGGATCTTTGGCGTATTCAGCAATAATTGAGTTCTTCCAATATGTGGAAATGCTTGTTATGGAGCATAAGTAGGGTTTGCGGGATAGTGCATCAGCTACCATGTAATCTGCTAACCCATTTTTGTTGATGGTCGTTTAGATCCTTTTGCTTTAGAAAAGACCTAAGGCTGTTGTGATTGGTTTTTACAATGAACTTCTCACAAACCAAATATTGTCTAAATTTGGCCAGTGCATGCATAATGGCTAACATTTCGTTATCATAAATGGAGTAATGTTTTTCAGCTTCTGTGAGTTTGCGACTTTCAAGTGCAATCGGGTGTTGTTTTGCATGAGTACTGCTCCAATACTACCTTCTTTGGAAGCATCACACTCTAGCTCGAAAGGTATTGTGAAGTCAGGGACGACTAGAACGGGACACGTGCTCATTATCTCCTTAAGTCTTTCAAAAGTTTGTTGTCATGTCCCCTTGTGCGATCATGGATTAATCCCCTTACATAGAGAACCGAAGGCAAAATAACCAAGTAATAAAATTAGACAAAAGATCGAAGGCATTGAAAGGAGCAATCATTAAAAGACAATCAACCTTAATTAAGGAATAATGTTATCTAACACTAATTATCTCTTGAGCGATGTTAATTAGGGTGGCTAACAAAAAGAGGTGTTTATTACAACGAATGTATACAGTGAAGGGATGCGTCCCTCAAGCAATTGGTGGTATGAGAAGAAACACAATACAACAACAGGCATCGATGAAGGAAGAAATACGACTAAGGAGAAGCAAGAAAGAACATCCAAGGAAGAGACTCTGGGGATCACCGCGGCTACACTAGGTGTATTTCTGCCTTATCAAGTAGGATAAATTTATATACAAAGAGTGAATTGTCTTTTTGTATCGACATTAACTAATCATTTTCTGAACAAGCGATCTGACTCTTAAAGCAGAGACTTGTTATCTATATAACCTGCTCAAATATATTTATGATAGCTTTCTGCTTACAGTAGCCATCTGATTACATATATATATAGTTGGTCTATTTATAACAACCTGACTTTATGTATTGAATGATGATGATACATAGGCATTGATTATTTAAGGACATTGATTTGTAGTTTCTTTAGCATACTAACATATATATGCATTGAGTTGATAATTTTTGAAGTGTCTGCATCTATTTCTATTTGAGTGTTTGAAACTGTTTGTAAATCCACCTGGGGGAAGGGGTAGGAAGAGGGTGGTGTGCCCCACTTGTGGTCCGCCCACTCCAAAAAAGAAGGTTGAGCCATGGAGGAGTGGCAACCCCACTTATGGTCCGCTCAATCTTAAAGAAAAGGAGGGGCCATGGAGGAGTGGAAGTGCCGAGATTGCTCTTAAGCTCCGCTCATTTCCGCAAGTGGGCAAAGTGTTTGCCGAGGTTGTGACATGATTGGGAAAAGCAGGTACAAGTCGCCAACAGGGAGAGTTGTGGTATACAACCTCTTAGGTTGGTATATGGCTTCAGGCGGACCCATCATGCCACTCCTCTTGGTTCATATTAGGTTGCATTGTTGATAATCTATAAATATGTCGCCATGGATTAGTGCTAACAACTATATATGTATGATTGGCAATGTTGTTCATAAGGTGTATGTAGGTTTCAATCATGAACTCCAACAAATTATTCATTGCAAGTCAAAACCCTAACCCTATTAAGGAAATTGTAATCATTAGAAGGCTTTTAGGGCAATCTGGGACAAGGGACATGACATTTGTTGGGCTATTTCATTCCATGCAAAGGCCACCTTTTTAGTTAAGTCTGTGAGTGGGGCAACAATTTTAGAAAATCCTTTGACAAACCGTCGGTAGTAGTTGCATAAGCCCAAAAATCCCCTTAAATGGGTTAGGGTTCTTGGTTTTGGCCATTCCCTAATAGCTTTTATCTTTTCCTCATCCACACTTACCCCTTGTGCATTGATTTTATGTCCTAGATGTAGGATCTCTTCTAACTCGAATTCACATTTGGAGACTTTAGCATATAGTGATTCTTGTTCAAGAATTCCTAGGACTTCATCAATATGCTTAAGGTGTTTAGTAATGTCCCCATTTGGCGTTTAGCCAAGTTTGTAACCAATAGCCTATTCCCTTGAGCTTTTGTAGGCTATTTGGGTTGGTTAGGGAGCTTTGTTTGTTGTGAAGAGCACAGTTTTAGTTATTTGTGTTATTTTGCCTTGGCTTTGAGCTCAGTGATGTCTCAGGGTGGCTGTGCAACTTTCGGAAGTTTGTTCGACCTTCCGGATAGCTCTCCAAGATTCTTGGAGGAGCTGTCTATTTATAGTAAGTCACCCGGATGACATCGTTTTTCATCCCAAACCTCCTGGGTGTAAAGATTAAATCGAAATGATAGATTAATTACAAAAGGGCAATGCTCTTAAATAGAGGTACAAACATATGTTTCTAAAAAGATTAAGGTGTTAAGTAATGTCCCCATTTGGTGTTTAGCCAAGTTTGTAACCAATAGCCTATTCCCTTGAGCTTTTGTAGGCTATTTGGGTTGGTTAGGGAGCTCTATTTGTTGTGAAGAGCACAGGTTCAGTTATTTGTGATGTTTTGCCTTGGCTTTCAGCCCAGTGATGTCTCAAGATAGCTATACAACTTTCAGAAGTTTGTTCCACCTTCTTGATAGCTCTCCAAGATTCTTGGAGGAGCCGTCTATTTATAGTAAGTCACCCGGATGACATCGTTTTTCATCCCAAACCTCCCGGATGTAAAGATTAAATCAAAATGATATATTAATTACAAAAGGGCAATGCTCTTAAATAGAGGTACAAACAAATGTTTCTAAATATACAAAGTATAGATGTTTCTAAAAAGATTAAAGCTAATGTAAACAAAATTAGAAACAATATAATATATTACAATAGATGACCATTAATATAAACCATCTAAATTTATTTTAATAACCCCCCCTTAATGGTTAATCTATCAACTACACCAAGGTGCCCCCTAAATCGGACTGCCTTCCAACATGATGTTGGATAAAGACACCATCTTGCACGCTTTCTGAGGCAGATATACGGCACGAACTCCAACAAAACTCAAACCCTAGTATGGGTTCCAAAACACAAATCCTGAGGAATCCGAAGTTGATCAAAATGGCCGCATGCCACAAAGGAATGTGCTAAGTGCTGGTCACGGCAGACCAAACGAAAAAGCAGACCAAACTCTCCAAAAGTAGCGACTTGGCAAAAATTGCCAAACACGAAAGCCGTCGATTAAGAGCTCGTAGAGAACATAGAACCCGCTAAGGATTTACCAGAAATAGTGACCAAATGAATCTTCAAACGGCGACTTTGTGCTGCCAACACTATAGAGAAAGCGCCGAATAGGAGCAAAAAGACCTTGATCTGCGACCACAAAAGCAACTGAAGACCAAAATGGAGGAGTGAAATCATTGAGGGTTTATACCAAACAACGACCACTAGAGAGTCTAGAATCGGTGATGTGAAGTCTGAAAGACGACTTGAAGACTGCAAGACGCCGATCTACACAGAAGTCCAAAAAAAAATAGATAGCGCCTAGATAACTCTCGCGACTAGGAAAACCGCGATTAGATCAGAATCTGTGACCATACATAGAGAAATGCCAAACAGAAAAGAATCATAGCCAGGAATCACGATCAAGGCAGAAGAAACAAGAATCACATCTTCAAAAAAAAAAAGTGACCTCAAGCGAACACAGGAGCAAAATGCGACCAAACCAGAACCAGAAGCACTCTAATATTACCTCCAAATCGTTGAAACAAGAAAATCACGAGCTGAAACAAGGAGGGCGCCAATTAGAGATCTTTAAATTGCGACTTGAAACAACGATTACAAAAACCCTGCGAGTTCAGAGACGTCGACGAATCTTGCCAAATCCAGAAGAAGAATCAGCCACAACGATCACAGGGCGATCATTGTAGAAGAAAATGCCGAAACTCTAAACCAAAAACCAACGGTTTAGGCAACAACCCGCCGATTAGAGAGTCGACGCCTGCAAAGAACACAAAATTGCGATCTAGAAGAAGGTGAAAACAAACTGTCGAGAGGAAACATGCCGATGGGAGACAGAAATTGTGACCTCTGACGAGGAAAGCAAAACGCAATTTTCAGAACAAAATGTGATTAGAAAAGGAATCACGACCTCTGAAGAAAACGAAAATCGTGACCAGAAAACTCTTCAAACCGCCAAAAAATGCGATTTGGAAAATACAAAAACGCGATTAACAGAGGTCAAATTTGCAGAAAAAACAGAGAACTAGGGAGCCGTACAGCCGTCCGTACGTTGTACAGATGTTACAGAGTCCCTGAAAAAAATTCGAAAAAAACTAATTTCTTGTTCGAACCTGGAGCTTTGATACCATGTAAAGATTAAATCAGAATGATATATTAATTACAAAAGAGCAATGCTCTTAAATAGAGGTACAAATAGATGTTTCTAAATATACAAAGTATAGATGTTTCTAAAAAGATTAAAGCTATTCTAAACGGAATTAGAAACAATCTAATATATTACAATAGATGACCATTAATATAAACTATCTAAATTTATTTTAATATTGGAGAACATTGTTATGATTTATTCTGTAGTTCACTTGAGTTTGAGATTTTCCGCAAAGTTGGATGGAATAATGAGCTATTTAATTATTATTTTCACTTAAGTCTCCTAAGGGTGAAAATAACTAAAAAGTAACTAAGTGTTATAGCTAATTGGAAAGGTTATTAAGTGTTTTAAATGATAGACACTTAAAAAGGGGGCCTCACACATGATATATTTTTATTATTTCAAAAAGTGTCTTTTTGAGAGAAGAAATATGAAAAGGTAAAGAGAAAATAATATAATATTCCTCTCAAAAAGTTATAAAAAGGGGATGAGAGCTCATTTGGAGGGATGCTTGGATTTGATATTATGTTGTTGGATTGAACCTGTGAGTTCTTCCATTTTTTCCTTCTTGAGGACGAAAACCCTTTTGAAGATGATTAGTTTCGGTGGTGAGATATCCACCCTAGCTGGTAATGGTGATTTCATTTAGGAATCACATTGAGCCTTCATGAAGATTGTGGTATTTTTGTTTATTGTTGATCATTTGAGTTTTGATGATTTTGTGGATTGATTAGATTGAGTATTTTGATGAATTTTGGAGTGTAATGAAGGATTGATGAAGCTATGCTTGCTGGGCTGTACCAATCTGGCCGTACCATTTGATGGAGTTTTCTAACTATGTAATGAATTACCAATTCCTAGCAAGTTTAATGCAATTGATTTCATTATTCCATGTTGAGCAATCTGATTTGCATTGGTGAGGGTTTGGTTGCAATCTTGTGAAGCTATAATGCAAGTCGCCCCTTCTCTATGTGCTGAACTGTTTGGAGTTACCAATATTTCTGAAGAGTGTTGTATAAGATGCAGTTTAATGCTAAAAGGATTCAAAAACTGACTAAGCTCCCATGATTGTCAGCAGAATAGAGGTTGGTATTGCAGATTTTAAACTACTTGCATTAGTTGTACCCATAGTTGGAAAACTCGGCTCGGCAAAAAACTCGGCAAGCCAATTTTTGGAGAGTCAAAAAAAACTCGGAGAAATCTCGGCAAAAACTCGGCAGAAAACTTGAGAAATTAAAAAATTGCTAAAATTTCATTAGAAACACATTTTTTTTGCAAAATTCAATGACAAGATGAATCCAATGAGTCCATAAATGAGTACAAAAGTGTTTTCTATTAAATTTGATTGACTTCAATGCAAATTGATTACAAAATCGCATTCTCATGCAGAATCTTGATGGCTGAAAGCCTGATAGTCTGATACAAATTACAATAGATAGCTGAAAATGAAAATAGTAAAATTAGAGTCTAGAATTAAATACTAAAAGTAAACACAACAAATTTTTGATTGTCATTTCCCTTTTTTGGCCGCGGAGCACTTTATCTTTGATGCCCGCAAGTTTTCAGTACGGACTCTGCGAGTCTTTGAAAAAACTCGCCAAAAACTCGGCGTTGACTCGGCTTGACTCGGCAGAAAAACTTTGCGAGTTAAAGTCAAAAAGACTCTTTAAAAAAAAAAAAAAACTAGTGAGTTTATAAAAACTCGGCAAAATCTCTGCGAGTTTGCCAACTATGGCTGTACCACTCCCATAGTGCCATACAACTGATTATTAGTGTGAGGGTTTGGTGATTTTGAGTTGGATTCTTTATGTATTGAATTGAATGTTAATTGATACTGTTTGTAGCATATATATTTTGGTTTCTGGGCAGTTGCAGGTTATATTTGCTGTATAGACATGATTGATCCATGCCATACATCCCAACCGGCCGTACTTGATATGTGATAGGCGTGGGATTTTGAAGGTGATTTTCTTGGGTTTGAAGCAATATTCTATTTTGTGGGAAGTGATTTAGATGATAAACATATTGGTGAGCACTTGGAGTTTGGAAAGAGGTGATATGGGAGTGGAGTTGAGCTTGAGAAGTGTACATTGCTATCATGAGAAGTGTAGACTTGAGATTAGTTATAGTGACATACATCTGTAAATATAAGTCTTCTTTCCTGAGTGGTAAATCCATGATGATTCTATAATCTTGTATTGCGTGTTTCCATCTTGATTTCTTGGAGTCTTCTAGACATCTAATTGGTTGCAGCTGTGAATCATTGTGCAAGTCAGGGGCATTTAGTTTTGTAAGTTATTTATAGCATTGTAATCTTTATTATGTTGCAAACACATATTGTAACCCCTGGATGGTGTACCACTAGTGTGGAGGATTGAACATTGTTTATCTTTCTTATTTCACCCATTGAATAAGTGGAGTATCCCCATTGAATAAGTGGATGCTTGTTGAAAAGCAGATGCCTGCTATTAGCAGAAGATTGTTCTTGGTTTTATTTGCAAAGCATTGATTGAAGCCAAAGCACTGTATGCTCTCACCTCGCCCATCCTGGGATCTTAGTGACCAGAAAGTGTGGAGGTTCTATTTAGTTACATTGTTGTGCTAACCTTGCTATGATAGATTGTATAAGTTGAAATTTTTTTTGGGGTAGCATAGTACATGTTCTTCCCATGTTCTGCTGTAAATCAAAATGTCGTCAAAGAATATGAATAGGAACCTCCTTAGTTGTTTCTTGGATAAGCGATTCATGTATGATTGGAGTGTTGTGGGGGCATTGGTTAAACCAAAGGGTAGGACCAAGAATTCAAAGTGTCCATAGTGACATCTAAAGGCGGTCTTGGGGATATCTTCTTTCCTCATCCTAATTTGGTGGAAACTAGATCGTAAATCAATCTTAGAAAAATATTTTGCTCCATGAAGTTCATCAATTAGTTCATCGACTCTAGGGATAGGATAATGGTTTTTTATAGTCGTTTTTGCTCAAGGCTCAATAATCTATGCACATCCTCATAGTACCATCCTTCTTTTTAACTAATACCATTGAGGAGGCGAAAGGATTTGAACTAGGTTGAATGTGGCCCATTTCGAGAAGCTCATTAATGGTTTTTTTTATTTCTTCTTAAATTTTCGAGCGTGTCTATAAGGTGAAGTGATTACGGGTTTAGCCCCTTCTTCAAGTTCTATAGTGTGTTTAAAACCCCTTTTGGGAGGAAGTCCCGGTGGGATGTTGCCATATACCTTTTTATGCTTTTTTAGGATGGATTGGATGTCTGTGTATGGATTTGCCTTGGGAGGAAGACTTGTCAAGAATCATGCATTTAGTGGCCCATTCTACTTGTCCATGTTTAAAGATTCTTTCCATCATTTTGGATGAAATTACTCTTGGGGATCCATTGGATAGTCCTTGTAGGAGGACTTCTTGTTTGTTATGTTGGAAACGAAGTTCCAATTTTGGGAAATCTAGGTAAACACGTACTAAAGAGTGCAACCATGGGACGCCCAAGATTACATCGGTGTCCCCCATGTTTACAATGGAAAACTTTTCTTTGATTGGATGCTTTCCCAAGGTGATGCTTAGTTGAGGAATCTTAGTCAACAAAACAAGGTAGAACAGGGTTTTCCAGCCGGTTTGTTGCAGCCCCTACCTATGCCAAATCAGAAATGGGAGAGCATTTCTATGGATTTCATCATCGGTCTTCTGTTAGTGTAGGGTAAGGATTGTATTTTTGTGGTGGTGGATAGACTCATTAAGTATGCTCATTTTTATGCTATATCTTTTGAATATAGGGCTTCACAGGTGGCTGATTTATTTTTTAGAGAGGTGTTTAGATTACATGGGCTGCCTAGAAACATTGTGAGTGACAAGGACACTAGGTTCATTAGTTTGTTTTGGCAAGAACTTTTTCGATTGACAGGCACAAAGTTGATTCCAAGCACTAGCTATCACCCTCAAACAAATGGGCAACTGGAGATTGTGAATAAATGGCTTGAAGGATATTTGAGAAATTATGTTACAAGGTAGCAAACAACATGGATTAAGTGGCTTCATCTTGGGGAGTTTTGCTACAATTCCACTCATCACATGTCGATAGGTATGACTCCTTTCAAAGCATTATATGGTTATGAGGTATTATCATTTGTGGACTTGATTCTTTTGGACAATAGAGTTTTTGGAGCTAGAGATTTGGTACAATAGAGTATGGATGTTTTGAATGCACCCAAAGAGAATTTACAACATGCCCAAAATCAGCAAAAGATGTATGTTGATCACCACCGTTTGGAGAGGACATTTGAGGTTGGAGACTTGGTATTCTTGAGGTTGTAGCCCTATAGGCAATCCTCACTCAAAGGGAGTGGTGTGGAGAAGCTTAAGCCACAATTTTAAGGACCTTACAAGATCATATGGAAGGTAGGAGAGGTAGCATTAGCTGGAGTTACTAGCAAACAACAGGATTCACAATATTTCATGTATCTTGCCTTAAGAAGGTATCGGGACAACATATCACCCCTTGCTTGGAGCTGCGTCCACTTGATGACGAAGCGATCATAGATATGAGAGAGAAGAAACTCATGAATAAGGTCATTCCGAAACATTTGGTGAAATGGAAAAATTTACCTCTTGAGGATGTGACATGGGAAGGAGCAGAGTTTTCTGATCACACAAATCTAAAATTGTTTGAGGGCAAGCAATTTGGGGAAGGAAGGACTATCATGTCCCCCCTTTCTCTCACATGAGACAATTATATTTTAATTTAAAAATAGTGTTTTTCAACACTACTAATAATAATATTAGTATTATTAATAATAAATATATAAAACAATTTCAAATTCAAAAAGGGGCGCTCAATTTTGGGTCCTTGGGACCTAAAAGGGTAAGGTAATTATACAACTTCACTACTTCATTTGGCATCCAGATTTTCATACATTGATTGATTTTCAAGTTTGAGCAAAGTTAGTGAAACACTTGAGGTATTGTACGAAAACCAAATTTCCTCACCTTGATTGCTTCATCCAAGAGTTGCATACCGAGTTAACTAGAATATTGTTGTGTTTCAGTACAAGGCGACATCTAGGGGAGAGGCGAAGTGAATGAATTCATAAGGTGTTGTTGAGTAGAAGTAATCTTGGCGCCTATTCATCAAATCTGCATTGGGACTGCAAGAAACAATCAATTTAAATTGTGGAAATTAGACCAACCTGGGTGGTGTTACTCTCCAGCCGAAGACATTTGTTTACAAATCTTTGTCGCCACATCCATAGGATAGGAGACTGGGCGATCTGTTAAAGGAAGCAAGGTACACGTAACACGCTTCCTACACCGATCTACAGAGGAGAGTTGTGCAAATTTTTATCATTTAGCAACTACAATATTGAGATACATGATACAAAGAAGATCAAATAACATCACATGCAAATACAAGAGCTCACAACAAAAGATATACGTGGGGAAAACCCTTTTGGGTGAAAAACCCAACACTCCAAGGCACAACCCAATGTATTAATCTGTAAACAATGAAGGTTACAATACACTTCCAGAGCCAAGCTTTTATAGGAGTTCACCACTGTTGATATTTTGGAGTAATTCCGGCAGCATAACAGTACCTACAAATGAACCATACAAACTACTCCAACAAGCACCTTATTTATAGAGAATAACAAGCATGAAGGAAGCTTCTAGAGGAAGGTACAAGAGGTGGGCGTCCAAATTCACATGGCACATATTCTAACACCTCTTAGCATGCAAATGACCCTTGTCCAAGATTCCCTTAAACCTCTTACAACCCTCCAAACTTGGGCTCCTCAAATTCACCTAAAACAGGTATGATAAATGCTCTTACACCGTCATAAAATTTGTCATATATGACAACACTTACAGCTGTAAGAGAATCTGTTATAACCAACTAATAATAGCTGATTCTCTTACAACTTGTCATAACCAAAGTTGAGCCCTTAGATTCCCCATGCAAGATGCTTTGCAACACTTGTCCATCCTGTCATAAAATCTGGTTCTTACGCGTGATAACCTGTAATAGGAATCTGTCACAGAATATTGACTTACACATATTTCAAGATGCCGACACATGGCAAAGAATCTCTACCACAAAGTGGGACACCTACATTCCAATGTAGGAATAAATGCATCCTTCTCACCTTCCATGTCACCTACCAATGTGATGACAACTCACCATGCCATGTCACACTAGATGACAAAATATGATGAGTAGGAAAATACAACTTAGGCATAAAATAAAATATACATTAAATAAATTAATGCTAGGAAATAACAAGGTTGAGACACCTTAATTCTCAACAATCTGTATATTGACGGCAACAATGTTTTAGGGCGATTAGCAGAGAGCTGAGTCATAAAGGACTGGCGCTTATCATAAACAATAGTTACCAGCTGGATCTCTTCTACAGTCTGAGTGAGCGGTCATCATTGTGGCAGCAGAGGCGTGCGTAAGGGGCATTTTTAGATCCACCCAGCTTCATATTCTTTGAGTGTCCATTTTCAACCTAGGCGAACTACTCAAGATTTCTGATCAGTCACACTGTCATCCAGTTGAAGCAAATTGTTCATAAGGAGAAGCTGGGACTACATCATCCTAACTGCAGAATCCACGGGTAGACGCCTGATTTATTTGTTATCTCACTTCCATTGTATTTTCCAAGTCTGAGTAAGAGCAGAAACATCTGAATACATTCTCATATTTATATGATGTGGAAGTGATTGTTTGCATCAGACCTATAATATTTGTGCAGTAGTATAAATGTCATCAATTTCAGATCTGATATGTTAATTTGCAAGCATTCATTGAATTGACTGTCTGGGAGAATTTGGATGTGTTAATATTCCAAGAGTTAATGTGCTGTTAGAGACTGAGAAGGGTAAACAATCCATTAGAAGTTTAAAAAAAATAATAATCAGGGATATTTCAGTCTTCTATGGCATGGTAATCTGTATGCAACCCAACATAACCTCAAACAAAGATCAGGCCCCTTTTTCTCAACTAGTCATAATTTTTTAAAAGCCCAATAATATTCGTATTAAATATGTAAGAATGTTACAAAATGCAGCACTTGAATTTGTCTTGTTATTACTTAGCAATTGCAGTGACTAAACTTGAGAAGCCTTTAGCATTTACTTTTGAGAAATTATATACATTGAACAACTTCCTCTGCTTAGGTTGCTTGAGTATTAAATTGATTATCTGAGAGGGAAAGTAGATAAATTGAGAACCAAAGTGACAAGCTATTAGAATCCTAGTCTACTGAGTACATGAAAATATTGATCATAGAATGAATTATGGATGGCAAGTATTGTATTTGCTTTGAAAAATCTAGGAAATGTGGGGAAACAAACAAATTCATCGAAGGTAAAACCATTTTTTGAATGACCTCATCTAGATTTATTCATCATTAAATCCAATATATCCATTTCAACCATGTTGGTGCTATTCATTCTTCACTGATGGCAAATCCATTACAAATATGCGAATGATCATCTAGGCCATCCCATTTTGGTACTCGCACCAAATCCCTTGTATCAGGGAAAATTTTGATGGCTCCGACCTTTTCAAGTAATGATTAGCGAATGCTATAGTGGCCTTTCCCACAAAACATGGGCATGTAGAGCTAGTCTATAATGAGTTATCTGTTGACACTGACAATTTTGTGGAATCATTGACATTGATACAATGGGTCTACTTGGCATACATGTACTCTTTCAACCTCCTACATATAGAAGGCAATTTGGCTCTTATTATACAAGAAGTGAATTTTTACTATGAGTATTAAATTGATTATGAGAGATGACAAGTAGATAAATTGAAAACCAAAGTGACAAGCTATTAAAATGTTAGTCTATTGAGATACTTGAAAATTCAACAGAGAAAGAAATATGGGTGACAAGTATTGTGTTTGCACTGAAAAGCCTAGGAAATGGGGGAAAAATAACCAAATCTTTGAATGTAAAACTCTCTCATCCATGACCTCAACTAGTACTGTTTCTCATGAGAGCCAATTTATGCATTTCCATTATGCTGGACCGATCCATTCCTTGGTCATGGAAAATTACCTGCAAACAAGCACTCTCTCGAATGATTGTCTAGTCCATCCCATTTCGGTACCCTTGCCAAATCCCTTTAACTAGGCTAAATTTTGATGGCCAACCTTTTCAAGTAATTCACTAGAGTGTGGTATAGCGGCCTTTTGCCCAAAACATGGGCATGAAGAGCTAGCCTATAACGAGTAATCTGTGTCAACACACAATTTTGTGGAAGCATTGGTGTTGATACAATGGATCTACTTGGCATGCAAGTAATTCCTAAAGCCACTTAATGTAGAATGAAATTTGGCTTTAAGTATACAACTTAGGGAATTACCTTACAAGTATTAAACCGATTATCATAAATGACAAGTAGATAAATTGAAAACTAAGGTGACAAGCTATTAAGAGCCCCATCTATTGAGATACATGAAAATTGAACATTGAATGATTTATAGATGGTGTTGTAGTATAGTTGTACCCATAAATTTTTTTCTTTTGGTAATGAGTCAAATTCTAAGCATAAAATTTTTTGTTTGTTGCTTGTAAGACATTTTTGAGTCCTTGTTACTAGTAGTTACCAATGTTGTCATTCTCAATTCTAGTAGGAGGTTTTCAAGCATGTTGGGCAAGGTGAACGTGTCGGCTAGGGTATAAGAAAAACTAGTGAAGTGTAGAGGTAGGCAAATGAACGATAGAGCTTCAGAGGCATGTTTTGACAAAGCAAAGGTAACTAGGGGTTATTTGAGTCTTGGGAGAGGCTTACATGTGATTGAAAATGTGTCAAAGGAAAAAAAGTCATGTCGTATAGCCAAAATCACATGAAAATGACTTAACACATCATGGGCATGCCCCTAATGGGTTTAGTGCCATGTTTGAAGGCAAAAAATGATGTGTCATAAAATGCTTGCACTTTTCAATGTCAACAAAGAAATAGATCACTTGAGTGACCCCAAAAGTCCCTTTTCACTTAAGTGGTAAATGTCAATGAAGAAATAGAATGAAAAATTGACTTTTTTGATATTTAACTAGGGGTGCTTTAGATGACTTACATGCCAAAGAAATTGGATAAAAAAGGCGACTCCGATAAGCTTGCCCCATCCAAATGACTTAAATGTCAAAATGTGAAGTAGCAAACATGCCAAAAGTGCTCATAAGTGAAATATGGCGCCCAAAATGACTAAGGGTTCAAAATGTCAACGGAAAATTAGATCCAAAGTGCACTCCCAAGCCCAAACACACTCCTAGAGGGATGAATGTCAAGTTTTCAACACAAAATCAGACTCAAAAGTGTAGTAAATGATTGGCAACAACCATGAGCCTCTAGATGTCAAAGTGTCAATTCAAAAACATGTCAAAAAGTGACTCCATTCCTTCTAGCATGCCCATAGACCTTTTGTTGTAAAGCTGTCAATACAAAATTATAACATAAAGTGCACTAAGTGTTTAGATGTGCTCAAGGAGGACCTAGTGTCAAGATGTCAATTGAGAAATCGAAGATAAAGTACTTTCAAGTGTTCTAGGCACACCTAAGAGGGGTTGGATGTCAAAAAGCAATTGGAAGACATGAGTGAATGTCAAAAAGCACATCTCCTACACCTTGGAGTCGACATTTCGTCTTCATAGCACCAAAGGATGCCCGAGGATTAACACTTGTCTTCATCATGAAAATGGTCTAGGTACAAGACATTGAATTGCACAAGTTTCTGAGGGAGGAATTAGACTCTAGTCACCAAGATTGGTCATTAGGTTTCAGGACTTATTTAGAGGATTTGCCATGGTTAGAATGGACAAGCTTTGCCAAAAACATTTCTAGGAGCCAAGTGATTTTTAATCCAAGCTATTTATTGCCCATGTTATTTTTAGCCATCATGAGAAGATAATCATATTCTGGGAAATCTATTTTTAGAACAACTATTTGTAGATCGGCCACTTTAGACGGCCTTCAAAAAGGTCTATTTTTAGTCAATACTTATCCTTGAAAGAAATCTTTTGAAGATTTCCTATTTTAGGTATTGAATTTATGGACCAAAATTGTATAATAAGCTTGCTTTGTGCACAAGCAAAATATTCATAGCCTGGAAGTTGTAGTTAGCTTTTCTATTATTTTCCATGCAAAACTTTGTAATCACTTATAAATAAGTGCTTTGGCATTTAGATTTTGAATAGTAATTTTATGCTTGCTACTAGGATCACCATTGAAAGAGCTGTTTTGTGTCATCTTGTGCTTTGTGAATTGGTAAACTTTGTGAAATTCTGCAAGTTCTGTATTGATATTTTGATTGAGATAACTGTAGCTTTATATGCATTTTTTCAATTCAATTTACCAAATTGTGTGTGTGCGACGTTGTATGTGAAGTAATGGCGTATGTGTAGCCAATTATTTCACATATGAATCGAAGGATCGAATCTGTAGCATGCAAGCCATCCTTCAGGCACCTACATGTTATCAAAGGCTGTTGCTGGAGATTAGTTCACACTCTGGCAATGCCTGAACTTATGAAGGGTTGTTGTTGTAGTGCTAGAGTGGCAGCAATGCTGCTCAGATGTTCCCAAGTTTTGAGTCCTAGGCTAGCTGGTCTAGTTCTTGGAACAATAGAACATTAATTGCTAGTCTAATTCTTGATTGGATGTCCTAGGTTTGAGTCCTAGCTGGTCTACTAATAACAGATTAATTGATGTGCTATTACATTATATTAGTTTTTGACTAACAACATACTCTATCAATATTAATAATTATGATATGTACGCATGTTTTCAAAAGATGTGTATGATATTAAACAGATTATGGTGATGGAATCCCCATTTCATTAAATCTTGAAACATATGAAGGTGGTTTAGTTATAGAGTTACAGGCAGTTCAATTGAATGTCCTAGGTTTGAGTCCTAGCTGGTCGATTTCATTGAAAAATAAAAACTTTATACAGGCATAAACAAATTGCTTGCTGACGTATCATTTATTGTCTTCTGGATGTTAAGGTATATATGGAGAACTCCTAAGATTATTGTGGATAAGGTGCCGATATAATATGTACTGGGGGTTTTGACAGCTACAAGGTTTTAAAGAATTTTCTACAGGTATTCAAATGTACCTGTTGGACCTTGCTGACTATGTTGGAGGGGAGAAGTCCAGCTAGGTGAAGTTCGTGTTGACCAGGGTCCAAAGATAGGAGTTTGTTTGGTGTTCCTACATCCAAGTTCATGAAGTTTACAGGGGCTAAACGAGCACAACCTATGCAATGAATTCATGGATCAGCAAACTGAAGTTCGAAACAGTTATTGTATAAATTGAATCTTAGATGGTAAAGATTGTGATATGTTATCGTCCAGTAAGCACACAACAAAAGGCAATTGAAGAGATTGAACCATCAGATTATCAAAAGCAAAGACATTTTCAATATCAAATTACTTGAAGACATTAGCTTGGGTACATGCAACTGGTACCTGTAAACATTAATAACAGTTAAATGACTAGCTATGTTCATGTAGGAGTCTGCAATGAATGTTTATTTTCTCTAAATTTGTATGAACTTATTGCGGAGGATCCAATCAAGTTAATATAAGTCATGGAAAACAATATCTTAATAAAATGCTAGGAAAGTCCTTATAATGGTTGTAGCTACAGGGACATGACTTAGTATCAAGGTAACATAGAGACTCATCCCCTGCCACTCTCCAACCCACACACACCCGTTTCCACCCCCACCAAGTTTGTGTCCCCTTCACCCCTGATGTCCTTGGGATAGCGCCATGGCAGGGGATGTCCCATGGCCGTGCCCTATCAATGGGGAAATTGGGGATGCATCTGCGGGGGCTTAACATTCCTAGGACAATTGGGGACATCTAAGACATCTCCACCATCACAGGGATGGTTAGAGATCTAAAATTTTTTGTAACAAAAAGAAATACTATGTACAAAGAGCAAGTGTATGATTGCATACAGAGATAGAAAGAAGGTGTAGAACTTTTGAATAACCTCATACAACTCTAAAATGAGAATATAAGGCTTACCTTTGTAATAAAGTTGCCATAGTGACTTAAGGGGTTTGTTAGTATTCCTATTTTTGGCATCTAGATTCTAGGACAAGTGTCACGTTTATGTTTGTTGGTTACGCCCCCCAAACTCTATATAAGGAGATGAACCTCATTGTAATCGTAACTCCAATATCTAATAGAATAATATTGTGTTCTACTTTTTTGCAACATGGTATCAGAGCTAGGGGGCATGCGAAAAATCAAGTCACGAGGTTGTCAGAAGGAGTCGTAGGTTATAGCAAACGAGGTTTTTATCAAAATCACAATCAGAGCTAGGGGGCATCTTTCAAAGCTTGATATTTTCTAAGGAACCAATAAACATAAACATAAACATAAAAATAGGCCGATGAACCTCATTGTAATCATAACTCCAATTTCTAATAGAATAATATCATGTTCTATTTTTTGCAACAATAATGGATGTAGCTACAAGGACGTGACTTAATATCAGGGTAACACAGGGACTCATCCCCCACTGCTCTCCACCCACACCCGTCTCCACCTCCCCCCACCAAATTTGTGTCCCCTTCATCCTCAATGTCGCTGGGGCAGTGCCATGGCAGGGGGTGTCCCATGTTCGTCCCCTATCAATGGGGAAACTGGGGATGCGTCCATGGGGGCCTAACATTCCCAAGACAGTTGGGGACATCCAAGACATCCCTCCACAATCACGGGGACGGTCAGACATAACCCCCCAGTGATCTGCAATTTTTGTAACACAAAAAAAATACTACTTTACAAAGAGCAAGTGAATGATTGCATACAGATATAGAAAGAAAGTGCTGAACTTTTGAATGACCTCATACAGCTATAGAATGAAAGTGTACAACTGTTGAGTAATTGCATACAGTTGTAAAGTGAAATCATGCATATGTCAAATGAGAACATACAGGTGTAAGAAATATATGTTGTAATGTCACTTTCATTTGTGATTTTGTAGCCTTCGGTCCTTTTGTGGTAAAGAAAACATTGAACAATGAAATCATAAATTTCTAATTTTTATTGCTGCTATACTTGAATCAACAAACATGTTCCATTGAACATTGAATTTGATAAATTATATGGCCATTCTTGAATGAATGCCATAATAGCTAAACTTGTAAAAATTTGAGTTTCCATATATAAATAGCCCCCCAAAAATGCCCCCAGATTGCTGCCCTGTCCATGCCCTGTCCCTGAATTGCTGTGGAACATAGCTTAATGTTTGAAACCCATATTCTTTTGAAGTATGCTTTTATTTATCAGAATGAGTTAAGCTTTCAAGAAGTAAACTAATGTAAACTTCAAATAGCTGGTTAAAATTACAATAGAGTGAATGCGATAGAAGTTTAAAACTAATTGTGTAGTTTTTATTGGGAATCTTATGTCTCACAGATGCCTTCACTGTGGCATTGGGGAAAGATCTACTCCAATGATGCGTCGTGGACCAGCAGGACCAAGATCTCTTTGCAATGCTTGTGGTCTGATGTGGGCTAACAAGGTAATATCTCCAGTTGTTGATAACTACTATTATTATTCTGGAGGCCACCTATCACTTTTTAAATTTCTTAAACTGTAAACAGTTTACTCAGCAAATTTATGCTATGGTGCAACCTAAAGAAAGGATTTGATATCCTTCAGTGACTAAAAATGGTCAATAGGATTTCAATCAGATGTCTAAGTAGTGTGAAGTATGCAAAACAGCAGAGGGACATGAGAACAGCCTATACATTAAAAATAAAAAATAAAAAATGAAAAATTAAAAAAATTGCTGATTTACTGTAAATTTCTTTTATCTGTTGTTTTGTATTACATACGAGACGTGAAAGTTCAACTTTTTATTTCTTGCAGGGTGTTCTGAGGGATCTTTCAAAAAACCCATCTTCCATGGGAAGCCAGCATCAACCTCTGAGCTCACATGAGCAGGTATTTTGTGTTTGCTTTCGTAATTAAAATGTTTCTTGTTATTATAACATTAAAATAAAAAAAACCTTTATTACTATACTGGAGAGGCATGCGGGAGATTTTAGTTATTAAAATATTATATGGAGCATTTTTTTTTCCAAGTTATGTGCAACAAACGGACCTTGCTTCATCCAATATTCTGTCTAATGTATATGCCAAATTTGATGTGCATTTAACACGTTTTCCATTGAATGTATCCTTTACACGCCACAGAATCAGAATGATGGAACGGAAGAGAGCCATGAGACTCAGATGGGAGATGAAAATCAGGTTGCCACTCTTGCAGCCAATGGGGACATTTCATCGTGATATCAGATGCAGGAATGTTAGTTTATGTACACTGAGACTAGTGTTTATTTCTTTATTTAACTTTACAAGGGGCTGACTATGTGGTGCATTAGGCTTTAAGAGCTACTAAATCTCAAATAGGTTTGGAAACACTATATGAGATTGACAACCTTGTAATTTTCTAAAATAGAATTTCTTTTGTTTTCAGTATATCACTATAGGAAGTAACCGTAGATAAATGTGGCACATATGAGAAATAGGGAAGGGTCGTTGTTTTTGTTATCTTTCTTCCTATGCCAGTAATGGTAAATTAATTTAAGAGCAGTGGCAGATTATTAAACTCAACTGTTCTAATATACACAATTTCATTCATTATATATATAAACGACATGAAAGTGCAATGTTAAAACTTAGTCTGCTCTAGAGATAATGAATTAGAACATTGGGCTAAGTTAACAGTGAAAATTAGACTGTTTGAACAACAGAAAAATACCATATGGGCAGAGAAAAAGGATCTGTGCTGGTATTTAGGATGTCAAAATTAGAGACCACGATCACTGGCCACAATTGCCCTTCTTTCTTCTCACATCATGCAAGTTCTTGCACGTGTATGCCCTTTTCTTTTGACCAAGTATGAAGATTGTCTTCTACTTTTTCAGTTATTTTATTGATGGCTTACTAGTGGTTAATAAATTGCTGGTATTTGTGGACTTGCCACATGGAAAGCATAGAAGCTACAGTAGCCACAACAATATCCTAATCACTACCCCAGCCATGGCTTGAAACCAAGGCATATAATATTTTTGTGAAGCTTCAGTCTGAGCCTTGTGATCAATCCTAGGTTGGATTTTCATTACCTTATAACCCCTAGGTCTAGTCCTTATTTCATCATAGAGGAGATAGTTACTAGTTTGCTTTGTATCTTCATCTTAGACATTCTGATGTCCTCTGCTGTCCATAAAGAAGCATTGCTTGTTGCCTCCTGATGTTTCTGACCACCATATAATGAAGAGCTTGATGAAGTGTTGTATTTCCTTGCATGTCGAAAGAGAAATAATCACTGATTGGAGTTATTAGAGCTCTAGTTGATAATGGGCTTTGCCTTTGATGACATACACTTTTCTGCCCTTTGTGTCTAGACTCCAGTTGCAAGGATGTGAAGTTACGACCCTTGTTTATGATGTCATCCATTTGCTAATTCTTAGGTTTAATCTCTAGTTGGTGTTGGACTCGTTGCAACTCTTAACTTTTGATATTGAGCAGGTATATTTCATGAAAACGAGATATATGAGAGTGTGAAAGGATGTAATCATTATTATCAGCCTAGTATCATAAACCTCAGGTGAATATGAGCACCCAAGTAATTTTGTGGTCCTATTTAAAATTTGTATTGTTTTATCGCAAAAATGAAAGGCAATGAAATATTAAATGTAGGTTGAAATGTAATTCATACTCGACCGATAGAAAGATCGGTTATAAATATTAGGAAACTCATCAAGATCAGATAATTTGTGATGGGCTTGTAGCACTCAGTTATATCATATTTGAAAGGGACAAGGTATAGCCAATCCAAAATATTAATTCCCTTTCACTATTTTGAGATTCCAAATAATCCTCTTAGAACCTTGCAAAAGAATTACATGGTGTAAATTATATAATTTTGAATTTCTCTTTTGTGACCCCTGAATTAGGGGTTGTAAATTTATATCAAATCAAGAGCATAATAATGAAATTCATTATATGCTCAAATTTATTTAAAAGCCATGATTTTTCCTACAACTGACTCCACTAATCAAAAGAGAATATTGATAACAATTGGGGGCCTTAACACTTCCCACTTCATAACAACACTCCAAGTTGGCAAAGGGTTGAAGCTGGTAAGAGCATATCATCTATAATTCAGTTACACTTCTCGCTTCAGACCAATACTCTTAATTTTAGAATTTAACAATGTTTGTAAATGGCTTTAAATTCACTTTATTTGGTTATTTCGTTGGGAAGATTCCCTATGAAAGCATGCTCTAGGAATGAGTTAACAAAGCTAGGGACCGTCATGGGGCCCAACTTGAAGCTGTTGAAAACCTCACCATGGTGTTTTTACTACAATTAGGGGCCTTGAACACTTCCCACTTCATAACAACACTCCAAGTTGTCAAAGGGTTGAAGTTGGTAACTAGAGCATAATCATCTATAACTCAGTTACACTTCTCACTTCAGATCAATACTCCTAATTTTATAATTTAACAATGTTTGTAAATGGCTTGAAATTCACTTTATTTGGTTTGTTTGTTGGGAGGATTCCCTCTGAAAGCATGCTCTATGAATGAGTTAACAAAACCAGGCCCCTCATGGGGCCCAACTTGAAGCTGTCGAAAACCTCACCATGGTGTTTTTCCTTTTCGGGTTTGTGAAAGCAAGCCATGTTGATGCCATTCTCAAACATAGGCCTTGGTATGCGCATGGTTCTTTGTTAGTTTGCACTCCTTGGATCTGAGACTTTATTGTCTTTGAGGAGCAAACACATTGGGTTCTAGTTTGGGTTGACTTTCTTGGTTTGCCTTTGCCTTTGCCTTGTTGGTGTTTTTTGAATTGTATTGTTGCCTCTTTAGGCAATGTCATTTGTGTTGAGTCGTATAGTTTTTTTGCTTGTTCGCAAAAGAATGTGTTGAGGTTGATCTCTCTAAAGATCTAAAAGAGTCTATTAGCATTCAAATTGGCCAGATATGCCATACCTAGAGAGTCATTTATCTCAATTTGTTGAATACCTACTATAGGTGCCAATCCTCTGATCTCAAAATCAAAGATTGTCCCTTTGTTATACCAAGAACCAAGCTTGGGGTCCATGTAGGTGTCACTTAAAAAAATGAGGAAGGATGGACTAGTGGGGAACCACAAGAACAATCCGACTAGTGGGCTAGAGAACCCCTCTTCTAATGGTGGGCCATAATAAAACAATCTTGGTCCTTTGATTTTAAAGCCTTTGGGTCAGGTAAAGCAGATCATAGGCTCCAGGCATAATGGGGAATCATCCAAAATGTTGAGTAAACCTTGATTTATCAAAATGCCACTTTCAACTAGTGTTCTATTTTCTTAAACAAAAGTACTGCCTTCCTCACCTTCCTATTTGCTTGGAGCAAATTTAATGTTTCCTTGAGGAATTTAAGGTGCCCTTGCATTTGGACTTGGAGTTTGGAGGATGTGGAATACATTCAAGACAAGTGACAAAATTTCACATCCATTGTCTAGTTGGGAAGTTCAACCTAGTAATGAAAACTAAGTTCTTGCAAAATAGCTATGTAGCGCTTGATGAGCTTGATAGCTATGATAAGCCATTGGATTGTTGTGATCCATGACTTCTCTCACATGGATTGTTCAAAGTTTGATAGACCTCACAAGGAAATATACTATGTAGAACACTCGATAAATATTTGCAAACTGAGATATTCTTTGTTTGCACGAGGTTAAAATTTTGGGGTGTTTTGCTTTCTGTAGTTCGTCGTATCATATGGCATGCTAATCACTTTTTGTGCAACCACCATGAGGTAGGACATGGTGATGTTACTTTTCTCTCTCTTAAATGGTGGCCTCATTTAGTGGAGTAGGGTTGTGCACCAGTAATAGGGCTTTATGGGCACATTGTGATATCAATAATGACTCTTTTGGTGTTATTGATATTTATGCTGCCAATGATGCTATTGAAAGATTTGATCTTTTACGATGGATTGTTGACATCTACGACAACTTGGGTTATGTGAGGAGACTTTAATATGGTAGAAGTGGTGTTTGCCAAGTGTGGCAATCTTCATGTGTTTGACAACTAGTGAGAGGGAAGCTTGGTACTACGTACACAATAAATTGAGGCTTTTTGGTTCCAATATTGGTCGTTGTTACAATCACAATACATGGTATAAGTGGAGCAACCTTTGCTTAAGATTTAAAAGGAATCTTAAATGGTGGCCTCACTTAGTGGACCACGGACGTGAATCCACTAATAGGGCTTTATGGCCCCTCTTTAATAGCAATAACCACTCTTTTGGTATTATTGATATTTATGCTTCCAATGATGTTGAAAGATGATCTTTGGTGATGGATTGTAGGCACATCTACAACAACTTGGGGTATGTGTGGAGACTTTAATATGGTAGAAGTGGCTTCTGACAAGTGTGCTAATCTTCCTATGTGTTGGATAGTTGGTGAGAGGGAAGCTTGGTACTACATGCACAATAAATTGGGGCTTTTTGATTCCAAGATTGGTCGTTGTTATAAGCACACTACATGGTATACGTGGAGCAATATTTGCTTTAGATTTGAAAGTGTTCTTAAACTGCTTGAAAAAGCCATGATGTTAGCAAAATCTTTCTTTTCGTTTGTTAGCTATTTCTTGTTGCCAGGTGAGCTTTTGTCGGAAGTTCTTTTTGATCACTTTCTGATGAAGTTTTGCATTGCTTGGTAGTTTGCCAATCCCAAGATGAAAACACAATTCTTCCTTAACAAGTTTGTTGACACATCAGTGAAATGTTGACCACATATGATGTGTTCAGAATTTGGAGCCATGTCCTTGTCATCAGATTGGATGGATTGAATGGTCAAACAATGTTATCAAGTATACCTCACTTTCTTCACATTTATGGGTGCTAGCTCTTGCAATTTGTCGCTGTTCATATGAGCCCACCATCTAAGAGCTCTATTGTGCCATTTTTGAGTTGGAAAGAACAACTATTTGTATTCTGCAAATGTGTGGCCAAACTTAGCTCACAAAAGCAAATGATTAGGGAAGCTTAAATCAATGTCTATTTCCACTGGCTTAAAATTGGGAATCAAGTCTAAGGAATTTTTTTAGTCCTTGACAGCTCATCATACCTCTTAATCCATTAAGTGTTTCAAAGGTCAACAACTCTTAATTGAGCTTCTTTCCATTCTTCAGGCTTTTGTTTGCCATTATGAATAGGTTTTTAAAGCATATTGACTCTAATCGTGAGTGAGCTAATGCTCTTCAACAATGCATTAGTGTGGTTCCTTGCTAGGTTGCCACTTCGTAGTGAGCTTTGTGTGAAGAACTTCACCTAGGATGATATTTGTGAGGCATTCACCATAGCCAATGACGAGGCTCTAGGATGTGATGGATTTCCTTGTGAATTTTACAAAGCCTTGTGGGATATGATTGACAATGATCCTTTCAGAGTCTTCTTGGAAGCCTATAATTCAAATCTTAAGGTAATATTATCAATAAAGGTAATATCAAATTCATACCTAAAGCTAGAGATTTGGAGGACATTTACAAGTGGAGGTTGATCACTTTGCTCAATTTCTCTTACAAAATCATTGCCAAGGCCCTTGTTCTTAAGCTACATCATCTACTTCCTCTTATTGTTTGCCTTGAGCAAATTAGATTTATTAAATCCATGTATATTCTTGACAATATTATTTTTATGTGGGAAAGAATGGAATGGGCTAGGTATTATCAACAAGAAGCAATTTTCGTTAAAATTGACTTTGCAAAATTATATGACTACATTGGATGGCCTTTCGTCATTGCTATGTTTTAGGGTTTAGGCTTTAGTCCTAAATTCTCTATTCAAATGTTTTTTGTCGATGCTTCTGCTTGTATCACTATCAGTGGCCATCAATCTTCCTCTTTTTTTTTTCATTCCATATGAGAGGGATGCCCTCTTGCCTCTTCTCTTTATGTGGTGGTTGTTAAAGGATTTGGCTACCTTTTGGCTTATGTTGTTTTACAAAACCTAGTAGAAAACCCAGTGCTATAGGCAATCCTTTTACCTTAGCTAGCTTAGTTCAATTCTTTTGGTTGGAAATGGATAGATCATGGAAAGGTTTTTAGATTACTTGGCATCCCCTTTGCCTTTCAAGCTTCTCCCTCTTCCTTGTGGCAAGTTGTCATTGTCCATGCTGAGAAAAAGTTGACTTATTGGATCACCAAATTGCTTTCTCTTATAGGAAAATTCTAGGTTTGTTCTGAAGTTCTAGCTACTATTCATCTTGTTGGGTGTCCCTAAAAGTGTCTTGCCAAATGACTGAGAAACATTTTAGAGATTTCTTATGGGCTTCCTTTGAGTAGGGAAAAGGTTTTCATAGGGTATCATGGGAGTTCTATTGTTTTCCTCATGACTTAGCTGGGCTTGGCCTTATTAACATTCAATGTTAGAGCTAAGCTTTGTGTGATAATTGGATTATAACAACTTTTAAGGGGAATGAAGCTTGGAAAATCCCACTTCATTATTGTATTTCTTTTGGTGTTCCTCATGGTTGTGAAGCTTGGGGAGAGTTGGGCTTTCAATTTATTCTCATTATGAAGGAACCTGTTCTAATCCATGGCAAATTTGTGATCAAAAACATATTGAAGGCTTGGGAACTATCGACCTATGGCTTCTATAGAAAGGAAATGATTTTTGTAATGGATTATCTATCAATAAATAGTTCATTTGGTGGTCTCTTGTGATCGCTTGCTAGGATAGAACTCTTGCTGAGGTCCCTTGGATCCATGTCGTAATATTTTTAACAGAGGCCTTTTTCAATGACCACCAAAAATTTGTTGTCCTGGGTTGAGGCACCAAATTGAAATACAAACTCATCAATCACAACCTTGAATCCTCCCAGATTGTTGTTGATTCTACTTCTGCAAAAATGCTACACAAAATTGGGGTGGGGAGTTTTAAACCCAAGTGGAAAGATTGGAAATGGTATTTTGTTACCCCATTTCACAATTACAAACTTTGCAAAGGATATCCTTGGCTTGCTCCGCATCTACATATGGTGTAAAAGATTAATGACAAATGGACATTATAGTGGTTGGTTGGCTCATGGCAACACAAATTCTAGACTGTTTGGTTAGCCATTCGTGAACTAAAGGTTGCTCACTTTGCTTTGTGTATTCACTACTAGGGTCTTCATATTGACTCTATATTAATTTATTTGGGAGTTTTCAATCCCCTCTGTCCTTTTTGCTAACATTTGGAAACTCTCAAGTATTTTATAGTTTTTACACTAGAGTGCAATTTGCTTGGTATATGCTACAAAGTTTACCTAGATTTGGCATTTGGAAATATAGAAATTTAGCTCTTTTTAGAGATTTTTGTTGATATTCATTTCTTTGTGTATACTAAATCCATGATTTGCTCTAATGTTTTCATGCAAATACAAATGTGAACTAATAAAGTTGCTCACCTACAAGTGCTTCTGACCATCTGGGGTAATGCACCTTGTATAGTTGCTAGAGTTCCACTGACATCTTGTAATGTCTCCATTTTTTTAGTAATTCTGATTTGCAAGCTTATGTCCAGTTCCAGTTTTGGCCGAAGCAGCTTGGTGTTTGATGAGGGGATCTCCAAGGTTCTTGGAGCATGTAGGATGTGTTCTGCATAGATGTTTGTTTTTGATAGTGAGATCAGTTGGTCTTGAGGACCCTTGTGACACTTTCAGAAGTGAATTTCAATTTTCAGTGTGTTCTCGAAACTTCTTTGAAAGAGCGTTTATTTATAGTAAGTCATCCAGTCGGCTCCGATCATCATTAGTCATCATCAGTATCATTGCGGTATAGTCATATTTTGGTTTCGATACTGTTTCAGTGGTTTCCACAACTTAAGTGAATTAATGAGCTTTTATTTAATAATTTCACTAAGGTCGCTTAATTTTATAAAATATTCCTAAAAGCAGCTTAGTGTAATGGCTCGTTGGAAAGGTAATCAAAAGTTATAAATCATGGACACTTAAAAAGGGGATCTCACACATCAAAAATATTATTATTTCATAAAGGGGTCTTTTGGAGCAAAATGGAGTATTTTAAAGGAGATTTATAGAGCTCATTTGGATATGCAGATTATTATTATTTTTCCTCTTATGAAACCCTTGTGGTTTTGTAGGATTGAACTTGGTTCATCTCAGCGTTCTTGAGGACGAAAACCCTCTTGGAGAAGATTGGCCACGGTGGTGAAAGATCCTCCTAGGTTAATACTATGTGACTTGTAGAGCAAAAAGCCCTACATTTTGTTGTGTTCTTTGTTTTGCTTTGGAGATGAGTTGGGATTCAATTTTGGTATTATACATGTTGATACTTGTCGGGAGACATCAATAGAAACAATGAATAAATCAAACAAGAGCCTCAACTCAATGGAGTTTGTGACAGTTCCTTTTCCGTCAAAGTTTCTATCAGAGTCAATAGAAGAAAAAAGCTCCACGTGTCACAGTGGCACATTCCCTAAATATTTTAATAGTCACAACTAGTTTTCAGTTGCGTTATTGGCTAGAGCTTTCCACGCGACATAACCGTGCATCATTCTGGACTAACAGGTGATAGAATCTCCCGTTGCACTATTCACTGGAACCGTGAAAGTGGAATCCACATGTCTGTAACCAATTTCTTGTTGCACCATTGGCCCAAAGTAGACATGTGGCATCACCGTGCATAAGATGAAGTTCGAGAATTAAAGCAACATATATTTTGGTGTGTCCCATTGGAATCTGCGACGTGTCAAACTTTTAGTCACTTGATGGGACTCGATGGAGGAAACCGCACATCTCTAAGGGGAACGATTTTTGACAGATGTTTCCTGTTGCACTATTGGTTGAGCCTCTTTTTCATGCAGGGCCTTTTTCTTCATGCAAATTCTTGTTTTTAATGCAAAGCTGGAGTCTCTAAGCTACAGTTTGAACTAATATTGGCATTTTCTATGCTTTTGATGTTTTAGTTAGCTGTTGGTCATCTTTTGTAGTATTTGGTTGGAGATTGGGTTAAATAGGTTTGTAGTTGTTATTAGGGGATGAAAAATATTCAATAGAACAATAAGGACTAAAAGGACTTTGACAGACATTTGTCAGAAAGGATTGAATATTGTATGTCTATGCAAACTTTAACCTTGTATACTTTGTTCTCCAATCAACAATGAAAAGAAATGACGTTTTGTACTAGTTTATTTAGATTCTTATTTATCATATATGAAGTATTGTGGCTTATGTGATCTATTATTGAGTGATAACATTTGGAATTTGTTGTGAAATCATACATGTATGATCTTTGAAAGCTACAATTCATTTGTTATTAATAATTGAAAGCATTGAGTCTTTTCATTTCTAAAGTCTGAAATCTACTTCGGTGCATCACCATATTTTAGATTCTATTTGTGGTTGTTTAAATTCAATATCTTTTTCTCTTTTCCCACCTATTGAATATTCAAAGAATAACCAGCTTCTGTAAAACCTGAAGGTCATCTCATAAATCAAGTCCCACATTTTGAGATTTTCCATTGTTATTGGTTATATATGCAAATTTAATCAATAGTTTTTGTCATGCTTGGTGGGACATCTTTAGTTGCCCAATTAGAGGTCTGATTGCACTTGTTCAACCAATAACCTAGGACTTTTAGTTCCACCATTGGTGATTGTTACTCGAAGGACAACTAGAGCATGCACATCAGTAGTACAGATGGTTGCACTAACACCTATAATTTTTATCAATTGGAATAATGGGAGCCCACTTATTCCCCCAATGGCCCCTGATACATGGGATCGTATCCCGACCAATACTCTAAAGGCACTCCTAAAATTCATGGGAGAAGATTTAAGACTGAGCATTTACAGGATGTGGCAGATGTATGCACTGTACATCATGTGATGGAACAAAATGTGGCTTTACAATTACTTGTTGCATCTTTCAAGGAAAAACTCTAGATTGGTATCGGTCTCTCCAACTAAATTCTATTGACACTTGGGATCAATTGGGAGATGTATTTTTTAACATATTCAATGAGAAGGAAGACATGTCATCCCTATTGCAACAGTTGATTACTATTAGAAGAGCTCCCCATGAGGCTATAACTGATTTCAACACAAGATTCCAAAAGATGTGGCAAATAATTCAAGTGGCGGCCTAACCCCCAACAGGTATGGCAATTGTCTTCTATCTAAAGGCCTTTAATTCATATATAGTAGATATGATTGAATCATTGGGAGGACAGACTCTTCCAGCTGCCTATGGTTTAGCTATAATGGTTGAGAATAGTTTGATAGATGTTGGGATACTTCCTCCAAGACCCCCTATGCCTATATTCCCTGAATTGTCCATACTCGCTCAAACAGAAGTTCCTAATCCACCACAGTCTAGCCCTTCCATGTATATATCCTACATCTCAAGCCCCAATAGCCTTAATATCAGTGCCTCAGGCATATGAAATGGAAGATATGAACAACATCCTACGGAGTTTCTCAAACGAAATCATAAACCTAAAAAGGAAACAAACCACTTATTCAAGGTCACCTTACCAAGGTTTCCAAGGAGCCAAACTACCTTACCAATCCAATCATTACAAGAAAAACCAAAGGCCAGGTCTGTTGCAACCATCAAATCAAATTGACCCAATTTTGACACCATTGCAAGCTGTTGCAACTAACTCTCATCGAGAATTGGTCGTGGGCTAGAACAATTTGGTATAAGAATCAAATGCTTGGTGTTTTCCTTGCAATAATGCTCATATGCCCAAAGATTGCCCCAGGGGAAACTTGCAGTAGAAAGTAGCAGAGCGAAGAAGACAAACAATACAAATGGAAATGTAACTGGTATAATATGAATACCAATCACTCGACATGCAAAACACGGTCCTAGTAGCTTAGATTCAAGGAATGTCTATAGAACAAGAGGCCAAAATCGCTCTAGAACATGCACTCTTTTCATGGGTTGAAGGAGAAGAGGTGGTATTTGCAAATGAGGGTTCCTTTTGAAAGGCTCCGTAGGTACAATCTGATTACTATACTCGGTCTAAAAGGAAGATTGTTGAGGTTCCAGAAAGCACACCACGTCCTAAAGTTACTTTTAGAAAGAGTCCAGTGATTCAGGCCACCCACAAATGCAGAAGCAGGATACTGCCGTAATAGTACCAAGTAATGCTGTTGCAAATCAGCCAGCTGATAGGATGAAATATCCTAGTTTACTCTAGAGATCACAACCGCTAGGTCCATTGAATGTAGTGGAGTAGTTAAAAAGGGCACTTTCTAATGTCTCACTATGGGATGTTTTATCAATACTAGAACAAAAAACTTTGCTTCAAGAGGCACTAAATGAGCAAAAAAACCAGTGACCACAATGCACGCAGGATGTACTAGCAAAAACAAAGGGTTGACTGAAGAACAACCAAATACTCTGAGCAAAATCCGATAGCTTCTCTGGTGATTTTGAAGGTGGAAGGAGGTAAAACTAAATCTACTCCCTTTTATTTGACTCTCATAGTAGGGTAGAAATTACTACATAATTCTATGATAGACTCAGGCGCAAGTGACACTATGATGCCCAAACAAATAGCGGATGCTCATCAAATAAAGTATGAACCCATGGAAAAAGAGGTGATGCAATTAGATGGGAAGAAATTACAAATAGTAGGATTCCTCAAGGAATTTCCACTTACATTGTATGCATGCCCAAATATCACTGGGCTACAAGAGGTTTTTGTAATAGATATTCCCTTGGGCTTTGGCTTATGCTTATCTAGAGATTTTACAACCAAAATTGGGGGTTATCTTTCTTTAGATTGGTCCCATTTGATTCTAAGAACCAAATATGGTTCCAAGATGAAAGTGTTATCGAAACCATTACATAAAGAGCATATTACTAAAGAAGTGATGGCAAATTTTGAGGCGACATGCAGTGATCACTAATGATGAGAGACTCAATATGGAAATGTTTGATGAGGAGGATGTACTAAGTAGCAAAAATGAAGAAGAGATGCTTCTATTGGAAGCTATGCAAAATGATCCTTTTGGGAATTATGATTCCATTCGGCTGGGAACATATGTGATTTTTGAAGAGGATCTTCTAATTCCAGAAGTGACTAAGGTGCCAGGGAAAGAAGAGCGAGCCTCAGAGGGAGATTCTATTCTCTGGACCTTATATTTTGACGATGCCAAATGTAGAAATGGTTCAGGGACTGGTGTATGTCTTGTGTCACTTGAAGGAGAAAAGATTCTTAAAGTTTTCTAATTCCACTTTAGTTGTACAAATAATGATGCAGAGTATGAAGCTCTAGTCCATGGCTTAATCCTTGTCAAGAAACCGGGAATCAAACAGTTGAAAGTGTTTGGAGATTTTTAATATGTAATCAAGCAAGTCTAGGGAATGGCAATGACTAAGAATGTAAGGATGAGGTCTTATCGCCACTGAGTGTAGGATCTAGTCAAGGGATTTAATGCTTTTAATGTTCAAGTAATTCCAAGGGATCAAAACATTGAAGCTGATAAGATAAATTGGGGCACAGTTCGACCTGATGAAGGATCTTTGGGTAAATGAAAATGCAGTAAAGATGACTATTCAGCTAGCTGTCCTAGATAATGGAGATCATTGGCAAGTCTTCGATAATGATGCTCAGATTGCTTTAATCATGCAACAATTAGGTGAGTTTGGTGACCAACTCCAACCCAAAATTGAAGAAGCTTATGGTGACCAGATAGTTTAATTGAAGATGAATAAGCTTCCCAAAGGACTTATAACACTATATAATCTCTTTGATTCCAATAAGGCCAAATTGGACAAGAGAAGATTTGTAGCAAAGAAAGATGATTATTCCAAGCTAGAGGTCAGTGAAGGCAAGAAAATCAAGGTAGGAAAAGTCACTATTCAAAATGAAAGAAATAGGTTAATTTCCTTGTGTGACAAATATGATAAGGTGATAGCTTGGAATTACGAGGATCTGTGGGGTTATGAGAAAGAGGTAGTTCAACATACAATAGAATTGGTTGAAGGAGCAAAGCCAATCCAACAAAAGCAAAGGCCTGTGAACCAAAAAATTGAAGCTCTTATGGCCCAGGAACTCAAGAATTTGATTGAATCCAAAATTATCTTTCCGATCAAGCATTCTACGTGGGTGTCAAATTTGGTCCCGATCAAGAAAGAAAAATGAAGAAATCAAACTTTGTGTTGATTTTTGAGATTTGAATCGTGCATCTCTCAAGGATCATTATCCTCTTCCTTCAATGGAACAGATTCTCTAAACGATACCAGGAGCAGAAAGGTTCTCCTTATTGGATGGATTCTTAGGGTACAACCAGATATGGCTGAAAGAAGAAGACCAACACAAGATTACTTTTATGATGAAATGATGAACTTTCGCTCATGCGAAAATGCCTTTTGGTCTCTCAAACGCCGGAGCTACCTTCCAACACGCTGTGGATATTGCTTTCAATGGGTTGATAAACAAGATTATTCTAGTTTATCTGGATGACCTCACTGTGTTCACCAAATCTAAAGAGGATCATTTTGATCATGTTGAAATGATTTTTACAGGTATTAGGAGTTTGGAATATCTTTGAATCCAAAGAAGTGTGTTTTTGGTGCACCACAAGGTAAGTTGCTTGGGCGTATATTTTCTAAGGAGGGAATCTCAATAGACCCATATGGAGTGAGGGCCATCATAGATTTATCCTTACTAGTGAATAAGAAGGCAATGCAATCTTTATTAGGAAAGATCAATTTCATGAGTCATTTTATTGTAGATTTCATTAGATTGGTCAGGCCCATCATTGCGATGTTGAAGGACCTAAATTTCAAATGGACTCTAGAGGGTAGGACGACCTTCGAAATGGTCAAAATGGGTACCTCTACAACCCCAGTTCTGGTCAATCCAGAATTCTCTAGAGATTTCATGATGTATGCGTATGGAGGGGAACACAATGTAGCCACAATATTGACTCAAAAGGATGATACTCAGTCTAAAGAGAACCGAATTTCTTTCTTCTCAAGAACCTTGCGAGAGTATGAATCTAAGTATAACTTTATAGAAAATCAAGCCTACGCAGTAGTAAAAGGATTGAAGAAATTCTGGCACTTAGTAATTGGGAATAAGATCATAATATTTGTTTCTCATCCAACTGTTCACAAATACATAATGGAAGGACAAATTACTGAGAAAAGAATGAACTGGATTACTAAGATATTGGAATACAACGTGGAAATCAAACCAACTAAACTTGTTAGAGAGGGACTCTGCATGTACATAGCCCAAAGTCCTGATTCTACAGTAGAGCAAGAGGAAGCTTCAACAATGGCACTAGTAAATCAGGAAGATTACTCAGCCTCATGGATAATGGATAGGGTGTGTTTTATGGAGACATGGCAATATCTGAGTCAGCTACCTCTTCCTAAAAGGAGATTCTATAGGTTGCAAGGATTCAACTACTCTTTGATTGGCGGTTCTCTTTTCAGGCATGTGAGGGATCTACCAAGAATTACAAAACCTGTTAATGTAACCTGCAAGGAGTGTCAAATTGGGAAGCAAACAAGGAAGAATTTAAATATCAAAGAGTACTCTACCACCGGACCTCTAGAGTAAGTGCATACAGATCTGTGTGGACCCACAAGGATAGGAAGCTTTCAAGGTGACAGGTATTTCATGTTGTTGATTGACAATTACTCTAGAATGACTTGGGTAACTTTTCTCAAAGAAAAATTAGAAGCTCTAGATAAGTTTAAAGCATTTAAAGTTATGGTTGAAAATTAAATTGATATGAAAATCAAGTGTTTGGGGTCTGACAGAGGAGGTGAGTTCACCTCCAATGAGTTTAACTGCTTTTGTGAAGATCATGGAATACAAAATGTTTGTCAGCCACTATGACTCCTCAGTAGAATGGAGTTGTGGAAAGAAAGAATATGACAGTTTAGGAAGCAACAAGGACAATGTTGAAAGAAGAAAATCTACTAGATATCTATTTGAAAGAAGTTATTCACACTGTAGTCTACATACAAAATAGACTGCAAGCAAGGTTCAACAACTCAAAGACTCCATATAAGATATGGTAATGAAGAACCCCTACTGTAAAATATTTTAGAGTGTTTGGAAGCAGGTGTTACATTAGGAGAGATGAAGAAAACTCAGGAAAGTTTGATACAAGATCAGATGGAGGAGTCTTCCTTGGCTATTACAGAAGCTATAACAAGAGGCTAAAGAAGTTAGTTGAAAGTGCAAATGTCAAAGTAGATGAGGAACCAAGTCAAAGCTTAGTACTGATAGAAGAATATGAATATGATGATCCCCCTTGCAGAGAAGAAGACAAAGAAGAAGAAAAGGAAAAGGAGATGCAAATTAATGAAGAAGATGCTCCAGAAAGGGTTCCTAAGACTCCCAAGTATGTGTAGAAGAATCATTATGAAGATCAGATCATTGGATATAAGAACAAAGGTGTATTGATAAGAAGAAAAATTGCTATGGTAGATGAACAGGTAAATTTGTGCTTATTGTCAAAAATGGAACTCAAAATAGTGACAGAAGCATGAAAGATGAACACTAGATCAAGGCTATGGAAGAAGAATTTATGTAGATTGTGAAGAATCAGACTTGGGAAGTTGTCCCAAGACCAACAAACAAAAATGTGATAGGAACTAAATGGGTATTCCAAAACAAATTGAATGAGAATGGAGAAGTAGTCAGAAATAAGGCTAGGCTTGTGTGTAAGGGTTACTCACAAGTGGAAGGAATAGATTATGATGAAACATTTTCTCCAGTAGCAAGATTGGAGGCCATTAGAATGTTCTTGGACTTTGCAATTCACAAGGACTTCAAAGTTTATTAGATGGATGTGAAATTTGCATTCTTAAATGGAGAGTTGGAAGAAGAGGTATACATTGAACAATTGGAAGGCTTTTAATTGTCAGATGATCCAAATATGGTCTGCAAATTGAAGAAGGCATTGTATGGACTGAAACAAGCTCCTAGAGCTTGGTATGCAAGGTTGGATAGGTACCTACTACAACAAGGATTCAATAAAGGCATTGTAGACAACAAATTGTACTTCAAAGTTGAAGAAAACCAACTCTTGATTGTGGAGGTGTATGTTGATGACATAATCTTTTGAGGAAATGAAGGTATGTGCAAGAGATTTGTAGAAAATATGTAGAAAGAATTTGAAATGTCAATGTGTGGGGAATTGAATTTCTTTCTTGGATTACAAATCAATCAATTAGAAAAAAGGTATTATCATTTCACAGTCAAAGTATGTTAAGGAAATGTTGAAGAAGTTTGGAATGGAAGACTCTAAACTAGTACGTACTCCTATGACTACTAGTTGTAAGTTAAGGAAATATGATGAATCTTGTAAGGCTGATCAAAGCAAGTACATATCAATGATTGGTTGACTATTATACTTGACTGCTACCAGGTCATTGTGGCTAGATTTCAATCAGATCTCAGAGAATCACATGTTAAAACAGTAAAAAAGATATTTAGGTACTTGAAAGGCACCTTGGATTTTGGCTCATGGTATCCCAAGGATACTGATTTCTCTTTGAGTGCATATACAGATGTAGATTGAGTAGGATAAACTGACGATAGAAAAAGTACAAGTGGTAGTGCTTTCTTTCTTGGAAGCAGACTTGTCTTTGTTGAAATATACCAGACAACTGAGAGAGGGGGTGTGACTCAGTTGTCTCCAAAACTTTGACTACTTTTGAACATTAACACATCAAACATTTGTTCACTGTTATTCAAATTTAATCATGAAAGCATGAAATAAGAAACTCAACACAACATCATCAACACATGAGACACTAGATTTTTTACGCAGAAAACCCTAAAAGGGAAAAACCACAGTGGGTGTTAGCCCATTGAAATATATATGTTATAACAGTACCAAAAAATAGAGGCTCACTACCTTAGGGCTCATTGCTGAATATGCTCACTGCAAATGTTGAGGCTCACTGCCAAGATCAACTCATTGCCAAGGGTTAGTGAATTGATTTGATATCATCTACCTCATGCCTAGGTTTAGTTCCATTGAAGCTCAGCATAACTCCTCTTTACAACAAAAGTTGACAAACTTGACTAATTCTTCTCAACATACTTTACCAATATATCATGATCGTAGTCCTTTATCTTATGCAATCCTAAGAACTCCTATGGCTGAAAAATTTGAGATTCCTCGCTTTGAAAAATATGGTGGCAAAGGTGATCCCAATACTCATGTGGCATGATTCATGGTGATGTGTAGTGATATCTTCTTTTAAGAGGACTTGTTAGCAAAACTCTTCCCAAGATCCCTCAAAGATATTGCTTTGGAATGGTTTTGCTCATTACCTCTGAATTCAATAAATTTATTCTCATAGCTAGTTGATCAATTCTTACAACATTTTCAATAAAATATTAGACCTACAGTCTCTTTGATTCACTTGGTTCATTGTAAACAAGGTTTGAAAGAGAAATTGATGAAATTCATCAGTAGATATCAAGGTCTCATCTCACAAATACAATACCTAATTAAAGATGAAGATCTTCATAAGGTATTTATTACAAATCTACAACCTACCATGATAAAATTCTCTTGATGAATTATAGCTTTTTTCAACATTTATGCACAACCCTTCATGATTACTAGCTTTCATTTGAGTTTCATCAAGATCAATGGACAACATTCAAACAATTTTCAATCACAAGTGTTTGCTATTAGTAATGCTAAATGGGGTTCATTTCAATTCAAACAACAATGATAGTTTACTCCATTATCTGAATCTCTTCAATCAATTATGAATCAAGAAGTAAGCAACAATATCTTGAAGCTTCCTCCTTTGAAACCATTTGATAGTAACATGATACAAGGACCATCATTTGATGCTAATGCTTTTTGTTATTATCACCACTCGGCAGGACATGACACCGAACGATGTATGTGTCTGAAGCATGAAATTCAAGACCTCATCCATTCTAATAAACTACAGGTAACTAGAGTGAATGACAATGGAAATAAGTCTGTTGCCCCTCCGAATCAGAATTTACAGATACAAATCCCTTTCCTAAACATAGCAACAATATGGTAGAGCAAAATACAATAGAGCAAGAAGATGATTATCTTGAATACGATGAAATAGTTGGTATGATTGAAGGGGATAAGGAGAAGATTGAAGACTCACCTCGTCGACAAGGAAAAGGTATTTATGCTAAGGTTCCTCTGCCGCTATCCCTTCAAGGATCAGGAGACAACCAAAATGCACTAGATACACAATTGAACAGCTATGACAAGATATTATGATACAAGAAAAGGTTGTCATGGTGGAAAATATCCCATTCCACCACGAAAGGATTATTCATCAAAATAAGAAAGAAAAGGATCAGAAAAGAACAAGGAAACTATCATCAGTGGGAAATAACGGCAATTCCCCTCCTCACAAACAACAAAATATTTCAAATATACATGGACTTGAGAAACAAGCACTGTAGGACCACTCTGGAAATAAGATTCAATCAGGTATGAACTACTCACTTTTTACCACACCTGATAGAGCATCTTTCTAAGATGCTCACAAGTAAGAGCTCCTCTTATAAATATATAATTGTGTTGTGTTGTGTTCCCCTATGTTGTGCTATGTGTTGTTTAGGTCTCTTTGGATGATCCCTGATACTCTTGTAAGGTCAAGGATACTGGGAGACCACATTTGTTGTAACCATTCTTCTATTTGCTTCATCATTCTTCTACCTTGCCTCTCCTCTATTTTATTGTTGTGTCGTGCATTAGGAGCACAACATTGCAGAGGGTGTTTTCGGGGCGTCCTCCTATGTGGTGTTCCTAAGGCACATGTTCTCCTCTCTCATTTTTATTGTTTACCTTTTTCAGTGGTTCTACCTAGTAGATGGATGACGAAAACAAACAAATACTGATACGGACCATGTGTCCCTTTAGCAAGAAAGCAAAAATGGACCTAGTCCATATATGAAGATGGGGTTGATCTATACATATATCTGACGCTTGACTAGTAGAATCACTTGATGTGATGTATCATCTTATGACATTTCTTGTGGCTAACATTTTACAATCCACTCAATCTACTCTTGTAAACTTTGATTGGTATCTCACCTTGTTGCTACACTTGGCTCCAAGGTACCTATAGTATAGACCAATGGTTATACTCAGCTCTGAACCTATGAGTATAGCCTTGGTCCTTGATGTGACTATTTCATGCATAGATTTCATGATTTGATCTTGTTTATCTTAGCATATTATATCAATGTGTTTGTGGGAGCATTCAATGATCATGGCACATGCCACCTCAGGGGTGCATGGGCTTTGCGAGAGCTCTTGTTCCCCTGCATGTTTTCTCTCTACCTTAATGTGCTTGATATCGGTAAGTGACATCAACCACCTTAAGGTGGGGGCATATATAATGATATCTATTTGATGATTTTGGGACTAATGAAGTGTGTTTGTAAGCTCTCTCTGCGAGGCGGGATGTTGTATCTCTTGAGCTAGTGCACATCCTTATATAAATTGCAATAAAAAAGCCCTCTCTGTGAGGTGGGATAATGTATCTCTTGAGCTACTACGTATCCTTTTATACAAAGCCCTTCTGTGAAAGGTGGGATGGTGTATCTCTTGAGCTAGTGCATATCCTTTTATACAAAGTTCTCACTAAGAAGCAGGGTTGGATCTTTAGCTATCCTCCCTTAAGCGTGTCTTTGGTGGTTGTTGTAGTATAAGCTCAACTCTCAGGTGTGTTTGGCATGTTTTAGATGGTGGGAAGTAGCAATAAGCTCCTTCCATCACCCATGTTTATTGTGTATAAGACATATAGTATGTTTATGGCATGCTATACGATACTCGTGTATTCTGTGTGTATTCTTCATGTGTCTTCTCCCTTGTGTGGTTTCAAGGGCATAGCGATGAGCTCCCCCATGCTTAGGTTTTGTTTGGCATGTCTTCCCCCTTGTGTGGTTTCAAGGGTGTAGCAATGAGCTCTCCCCACACTCAAGTTTTTTTTGGCATGTTTTCCCCTGGTGTAGTATCAATGGTGTAGTGATGAGCTCCCCCTACATTTTGGTTTTTGTATTGCATGCTTTTGGCAGTTTGAAGGGTGTAGAGATGAGCTCCCCTTGCCCCTTAGGAATTTATTTCATCTATGAAAATGTTATATAAATTCTATATCAATGTATTCATCGTGTTTTGCTTGACTTCTCTCATGTCTTCGTGTATTGAGTTCTTCCTACTGTATTCTCTATGTTTTGTGTGCTTCTTACTATCTTTATTGTGTCTTGCGTGTCTTCAATGTGTCTTCTAGTGTTTACCTAAGGCTAGGGGCTAGCAATAGTTCCTCAATATTTGTGTATGCCTTAGCTTCATGCACTGGCATGGTTGATGTGTTTTCAACTGTACTTTAATGCATGTATGGATCATAAGATCATACATACATTAAAGTGGGGGCTAAATGTTATGTCATAAAATGTCCCCCTAGGACGTTTTACCTCCTAGTTTAGCTCCTAGGTCCCCTTAGTTTAATCATGCATGTGTAAAACTTGTCTTGGAGCAAATTCCCCTGAAACCATGACAAATGGGGCTTAAGGGTCCACTTTAATGATAAATCATAACTAAAAATAGGCCTCTAGACTAGGGCTCCTGTGCCCTAGCCTAGACCTATTTTGCTAGGACCTAAATTTAAATGTGTCAGTTTATGACCCTTAAAATGTTTCCCTTTGTCGACCTTTTTCATTTGAATTATGAATGTTAGCGGGAATGAATATATAAACATGTTTATGAATTCATTTTACTCCTGGATGACTCCTAGAGGAATAATACGAACTTGTGATATTGAGATAAAAGTACTTGTGCATTTGTCAATCCAAAAGGCATCACTAACCATTTATACAGTCCTTCATTTGTCTTAAAAGTAGTCTTCCAGTCATCTCCTTGTCTGATTTTGATCTGATGGTATCCAACCTTCAAGTCTAGCTTTGTAAAATATGTTGCTCTACTCAAACAATCCATAATATCATCCATCCTAGGTATAGGGAATCTATACTTAACTGTGATCTTGTTGATTGCTCTAGAGTCTATACATTTTCTCCATTCTCCATCCTTCTTTGGTACTAGCACTGCAGGTACTGCACAAGGGCTCAAACTTTCTTTGATGAAACCTTTCCTCAACAACTCATGTATCTGTCTATTCAATTCTTCATTCTCTGTTGGTGTCATTTTGTGTGCTTCTTCGTTAGGCAAACTAGCTCTAGGTATAAGATCCATGTGATGACTAATACTCCTGATTGGTGGCAATCCTTTAGGTACATTATCTGATATGATGTCTTCATACTCTGTCAGTAACTCAGTTATCTCCTCTGGTTGTGATTCTTCTATCTTCAAGTTTTTAGGCTTCTTAGGAATCAAAGCGTAACACATATTCTCATGTCTCAAACCATCCAGAAATTTCCTTCCATCTACCAAACAGATTCTAGCATTTCCACACACTTCACTCTTAAGATCATCTTCTAAAGGAATCAAAGTAATTCTCTTTCCATTTGATGTTATAGTATATGTATTCTTTCTTCAATCATGTATAGCTTTTCTATCATACTGCCATGGTCTACCCAACAATATATGACATACATCCATAGGCATAATATCGCACAATACTTCATCATGATAATATCTAATATGAAATTTCAAAAAACATTGTTCACTCACCAATACCTTATGATCATCCTGAATCCATGCTATCTGATATGGCTTAGGGCGTTTCAATCTTTCCAACTTTAGCTTAATCATCTCCTCTGAGAGTAAATTATCTGAACTACCACTATCAATTATAACTTTACAACATTTACCTCTTGATTTGCATCTGGTTCTGAACAAAATTTTTCTTTGCAGTGATTCTTCATTTGTCTCTACTTGAAATAGTGCTCTCCTCATGACAAGTGATTCTCCTTTCTCAGGTTTACCAACTAAATTGGGTGATCCAACAGGTTCTTCTTCTACATAGGTTGCTCTTTCACTATTCTTTGTCCTCTTGCTTATACTTCCTTGATTACATTCAAATGCTCTATGTCCTTCACATCCACATTTAAAATAGATTCCTCTGAATGTTCTCCTATTAGGTCCTCTTCCTTCTCTTTTGTATCCATCACTTTGGTATGAATTAGGTTTTTCTCTATGGTGGAAAGTTTTGTCATCTCTCCGGTATGCATTATTATCACTATCCTTTTTCTTGAATGTGCTTTCTTGTCTATTTTGCTCTGCAAATGATCTTTCTCCTCTAGAAAATGCCCTACCTCTCTAAACATTACCTCCTCTACCTCTCTATCTTTGCTCATGCTTCTTGTTCAACTTTTCTTCAACTTTCAAGGCAAATTGATATGCTTCTTCCAATGTTGTCATCCTCACTGGACTCAGTTCTTCTTGAATGTTCAATCTCAATCCATTGATGTATCTAGCCACTTTCTCCTTTCTTTCTTTACTATGTCCTATCCTTATGATCATCTTATAAAATTCTTCAGTATACTCCACAGATTTATCCTTTTGTCTCAAGTTCTACAATATCTTCAATAGTTCCAACTCATAGTCAACAGGTATAAACTGATTCTTCAATTTTGTGACCATTCTATCCCACTTTGTAATATTCTCTTTTCCTCTTCTATTTCTATCCAAATGAACTTGTTTCCACCAAATAGGAGCATGTCCTTGCAACTTTGTCTTTGTAAATTTCACCTTCTTTAGATCTTCAATTTCTTCATAATCAAAGTATTCTTCTAGGTCATTTATCCAATCAATAAGTTCCTTAGGTTTCAAATTGCCAGTGTAATTCGATACATCAACTGTAGGTCTTTTCCCAATCTTTGAAATAACTCGTAACATCTTTACTTGATCTAATTATTCTTCTTCTCCTCCTAGGGTTTCTTCATTTTGATTAGCGGATTGAAATTCTTCATCATCATCACTTTCTACATTAGGTCAGGGTGTCAATCCTCTTCACCTATCTTCTTCAACAACATCCAATCGTACTCGCATCATTTTCATCATTTCCATCATCTCATCCATTCTTCCAGCCATAGTACCAACAACAGGTATTCCCCTCGGTGGCATCTCTTCTTTGGATCAAGTGTAATTGCCTCAAATTTAGTGATCAGGTTATAAGGTGACAACTACCTCACAATCAATGATTGGTTGACAACACAGGTAGTCTACCTTGGATTCGACAATATGTTCACAACGAGTTCTTATGGAATTCCTTTGCCAATTTTGCTCACTTCACTCCAAAGGATTCAAACTTTGCTTTGATACCACTTGGTACATTAACGGTTAGGAGTGTCCACAAAGTGAACAGTCTAGACCATGCAACAAGAGTAAATGCAATGGAAACAACTCAATTATAGAATGCAAATGAAGATTGAGTATATCATAGATTCAAAATACAAACAGGATGGCAACATGTAGGCTTATAATTAGGGCTCATAGGCCTGATTCCTTAGTTACAATATATGCACAAGATGTGACTTTGAAGCACCTTACAAAAGAATTCAAACTATCAAACTATCCCTATGTGATTCACTACTTTCCTATGCATCTATTACATGAATATATATCATCTCTGGAACATAAGATTCCTTCGCATCAGCCAAGGGTGGTTACAAACTCCAATGAAAGAGATGTAACGTGTGTACACAGATGGGTTAGACCTAAACATATGGGAATCCTCTGCAAGTGAATGGAATAGAATGTGGATCTTAGGGAAGGTAGGCCATGAACCAAAGTTCTTTGAATGATGTGTCTTTTGGCTCCACAAGTCGTGAAATGCTCTACAAGTCTTCTCCTTTAGTTGATTGTCTGAGACTGTCAGAATTCTCTTCTTTGAGAAAATAGTCAATCTTTTGATAGTGATATCTTTCCAAAGATTGATTCAAATGATTTAAATTTTGGATATGATCTACATGAAGGTGTCTAGATGCTAAGTCTAACTCTGCAAGATATGAAATGAAACTACGACATAATGCAGACCAAAATATTGAAATTGCTACTAACTGAATTGACTAGAATGAATTGGAAAATGGAAGAAAACAAACTAAAATGTAAATGTTTATGGTTGATGCAAGATTGCTCTTGAACCAGGGATGCTCTTGCATTACATTACTTGTTGCCTTTAGGAATTTGTGTTGTATACATATCATCAAGCTTTACAATATTTGAACAATCAAGGAAAGTTGAATCAAACACATATGAGATTGGTAGAGTTCATGTAAAATTACACATTTGTACTGAAGAATAGGAGTGGAAAGTCAATCAAAGTTGCTGATGCATTGAGTAGAAGAAGGAATTTGCTGACAAAGATGAGAGTTGAAGTATTAGGTTTTGAAGAGCTGAAGCATATGTATGAAGAAGACCTTGATTTTGCAGAACTATGGAAAGAATGTAAGGAACCTGTTGTGACAGATAGAAGTAAGTGGTTAGATTATTTCATTTAGAGGATATGTTCAAAGGAAATCAGTTGTGTATACCTAGGAGTTCACTGAGAGATAATTTGATCAAGGAGAAACATAGTGGTGGATTAGTAGGACATTTTGGTAAGTGAACATAGTGGCTTTGGTAAGTGAACATTACTTTTGGCCTCAGATATACAAGGTTGTAAGGAAGTTTGCGCAGAGTTGTAGAGTATGCAAATTTGCAAAGGGGAATAGTCAGAATACTGGTTTGTAAAAATCTTTGACAGTACTGGAGAGACCTTGGGAAGGCATAAGCATGGATTTCATATTAGGATTGTCGAGAACACAAAGAGGACATGATTCTATATTTGTAGTGGTGGACAAATTTTCAAAGATGACACATTTCATACCTTGTAAGAAGACAAATGATGTAGTGCATGTTGCTGACCTATTTTTCAAGGAGATTGTGAGATTACATGGATTACCTAAGAGCATAATTTTAGATAGAGATACAAGATTCATTGGATATTTCTAGAGGACATTGTGGAAGAAGATGAAGGCAGACCTAAAGTTTAGTTCAGTATTTCATCCTCAGACAGATGGATAGACAGAAGTGGTAATTAGGAGTTTGGGTAACTTGTTGAGATGTTTGGTAGGAGAGAAGACATGAAATTGGGATCTAATTCTATCACAAGTAGAGTTTGCATACAATAATTTAGTGAAAAGGAGTACAGGGAAGACACCTTTTGAGATTGTGACTAGAATAAAATCTAGAGTTACAGAATTGAGACATTAGTATGTAGAAAGAGAGAAGTGTAGAGGCAAAAGAATTTGTAGGATACATGAAGATAGTATATAATCAGGTTAAGAAGCATTTGGAGGAGATGCACAGTAAGTATAAGGAGCAAGCAGATGGGAAAAGGAGACACAAAGAATTTTTAGTTGGAGATGAAGTGATGGTATATCTGAGAAAAGAGATATTTCTAGTAGAGACATATAACAAGTTGAATATGAAGTTTGGATCATGTAAGATACTCAGGAAAATTGATTTAGGAAATGCATATGAAGTGGAGTTACCAGAGACATTGGGTATATCACCTATATTCAACATTGCAGACTTATATTAGTATCATGAAGGAGAATCAAGTGACAACATTGAAGATGATTTGAAGGATCAGTTACCACAAAAATAACTGGAGTAGATAGAAGATATCTTGGATAGTAGAGTTGGACGCAACACTAGAGGAAACTAATACAAGGAATATTTGGTAAATTGGAAAGGAAGAGCGGAAGAAGATTCATCTTGGATTCCTCAGGATTAGGTGGACCATCTTGGTTTTCCTCTAGCCCCAAAAAAGTGAGGGACTCACTTTTTCAACGACCCCAAGTGTCTAATGCAAGATGATTTGAAGGATCAGTTACCACAAAAATAACTGGAGTAGATAGAAGATATCTTGGATAGTAGAGTTGGATGCAACACTAGAGGAAACTAATACAAGGAATATTTGGTAAAGTGGAAAGGAAGAGCGGAAGAAGATTCATCTTGGATTCCTCAGGATTAGGTGGACCATCTTGGTTTTCCTCTAGCCCCAAAAAAGTGAGGGACTCACTTTTTCAACGACCCCAAGTGTCTAATGCAGGAGCATCCCAGGTTGTAGAGCAATCTTGTATCAACCAAAAAACAATTGCATTGTTTTTTTCTTTCATTTCTAGTTCAGTTTAGTCAATAGTAGTTTCAACATTTTTGCACTGCATCTTGCCACATCTTGAGATTAGAGCTCATGGAGCAAGACTTAGCATTTAGACATCATCATCTACATCATATCCAAATTTTAGGTCATTTGGACTTGTTTGTTAAAAGTTATCATTATCAGAAGATCACCTATTTTCACAGAGTAGGGCATACAGACAGACGACTAAAGGAGAAGGTTTGCAGAGCACTTATGTGACATGCAGAGCTAAATAAAATATCATTCAAGGTACATAAGGATCAGTTAGACCTTCCTTGAGGTCTGCACATTGATTCATGCATTTGCAGAGCATTACCAGATGTTTAGGCCCAACCTATTTGTTTCTACATGTTACACTCCTTATTGGAGTTTGTAACCTTTCCTAGTCGACGCGGAGAATTTCATGAACTTGGAGATGATATATATAGATCCTTAGGATGTATTAGGAGGTTAGATAGCATAATTCATAAGATAGATAGTTAGATTCTTTTCAGATAGGTGCTTCAATGCTATATCTTGCATATGTGATGTAATCTAGAAATCAGGCCTGTGAGCCCTAGATTGTAGCCCACATTTTGCCAACATATAAGCATTCTGATTGTATGATATATTGAGCATTTGAATCATTCATTGTATTCTATATTTGAGTGGTTTCTGTTGTGTTTACTCTTGCTGCACGACCTGGACAATTCATTCTGTGAACCTTCCGACCGTGACTGCACCATGAATGTTGTTCTATATTGCTCTGACTCTTTAACTTTCAATTGATTATAGCCAAAAAAACCATCCATCATGGGCAAAATTTCACACTATGTCACTTTATGCAACAATGCCTCCATGATAGGCAAAGGTTAATTGTCTTTTAGAGATGAGATGTTTAGGTTCCTAAAGTCAACACATAATCTGATGTCCCCATTCTTTTTTCTATCTAGAACAAGGTTGGACACCCTTGTAGAGTGCCTTATGGGCTTGATAATGCCTCCATATCTAAGTTTAGCCAATTCTTCTTGCATTGTTGGGGCTAGTGTGGGATTAATCGACCTTTATTTTTTGTTGAAAGGGTTGGAATCTAGTTTCAAGGGTATTTTGTGTTGGAACAGGTCCTCTCTGTAAGACTTTAGATCATCATAGGACCATGCAAAAACCTTGCAATATTTCCTCGTTAAAACAATCAACATTTTCCTCACCTTGGGATTCATTTTTCTTCCTATGTATACCTTCTTAGGCAATGAGTCAGTGCCCACATTGACTTCTTCTAGGTCCTTCTCCTGAGTAATAGAAGGTTTGGCCACACTATGGTCAGCTCCATCAAATACTCTTTCTAAAGTGACCACTCCTCTAGGGTTTTTGTTTATATTCAACTAGATAACTTCATTGCCAAAAATGATTCTTTTTGCATCAGTTGTTTCTACAAAGTGTTGAAAAACTATTTCTTGACTATGATATGCATCAACACAATTTAGAAACTTAAAAATGTCATCATCATTTTCAAACACCTTCTAGTGGTGAATGTTATCAGGTACAGAGGGTCTTGTTAGCATCTCTACCTTGGATATGTAAAATAGAGATATATCCTCCATCTTGACTACTATATAATCCAAGAGGTCAGCCATTGAATTCTTTTCTCTTTCTATCCACTCAATAGAGAGTGCATTAAAAGATTTTATGGTATCCCATATAGTAGTCCTATATTGTTTCAATATTTTATTCTTTGAGGAATACCTGGACCTGACCTGAGACACCACCAATTCAGAATCACCTAGGACATTGAGATTTCTAATTTTGTGCTTGACAACTAGTTTCAACCCTATCATAAAGCTTCATATTCAACAGTATTATTGATGAACTCAAATTCCAATTTAATGGATGATTTAAAAGTTTCTCCTCCTAGCGAGGTAAGCACAACCCTAGATCCTGATCCAACTTTCGAGCAAACCCCATCAAATGTCATCACCCATATATCATCTGAAGGGATGTCCACTGGGTTTTCTTTATGTTGGAAATTCTCTAGTTCTATTGGACATTTTGTTTCAACTTTGAAGTTGTCTAAGCTCACATCAATGAAACTAACATGATCATCTATTTAATTTTGTCCCTCAAAAGTAGTCACCCTTTTTTCTCTATTTAATATTGCCTCTCTTCCATTCATAGGAATCATTACAAATGAGGAGTCCATTTGGATGCTCCCTCCAATAGTAGAGGCCCACTTCCTTGATAACAACATCCCATACTGAGGTGAATATCTACCATAGTGATATTCATTTTATACCTTGTCTTTGGGTAAGAAACCAACTTGAAACCAATGCTTTTTATCACCCCAATCACTGGAACCTCTCTTGAATCCATGGCGAAGCACTTCCCATAGGAATTGGTCACTTTCAACTCCAGTTGTTCCATGATTTGCAAGGGTATGATATTAGTGAACAACTCCAAATCAATCATGCAATTCTTGACTATTGTTCCATTTACAATTAAAGTAACATAAAAGGGATCTACTTGTGAGGGATATTTATGTATTGCGGTCCCCAAGTAAACCTTAGTTATTTTAATGTGTGGCTACTTATGTTTATTTGTTGACAACTCTTCTTTCTCTATTTGTGTGCTCAGATCTGAACTGACACCCTAGTGGTGAGATGTAGTCTCCCCTATGAGAGCTAGTTTTCGGTCCTTGTGCTCATTTGTTCTCATCATTTTTAGTAATGGAACCATCACCTTGATTTAGCTAAAAACTTGAGCCATATCTAGTGGGGTATACTTTGGTAAAGGGTTACCACAAGTATTACCTATGCAGGCACTAGGAATTTGAGCACCATCTTCCTTTTCCTTTGACACTTCATCCTTAGCGCATTCGACCCTTCTTTTAATAATGCCTTTTCCTTTTGGATATTTATATTTTTGATTTAGATAAAGCTTATTCACACTTCTTTTAGTGTAGGTCTCCTTGGCATCAACTTTCTTAGTAAGATCAAGGGTTTTACACCCTTCTTGTTTCTCTTTTATAAACAAGCTCCCTACAACTCCTCTAGTGTTACTCTCATTTTGAGTCCTTTGGCTTCTCAAATTGTAATTGATCTTGACCTAAGAAATAACAACAGTGAGGGATTTGCTTTCCTCATCTGACTTTCTTCTTAACTGGACCTTAGCAGCACTATACCAAAAGTTATATATTTGATGATCTTCCCCATTGCTGTCTGAGAAGATTTGCTGATGGTAGGTGTTAGCCATACATCTTCTATCCTAAAAATCTAATTCCAATCCATCTTCCTATGTGGAATAATATTTATCACCACATACACACCATTTGGAATATAACACATTTACCTGTTGTGTATCCATATCCTCTAAGTCACTATAGTCACCACATGACTCTTCTGCACTAATTAGTGATAAAGCCACTGCACATTGTAAAGGTACATGGGGGAGGTTGCATGATGCACCAAGGGTTATCATCCACATTATGCACTCTTTTTCTCAAGGGATCACGTGTTTCTCTACTTACGTTTCCCTTAGGATCAAGAGGATCTAGCTTACCATTATGCCAATTTGTATTATATGGCTGATCTGATAATCTTGGTATTCTTTCTTGTCTATCATATGTTAGTCTTTCATTTGTAAACCCTTTTTCATTTATGATTATTTTGTTATTCATTTCCTTAAGGGTTGACATAATTTGATCTAACTTATCAACTAGGGCAGGGGCTTTACTATTCTGCCCTTTATCATGAGACGTTCTGCTATCACTCTTATGGAATTTACATGATGCTCTTCTATTTCTATCTATGTCAGCAACAATCTTGTAAGCATATCTCAATGTCTGGGGGTCCTTATCTTTCAACAGATGCCCCATCTTTGTATCATAAGAATTGTAGTATAAAACCAAGGACATGGGCTCATTCAGTCTCATCACAGGAGGAATTGTAGCCATAATCTTGGCAAATCTTGTATTACATTCTGACATGGATTCATTAGATCCCTTGACAAGCTGGTGAATTCATTGATCACAAATCTCACATTAGTCTTATCAGTATAGCGTTATTTGAAGATTCTTTGAAGCTCCTGCTAGGACCTTATGATGGCTCTTGGTAAACTCTTGTACCATTCTTGGGCAACATCATCCAATGATTGCACAAAAGGATTCATACTCATAAATTTCAAAGTCATCAGTGAGGTTGATGAAATATATCAAATGATCCTCTCTAGAGATGACATTATTTCCTTGGAAATTAATTAATCTAAATCTTACATCAGTAGGGATTAGATTAGGGTACCTTGGAATCCCTGTGAAATTTAACTGTCTATATCTATCTTGATTCAAAGGGGGCCTAGCAGGTGGTTTCCCACCAATTCTTCCACCATGCTTTTGATGATTCCTTGCATTAGCATTATTGCCTATCACCCCATGGTTTTTTGCATTATTTGCAATGTTCTAGATATTTACTCTTCTTCTCAAGGCTTCTAAGGATTTCTCGACCTCTAACCTGGCCATCTTAGTTTTGAGAGTATTCAATTCTTGGAGCAAACCCTGATCACTAGGGCCATTTCCATTATTATGTTCCTCTTCATGAAAATTCTCACCATCCCTTGGAACTTCATTAATTCTTGTACCATCCCCTTCTACATTATAACCTTCAAAAGATAAGTCCCTATACCAATAAGGGTGTTCACTTCCCTGAGGAGGAAGTAAATTATTATCCTCACATGAAGGTTTATTTTTTACATTTGAATTTAAAGGGGTAGCTCTATTTAGAAGGGTTTCATTTAATCTATTCTCTATTTCTCTCTTTTCCTTCTCTCTTTCAATTCTTTCTTTCTCTCTTTCTATTTTCATTGCTTCATAGTGTTTGGTGGCACACCACATTTCCTCTTCTCTGGATTTGTTAGTTCTAGAGGTGGACACATCAGTATCATAACCTGTAACGCCCCGCCATGAAACTTTAGAGAACAACACATTTATGCTATATGCAATAGGATAATTTTTTTTTTTAAAAGATAGAAATAACAAAGTAATATTAACACATCATTTAAACTAATGACTTGTCCTCTAAGATAACATGGTTGCATTACTTGACAAAACAATTAACATAATCTAACACACATCATGAATTAACATCAGTAACTCATTGTAAACCTAATGCACTAAATCAATAAACATTTACATTTACATAACATCATATAAGTATTCATCAGGATCTAGTACATAGTCACAATTTCTCCTGACATATGAATATAACATTACATTGTTACATTATCATCTTCTGAATACATATGAATACATACATTATGAATAATCTAATACACAGGATAGCACATGAGCATAATAATTGTCTCCATAAACAGGTACACGATTTGAATCTGCTACAGGAGTTACCACCTTCTTGCACACGAACAAAGGCAAGGAGAAACCAATGGAGATAAAGCACATCCACCTGACCATGTGGAACCCTGAGGTCCACCCCCCGTGCTAGGAGATAACATAAGGTCCCAAAACGTCATATAGTCAGGTAGACAATTGCCTAATAGGAACAAAGACCAAACAAGAGTCCATTACAACACATGACATCACCATAAGCAACTCAAAATCACTTCCAGAGGCAACACACGACGAATGGGGAGAGTACATCTAGGGAATGCTAGGCTGCAGTAGGAAGAGTGTCATTGCATGGTCCTGACATGGGTTATCCTAACAACCTCTCACTAGGCGCCGACCCCCATCTATGGTTATCCTGACAGCCTCTCACTAGGCACCGACCCCATAGGGTGACACATGTGGAATCAACTTTCCTTTCGTGAGGACAAGGAAGTCAATTATGCTGACCAGACCTTCTCAACCCATCCTTAGCCTAAACAAGCACTATAGGCATGGGAGAGGAAATCCAATTATCTTGTTAATGTGTAATTTACCCTTTTCCCCCTGTTCATTTTTAGGTTTTCACTTAATTAGCAACTTTCAATGGGTTATCCTGACAGCCACTTTGGGCACCGGCCCCACACTGAAAGCCACTCCCCTACCTGCATCTAGAAACCCTAACCATCAAGCAAGACAATCACTATCATACTGATAAGTATACATAACAATGCAATACATTACCTTCTTGCTTATTAAACATAATTACAATGACCAACCTTTACTTCATTGTCCCAAAACTTTCAGTTGATCAATCGTAATAACCATAACAACACATATCTCGAGCAAGGTATGGGTCATCTTGCTCGCAAATCTCAACCATGAACAAAATAGTTTCTCATTACAATTTCCAAGATCTCCCCATTATAATACTAAACACAAGCTCGATATCAACACATATGTGAAGGAGGTTTAATCCCATCATAATATATTCACAACACAGTATGTACATCATCTCTCATTATTGTTTACCAAGACCCACATACATAGACAAAAGACATCATGTTCTTGCAACATCTTCATTTCAAGACACCTATGAACAGAATACATGCCATCGAATCATATTACCTTATGCCTCTGGAACCTAAACTTGACAATTTACATATAGACCAACTCACATGAAAATTTTGCTTGCAATAAGCAATTTCAACTAATCAACTCATTGACAACATAAATTTTTTTTCTTACAAGAGCAATTCAATCTCTTAGTTATCCTGTTACCTATAAGTTTTACTTATAAGGTTAAATTTTTGAGTACATTGTTGTTTAACATAATTCCAAACTTTAAACCCAATTTCAACTTAACAAAATCATTATAAAAGATCTTTACAAAACCAAATCAACTAGATTAAATTTCATCTACACTAATTATTTTGTCATATCCAATTCCATCAAATTAGCAACTGGATTCAAGTTATATCTCCACCAAGAATTTCATAAAACCTAGGTCTAGTTTAATTAATATTAATTCTATCTATTATATTAATCACTTATTAATTACATATAACCGTTAAGCTAAACAATGCATAGATAATATTAATTACAAATACTTATAACTTAAATGCTAATTACAACATTTATAATCCAAACCCATATATCATATTTCTACTAACAAAACCATTTTAATAGAATCAATGCCATATTACAGTAAATATGCGATCATATCGATTAGTTTAATAAACATTCATATTAAACTATAACAACTACGTTTCTTTTGTTTCATAAGTTAATATCTATATCATATATATATACTCCAACAAACTCATCTACTAAATCGTGGATCTTAACTATGCATGGATTCATATTTAATTTATAATTAATAATTGATACCTATACAAATATCCATATGACATAAATGTTTATATACATGTTCATGCACTTGTGAGGTTATTCCTATCCTCAAGGTAAGATTTGGTCAATCAACCTTCAAATTTTGGACGGTTTAAAAACAACACCACTCTGCCTTTGAGTAGCAGCCACACCATTTCCATTTCTTCAAGCGACGACTTCATAGACCACCACACCCAATTTGAAACACCTTTGTTATACATGGCTGGAGTCTCACCTAGAGGATGGAGTTTGATAGACTTAAGGAGTATGCACACCGTATTAAATGGGTTATCTAGATTTGGATTATGGTCGATCAAGAATACTGTGAAGATTTGAACAACCAAAGAACAAGACACCCAAAATATAAATTGACTAAATGAAGAGCTAATAAGATGTTTAATACAATCTACTATAAGAATTAGATCCTGAAGAATCTATGCAAAAGTGGGTAGTTTTATATGATCCAAAGTCCATATTTATTTGAGACCTTAATGCACATAAGAAAAACATTTCCATCTAGATCTAATAGAAGGCAGAAGTAAGGAATACTCTAATGGACAAGGTACTCAAACTGTTTGACAAGGCTCAAAGATACTTACGTACACAAAGAACATCATTAGTTTATCTATTAGAGGATATGAACAAACTAACAGATCCTTAGCAAGATGACTTCGTAACCCCTTTTAAAAACAGATAAAAAAACCATCGTTTCTAAGATCCAACACCAACATTTAGCAATTATAAGATTATATAGAAATCTTAATACTAATATATAGATAACATATGATTATATGCAAACCTTATAGGAAGATCTAATGTAAAAATCAAAAATATAATTCATGCTATGATGATATAGGTTTATGACATGCAAATAAGGCAACAAATATGCTTCTTTCAAGATTTACATTGAAATGTTTGCTTTTCCAATTTCACAAGCAACAACCCTTAGAAAAACAACCTTTACATTTAATAAATAAAGGATACATATAATATTTAGAACATACAATATTTACATTTAACCAATAAAGAAAAACATATAATATTTATATTTAATCAATAAAGAAAAACATATAAAATTTACATTTAATCAATAAAGAAAAACATCTAATATTTATATTTAATTAATAAAGAAAACATGATACCTCAATCACAATATCCCACTAATGGTAGAATCCTTGAATGAAAATCATAAAATGAGCAAGTCACCCCCACTCCATGAAGAGTTTTTAAAGAGAAGGAAAGAGTAACTTCCTACCCAAAACTAACTCAACCACCCAACTAACTCAACCACCCAACTAATTCAACCAACCACCTTCCCATTTTCGTCACTTTTGTAAGTGGGGCTTAAAGGAGGGTCTAAAAACCTTTTAAAATATTATAAATGACAAAAATAAACTTCTTACCTATGTACCTTGGACATAAGACAATTTTCCAAACATAAAATACAACTTAGACCTCTTAAAAACACTTAAAAATCATTTTAAAAGTTACAAGGTTAAATCCCACACAAGAACATAATCATTTTATCACATAAAACTAAAAATAATATTTCTTAACATCATGGCCAATAGACCTTAGGGCCCCATGCCTAGGTCAAACATCACACAGAAAGACATAAAGTGGCTAAATGACCACCATCATCCATTGACATAATAATTCTACATGTACACTCAACAAGAAGTGTTAGTACAATATATAGCCAAAATATATCCATCATAAATAACATATTATCACAAATCCATTAGTAACCATAGTGTAATGCTGAATCAGTACACTCTTGATCCAATTGTTAGGCTTCGTCAATTGGATGATAGGACTGTCTCCTCTCTACTCTAGGGTCTGGTTAGTGCATTTACTAGTGTTCAGCGACCTTCCCTTAATTAAATCAATTTAATAGTAGTAATAAAATAATTCATATTCAAATAACTTTAAATAATTATTTGAACTAGGTAATTATCAATTACCAATTTAATCTTATTAAATATTAATAATAATAATAAGAATATTATATGACCTTATTAAATATTAAAGTGGGTCAAATATTAGTATGACTATATAATGAAATATAGGCATACACCATAACCCACTGAGTAGGACAACCGTTAAAAGCCAAATCAAACATGTTCACAAGCCAGGGCCAAACACACACTTAACCAACAGGCTCCATCAAATATCAATCAGTTGCAAGACTTGACATACTGACAGAACTGACAGGTTGAACTAGACATGTCGTGCATCCTGATCGAGGATGATGACTTGAGATGTGGGACCTTAAGTTATCTCCGGAACAACTTATCCATTGGGTTCAAGGCACGCTCAGACCTGTTAATTTAGGTGGAGTCAATGCCGGATACCTGCATCCTGCAACAAATGACACAGTCAAGTATGTATAGATGCATATAAGCTGACACTAGGTGAAAAAGGAATCACAACATCGCAGGGCACTCGCAAGTGAGTGATGCGACATCGTCCTTTCCACATCATATCAATCTAGGTTAGATAACACATAATCATAACCAAATCGAATCTACCTCATTATCTGAACAGACCCATACACTGAACATATAGGTGCATGAAATTGAATAAGTCTCAGAAGTACCATCATAACAATTAAATCTAACAGAATCAGTCCATGAGATCCATTCTAACATATAACAATTGTAGTAAGATTGACATCTTAATCATTGGAATGCAAAACAATGTCAAAGCCTTACCTTAATTATTCTCGTTATTTTACCTTCATATTCATGCGCCTTGATCAGTTCACCTGTACATCCAAGGTGGGAACGGAGGGGTACTACATAACCGACTAACCTCTCTTTTGTGGCTAAACATTTAGCATATTTGTATTGATTAGTGTTTAAGCTAGATGACTTACCTCCCTTTTTCACTTTCCATATGGATGGCTCCTTCCTTTTCACTTCTCTTGCCAACTTCTAGCATGAGTTACTCTGATACAATGACCTTCTACCATCCATTTTGAATAATTCAAGGTTCTTTCAATACATAGGAAGACCTCACAATACACTGCTAGACATAGGCAAACTTAGAATTGATATTATTTGAACTTGTAATACAAATTTTATGCAAAGGCACAAATAATTAAAAAGAGAGTCATGATCTTGATTAGACTCAGGACAAGGTTTAGATCCAGTTATTTGCGAATAAAGGGATGTAATAATTTGTCCATGACTCAGGATAAGACACAATTCTAGGTTAAATCCCTAGTAGAGTTGCCAATCTGTTTGTTCTCCAAGTTGTAACACATTGATCTTTGAAGGATCATGCATATCTAACAAATGAGACTAATGCAAGGTTGGCCTACGAACATGAGACTAATTAAACTAGGGTCTCCTCTACAATTTAGGCTTTGCAAATCCTAGATAGGTTCCCCCTCATGAACATTACCTAAAAATGATACACCATCTTAGACTATAGCGTCGAGCAAACATTAGACTATAGCGTCGAGCAAACATAAAATTTTACACTAAATGCTAGGGTGTTTAAAGATCAAATTACTTACAACAAATTCCTTGTAATCTTTGGAAACTTGGCATTAAAATTGTAAATAATTACACATAATTTATCACAGAAATTAGATATGGCATTTTAAAAGTTATTGCAGTTGGTGGATGCTGGGTTTGAGATCGGTGCCTATTCAGGGAAAACAGAGTCAATTATTTATACGATATTTCACCACAACATTACATACACTAGACAATCAATTCAAGATTTATTTAAATATTATTGCCTTGATAGTAAAATTGACTCACTTGAAGCTGGTATTTATGCATCCATTCTTAATTATTCATTCACACTATAAAAAAAATCATCATACTCCATGAAATATTTACTCCAGTCCTTGAACAAAAACTAACACAGAAATATTTACAACAACAAATGTGGGAAAAGAAATTAACAATCCTTGATCATTAATTTCAAATGAATGTTTATAGTAGACAATGGAGAAATATAGCATAACTCTGCATGTTACTCGTATGCATTCATTTAGAGAAAACATGCTGCAGAGAAGTTCCATATAAATGACTAGCTACTCCTATTATATGCTATACCAATTCTACATCCCTTGCTAATTTTCCCAACCAACCCTTGTACAATTGAAACTCATCCCTTTTATACAATGGGCCAATAAAATGTGTCAATGAATGACACATGTCATTCTTACGTTTGTCCCAAATAGTTCCATCCAATAGAAATAGATGCAATAGACGGACATTACTTGAGGGTGGTGTTGATGCGGTTGTTAGTCACACAAGAAGAAATAAAAGTTCACAACAAACCTTTATTTATCTTGAAGGATATGATGAATTCTAAAAGAATTCATAATCCCAAGTCTTCGTTAGTTAGGACTTGACTATCAGAATGTTACTCAAGGTTGTTGTGTCTTGCTATTTTCCATGTCTGAGGCCTTACACGCTTTGATGATTTCTATAAGGTCCATCAATATTCTTTAGATATCCTATTATTTATGCCTACTCTGTACATATTCTTAGCAATTGTGTCAAATCTTATAGTATTTAGTTAGGATTTATGCAAATGGATGTAAATTTGATCCCAACTTTGAGTAATTCTCTTGAATCTATCCTTGAATTAGACTAAATATGAAGATATTTCCAATTTTGATTAGCTCTTCTACAATTATCCCTGTTTGAACTAATATTTGCTTTTGCATGTTAAATCTGTTAAAAAATGTGCCTATAAGTTTGTATTTAACTAATATTTTCCATTATTTGCATGATATTTACTATGATTTGCAATTCTCACTATAATATGCTCTGGATATACTATTACTTGTGCCAATTTAGCATATGCTTACTGTATTTGCTTTTGATTCATCACTATTTACAATTATTTATGATTTTTTATGAAATAAAATGTCAAAATATAGTGTTTAGAGAATGTAAATCCTAAAATTACTAAGTTTCAATCAATGATCCACATACATACTTTGGTATAGTCATAAAAAGGAGATGAAACCAAACCACACTTCACTAGGAATTTCCACAATTATGCAAGGTCAGTATGAATCTTCGAAGGAAAGATGATGTCAATATACAATTAAAGTGAAAGCACTTTAATAGAATGCAACACTATTACACATATGAAATTAACCAAATATTACACAGGATATATGATTAAGAAGTAATTTGTAGCTTCATTTTCATTCAGTATGCAGAGAATATGTACATATACATATGATCTTGAGAAGTCACAAAAGTTGAAAAAAAATACAAAATTAGCACTCAAAAGTTTAACAATTTAGTCTCTTTTTACAAATGAGGATCAATGTCCTTTTATAGAATAAGAACAAGATCTATTACAATGTTTCAACGATCTAGATTTTACTTTGAAGGAGTCAACAATCAATAAGAGTAGCACGTATTTCCAACTGGCAACTGATAATGGGGCACAACTAGTAGAGAATATCCTTTAGTATATTTGCTACAAAATATTTTAGGAATATCCTATTTTGATTCTTCTGAGCCTTTAATGATAACTACCACTGTATCCAGTTTCTTATAGAAGTCATATGCTAGTAAAATTGTATCTATCTGTGACTTATCTCCTACTTGGGCTTTTGCCTTAGCATATTCTTGCGCCAACAACTACTCACTAAGTGACATCACTTAGTTGTTCTGTTATCTAGCTTCACGTTATAGGCCTTCATTTTAGCATTTAAATCCATCAGCTCATCTATGGTGGCCTTTGAAAAATGATGTATAGGATCATCTATCGTTGGGCTAAACCTAGCCTTGAACACCTATGATGGTACCATATTAAATTTTTCTATGGTCTTGGTTTTTTGCGATTATATGTTAGGTATGATTTAGGAGTTTAGCAAAACAATGCAGGTCCAAATTGAAATCCTCGAGGGAAGCCCTAGACCCCTTTTATTGAGCTTCTTTCTGTACATTTACTACCTTTTCCCATGACTAGAAGGCTATATTTCATGTCACCTTGTACTCCCATGCCTATATCTAATCTTAGCAAGACACGAACCATTTTTGAAAATAGACCTTGTGCCAGGTGTCAGGGACTACTAACCCTTTTTGGCAGGTAACTTCAATACGTGCTCTTCCGCTGATTTGCTGATACTCAATATTGATTATGAGGGACGGTGGCAGAATGGCAGAATTACTATCAGTTCCTTATGAGGTAGTGCATGTCATGAATGGTGGGCCCCATCCTAAGTCAAGGCAATTTGTAAATGTTTTCGCCATTCCGCCAAACTTCATTCAAAGGCCCCAGCCAACATCCGTGGAAAGGTGGAAGTATGACATTTACTTGCTATGTATGAAAAAGGATATCCAGCTGGATATGGGCTTGTTCTGACACCATGGGTTTTTGGTCCTCTGCCATTCCGCTGGGTTGTTGATCAGTGTGCCCTATTAAAGGGTGGAATCATGGAATGTAGCCACGTGGCAAAGATGACACAATATTTGTTGGTCACCCATTCCAAGCTAATAGAGAAAGTGAAAAGGGGTATTTCTATTAATGATGAAAAAAATGTCTCCAGATGTGTCCTTACTATCGAAATCTGTGTGATTGATCGGAGTAGTTGGGTCGCTGTCACAATCATAAAATCTGACGGTCAATATTCAAATTTCCCAAAGTACATCTTGCATGATCTAGTTCATTTGAGATGAAATGAAGATGGACATGACTACTTCTAAGTATGAGATGAATGTTATTAATAAAAAGGCATATCTCAATTCCTTTCATATTGGTAAGTTTAGAAGACATTGACGCACTAGAAAATTCAAGCTGAAAATTGCTGCAACACTCAGGCTGTTAGGTTCGAAGTTAGCTGCGATAAAATAAGCTCAGTGAGTCATTTGTTCTTCTCATTTGTACTTTGTTTTTCCATTAGGGTTTTCCCTCTGATTGAATGAATTATATTATGTTATAAGAATTTAGTCAACCTTTGAAAACCATAAAAGAGAATCCCCATCCCAAATCCACCATCCCAAAAATGGCCCCACCTAAAACCCAGGTTCCCTCTACCACTTAGAAATGAGCCTTATATGAAGACATTTTGAAACAGCTCCCAGGCTGTAGTTCACAAAGGATAAGGGTGACCGGCTTGGAGGGAAATGAGGGATTAATTGATAAATATGCTGATTGTAGGGATGTTGAAATCTGGATTTCTGGTTGGTCCCTTTTCTGCCACTGATGGGGCAAGAGAAATGCCCAAGCACCATTGTCATATGTGTGGGGAAGTGACTAGGGAAAGTTAGTGGTTACCAATGTGTTTGAGGATATTGAGTTGCTTCAGGCCATGACAACTCACTATGATGAAACCTCCAAAACAATCAGGAGCATTAATGGAGGAATTTTAGTGGAAAATGTGTATGAGGAAAATTGATTATGTTTAAATGATAAAATTAAAACTAACAAATTAAAAACCCATAACATAAAGAGATCTATCTAAATAAAAAGCCATGATCAATAAATCAAATTAAGAAAGCTTTTACCTAGATTGTGTTGTTCTCTTTGTCGAATGTGGATTTGCTCAATAATGCTACGAAACCATTTTTGCAACAAGCATGTATAGGTGCTCAAAGATCAATGTCAAAAGATCATAAAGTGCTTAACGATGCGATGTATGCTCAAAGCACTGTAAAGGATGCCTGAGAATAAGTGATCGAAGAGGATTTGTGAAGGAGATGAGGGGGGTTTATATAGGTTTGAAACATGATCGATCAACGATCTAGATAATTCAAAAGAATCAACGGAGATAAATCAAATAACCATGATGAATGTGCACACAACACGTGTCAATCCATAAGGATATTTTTATTAAGATATGATGAAAACAAGATTGAATGAATAGATAACTCAACTTGTAATTTATCCTTTTTTAGAGTTCTAAAAATAAGACTAATTGCGCACATGAGTTAACAAGATGTTTTAAGTGGAATTGGAAGATAATTGAAATTAAATAAATAAATTTATCTAATTGTTTGTGCATGATTTTGAAGAATAGATAAGATATGAAGATTTAAATAAATTAAACAAATAAATTGATTTAATTTATTTTGCATGATGAAGGATAAATAAAATAAGTGATTATATTTTATTTTTAGAAGATTGAGATAATTTAAATAAATTTACATGATTTATTTAAATTTAGAAGAACAAGCGATTTAATTAAATAATGTAAATTATTTAATTATAGATATGATAGAATTGGATGAGTTAATTAAATAATTGGATTTATTTAATTAATGGAGACTTGAAATTTGAAAGAGGATAATGATTTAATTAAATAATTAAAATTATTTAATTTTGGAAGAATAAAGTTGAATTTAATGAGAATTAATTAAATAAAGAGGATTTATTTAATTAATGTTGAATTTTAGAGTTTTAGACGAATTTGATGAAATTAATTAAAAATTAGATTATTTAATTAACGTTAAATGCAAGCGATTAGATAGAAATGCAAGTGATGTGATGACTTGGTCATTTTAGGGTGTCTACATTTTACTTCTCTTTGATGCAATACAGTTTACAACGTTGCTTACAAGAACGATTGTTGAAGACATGATACAATTTTGATGCCCCAGTGTAGCTGGCGTAGGATGCTCCCTCGAGAGGAAAGACAGGGAAGCGACATAAGAACTGGGTTGATGCTCAACTAGAAGATTGCATTGGAGATAGAAGAGAACATGAGAGAAAGACTATTAATCGATCCTTGCTTGAAAAACTATATAAGGCCATGGATAAATGGATGGTTAAATGGATGAGCTTGTTGCAATGGTTTCACAAATGTTAATAAAGAGCAATCCTTATTTTTGATATAGCACATGGATAGTTTTCCACCAAGGTATAAAAGACCAAGGTGCTGTGATATCCGAGTGCCTGGACGTTGATTTTGCAAGCAAGCAGTTTGAACTTAAATCCCTTAGACATAATATAACCTTGTTGTACATGTGAATGAGCCATAGTCTTGAACATAAAATAAATTTCAATACATGTAAATGCAAGAAGAATATTAATATGTAAGATGCTAGGTCGTAACACACACAAGATAAATATGTTGCCAAGAAAGATGCTAAAGATCATTCCTCAAACACGGCACACAAAAAGCAATGACTATGCCCCCAATCCATACTGCATCGCAACATACCAAGATATAGATAAATCAAGGTAGTCTTGAATAGGTAATGGAAAAGGAACAAAAGATAAACCAAAAAACAAAGTGTCTGACTTACAAAGTAAACATACAACCAACATATTCTCTTGCCAAAGAGGTTGCTGAGTATAGATTGGATAGGAAAGATAACAGCCTTATCGTAGGAGCTATGTGTCCGTTAAAGGGTGTTATCTGTTGAAAAGATAATGCCTGGTTTTAGGAAATGCCACATGTTGTATAAGACACGTGTGTTGGTCTCAATCATGGAACATTCTGTAAAAGACAAGTTTGTTGATTTGTTGCTTGGTTGAAATTGATTTAGCTGATGTTGGCAATCGATATGCAGGGTAGTATATGACTCTGTAAGTAAGTTGCTTTGCTTGAGGTTTGTTAAGGACCTTTGCTTTGAAAGGATGCGTTTCTTGTTTGGCTATTTGAGTTAGTCAAGTCGAGGTGAATGAATTTTGATAAATGGAAGACTAGAAAGATGACATGTCAATGAATTGAAATGGGTGAAGAATGATGAATCATATGTGCCTGAGTACTCGATACATCCTTCATATTCCAGACTGCCTACATACCCTGTATCCACGGGATCAAGGCACATTACGAGGAAAGATGAAAGATGATGATATGTAGTTTTGGGGAGAGTGATGAATGGATCAATGTGTTTGAGCTTTGGTTGGTGAAATGATGAGATCTTATGTACCTAAGTTCTGGATACTTCCTTCGTATTCTAGACTACCTACATACCCATATCCATGGGATCAAGGTACCTTAAGATTGACATGAGTTGATATGTAGTTCTGGTGGTTTGATGATGTAGGAAAAGCATTGGGAGGATAACAACCTTATCATAGGAGCTATGTGTTCGTTAAAGGGTGTTATCTGTGGAAAGGAGCATGACAGAAGTGTTTGTGTTTTTGTGTAGTGTTTTGCGTGCTTGCGTGAACTAAGAATAAGGAACCATTCCTAGACCTAGGTTAAGGAAAGAGTTGCCCCCATTCCAATAGACGTACTTGAATGGATGATTGATGGAGAAGACAGAAAGTTTTGACCTAGGACAAGATAGTGATAACTATTAACATAGATCAAGACGTGGGATGATGACGGTGGACATTGACAAATTTCTAAGCTATTCTAGATAGGGAGATGGAAATGCAAACAAGGTCAATGGTTTTATTATGGAAGGATGGATGAAGTTTGTTGTGAAATGGACATGGAATGAACATGACTTGATAGATGATGGATACTGACTCTACACATAGCACTTGTTTGCCAAGTTTTCACTATGGTACTTATCTAAGGCACCTGTTTACCAGGTTTTCACAAGAGGACGGATTTTTTTTTTTAATATTCTGATGATCAAGCATAGAACTTCTTGAGATGAACATTGTTAAGTGGCTCATCTAGAGGAATGCCATTAGGTGTAGCTAAAGTATATTCTCCTGATCCATATGTTGCTATGACAATAAAGGGACCTAATCAGTTAGGCTCAAACTTGCCCTTCTTTTCTTGGTTTGCTTGATTTCTCTGATTCTCTTTGAGTACAAGATCACCAAATTGAAACCATCTTTCTTTGATTTTTTGTTGTAATTATGCTAGAGGCATTTTTGATAGACATGGAGATGATTAAGTGCGGCAAGGCGCCTTTCATCTAGTAGTTCTAGCTCAGCTAATCTGGAAGTGCGATACTCCTCTCTATCGATAAGGTTCTGCATGGATACTCTAAGGGATGGGAGCTCAACCTCTATAGGTAGGATGGCTTCTATTGGAACTGGACAAGTCCAGTCCATTTTTTCAAAAAATGCTTACTTTGTATGCACTTTGAGATCAGTTTACCCAATTAAATGCAAAATTTTTGGGACAATTAGGGGTTGCATTTCTTTGTCTAGTGCTTAACCTTTTGAGCTCATCAGCAAGCAGAAGGCAATTGTAGTTGTGTTGCGTAGTTAAAGCAACAAAATTAGTCTGGTAACTTTCATCTACAAGTCATTTCCTTGCTCAAGCCATTACCTTTATTTGATTATTGAAAATAGTACATGCATCTAGTACTGATAACAGGGTAGATGAATAGAAACAGATAAAATGGCTTTTACTCATCAAGGTTTCTATTGAGAATACACAGAGAAAGTATAAGATAGCCAGTGGCACTTGGGTGGCTTGTTAGACGATTGGGTTCGTTATGGCTTCTCGTAGTGTAAGATTGAGGAGTTTATAAGACGGGATCACTTGAAAATATTGTAGCCTTTTTGCCAGACCTCTTGGGCAGAAAGTGACCTCTTGAGTTAAAACTAGGTGGTGCACTATAATGGAAAAGATGTTATGAACACTGTTAGATTAAATGTATATCTTCTATATGGAGGCATGCATGGAAATTCATTTTTCATGGAGCCCCCTCATATTTGCAACTAGGAGAGATTAAGCCTTTAAAAGTAGTTTTAAATATTCATATTGTGCAAAGAAATTTAGAATGTTTATTTACACATTGTTGACCATGAACATTGTGTTATGTTCCATTTCTTTCCGAGGTCATTTTACCATGGAAACTGTAAATCTTTATGCAAAACTTCTTTTGATAGAGTTTGCGTATTGACAAACATGCAAATGGATGGAAACATTCAGGTGTTCATCCGAGGTGAAGCCTCCTTATACTTAGTAGGCATTACATAGTGCCCTAGGTCTTCCTGAAACAATCTCTCCTTGTTGTCCTCGGCTTGGCTTGTTGGTGGTTTGGTGGCCACTACTACACCCATTTCTGGTGATTCGACTGTGCTCAAACATATCCATTATCCTCTAGTTCGCTCTCCTTGCAGAAAATTTTAAAAAACCATCGATGTTCCTATCTAAATTTAGAAGAGTATATTGTTCAGTTTGGTGCCTTGTCTGAGCCTTTATAGTCATGTCTATTAGAACACTTCCAATTATATTTCACCATTTGCTCCATAATGATTTTGCTTTGCACTTATCGATTTTATTTGGTTGAAAGTTACTAAAGCTTGATCCAAAGATTCATTTTGTGCATATCTTGCAATCATCTAATGATTATTCTTGAGCCATTCCTTCATGTTTTGAAAGCTTATATATAGCATTGCTTCTTCATTTATCATACTTTGAATGACTTACTGTGCTTTACCTTATGCTAGCCACGTAGGGGTATAGCTTGCACATTTTTCTTAGCCATTATAGGTAACAAAATAATGAAATTAGATAATCTTTTCACATGCATAGATTCAAGAAAAAATATAAATCGTTGGATTCCATCTATTCTCATGTGTGTATGGACAAAATCTGGAATACTATATGTTCAATGGAATGAGTAGGCTGAACTTGAAACAGTTGTGAATCATATTAATTGTAGATCACAAAATGTGTACGCTTTCACACAACAAAAAGGACAGACCAAATGAAATGTTGTTTAACTTAAATGATTCATTCCGTAGTACAGAGATTTCAGGCTTCTTCGGTCAAAATCATTAGAAACATTTATACTTTGGGATCAATAATTTACAGATCAAGACAATGGTGATTGAATTTTAAGCCCCACAAACTAGAAAATATAATTTGAACTGCAATTTTTTAAGTCAAACACTTAAGTTGTATCACACTAGAGCTTGAATGATTGATTCATTGAAATGAACAGGAATGCTGGCATATACAAACAAATTCCCACTCAAACTTTTCCACACCATTGAACTTTTTAGGTTTCAAGAAAAGGGAGTTCTCATCTAAACTTCATTCTCTAGATCTATTGACAAACCAGAACGAGGCTTCTTAGCAGGAAGAAATAGAAGACTATAGTGCTTTGGATCTGGCCATTGATCATGATAACTGGTGAAAATGCTTTCTTCTTGTGTTTTAATGAAATCACTGAGATTAGCAGTTCGTAAGAGATGTGGGTGTTTGTTTTCCTCTTTTATGAGCTTCAACATCCTCTCTAGGCCATCAAGGCAAGTTTGTGTGAGGCTTCTTTTGCTAGGTGTAATCAGATTAGCAAGGAGATTTATACAATCAAGATCCACAAAGTATATCACCTGCTCTTCGCTCCCATGTATAATACCATTAATAATAGCACAAGCAGCTTCTTCCTGTACACTATCTACTGCCTTTGCAAGAAGGCTGTTCTTAAATATCATCCACTTCAATAGTCAAAGGTTAATTTTGGCCAATAAAAATAGGACAAATATTTAATACTTTTATTGTGAATGAGGTGTAAAATTGCTATTGATTGTTTGACCATTGAAGTGGATGATATTTAAGTAGAATGTTGCAAGAAGCCCCACAAGTGCAGAAATTACTCCTGCATTAATTGTAAGCTCAATGTCATCCTGTGTGAGTGTTGTGATACTTGCAACCAAACTACAAATCTGTATATGAAGCTGCCTCACTGTTTCTGATCCTCTCTTGTCACCACTTGAAATGATTGCCACGATACGGGAGAGTGCCTTGTCATTGATAACATCCTTATAATTCCCATACTTTGAAATATTGACCATAGTTTCCATGACAGAAAGCAATATATGTGGAGAATCATGAAATAGAAGGTCAACAAGGCATGGACAAATGTCATTTCCAACAATATATTCAACACCCTCATGTCCTTCAGAAAAAGATAAAATAAATATTATCAAAGAGTTTTTGATTCCGGTATGGTCGTGAAGGAAATAAAACACCATTGTAAAGATGTATGGTGCAAATATTTTTAATGAAAACTATTAGAATCACCCCATTTGTTCCTAGAATGTAGAAATTTTATCAAGTTGATAATGGGTAGTAATTTGTCCAAAGGGATATTTTCTAAAAGCCAAGTGAAAAATACATACGGGTAAATACAAGATAAATATTTTTACCAAGGGAGAGATGATTACTTTACCTGGAGGATATTTTAACTATTAAATCCTTTCACGAAGGAAATTAAATTTAAAGCTTTGCAAATGGGTGATTATTTTAAAAAGAGTATTTTACTTCGGGTGAAAGGTAAAATTCCAACAAAGAAAGATTATCATTAGAATTAAATTTCATGGAGACCACAAACATAGTTAACCAACTTGAATAACAATTTAGCAGCATAAGCATAATGGCCACTATCATTAAGAGTTTATGTGCTCAAAGCTTATTTATAAGATTGCAAGATACCTAATTTTGGGGATTTAAGATAATCATTATTTTATTCCAAAAACCAAAGTTTTAAAGAGCAAATGCTTAAATCTCTTAAAAAGAAAGAAATAAAGATACTTTAAAGAAAAAATTAATCTAAAGAAATAATAAAATAACAACTAACTAAAGTGACCTAAAAACAGTCCCTCAACTCTTTGATCGGAAATAGAACCTATGGAAACAACAATTGCTAAAAATAGCTATTGCTAAAAATAACAAATTGCTTAAAGGATTATCAGTGCCAAAGAATTCAAAAAAATACCACAACCACAAGACCCAAACTAATGCAATGTGGCATTGATGATACTTGGCTTGAAAACCACTTGGATCTTATATTTGTTAAGATATTGATGAAACAGAGTAAAAATGCATCAGCAACTATAATCTTACAGGCTACTGCCACGAGGGATAGGTTTTTATTGTATACTCTTGTTTGAAGATTGTTCAAGGATATCTTAATCATTTACAGATACCCGATTATTTGCATTACTAGAATTTCTAAGTTTCTTGGGTGTTGATAATTGTATATTCCTGTAATTTCTTACGAGTGCAAGTTATATACAGCTGATTTTAGGGTTTTTATGACTATAAAACAATCTCACAGTGGAAATTACTGCACGTTATAGGACATTGATGAATATTGTCAATTCATCTTAGAAAATATAGGCGTCAGGAATATGTGGATGCCATTTGTAAAGAGGTGAATTATTTTTTAGAAGATTTAACTCGATACAAGGAGAAATTTTGATATTTTCATCCTGAAATAAGATCTGGGAGGGATTAATTCAATAGGTAAATATTTCACCTAAAAAATATTACGGAAGAACATACAAAGGCCGGTAAATATTTTGCTAAGGAGGAGTAATAGTTTTTGAAGTAATTTTGTCCAACTTAAGTGAAAGATATGTGGGTTAATACAAATGAAAAATAATAATTAAGGGAAGGTAAAGAGGAATAATAATTATTATTTTCATGAAGGTTATTGTCAAACCCTAATCAAGGGTAATTATTTTCACAACAAATATGAAAAATATAACTAGCAAATGTGAAAATAAAGATTAAGGCCAAAGAAGAAATAAAATAATTATTTTTTTTCTTCGCGATGATACTATAATGAAGGTTAATATGGAATATTTTATTTTCTGCCAAAGGCATTCAACATAAAGGAAAAGACGTTAGGGATTTCTATGGAAAGGATAAAACCCTAAATACATGAGAAAAATATACGAAAAACAAGGAGATGATACCTCACAACACAGGTCCTAAGGTTCACAACAATTCGAATCCTATATTGTTTATATACTATTTATCTAATGATTAATTTGTTTTCTTTGCAGGATTAGGGTTGTGTTGAATGCAATGAAGTGGTTCTCGACTGGCGGTTAAATGATCTCATCATGGAAGATTAAATATTTTATCCCAACTTTCGATGATTGTTAAGTCTTTCAAAATCAAGTCATTTAATTTATGTAATGAATAAGGTCGGTTCTTATGGTTGGTTCAACCAATTATTAACCGTCACCAAAATGAATGTAACGGGTCTGAGGCTTGTTGCATCTCTTTAAATAGAGATCCTAGGACTCGAAGAATAAAGTTAGAATTAGGTTAGAAATAGAGATTTTTTACACAAAGACAAATTGAAGCATTTTAGGATTAGAATCTGATGCAAATTTGGTTCTTTATGCAATTTCATTCTGAGAAAAGCTATGGTGCATGATATGTTCTGAGGTAGTAGTTGAAGATTTGAATTCAAAATACATTGTGACGGTATCATCTGTTTGTATTTTTAATTCAATCAATTTAATTATCTTTATATCATTCATTTTTTGATTATTCAATTTGAATGTGTTAAGGATATGTTTAAATTGTCTGATTACAGTTGATAATTCAGTATAATTGATTTGATTGATTTCTCAGAGAGAATTAAATCCTTTCTCATCAATTATAGTAATCTTAGAATGTTGAATGGATTATTAAGTATGATTAATTGATTAGGATTATTAATTTGTCTCCATAGTTGATCTAATTCATTATTTTGCAAAGTTAAATTGGTTCTTTCCAAAGAAGATTAAAATCCTTTTAATATTTTGCATTTAATTCAATTATGTCCTTTGGATTATTAAGAATGAATTAATAATTTCTTCCTTGCACGTTTGTACAAGTTGCAAACTGTTGTATGTGCCAATCAGATTGAGTTATTACCTGATACAAGTATTTGTTTCTGACATCTTGACTCCGTTGCCCAAACAGATAAAGCACCAATCTAACTATTGATTTATTTTATGTTTAAAATCTTTACTCTGTTGCAGATTCATTTCATGTTAGTTGTTATTTATTTCTATTAGAATTTAGATTAAATCATTTGCTTTCTTTAGAAATAGTTTATAGTATTTCATCTGATTTACAAGTATGCCATTGTAATTGGATAAACTAGCAACAAACCAACATTGATTTAATCATACAACCTGCTTTGATAATCAAAGGTTCACTCGCCTAGGTTGTAGTAGGACCTAAAGCGCAGGGAGAAGTTGATCGTTAAGATCAAACTCCAGTCATTGGCTCAAAAATGTTGTAGATTTGACCATAGGACTTGGCATCCCCTTAGAATCCACAACTTGCATTTTTGAGACCCAACAGCTTCAGAGCCATAGACCAAGGCATATGGTGTGGCACCAATTGGTGTTTTGATACTAGTGCAGTAGGCCCATAGGGTGGGATTGAGTTGCAAGTGCCAATCATGACCAGTTTCATTGACCGTTTTCTTGAGGATTTTGAGAATGGTTTTGTTGGAAGCCTCAGCTTGGATGTTACTCTGCGGATAGAGGGAGTTGAAAAGCAATGATGGATATTATATTGTGTGCATAAGGCACAGACATCTTGATTCTTGAATGGTCTCCCATTATCAATGACAATGGATTGGGGAATACCATACGGGCATATGAGGTTGTTAAGGATAAACTTGGCTATTTGCTTCTCGGTGATATAGGTCATGGGAATGGATTAAACCCACTTCACAAAATACTCAGTGGTAGTAATGATGAACTTATGGCCATTGGATGAGGATGGGTGGATCTGTCCTACAAGGTTGAGACCCCATTGAGAAAAAGGCCATGGAGTTGTCACCAATTTTAGTCCATGAGATGGTGCGTGAATCAAATATCCATGTTGTTGGCATTGTAGACACTTCTTAGCAAATAGTGCAGCATCTTGTTCTATTGTAGGCCAGTAATACCCTGTTCCGAGTATCTTCTTAGCAAGATTAGGACTGGTAGAATGTGCGCCATAGACACCTTCGTGTATGTCTCGTAAGGTAGCTTCGACTTCTTCCACGTTAAGACATCGTAAGAGGATACCATCGAGACTCTAGCGATATAGTGTATCACCCAGAATGGTGTAACAGGAGGATCGATGGATAAAGGCTTTGTGTTGGGTGGATGAGAGGTCAATGGGAAAGGTACTATTTTTAAGGTATTCATAGATATCTTTGTACCATGGGGAATTGGGACCAACAAGTTTGTAGATGATTTCAGTAATTGGAACATCAATGGCTAGTATTGACAACTCAATTAAGAATTCACATTTCTATGTATTTGCAGGCATGTCGATAAGTGACCCTATAGAAGCCATAGAATTTACAGCCTTGTTATGCTCTCTTGGAATTTGATCAAATGTGATGCTAGAGAAGTGTGGTTTGTAGGCATCCACTAGTTGCTTGTAGGGGACCAACTTTTCATCTTTTGTTTGGTACTCATCTGTGACTTGTCGAATGACTAGTTGTGAGTCTCCATATACCTATAATTCTGTGATGTCCCATTGAATTGCTGTATTGAGACCTATGAGGAGTGCTTCATACTCGGTAATGTTGTTGGTGCAAGGGAATTCAAGTCGATATGACTTTGGAATATAGTCATTTTGAGGTGTCATAAATAAGATGCCGGCCCCTGATCTATGCTATGTGTAGGAACCATCAAAGTACAACTTCTACATTATTGAGTCGGAAAGAGTGAAGATATTCTCCTTTGAAAAGTCTGCTACCATAGGGTGTGTATCCGTCATGGGTGCTTTTGCTAGTTGATCTGCTAGGGCTTGTCCCTTGATTGCTTTACGATCCATATACTCAATGTCAAACTCACTAAGTATCATGACCCATTTAGCTAGTCTGCTTGTGAGAGCTGCTTTCGCTAGTAGATACTTCAATGGATCAATTTTGGCTATAAAATTTGTGTGTTGGTTTAGCATGTAATGCTGTAACTTTTGGGAAGCGAACACTACTACTAAACAAGCTCTTTCCATAGGTGAATAATTGAGTTCATATCCTACCAAGGTTTGATTGATATAATAAATTGCATGCTCTTTTCCTGACTCATGTTGTGCCAGAAGGGCCCCAAGGGCTGCAATTGTGGTTGAGATGTACAAGATCAAAGGTCTATCAGCGACTGGTGGTACCAAGATAGGAGGTGTAGCTAGATATTCTTTGAGTTGATCAAATGCTTCTTGACACTTATCGTCCCATCAAAATGAGGCATCCTTTTGGAGCAAGTGTTGAAATGGTTGGCATTTGTCCGCTAGCTATGAGATGAAATGCCTAATGGATTGCAACCTTCCTTGAAGGGTCCTTAATGCTTTGAGGTTCTTTGGTGGAGGCATCTCCACTATAGCCTTGACTTTTACAGGGTCTACTTTGATACCTTTGCGAGATACAATGTTACACCAAAGACACACTTCTTTGGATTGAGGTGCACTTGGCATTTCTTGAGCTTGTCAAAGATCTGCCCTTGAACTTGTATGTGATCTACCCTAGAAGATTTAGCTAGTATGTCATCCACATGGTCCTCCATGATATGATGAAAGAGATCATGGAATATCACTGTCATTGCTCTTTGATAAGTTGCCCCTGCATTCTTTAGACCAAATGGCATGACACACCAACAATAATTACCCCATGAATAAGTAAAATTTGTTTTATGTTGATCTTCCTCTACTATCTTTATCTGATTGTAGCCAGATAATCCATCCATGAGAGAAAGCATTTCATGACCTGCAGTCAAGTCTACTATGAGGTCAATGTTCAATAATGGAAAGTAATCTTCGGGACATGCTTTGTTAAGATCTCTAAAATCATTACACATGTGGATGCGCCCATTCGGTTTAGACATAGGTACAATGTTTGATACCTAGTCTGAATAATCAATGGGTTGGATGAACTTTGCATCTAACAACTTCTATATTTCCACTTTTACCAAGAGAGCTATTTGTTGGTGCATCTTCCTCAGCTTTTGCGTGACTGGTTTAACTATTGGATCCATTGTGAGATAGTGAACCAATAGCCTAGGGTCTAACCCTGACATATCAACATAGGTCCACGCAAAGTTGATGGTTCTTTGTAAGAAGAATTTGTTAAGATTCTTGTGCTCTATTTTTGATAATGATGTTGGCAGGAATGTGGTCTTCAGATTTTGCACTGTGCCAAGGTTTATCTTTATAGAATCCTCCACTAGGAGAGCTAACTTCTCTTGATACTTAGATGGTAGGGAAAGGTCAAATCCTCCATCCTCAGGTGCCACAATTAGGTTTTCACCATTGGATACCTCCTTTGTTTTTACTATTTTGTGATCAGGATGTGCCATATTGTGGTTTTCACCTAGAGCTCTTTCTTTATTTTTACTTTTGCGATTGGAGGATTTGGCATTCTCACCAAAATAAGATGTTGGCTCTAGTTCCATTACAAAACCTGCTTTATGATCGCCAAGAGCTATACCATCCTAGAGTACCATGAACTCAGATATAGCTTCGTCATTCTAAAATACATCTATAATGGGGGAACCTTGTTGGTCTCAATCGATAAGTTTGGGGTAGACAAGTGTTATAGTCTGGGTGTTTGTGGTGGATGTTAAGGATATGGATGATAGCATAAAGATTTAGGATTCGGTGAATAGGTCAGTCAAATGTAGGGAAGAGTCATCGATGATATCCTCATTAGATGTTGAGGCTATGAGAGAAGTTTTAGCTACCTTGTCGAGGATACCCATGATGTCCAAGGCGCGTGGTACCTTCCTACTAAATCCTAACCCCTTCTTATCTAGTTTCTTCGTCACAATAATGGGTTCCATTGTTCCTTGATTCTATTTCCCAAGGCCACCTTTGCCTTTATAGCCCATGTTTTTGACTATCCTTAAGCCATTGCCATATTGCTTGACTGGTATTGTGACCAGTTCTTTCTCCTTGTAGAGCCAAGAAGAAATGTCTTCAATAGTTTCCTCTTCCAATAATTTTCCCTGTTGAAATTGGGTTAAGGATGCTGGAGGAGGAATAGCTACTTTTTTAGTTACTTTGGCAATGGGTGGTTGGCCGTATGATTTAGGGGATAAAGGTATCTGCCCTCCACAACAAGATTTTGAGATATCATATGTTCCAAAGCCTATATCACGGATGTGAGCTTTGATTTCAGGAAGAGGATTAGGTTCATTTGCAGAGGCTTTTGTCAGATTATTAGTGTTGACATACAGTGGAGATTCAAGGGCTTTGTCATTTTTAGGCACTTGGTTGCAATTCTTATAATTGCCTTGTAAGACACGATAGAATTCAAAAGGATTGGGGTCTCCTGGGATAGTGATCTCCGCATCATTGAATGGGAACTTGAGGGACTGATGGTATGTTGAGGGAACAACTTTCATGGCATGGATCCATGGGCATCCTAGGATAATGTTATAAGGTAGCTCAATGTCAAGGACTTGGCACTAGGTTTCAAGCATGATAGGGCCTACTTGTATAGGCAAGTGGATAACACCTTTTGAGTAGCATTCAGCATCATCATATCCCTTGATTGTAATACTTTGAACAATGTTGACATGATCCTCAGAGTATCCCATTTGCTTAAATAACTTTAGAGAACAGATGTTGAGACCAACACCACCATCTATGAGTATGCGTTTGATTTTGCGTTTATGAATGAGAACCTTAGGATGAAGGGCATCATTGTGACATGGATCATGGGTTGGGAGGTCTTTCTCAGAGAAGACCACATTGTAGGGCGAAGCAATGTTACCTACTTTAGCTTAGAGATCTGGGACTGCTATGTTGTTAGGAACTGAAGACTCTTGGAGGGCTTTTTCTAGCACCACTTTATGTGCAGGTGATGACCGTAGAAGGTCCAAGATAGAGATATATGCTGGCATTTTTGCTAGATGTTTGACAAGGTTATAATTGGATTGAGTTGGGAGATTGGGTGTAGGACCACGAATGGTGACACGACCATGACAAGTTGTAACAATGCAATCTGCAGATTTGCGTTTGATTGTGAGGGTAGATACACAACTCTCTTCAAAACAAACCACAATGGAGTCATAGGAAGTGGAAGCATTATTGACACCTTTACCTTTATCCAGTGGAGGATGTGGACCATGGTTCAGGAATGGTTCCTTGTACATGTTGAGGTCTTTCTTGGTGTGGTGAGCTGGTGGTTCATCTTCAAAAGAGATTTGGTTGCCCTCGATGAGATTTTGGATTAGGTGCTTTAGTTTCATGCATGATGCAGTTTTGTGCCCTTTGCTCCTATGGAATTCACAATATTCATTTTCTCTATATCGTGCGGTTTTGTAAACAGGTTCACCATATGGGGGAGTATCTGGTAAGGTGAGGAGCCCTTTGTGTAAAAGCTTCTGTAGGATCAACTTTATGGGCTCTCCAAAGGGAGTGAATTGACACTGCGGAGGGTAATCTTGTTGAGGCTGCTCTTGTTGTCATTGTTGTTGGTTTTGATAGGGTTGTCTTTGTTGTTGCTACTGTTGAGGTGGAGTTTGACTCAGTTTAGAAGGCTGAAGTGGTGTTTGCAATGTTTAGAATCGACCACTCCATCGTTGACCACATTTTTATTTTTGTTCCAAAACTTTGGTTTATCATTTGTTTGTTGTTGAGGAGCATTGTCTTTAGTTTCTTTGAAGATTTTGACCACTCCTTTAGCAATGAGGGCCTTCTCAATGTTGATTTCCTTGTATGTAATTTCATCAAAGGTTGTAGCACTAAGAATTTGCAAATGAAAACCCAATTCTTGGTTGAGATTCTGCACAAATATGCTAACAAGCTATTTTTCTGGTATCTTGAATGGGAATTTGCTAGCCATTTGTCTCCATCATAGAAGGAAAGAAATGAAAGTTTCACCATTTTTTTGTTTGTTGTTGCATAGATCAGTCATGGAGATCTCATGCTCTATGTTGTAGGAGAAATGGGTGGCAAATTTTTGTGCTAACTCATTAAAAGACTTGATACCCATGGGGAGGTGTGAGAATCATTCTATAGCTTGACCTCCAAGACTACGAGGAAAGAGACGCATAAGATGTGTCATTATGTGAGACCTCAAAGAAAGCAAGATAGAATTCCCTGAGATGGTCTTTTGGTTCCCCTTTTCCTTTTTATTTATCAAATTTGGGAATAGTGAAATTGTGAGGAAAAGGGATCATGGGTAATGACCGATCAAAAGGATAAGGACACACCTCTTCTAAAGAGAAGGTCTTCTTGGTGTGGCCAAATGTTAAATCAGCTAGATGTTGTTGAACTTCTGTGATTTTTAGCTCCATCATTGTGGGAGGGGTTGGAAACATCTCCTGGTGTCCTAGAAGTGGTTGTTGCTGCCCATACAGAAGATTGTAGTGTAAGCCATGGGCATTGGTGTTATAAGGGTCATCTGATTGGTTGGGGTCATATGTGTTTTGATTTTGGGGAGGTGGGGGCAGCGCTAGGTAAGAATGTAGGCTTTGTGATGCTTGAAGAAAAGAGTTTGGTGGCGGAAGGCTAGAGTTTGTTGGGTTAGGTTGTAGTTGCAAAACATAGCTTTGGGAAGTTTGGTTTTGGGAATGTTGAGGGTGGTTAGGAAATGTGTTGAAAAAGTTTAGCCCTGATGATCATTGTGGTGGGGGGACATAGGTAGACGTGTTTTGTGATGGTTGAATTTGATTGAGGATGAGCGTATAAGAATATTGTGGTTGGGGTTGCATGACCCTGGTTGGTTGAAGGATACGAAGGGTTGATGATGTTGGGGGTGGTGTTTGTTGAGACCCTTGTTGGATGGCTACATAAGTGTTTCCCAGATTGTAATTTGGTGGGAAACCTTCTTGTGATGGGGTAGCCAATATTCCACTTGTGATTGGTGTGGGCATTCTAGGAGTTTGTTATATGGTTGATCAAGCTATGGCGGCTTGTTTGGCTAGCTCTGCTTGATGTTGGAGAGTCTCTTGTTGGTGTTTGTAGATCTCCATAGGAGTCAGAAGCAGTGATATGGGTCTCTCTCCTGTTGGGTTTTGATAAAGGGGATTATCATATTGTGCAATCATTCTCCCTTGTGAGCTTTGTTCATGTAAGGGAGTGGTCACTGTTGACATGGTTTGGACCGCAGGTTTGGCGGCATAGGTGTTGTTTGTGTCCTTGAGATTGGATAAATCAAAATCTTGAGGTAATTTTGCTCCTTGTTTGTCTAGTAAGCGGAAGAAATGATCTTGGTTCTCAATAAGGATTTTGTCAAAGGAGGCCATAACTTTAGGATCTTGCAGGATTTCATCAAGGTCTTGTCCATCTTCTTGAGAGGATTGACCTTTTTCAAAGTGTCGCTCTTCTTGAGATGGGACTTGACCTATGGTATAACCTTGTGGAATAAAGTCCAAAGGCATGCCAGTGGTTTAGTGAGGTGTACTTACCAAAGAGACCCTATCTTCTTGAGATGGGACTTGATCGATAGTATAACCTTGTGGAACAAAATCCAGAGGCATGCCGGTGGTATAGTGAGGTGTGCTTACCAAAGGGCCCCTACCTTCTTAAGGATTGTTTGGTTTGTCAAGCTATGACATGTTTGGAGAGTTGGTCGATCTTTTTGCTAGTGTCTTGGGAGTGACCTTGGGAGTAATGTTGGATTGACCTGATTAAAGTTTGTGAGGAGGCAATTTGCACTTCCTTGGGACAACTTGCTTGGTCTTTATAGTTTTCTAGAGTCTAGTGGTTACCATGGAATGCACCAGGACAATATGCTAGGATTCTGCTTTTGTTTTGGAAAAGACAAATTTTTTGATGCACAGTTTACTAGACAAAAGGTACTGTACTATTTTACCAAAGGCGCAGGACTGTACCACCAAAAGTGAGCTACTGTAATACCAAAGATGATGGACTGAGCTGCCAAAGGCAAGGTAATGATATACCAAAGGTGAGATACTATTTAGACCAAAAGCAAGCTACTATTCTACCAAGGCCGTTGAAGTAGGTTTTGCTAGAGGTGAGGTACTATTATGCCAAAGGTGGGCTACTGTAATACCAAAGGCGAGTTACTGTTATACTAGAGGTACTGAAGTAGTGTCTATGATGCTTTATAAGGCAAATTCTGATAGATTTAGTTTTGGTTCTGATTGGATTTGCTTTGGTAAGAGAAACCACATCAAACAAGGTTGCAAAAAGGACTGACACAACAAATAGTGTATGTTCAAGGCTCACAAAAAGCCCAATGTTTCCACAGGTATAAGACAATTGCAAGCAATATCAAGCACTTTTTATCCCTAGAGACAAGGTTTCATTGCAGTAGATCAGCTCACAACTTAATACTCTGTCGACCAAATGTCATTCCATAAAGGTGTCAGACATTTGTATCTTTGTGAGAGATGATAGGTAGGGATATCTCACCCTCCCCTCAAAAAGCTCAAGTAGGTCACAAGAGCTTTATGGCTGAAGGAATACTATCTCTTATCAAGGGAGCCAATGGTGAGTATCTTGAGGGCTTAAATCGATTCCCCTTGCACTAATGATTACCGCAACGTTTAGAGGTGGATCAGGTAGTCACTATCTAGAATGGTTCTTAGTAAGTTTGAGGGATCAATGCCTTACAAGAAATGTGACAAGCTACTAAAAGCTTTAAACAATCCTACTAAGAGTATCAAACACTTTGCTCGATGTGAAAATCATTTCCACAAAGAGCTAGTACACCTCTTTTCAGTTTTGGCACAAGGTAAGGTTGACATCGGTTAGGACTTGGCTTTTGCCTTATCCCTCTTATAGAGTGGTTCAAAGGAAAAATCCACTTAGGGTCATCCCTTTTGGATGAAGTGCAATCTAAAAGCAGGCCCTTCTAAGGGAATAACTAAAATGTAAGAGCAAGCATGACAAACAAAGGTTCAATTATCTCATTATAAGAAAAAAATAAGGTGCAACTAGATTAGGCACACAGACGTTTGTAGTTCTCAATTGTCCATTATAAAATTGAAGTGTTTGGCATTCATGTCTATTGTCCCTTAGAAAATTGAAATATTTTTGCATTCATGTCCATTATCCCTTAAGAAAGCAAAGTGTTCCTAAGACTTAGATTTGCCCAAGTGATTTGTTCAATTGTCCCTTAAGAATGGCAATATGTTTCTAAGACTTAGTGTGATAGATCAGGATTTTTTCAATGCTCATCCTGCATAAACATGTTAAGAAAACCCATTTACTCTATTTGAGTGATAAGAAGCTGCAACAAGTCAATTAGTTCCACACAAACTCAAGAGTTAGTAAAAATAAATCAATCTGACCCAAAAGTGCTTTACTGTCTTACCGGAGGTGACTTACTGTAATGCCAAAAGTGCTGAACTGTGTTACCAGAGTCAACCTGCTGCAGACCAGAGGTGATGCATTGTGATACCAGAAGCGCTACTCTGTGCTACCAACAATGCGATACTATATTACAAAAAGCGCCTTACTACCCTAGATCCAAAAAAAATTGTATTTTGTCAAAAAAGTTAGGTCAAAAGATAATTCCATGTTTGCTTTGTAGATTTGGGATGTATAGTTGATATAATCTGTGCCTTGGAATAAAAACCACTCAATGGTGTTGCAAAAATGATGGGTTAACTCAAAATTTGTAAATACTCCTAAATACATCAACTTAGGCAGTACACAAGCTAATTGAAAGGAAAAATAAATCAGCTTGCGAATAAATAAAGGATAGATATGTGAGTAAAACCCTACGAAATCACAAAACAAGATTAAAAGCCATGTTTGTCCAAAAGCGCTTTACTGCTGTGTTGACCACGCTGCACTGTGTAGCCAAAAGCGCACTCCTACACTACCAAAAGCGCTACAGTATTGCGGGAAAGGGCTACACTTTGCTACCGAAAGTGCTTTGATGTTCTACCAATTGCGCTTTTCTGTATTTTTTGCGCTGTTCTATACTGTACTTCAAAAAATAATTTCTCAAAGAAAAAGAGGGATTAGTGGGTCCCATCAGGCGTGCCAGAATGTGTATGAGGAAAATTGATTATGTTTAAATGATAAAATCAAAACTAACAAATCAAAAACCCATAACATAAAGAGATCTATCTAAATAAAAAGCCATGATCAATAAATCAAATTAAGAAAGCTTTTACTCAGATTGTGTTGTTCTCTTTGTTGAATGTGGATTTGCTCAATAATGTTGTGAAACCATGTTTACAACAAGCATGTATAGGTGCTCAAAGATCAATGTCAAAAGATCGTAAAGTGCTCAACAATGCGATGTATGCTCAAAACGTCGTATAGGATGCCTAAGAATAAGTGAGCGAAGAGGATTTGTGAAGGAGATGAGGGGGGTTTATATAGGTTTGAAACATGATCAATCAACGGTCTAGATAATTCAAAAGAATCAATGGAGGAGATAAATCAAATAACTATGATGAATGTGCAGACATGTGTCAATCCATAAGGATATTTTTATTAAGATATGATGAAAATAAGATTGAATGAATAGATAACTCAACTTGTAGTTTATCCTTTTTTAGAGTTCTAAAAATAAGACTGATTGTGCACGAGTTAACAAGATATTTTAAGAGGAATTGGAAGATAACTGAAATTAAATAAATAAATTTATTTAATTGTTGGTGCATGATTTTGAAGAATAGATAAGATATGAAAATTTAAATAAATTAAACAAATAAATTGATTTAATTTATTTTGCATGATGAAGGATAAATAAAGTAAGTGATTATATTTTATTTTTAGAAGATTGAGATAATTTAAATAAATTTGCATGATTTATTTAATTAATGGAGACTTGAAATTTGAAAGAGGATAATGATTTAATCAAATAATTAAAATTATTTAATTTTGGAAGAATAGAGTTGAATTTAATGAGAATTAATTAAATAAAGAGGATTTATTTAATTAATGTTGAATTTTAGAGTTTTAGAAGAATTTAATGAAATTAATTAAATAATTATATTATTTAATTAACGTTAAATGCAGGCGATTAGATAGAAATGCAAGTGATGTGATGACTTGGTCATTTTAGGGTGTCTACATTTTGCCCCTCTTTGATGCAATGCAGTTTATAGCGTTGCTTCAAAGAATGATTGTTGAAGACACGCTACAATTTTGATGGCCCAGTGTAGCTAGCTGCCCCACTGTAGTTGGCATAGGATGCTCCCTTGAGAGGACAGATGGGGAAGCGACAAAAGAACTAGGTTGACACTTGACTAGAAGATTGCATTGGAGATAGAAGAAAGGAGATAGAAGAGAACATGAAAGAAAGATTGTTGATCGATACTTGCTTGAAAAACTATATAAGGCCATGGATAAATGGATGGTTAAATGGATGAGCTTGTTGCAATGGTTTCACAAATGTTTATAAAGAGCAGTGCTTATTATTGATATAGCACATGGATAGTTTGCCACCAAGGTATAAAAGACCAAGGTACTATGATATCCGAGTGCGTGGATGTTGACTCTGCAAGAAAGCGATTTAAACTTAGATCCCTTAGACATAATATAACCTTGTTGTACATGTGAATGAGCCATAGTTTTGAACATAAAATAAACTTCAATACATGTAAATACAAGAAGAATATTAATATGTAAGATGCTAGGTCATAACACACACAAGATAAATATGCTGCCAAGAAAGATGCTAAAGATCATTCTTCAAACATGGCACACAAAAAGCAATGACTATGCCCCTAATCCATACTGCATCGCAACATGCCAAGATATAGATAAATAAAGGTAGTCTTGAATAGGTAATGGAAAAGGAACAAAAGATAAACCAAAAAGTAAAGTGACTAACTTACAAAGTAAACATATAGCCAACATATTCTCTTGCCAAAGAGGTTGCTCAGGATAGATTGGATAGGAAAGATAACAGCCTTATCGTAGGAGCTATGTGTCCGTTAAAGGGTGTTATCTGTTGAAAAGATAATGCCCAGTTTTAGGAAATTCCACATGTATAAGATGCTTGTGTTGGTCTCGATCATGGAACATTCTGTAAAAGACAAGTTTGTTGATCTGTTACTTGGTTGAAATTGATTTATTTGATGTTGGCAATTGATATGTAGGGCAGTATATGACTTTGTAAGTAAGTTTCTTTGCTTCAGGTTTGTTAAGGACCTTTGCTTTGAAAGGATGCATTTGTTTGTTGTTTGGCTACTTGAGTTAGTCAAGTTGAGGTGAATGGATTTTGATAAATGGAAGACTAGAAAGATGACATGTCAATGGATTGAAATGGGTGAAGAATGGTGAATCGTATGTGCCTGAGTACTGGATACATCCTTCATATTCTAGACTGCCTACATACCCTGTATCCATAGGATCAAGGCACATTAGAAGGAAAGATGAAAGATGATAATATGTAGTTCTGGGTAGAGTGATGAATGGATCAATGTGTTTGAGTTTGGGTTGGTGAAATGATGAGATCTTATGTACCTGAGTATTGGATACTTCCTTCGTATTCTAGATTGCCTACATACCCATATCCATGGGCTCAAGGTACCTTAAGATTGAGATGAGATGATATGTAGTTCTAGTGGTTTGATGATGTAGGAAAAGCAATGGGAAGATAACAGCCTTATCGTAGGAGCGATGTGTCCGTTAAAGGGTGTTATCTGTGGAAAGGAGCATGACAGAAGTGTTTGTGTTTTTGTGTAGCGTTTTGCGTGCTTGCTTGAACCAAGAACAAGGAACCATTCCTAGACCTAGGTTAAGGAAAGAGTTGCCCCCAGTCTAGTAGAGGTACTTGTATGGATGACTGATGGAGAAGACAAAAGGTTTTGACCTAGAACAAGATAGTGATAACTATTGACATAGATCAAGACGTGGGATGATGACGGTGGACATTGTCAAATTTCCAAGCTATTTTAGATAAGGAGATGGAAATGCAAACAAGGTCAATGGTTTTATTATGGAAGGATGGATGAAGTTTGTTGTGAAATGGACATGGAATGAACATGAATCGATAGATGATGGATGTTGACTCTACACATAGCACCTGTTTGCTAGGTTTTCACTATGGTACTTTTCCAAGGCGCCTGTTTACCTGTTTTCACTAGAGGATGGATTTTTTTTTAATATTCTGAGGATTAGGCATAGAGCTTCTCGCGATGAACATTGTTAAGTGGCTCATCTAGAGGAATGCTGTTAGGTGTAGCTAAAGTATAATCTCCTTATCCATATACTGCTGTGACAATAAAGGGACCTAATCAGTTAGGCTCAAACTTGCCCTTCTTTTCTCAGTTTGCTTGATTTCTTTGATTCTCTTTGAGTACAAGATCACCAACTTGAAATCATCTTTATTTGATTTTTTTGTTGTATTTATGCCAGAGGTAGTTTTGAGAGACATGGAGATGATTAAGCGCGGCAAGGAACCTTTAATCTAGTAGTCCTAGCTCAGCTAATCTGGAAGTGCGATACTCCTCCCCGCTGATCAGGTTCTTCATGGATACTCTAAGGGATGGGATCTTGACCTCTATAGGTAGGATAGCGTCAAAGCCATAGACCAAGGCATATGGTATGGCACTAGTTGGTGTTCTGATACTAGTGCAGTAGGCCCATAGGGCAGGATTGAGTTGCAAGTACCAATTATGACCAGCTTCATTGACCATTTTCTTGAGGATTTTGAGAATGGTTTTGTTGGAAGCCTCAGCTTGGCTGTTATTCTGCGGATAGTAGGGAGTTGAAAACCAATACTGGATATTATATTGTGTGCATAAGGCACATACATCTTGATTCTTGAATGGCTCCCATTATCAGTGACAATGGCTTGGGGAATACTATACTGACATATGAGGTAGTTAAGGATAAACTATTAGAAATGAAAGCAACACTACTTCAATGGAAATCTGATTTAAGATAAATTTAAGCAAACTTTAATTGTGTGTTATTAATGGAGATTGTAATCAAAACATAAACCCACAATACATAAATATACCAGAAGCAGAATGAAGCACATAACACAAGTGTTTAACATGGAGAAAACCCTTTTGGGTAAAAAACTCTACCAAGAAAAAAGGCCAAGTTGTATTATCTTCACAAAAGGAGATTACAAATACATTCACTTCCTCTGTCCTCCAACCTTCACTTTGGCGGAACTTGGGTACCTGTAAATTGTTATATGCATCTCATCTACTATGCTATGTTTTTTATAGAATTTACACAACTTCAAGACATTAAATGACTTTTTAAAAGCCCATAACACTTGTCAAGAGTCAACAACACAACCTTGGGCGTCCATAGCCAAGAATAGGCTCTTACGGGGTCATAAATGCTGTCATACATGCATCCTACACTTGGAAAAAAGTGCCCATGCAAGATTGAATGACTTGGGGCCAAAAATAGCCACTTACAACATCTTATGACGTGTCATATGCTATTATTAGTGTCATAGATTCTTATGACAACTTACAGTTGTCATAGAATCTCTTACACCCTCTTACAACATCTATTACATGCGTCATAACACTAAAAATAGATTATTCCTCCACATGTGCACCCCACTTTGACCAATTACCATTTACCATAGTAAATGACATCCCATAACTACCGCTGGTAACTCCGGGACTTACCGTGCAGTAACTCTGTAATTATTATGGATAGTAAATAATTTTTACCACTACCGGTGAAACTTGTACATCCCTTATGGGTAATTACAAATTACAAATAATAAATAAAATAAATACAATATTGGGATTTACAAGGTTAATGGTACCTTATCGCAACATTCTCCCACTTGACATTATACATTGTAAATCAACCCAGAGGAAATCAAATGAAAAATAATCAGGGACTAGAAATAAGGCCCATGGCCTCTCTGCACCATATGAACTTCTCTATGCTCACAGGCTTGGTCAATGAATCTGCAACATTCTCTTGAGTTTCTATCTTCTTCAACTCAATCTCTCCATTTGCAACCAACTCTTGAACAAAGTGATACTAAACATCAACATGCTTAGTTTGAGCATGATACATGGGCTTTTTAGCCAAACAAATAGCACTCTGGCTATCACAACCAATCTGAATATTCTTGCAATCAAAACCAATACCTGTACACAGTCTCCTCAACCAAACTGCCTCCTTAGAGACATGAGTTGCAGCCATATACTCTGCTTCTATAGTGGAAAAAGTAACTATGGGCTGCCTCTTACTCATCCAACTCACTACACCTCCAAATAGAGTAAACACATAGCCACTAGTGGACCTTCGACTATCCAAGTCACCTGCCCAATCTGCATCAAAAAAACCCTGTATGTCTAAAGATTTATCAGCACTATCAGTACCAAAATAAACCAAACAATGATCAGGAGTACCTGCAAGATATTTAAACATCCTCTTCACATAGTTCCAATGCTATCTACTAGGGTTAGACATAAATCTGCTCAAAACTCCCACTGCTTGGGCAATATCTGGTATAGTGTAAACCATTGCATACATTAAACTCCCTACAACACTAGCATATGGCACATTAGACATCCTCAAGATCATCCTCAGTCTTTGGACACATATCTAATGAAAGCTTAGTACCAATGGGTAAAGGAACTCTAACTGGATTATAGTCCTGCAAACTAAACCTCTGCAAAATAGTATTCACATACTTACTTTGTGACAACCAAATATTTCTATTAACTCTGTCCCTCCTAATCTCCATTCCCAAAATATACCTTGTAGCACAAAGATCCTTTATCTCAAATGCACCTAAAATTTGGGCTTTAAGCTCACTGACCATACCCTTAGTATTGCTAAAAAACATGTTATCAACATACAAAGCAATAACCAGTATAGAATCATTAACACAATGATCCTCCTCACTTCTAACAAAACCCAATTTTAAAACAAATGAATCAAACTTTTGATACCACATTTTGGCGGACTATTTCAGACCATAAAGAGACCTCTTTAACCTACAAACCCAATGTTCTTTTCCTTTTACCTCAAAACCTGTAGGCTGTTGCATATAAATTTCTTCTTCAAGATCTCCATGCAAGAACACAGTCTTAACATCCATTTTCTCAATCTCCCATTCATAAGCTATAGCAGTGGATAAGAGAAATCTAATAAAAGTCAATTTAGCAAGAAAAGAGAATATCTCACCAAAATCAACTCCCTCTCTTTAGGAGTAGCCCTTGGCTACCAATTTAGCCTTGTACTTCTCCAATGACCCATCTGCTCCAAACTTCTTCTTGAAGACCCACTTACATCCTATGGCATTTCTTCCTTTGGGCAAATGAACAAGATCCCATGTGTTATTAGAGTCCAAAGCCATCATCTCCTTCTACATGGCTAGCTGCCAAGACTCACTATCATCTATAGAAATAACTTCCCTGTAGGATCTAGGTTCATCGTTAGTACTCAATAAAGGATATACACAACAGAAATATGGTGGGCTATACCTGTCAATTGGATTCTATTGTCTTGCGGATCTCTTCAAGGGTGGAGTAAGAGACTCTACTTGTTCTTCTGCATGATCATCTACACCAACTTCTTCTGTCACAATAGATTCATCTTCATTAGAACTACTTGAATCTTCTTCTTCTTCTTCACCCCCTAATCCATCATACTATTCTTCCTGAGGTGCATCTTTCTGCTCTAACTCAAAGTGCACTCTCTTTACCTTTTCATCTTTTTCTTTTGGTTGCTCAAGTTCAAAAATAGCTCTAAGTTCCCTAAAAATTACATCTCTAGAAAAGATAATCTTGTGGGTTAGTGGATTCCAAAGCTTATAACCTTTGACATTATCACCATATCCAATGAATGTACACTTTTCAGCCTTTGGATCCAACTTAGATCACTTTTCCTTAGGCACATGAACAAAAACCTCACAACCAAAAACCCTTAAATGTGAAATAGTAGGTTTCTTACCTGTCCACACTTCATAAGGTGTCGAATCAAGAGCCTTACAAGGAGATCTATTTATCAAGTAGCAAGTAGTATACACAACCTTTGCCCAAGAGTATTTATCCAACTGTGCATCACTAAGCATACTTCTAGCCCTTTCCATAATTGTTTAGTTCATCCTTTCTGCAACACCATTTTGTTGTGGTGTATACGGAGTTGTCTTTTGTCTAATTATACCTGCATGCTTGCAAAACTCATCAAATTCCTTAGAGCAATATTCCCCTCCATTGTCAGATCTTAATATTTTTATCTTTAAACCTGATTGGTTCTCTACTAAGACTTTGAATTCCTTAAACTTAGTGAAAACTTCAGATTTATGCTTCATAAAATAAATCCATGTAAATATGGATACATCATCAATGAAGGTTAAAAAATAACGAGATTTTTTGATAGATTCATTATCGACAGGTCCAAACACATCCATATGAATAATTTCTAACTTCTCTTTTGCTCTATTGCTTCCTGAAGGAAATGATTTTCTATTTTGTTTACCAAACACACATTGCTCACAAAAATCAAAGTGCTCATCAGAATAAGAGAAATCGCCCAACAAATTTTTATTCTTAATAGTTTTTAGTACATTATTTCTTGTGTGGCCCAATCTACGGTGCCATAACATACATGTATTTTTAGTAGTGGCCTTAGATACATAGGAGACATTATAAACTATAGTGGCTTCAAGTTTGAACAAGTTCCTGAATCTCTCCCCTTTCGCTGCCACCAAGTTCCCTCTCACCAATCTGCAACCATGCTTGTCAAATATCACATGCATTCCCAAATCATTCAACTTTGAAACTGAAATCAGATTTCTAGCTAATCCAGGAATATGTAAAACACCAGGGAGGGGTTTAATCCTCCCATCACTTAAACACAACAATACCTTTCCTTTCCCAACAATTGGATATGTAGAGTTGTCACCAAGGTAGATATTACCTCCATCATATTCTTCATATGTGGAGAACCATTCCTTATGCGGGGTCATACGAAACAAGCATCCTGAGTCAACCAACCAGTGATCATTAGAAACAAGATTACATGTAGAAAGTAAAACGTCTTCATCTATATTTGAGGACTTATCTGAAGCACTCTCCCACTGTTTCTTGGGATTTCTACACTCCTTCACATGTCCCCTTTTACCACAGTTCCAACACTTAACTCTGTTCTTTTTACCAGGAGTCTTAGTCCGGCCCTTGGACTTGTCCTTAGCCTCTTTCTGAGCTCCTTTAGGTCCCCTTTCTTTAGACCTTCCCCTGACACTGAGAGCATCCCCTGAACTATCCGAACTCTTCTTCCTCAATTCCTGTGATAGTAGCACTGAAACAAGAGCATCCAACTTCGGATCCACAAGGTTAGCAGTGATAGCAAGGATAACATTCTCCCAAGACTTAGGTAAAGAACATAGAAGTAAGATACATTTATCTTCCTTACTAACCTCAACATCTACTAAATCAAGCTAACTCATCAATAAATTAAAAGAATTTAAATGCTTTGCAACTAACTCACCCTCTTTCATTTTCATGGAAAACAATTTCCTTTTTAAATAAAGTTTATTTACCATACTCTTGGCTTGATATATCTCATCCAACCATTTCCACAACTTGCATGCAGTCTCTTCCTTTATGACATTCAATAGGACAGAGTCTGAAAGACACAACCAGATGGTTCCCCGTGCCTTCTTATCCAGTCTATCCCACTCATCTTGAGAGACATCGTCAGGTTTCTTCTCTTTTTGGACAACCAACCATTAGTTTCTTTCTTGCAACAAATCTTCCATTTTCAGCTTCCACAACTCATACCCCATTCCATTGAACTTCTTAATGTCCATTCGAGAGGTTGATGCAATGGTGGATGCAACCATAATAACAACACAAGATCTACAAAACAAACACAACCAAATCTCCCACTACAGCTACAGCTTCCACACTACCACCGAAGAGTCAAAGTTGGCCAGGCTCTGATACCAAATGTTAGAAATGAAAGCAACACTACTTCAATGGAAATCTGATTCGAGATAAATTTCAACAAACTTTAATTGTGTGTTATTAATGGAGATTGTAATCAAAACATAAACCCACAATACATAAATATACCAGAAGCAGAATGAAGCACATAACACAAGTGTTTAACATGTAGAAAATCCTTTCGGGTAAAAAACTCTACCAAGAAAAGAGGCCAAGTTGTATTATCTTCACAAAAGGAGATTACAAATATATTCACTTCCTTTGTCCTCCAACCTTCACTCCGGCAGAACTTGGGTACCTGTAAACTGTTATATTCACCTCATCTACTATGCTATGGTTTTTATAGAATTTACACAACCTCAAGACATTAAATGACTTCTTACAAGCCCATAACACTTGTCAAGAGTCAACAACACAACCTTGGGCATCAATATCTAAGAATAGGCTCTTATAGGGTCATAAATGCTGTCATACATGCATCCTACACTTGGGAAAAAGTGCCCATGCAAGCTTGAATGACTTGGGGCCAAAAATAACCACTTACAGCATCTTATGATGCGTCATATGCTATTATTAGTGTCATAGATTCTTATGACAACTTACAGTTGTCATAGAATCTCTTACACCCTCTTACAACATCTATGACGTGCGTCATAACACTAAAAATAGATTATTCCTCCACTTGTGCACCCCACTTTGACCAATTACTATTTACCATAGTAAATGACATCCCGTAACTACCACTGGTAAATCTGGGACTTACCGTGCAATAACTCTGTAATTACTGTGGACAGTAAATAATTTTTACCACTGCCGGTGAAACTTGTACATCCCTTATGGGTAATTACAAATTACAAATAATAAATGGAATAAATACAATATTGGGATTTAGAAGGTTAATGGCACCTTATCCCAACATAAACTTGGCTATTTGCTTCCTGGTGATATAGGTCATGGGAATGGCTTCAACCCACTTCATGAAATACTTAGTGGCAGTAATGATGAACTTATGGCCATTGGATGAGGATGGGTGGATTTGTATTACAAGGTTGAGACCCCATTGAGAAAAAGGCCATGGAGTTGTCACCGGTTGTAGTTCATGAGATGGTGCGTGAATCAAATCTCCATGTTGCTGGCATTGTAGACACTTCTTAGCAAACTGTGCAGCATCTTGTTCTATTGTAGGATAGTAATACCCTATTCTATGTATCTTCTTAGCAAGATTAGGACCGGTAGAATGTGCACCATAGACACCTTTGTGTATGTCTCGCAAGGTAGCTTTGACTTCTTCTATGTTAAGACATTGTAAGAGGATACCATTGAGACTCGAGTGATATAGTGTATCACCTAGAATGGTGCAACGGGAGGATCGACGGATGAAGGTTTTGCGTTGGGTGGATGAGAGTTCAATGGGAAAGGTACTATTTTAAAGGTATTCATAGATATCTTCGTACCATGGGGAATTGGGACCAACAAGTTTGCAGATGATTTTAGTAACTTGAACATGTATCGACGATTGGTATCAACAACTGCTCAATCAAGAATTTACATTTCTGTGTGTTTGCAGGCATGTCCATAAGTGACCCTATAGAAGCCATAGAATTTGCAGCCTTGTTATGCTCTCTTGGAATTTACTCAAATGTGATGCTAGAGAAGTGTGGTTTGTAGACATCCACTAGTTGCTTGTAGGGGACCAACTTTTCATCTTTTGTTTGGTACTCATCTGTGACTTGTCGAATGACTAGTTGTGAGTCTCCATATACGTATAATTCTATGATGTTCCATTGAACTGCTGTATTGAGACCTATGAGGAGTGCTTCATACTCAGCAATGTTGTTGGTGCAAGGGAATGCAAGCCGATATGACTTTGGAATATAGTCATTTTGAGGTGTCATAAATAAGATGAAGGCCCCTGATCCATGATGTCTGTAGGAACCATCAAAGTACAACTTTCACATTATTGAGTTGGAAGGAGTGAAGATATTCTCATCCAGAAAGTATGCTACCATAGGGTGTGTATCTGTCATGAGTGCTTTTGCTAGTTGATTTGCTAAGGCTTGTCCCTGATTGCTTTACGATCCGTATACTCAATGTCAAACTCACTAAGTATCATGACCCATTTATCTAGTCTGCTTGTGAGAACTGCTTTCGCTAGTAGATACTTCAATGGATCAATTTTGGCTATAATATTTGTGTGTTGGTTCAGCATGTAATGCCACAACTTTTGGGAAGTGAACACTACTACTAAACAATCTCTTTCCATTGGTGAATAATTGAGTTCATATCCTACCAAGGTTTGAATGATATAATAAATTGCATGCTCTTTTCCTAACTCATCATGTTGTGCCAGAAGGGCCCCAAGGGCTGCAGTTGTGATTGAGATGTACAAGATCAAAGGCCTATTGGCGACTGGTGCTACCAAGATAGGAGGTGTAGCTAGATATTCTTTGAGCTGATCAAATGCTACTTGACACTTATCGTCCCATCAAAATGAGGCATCCTTTTGGAGCAAGTGTTGAAATGGTTGGCATTTATCCGTTAGTTGTGAGATGAAATGCCTAATGGATTGCAACCTTCCTTGAAGGGTCCTTAATGCTTTGAGGTTCTTTGGTGGAGGCATCTCCACTATAGCCTTGACTTTTGCAAGGTCTACTTTGATACCTTTGTGAGATACAATGTTACACCAAAGACACACTTCTTTGGATTGAGGTGCACTTGGTATTTCTCAAGCCTATCAAAGATCTATCCTAGAACTTGTATGTGATCTGATCTAGAAGATTTAGCTAGTATGTCATCCACATGGTCCTCCATGATATGATGAAAGAGATTGTGGAATATCACTGTTATTGCTCTTTGATAAGTTGCCCCTGCATTCTTTAGAGCAAACGACACGACAAACCAACAATAATTACCCCATGAACAAGTAAAATTTGTTTTATGTTGATCTTGCTCTGCTATCTTTATCTGATTGTAGCAGGAGAATCCATCCATGAGAGAAAGCATTTCATGACCTGCAGTCAAGTCTACTATGAGGTCAATGTTCGGTAATGGAAAGTCATCTTTGGGACATGCTTTGTTAAGATCTCTAAAATCATTACACATGCAGATGTGCCCATTCAGTTTAGACACAGGTACAATGTTTGATACCTAGTTTGAATAATCAGTGGATCAGATGAACTTTGTATCTAACAACTTCTGTATTTCCACTTTTACCAAGAGAGCTATTTGTGGGTGCTTCTTCCTCAGCTTTTGCTTGACTGGTTTAACTATTGGATCCACTGTGAGATAGTGAACCACTAGCCTAGGGTCTAACCCTAGCATATCAACATAGGTCTACGCAAAGTTGATGGTTCTTTGTAATAAGAATTTGTTAAGAGTCTTGTGCTCTATTTCTGATAATAATGCTGCCAGGAATATGGTCTTCAGATTTTGTTCTGTGCCAAGGTTTATCTCTGTAGAATCCTCCAATAGGAGAGATGAATTCTCTTGATACTTAGAAGGTAGGGGAAGGTCAAATCCTCCATCCTTAGGTGACACAATTAGGTTTTCACCATTGGATACGTCCTTTATTTTTACTATTTTGTGATCAAGATGTGCCATAGTGTGGTTTTCACCTAGAGATCTTTCTTTGTTTTTACTTTTGCGACTAGAGGATTTGTCATTCTCACCAAAATAAGTTGTTGGCTCTAGTTCCATTACAAAACTTGCTTTATGATCACCAGGAGGGATAGCATCCTAGAGTCCCATGAACTTAGCTATAGCTTCGTCATTCTAAAATACATCTATAATGGGGGATCCTTGTTAGTCCTGATAGATAAGTTTGGGGTAGACAAGTGTTACAGTCTGGGGGTTTGTAGTGGATGTTAAGGATACAGATGATAGCATAAAGATGGAGGATTTAGTGAATAGGTCAGTCATATGTAGGGAAGAGTCATCGATGATATCCTCATTAGACGTCGAAGCTGCAAGAGAAGTTTTCACTACCTTGTCAAGAATACCCTCGATGTCCAAGGTGCGTGGTACCTTCCTACCAAATCCTAACCCCTTCTTGTCTAGTTTTTTTATCACAATAATGGGTTCCATTGTTCCTTGATTCTATTTCCCAAGGCCACCTTTGACTTTATAGCCCATGTTTTTGACTATCCTTAAGCCATTGCCATATTGCTTGATTGGTATTGTGACCAGTTCTTTCTCCTTGTAGAGCCAAGAAGAAATGTCTTCAATAGTTTCCTCTTCCAATAATTTTCCCTGTTGAAATTGGGTTAAGGATGCTGCAGGAGGAATAACTACTTTTTTAGTTACTTTGGCAATGGGTAGTTGGCCATAAGATTTAGGGGATAAAGGTATTCTCCCTACACAACAAGATTTTGAGATATCATATGTTCCAAAGCCTATATCATGGATGTGAGCTTTGATTTTAGGAAGAGGATTAGGTTCACTTGTAGAGGCTTTTGTCAGATTTTTAGGGTTGACATACAATGGAGATTCAAGGGCTTTGTCATTTTTAGGGACTTGGTTGCAATTCTTATAACTGCCTTGTAAGACACGATAGAATTCAAAAGGATTGGGGTCTCCTGGGATAGTGATCTCCGTACCATTGAATGGGAACTTGAGGGACTAATGGTACATTAAGGGAACAACTTTCATGGCATGGATCCATGGGCATCCTAGGATAATGTTATAAGGTAGCTCAATGTCAAGGACTTGGCGCCGAGTTTCAAGCATGACAGGGCCTACTTGTATAGGCAAGTGAATAACACATTTTGAGCAGTGTTCACCATCATCATATCCCTTGATTGTAAAACTTTGATCAATGTTGACATGATCCTCAGAGTATCCCAATTGCTTAAGTAACTTTAGAGAATAGATGTTTAGACCAACACCACCATCTATGAGTATGCGTTTGATTTTGTGTTTATGAATGAGAACCTCAAGATAAAAGGCATCATTGTGACATGGATCATGGGATGAGAGGTCTTTCTCAGAGAAGACCACATTGTAGGGCCAAGCAATGTTACCTACTATAGCTCAAAAATCCATGACTGCTATGTTGTTAGGGACCGAAGACTCTTGGAGGGATTTTTCTAGCACTACTTTATGTCCGGGTGATGACCGTAGAAGGTCCAAGATAGAGATCTATGCTAGCATTTTCCCTAGATGTTTGACAAGATTATAATCAGATTGAGTTGGGAGACTGGGTGTAGGACCACAAATGGTGACACGACCATGACGAGTTGTAACAGCGTAATCTGCAGATTTGCCTTTGATTGTGAGGGTAGATACACGACTCTCTTCAAAATGTCCCACAATGGAGTCATATGAAGTGGAAGCATTATTGAAACCTTTACCTTTATCCAGAATAGGATGTGGACCATGGTTTGGGAATGGTTCCTTGTACATGTTGAGGTCTTTATTGGTGTGGTGAGCTGGTGGTTCATCTTCAAAAGAGCTTTGGTTACCCTCGATGAGATTTTGGATTAGGTACTTTAGTTTCATGCACGATGTGGTTCTATGCCCTTTGCTCCTATGGAATTCATAATATTCATTTTCTCTGTATCATGCAGTTTTGTAAATAGGTTCACCATCTGGGGGAGCATCTGGTAAGGTGAGGAGCCCTTTGTGTAAAAACTTCTATAGGATCGACTCTATGGGCTCTCCAAAGGGAGTGAATTGACATTGCGGAGGGTAATCTTGTTGAGGCTACTCTTGTTGTCATTGTTGTTGGTTTTGATACGGTTGTCTTTGTTGTTGTTGCTGTTGAGGTGGAGTTTGACTCAATTTGGAAAGCTGAAGTGGTGTTTGCAATGTTTGGACATGTTTAGAATCGACCACTCCATTGTTGACCATGTTTTTATTTTTGTTCCAAAACTTTGGTTTATTGTTTGTTTGTTGTTGAAGAGCATTGTCTTTAGTTTCTTTGAAGATTTTGACCACTCCTTTAGCAATGAGGGCCTTCTCAATGTTGATTCACTTGTATGTAATTTTGTCGAAGGTTATAGCACTAAGAATTTGCAAATGAAAACCCAATTCTTGGTTGAGATTCTGCACAAATATGCTAACAAACTGCTTTTCAGTATCTTGAATGGGAATTTGCTAGCCATTTGTCTCCATCGTTGAAGGAAAGAAATGAAAGTTTCACCATTTTTCTATTTGTTGTTGCATAATCGGTCATGGAGATCTCATGCTCTGTGTTGTAGGAGAAATAGGTGGAAAAGTTCTTTGCTAACTTGTTAAAATACTTGATACCCATGGGGAGGTGTGAGAACCATTCTATAGCTTGACCTCCAAGATTGCGAGGAAAGATGCACATAAGATATGTCTCATTATGTTAGACCTTAAAGCAAGCAAGATAGAATTCCCTGAGATGGTCTTTTGGGTCCCCTTTTCCTTTGTATTTATCAAATTTGGGAATAGTGAAATTGTGAGGAAAAGGGATCATGGGTAATGACTTATCAAAAGGATAAGGATACACCTCTTCTAAAGAGAAGGTCTTCTTGGTGTGGCCAAATGTTAAATCAGCTAGTTGTTGAACTTTTGTGATTTTTAGCTCCATCATTGTGGGAGGGGTCGGAAACATCTCCTGGTGTCCTAGAAGTGGTTGTTGTTGCCCATACGGAAGATTGTAGTGTAAGCCATGGGCATTGGTGTTATAAGGGTCATATGTGTTCTGATTTTGGGGAGGTGGGGGTGGCACTAGGTAAGAATGTAGGCTTTGTGATGGTTGAAGAAAATAGTTTGGTGGCAGAAAGCTAGAGTTTGTTGGGTTAGGTTGCGGTTACAGAACATAGCTTTGGGAAGTTTGGTTTTGGGAATGTTGAGGGTGGTTAAAAAATGTGTTGAAAAAGTTTAGTGCTGATGATCATTGTGGTGAGGGGACATAGGTAGATGTGTTTTGTGATGGTTGTGTTTGATTGAGGATGAGCATAGAAGAATATTGTGGTTGGGGTTGCATGACCCTGGTTGGTTGAAAGATACAAAGGGTTGATGATGTTGGGGGTGGTGTTTGTTGAGACCCTTGTTGCATGTCTACATAAGTATTTCTTGGATTGTAATTTGGTGGGAAACCTTCTCGTGATGGGTAGCCAATATTCCACTTGTGATTGGTGTGGGCATTCTAGGAGTTTGTTGTATGGTTGATCGAGCTATGGCAACTTGTTTGGCTAGCTCACTTTGATGTTGGAGAGTCTTTTGTTGGTGTTTGTAGATCTGCAGAGGAGTGAGAAGTGGTGATATGAGTCTCTCTCCTGTTGGGGTTTGATAAAGGGGATTCTCATATTGTGCAATCATTCTCCCTTGTGAGCTTTGTTCCTGTAAGGGTGTGGTCATTGTTGACATGGTTTGGACCATAGGTATGGTGTCATAGGTGTTTTTTGTGTCCTTGAGATTGGATAAATCAAAATATTGAGGTAATTTTGCTCCTTATTTGGCTAGCAAGTAGAAGAAATGATCTTGGTTCTCGCTAATGATTTTGTCAAAGGCAGCCATGACTTTAGGATCTTGCAAGATTTCATCAAGGTCTTGTCCATCTTCTTGAGAGGATTGACTTTTTTCAAAGTGTCACTTTTCTTGAGATGGGACTTGACCTATGGTATAACCTTGTGGAATAAAGTTTGGAAGCATGCTAGTGGTATAGTGAGGTGTACTTACCAAAGGGACCCTATCTTCTTGAGATGGGACTTGATCGATAGTATAACCTTGTGGAACAAAATTCGGAGGCAGGTTGGTGGGATAGTGAGGTGTGCTTACCAAAGGGCCCCTACCTTCTTGAGGATTGTTTGGTTGGTCAAGGTGTGGCATGTTTGGAGAGTTGGTCAATCTTTTTGCTGGTGTCTTGGGAGTAATCGTGGAAGTAATGTTGGATCGACTTGATTGAGGTGTGTGAGGAGGCAATTTGCGCTTCCTTGGGACAACTTGCTTGGTCTTCGTAGTTTGCTAGAGTCTAGTGGTTACCATGGAATACACTAGGATAATATGCTAGGATTTTGCTTGTGTTTTGGAAAAGACAATTTTTTTGATGCATAGTTTACTGGACAAAAGGAACTGTACTGTTTGACCAAAGGCGTAGGACTGTGCCACCAAAAGTGAGCTACTGTAATACCAAAGGTGATGGACTGAGCTGCCAAAGGTGAGGTATTTCTATACCAAAGGCAAGCTACTATTTAGATGAAAAGTGAGCTACTGTTCTACCAAGGTCATTGAAGTAGGTTTTGGCAGAGGCAAGGTACTGTTATGCAAAAGGCGGGCTACTGTAATACCAAAGGTGAGCTACTGTTATACCAGAGGCACTGAAGTAGTGTCTGTGATGCTTTATAAGGAAAATTTTGATAGATTTGGTTTTGGTTTTGATTGGATTTGCTTTGGCAAGAGAAAACACATCAAACAAGGTTGCAAAAAGGATTGACACAATACATAGTGTATGTTCGAGGCTCACAAAAAGTCCAATGTTTCCACAGGTATAAGACAATTGCAAACAATATCAAACACTTTTTATCCCTAGAGACAAGGTTTCATTGCAGCAGATCAGCTCACAACTTAATACTCTGTTGACCAAATGCCATTCCATAAAGGTGTCAGACATTTGTATCTTTGCGAGAGATGATAGGTACGGATATCTCACCCTCCCCTCAGAAAGCTCAAGTAGGTCACAAGAGCTCAGTGGCCGAGGGAATACTATCTCTTCTCAAGGGAGGCAAAGGTGAGTATCTTGAGAGCTTAAATCGATTCCCCTTGCACTAATGATTATTGCAACATTTGAAGGTGGATCGGGTAGTCACTATCTAGAATGGTGCTTAGTAACTTTGAGGGACCAACACCTTATGAGCAATGTGACAAGCTACTAAAAACTTTAACCAATCCTACTTAGAGTATCAAACACTTCGCTTGATGTGAAAATTATTTCCACAAAGAGCTAGTACACCTTTTTTAAGTTTGGCACCACAAGGTAAGGCTGACATCAGTTAGGACTTGGCTTTCGCCTTATCCCTCTTATATAGAGGTTCAAAGGAAAAATTCACTTAGGGTCATCCCTTTTGTATGAAGTGCAATCCAAAAGTAGGCCCTTTTAAGGGAATAACTAAAATGTAAGAGCAAGCACAACAAACAAAGGTTCAATTGTCCCATTATAGGAAAAAAATAAGGTGCAACTAGATTAGACACACACACATTTGTAGTTGTCAATTGTCCATTATAAAATTGAAGTGTTTGGCATTTATGTCCATTGTCCCTTAGAAAATTGAAGTATTTTTGAATTCATGTCCATTGTCCCTTAAGAAAGCAAAGTGTTCCTAAGACTTAGATTTGCCCAACTGATTTGTTCAATTGTCCCTTAAGAATGGCAATATGTTTCTAAGACTTAGTGTGATAGATCGAGATTTCTTCAATGCTCATCCTGCATGAACATGTTAAGAAAACTCATTTGCTTTGTTTGAGTGATAAGAAGGTGCAACAAGTGAATTAGTTCCACACAAACTCAAGAGTTGGCAAAAATAAATCAATCTGACCCAAAAGCGCTTTACTGTCTTATCAGAGGCGACTTACTGTAATGCCAAAAGCGCTGAACAGTGTTACTGGAGGTGACTTGTTGTAGACTAGAGGCGATGCATTGTGCTACCAGAAGTGTTGCTCTATGCTACCAATAGTGCGATACTGTACTACCAAAAGCACCTTATTACTCCAGATCCAAAAAAAGTTGTATTTTGCCAAAAAAATTAGGTCAAAAGATAATTCCATGTTTGCTTTGTAGATCTGGGATGTATGGTTGATATAATTTGTGCTCTAGAATATAAACCACTCAATCGTGTTGCAAAAATGATGGGTTAACTCAAAAATTGTAAATAGTCCTAAATACGTCAGCTTAGGCAGTACACAAGATAATTGAAAGGTCAGATCAATCAGCTTGCCAATCAATAAATGATAGATATGTGAGTAAAACCCTGCAAAATCACAAAACAAGATTAAAAACCCTGTTTGTCCAGAAGTGCTTTACTGCTATGTTGACCGTGCTACACTATGTAGCCAAAAGCGTGCTACTGCATTACCAAAAGCGCTACAGTATTGCCCGAATACACTACACTATGCTACCAAAAGTGCTTTGATGTTTTACCAATAGCATTTTTCTGTATTTTTTGCACTGTTCCATACTGTACTTAAAAAAAAAAATTTCTCAAAGAAAAAGAGGGATTAGTGGGTCCCACCGGGCGTGCGAAAATGTGTATGAGGAAAATTGATTATGTTTAAATGATAAAATCAAAACTAACAAATCAAAAACCCATAACATAAAGAGAACTATCTAAATAAAAAGCCATGATCAATAAATCAAATTAAGAAAGCTTTTACCCAGATTGTGTTGTTCTCTTTGTCGAATGTGGATTTGCTCAATAATGCTGCAAAACTATGTTTACAACAAACATGTATAGGTGCTCAAAGATCAATGTCAAAATATCGTAAAATGCTCAACGATGCAATGTATGCTCAAAGCACTGTAAAGGATGCCTGAGAATAAGTGATCCAAGAGGATTTGTGAAGGAGATGGGGGGGTTTATATATTGAAACATGATCGATCAATGGCCAGATAATTCAAAAGAATCAATGGAGGAGATAAATCAAATAACCATGATGAATGTGCACACATGTCAATCCATAAGGATATTTTTATTAAGATATGATGAAAACTAGATTGAATGAATAGATAACTCAACTTGTAATTTATCCTTTTTTAGAGTTCTAAAAATAACACTGATTGTGCACATGAGTTAACAAGATATTTTAAGAGGAATTGGAAGATAACTGAAAATAAATAAATAAATTTATTTAATTGTTTGTGCATGATTTTGAAGAATAGATAAGATATGAAAATTTAAATAAATTAAATAAATAAATTGATTTAATTTATTTTGCATGATGTAGGATAAATAAAATATGTGATTATATTTTATTTTTAGAAGATTGAGAAAATTTAAATTTTTTTGCATGATTTGTTTAAATTTAGAAGAACAAGTGATTTAATTAAATAATGTAAATTATTTAATTATAGATATGATAGAATTGGATGAGTTAATTAAATAATTGGATTTATTTAATTAATTGGGACTTGAAATTTGAAAGAGGATAATGATTTAATTAAATAATTAAAATAATTTATTTTTGGAAGAATAAAGTTGAATTTAATGAGAATTAATTAAATAAAGAGGATTTATTTAATTAACGTTGAATTTAAGAGTTTTAGAAGAATTTGATGAAATCAATTAAATAATTAGAATATTTAATTAACATTAAATGTAGGCGATTAGATAGAAATGCAAGTGATTGATGACTTGGTCATTTTAGGGTGTCTACAGAAATCATCAGAGAGGCCATTGCCATAGTTTTCGGATTAAACTTGGTTGCCTCCACAAACATTGACAGAGATAGATTTAAAGCCCTGTATACAAAGGAGAAAAGCAGCTATAGAACCATATATTTTCCTAGATTTAGGGTGAAGGGGTTGAATGGTAAATCAGTAAAATCCCCTTTGGTGAGCAAGAACCTTTCAAGTTAATTGCTTTTGAGGATTATTTTGATAATACTTACTATGCTCTTTGTCAAGTGTTGGGAGAAGATAAGAGGGAGTGCATACCTATTGATCTTACTTATATGGCAACAGACATCCAGTACCCATCTCAAAATATCTAATTTGACTTTGTTTCTTATTTGGCTCATTATATCCATCAGGGATTGGTAGATATTAAAAACATAAAAGAACCAGTCAATTTTAGATGGTTCTCTTTGCTCTATCACATGTTTTTATATCAAGGAAGAACTGAAAATGTGTGGCATCCCGAACTGATGATCAACCCTATTGATAACAGGGGAATTGAATTGCCTGTCCAATGTTGGACCCACATTTGGGACATACATGATACCCATTCAAATTATAGGTTTTTTAGGGATTACTTTGTGGTTACAATTCTAAGACATTTCTAGTCATCTATACCCAGGATTCCTGAGATGAATTTTCTCAGAACTGCAATAAGAGTTCCCCCTCTAGATATCAAGCATAATTGGGGTGATTTTGTCCCTGACAAGGAAGGTACAATTTTTAGGATTTATGGTACCCCTGTTGGCCTAGATTATTTGCCCAAGCATGTGCCCTTAAGATTGGGTTTCCTAGAGATCATTCGGCAATTGGCTGAAGCACAAAATTCTCACTTGAAAAGACAAAGGAAAGTATCTTTCTTTCCTTTCTTGATAATGTTTTCAGATTTCAAAATAAATAAAGATGGATTTGATAGGCTAAATGAGAAATTATTACCTTTCAGAATGGTACAGGAAAGGCCTAGGTTCTTTGATCCTAAAAGGTTTATCAATAGTATTAGGAGAAGTCTTAGCAGGTCTTATACTCCCCATCAAGTTTTCTTTCCCGAAGATGTTATTAGAAATTCCCTTTCTGATAATGAAGTGAAAATGAAAAGGGTAAAGTGGACATTATATATAAGATATGTGAAAAAATAAAGAAGAACCCATCCTTTAAGGGACTTTTCTTAGAGGCTGATGACCCCATCACTAGAATAAAAAAGATCATGTCTCAGATTGATGAAGTAATTTGTATGCAGGATCCTGATCTTACTCAGACCCCTATGGAAGAAAGACCATCATATCAGCCCCCTGTTAGAAGTCAAATAAAATATACTTTCCAAAGAAGGAACAAAAGAGAAGAGGTTAAATAGCAAGCCTCTTAGGGCCCTCCTCTAACTCAATTGACATTATCTCTGACATTACCTCCCCATTCTTCTTCATATGTACTAGTAAATGAAAGGGAATCTCTACCTGAGGAACCTTCTCCAAAGAAAGCAAAGATTGAAGTAAATCCTCTAGTGGATTATGATGATGATGAAGAAGATATGGAATTAACAGAGGAAGAGATACAAATTGAAATGCCATCCCGCAGCCAAGATGTGCCAAAGGAATTTTCTTTGAATAGGATTCATGATATTACCTTGAGAGGAAATGATATCTCAGATGACATCAGGATTGTGGCATGCATAAATTTTATTACGGATGATGATTTTATTAATTCTAAGGAGTTTTAGGAGTTTTTGTAGAAAAGCAGAAAAGGTGAATATGAGAAAAGACTGGAAGAGGAGTTGTCCCTTTCTCCTCAAGAAACTGGTGGTGTCTATCAGGGTACTAATAGAGATGAAAGATGAGGTCAAGAACATCACTCCTGATCAGGGGAGGAAAATGATTAGAGATAGTGGGGTCTTATTACTCCCTAAGTGGGACATTGCCTCTGCTATTATTTTGGATACTGCAAGAAGACAGGATAAAGAAGTTTTTTCTACTTAAGAGGAGATTGAAGCTGCATTGATAGGAGCTAAGTTTGACCCTAAGTAGGATACTTTAGACATATGGGCCTTAGCACCCAACACCAACAAACCTCTGGTTGTAGAACCTGATAGAGATTTTAAAGGTAGCCAGATAGTAAAGAGGGTCTCTGAAACCCTCGCAAAAGAAGCATCAGAGTTGATGTTATAGGTTGCAGAGTTCAACAAGGCAAACAAAAATACTCTTCGACAAAAATATGATGACTTGTTAAAAGACTATATGGCTATGTTGCCAGAGTATAACAGGCTAAAATAAATGGAGATACAATGGAAGCATTAGGATTCAACATCTGCCTTGACACAAATAGCACTAGTAGTTAGGGATTTTGGTTCCCTTCTCCCTGGTTCATCTTCTCTATCAAAATCTACTCTGGAAAAGGAAATTAAAGACTTAAGAAGTTGATTAATTCATTTGATGACATTTTCACAAATACATTTGATAGACAAAAGGAAGATAACTGGTCTATTGTTTCAGGGATTTTGGAGCTGTTAATGGAGAAAATGGCCAGCCAGGCTGTCAGTATTCATAAGTATTACTATGATTGTTAGTGGTCATCAAGAAAATCAAGGATGATAAGGAAAGAGAAATGCCTTTATTTGATAAATGGATCCCTAGGATTAATTTTTTATTAGGCATTTGTAAAGGAGCTAACCATGATCCTAATGCTCACAATGAAGTTAAATAGGTCTATACAGAAGCAAAGGAAGCAGGAGATCTACAAGCATTCATAGACAGTCTTGAGGAGGAAATGCTGAAACTAATTCAAGGGTTTGATGATGACCAATTTGGTATAATTCCTTGAATAAAGAATGAGGGTGGTGACATTAAGCCACCCTAATTATGGATCCTCCAGTTCAACAATATTGTCCTTATCATTTCGTTCGTTCTTTGTCTTAATGATAAGATAGATATCACTATGTTCAGAACTAGTATTGAAAAACTATGGGACTCTTGTCAGCTAGCTGCTGATTTCACAAGGGAAGGGCATTCAGTTATGGCCAGATACAATAATAGATATTTATCCTTTGTGGATAAATTGCTTAATTTCCAGTGGCCCATAGAAAACTAATTTCAGAAGTGGGATAAAAAATATAATGAAGTGCCTGATATTTGAAGCATGGATGGTGAGATCTTTTTGTTTGAAGAATATGGACACCTGTATGTTTTGAATGAAAAAAGTCTTTTTGTTCTCTTATGTAACTATCTTCTATTTCATAAGGTAGTTGAAGATATAATTCAGAGGTAAAAATTGGCCAAAGTTTGTTATATTTTCTCAAAGGCACAAATCACAAAGGTTAGAAGCCTCACAAACAATCTTGTAACAACTTTTGTCCCCATAGCAAATATCTGGGAGGAGTTTGTTATTTTTGAGAAATCAGACAAAGCTAGAAGGTGACATCTGTTTCTAGGTCTGAAGCTTGTTTTGCTCCCTTGTTCTTATAAAAGGGAATTCAGGACTGTTGTGTGGTTACACAACACGCCCCATTTTGACTTGACAAAATAGGGACCCAACTTTTTGCTTGGCTTAGCTTGTGTTTTTTTTACTTTTTGGCGGTCTGGTAAAAGTCATGTAGGTGATCCTGCATAAGGGAGCTGGGTAAGTCATCATGATGAGGTTAGTCTATCAAAGTTAATATTTCATATCAATAACCTCATGGTTGGATAGAGTACAAAATTTCATACAGGTTTGCCTTTTGGATCACCCTGATATTCCTTAGGGAACGAGAGTTATGGTGAGTCAAAGTCCTGGTCAAACCTTATATTCTAAGGGGGGGTCATATTCCTTAACATCAGTCATCTTAAGTAAGATCACCCTGATCCAATTTTATCACCCAATAATCATTTGGTCCGAAACTTCAGACATCAATTTTACGTGGTAGTGACGTTTACTTGTTGAACAACTTCATATATTTTGCGGGGCTCATATTTTGAATATCACCCTGTCGCGAAATATCACCCCAGAGCCAATATGCTGATGACATCATCCAATCCTGATGAACAAAGAAAATCACCGTGATGGTGATGTCATCATCTTTTTTTACCTTGAGGAGGTATATTTCCAACGATCACCCTTTTCCAATAACATGACGGTGACGTCATCCTGATCTTTCGAAAGGGGGTCACTTTAGTTTTGGGGGGTCACATTTCAAATATCACCCGATATTCCAAATATCACCTGATATTCTAAACATTACCCGATCCCTTAACATCAGTGTTGTCACTCAAGGTGGAAGTTCATATTACATAGAGGGGGTCACATTTCAAATATCACTCGATATTCCAAATATCACCCAATCTTCTGAAGATTAATGCGATGTGCACACCTAGCAATTTCTATAGATTTCATGTAGAAGATTAATGGTTTTTATCAATTTAATCTGGTTTTGCCCTAATTGGCCCGATAAATGAGTCTAAAAGTGAATTTCCAAGGTCATTTTACATTTACCTTGTGAAGAAGTGAGAATTTACAGAGCAGACATTCAAACCCTTATACGAGCTACCTGCGGATGCTAACAACCTTCAGCAGAATAGAACACGTGATTATCACCAGTATCTGAGCCCCTTTTCCGTAATCATTAGCTTAATTTAGGAGATAAGTGTTATCAGGTAAGTAATTAAAAACCCTCCTATTATTATTTTCTGCTTGTCTAGGTAGTATGTTTTTCCAAAGGTTTAAAACTGTAATTATTCATATCATGATGAAATGGAGATTAATAAGTATAATATGCATGATGCTGTAAGCGTATAATGTTGTGTGCATACATGTGAATATCAAATGGTAAGACCAGTCGTGTTTATTGCAGGAATCCATGGCAGACGTCAGAAGGAACAAGTTCGAGTCTAAGTTTCTTAAGCCTATGTTTGCTCAACCTAAGGGAGTACAGTTCAAGTATGGTGTCATTAGAGATACTCATCAGGGAAACACAGATTTGGTAGCATGGTCATCCAAAATGCATAATGATAAAGAAAGCACCCTACTGGATGCCATTTTTACATCAGGAATGTGGTATGCAGTTGGATTTCCATATTCTATGGAAGCTCTGGAATTGATAATAGAATGTGCCAGAAATTACAACCCTCAGACGAGGAAAGTAGAAAAACATGGCAGGGTTTATGCAGATTTGTCCATCAAAGGGATTGCAACTACTTTCAATCTCCCACCTGGAAAGAAGGTAGTCAGTATGGATCTAAAGAAACTAGAAATTGAATATGAAAATAATAAGAAGACTGCAAGAAAAAGGATATATCAGTGGAGGTCAAAGAATAGCCCTTACACTGCCTCTACCAAATTACTAGTGCACCTGTACAAATTTGACTTTGATGATGAATATCAGTATATGATTGCCCTACTCAGCAAAGTGACAGGCCAGCATACTGCTGGAAGCTTCAAAGATTGGATGTATGGAGTCATCATGATGTGCCTCTATACAGATAACAAGCCATTATGGGCTAAAATCATCAGTGATGCCCTAGATATGCAGATGATGAACCTAGGAGGCCTGGAGCATTCATTTTACATGACTTCATATGTTGTATATTCATGTGCTTACAAGGGTACATTTGATGCACTTACCACAGTTGGAAAGATTGGTGGTAGTTTAAATGATACCCATATATGGGACCATTACCCTTAGTTGCAAAGAACAAACTATCTCCTTGATTACAAATTAGTGAATGATACATTTTCTATGCATTTGGTCAGAACAATGGAGGAAGATAGAACCAAAAGACTAAGCAAGGAAGCTCAGGAAGTTATATACAGACATGGTGCCTGGTTTATTCAGTTTGCCACATTTTCTTACATCAGAATAGAAGGCTTTGAAGGCTAGCCATTGATGCTACCCAGGTACTCTACTAATGGGGTAGTCCTGATGGAATTCTTGAGACAGGTATCAACAATATTAGATACATATAAAGAAAACAATAAGAACACTTAGAGGATTTATAGACCGACTATGAAGATGAGGCTGAGGTCAAAAGAAGAAAATATCAAAGACTCACCCTCAATCAGATCAGGACATTTGATTGTATTCTAGTGCCTATACAATTAAAGAAAGATAATGGCAAGACCATATCCAATGAGTATGAAGATAAAAAGGTGTATAATGACACCATTTCAGCCCCTGACCTGATGCAACTTGAAGACATTTCATTAGATCAGTTTACAAGAGGGGTGCTGCAATTGACTCAAGCATGGGTAAATGAACAAATCAATATACTTAAGAAGAAGGGTATGGCCATCGCAGTAGACAACAAGAGGAAAAGACAGGAGATTCCAGATGAAGAATATGATGACTTTCTCATTGAGAAGAGAAAATCTAATGGAGAAAGGCTGCCACCTCAGAAACAAAGGAAAGGACCCCCTAGAAAGAAGAAGAATGATAATGAACCTAAAGGGGTGATAGTTGAAAGAGTTGACATACCATCTGAAGGTGCATCTGCATTAGGATAGACATCAGCCTCATCTGTACAGCCTTTGACAGATGAACCAAAAATAAAAAGAATCCTAAGGCCAGCTGTGGAGACCGCAGGAGTACCAGATAAGGGCCAAACCTCACAGTAGAAGGTGGAAGAGGATATCCTTATTGAGGAGGAGCCAATAAATAAAGAGCCTGCAGGAGATGACCCCATGATGGTCACAAGAAAGAGGAAGGCACCCCTAGTGGCATCACCACCCAAAAGGCAGAGAAGATCTGAGGGGTGAAATAATACATGACCCCATAGTATTAAGGGGAGCAGGTAGTGAAGTGTTCAGGAAAGAATTGCAACATGATGTGCTACTTCCTACCATCATTCAATTTAAGACTGAGAAGGCTGAAGAGTAAGCAAAAGAAGCCACTAGAGCAGGTCAAGGCGGCCCTTTCTCATTGGAGGAAATTGTGGACCTATCAGATGATGAAGTGGTACAGAATGTAGCCTCTCAATAGATGGAGACCCTTGCTTCTAACACTTGCGTGACCCCACAAGGAACCCCATCAGCATAGATGGTGGTATTAGAAGAGTTGAAGCAAGCATAACAAGAGAAAGAAAACAACCAAGAAAGGGCAACCCAACAAATAGGGCTTGATAAGTTAGTTGATCAGGTAACTAGCCCTGCGGTAATAGACCTAACATATAGAGAGGATGTAAGTCCCGAACATCAAGCAGGTGCACCTGAGAGAATAGAAAATATTGAAGAAGTCAAATAGACAGAAATGGAGAGCAATGCTGCAGATGTGGGTCAACAACAACAAGAAATACCAACTAAACCCAAAATAGTAGAAGTCCAGTGAAAGGGTGGGGAGGATAAAGATACATTAGCTGATGATGCCTCCCAGACTCAAGAAATCTCAGATGATAAGGATACATTAGGTCATGATGACCTAAAGATCCTGGAGGTAGATACATTAGGTGCGGAGCAGAATGTGATCCAAGATCAGGTAGATGCACCTAGTACAAACACAATGATATCCACAAATGCTAGTATACCTCAGGATGAGGAAATTCTTAAAGTGGATGAGACACAAAAGGAGGAAGTAAAAGATCAGGTTCATGACTAGCATGTAGATACACAACATGATCACCCTCAGTAGTAGATACACAACATGATCACCCTCAGTAGGAAGAAGTTCCTCAAGAGGAAGAGATACAACAGGATACCCCTCATGATGAATATCATGAGGAAGAAATAAGCAAGTCACCCTCTCCACCAAGAACATAGATAAATGTTGGAGATCAGGGTAGACAAGATGATGATGGACACCAAGGATCTGGAGACCAAGTACCTCAATGGCTTGAGAAAGAAATAAGTATGGAATCAAGTTTTGAGATTCAAGAATTTGATGTTTCAGCATTATTTTCAAAAACCATTATGAAGCCTAAGAGGAAAGCCAGATTAACATCTACAATAAGAAGAGATCCTGCTACAGGCAGAAGGACTGCCTAGGTAGCACTTCCCATGGTTGAAAAGGAGAAAGGCAAAATTGCCCTAGAAGAATTCTAGATCACCACGGTTGACTTGGGGTTTGCCAATGAAGACCAAGAAGGTCAGGAAGGGAAGGATATAATAGATTCTTTAACCCAAAGGGTGAAGAAAGAAAAGGAGAAGAATAAGCAGCATAAAGAGCACATTGCTCAGCTGCATTCATACATAAAAGGGTTGATTAACCCTGACAATATAGTATCAGATCAGGCAGTCCCATTGAGTACAATTTCTCAAGAGGAGGTTAGTAAATTAGACCTTATGAAGCACGAGTCAGTAATTATGAGAAAATGGATGTCATCTGTACTCACAAGAGCTGAGGAAGTAGTGAAAGCCTCTTTGCAGAGGTGGAATTCTTTGGGTATCTCCAAAAAGAAAGTTGATAAATTACAAACTGAGACCGGAAGAAGGTCATTTCAGTTAGAGAAAGTCTTGGGTGCTTTGAGTGAAATAAAGAGGATTTGGTGCAGGAGCACCTACCTGACAGCTGGCCTCCATGAGGCAGTTAGTTTGTTTTGAGTCTTGTTAATGTTTCCAAGAAGGTCTGATAAAACCAATGCATGTAATAAGGTCATGCTGACCATGCTTTACTATTTTTAGCTAGTTTGTTATGACAGCTGTTATGCTGTATGTTCGGTTGGATCCTCCCAGCCGCTTGGAGGCTCCCAGCCGCTTGGAGTCGGGTCAGTAGTACTCGCCAGAGATCCTATTTATGCATGAGGATCGGTTGGTTTTAGATCATCGAGCTAGGTTGCACAGAGTGAGACAGAGAGAGAGATTGATCATTGTATTGCATCTTTTGAAATCAAATAAAGAGATCCTATTTGTGTTCATTTTCTGTTTGATCTCCATTTGTGAAATCGAGTTACTGATCTGGTGGTCTCATGGATTCGCTGATCCATTCCACCGGTTGATTCGTCGAATCGGTGGAATGGCTGTGTATCATAGGTTAGGAGGTAGTTTTCCTTTTCTGTTTGTTTGCATGCAGGTGTGCAGGATCGCGATCAAGAGGTGTTGAGAACCCTAGCATGGGTATGTGCTAGGTCATGTTGATTGTTAGAGTTTGGAAGATCACCCTGAAAGCAGATCGGGTCATCCCAGGAGGTTCGGCGGATTGAAATTCACTAAGGTTGGAAGTTCGTCAAAACGGCATCATCAGGATATTTCTGCGTATATCCTGCAGTCACTTCGGGCATCGTCATCCGGGTAGATGGAGATGAGCATGATGCTATCGATTGCATGAAGTGAATGAACGTCGGGGTGATCATCATCAGGTGTTTCCGAGGAGGAGCGTATCGGCATAAGGTAGAAGATCGGGTTGATAAAACCATCGCAGCCCGATAAGGTTAAGTTTGGCCGACAGCAGGATATTGAAGGAGTTGCATATGACGTCATCGTCATCAGGATATACGTCATCAGGATATCAGGGCAGCAGGATATTAAGGAGCTGCATGTGACGTCATCGTCATTAGGATGATCGTCATCAGGATATTGGGGTGACGTAAGCATCGAAGGAGAGGTGCGTGAAATTGAGTATCATCATCAGGATATATGGGAGGAACCGGATGTTCTATATCCTGCTGATGAACATGATGTTGAACATCATGATGCTAAAGATAGTGTTTGGCGGTAAGATGAACAGTGAACGTCAGGAGGATGTTCGCGCTTGCCGAATGTGATGATGCTGCAGATAGTCGGATATGATGATGTTGCCGACATGCGAAAGGGCGAAGGCTTGTCTGCAGGAGGATATCGGTCAGCAGAGTAAATATGATGATGTTGACAGTGTTAAGGGAAATATGATGATGATGATGAAGGGTTGCGGACATCCATGCTGTATGTCAAGGTTTTAGTGTGGATGCCTCTGCATCATAGTGGTATCAGAGCTCAGAAAAAGGTCTGGGCTGTTGTGTGTTGATTCTGTCACCGAAAGGGCAGAGGTAGAGTTGATTCTGTCACCGAAAGGACAGAGGTAGAGAAGTGAGAGGTTGACAAAATGCCTCCGAAAGGTAATGGTACTGCAAGGGAATTGCAGGAGATGAAGGAAAAACATGCCAGAGAGATGAGGAAGATGAAGGAGCTTGCTGAAGCACTTCAAGCCAGGCTTGTAGCCCTGGAAAAGAACAAAAAGAGGGAAGTAGAAGACAGTGAGTCTGAAGAAGATGAAGATACTGTTGAAGAGTATGAAGAGGTAGCTGAAGGTCTGGATGCTGAAGACCAGAGACTGGCAAAACTGTTAAAGGCAGTGCAGAGTGATAAACCTAAGGTAAAGGTTGATGTTTCCAAGTATAATGGAAGTTTGAATGAAGATGAGTTGCTGGATTGGATTGCTGCACTTGATAATCACTTTGAATGTGAAGATGTTGCTGAGGATCAGAAGGTAAAGATTGCAAAGACCAAGTTAGGAGGTCATGCTTTGGTATGGTGGGATTATGTACAATCTGAGAGAAGGAAACAAGGGAAGTCAAAGATCACTTCATGGGATAAGATGGTAGCAAGGATCAAAGGTAAATTATTGCCAAGGGATTATGAGATTCAGATGTTTAAGAAGCTGCAATTTTTAAGGCAGAAGGAAATGGATGTGAAGGCATATACTGAGGAGTTTTATAAATTGAGTATGAGGTCTGGTCATCATGAGAATGAGGTAGAAAAGGTGGCTAGGTACTTGGCTGGTTTGAGATTGAACATATAGGATGAGTTAGTTTTAGCTAACCCTAAGAGTGTGGAGGATTGTTACCAAATGGCAATCAGGATTGAAGAAAAGATGAATAGAGGACAAGATAAGTCCATGAGAGGAAGAGGCAGTAATATGAGGGGAAGAGGATTGGCCCCTACACACAGGCAAACCAATGAGGGTCAAGAAGACACTGGTAAAGGACAGGGACAGTCTGATTTCAGAGGTGGATGGAAAGGTAATAGAAGCAGATTTGGAGGTGGTAGAGGTTCTACTACATTTTCAGGAAAATGTTACACCTGTGGTGAGTTTGGTCATCCATCTTTCAAATGTCCAGAAAGCAAAGGCTCATCATCCAGAAATGATAGAACAAATGACAAGAGAGTACAACTTGTGCAAGAAGAGAAAGTAGAGAAAAGTGTGCAGAGTTCAAACACTTATCAAAGAGATAGGGAACCTGAAAATTATGCATATCCTGAGGAGGGAGAAGCATTGATGCTAAGGAGAATTATTTTACAGGCATCAAAGGATATGATGCAAAGAAGAGCTCTTTTCAAGACCACATGCAAGAGCAAAGGTAAAGTATGTAAGGTTGTCATTGATACTGGTTCAACAGACAACATGGTATCTCAGGAGATGGTGGATAAACTAAATTTGGAAAGGATTCCACATCAACACCCTTACAAGGCATCTTGGGTGAGTGATAGTCAATCACTTTTTGTCTATGAACAGGCATATGTGGATTTTCAGATTGGAGCATATCAGGATAGAGTTTTGTGTGACATTTTGCCCATGGAATGTTGTCACCTATTGTTGGGTAGACCATGGCAATTTGATAGAAGGGTACTGTATGATGGGTATGCTAATACCTACACCATCAAGAAAGATGGGAAGACTATTATGTTGATGCCATTACAGGAAGCAGCTGCAGCACAGGGGGCAGCCAAAATCATTTTAGTGGGAAAGAAGGAATTTGTGCAGATGCCTATAGGAGCAGGCATAAAGGCAGTTGAGGACACTGTAGGGACAGAAGTTGTTAAGGACAATAGGTTGAAGAAAGTTTTAGTTTTGACTGACAGAGGTCAGCAGCAGGTGCAGAAACAGGTTTGCAAACAACAACCAGTTGAGAGGAATGACAAGGATGTTGTCATAGTTGGGACTATTGTTTGTCCTATAAAGGTTGAAAGAAAGATAGAGTTGAACATTGCAGAAGTTCAAGAGGTAGTTCAGACAGGGGTTCTGGTCAGACAACCTGACAAACATAAGGTATGTGTGAGAAAGGCCTACATTGACAGGCATGAGGATTTACTTGCAAGAAAGCAAGTTACAGTTCAGGAGTCTTGGAGCAGCCAAGAGACAGCAAAGGACAAAGCTGGAACAGGTCAAAACACTGACATCACAAAGTGTAAAGGTGGAGGACTTCCACATACTAAACTCATGGGACATGAGTTCTTTTCTGTTAGGGAGTATGGTGCAGGAGCACCTACCTGACAGCTGGCCTCCATGAGGTAGTTAGTTTGTTTTGAGTCTTGTTAATGTTTCCAAGAAGGTCTGATAAGACCAATGCATGTAATAAGGTCATGCTGACCATGCTTTACTATTTTTAGCTAGTTTGTTATGACAGCTGTTATGCTGTATGTTCGGTTGGATCCTCCCAGCCGCTTGGAGGCTCCCAGCCACTTGGAGTCAGGTCAGTAGTACTTGCCAGAGATCCTATTTATGCATGAGGATCGGTTGGTTTTAGATCATCGAGCTAGGTTGCACAGAGTGAGACAGAGAGAGAGACTGATCATTGTATTGCATCTTTTGAAATCAAATAAAGAGATCCTATTTGTGTTCATTTTCTGTTTGATCTCCATTTGTGAAATCGAGTTACTGATCTGGTGGTCTCATGGATTCGCTGATCCATTCCACCGGTTGATTCGTCGAATCGGTGGAATGGCTGTGTATCATAGGTTAGGAGGTAGTTTTCCTTTTCTGTTTGTTTGCATGCAGGTGTGCAGGATCGCGATCAAGAGGTGTTGAGAACCCTAGCATGGGTATGTGCTAGGTCGTGTTGATTGTTAGAGTTTGGAAGATCACCCTGAAAGCAGATCGGGTCATCCCAGGAGGTTCGGCGGATCAAAATTTGCTAAGGTTGGAAGTTCGTCAAAACAGTATCATCAGGATATTTCTGCGTATATCCTGCAGTCACTTCGGGCATCGTCATCCGGGTAGATGGAGATGAGCATGATGCTATCGATTGCATGAAGTGAATGAACGTCGGGGTGATCATCATCAGGTGTTTCCGAGGAGGAGCGTATCGGCATAAGGTAGAAGATCGGGTTGATAAAACCATCGCGGCCCGATAAGGTTAAGTTTGGCCGACAGCAGGATATTGAAGGAGTTGCATATGACGTCATCGTCATCAGGATATACGTCATCAGGATATCGAGGCAGCAGGATATTAAGGAGCTGCATGTGATGTCATCGTCATCAGGATGATCGTCATCAAGATATTGGGGTGACGTAAGCATCGAAGGAGAGGTGCGTGAAGTTGAGTATCATCATCAGGATATATGGGAGGAACCGGATGTTCTATATCCTGCTGATGAACATGATGTTGAACATCATGATGCTGAAGATAGTGTTTGGCGGTAAGATGAACAGTGAACGTCAGGAGGATGTTCGCGCTTGCCGAATGTGATGATGCTGCCGATAGTCGGATATGATGATGTTGCTGACATGCGAAAGGGCGAAGGCTTGTCTGCAGGAGGATATCAGTCGGCAGAGTAAATATGATGATGCTGACAGTGTTAAGGGAAATATGATGATGATGATGAAGGGTTGCGGACATCCATGCTGTATGTCAAGGTTTTAGTGTGGATGCCTCTGCATCAGGATTAATCCTTAGGTTCTAATAAACAATTAGGTGCTAGATAATAACACTGCCATGCTGGTAGATATTTGGTATAAGGACATCAGGTTTGAATGTGATGTATTGAAGAAGTGCAGCAGTAAATTAAGAGATATTAGTATGAAATTTCACAACATGATGTCATTTGAAGCAGAAGTCCTGAAGGCCTTGGAAGGAAAAGTAGAGGGGAAATTGAAAATCAAGACGTAGACTTTGCCATAAAAGCTCTGCATAATAACTTCCAGCCGATGGCTGATGACCCTCTTACCCACCTGACAGAAGAAGCAATGAACAAGATCATGAGGATCAAGGTCATGGTGGAGAACTATAATGAAACATTGAGTAGTAGGAAGAGTGAATTGGAAGCCCTCAGGGATAAATTTCAAGCCCATAAGCATGCCATTAGTAAAGGCAAAATTCAGGATGGCGGGGAAGTTGAAAGAGTAGTAGGAGCATATGAAAATATCTGGACAATAATGCAGGTCCATATACAAGGCGATATCCATCAGGATGATGAAGACTCAGAATGTGATGATCATGATGACCATGATGACAAAGAAGAACCTGAGGAGTAGATGAAGATACACCACAAGGGATTATGTGCATCAGGTACTTAAAGGAAAATAAGTTACCTAGATGGTTGCCAGCGGGCAACCTATGCCATGAGAACAGTTGACCAAGTGAAAATAAAAATGCACCATTGATCTTAATCAATAAATCTTGATCGTAGATCATGTGTAACCACTCCCTCACCTTATTCTATAAAAGGTGCAGGGATGCCTTGTTTTAAACATTCAAAAGCTTAATTGAAATTTGTTTGCTGAAATATCAGGGCCTATTTCAAATTTATTGTAAATATACATTTTTTTGCATACTTAATGAAAGAGAAGACCATTTTGATTACAAATCATAGTAAATCTTGAGTAATCTATGTATGAATTCTTGATACTTACTTTGATTAGCTACGTCCCTTGGAGTGCTCATTAGTCTACTTATATTGTTTTCATTCACCATCCTCTAAAGTTAGCATCATCTATATCTAGCTGTGGAACATCCTGGTGAAAATATGGTTTGATTTCTTCTCCTAATGATAGTATCAAGTGTCTATGTGGCTCAATAGCTAAAGATTCATCATAATTTGAAGTATTCTTTTACATTTCTTTAAATTTTAGAACAATTCACCATCACAATTGCAAATAATGGACAATCAGAAGCAAGTAATATGAAATATGTAGATATTTCGTAGACAATTGAAGATTCATAGCATATTTGAAGTTAAAGCATGTACAATTGATAAATATCATGCAAAGATTTAAGAATAGACACATCATTTGAAGAAATATACTATGTAGAATAACCTTTCTATGTAGCATCTTTACAGGAACATAATCCTATTGATAAGCAAATGTAAAGCCCCCAAATGGAAACAAAAACACACATCAACCACTAAGTAACATCAGTAGATTAAGAACTAATCCATGGAGACTTAGGATCATGAATTTGTTGAATTCATCATATCTTTCAAGATGAGTAAGAGTTGTTGTGTAACTTTTATTCTATGTTTGTTTATGACTAACATCATGATCAACATAAATTGGCACTAGAAGGAGGGCCAGAACTGAAGCTCATCATTAGTAAGTTTTATCAGATTTGATGATGTAGGTAGTAAGGTAACACTGAAATACCTCTAAATTTCAAGTCATATGCAAATATTTGCTATTTTAGGCTTGCACATGCTAATCATTTGTGAAGTTTCCAAAAATAATCATAAATATTGCAAGCTTTGTGGCAAATCATCATGAATTTGCAAAGATCGATCTTATTTTAGATAAATTTGTCAAAGCTTTGAGGTAATATGCTTTAAAAACCTGATATCCGGTTGCCAGTGTCACCAGACCTCAACATCACCTCATATTTGCGTTGTTCATGCAAATATCCTGTAAATATCTATTCAGTCTCACTTTCTGACTGTAAATACAGCCTTTGCTAGTGAATTCCAACTGATCTTTATAGTTAACCAGCTGATTTCCCTTAAATTTGAGAAATCTTGGCTCACAGGTTAAATACCAGGTCCCAATCCACCAGACTTTTTGAAGAGTTACCTGTCAGAGGATTTAGACCTAGAACTATAGACATCCATCACACTCCTGGTTCTAGTGCATCAAGAGCATCACCAGAATGTCCTCTTGTAACTCCTATTGGTTTGCAAATACCTATAGGATCACCAGTTACACCTCAGGTCCAACCTTAGCCGGTCATACCTCAAGTCCAACCTCCACTGATTGCAATGTCATTCTTTGCAACAGAATCACCTTTAACTTTCAATGCATATCATGCTTTACCAAAGAATCTAGAAAAAAATTGTCCAAAATATCATCCATATCAGGATGCGGATGATCATATCAGAACTTTCAAAGAAGCCTGTTGTAGAGCCAGAATAGAGCATCAGGACGTATGCAGAATATTTCCTTTTTCCTTAGGGGAAGAAGCCTATAATATTTATATTAGTCTTGGTCAGGGTTTAGTGGGATCATGGGCTGTCCTAGAGAAAGCTTTCACTGATAGGTTCAAGATACCTATTGATCCTTCAATGAACTATCACCTATTTGCCACAATTAAACGGTTTGAAGGAGAACCTATTGCCAACTTCAATGCTATGTTCCAGAAAATGCTATCTAAATTAGTTGCCCCTTATGTTGTAGTAGATGAAGCTGCTAGGAGCATTTATTATTCATCCCTAGATCCTTTAAATTCCATGTTCATCATGAGAGCACATCCTAAAATCACAACTTTAATAGGAGCTTTCCAAGAAGCTATCAAAGTCAATCAGCAGCTGGTTCCTGCTCCTACACCAAACATTGCATTTCCCACACTTCCTGGTTATCCAAGATATCCTGTCCAACCACAATATAATGGAGCCATGATGCATCTAGCTATGATGCCAACCCCTCTACAGATACCTCCATTAAGTATTATTCCACCTCCAAATGGAAATGGCCAGATGCTGCAGTATCCTGGACAAATACAAGCACCTCAGGTTGTAGACTAGAACAACAACAACAATGGATCTTCATTTTTCAAGCTTTTAATAGAAAATGTAGTGGCTAAGGCTTAGGAAGAGAAAGAAGAGATTAAGGAAATATCAGCTCAGTTAAGGAAACTTACAACTGAGATTACTCACTTAAAGAACCAAAACTTTTATTCCCAGCCTAATCAGAACATTGGCTATACCAATGACAGACCAAATTATCCTGATAGGGGGTACAACAATAATTATAACAACAATAATGGCAATAATAATCCTCCCAGATAGCCTAGAGTGTGGAACACTAGGCCAAACAATGTTTCTTTGCCATCACCCCTAGACAATCAGCCTCCTGGTGAACCCAAATAGACTACTAGAGTCAACCTTGCAAAAGTAGCCCTCACTAACTGGTGTAGAATCCATAACACCAATGCACATGCAGAGTTAGACTGTCCTCAATTCAGAATTGTTGCTAGCATTTTCCAGACTGAAGTGTCCAATACTTTAGGAAATCCACCTCAGGTAGAAGGAAATGAATTTGTTCCTTGTGGATATGATTATGCCTTAGTGTTAGAAAGCTATATGCAGCATCCTTATTAGCAGACAGTCCTTGCTCAACAAGATTACACCCTGGCATGTGAGGAATCGACCATGGCTTTTGGGTCAAATTATGTTTTCCCCTTTGAAGATGAAAATGAGCCTTCAAATGAACATGAGGAGGTACATGCATACCAACAACAATATCAGGGCAAGCATAACTACAACCTGAGAAATAATTCCAACATACCTACTGGTCCTTTGACCACTTCCTTGCCTCTAAACAATTTCAATACACCTCTTGATCCCAAGGCAAGTAATAACGCTGGATTCCCCAAGGTGAATGCTCAATATTTAGCACCACAGAATAATGCATCAAAGGATGTGAGTCTGCCTCATGAATCTGACAAGTTGGTCACTTATCTGGCTGATGAAATGAAAAAGATCAAAATCAGCTTGTCTTTGTCAGAGTTGCTTAAAACCCCTGCCATTAAGAAAGCATTCATGAAATCACTAGATGATCCTGCTCCGAAAGAGGATAGTCATCCCTTAGGTCAGTCTGGTAGTAAAGATCATGCTGCTAGAGATACTAATGTCAAACACAAGGTGCCAGCTACTGTTCAAGCTGCAGAGACCTCCCACATGATCTTATATAGAGATAAAAGTGAGTCACCTCCTTTCCTCCTTACCATAAGAATGTTCAGTAAAAAATTGCATAACTGTTTAGTAGACTCAGGAGCATCTACGAATGTAATGCCCCTGTCCATATGCAATGCTTTAGGATTGCATCCTGCTAATTCTTTAAAGAAAGTGACACAACCGGACAAAGGAAAAGTAAGTGTGGTGGGAGAACTAACTCACATTCAGATGCAACTAGCATTGGATCCCAAAATCCAATATTATATTGGTATTTAGGTAGTTGATATACCTGATACCTATGGGATGTTGCTCAACAAGGACTGGTCTAGAACCCTTAATGGATACATGTCCACAGATTTCAGTCACATGTGGTTGCCCTGGAAAGGGATACCAAACCAAATAAGAATAGACGCTGAGCCTCGAATGAAGCACATGATCACTGAATATAACAAAACTAATGAGATTATGTATGTGGATGTGGAACCTAGAGTTCACTCCATTAGACTTCAAACTGTCAGGATATAGGAGATCCTGATGTATGATGTTCATCATCATGATGATGACCCTCAGGATGACAAAATAATTGTAGAATTTGATTATAACCCTAAGAATGAAAATGAGGTAGATCACTTCAGGAATTTTGAGATGCATTTATCTAAACAGGTGAAGTGATGTCAATTATTAAAAATACCTGTTAATGATATTTTAATGGATGGATGCTGCAGGTTGCATAATGAGTCACATTTTGAGAAGACTTGTGAAGCATGCATAGATATGATGGAGCTGGAACAAACATGTAGTGATGAATCACTATCATCATCATCATCAGAGGTAAGTTTTACAGATAGTGATAATGGCACTGATTTTTGCCTATCTTCTGCAGGAATAGAGGAAGCTATACAATAGGGTGAAGGTCATGTTTAGATGACAGAAAAGATGTTGGTAGGCAGCCAGAGTAATGTTAAGAGAAAAAAGAAAATCACCCCAGGGAGTGATTGTTTAGTTGAATCAGATTATGAGTTATCTGATGAAGACATAGGTAGTAATCTGTCTAAATTTGAAGAGTTTCTGTCAAGAGAAATCCAAAAGATGACACAACAGTAGAGATCCCCACAAGATGTCTTGATTGAAGGCTGGTGCAGGTTACATGAGGCACCTCACTCAGAAACTGCTTGTCCACTGTGTTTACATATTTTGAAAAGACATACATTGCCTAATCTAGAAGATCATCCTTCTGATGATAGAGAGAAAGAAGAGGCATAAGCTTCACAGAAGAAAGGAAAGATAAAGTCTGAGAAAGCTGAGATACCTAAGTTAAAATGGATATCAAGTGGTGCAGCTGCTAGAGCTGCAAAGAAGAAAGAAGGCTCAGATAAGCCTTTGGCTGAAGATAAGCCATGGATCCTTAGATTTGATGGATCCAAGTCAAAACAAGGAGATGGAGTAGGGATAGATTTTGTTGATCCATATAGGAAATCCTACTTAGCAACATACAGACTACAGTTCCCCTGCACCAACAATGTGATAGAGTATGAAGCTCTGAATCATGGGATACTGTTTGCCCTTAAGAAGAAAGTGAAAATTCTATATGTCTATGGATACTCAAAATTAGTAGTGAGATAGGTAAGAGGAATTTACTCTTGCAATTATAAAAAACTGTCTAATTATAGATACAGGGTGTGGGACCTGATTGAAGACTTTGATGCATTTAATATCACCCACATACCCAGAGAATAGAATCATAGGGCAAATGCTTTAGCCCAGGCTACTAATACATTGGAGCCACTATCTATTTCTAGTCTAAAAAGATTTTCAGTAGAGCTGGTATCAATACCTTCTGTGCTTGACAATGTAACCAACGTCTAAGTATTCGACGATGATCAACATATCCTAGATTTCATCTCTAACAGGGATATATTTGAAGCACAGATCATAGATGAGAATAATGTAGAGGATCATGTTTAGGAAGAGGAAGAAATCTTAGAGTTGCCCAACAATAAGATTCTTAAAGGAATGATAGAGCTAGAGAGAGCATTTGATTTGGACAACATGTTGAAACAGAAGGATCTTCCAAAAGCTGATGGAGGACAATATTCATAGGTTAATATTGGACAGAATGAAGAAAAGAAAAATGTACTGATAGGAAAGGTTTGCACAGAAGAAGAGTTGGAAAGAATAACCCAATCTCTCAAAGATTACATCCATGTCATTGTCTGGACTTATGATGAGCTAAAGACATATGACACATCCGTCATCACTCACACCATACCCCTCAAGCCAGATGCCAAGCCTTTCAGACAAAAGCAAAGGCCTGTCAATGCTTTGCTAGAACCCATTATTTTTGAGGAGGTTAAAAAACTGTTAAATGCTAGGATCATATTTCCTGTGAGGCACTCCACCGGGGTAGCAGATCTGGTCCCAGTGAGGAAGAAAAATGGAGACATCAAACTATGTGTGGACTTTAGGAATTTAAACAGAGCGTCAGAGAAGGATAATTATCCTTTGCCTTCCCTAGATGAGGTGTTACAAATTGTGAACGGTGCCAAAATGATGTCATTTTTGGATGGTTTCTCAGGCTATAACAAGGTAATGGTGGACAAAATAGACAGATTAAAAACTGCCTTCACCACAAAGTGGGGGATATTCGCCTATAGGCGCATGCCGTTTGGGCTGATAAATGCTAGAGCAACATTCTAGCAAGCAATGGACATAGCCTTCAGAGGCTTAATAGGAAAATGCATAGTCATATACATGGATGACTTAATAGTGTTCTCTAAAGATAGAGGAAACCATGTAGAAGATCTCAGAAATGTGTTTAAAAAATGTGAACAATATGGGATATCCCTGAACCCCAAGAAATGCATATTTGGGGTGACAATAGGAAAATTACTAGGCCACCTAATAATTGAAAATGGGATTATCATTAATCCTGACAGGGTGGAATCCATTATGAAAATACAGCTTTCTGGAAGCAAAAAGGAACTCAAATCTTACTTCGGTAAGATTAATTTTGTTAGGAAGTTTATCACTGGTTTTGCAGAAATTGTTAGACCTTTAAATGCCATGATCAAGGACATAAAATTGAGTGGACACCAAAAGCTAGAGCAGCTTTTGAAGACATTAAAAAAGCTATATCTGATGCTCTAGTTCTGATTAATCCAGATTACACCAGGGACTTTTATATTTATTCATTTACCTCAGAGCATACCTCTGCAGCAGTGCTGACAAAGAGAAATGAAGAAAAGGAAGAAAAACCCATAGTCTTCATGAGCTACCCTTTCAAAGATGTTGAGCTGAGATACATGGACGTTGAAAGGGAAGCACTTGCTCTGGTTAGAGCAGTAAAGAAATTCAGGCACTATATACTAAGAAGTAAAGTGATTGTTGTGGTTCCTGATGTAGCAGTGAAGATGCTATTAATGCAAAGTGAGCCAGGTGAGAAAAGGGCTAAATAGATCACTATCTTACAAGAATATGACATGGACATTACACCCATGAAGCTAGTAAGAGGACGGGCTTTAAGCTAAATGATATCAAAGATTGACCTCAATATCATGAGCTAACAGTATGTTATTAATGCTAAGGACAATGGAGAATGGTACTTAGACATCAGGCACACCCTGATTACTGGAAGATGTCCTCCAAGACTACAGGCCTCACAAAATAGAGCCCTAAAAATAAGGTCACAGAAGTATATGATGAAAGGGGGAGTCCTTTTCAAGAAAAATTATGAAGGAATATACCTAAGATGCCTAGAGAGGCCAGAAGCAGATAATGTGTTATTAGGGTTACATGACAAGTTTGGAACAACACATGGGTCATCCTTGGCCACTACTCACACTATCCTCAGAGCAGGATACTACTGGCCTACCATTTTCAAGGATACTGCTGAACATATTAAATGCTATCATGTATGTCAGGTTGCTGCTAACAGAGAGAGATATGCAGCTCAACCTTTACAGCCAGTGATGGAGATGCGCCCATTTGCACAATGGGGCATGGGCTTCATAGGACCAATTAATCCTCCATCATCTTCAGGCCATAGGTATGTTTTAACAATTATTGACTACTATACCAGGTGGACTGAAGCTATCAACAACAAGACCGGCAATGCTGAAGATGTCATCAAATTTTTGGAAAGTAATATAGCCACCAGGTATGGAGTTCCCTATGCTCTGGTATGTGAAAATGGCTCTACTTTTTCTTCAAAAAAAATGTCAAGCTGGGATTTTGATTATGGGATCATATTGAAGTTCTCCTCCAACTATTATCCCCAAGGGAATGGATTAGCAGAATCCACCAATAAAAAATTGCTAAATATCATAAAAAAGTTAATAGAAAAGAACCCTAGGGAGTGGAACACCCTTCTGAAATATGCCTTATGGGTAGATAGAACCAAGAATAAGGCTGCATTAAGAAACTCACCTTTCCATTTAGTATATGGGGTGTATCCCATCCTCCCTGTTAACCTAAAGATTCCTACACTGCAGTTTGCACAAGAGTATTTGGGCATATACAATAAACAAGAAGTCAGGTTGCTTTAGTTGATGCACCTGGAAGAGAAAAGAAGTCAGGCAATTGATCAATTTGCCAAACATCAGGCTATTGTCAAACGCTGGTTTGACAAAAGAGCTAGGGTTAAGGCCTTCAGGATCTCAAATTTAGTCCTAATGTGGGACAAAGCACATGAGAGGAAGGAGGATCATGGGAAGTTTGACAAACTCTGGATAAGTCCCTTCCAAATTTCTGAGATATTAGAAGACAACACTTACAGGCTTAAAAACTTGATAAGTGAGGATGTCGCATTACCAGTTAATGGACAATTCCTTAAACATTATTTCCAAGCCTAAGTTATTTTCATGACAGTCATGTGTATCATAGTGTATAATTGTATAGTTGTTTGTATAGTTTTGTTTTGTGTTTTTATTTTGGTTTGCTTGTTGAGTTTTTGTTTTGGTTAGTCAAGATGATGCAGCACATCACCCTAGGAAATAACTAAATTATTAGGATTCAAGTGATGAGACCAAATTTATATATAGGTTATGATTCATTCTAAGAAGTACTTGTGATTAGGTCTGTGATATCCTTTCATGAGGGTGCCTTTTCTTGACCAAAGTGATTCTTTCACAATGACTCACCTAACAGCCTTGGGTTTGTTGAACACACAAGTATAGGTGTTAAGTGAAAAATCTAAAGGGATTCCCTTGCTACCAATACAATCTCCAACCTAGATCAACAAGTGACCATACCTTGCACACTGAACTTACATGATGATATCAGATATATAAAATATAAAAAAATTGAAAAATCAGAAAAGAAATAAATTAGGCCATCTAAGTAACTTTACTGGGGCTATGATGCTTGATGGCAGTGGGGCTCTACTTAGGACGATTATATAGATAACCTTGCCAGGGCTATGGATGCCTGCTAGCAGCAAGGCTCTATCCAGGTTAGCTATGAGGGATGCTCCCAAACTATGTAGCTTAACATCAGTTACTCATGTTTTCAACTTGCTTTCAAGATGAGGATAATTAATCATTTGCACACACCTGATCCTTTGTTAGCATTGTTGCCATGATGAAACTATATCATACATAAAGATTATGATGCTTATACTTAGAAAGAGTTAGAATACTATATATGAATGTGATCACCTCACTTGAATCATTAGAATTTGTTTGTTTTCTTTGGTGGCAAGTTGTTGTGTGGTTACACAACATGCCCCATTTTGACTTGACAAAATAGGGACCCAACTTTTTGCTTGGCTTGGCTTGTGTTTTTCCTACTTTTTGGCGGATTGGTAAAAGTAAGTCATGCAAGTGATCCTGCATAAGGGAGCTGGGTAAGTCATCATGATGAGGTCAGTCTGTCAAAGTTAATATTTCATATCAATAACCTCATGGTTGGAAAGAGTACAAAATTTCATGTAGGTTTGCCTTTTGGATCACCCTGATATTCCTTAGGGAATGAGAGTTATGGTGAGTGAGAGTTATGGTCAAACCTAATATTTCGAGGACAGGTCATATTCCTTAACATCAGTCATCTTAAGTAAGATCACCTCGATCCAATTTTATCACCCGATAATCATTTGGTCTAAAAATTCAGACGTCAATTTTACATGGTAGTGACATTTACCCATTGAACAACTTCATATATTTTGCGGGGGTCATATTTCAAATATCACTTGATCTTTCAAATATTACCCTGTTGTGAAATATCACCCCAGAGCCAATATGTTGATGACATCATCCAATCCCGATGAACAAAGAAAATCACCCTGATGGTGATGTCATCATCTTTTTTTACCTCGAGGAGGTATATTTCTAATGATCACCCTTTTCCAATAACATGACGGTGATGTCATCTTGATCTTTCAAAAGGGGGTCACTTTAGTTTTAGGGGGTCACATTTCGAATATCACCTGATATTCCAAATATCATCTGATATTCTAAACATCACCTGATCCCTTAACATCAACGTTGCTACTCAAGGCGGAAGGTCATATTACATAGAGGGGGTCACATTTCGAATATCACCCGATCTTCTGAAGATCACCCCCCTCCTCTTGTCTTGTAACATTTAATGCACATAAATGTAGTAGGTGGTTCACACCGATTGCGAATGCGATGCACACACCTGGCAATTTCTATGGATTTCGTGCAGAAGATCAATGGTTTTGATCAATTTAATCTGGTTTTGCCCTAATTGGCCTGATAAATGAGTTTAAAAGTGAATTTCCAAGGTCATTTTGTATTTACCTTGTGAAGAAGTGAGAATTTATAGAGCAGACATTCAAACCCTCATATGAGCTACCTGCGGATGCTAACAACTTGCAGTAGAATAGAACACATGATTATCATCGGTATCTGAGCCCCTTTTCCATAATCATCAGCTTAATTTAGGAGATAAGCATTATCAGGTAAGTAATTAAAAACCCTCCTGTTGTCGTTTTCTGCTTGTCTAGGTAGTATGTTTTTCCAAAGGTTTGAAACTATAATTATGCATATCATGATGAAATGGAGATTAACAAGTATAATATGCATGATGCTGTAAGCGTATAATGTTGTGTGCATACATGTGAATATCAAATGGTAAGACTAGTTGTGTTCATTGCAAGAATCCATGGCGGACGTCAGGAGGAACAAGTCTGAGTCTAAGTTTCTTAAACCTATGTTTGCTCAACCTGAGGAAGTAGAGTTCAAGTATGGTGTCATTGGAGATACTCATTAGGGAAACACAGATTTGGTAGCATGGTCATCCAAAATGCATAATGATAAAGAAAGTACCCTACTGGATGCCATTTTTACATCAGGAATGTGGTATGCAGCTGAATTTCCATATTCCATGGAAGCTCTGGAATTGATAATAGAATGTGCCAAAAATTACAACCCTTAGATGAGGAAAGTAGAAAAAAATGGCAGGGTTTATGGAGATTTGTCCATCAAAGGGATTGCAACTACTTTCAATCTCCCACTTGGAAAGAAGGTAGTCAGTATGGATCTGAAGAAACTAGAAATTGAATATGAAAATAATAAGAAGACTGCTAGAAAAAGGATATATCAGTGGAGGTCAAAGAATAGCCCTTACACTGCCTCTGCCAAATTACCAGTGCACCTGTACAAATTTGACTTTGATGATGAATATTAGTATATGATTGGTGCAGGAGCACCTACCTGACAGCTGGTCTTGATAAGGCAGTTAGTAGTTTAGGTCCTGTTTATGTTTCCAAGAAGGTCTGTTAAGACCAATTGCATGTAATAAGGTCATGCTGATCATGATAAGATCATGCTGACCAGGCTTTTTCTATTTTTAGTTAGTTGGTTATAACAGCTGTCATGATGTTTGATCGGTTGGATCTCCTAGCCGCTTGGAGAGTTCCCAGCCGCTTGGAGTCGGGTCAGTAGTACTCGTAGGATAGTCTATTTAAGCATGAGATCGGTTGATATTGCATATACAGACAGATATCATCGATCGGCAGTATAGTGTTGCATTAAGCAGAGGAGTTCATTTGTGCTGTGTGAGAAGCAGTATATTGTATTGCATCTTTGAAATCAATAAAGATCCTGTTTCGTTTTCTGTTTGATCTCCTTGGTGTAATCGATCTGCTGGTTTGAGTGGTTTCATGGATTCACTGATCCATTCCACCGGTTGACTCATCTGATCGGTGGAATGGTAATGTACAGTAGGGTAGGTTGTAGTTTGTTTGTTTGCATGCAGGTGTGCAGGATCGCAGTCGACAGATGTTGAGAAGCCTAGCATCCTCATGTGCTAGGTCAAGTTGAGCTGATTGAGTTGGAAGATCACCCTGAGGTTGGATCGGGTCATCCCTGGAGGATCGGCGAAGTGAAATTTCGCTAAGTGAAGAAGTTCGCCAAAACGGCATCATCAGGATATTTCTGCAAATATCCTGCAGTCGGGTTAGGCATCGTCATCCAGATAAGTGAAGATGAACATGATGCAGTTGAGCGCATGAAGTGCGGGTTCGTCGGGGTGATCATCATCAGGAGTTGCCGAGGAGGAGTGCATTGGCATTTGGTAGCAGATCGGGTCATGAAACTGTTGGAGTTTGCATGTTGCGAGTGCATCAGGATGTTTTGAGTCGGACATATACTAAGTGTATATATCGACATCAGGATCATCTATCGGGAGTGCCAATCATCCGCATATCGCGAGTAGATGCGGGAGTGAAAGTTTGTTTTTTTGACTAAGTGTTGAAGAGGTCATCAGGATATTGGGTGACGTCATCGTCATCAGGATATGACGTCATCGTCATCAGGATATTGAGATATCCCCTTATGCGAGTTTATCCTGCCGTCGTTAAGTGCTAAGGTATTGGCGGAAGTCCGTAGCAGGAAGTTGTATTAGCATCATCAGGAGGTTTCGAGGGAACCGGATAAAGTAGATCATGATGCTGTTGTTTGTGTCGTCGGCTAGCGGAGCATCGAAGGAAAGCTGCTGAAGTGTTCGTCATCAGGATCTTTGGGGCAACCGGATATTGGTTATCCTGCTGACGAAGGAAGTGTTGCATATCATGATGCCGATGGAGTTCGGCGCCCGATGAACAGTGCAGCCGGAGGATGTTTGCGCCCGCTGAATATCATGATGATGATAGGCGACTGGCGGAGGAGGTGAATAGTAGTCGGCAGGAGGATGATTGTGATCGTCCGAAATATGATGATGCTGACTGTGTAACGCGAAACATGATGATGCTGTTGGTGGTTTTAGGAAATATGATGATGATGGCGAAGATGATGATGATGAGGTTGGTCTGCAGACATTCATGCTATATGCGAAGGTTATAGTGTGGATGCCTCTGCATCAATGATTGCCCTACTCAGTAGAGTGACAGGCTAGCCTACTGCTGGAAGTGTCAAAGTTTGGATGTATGGAGTCATCATGATGTGCCTCTATAAAGATAACAAGCCATTATAGGCTAAAATCATCAGTGATGCCCTAGATATGTAGATGATGAACCTAGGAGGCCTAGAGTGTTCATTTTACATGACTTCATATGTTGTATATTCATGTGCTTACAAGGGTACATTTGATGCACTTACCACGGCTGGAAAGATTGGTGGTAGTTTAAATGATGCCCATAAATGGGACCATTACCCACAGTTGCAAAGAAAAAACTCTCCCTAATTACAAATTAGTGAATGATACATTTTCTATGCATCTGGTCAGAACAATGGAGGAAGATAGAACCAAAAGACTAATCATGGAAGCTCAGGAAGTTTTATACAGACATGGTGCCTGGTTTATTTAGTTTGCCACATTTTCTTACATCAGTATATAAGGCTTTGAAGGCTAGCCATTGATGCTACCCAGGTACCCTACTGATGGGGTAGTCCTGATGGAATTCTTGAGATAGGTATCAATAATACTAGATATATATTAAGAAAACAATAAGATTCCTCTAGTATTATTTCTAGTAACTATAGGGTGGTATATATGCCCTGATTCTGAAAACATCATGAAGGCCATAACGGGTCTGAACATGATGAACTTACAACCATTTCCATTGGCCAGATCATATGAACCCTATGGGAGAATGTAGAAGATCATGGGGAAGCCCATTCATCAGAAACATTTAGAGGATTTCTGGACTGACTGTGAAGATGAGGTTGAGGTCAGAAGAAGAAAATATCAAAGACTCACCCTCAATTAGATCAAGACATTTGATTGTATTCTAGTGCCTGCACAATTAAAGAAAGATAATGGCAAGACCATATCCAATGAGTATGAAGATAAAAAGGTGTATAAGGACACCATTTCAGCCCCTAACCTAACGCAACTTGAAGACATTTCATTGGATCCATTTATAGGAGGTGTGCTACAGTTGACTCAAGCATGGGTAAATGAACAAATCAATATACTTAAGAAGAAGGGTATTGCCATCATAGTAGACAACAAGAAGAAAAGGAAGGAGATTCCAGATGAAGAATATGATGACTTTCTCGTTGAGAAGAGAAAATCTAATGGAGAAAGGCTGCCGCCTCAGAATCAAAGCGAAGGATCTCCTAGAAAGAAGAAGAATGATAATGAACCTAAAGGGGTAATAGTTGAAAGAGTTGACATACCAACTGAAGGTGCATCTACATCAGGACAGACATCAACCTCATCTGCACAGCCTTTGATAGATGAACCAAAAACAAAAAGAATCCTAAGGCCAGCTGTGGAGACCACAAGAGTACTAGATAAGGGCCAAATCTCATAGTAGAATGTGGAAGAGGATATCCTTATTAAGGAGGAGCCAATAAATAAAGAGCCTGCAGGAGATGACCCCATGATGGTCACAAGAAAGAGGAAGGTAACGCTAGTGTAATCACCACCCAAAAGGTAGAGAACATCTATGAGGGGTGAAATAAGACATGACCCTGTAGTATTAAGGGGAGCAGGTAGTGAAGTGTTTAGGAAATAATTGCAACATGATGTGCCACTTCCTACCATCATTCAATTTAAGACTGAGAAGGCTGAAGAGCAAGCAAAAGAAGCCACTAGAGCAGGTCAAGGCGGTCCTTTCTCATTGGAGGAAACTGTGGACCTATCAGATGATGAGGTGGTACAGAACGTAGCCTCTCAGCAGATGGAGACCCTTGCTTCTAACACTCACGTGACCCCACAAGGAACCCCATTAGCATAGATGGTGGTATTAGAAGAGTTGAAGCAAGCAGAACAAGAGAAATAAAACAACCCAGAAAGGGAAGCCCAACAAATAGGGCTTGATATGTTAGTTGATCATGTAACTAGCCATGCGGTAATAGACCTAACATATAGAGAGGATGTAAGTCCTAAACATCAAGCAGGTGCACCTGAGAGAACATAAAATGTTGAAGAAGTCAAACAGACAGAAATGGAGAGCAACGCTGCAGATGTGGGTCAGCAACAACAAGAAATACCAGCTGAACCTAAAATAGTAGAAGTCCAACAAAAGGGCGGGAAGGATAAAGATACATCAGCTGATGATACCCTCAGACTCAAGAAACCTCAGATGATAAGGATACATCAGGTCATGATGACCTAAGGACCCAGGAAGTAGATACATCAGGTGCAGAGCAAAATGTGATCCAAGATCAGGTAGATGCACCTAGTACAAACACAATGATATCCATGGATACCAGTATACCTCAGGATGAGGAAATTATTAAAGTGGATGAGACATAAAAGGAGGAAGTAAAAGATTAGGTTCATGACCAACATGTAGATACACAACATGATCACCCTCCGCAGGAAGAAGTTCCTCAAGAGGAAGAGATACAACAAGATACCCCTCATGATGAATATCACGAGGAAGAAATAAGCAAGTCACCCTCTCCATCGAGAACAAAGATAAATGTTGGAGATCAGGGTAGACATGATGATGATGGACACCAAGGATCTGGAGACCAAGTACCTCAATGGCTTGAGAAAGAAATAAGTACGGAATCAGGTTTTGAGATTCAAGAATTTGATGTTTCAACATTATTTTCAGAAACCATTATGAAGCCTAAGAGGAAAGCTAGATTAACATCTGAAATAAGAAGAGATCCTGCTACAGGCAGAAGGACTACCTAGGTAGCACTTCCCATGGTTGAAAAGGAGAAAGGCAAAATTGCCCTAGAAGAATTCCAGATCACCACGGTTGACTTGGAGTTTGCCAATGAAGACTAAGAAGGTTAGGAAGGGAAGGATATAATAGATTCTTTAACCCAAAGGGTAAAGAAAGAAAAGGAGAAGAATAAGAAGCATAAAGAACACATTGCTCAGATGCATTCATACATAAAAGGGTTGATTAACCCTGACAATACAGTATCAGATCAGGCAGTCCCATTGACTGCAATTTCTCAAGAGGAGGTTAATAAATTAGACCTTATGAAGCACGAGTTAGTAATTATGAGGAAATGGATGTCATTTGCACTCACATGAGCTAAGGAAGTAGTGAGAGCCTCTTTGCAGAGGTGGAATTCTTTGGGTATCTCTAGAAAGAAAGTTGATAAATTGCAGACTAAGACCGGAAGAAGGCCATTTCAGTTAGAGAAAGCCTTGGGTGCTTTGAGTGAAATAAAGAGGATTAATCCTTAGGTCCTAATAAATAATTAGGTGCTTGGTAATAACAATGCCATGCTGGTAGATATTTGGTATAAGGACATCATGTTTGAATGTGATGTATTGAAGAAGTGTAGCAGTAAATTAAGAGATATTAGTATGAAACTACACAACATGGTGTCATTTGAAGCAGAAGTCCTGGAGGCCTTGGAAGGAAAAGTAGAGGGGAAAATTGAAAATCAAGACGCAGACTTTGCATAAAAGCTGTACATAATAACTTCCAGCCAATGGCTGATGACCCTCTTACCCACCTGACAGAAGAAGCAATGAACAAGATCATGAGGATCAAGGTCATGGTGGAGAACTATAATGAAACATTGAGAAGCAGGAAGAGTAAATTGGAAGCCCCAGGGATAAATTTCAAGCCCATAAGCATGCCATCAGTAAAGGCAAAACTCAGGATGGTGGGGAAGTTGAAAGAGTAGTAGGAGCATATGAAAATATCTGGACGATAATGCTGGTCCATGTACAAGGCGATATCCATCAGGATGATGAAGACACAGAAAGTGATGATCATGATGACCATGATGACAAATAAGAAGAACCTAAGGAGTAGATGAAGATATGCCACAAGGGAAATATGTGAATCAGGTACTTGAAGGAAAATAAGTTACCTAGATGGTTGCCAACGGGCAACCTGTGCCACGAGAACAGTTGACTAAGTCAAAATGAATATGCACTGTTGATCTTAATCGATAAATCTTGATCGTAGATCATGTGTAACTGCTCCCTCACCTTATTCTATTAAAGGTACAGGGATGCCTTGTTTTCAACATTTAGAAGCTTAATTGAAATTTGTTTGCTGAAATATCAGGGCCTATTTCAAAGTTATTGTAAATATACATGTTTTTGCATACTTAATGAAAGAGAAGACCATTTTGATTACAAATCATAGTAAATCCTGAGTAATCTATTTCTAAATTCTTGATACCCTCTTTGATTAGCTGTGTCCCTTGGAGTGCTCATTAGTCTGCTTGTATTGTTTTCATTCACCATCCTCTGAAGTTAGCATCATTTGTATCTAGTTGTGGAACATGCTGGTGAAAATATGGTTTGATTTCTTCTCCTAATGACAGTATCAAGTGTGTATGTGGCTCAATAGCTAAAGATTCATCATAATTTGAAGTATTCTTTTTCATTTCTTTTAATTTTAGAACAATTCACCATCACAATTACAAATAATGGACAATCAGAAGCAAGTAACATGAAATATGCAGATATCTCATAGACAATTGAAGATTCATAGCATATTTGAAATTAAAGCATGTACAATTGATAAATATCATGCAAAGAATTAAGCATAGACACATCATTTGAAGAAATATACTGTGTATAATAACCTTTCTATGTAGCATCTTTACAGGAACAAAATCCTACTAATAAGCAAACGTAAGGCCCCCGAATGGAAACAACAACACACATCAACCACTGAGTAACATCAGTAGATTAAGAACTAATCTACGGAGACTTGGGATTATGAATTCTTTGAATTCATCATATCTTTCAAGATGAGTAAGAGTTTTGTAACTTTTATTCTATGTTTGTTAATGACTAACATCATGATCAACAAGGACCTAGTTACAAGGATCTTGGAGAATTTTCTACAGTACAAGATATTGTCATAGCAATAAAAGTTTTTTCTATTTTAAGGTGTGTTTTCAAGAAGGAAGGTCCGTCTGTATTTGTAATTGTTAGCATGACTCATATTTACTTAATATTCTGAATATATTGTTAAAGGTTCATAATATATTGTCTCCTCAGTTGTGTGCTTTATTATGTTTTTGAATGAATTGATAATATTATCAATATTGTTCATCTTCACACTCTTTCTTGTGTAAGGATATCCGCTCTAAAATGCTTCTTCTCAAGGAGAATTGCTTCAAGGAGGATATTGAATGTAATAGAAGTATACAGGGATAACTCAGTATGAATGTTATTGTCTGATTTCAAGGTGAGGTGATGTAATGCATCATTTATAGTATTCCCAATAGAGTTATAATTTTCACTTTATGCTAGGTTCATTTATATGTGTTTCCTCTGACTCTGTAACCCCAAATTTAGGCATTGATCTTTTGATGATTGTTGTTCTCAATATTTAAAAAATCTCCCTAATCATTCCATATGAATCAAAGAATAGTTTTCAACTTTGGTATTTATATTGATTAAGTTATGTCTTGCATGTTCCCCTGCAAAGAATAAGATAGAATCTTAAATAATCTAGCCAATCCTCAGTTTATCACACATTCTTTGAAGCAACCCATAAAGGAACAAATCTACAATATAAACAAACCTGACAATCTAATATCTCTAAGAAACCCCACCCCTTTTGAGTACAATGCTGTTATCCCCAAGAAAGGAAGAAATCAGTTATAAGAAATAACTAGAGAATTAGACATAAGTCCATTCCACAAATAGGAACACCCTCCTTGGTTTCATAGAGCCTAAAGTGCAGAGAAAGAACTAAGGGGATTGAGAAAAGGCCTCCTCCCCTTAAATCTCCTATTCATTGGCCAATCCCTTAAGACAAATTGATCATTAATAAGTGGCTATTTTATAGATTTGCTACAAGAATCAGGTTGGGAATTTAAAACAACCAACAAATTGGTGACTCTATTGGGGACACTTTCATAAAAGTTCAAAGTACTAAATGTAGTAGATTGTCATGTGTTTTTAGAGTTTGTATAAAATTTGTGTTCATAATTTTCCCCAGGAGGGGTGGTGACTTTGACACACTTTTCTTTGTCCATGCGGTTAAGGAAAGTTGCTCTTAAGAAAGACTTGTGCTCATATGTTACTCTGGAACAAATTATTTTTACATTGCTGATCAAGTAACAAGGATAAATTCATTTGTGAATTAACTTTTAGTTATATAACTTTTTCAACAAAATCAAAAGTTTCCTAGAAATTTTTTGACCCTATAGAGAGAAGATGTACGAAAGAAGATCACAACAACAGGGGCATCCGAGAAAGCCCCTAATGCAAGAACCAGTTATTTGAAAATGGAGAACTAAAGATTTAGGTGAATATGCTTCTCCTTCTATTTGTGATCTCATGGCATTTAATGAACCTCTTTTGGGTGAGAATGTTGATAATATACAAAACATGGAAGAAATAAGAGAGCATACTATTATATATGTTGCTAAGAATGTCCAAGATGGTATGGTGGATTATGATGGAGATGAAATATTTTATATAGAACTAAACCTAGTTCTACAGAATGAGAGAGTAAACCCCATGGGGGAATCCCAAATATTTTTTACACAGAATCCTATTGATCCTAAAGTAGCTATACCTAGTGTAAAAATGCCTTCTCTTAAACTGGGAAAAGTAAAGTCCATATATACTAGTATGGACATTAATACTAATATAGCTTCTAGATCAAACCAGACTGACGAAGAATTAGAAAATGAGATTAGGGAATTGACCCTAAGAGTATCCAGTATGGAAACATTGAAGAGAAAAGAAGAACTATTACTTAGACTGCAGGCTCTGAATAGAGTGGGTGTTTGTGACAATAATGGCATTCCTGATGATTCTGCAACAACTGGAATAACTCAGGGAGGGTCAAGAACTACTACTCAACCAGAGCCTTTGATTTAGCTGCAGGATAATGATAGCCCATTCTCTACACATACTGATTGTCTTTAGATCCCTCCCCAAAAGCAGCATACCACAATAATAGGACAAAACCCCTATCAAAATTCCATTGCAATTCCAAGAATGAATCCTCAGCCTAACCTTCATAGCTTGTACCTATTGTCACAACCAAATTTGTTGACCCCTCCAAATCTCCCAATACACCTTGCTAATGACAGGGTGGGTCCTTTGATAAATCCTTTTGCTAGAACGCCAATACAGTCTGCTCGGTATTGGCAAATTAATTTTTCTGGTATACTGGGATACCCAAACCCCATTAAAAATGCATTAAGAAATGCTATCCCAAGGTTCGCTGGAAATAATGCAATAACTGGTGAGGATCATTTGACAGCATATACTAATGTGTTGGATGATTTTGAGGTGGAATGTGAATATGTAGCTATAAAATTGTTCATAGAATCTTTAACATAAGATGTAAGGGAGTGGTATAAAAGTTTGCTTAAGGCTAGCAATGAATCTTGGGTAGGATTCAAAAGAATCTTCAAAGAGCAATATGGGGATAACAATAACCCATGATTTGTTGTGACTGAGTTCACTAGTATTCATAAGGGACTAAATGAAGCTGTCCATCATTTCAATGCAAGGTTTTTTAAGGCAAGTAATAAGATCCCACCCCATTTAAGGCCACACGAGCCCATGTGCTTAGTAGTCTACCAAAATGCTTATGATCCCAAGATGGGATATGAGTTAAGAAATAGAGAGCCTCAAACTCTCAGAGATGCTTTTAGAGTAGCCTTGCATATTGAAAATAATAGAAAGGCATTTGGAAAGGTGTCTAAAAGAAGTGATGTGAGAATCATCCCACAAGATAGAGGGCAGAGAAATAAGGCTCCTATTTTTGCTAAATATGACAAGTTATGGAAGGAAGTCAAGGAAATAAAAAGTTCCACGGTAAGAAGTGATAAAAAAATGCCTAGTGAAAGGCCCCCTTTCAATAGATAATAGAAAATACCAAGTTTAGTTGATCAACCTTAAACACAAATTGGTAAGATGGAAAACCTGTCCTCCCTAATGATAGGGGAGGCGCACCAAGGTAAACCCTTGATCCTTTGAGGAAATGAGTGCATGCTATGGAAGAAGAGCTGTGGTGTTTGCAATGTGAAGCCCCGCATTCTTCTACCTCCTGTGTTGTGGCCATATCTATGAATAAAAATGTAACCCATTATGATGAATATGAGGAGGGAGAAACTATGAGGACCATAGTGTATTTATATGGTTTTTGAAAGTGGGTGTACTATAGAGGATTGTGATTCCTCTGATAGTGAATACTCAGAAGAAAAGACTACAATGAAAGGGCTCAAGATAGTCAAGCAATGATCCATCCTAAATAGAATTGAAGATGATGATGTTCTTCAGCTAAACACCCAAAATGCCAATGTCAGATTAAGAAAGCCTTCTTCTGAAGAAATCAAGGCCCTAACCACTTCCAAAATTACTCAAGTTAAGAGTAAGGGACACTATTGAAGAATTTGATGCCTTTTGTATTGACTAGATAGAGCGGAGTAAGAATGTTATGGTAGATTTTCTGGCCAATATTGCAGTCAAATCTAAAGATATCACATTGGTAGGAATTTCTAAATTCAAGATGCTGAGTAGACCCTCTATTCCTAATAATGTTCATCACTGGTAGATATTCAATGATGATCAATATTTGTATAAATTCATGAATTGTATTGATGAATATCATGCACAGGAAATTAATTTTCAGGAATTTGTGGAAACAGTGGATGGCAAATAGATAGTGTTTGGTAATGAGATCATCCAATTAAAGACAAATAATATTCCAAGAGGACTGGTTGCCCTGGAGAGAGTTTTTGATGGAAATGATAAACAAACCATATGGTCTGCTCCTATGCATCCAAATGGCCTTGAAGAGATCAACTTAGGATCTGAGGCCCATCCAAGGCTAGTTTTTATAGGTAAGTGCCTGAACCCAAAAATTAAGGCAATTTTGATTTCTTTGCTCAAAAGACATAAAAGGGTTTTTGCATGGTCCTATGATGATATGAAAGCATACAAAGAAGATCTATTTCAACATGAGATCCCTCTCAAGCCAGCTACAAATCCATTTAGGCAGAAGCAGAGACCAATTAATCCCACTCTAAGACCAAAGATGCAACAGGAACTGGCTAAGTTGAGTGAAGGGGGGATAATCAAGCCTATAAGATATTCTACTTGGGTCTCAAACCTTGTTCCTGTCAGGAAGAAAAATGGAGACATGAGACTATGTGTTGATTTTAGAAATCTAAACATGGCGTCATTAAAGGATAATTATCCTTTGCCAAATATGGAGGTGACCCTGCAAAGAGTTACTGGTTGTGAGTTGTTATCTATGATGGATGGCTTCTTAGGATATAACCAGGTGATGGTTAAAGAATCTGAGCAATATAAAACTACATTTACTACTCCATGGGGCACATATGTATACAATAGGATGCCTTTTGGATTAACAAATGCTGGGGCTACTTTTCAAAGAGCAATGAATGTAGATTTTTCTGACCTTATAAATGTCATGATGGTAGTGTACCAAGATGATCTCACTGCATATTCAAAAAAGGAACAGGACCATTGTTCTCATTTGGATAATTTTTTTGAGAGATGCATGATGTTTGGCATCTCTTTGAATTTGAAAAAATGTGTGTTTTAGGTAACAGAAGGAAAGCTCCTAGGCCATATAGTGTCCAAGGAAGGAATTAGGATTGACCCAAAAAGGGTAGCAGCCATTGAAAAAACCCCAATACCTAAAAGTATTAAAGGGATTCAATCTTTCTTTGGACAGGTGAATTTCCTTAGAAGGTTTGTCACAAATTTTGTTGAAACTACTAAACCAATTTCCAAGATGCTAAGGAAAGGAGAGGATATCACCTGGAGTGATGAACCAACTAGTGCTTTCAAAAAAATTAAAGGAGCCATTAAGGAGGCTCCTATTTTGAAATCCCCAGATTTCTCTAAGCCATTTCAATTATTCTCTTTTGCCTCTTTGCATACCATAGCTGCAGTTTTGTTACAAAAGAACAGTGAGGGTTATGAACAACCTATCTCATTTTTTAGCAAGTCCCTTCAGGAGGTTGAGTTAAACTATGACATCACTAAAAAACAAGCCTATGCTCTAGTAAAATATGTTAATAATTTTAGGCTCTACTTGGTTGGGGCGACCATTGTTGCCTATGTGCCAACAGTTGCTGTTAAAGATGTTTTTACTCACCAGGAAGTGATAGGAAGAAGGTGCAGATGAATTAATCGAATCCAAGAGTTTAACATTGACATCTAGATTACCAAATTGGTGAGAGGACAAGGGTTAGCAAAGTTGATGGCTGAGTCAAATTTAGAAGCTAACCAAATAAATAACATTGAAATTTAAGATGTTGAGTTGGCTTGCGACACAAAGGATTTTGAGTAGTATAAAAATGTTGTTTACTATTTGCTGAACATGTCTTTCCCGGATACAATGAAAATCATAAAAGAACCTTAAGGTTGCAGGCCATAAAGTATGTGATTATAGATGGTGAACTCTGGTGGAGAGTTTTTGAGGGTATTTTGCTGAAATGTACAAACAACACCCAATCTTCTGAAGTCTTAAAGGATATGCATCATGGTGTTTGTGGTGTTTGTAGGGGTCATTATATGGACAAGACAATAGCACACAATGTCTTGAGAGCTGGATATTGGTGGTCCACTCTTTTTAAGGATGCCCACCACATGGTCAGAAGCTGCAATGCATGTAAGAGGTTTTTAGGCAAATTAAGATTTTCTAGAAATTTACCCCTCAGACCTATGACTGTAGAGGCTCCCTTCTAGCAATGGGGATTAGATTTTATAGGGGAGATAACTAAGAAATCAAGTGGAGGACACAACTAGATCCTGGTGGCCACTGACTATTTTACAAAATGGGTTGAAGTTATTCCCACCAAAAAGGCAACTAGCAAAGTTGTGGAATTCTTTATGAATAATATTATAACCAGGTTTGGTGTACCCATGAAAATAATCTCAGACAATACCATGTGCTTCAGATCTAAAGAATTTACTAACTTCTGTAGCCAATATGGGATTTCAATCTCTTATTCATCCCCATACCACCCTCATGGAAATGGGTAGGCTGAATCAAGTAATAAGAGCTTAATAAAAATTGTCAAAAGAATCACAGAGAAAAATAAACGAGCATGGGATACCAAATTAAGACTATCTATCTAGGATGATAGAATGACAGTGAAGAAAGACATCGGTTAGGCCCCTTTTGATCTTGTGTATGGCCTGGAGGCTAGAATACCCATGAATAATTTGTTACCTATTTGCCAATTCATTCAAGAACATGACGATGGAATTTATGATGTCATGCAAAATAGGATATATCAAATAATTTAGCTAGATGAAACAAGAAGACTGGCCTAGCAAATGAACATGAAATTGCAACAAGTTAAAATTTTGCATGACAAAAAGACATCTACAAGAAAGTTCCAGATTGGAGATATGGTTTTGCTATGGAATGCTCAAGCTCAAGACAAGGGGAAGCATGGTAAATTTGATGCGCTTTGCCTCGGACCATATCTGATTAGCAACACCCATGGAGAGGATTATTATTTCCTACAAAACTTGACTAAGGAACTACTTGAATTGCCAATGCATGGACAATTCTTGAAGTCATACTTTTTGTAGGGTATGAATCTATTCCATGCATATTTGTTTTCAGTTTTAGATTAGTTCCCTGCTTTAGTTTGTAGCTTAGGTTTTCTTTTCCTTTTCTTTTGTTGTTCTGTGGTCTGCTTCTCTAGAGTTCTTTCTATGTTCTCGTCCTATTCAGGGTTGAATAGGCATCCCCTACTAGAGCCACTGATGGTACCATATTAAATTTTTCTATGGTCTTGGTCATTTGTGATTATATATTAGGTATGTGATATAGGAGTTTAGCAAAACAATGTAGGTCCAAATTGAAATTCTCAAGGGAAGCCCTAGATCCCTTTTGTTGAGCTTCTTGCCATACACTTACTACCTTTTCCCATGACTAGAAGGCTATATTTCGTGTCGTTTTATATTCTTGTGCCTATATCTAATCTTAGCAAGACACAAACCTTTTTTGAAAATAGACCTTGTGCTAGGTGTCAGGTACTACTAACCCTTTTTGGCAGGTAACTTCAATACGTGCTCTTCTGCTGATCTACTGATACTCAATATTGATTACGAGGGATGATGGAGGAATGGTAGAATTACTGTCAGTTCCTTATGAGGTAGTGCGTGTCATGAATGGTGGGCCCCATCCCAAGTCAAGGTGATTTCTAAATGTTTTCACCATTCTACCAAACTTCATTCAAAGGCCCCAACTAGCATCCACGGAAAGGTAGAAGTATGAAATTTACTTGCTACATATGAAAAAGGATATCCAGCTGGAGATGGGCATGTTTTGATACCATGGGTTTTTGGTCCTTTGCCATTCTGCTGGGTTGTTGAACAGTGTGCCCCGCCGAAGGGCAGAATCATAGAATATTGCCACGTGGCGAAGATGGCACAGTATTTGTGGGTCACCCATTCCAAGCTAATAGAGAATGTGAAAAGGGGTATTTCTATTAATGATGAAATAGATGTCTCTAGACCTACCCTTACTATCAAAATCTACATGATTGATCGGAGCCATTGGGTAGCTGTCACAATCATAAAATCTGACGGTTGGTATTCAAATTTCCCAAAGTGCAATCTTGCATGATCTAGTTCATTTGAGATGAAATGAAGATGGACATGACTACTTCTCAGTCTGGGATGAGTGTTATTAATATAAAGGCATATCTCAATTCCTTTCATATCAGTAATTTCAGAAGACATTGAAGCACTAGAAAATTCAAGCTGAAAATTGCTGCAACACTTAGGCTGTTAGGTTCGAAGTTAGCTACAATAAAACAAGCTTGATGAGTTATTTGTTCTTATCATGTGTACTTTAGTTTTCCATTAGGGTTTTATCTCTGATTGAATGAATTACATTCTGTTATAAGAATTTAGTTGACCTTTGAAAACCAAAAAAGAGAATCCCCATCCCAAATATGGCCCCACCTAAAACCCAGGTTCCCTCTACCACTCAGAAATGAGCCTTACATGAGGACATTTTGAAACAACTCCTAGGCTCTAGTTCACAAAGGATAAGGGTGACCGGCTTGGAGGGAAATGAGGGATTAGTTGATAAATATACTGATTGTAGGGATGCTGAAATCCCAATTTCTAGTTGGTCCCTTTTCCACAACAGGTGGGACAAGAGAAATGCCCAAGCACCATTGCCATATGTGTGGGGAAGTGACTTGGGAAAGTTAGTGGTTACCAATGTGTTTGAGGATATTGAGTTACTAAAGGCCATGACAACTCACTATGATGAAACCTCCAAAACAATCAGGAGCATTAATAGAGGAATTTTAGTAGAAATCAATAGAGAGGTCATTGCCATAGTTTTCAAATTAAACTTGGCTACCTCCACAAAAATTGATAGAGATAGATTTAAAGCCCTGTATATAAAGGACAAAAGCAGCTATAGAACCATATATTTACTTAGATTCAGGGTGAAGGGGCTGAATGGTAAATCAGTAAAATCCACTTTGGTGAGCAAGAACCTTTCAAGTTAATTACTTTTGAGGATTATTTTGTTAATACTTACTATGCTCTGTATCAAGTGTTGGGAGAAGATAAGAGGGAGTGCACCCCTATTGATCTTACTTATATGGCAATAGACATCTAGTACCCGTCTCAAAATGTCTAATTTGACTTTGCTTCTTATTTGGCTCATTATATCCATTAGGGATTGGTAGATATTAAAAACATAAAAGAACCAGTCAATTTTAGATGGTTCTCTTTGCTCTATCACATGTTTTTATATCAAGGAAGAACTAAAAATGTGTGGCATCCCAAACTGATGACCAACCTTGTTGATTACAGGGGAATTGAATTGCTTGTCTAATGTTGGACCCACATTTGGGACATACATGATACCCATTCAAATTATAGGTTTTTTAGGGATTACTTTGTGGTTACAATTCTAAGACATTTCCAGTCATCTATACCCAGGATTCCTGAGCCATTGATGAATTTTCCCAGAACTGCAATAAGAGTTCCCCCTCTAGATATCAAGCATAATTGGGGTGATATTATCCCTGACAAGGAAGGTACAATTTTTAGGATTTATGGTACCCCTGTTGGCCTAGATTATTTGCCCAAGAATGTGCCCTTAAGATTGGGTTTCCTAGAGATCATTTGGCAATTGGATGAAGCACAAAATTCTCACTTGAAAGGACAAAGGAAAGTATCTTTCTTTCCTTTCTTGACAATGTTTTTAGATTTCAAAATAAATAAAGATGGATTTGATAGGCTAAATGAGAAATTATTACCTTTCAGAATGACATAGGAAAGGCCCAGGTTCTCTGATCTTGAAGGGTTTATCAATAGTATTAGGAGAAGTATCAGCAGGTCTTGTACTCCCCATCAAGTTTTCTTTCCTGAAGATGTTATTAGAAATTCCCTTTCTAATAATGAAGTGAAAATGAAAAGGGCAAAGTGGACATTAAATATAATATATGTGGAAAAAATAAAGAAGAACCCATCCTTTAAGGGAATTTTCCCTGAGTTTAATGACCCCATCACCAGAATAAAAAAGATCATGTCTCAAATTGATGGAGTGATTAGTATGTAGGATCTTGATCTTACTCAGGCCCCTATGGAAGAAAGAATGTCATATCATCCCCTTGTTAGAAGTCAAATAAAATATACTTTCCAAAGAAGGAACAAAAGAGAAGAGGTCAAACAACAAGCCTCTCAGGACCCTCCTCTAACTCAATTGACATTATCTCTGACATCACCTCCCCATTCTTCTTCATCTGTACCAGTAAATGAAAGGGAATCTCTACCTGAGGAAACTTCTCCAAAGAAAGCAAAGATTGAAGTAAATCCTCTAGTGGATTATGATGATGAAGAAGAAGATATGGAATTAATTGAGGAAGAGATACAAATTGAAATGCCATCCCCCCAGCCAAGATGTGCCAAAGGAAATGCCTTTAAATAGGATTCCTGATATTACCTTGACAACAAACGATATCTCAGATGATAGCAGGATTGTGGCATGTAGGAATTTTATTATTGATGATGTTTTTGTTAATTCTAAGGAGTTTCAAGAGTTTTTGTGGAAAAGTAGAAAAGGTGAATATGAGAAAAGACTAGAAGAGGAGTTGTCCCTTTCTCCTCAAGAAACCCATGATTAGGTGTCTATCAGGGTACTAATAGAGATGAAAGATGAGGTCAAGAACATCACTCCCGATCAGGGAAGGAAAATGATTAGAGACAGTGAGGTCTTATTACTCCCTGAGTGGGATATTGTCTCTACTATTATTTTGGATACTGCAAGAAGACATGATAAAGAAGTTTTTTCTACTAAAGAGGAGGTTGAAGCTGCATTGACAGGAGCTAAGTTTGACCCTAAGTGGGACACTTTAGCCATATGGGCCTTAGCATCCAACACCAACAAACCTTAGGTTGCAGAACCTAATAGAGATTTTAAAGGTGTCCTGAAAGTAAAGAGGGTCTTTGAAACCCCCGCAAAAGAAGCATCAGAGTTGGTATTACAGGTCGCAGAGTTCAACAAGGCAACCACAAATGTTCTTTAACAAAAATATGATGACTTGTTAAAAGACTATATGGCTATGTTTCCAGAGTATAACAGGCTCAAACAAATGAAGATATAATGGAATCATTAGGCTTTAACATCTGCCTCGACACAAACAACACTGGTAGTTAGGGATTTTGGGTCCCTTCTCCCTGGTTCATTTTCTGTATAAAAATCTACTCTGGAAAAGGAAATTGAAGACTTAAAGAAGAAGATTAATTCATTTGAAGACATTTTCACAAATGCTTTTCATAGATAAAAGGAAGATAACTGGTCTATTGTTTCATGGATTTTGGAGCTATTAATGAACAAAGTGTCCATCTAGGTTGCTAGGATTCATAATTATTACTATGATTTGTCAATTATCATCAACAAAATCAAGGATGATAAGGAAAGAACAATGCCTTTATTTGATAAATGGATCCCTAGGATCATATCTTTATTAGGCATCTGTAAAGGAGCTAACCATGATCCTAATGCTCCCAAAGAAGTTAAACAGGTCTTTACAACAACAAAGGAAGTAGGAGATCTACAAACATTTATAGACCATCTTGAGGAGGAAACAGTGAAACTAATTCAAGGGTTTGATAATGACTAAGTTGGTATAATTCCTCCAATAAAGAATGAGGGTGGTGACATTAAGCCACCCTAATTATGGATCCTCCAGTTCAACAATATTGTCCCTATCATTTCTTTCTTTCTTTGTCTTAATGATAAGATAGATATCCCTATGTTTAGAACTAGTATTGACAAACTATGGGACTCTTGTCAGCTAACTACTAATTTCACAAGGGAAGGGCATTTAGTTATGGCCAGATACAATAATAGATATTTATCCTCTATGGATAAATTGATTAATTTTTAGTGGCCCATAGAAGACCAATTTCAGAAATGGAATAAAAAATATAATGAAGTGCCTGATATTCGAAGCATGGACGAGGAGATCTTTTTGTTTTAAGAATGTGGACACCTGTATGTTTTGAATGAAAAAAGTCTTTTTGTTCTCTTATGTAACTATCTTCTATTTCATAAGGTAGTTGAAGATATAATTCGGAGGTAAAAATTGGCCAAAGTTTGTTATATTTTCTCAAAGGCACAAATCACAAAGGCTACAAGCCTCACAAACAAAATTGTAACAACTTTTGTCCCCATAGAAAATATCTAGGAGGAGTCTGTTGTTTTTGAGAAATCTAGCGAAGGTAGAAGGTGACATTTGTTTCTAGGTCTGAAGCTTGTTTTTCTCCCTTGTTCTTATAAAAGGAAATTCAGGACCTATTTACAAGGATCTTGGAGAATTTTCTATAGTACAATATATTGTCATAGCAATAAAAGTTTTTTCTATTTTTAGGTGTGTTTTCAAGAAGGAAGGTCCGCCTATATTTGCAATTGTTAGCATGACTCATATTAACTCAATATTTTGAATATATTGTTAAAGGTTCATAACATATTGTCTCCTCATTTGTGTGCTTTATTATGTTTTTGAATGAATTGATAATTATTTAGTGGAAAATTGGATTTGTTAATGTTTTAGTATTTTGATGTTTAAATCCACCTTTCCACTTTACATTCAAGGATCTAGGGCTGAGTGGAAATTCACTATCATACCCTAGATCACTGCGAGATGTAGGGAAACTTGGATTAGGGAATTTAATTATCAATTTCTCTTCTCTTATGCTCAATTGACCATTAAAACCCTAATTATGGAAATACAACAATAAACTAATGAATAACGGAAAACACTATTGTAGACGGAAGTAAAATAGCAAATCATAGAATACTTGTTTTCGAGGTTCTGAGGTGGATCAATCGGGGACACTAGAGCTAGCGCCCAAGTCCAAGGTACTAGTTTCTTTATGGGATCTTGACTTCCTTCTGACACTGATTAGCATTGTAACTCCTGTTTCTAGAAATTCAACTTTAGAGGACACTAGAGCGAGCACCCAAGTCTTGGAAATGCTCTGGTGTCCTACTGCTCTTCGAATCCTGAATCCTTTATGTCCACCAATCCTTCCTACAACTTCACTTTTCCCAAATATGACACCTGTAACCTGCAATCACAAGATTTTGGGAGGGGGTTGTGGTGTTTAGAGGCTTGCCTCAGTCAAGCCCTGAAGGACACTTAAGTCTCTGAACACCGTTGTCAGATAAAGAGTGCATGCCATTGTGAGGTAGAGGCAAAAACCAAAGGAAATGATGATAAAAACACAATATACTGTCACCTTGTAGTGAATCTCTCATGGTAGGAAGATGTTCTGCATTCCATGAGGAAATTTATGCTCAACTCTGTAAATATAAACACACAAACCACACAAGTCTGCTCTTGCAACACAATGAAAGCCTGGAATCACCCTAGGATGCCAAAATCACATGAACATAATCTAGTTTCTAAATGAATGCCTAAGCATGCTTTTATATGCAACTACAAACACTCCCTCCAAGATTTTCATAATTCAAACTTACCGTGTCGGCAAAGGACGCAAATAACGGTCATAAACCAACACTCCAAAATTGGGGTTGCCCCAAAACAGGGTAGAACTAGGGCGTGGGTGCCCAAGTCCTCCCCCTATTTTGGGTAGTGTACAGCTAAAGGGGTCCTCCTAAGTTCCATTTGTAATGTTACCTAGGGTTCATTCCATCGAGATGCCAAATTATGAACTAAGATGTCCTAAATGCATGCAAAAGACTCGGGAGCTAAACCTTATGAAGGAAAAGCCCCCAAGGGGACATTTTCTAACATTACATTTAGCCCTTAGTTTAATGTATGTATAAACATGAGGCCAATACATGCATTAAAGTAATGTCACAAACACAACAAACACATCAAGCACAGAGAAGACATGCCAATCACATAGAAAACAGTAACAGGCACACAAAACACAGAGAAGACAGTTACAGTCATGCAGAACATGGAGAATACATTAAATGCATGGAAGACACATTAATGCAAGGAAGACATGCATGATTCTTTTCTTTTTTTTTTCTTTTCTTTTTCTCATATATATGAAATGCAGATGCAAGTACTGGAAAGTAAACAAACCTCCCATAATACAAGATGCACCCATTGCGTAGGTCTTTGTATATATGGGGCAACACATGCAAGACATGCAAAACATCCCAAAATGCAGGAAGCACTACCCTAAGACACTGATCTTTATTATGCATATGGGACAAAAAAACACACCAAAACACACACATTTGAAGACACAGAGAAAACATGACAGACAAGCGATGGTGTGTTCCCTATTTCTTTGCTCAGCACCATCTCAGGTACATTACAAGCACGCACCGATGATTGGGCTTCGCCACAACAATTGCCAAAGACACACTTAAGGGTTGAGTTAGTCATAGAACCACTCCCCACCTTCGCAGAGGACTTTTGAAAATGCAACCCCACCCACATCAAAGAGATGCCTTACAATGAAAAGGAAGCATGGCATACCACCCCACCTGCGTCACGTAGATGCGTTATAGTGAAAAGGAGGTATGAGCTCAAAAGTATACAACCCCACCCGCATCACGGAGATGAATTACGGTGAAAAGGAGGTATAGGTAATAGATTTCATGATAGATTGATTGATTGCAAACAAACTTAGGATGCAAGAAGTACTCATCACACTAGTCTACACCTGAGGACAAGCACATTGCTAACATCCACAACAAACAACTTACCTTATATATTCCTCCACCTTAAGGTGGTTGATATCATGTATCAATATCACGCACATTAAGGTAGGAAGAAAACACACAAGGGAACATTGACTTTCGTAGAGCCCATGCCCCCCAGAGGTGACATGCACTTTATGATCGCCAAATGTTGCCACAAACACGTCCCTACAAGAAACATGTTAGTGTCTACAACATCATGATAAACAACAACATCAATGCATATGATTAACCACACAAAGAGCCAAGGTTATACTATGAATTTGGAGTTCGAGGATAACTATGGGGCTATCTCACAAAGCTCTTCGAATTGAGTACCACCAAGGCTAGATTCAAAGACAAACAAAGGTCCATAGAGCAATAGTATTGTTAAGGTTTGTAAATGTGATAGAAACATCGTCAAATTCACTATGTAGAAAGCACGAGTGCTTCGACTAGCCAAGCGTTGGATAAGATATACAACCCCATTGTCATATTAGGAACTAATCCATTTTTTGATTGCTCTCGAAAGGGAAACTAGGTCCGCAACAGTATAAATGTTTGTCATCATCTACTCGCTAGATGTAAACACTAGAGGAAGGGAAACAATAATAAGAGAGGAGAAATAAATGTCTTAGGGATAGTCATGTAGGAGGGTACCCCCAATGTCACCAACTGCGACACTATGTATGTAAGACACAACACATAACAATTAAATCAGAGAGAGGCAATTTAGAAGAATGATGATACAAATAGAAGGTCACAATAGAGGTGGTCTTCTGGTATCTCAGACCTTATAGGAGAATCTGAGGTCATCCCAGGAGGCCTAAACAACACATAACACATCACGAGAGAGATAAAGAGTTAGAGATACTTACTTGTAGGGTCTTCATGCTAAGTCTTATCATCAAGTAAATCATCATCATCCTCCCACTCCCAAATGTTAGAGGAAGGTGAGATATAAGGTATCATAGCCCAATTGATGTCTTGCTCATCATGTTGTTTATTTTTAGGATCATGTTTGTTTGGTTTAATGTTAGGATCAATGTTTTCTTATTGAGATGCAAGGTAAGCTCGTCGCCTTCTCTTACTCCCTTTTGCAAGTTGACGTTGTTGTGCTTTACGAATTAGTTTTTGTAACATAGGGCTTTGCTTTGTTATAGATTTTTGTGTTGTAGAGGAGGAAGCACTAAGATCAAAGGTCCTTTGTGTAGGTGGAATGTTTTCTTGTTGGAGCTTACTAGAATACTTATTCTCTATCCTCTTAGTGATGTCCAAATGACTTGAATATTCAAGGAAAGGAGGGACATTAAAGGTCTTCTCTTCCTTAGTGAAATCCAAGGTGTGTGAACAATCCACTAAAGGAAGAACGTTAGTGGGAGGATCCACAGAGGTATGAATTTGATTATTGTTAAATGAATGCTCATTTTCTACCTATGGAATGTTCTTTGTTAAAGGGAGCTCTTCATTCACTAATGCTTCATCTTGGCCAGGGAGAGAAGTGGAATTACTAAAGCTATCCCTAGTCTTCTCATTTGACTATTCAGTTATAGGGGATGTAGGATAACTTATGGGATTTGACAAGGGTCATTGTACCTCATCATTTAATCATAATTTAGATGTCAAATCTAGGGCTGTGTCCTTGGCTATTTGCAATTAGGAATCCTATAGTTTCTAGTTATATCTAACTAATTCTAATGACCTTTACTGAATTAAAGAAACTAATCTATCTGCTATGAAATGAATTCCAAGAATATTGAAAACAAAAATAAACAGTGAATTGCTTAAAGTAAATCTATATTATTCCTCCCAACTGAAACATGCATCTATCTAAGAAAATAGTAAGTATCTCTTTAACAAAATTTGAAATAACAAAAAAATAGTACTAGTCTTCTGCCTTGGTGGTGAGAGTGGGCCCTTTCTCCACACCCTTACGGCTGAAAACTTAAGTAAAGAATCAGCACAAGAGAAAAATATCACAACTAGATTCAGCCTAATTCCACTAGCTTTGTGTTCAGGAAAATATTGATGTCAAAAATGAGATTACAAAAATTAGAAAAATAATCGTTGTCCCCTTTGCTGCTTCTTCTGTAAGTTTATATCTAAATTCAGTGATGAGATATCACTTATCTTAACTACTAGTTCTTCTATGAGATAACATCAATCTCTTTATTCTACTAACTATCTACCTAAAAAATAAATATCCATGTAATAAAAATAGATTGAGTGGAACATAAGTCCACACTAAATCTGAGTCTTAGTTTTAAATACACTTGGGTAGCGAGGCCCTAGAATATAGGTATTTAAATCAGTTTATCAGTAACTCGTGCAGAAACCAAAAAGAGATAAAAACTTCTAGTAGTTAACTATAAACTACCCTTAATTACTCAGGTGATGATTTGAGTAATATCAGGAGCATCCTGATCACCACTGGAAGTGTTTGACCGATAGTTGTGCTGGAAATCTGCACTGTTCTAAAGAGGCACTGGAGATGTATGTTTCTATCTATAGCTTTAGAGATATAATTGTGACCTTCTTGTTCAGCTCCAGAGATGCTCAAGACTTCAGTCCAGCTTCAGAGATGCTTCACCTCCTTATCCCAAAACCTCTCCAATTAAATTTGAAACATTGGAGACCAGTCGTGGTATTCTGATATTGGCTTCAGAGATCATTAGGACTACCTCCGGAGATACACAAAATTGTTTACCCAAACATCTGTACTTGTTGATTCAAAAAGAGAAGATTTCTGCATATTTCCATCAATTCAATGCACATTATTCCTGCAATTAGAAATCATAATCTTAAGTAATTCATCTCTTATTAATCATCATTAGAACAATCTTATTAGCCTATTTTGGTGCAGTCATCAGGACAATGGAAAAAGAAGGGAGAAAAAGAGAGGTAAAAAGATGTATTTCATGGGTGCTACCTAGCACTCATCATCCCCTCGTACTTAAGGATTACCAGGTCCTCCTGCTTCTCACAATCTGGACTTATTCTGGTGGAATATCCTATTAGTCAAGATGTAGTCCTGTGCATAGGTATTCCAAATGGTGCAGTTTATATTACCATTTCCCCTATATTGATCAATCTGCTTCATCCACTCCTGCAACTTATCATCTTCCATTTGTTCAGCCCAGATGGGTAGTGGCTCAATGATGAGAGGGGGTTTGAAACGACCACCTATCCACTCTTGTTGGTATTTATCCATCATTTTGGAAATTAATCTTTCCTTCCTCATAAATAATCTCAAGTTAGCAGGAGTCACCACTTCTCTCATTTTCTACTCTGAAGTTAGAATGTTCCACCTTTTCTTTGCTACTGCAAGCACTAGATTAGCTAAACTATTCATAAAAAGACCAAAATCAATGGAACACTCCTGCAGATTTTTTAGATACAATGCCAAAATCTTGGTGTAACTTTTAAGATGGTAGACATATGCTCTGAATTGGACCATAAAAGCATGGGGGTTTGGACATTCTTTTCTGATGAAAAGTCCTGTTTCTGCATCCTTCTTGAGATATGCCTCCATTCTTTCATTCCAAATCTGATGATTTCTCATCAATGACATGAATGCTTTGAGATAACATTCTCCTACAAAATAGTTAATAATGAAGGTCATATCATCAACACAGAAACCATGCAAATATAACTCACACATAATTTTTTGTCTTCATCAGAACTCCTCATATATGCTTCCATGAACCCCTCCCCTGTTTCTATGTTCTCAATCAGATTAGACAGGATTGAAGATAGTTTTCTCTACAGGACTCTTTCTTGTAAGAACATAGTATAACTTGCACTTGGAGGCTTGCAAGATAGAATCTTAGATGAAATGGAGACTATTTGAATGACTTTTTCCTCCAGGGTTTCTACTCTTTTTGACATGGCAGTAATTGCCCTCTATAATTGCAGCATAGGCTTAGAAGCCTCATATTCTCTACATCTCCTTTCCCAATGGAACATGGCCTTAAGAATATTAATTAGGATTGGGCCCACATATAGATCTGTTTGTACCTCCTGTTCAATGGTTGCCCCTGGGCCAACTAACTCATGAATATATTCCTCTTGATCATCTATTTTATTGTTGACCCAAGTCAATTGTTTATCTTAGCTTTGTACTTTCTCAATTAATGCTGCAATTATTATGAGACCATTGTCTCTGGCCTTGGTAAGAGCAAAAATACTTTGTACTACCTCAATCTCCTTTTCCTTCATGATTTTAGCTGTCTCAGTCTTCTGGGCTTCAAATTCTGCTTCCTTCTCCTAAATTATTTGTTGTTTACTCTGGAGCTCTATTTGCAGTTTTTTAATTACCTATTTTTTCTCCATGTCTTTCTCCATCCTAACCTTATTGAGGTCAGTGATAATCAGATTTTCCCCCCATATTAATCTTTTTAGAATATCAATCTCTTCCAACATTTGCTACTCTTTTGAAATTTCAATATCGTCTTGATCAGAGGGGTGAGAGTAAGTTCATGTTTCTTCTTCTGTTTCCTGTACATCAGGGTCTTCCATAACCATTGGCTCTTCACTACTAGCTACATCCATTTCTCTGCTTCAACTTCCCATGCAACCTTCTTATCTTGAGTTTCTTCTTGGGTCTTCTCTGTAACTACTGGCACTGATGAAGGCCCAACTTTCTCCTTAGAAGTTTTGAAACCCAAAAGAACTTCAACTAGGAGAGTAGTATCTTTTTCAGCTTTGGAGAGCTACCTTTTCCTTTTGCTTCTCCGTAGCATAGGTGGAACAGGTGCCTCCAGAGTAGGTATATCATCTTCAGAATTAGAGGAAATAGTAAAATTTTATCTGTGTTCTATCTCTGGAGCAGGGGAATGTTGTGAAGTTGGACTATGAGAACCTAGATGAATAGATGGTTCAGGGGAAACTTCTCTTTATTTCTTCTTTCTCACTAGAGGGATTTCATCTGAGTCATGAGATGCTTCTTCAACCCAATAGTGTATACTAGAGCTAGTTTTCTTTGGGGTTCTTTTTATCTTTTGACCTGACCTCTCCCCTATTGGTTCTTTTGGAAAAGACTCCTTAGCCAAAGTCATCTTCCTCCTAGCTGAGCGAGTCATGTATGGAGTTTATTCAAGAATAGGTTCTCTAACTTATTTTCCTTTTCTCTTTTTGTCAAAAATAGGGGTATCAGATGAAGTTGCCTCCAGTGAGGACTTTTTACCTTTTTCAATAGTTGGAGAGGAAGTTGAAGGTTCTGTCTCCTCTTCTTGCTAGGTAGAGGAAACCTCACCCACTTCCTGTGCCCTATCTAGCTCTCTATCATGGGGTTTGTTATCTAGAAATGTCTTCCATAATGCTTCCCCATCATCTTGAGACAAAAAGTGATATTTGACCATCAAAAAAATGAGGCCATGATGTTTCATAGGACCCTTGTTTTGTTGGTACTTTTTTGCAATTGCTCTAATGACAGAGTACATAAAGTTGGGAATATTTATGCTAAATTCAGGGTGTGCATTCCCATGCCTTAGAAAAATTAACATTTTCATTATTGGTCCTAGAACTAAGGAAAATTGACCATCACATGTGAAATATTTCATCAACTATATAACTACAGATTGCAAAGGGTTTGGAAGTGAGGACCTAATATTTTCTTTAACCTTGTTCTTGCTTAAATTCAACTGTATCGCAAATTCACCTTCCATAGATAAAATTTCTAATCAAATCAGCATATAAATTTTTTAGATGGTAGAACCTCTCACCTTGTTCAGGCAATCCAGGAATATGACTAATAGTTGTTGCAGAGAGATTGACTTGAACTCCCCTTACAACTGTCTGATTGTCCCTTAGGTTTCTTAGGAAGTCATCAACAATATCCTATTAAAACCCTTCAAACTTTTCCAGAAACTCCAGCCATCTTGCATTCCTCAAAATGCCTGCTAAAACATCATCTTGCAAAAGACCTGTAACACTTTCTGGCTCTGATTTCTTCTTAAACCCCATTTTTAAGTCATTTTTCTATCCTCTATGCTAAAATTCTCCCTCACTTTGCTATGTAGTTTGTTCTTCCTCCTTTAACTCCGTAGGCTCTGGAGGATTGTATCAGCTGACTCTATTCTTCAGGGTATTTTGTAGTTTTGAATGCAGATTATTATGTCAATTCATTTAATGGCTTGGATTATGGAAAAAGAACTTAAAATCAGTTAGAGTGCTTATGTGGTTATAATTGCAGCAGAGTGATGGGACACTTTGTAGACATGGTGATAGTGTAGCAAAGATGGGAGCATGCATGAATTTAGGAAGGAAAATAATTACAGGAGGATGTGTCATAATGATAGCACCCAAAAATAGAAATGACAAGACAATTTATAATTAATGTTTAATTAAGAGAGAATTATCTAAACCAATCTTAATGATGAGGGCTCGATGTACTTGGCTGAAATACTGCGGTGTTGATGAGATTTAATGCGACGTGGCACTTGAGAAGCTTCTTCATGGCTGTCATGCAACTTGCAATCATTCCCGTAGAGTGGTTTGAGAATCCATGTATCTAGGTGACATCAGTGCAGTGCTTTGTAAGTACCCATGCAAATGAGAGTAATGATTTCTCCTGAAATGCATGTTGACTTTATCTTTATCCATGTCATAAAGTGGAGGATGAGTCACGATGACCTCATCAAATGACATCTCTACTTTATTTCCTAGAGAGGTGGGTCCCCTCCCAATTTATTATATTCATGAATAGCTCTTTATTGGTGGAGTGTCATAGGTACTCCTAGTTTGTGAGCAAAGGAGGTGCTCCAAGTTCATGAAGCACCAGAGGTGCTCCTTATTTGCGAGTGCCAGAGGTGTGTTTGAGTAACTTCTAGCACCTGATCACCCCCATAGCTTGATTATGTTGCAAGTATGGGCCTAACCGGTATTGTCATTGATGTCAACATACTCCTATTGCATTAATGATAAGGATTGGATGAGCTGTGTGCTGAGGATATTGGGAAAATTAGTTCTAATCAGGAACAAAGAAGAACAGTGAAGATAGTGAGCTAATGATCTTAGCTAAGATGAATATCAGAGGATGCGGTTCAAAGGGTTTGTAGATATGTGTCTTAAGATGATCTAGTAAAGATTTCAGAGGTTTGCATGGTGATCTGAAGAAGTTGTGGCTGCTCAAGTAAAACTGGTTCCAACAGCTGTTTAGAGGTGACAAAGTGACACAGATAGGTCTGGTGAGATCCGAAAATGCATTATCCTATCCTGCGGATTTGGTGAAGTATCTAAGCAGTCAATGTGAATTGGCAACTCAATTGGATCATGGTTTGGAGGTTTGTAAGCATCTATTCTAGTATGACAGTGATGAAAGACTATGTTCTTGAGGTTTCAGATGAAGGAGAGAATGATTCTAGTAAGCAGAGGTAGTGTAGATGTTCTTGGTGATTCAGGCAAGCTTGTGGGAGTCTTTGGATCCTATCCAGTTTGTGTTGGTGATCTGCATTTAAGTTTAAGCTTGCATTTGAAGAATTACTTCCGAATGATGGTGTTCTTCATAAGTCAACCTGAATGGATAAGTTACACCTCCTGCAGATGATCTTGAAGATGTTATGTGAAGTTTGGCGTGTTCCTAGAAGAAGATTGAAGTCTCAGTTCTGTGTGGTCGACAATGTGTTGATCCACGTGAAGTCTTTTGTAATTAGTCATGTTGCATTTGTGTATTTACTCTGTAATGTTTGCCGACTTAGATGATCTTTCCTAAGTCAATGTCTTGTATAAATAAGGAATTGTAAAGTCATTTCAAAGAAAAATTGTGAAGATGAGTGTGTGGTAGTGAGGAGGAGAGAGAAAGGCAGAATAGAAGTATTGGGCTTAAATGGAACTGATTCAAGCATGGTGAAGATGCTATTTTCCAGTTCAAGTATGTGATACTTATTATTTTGTAGGTAGTGAGCCTCTTGTAGGTAGTGAGCCTCTTGTGAGTAGTGTGCTCGGGTAGTGAGCCCTAATTGGCATGTGTCATTTTGTTCTTTCTATTCTTCTAACAAAGAATACATTCTTGGGTTAGTCACCCCATGGTTTTTCCCTTAACTAGGTTTTCCACGTCAAAATCTTGGTGTCTCATGTGTTAATGTGTTTCTGCTCTTGATTTAATGCATTGTGTTTTCATGATTGATTTATTATTATGCTGCTAAATTACAAAGTGGATTTAAGTGTTTAATTGGAAGAAATTTTTATACAACTAATTCACCCCCCTCTTATTTGTCTGCCTTGAATCTAACAATTGGTATCAGAGCCAAGTTCCTCTAAAAGGAGCTTAATCGCTTGAGGAGATCCAGGATGTTGTCCTATAAGAAGAATAGTCCAAAGTTTGAAGGAACCAATTTTAATCTCTAGAAAAGTCACATGAAATGTGACTTGCAATGTATGGGAATGTAGTACTGGACCACGACTACAACAAAGTATACTCCTCCATAGAATGGTTTGAAATCCGTTGATGAAATCAAAGATGCTGAAGATAATCTGTAGACAAAGAAGTTGTTCTAAGTGCCTTGTTTGATTCAGAGCTGTCAAATGTTGTTGACCTGCAAACTACTTTTGAGATTTGGGAAAAACTAGAACTTCTACATGAAGGAGACAAGTATGTTAAATGTGCAAGGTTACAGAGTCTGAAAAGAAAATTTGAAAATCTAAAGATGAGAGAAGATCAAAATATCACTACTTTTATGCCAAGAGTAAATGAACTTGTTTGTGGCATTAGATGTGCTGGTGGAGTCTTGGATGAAGATGTGATTGTTGGCAAAGTTCTTAGATCCCTTCTTGCTTCTTATAAAATCAAAGTTGCTGCCATTGAAGAATTCAGAGCTCATTTAGCTATCACAAGAGATCAATTGGCTGGTAAACTGGCTGCATTTGAATTGACTGAGTTTGGAGATGCCCCCCCAAGACTGAATCTGCATTCAAAGCCAGTGCCTCTGTAAAAGGTAAACAAAGGTTTGATCTGGGAGAGAACTTTTCAAGGAAACCCTCATGGTATGAAAAAGCAAGAAAAGACCTAGAAGAAGAGGAAGCAAAAACTGTTCAACTTGAAGCCCTTATTGCAAAAAGACTGCCAAGAGGATCTAGTAAGTATGAAGGGAAACTACCTTTTAAATGTTTTAACTACAATAAGATTGGTCATTTTGCCTCAAGGTGTCCGGAAAGATTCTCAAGGCCAAATCCTAACAAATCAAGGTTCCAAAAGAATTGTTACATAAAGATGATGATAATGAAGGAGTAATAGATGATGAATCAGAGATAGGAAATAAATTCAGAAGTGACTGGCTGTTTATTGCCATCAAGGAAGAAGATCCAACGCACTCTAAATCTGTCAATCATAAAGTTGTGGAAAGAGCTCTGGCTACCCAAGTTGAAGAAAAGAATGATTGGGTCATTGACAGTGGATGCTCCCACCATATGAGTGGTAAAATTTGGTGATAATTCTGCTGGTGGAATCAGAGGCAGAGGAACTATTTCTTTTGATGGAAAGAACAAAACTGGTAATGCACTGTATGTTGAAGGATTGAAGCACAATCTTCTCAATGTTGGACAGTTGGTGGACAAAGGCTATGATCTCTGTTTCAAGAATGGAAAATGCAAGATCTTTGAAAGCTCCGAAATAGAGATTGCATCCGGTACTCAAACAAAAGGTAATATCCCCCATTTAGTTGGTACTCAAACAAAAGGTAATATCCCCCATTTAGTTGGTACTGGTAAAAGTTGTCTATTTGTACAAATTGATCAAAGTTGGTTATGGCATAGGAGGATGTGTCATGTGAATTTTGATAATATCATCAAGATAAGCAACACTCAGGCTGTAAGAGATCTTCCAAAACTGGTGAAACCTACAAATAGTTTGTGCAAAGAATACCAGTTGGGGAAACAAAGTAGAGTCTCATTCAAAAGTAAGGAACAATCTTCTACTGGATTATTAGATTTAGTTCATACTGATTTATGTGGTCTGTCAAGAATTAGAAGTGTGCAAAGTGATAGATACTTCATGCTATTGATTGATGAGTACTCCCGGATGATGTGGGTAACTTTTCTGAAGGAGATATCAGAAGCTCCTGAGAAATTCAAAATATTTAACGTTATGGTAGAGAATGAAACTAGATTAAAATTAAAATGTCTGAGGTCTGATAGAGGTGGAGAATTCATATTCGGTGAGTTCATAGATTTTTGTGAGAAACATGGAATAAAAAGGTAGTTGTCTGCTCATAGGACTCCACAACAGAATGGAGTAGTGGAGAGAAAGAACCAGACCATCCAGGAAGCATCTAGAACCATGATGATGGAAGCAAATATTCCTCAGATCTTTTGGAGAGACGCTGTAAGAACTGTAGTCTATACTCTCAATCAGGTACAAATCAGAAGCAATACCGGTAAGACTCCTTATGAACTTTGGTTTGGTATCACTCCTACTATAAGGTATTTTAGAGTCTTTGGTAGCAAATGTTATATTAAGAGGGATGAAGATTTAGGTAAATTTGATGTTAGAAGTGATGAAAGAATTTTCTTGGGTTACTCTACTCAAAGCAAAGCATACTGGTGTTATAACAAGAGACTAAGGAAGATTATAGAAAGTACAAATGTGAAGGTTGATGAAGGAATTGAAAAACCCTCAAGGTTTTATGAATATGACAAAGATGATTAGAATAATGTTTTAATCCAAGGAGTCCAAGCCCCTTCTGAGATTCAGATTCAAACTGATTCGGTAAATTAGGAAGAAGAGATAAGTATGATAGAACCTGTTCAAGAATTAGAAGTGCAAGAAACTCCCAAAGTTCCTAGGTATGTAAGACTGGGCCACTCTAAAGATTAGATCATAGGTGATAAAAGCAAAGGTGTACAAACAAGAAGAATGATTGCTTAAGATTCAGAAGAGTATTGTCTAATTTCAAAGATTGAACCTAAGACTATGAATGAAGCTTGCAATGATGAAAACTAGACTAAAGCAATGGAGGAAGAATTGATGCAAATTGAGAAAAATCACACTTGGGATCTTGTTCCCAGACCTAGAAACAAGAATGTGATTGGAACCAAATGGGTCTTCCGAAACAAACTGAATGAAGTTGGTGAAGTGATTAGAAATAAAGCCAGACTGGTCTGCAAGGGTTACTCTCAAATAGAAGGAGTTGACTTTGAAGAAACACTTGCTCCGGTGGCAAGAATTGAAGCAGTCAGGTTATTTCTTGCTTTTGTTGCCTTCAAGGATTTCAAAGTATATCAGATGGATGTTAAATCTACCTTCTTGAATGGTGACTTGGAAGAAGAAGTATACATTGAGCAACCAGATGGATTTCAATTATCTGATCATGGTGATATGGTCTGCAAGTTGAAGAAAGCTCTGTATGGACTCAAGAAAGCCCCAAGAGCCTGGTATGAGAGATTGGATAAGCATCTTTTGAAGATTAGTTTGAACAAAGGTACTACTAACAGTAATTTGTACGTCAAAATTGATCATGAAAACATCTTGATAGTTGTAGTGTTTGTTGATGATATCATTTTTGGAGGAAGAGATAGTATGTGTAAAAATTTTGCAAATCAAATGAAAAGTGAATTTGAAATGTCCATGCTTGGGGAAATAAATTTCTTCTTGGGTTTGCAAATCACTCAAACAAAGAAAAGAATTTTCATTTCTTAGACCAAATATGTGAAAGAATTGTTGAAGAAATTTGGGATGGAGGACTCAAAGCCAATGAATACTCCCATGGCAACTGGATGCAAATTAAGAAAAGATGATGACTTACCTAAGGCTAATCAGAAAAAATTATAGGTCAATAATTGGAGGACTGTTGTATCTTACTCAAACTAGACCAGACATTATGTAGGCTGTTGGTCTTGTTGCTAGATTCCAAGCTGATCCTAGAGAATCTCATGTCATGGCAATCAAGAGGATTTTTAGATATCTAAAAGGGACAGTTGAGTATGGTCTATGGTATCCTAGAGATCATGATTTCTCTCTTCACACATATACAGATGCGGATTGGGCAGGAGATGTGGATGACCAGAAGAGTACCAGTGGTAGAGCATTCTTTTTAGGGAAGAGATTGGTTTCTTGGCTAAGCAAGAAACAAGAGACAATATCTTTGTCCATAGCTAAAGCATAATATATTGCAACATCAGGTAGTTGCACTCAAGTTTTGTGGATGAAGCAGATGCTAAAAGACATCAGAGTGGAGTATGAGGAACCTATCACAATCTTCTGTGATAACTCAAGTGCAATTAACATCTCAAAGAATCTGGTGTTGCATTCAAAGACTAAACATATATCAATCAAGTTTCACTTTTTGAGAGAGAAAGTGAACAAGAATGAAGTGAGATTGAAGTTTGTGCCCTCAAAGGATCAGATTGTAGATATCTTTATAAAGCCTCTTCCTAAGGACTCTTTTGAATATCTCAGGGAGAAGTTAGGGGTTATTACCCCTCTGGTGATGAACTAAGGTGCACTGATGTGCATCAGTCCGGTGGATATCACAGTCATATCTTATGGTCCAGATTGATGTTGGGGAGCTACTACTCAGGGGGAGCAGCTGGTATGATTCTGCAGTGGTGGAGTTGCAAGTATGTGCCCTTTGCCATTGATGTCAAAGGGGGAGAGAAGACATGTGAAAAACAAGTGGTTGCTGATCAAAGGGGGAGCAATAAAAGAAGAGAAGACATGTGATTGATAGGGGGAGTTGTGTTAGTAAAGACAAGTTCATGTCTTGATGGTTAAAATAGTTTTTCACATCTTATGTTGCCATCAATGATAAAGGGGGAGATTGTTGCAAGTATGGACCTAACCGGTATTGTCATTGATGTCAACATACTCCTGTTGCATTAATGATAAGGATTGGATGAGCTGTGTGCTGAGGATATTGAGAAAATTAGTTCTAATTAGGAACAAAGAAGAACAGTGAAGACAGTGAGCTAATGATCTTAGCTAAGATGAATATTAGAGGATGTAGTTCAAAGGGTTTGTAGATATGTGTCTTAAGATGATCCAGTAAAGATTTCAGAGGTCCACATGGTGATCTGAAGAAGTTGTGGCCACTCAAGTAAAACCAGTTCTAGCAGCTGTTCAAAGGTGACAGAGTGACACAGATAGGTCCGATGAGATCCAGAAATGCATTATCCCATCCTGTGGATTTGGTGAAGTATGTAAGAAGTCAATGTGAATTGGCAACTCAGTTGGATCATGGTCTGGAGGTCCGCAAGCATCTATTCCAGTATGACAGTGATGAAAGACTATGTTCTTGAGGTTTCAGATGAAGGAGAGAATGATTCTAGTAAGCAGAGGTAGTGCAGTTGTTCTTGGTGATTCAGGAAAGCTTGTGGGAGTCTTTGGATCCTATCCAGTTCATGTTGGTGATCCACATTTAAGTTTAATCTTGTATTTGAAGAATTACTTTTGAATGATGGTGTTCTTCATAAGTCAGGTTGACTGGATGAGTTACACCTCCTGCGGATGATCTTGAAGATGTTATGTGAAGTTTGGCGTGTTCCTAGAAGAAGATTGAAGTCTCAGTTCTGTGTGGCTGACAGTGTGTTGATCCATGTGAAGTCTTTTGTAATTAGTCATGTTGCATTTGTGTATTTGCTCTGTAATGTTTGCCGACTTAGATGATCTTTCCTAAGTCAATGTCTTGTATAAATAAGGAATTGTAAAGTCATTTAAAAGAAAAATTGTGAAGATGAGTGTGTGGTAGCGAGGAGGAGAGCGAAAGGCAGAGCAGAAGTATTGGGCTTAAATAGAACTAATTCAAGCATGGTGAAGATGCTATTTTCCAGTTCAAGTATGTGATACTTATTATTTTGTAGACAATGTGTCTCTTGTAGGCAGTGAGCCTCTTGTGAGCAATGTGCTCAGGTAGTGAGCCCTAATTGGCATGTACCATTTTGTTCTTTCTATTCTTCTAACAGAGAATACATTCTTGGGTTAGTCACCCTATGGGTTTTCCCTTAACTGGGTTTTCCACGTCAAAATCTTGGTGTCTCATGTGTTAATGTGTTTCTGCTCTTGATTTAATGCTTTGTGTTTCCATGATTGATTTATTATTATGCTGCTGAATTACAAAGTAGATTTAAATGTTTAATTAGAAGAAAGTTTTGGAGAACTGATTCACCCCCCCTCTTAGTTGTCTGCCTTGAATCTAACAGATTATTCTCATCTGTCATGAAGAAGAGAACCACCATTTGCTAGTTTTCAATCCCCTTGGTCAAGAAAGACAACCATTTACTGGTTTTCTATCTTCCTCTCTTTTTTTTCTTTTTTTTAAGAAGGATGCCATTTGTTGGTTTTCAACTTTTTTTTTTTCAGTCCAAAACTGTGATAAAGGATTTGTCCCCTATAACTAAGCACAAATATTTGATGAACTCTTCTTTAGTGGATGGCCTTTTATAGAGTCAAATTCGGTTTCTATTCACTAAAAATGTGTTTGTGCTTCCATCAATAGGTTCCAACAACACTGTTCCATTCTCAAAAATTTCCTTTATCTGATAAGGACCCATCTAATGAGTTTGTAGCTTCCCCTTGAACTCCTTAAATTTAGTATCATAAAGAAGAACCCAATCACCTTATTGAAATTTCCTCTTCTTGATGTGTTGGTCATGCCATTACTTCCTTTGATATTGAACTAGTTCGTTTTGTTGAATGGCTTCTGTTCAGATTTCATCTAACTCATTGTGCTGAAGAATTCTATTTTGTTGGGCTATGGACAATGGTAGACCAATATCTAATGCAGTTCTAAGTGTCTAGAGTTCAAATTCTATAGATAGAATAGGTTTTTTTCCATAAACTAATTCATATGGTGAGAATTTCGTTGTGGACTTCCAAGTGGTATTGTAAGCCCAAACTGCTTCAGGTAATCTGTTAGCCCAATATTTTCTATTCATTGCCACTGTCCTTGTCAAAATGTTCTCAAGTTCCCTATTAGTCACCTCTACCTGCCCATTAGCTTGAGGATGGTAAGGTGAGGATTTCTTGTGCTTAACTTGATATAAATATGTGAATGCTCTAATTACCTGTGAAGTAAACTAAGGTCCTTTGTCTAAAACTATGGATCTTGGGGCTCTAAACCTCAAGAAAATCTTATTATAAAGGAAATCAACAACTTTCTCTTCTCTTGCAAATTGTAAAGCTTGAACCTCAGCCTATTTAGTCACATAGTCTGTGTATACCAGAATATACTCTTTGCCTAATGAAGGTGGAGAAATTGGTCCCACAAAGTCTAGACCCTGGTGTTCAAATGGCTCCATCATTACTTGAGGATGCAGTAACATCTCCTGGGTGAAGGTTGGCTGTTCCATGCTTTGGTACTGATCACATTGCTGCACATACTTCTTGGTATCCTTATGAATAGAGGGCCAGTAGTAACCAGCTCCCAGGATCTTGTGAATGGTTTTGTGGGAAGAATAATGCCCACCAGATGGTTCATCATGACATGCTTTCAAGACAACAAATTTTATCAGCTTTTAGACACATGCGTAAAATGAAATTAGGACCACATTTAAATAGAAAACCATTTAACCATTTGTAATATAAGTTTTCCTTAATTAATCATTTCTTTTGTTTTGAGATAAAATGGGATGGATACAAGCCTGTAGCTAATATATTAGCTATGTCAACAAACCAAGGTGTAGTAGAGGAGATAGCAAAAAGATGTTCATCTGGAAACCTATCCTCCACTGGATGGTTCTCTCCTCCTGTATGCAATCTTGACAAAAAGTTAGCAACCAAATTAATTTTTCTTGGATTATCAACTATGGTAATGTCGAATTCCTACAACAACAATAACCACCTAATGATCCTTGTACCCGCTACTGGCTTATTTATTAAGTATTTGATGGCTACAGGATCAGTATGTACAAATATTTTATATCCAGTAATATAATGCCTAAATTTGTTTATAGCATAGATGACTGCCAAGAATTCTTTTTCAGTTGTGTAATTTATTTTTGTAGAGGTAAGGTTTTTGCTTATGTAATAGATGTCATACATATTTTCTCCTTCCTCCTTATATCCTAAGACTGCCCCAATGGACTCATTTGAAGCATTAGTTTGTATGTGGAATGGTAAAGTCCAATTAGATCCTCTCAAAATAGGTGTGATAGTAATTTTCTCTTTTAGGGTTTCAAATGCTGATTGACAGTCTTCTATCCATAAGAATTCTATCTTTGTTAAGTAGGGTAAATAGGGGGCAACTATTCTGCTGATATTTTCTATAAATCTCCTATAGTAGCCTGCATGACCCATAAAACTTCTAACATTTGTCTAATTTTCGGGTGAAGGTAACTGTTTGATCACTTCTATTTTGTTTTGGTCCACTTTGATCCCATTTGCTGAAATGTGGTGTCCCAATACAATTTCTTCCTCTACCATCATTAAACACTTTTCATGGCTCAGGAATAATTGATTCTTTTCACAACATTTTAGTACTTTATCAAGGTTTATGAGAGCTTAAAAGTTGTCCCCATACACAATAAAGTCATCCATGTAGACCTCCATGCACTTATTAGTTAATTCAACAAAAATGGCTAAATCAAGCCTCTGAAGTGTAGTTGGAGCATTACATAGTCCAAATGGAAGAACTTTATAGGCAAAAGTTCCCCAAGAATAGGTGAAAGTGGTTTTATCTTGATCTTCAGGTGCTACTTAGATCTGGTTATACCCACTGAACCCATCTAGGAAAGAAAAATATTTTCTCCCAGTAAGGTTTTCCAACACTTGGTTAATGAATGGTAAGGGAAAGTAGTCTTTTTTTGTAGCTTTGTTTAGCTCCCTATAGTCAATACACACTCTCTATTTACCATTCTATTTAGGTACTATGACTTGGGGTGAGACCCATTGACTGTCTGAGATTGGATATATAAACCCTGCTTAAAGCAGGATTCAATCTTCTCTAGGGTTGTCTAATAGGTTTGATATCTTCATTCTTCCCTTTGAAGGTTTTAGATGATCTCACTCCATCTTGGGTTCTAGAATAGTTCCTATAGAGTTCTTCTATAGCAGGTATATCCATTTTGTTGATATTTCCTTTTCCCATCAAATCCAGTGCCTGTTTTGATTCTTTGTCTAATCCTTTTACAAACAGGGTTCTGGCCAAAGAGTGATTTATTGGGTTGCCATACCTTTTCAAAGAAAAGTTAAACCTATCCACATAGTCCTCTAAGGTTTCTTCCTTGTTTAATTTTGAACAATTCCTCATTTTTATTACTGACTCTACAGTAATCTTGGTATTTTTTTTAAAAACTCTATTTCCATTTGATCCCAGGAATGGATGGAGTTCTGGGGTAAACCCATAAACCGTCTCATTGTAGAATCTTTTAGGGTTGAAGGGAACAGTTTAAGTTTTTGGTTATTTGATCCACAATCATAAGTTTGGTATACCACTTTGAATTCAAACAAAAATTGATCTAGATCCTCAGAAGTAAGACCTCTGAAATTTGGCAAGTGTGCTGGTGAAATATTTTTCATAGGGGCATTGTCTCCAATAGCTAGAACAATGGGATATGAGAAGGTTCTTGGAGCCTAATTTTCTTCCTCTTCATGGTTATCAATATTATCCTCCATGTCTAATATTGATTCTTCTCCATGGGATTCTAGATGAGTTTATGAGGAACTAGGTTGTATCAAAGGATCTGCCTAGATTTTTTTTTGTAATTCTTGGATATAGTCAGTGAGTGGAAGATTTAGAGGATTTAAGAAATTATTGATTTGAGCTGAAGATTCCAAGGTAAGTTCTAGGTTTCTTTCTTCAACAAGATCTTGTGCCACTCCACTGCTTTCTCCTATAGTTTGTTGATGGGGTATCTATTTTATGTATCTTCCTTTTGAATCTCTAGCTCTAACCATACAAATCTATTCTAAAATTGTTTGGCTAAGTTTTCCTAATTAAGACAATATCCTCGGCAACTGTCATGCCCGCATTTTCTATGCGATCACGACACAACACACATGTGTCATGTCCACATTTTCCATGTGGTCATGACACGAATTATGAAAAAATTTCTATCTATCCCTAGGAACCCCCTCGCACATGTCTGCGTGCTCGGTGGCAATACACATAATGCGTAAACATGTCAGCATAATTCAGGGAGTTACATTGTCCCACACAGTCCCTTGCATGATGATAGCCATCTAAAGGGTATGCGACATGAAGTGTGTCGCTTTTAGGGTTAGACTGACTTTAAATCTGAACCCTAAGTTTCCTAGGTACGAAGATGATTTCGCTAGCATTGAAACCTAACTTTATTCTAGGTCCAAATGAAAATGAGTTAATGATTAAGATAATGATGGAATGATGGACGCATGATTAAGATGGGTTGATGAAAAAGAAGAAATTAATAAAATAACATAAAATTAAAACCCTAGAGCTCTAGGAAAAATTTGACAGCATAATGCGTTTTCAATAAATGCAAAATAAATTTTAAAATAAAACACCAATAAGGAATTAAATAAATTTGAGAACAAAAATTAAATTAAAACTTAAGAACAATTTCAAAATGACTTAAAATAAAATAATAAAATAATTATCCTACCAAGGTCGAATAAATCGACCTTGCATAAAAAGGTTAAAAAATTAAAAATAAAATAATAATTAATGACAAGACGTCAGATAAATCCAAAGGAAAAATTGAGTCCGTTATTAAATAAAATTTTGGCATTTTATTTAATAACTAACTCAAAAATTTAATAGAGAAGGGAGGAGAGTTTAAATAACTCTTCTCGTAAAATAATGTTGAATCAGATAAGACAAATAGCATAATTAAAGCTCATTATAAAATCAATGCTCTAATTAAACTAAATTTGATACAAAGGAAAAAAATACTCTTTCCAAATAAAATAAAATTAATCCCACCCACAATAAAAAAAATATCTCACAAACTAATAAAACAAAGCAAAATAAATCCATCTAAAAATTTGAAATCTATTTAAAGTACCCAAAATCTAAATTAAAAACAAGGGAAGGAAATAGAGGTTTTTAAATAAAGAACAAAACAAAACCTCACAAAAATAAAATCCTCACAAATAAAATATTACTTTCTAAATGGAGGAGCCCTAATCCAATATAAAATTGTTTTTCTAATGGAAACCCTAATTGCATTTTAATACTCCTCTTTGTTTTGTTTCCCTAATATCATTATCACATTTCTTTCTCTTTTATTTTGTTTTGCCCTATGTGTTGCAGGTTAGGGTTTATTTTGAAATTGGAGGCCATGAGAGGAACTTGCTGCTACCTCTCACGGAGGTATGCACAACAAGATTAATATAATTTTCTATTTGTCTAATTTTTTTAAATCTGAGTGATATATATATATATATATATATATATATATATATATATATATATATATATATATATATATAAACAACTGTTTGTTTTAAAATCTTGTTTCATACCATAGAGTCGAAGTAACTGCCGTAGCGCCGCCGCTGGGGAGTAAGGGCAGATTGTAACAAGGGAGGTGGGGTGTATGTAGGGAAGAGTGCAGAGTGAGGTGGGCCGTGGAGAGGGGTCAGAATCTCAACAACAACATGGGTGGAGTGGAGTAAGGTCACGGGGGTCACGGGTTTAGGGGCCGCGGGGTGCAGAGTTTAAAGGTTGCTGGTAGGGGAGGGTAGGCCATAGGGATGATGGAGCAAATGGAGTTGGGGTGTGGGGTGGAGGCATCTCCTCCCCCCACACCATTACATAATCTACCAGGGGGGGCTTTGGGTGCTACCGCATATAATTTTTTTTAATTTAAATCAACAACAGTCTAAAACGACTACAGTTCGCCCTCAGTCACTCATAATATATATTATTTGATGCATGCTTAATGTATATTAGTTATTAAGAAATATATATATGTGTGTGTGTGTATATATATACATACAAAGCTCTATAAGCATTCATTACATTCAGAACTCACAAAAAAAATGTATATTTTCTATTGCTGTATATATATATATATATATATATATATATATATATATATATATATATATATATATATATATATATATATATGCACACACACATATAAGTGGGTGTGTGTATATAAATTTTAGTATATACAGAAATATAAACTTAAGTTTATTTTTTCTGTGTAAAACAACATGATTTCATTATGACAAATAAAGTATATATATATATCAAAATAATTCTAAATCTGAGCCTAACATAAAATGTAATTTTTCTGTTTGCAACATAAATAATACAGAAACATATATTTCTTCCTTTTTTTTTTTTGCAATGATACTATTTAGAATATATATATATATTAAATAGTTTTGAATGCTCAGCAACATATCCTTTCTTTTGATGCAAGAGATAAGATAAATAAATTACAAATCTAATTAAATTTCTAACAACTCTTTCCTATTACAACAATAATAGTACAACTGTCAATATAATAACAAAATCCAATTAAAATTTTCTCTTCTTTTCTTGTATGATATAACATTTATTTAATAACACTCATGTATATTTTTTTTGAAAGGAAAACATGACAGTAACAAAAAGGTATTTTCTCATGTATTTCACAAACTTCCCAACTCCACAAAATAGGAAATAAACAACATTTAAATAAAATGAAGAGATTGTTTACATCACAAAATTTTTGAAAGCCAACTCCATGAGTATAAAACTTTAACAAAATTAAAATACAATAAGGCCATAATGGCCACGGCTCAACAACCAATAAAAATACTACTAAAGCCACACAAGAATGGGCTTCTCACAAGCTCTATTTCTTCATTAAAACACCTGCAATAAAACACAACAACAAGAACAACCCAGCCACTTTGAAATGCCCTCCTCCCTACTGTAGACCTGCAAGTGGGTCACCCCCGAGCTAGGGAGGTAGGGATTCACACGGGTGCAATCACTCAACAACAAATATCAAACAACAATCAATAAAAAAAATAACCCCAAGGATAACATATAACTAAACTCATGAAAATGAGTTTGATGAGGGTAGGGAATTGACCCCTCTACTTCCAGGGCCACTCAAATACTAAAATACCAAACTCATGGTCTCAAGCCAAAAATCTCCAAAACCACCACTCTCTACAAAATCACAAAATAACCTCCATGGCACTCTTGCCATTTGAAATAATTTTCTCAACAAGTAAAATCCCTCAAGGCATAAATAACACAATGTGGGAGTGACCTCAAGGAGGTTTCTTTCCCCTACCCAAACAAGTTGAGCCTTACCTCCAAATGGAGGTGCTCTTACCATACTCCCATCCTACATAAAATAATGAAAACAACAAACAACCAAAAACTACAACACATCACATTAAATAAGCAAGGGTAAAGAACAAGACATAGAGTTTACCTTCAAGAGCCCTATTATGGAAGCACGTTTGGTGATGAGCTCCAAGCTTTCCCAAACCTTCTAATCTCTAATAATTTCTCTAACTTTCCCAAAATTACTCCAAAAATAGAAAGAAACTCTAAAATGCAAGAACCCCACACTCCTCAACAAGAGGAGATAATATAGGCCATCCATTTTGGTTTTGAGGAATGAGAAGGTGACACTTGTCACTTTCTCCTTCCTCCTCTAATGCCACTTGTAAGGGAGAGGAAGTGTCAGGGTGATAAGTGTCACCCTTCAATTCCATCTCAATCCTCACCTTATCCACTTGTGCTCTCACACATGTGTGAGAGGACAAGTGGTGAGGTGGCATTCCCACTCAAACCTCTAAGAGGATAAGGGATTCCAAATGGCATTCTCTTATTCTCTTAAAGAGCCATCTCCCTCCAAGATGCTCTCACACGTGTGTGAAAGTCTTGGAGGAAGATCCCACACACTTGGGAGTCTTGGAGACCTCTCAAGTCCTCCTTGGGAAGGGATTCCCAAACATTGGGTAGGGAGATGAGTCTTTCCCAAAGCATGACTCATCTCCCACCTTCTCAAATTTCAAATTTCGTCACTTTGACTAAACCATAGTTTAGAGTGACCAAAAGTGAGTTAATCCAAGGGTTAGTTAGTCAAAATTGACCCTAGACCCATGGGTAACCACCTAGGGTAAATTTTGGGACACTAAGGTTCACCAAGGGGGTCATAAATCTACTTTAAATGGCCTAAAGAAAAAGAAATGCCAAGTGGTGTAAGTCAAATAAAAATGATACAACACTCCATATTAATTAATTTAAACAAAGGGTACTAGGCCAAAATGATAAAATTAAATCAAGTACTTAAATCAACATTCAATTTCAAACGTGATCCTTATCCCTCTTGGGAATGGATTGGTTTCACAGGGAGTAACATTGGTGTGAATTCTACGTCTAATTTTCTGTGGCTTGGGAATGTAAAACTTGCACATCTCGATCAAGTGTCAATAATATCATGAATAATCATAGCTGAAGCAATTGGAATTAAATTCAAGCCATCGAATACAACAATAATCAACTATAATATAAATCCAAATTAAACTGTATTTTTCTATCACATGTCAAATAATCATCATCACATAAATAACTAGAAATCACATCCCAATACATCATCTAATATATCTCGTATGTCGGATCACAAAAATAGCATCAAAATATGATCAAATCGACTCACATATGTCTAATCAATGTCCTATCAAAATTAGGAGATATAATCAAGTCTGTATAATGAAACCATAGTCTCTAAAAAGTCTGATAATGTCATCAACTGAAATGCATAATGATCAAAATAAGGAATAAAAAATAATCAGCCTCACATCCTCCCCCCTAAGACTAAACTTCCTTCTGGAAGTCGTCAAAAAAGTGAGGATAGAGTGCCTCAAACTAGTTGCATCCTCCCAAGTCAGTGTGACCTCATCATAATGATCCCACTAGACCCTAACCTGGTCCAGCTCTTGACCTCGAAGGCCTAGCGTCCGATGAGCCAATATGCAAATTAGCCTCAAAGCCAATTGCTTGTCTGCCTCTACCTGTAGAGCACTCTAGTCTAGTATGTGAGATAAATCAGATATATATCACCTCAATACAGAAATATGAAAGACATCATAGATACGTGATAGGCTAGGTGGCAATGCTAGATAATAGGCAATTGGTCCTATCCATTCCAAGATCTCAAACTTCTTAGCATCAGTCCTCTTAGCATCAGCATACTTCTTCTGTGTATCCTGTGCCTCCTGTAGTCTCTACCTAATTAGTGTGACCTACTGCTCCATATCCTTAACTAGCTCTAGACCAATGGCTACTCTGTCCTCTATCCGATCCCAACTCAATGGTGTCCTGCATGGTCTGCTGTATAAAGCTTGAAAGGAAGGCATACCCAACGAGATGTGATGCCCATTATTGTAGGTAAACTCAACCAAATACAAATACTCCTCCCATCTAGACTGATGGTCCATAACATACATACGAAGCATGTCCTCCAACACCTGATTCACCCTCTCTGTCAGTCCATCTATCTTGAGATGATAAGCAGAGCTAAAGTTGAGCTAAGTGCCCAATGCCTACTGCAAGGCTCTCCAGAATGCTAAAGTGAAAACTGGATCTCTATTAGAAATGATGCGGTGAGGTACTCCATGTAATCTCACAATATCGTCTAAGAATACTCTCGCTACTACTGGTACATTGTACGTCGTGCGTATAGGTGAGAAATACACCACCTTGGTCAACTTGTCGACTGTCACCATGATGGCATCATGGCGACGTGAAGACATAGGAAGACCAACAATAAAATCCATGGAAATGGTGTCCCATTTCCATTTAGGTATAGACCTGCTGGATGCTGATGCTCGGCCTTGACCCTCTGACACTCAAGGCATCGAGCAACAAACTCTGTAATGTCACATCTCATACCTGCCCAATGGTACAGTTGTCATAGGTTGGCATGCATCTTCTTCACCCCCAGATGTGTCACATATGGTGCTCTGTGAGCCTCGGATAATACTACAGGACGTAGGTCACCTGCGCGAGGTACATAGATGCACTGTCGATGACGAAGTAACCCATCTGCCTCAAGTGAATACCCTACAAACTTGCCCACAAGGACCCTCTGTGAATTAATCTCCTGCTACACCTTAAGAAACCACTCATCCTCTGGTAGATGCTAAATAATGCGTCCTCTCAAGTCTACACTCAGAGTCAAGGTCAAGAGATCGTGGTGCCTCTGACTCAATGCGTCAGCAACTACGTTCTCCTTCCCTCTGATGTAGTGGACATCAAAGTCATACTCACAAAGAAACTCCATCCAACACCGCTGACTGGCATTCAGATTCGGCTATGTAAAGATATACTAAAGGTTGTGGTGATATGAATGGAGATCAAAGCGACGACCCAATAAGAAATGTCTCCACGAACTAGAGCATGAACTACTACCGCTAACTCCAAGTCATGCATGGGGTAGTTCAGCTCATGGGTCTTAAGCTTTTGCAACTCATATGCAGTCGCCCTACCACCTTGCATAAGTACGGCTCCCAATCCCTCAAGTGATGCATCCGTGCAAACCATAAAATCTGCTACAGGATCAGGAACCGCTAAAATGGGAGTGCTGGTAAGATGCTCCTTGAGGACCCTGAAGGCCCTCTCACACTACTCAGTCCATAGAAAACTTTTCCCTTTCCACTGAAGGGAAGTGATGGGGTGCGCTATCTAAGAAAAACCCTCAACAAAGTGACGGTAATAACCAGCTAACCCCATAAAACTCCTGACCTCTGTCACACTAGTGGGTGCTTGCCAATCCCTAATAGCCTTGATCTTTGAAGGATCTACTGAGATTCCATCACTAGATAGGATATGCCCCAGATACTGAACCTCTGTCCTAAAAAATGCACACTTTGCCAAATTTCCATAAAGATTCTACTCCCTCAAACACTGTAGAACCTGACGTAGCTGCTCCTCATGCTCCTCCTAGGTCCGTGAATAGATCAAAATGTCATCAAGGAAAATGATCATGAACCGATCTAAATAGTTATGGAACACCCCATTCATGAGACTCATGAACACTGCAAGGGTGTTCGTCAAGACAAAGGGGACCACAGTGAACTCATAGTGGCCATATCGAGTTTGGAAGGTGATCTTATGAATGTCCGCCTCTGTTATACATAGTTGATGATAACTAGACTTCAGGTCAATCTTAGAGAACACCCTAGCTCCCTGCTTCTGATCAAAAGGATCATCAATCCTAGGTAGAGGGTAACGATTCTTCATCGTCACTTTAGTTAACAGCCTATAGTCCATGCACAATCGAAGAAACCCATCCTTCTTCTTCACGAAGATGACAGGAGCGCCCCAAGGTGAAACACTAGGTCAAATGTGCCCCTTCTCGAGCAAGTCCTCCAACTGTAACTTGAGCTTTGTGAGCTCATGTGTGGTCATCCTATAGGGTGCACGAGACACTGGCTCGGCACCTGACACTAAATCAACATAAAAGTCTACCTCATGACAGGGTGGCATCTCTGGTAACTCTATTGGAAACACATCAGAAAACTCTCTAAGGATGGGATGATCATCCAAAGATGCCTCAGGCTCATCATCTAATCTGTCACTCACTGTGATGGCAAACATTTGATATCCCTTCCACATGTAGCGCTTAAACTATTGAGCAAATATCATACACACTACTGTGGGCTTCTGCATGCCCACTATCTCAACTGATGTATCGTGATCGTCTAAGTAGCTGATCACCTTTTGGCGACAATCTAGCTTGGCTCAATGAGCCGCAAGCTAGTCCATACCTAACACCACATCATAGGATCCTAATGTCATGACTCTAAGGTCACATACTGTGACAAAGGGTCCCAAAGCAATCTCACAGTCATGGACTAAGACATCTATTGTCATCTTGGCCCTAGAGGCCAACTCAACCACCCACCTATCACCCTACCTAGAGGCCACCAGCCTGCAACACTCCACTAACAATGGGGATATTGAAAGGAAGTTAGGTGTGCGGAAAATGCTTCCTACACTAATCTAATGAGGAGAGGGCTATGCAAATGCAACTTTATCCTAACTATTACATCAATGTTAAACCATTAACATGAGATATTGTAGCAAAACACAAGAACCAAAAAGAAGACAGAAGAAGAGAGACAAGATATATGTGGAGAAAACCCTTATGGGTGAAAAACCTCACACTCCAAAACATAACTCAAATGTATTACAGTAAACAATAATAGATTACAATACAGTTTTAAAGTCAATGCTCTTTCAGTAGTCTTTGAATGTTGAATCTGGAGATATTCTAGTAGCATAACAGTACTTGTACCAAAGTTATCTATCTCCCATCCAAGCACCTATTTATATAGAGTTTACAAGGCAAATATGGAACCTTCTAGAGATGGGCGTCCATCTTGGACTCATGCCCCAAAACCCACGCCTAAGGACACTTGTCCAACATCCCATCCTGAAGTAGGTGCCTAGTCCCAAGATAGCTTACGACAGATGCTCTTACGTACCTTACAGCTGTCATAGAATCTGTCATATACTGACTAAAATATCATATTCCTCTTACATGTCATAACTACCCAAAGATGCCTGTCTTGGGGGTGCTACCCCCAAACCCCCGTTAATTATTCAAGGGGGAAACCGCAGCTGCCAAAGTCACCAAAATTTACCCTGCTGCATATACACAAGGTGCTGACTTTGTTGACTCAACATGGGATAAATAAATACAACATTAGGAATTTGCAAAGGTTGAGACACCTTAATTCCCAATAGATATGAAAGAGTCAGTAGCACCAGAATCAAAGCGAATAGAAATGGGTTACCCCTAATCATACCTGACGTCTCAATCACTAACGCCTAAAAATTAGCCTAGCGATTATCAACTGCTGTGAACATATGGTGGGATCTACCCACATCACCAATAGTCTGCTCGGATCCTCCTGTACGAGGCTGTCCCCCTACTGTAAAACCCTGTGGACACTCTCTAGCTAGGTGTCCTACTCCACCACAAACATAACATGGGCCCCTAGCCTGTACCTGTCTAGTCTGAGTCCTACTCGACTCCTGCTGACCTGATCTACCAGTAGACCCTTGTGAGTCCCTATAAGACTACTGCAACCTCGCGGGTCTCACAGGTGGTCCCTACTACCTTTGATCTTTGCGTGGGCCCTGCTACTGCCAACCTCTATTATTCCCCCATGTGCCCTCTGTTGTGTCCTAGCTCTCTGTTGCTGTTGTGGCTACTGCTGCTATGGGGGCCTAGGAGGTAAGGGAGTGGAACTAAATCCTCTTCTATGAGGTGGCTATGATGGTGTGCAGAAACTCTGCTGATGCTACTGTTGTCCATGATCCTGAAACTGAGGGTGTGAACTCTGCTCTCGTCCTTGAATCTCCTCAGTGATATATGCCTTCTCGACAGCATCACTCAAAGTTTGGGGGTCTGCCATATGAACAGGCCTTGATATACTATAGTTCAATCCTCTGATAAACTTATGAACCAGGATTTTCTTGTCATGGAGATACTCTGCATAATCAGATAAATCAATAAATCTACCCTCATACTATGCCACTGTAAGTCCCCTCTACTGAAGGTCATGAAACTCGTCTATGCGATGCTACCTGTAATGATCTGATAAGTATCACGCATTGAAGCGCTCAATGAAGGTCTCCCATGTGAGAGTGTCTAATGAAAGGTGACGCTTGCACTCCTTAGTGCACCACTAGGTAGTTACTACATCTTGCAACAGGTGTATTGCCACACGGGCTTTCGTGTTGCCCTTGTAAGGATGCAACACGAAGCATCTGTCTAAGTTGATGAGCTAGGCCTTTGCCTCAGCTCCCTCTGTGGTCCTGACGAATGTCGGAGGGTTTAGTCTCAATAAATCCCTAATGGGGTCTCCTCTGTCTCTGTGCCCTCGGATAGGCTCTTCTGTATAATAATCATAGGGTCTGTGAACAATGTGCTCTACTCGTACTGCCTCATCACACTTATCATGACGTAGAGGGCTCCTGCTACGGGCCCTATCGACTGAACCAACCTCCTCTGCCATCGTCTCTGGCACCTCAACATAAGGCTCCACACGTGGTGCCCCTCACGGGTCAATGCAGGGCTCCACATGTGGCTTGACACGGGACTTAGCTTGTGGCTCCATGCGTGGCTCCTCTCACGGATCCTCGCGGGGCTCGACACGTGGCTCTATGCGTGGCTCAACTACAGTTGGTGGAAGCCTATCCAAAACTGCATGTAAAGCCTGTAATATCTGTGGTCCAATATCTGGTAGGACCAGCGGTGCTTGCAGTACTAGTAGGTTTGGTTGATCCTGTCCCTCAGCTGAAGAGTCAGTGTGAATCTCGGGGGATGGAGTGCGATGGGACTGCGCTCGCTGAACTCGTCGGGGAGGCATCCTACAAAAAAAATGAGGTAACCACAAATTAATTAAAGTTCCAGAAATAATAATGTGCCCAAAATAAGCCCAGTGTTTAAACTTAGGTTCTAATACCAAATGTCATGCCCGCATTTCCCATGTGGCCATGATACAACACACACGTGTCATGTCCACATTTGCCATGTGGTCATGACATGAATTATGAAAAAAATTCTACTTATCCCTAGGAACCCCCTTGCACGTCTCTGCGTGCTTGGTGGCAATACGCATAATGCATAAACATGTCAGCATAATTCAGGGAGATGCATTGTCCCACACAGTCCCCTGCATGATGATAGCTGTCTAGGGGGTATGCGATATGAAGTGTGTCACTTTTAGGGTTAGACTGATTTTAAATCTGAACCCTAAGTTTCCTAGGTGCCAAGATGATTCTACTAGCATCGAAACCTAACTCTATTCTAGGTCCAAATGAAAATGAGTTAATGATTAAGATAATGATGGAATGATGGATGCATTATTAAGATGGGTTGATGAAAAAGAAGAAATTAATAAAATAATGTAAAATTAAAACCCTAGAGCTCTAGGATAAATTCAACAGCATAACGTGTTTTCAATAAACGCAAAATAAATTTTAAAATAAAATACCAATAAGGAATTAAATAAATTTGAGAACAAAAATTAAATTAAAACTTAAGAACAATTTCAAAATGACTTAAAATGAAGTAATAAAATAATTATCCTACCAAGGTCGAATAAATTGACCTTGCCTAAAAAGGTTAAAAATTCAAAAATAAAATAATAATTAATGACAAGACGTCAGATGCCGATGATGGCATGGTTCGGTGGTTAAGTCGCTCAGTTGTAGTGGCGGCCACCAGAGTTCAAACCCCCGCTGGGCCAACGAGCTTGCAAGGCTTTACACCTTCGTTGGGCCAATGAGCTCGTGGGTTTGAAGTGTTCTTCCTAGGGGATGAGGTCCCCCAGTTGTGGCCTCACCAGTTCATTGCTCCGGGCAAAAGCATTCGCGTGGACCCGGAGGGCGTGTCGCACCAGCGTCGCCGGTCACGTTAAAAAGTTTACCAGGTGCATTTAAAAATAAAATAAAATGACAAGACGTCAGATAAATCTAAAAGAAAAGTTGAATCCATTATTAAATAAAATTTTAGCATTTTATTTAATAACTAACTCAAAAATTTAATAGAGAAGGGAAGAGAGTTTAATTAACTCTTCCCGTAAAATAATGTTGAATCAGATAAGACAAATAACATAATTAAAGCTCATTATAAAATCAATGCTCTAATTAAACCGAATTTGATACAAAAGAAAAAAATAATCTTTCCAAATAAAATAAAATTAATCCCACCCACAATAAAAAAAACCTCACAAATCAATAAAACAAAGAAAAATAAATCCATCTAAAAATTTGAAATCTATTTAAAGTACCCAAAAGCTAAATTAAAAACAAGGGAAAGAAATAGAGGTTTTTAAATGAAGAATAAAACAAAACCTCACAAAAATAAAATCCTCACAAATAAAATATTACTTTCTAAATGGAGGAGCTCTAATCCAATATAAAATTGTTTTTCTACTGGAAACCCTAATTGCATTTTAATACTCTTTATTTTGTTGCCCTAATATCATTATCACATTTCTTTCTCTTTTGTTTTGTTTTGCTCAATGTGTTGCAGGTTAGGGTTTTATTTTGAAATTGGAGGCCATGAGAGGAGCTTGTTGCTACCTCTCACGGAGGTATGCACAACAAGGTTAATATAATTTTCTGTTTGTCTATTTTTTTAAAATCTGAGTGATATGTATATATATTGATCTAAAAACAACTATATGTTTTAAAATCTTTTTTCATACCACAGAGTCAAAGTAACTGCCATAGCGCCACCGTCGGGGAGTAAGGGCGGATCATAACAAGGGAGGTGGGGTGTATGCAGGGAAGAGTGCAGAGTGAGGTGGGCCACAGAGAGGGGTCCGAATCTCAATGGTAGCATGGGCGGAGTAGAGTTAAGGTCATAGGGGTCATGGTTTTAGGGGCTGTGGGGTGCAGAGTTTAAAGGTTGCTGGCCGGGGAGTGTAGGCCATGGGGACGATGGAGAAAATGGAGTTGGGGTGTGGGGTGGAAGCATCTCCTGCCCCCACACCATTACATAAGCTACGGGGGGGGCTGTGGGCACTGCCACCCACAGTCCCCTCTCCATATAATTTTTTTTAATTTAAATCAACAACAATCTAAAACAACTACAGTTCACCCTCAGTCACTCATAATATATATTGTTTGATGCATGCTTAATGTATATTGGTTATTAAGAAAATATATGTGTGTGTGTGTATGTGTGTGTGCATTTATAGCTCTATAAGCATTCATTACATTCAGAACTCACAAAAAAAGTATATTTTAGTATATCCAGAAATATAAACTTAAGTTTTTTTTTGTGTAAAACAGCAACATGATTTCATTATGACTGATAAAGTAAATATATATATACCCATCAAAATAATTTTAAATCTAGGCCTAACATAAAATGTAAATTTTCTGTTTGCAACATAAATAATACAAAAACATATATTTCTTCCTTTTTTTTTCCTTGTAATGATACTATTCAGAATTTTTTTTTAAAAAATAGTTTTAAATGCTCAGCAACATATCCTTTCTTTTGATGCAACAGATAAGATAAGTAAATTACAAATCTAATTAAATTTCTAACAGCTCTTTCCTATTACAATAATAATAGTACAACTGTCAATATAATAACAGAAACTAATTAAATTTTTCTCTTCCTTTCTTGTATGCAATAACATTTATTTAAAAACACTCATGTATATTTTTTTTGAAAGGAAAACATGACAGCAACAAAAAGGTATTTTCTCATGTATTTCACAAACTTTCCAACTCCATAAAAATAAGAAATAAATAACATTTAAATAAAATATAGAGATTGTCTACATTACAAAACTTTTGAAAGCCAACTCCATGAGTATAAAACTTTGACAAAATTAAAATACAATAAGGCCATAATGGCCACGACTCAACAACCAATAAAAATAGTACTAAAGCCACACAAGAATGGGCTTCTCACAAGCTCTATTTCTTCATTAAAACACCTGCAATAAAACACAACAACAAGAACAACCCAACTACTTCGAAATGCTCTCCTCCCTACTGTAGACCTGCAAGTGGGTCACCCCCGAGTTAGGGAGGTAGGGATTCACACGGGTGCAACCACTCAACAACAAATATCAAACAACAATCAACACAAAAAAATTACCCCAAGGATAACACATAACTAAACTCATGAAAATGAGTTTGATGAGGGTAGGGAATGGACCCCTCTACTTCAAAGGCCACCCAAATGCTAAAATACCAAACCAAAAATTTTAAAACCACCACTCTCCACAAAATCACGAAATAACCTCCATGGCACTCTTGCCATTCAAATAATCTCCTCAACAAGTAAAAGCCCTCAAGGCATAAATAACACAATGTGGGAATGACCTCAAGGAGGTTCCTTTTCCCTACCTAAACAAGTTGAGCCTTACCTCCAAATGGAGGTGCTCTTACCATACTCCCATCCCACATAAAACAATGAAAACAACAAACAACCAAAAACTACAACACATCACATTAAATAAGCAAGGGTAAAGAACAAGACATAGAGCTTACCTTCAAAAGCCCTATTATGGAAGCATGTTTGGTGATGAGTTCCAAACTTTCCCAAAACTTCCAATCTCCAAGAATTTCTCTAACTTTCCCAAAATTGCTCCAAAAATAGAAAGAAACTCCAAAATGCAAGAACCCCACACTCCTCAACAAGAGGAGATAATATACCATCCATTAAGGAATGAGAAGGTGACACTTGTCACCTTCTCCTTCCTCCTTCAATTCCACTTGCAAGGGAGAGGAAGTGTGAGGGTGATAAGTGTCACCCTCCAATTCCATCTCAATCCTCACCTTATCCACTTGTGCTCCCACACGTGTGAGAGGACAAGTGGTAAGGTGGCATTCCCACTCAAACCTCCAAGAGGATAAGGGATGCCAAATGGCATCCTCTTAGTCTCTCAAAGAGCCATCTCCCTCCAAGATGCTCTCACACGTGTGTGAGAGTCTTGGAGGAAGATCCCACACACTTGGGAGTCTTGGAGACCTCCCAAGTCCTCCTTGGGAAGGGATTCCCAAACATTGGGAAGGGAGATGAGTCTTTCCCAAAGCATGACTCATCTCCCACCTCCTCAAATTTTAAATTTCGTCACTTTGACTAAACCATAGTTTAGAGTGACCAAAAGTGAGTTAATTCAAGGGTTAGTTAGTCAAAATTGACCCTAGACCCATGGGTAACCACCTAGGGTAAATTTTGGGACACTAAGGTTCACCAAGGGGGTCATAAATCCAATTTAAATGGCCTAAAAAAATAAATACAAAGTGGTGTAAGCCAAATAAAAATTATACAACACTCCATATTAATTAATTTAAACAAAGGGTATTAGGCCAAAATGATAAAATTAAATCAAGTTCTTAAATCAACATTCAATTTCAAACGTGATCCTTATCCCTCTTGGGAATGGATCAGTTTTACAGGGAATAACATTGGTGTGAATTCTACCTCCAATTTCCCGTGGCTTGGGAATGTAAAACCTGCACATCTCGATCAAGTGTCAATCATATCATGAATAATCATAGCCAAAGCAACTGGAATTAAATTCAAGCCATCGAATACAACAATAATCAACTATAATATAAATCTAAATTAAACTGCATTTTTCTATCACATGTCAAATAATCATCATCACATAAATAACTAGAAATCACATCCCAATACATCATCTAATATATGTCGTATGTCAGATCACAAAAATAACATCAAAATATGATCAAATCGACTCACATATTTCTAATCAATGTCCTATCAAAATCAGGAGATATAATCAAGTCTGCATTATGAAACCATAGTCTCTAAAAAGTCTGATAATGTCATCAACTGAAATGCATAATGATCAAAATAAGGAAGGAAAAATAATCGGCCTCACAACAATGGTGCCAAAAATGATAAGGATCATTGTACCTCATCATTTAATCATATTTTAGATGTCAAATCTAGGGTTGTTTCCTTGGTTATCTACAATTAGGAATCCTATAGTTGCCAGTTATATATAACTAATTCTAATGACCTTTACTGATTTAAAAAAACTGATCTATTTGCTATGAAATGAATTCCAAGAATATTAAAAAGAAAACTGAATAGTGAATTTCTTAAAGTAAATCTATATTATTCCTCCCAACTGAAACATGCATCTATCTATAAAAATAGTGTCTCTTTAACAAAATCTAAAATAACAAAATAATAGTACTAGCCTTCTGCCTTGGTGGTGAGAGTGGGGCCTTGCTCCACACCCTTAGGGATTAAGACTAAAGTAAAGAATCAACACAAGAGAATAATATCACAACTCGATTTAGTCCAATTCCATCAGCTTTGTGTTTAGGAAAATATTGATGTCAAAAATGAGATTACAAAAATCAGAAAAAATAATCGCTATCCCCTTTGCTACTTCTTCTGTAAGTTTATATCTAAAGTCAGTGATGAGATATCACTTATCTTAACTACTAGTTCGTCTATGAGATAACAACAATCTCTTTATTCTACTAACTGTCTAACTGCATAATAAATATCCAGCAATAAAAATAGATTGAGTGGAATAGAAGTCAACACTGAATCTGAGTCTTAGTTTTAAATACACTTGGGTAGCGAGGCCCTGAAATATAGGTATTTAAATCAATTTATCAGTAACTCGTGTAAAAAAAAAAAAGAGATAAAAACTTCCAATAGTTAACTATAAACTACTCTTAATTACTTAGGTGATGATTTGAGTAATATCAAGAGCATCCTGATCACCACTGGAAGTGTCTAACTGACAGCTGTGCTAGAAATCTACACTATTCTAAAGAGGCACTAGAGATGTATGTTTCTATCTGTAGCTCCAGAAATATAATTATGACCTTCTTGTTCAACTCCAGAGATGCTCAAGATTTTAGTCCAGCTCCAGAGATGCTTCACCTCCTTAACCTAGAACCTCTCCAATCAAATTTGAAACATTGGAGACCAGTTGTGGCATTTTGATGTTGGCTCCAAAGATCATTAGGACTACCTCCGAAGATGTACAAAATTATCTACCTGAACACTTGCACTTGTTGATTCAAAAAGAGAAGATTTCTGCATATTTCCATCAATTCAATGCACATTAGTCCTGCAATCAGAAATCATGATCTTAAGTAATTCATCTCTTATTAATCATCATTAGAACAATCTTGTTAGCCTATTTTGGTGCAGTCATCAGGATAATGGAAAAAGAAGGGAGAAAAAAAGAGGTAAAAATATGTATTTCATGGGTGCTACCTAACACTCATCAGGATCATCATCAACTTTTTCCTTGCTACTCATGGAGAAGAACTCAGTTAAGCTTTCTAAAATTGTAGGATATTCACTCATGAGGGTTAAAAATTGGTCAAAATCAAGGTTTTTGATAAATGCATGCAAAGATACCATTGAAAAATGACATGAAGGTACCATTTCAATGTAAGATCAGATTTTGAAAATCTTTTCCAACTTTATGCAAAAGTCAAGTGCAAAACTATATGCAAAAATGACTTAGATGCTTGATTTTTTGTACTTTTTTCAATGCAAATGAATAAAACAAAGGGTGTTGTAAGGATTTTTATCAGGGGGAGAAAATTATATGTCTGATATCAGTCCAAAACAATAATAATCTCCTTCTCAACACACTCTTGATGCAAATCTAAGATAATGCCAAAATTATAGTGAAAATATGTCAAAATAGACACTTTTTTCATCAAAACTCAATGTAAGAGAGCATAACAAAGGGTGTTGTGAGGAAAATGATGATGTAAAATGAAGTATATCAGTAATGATAGCCACTTGGTGCTAAAATACCCAACATAGCATGCTTTTAGTGCCACTTAAGGTCAAACCCTAGTGAAAATATAGTAAAAATAGGCTATTTTTCAAAAAAATTTCAATGCCAAGACCTAGAAAAAGGGTTGTTGTACAAGTCATCGCAATCAATAAAATTGAGCACAACATGCTTGGAGTGCAAACTAGGTCCAACCCTAGGGCAAAAATAGCCAAAATGTGTAGTTTTTCATCAAACTTTTAATACAAGAGCCCGTTAAAAGAGTGTTGTGAATATTTCTAGGAGGGGAAGAAAATTATTACCTTGATAAAAATAAATTAATTCAAAAATAATTTTCACAACATGCCTATGGTGCAAGTTTATAGAGTCAATAAGGCCAAATTTAGTGAAAATCGTTGTTTTTGAAGCCTTAGGTTTAAGATGTTGACACAAAATGCTATGTGAATGTTTTGAAGTCTAATTTATGATGGAAATTAATTAATCTTAGATCTAAAAATGATTTCCAATCCCTAATATGTAAAATGCCAATGCAAATCTAATGAAAATTGCTAGTTTTTGTTAAAATTTTCTATGCAAAAATGCAAATATTTTAAATGTAAATGCAAATTTACACTAAAATGCAAAACTAAAGACAAATTGTAATGTCCCCTTCCTGGGTGATTTTCATGATGAGTAATTTAGCCTTTATCTCCCGAAGGCTAATTAACGAAATAAGGGAGATATTATTAAATTAATTATTTTATAAGATTATTACTTAACTTTTAATCAAAAGGTAACCTTATATTTAATTAATTTAATATAGTGACTTAAAATAAATATTATATCATTAAAGTCACAAAAATGAAATAATAAGATTTTTCTAGAAGCCTCTTGAAGTGGGATTAAAAAATGTATAAAAGAAGGGGCAAGGCAAGCTTCCAAGCATCCGATTATTGTCACTTGCATTTGATAAGTTTTGTGGAGCCAAGGGTTTCTGCATATTTGGTCTTTGGGAATAAAAACTCCCATAGATTAGCATAACTGAGGTGGTGAAATATCCTCCGAAGGGTTGCAAATTGGAAGGGATATTTCAGTCCTTTCATTTGTGCTTAAATCTGCAGTATTAACGAAGGGTTTGGAGGTATCAATTTGCATATCAAAAATTTTTCTATTGGCTGCTACAGTGTTGTGAATAGTGCCACTATAGTGACATGAATAGTATGCTACAATGATCACTATAGTGACTTGCTACAGTGACGCTATAGTGCGCACTACAGTAGCGCTACAGTGTGCGCTACAGTACATGAATAGTAACACTACAGTCCATGAGTGAACAGGGCAGCTGGGAGAAGGTTTCAAATTGGGTTTGGAAGGGACTCCTTTCCTTGGATATTGGTTTATTCTCCTTTAGCATCATTGGGTGTCACTATTATCAAGTTCTTCTTGCAATTGTTAGTAGTTTGCATTGCCATCTTAGGCATTTAATTTTGCTGCTGTAAGTGATAACTTAGAATCAGATTTTTCATTGCTGTAGTCATCATTGTAAGCCAATTAGTCTTGGCAAATTCATAGCAAAATTGTACTTGGGAATGAATTTAATAAAGGAGATATATGTTGCATACCATTTGTTTGACGAAATGTCCATCTAATAGCATACATGATCAGCATAGTAGTTGCATGCCAATTGTTTGACAAAATGCCAATTGGCTGTAGGTGTGCATTTCATGTCTAATTTTCATGTATATGCATTGAAAAAAATACCAAAAAGAAGTGCATTTGCATATTAGAGGCAGTGTAAATATCATTTGCAAACCTTCTAAATTATCTTGGCATCATTCAAACTATCCCAAACAATCTGAAACACAAAAATCAGAAAAGAGAAAGGTTGCATACTAAGTGTTTGACAATATTCCTTGAGCAAAAAAATCAATCAGTTTGGGCAAGGGATATTACACAAATGCAAATTTTAATGAGACTCTAAAATAATTAGAAAAATATGAAAGAAGATTTTTCCTACTAACCCTAGATTTTAGAATTACTAGGTTAAATGAAAATTGTCAAAATATCTACAAAAGCCTAGCAAATTAATGATGAAAATGCAATGTAAATTATTGAATTTTTGTGTTTTTTGTAGTTTATATTAGATCAGATGCAAAAATATGAATTAGGAAAATTTAGAAAGAATTGATGCAATTTAGTAAGCCAAACAATGCAATTTTTTTGAGTTTTTCAAAATTTTTAATTTTTTTGACTTTTTCTCAATGCAATAAAATGAATGACTATATGAATGAATGAAATCAATCCAAATATGAAGACACACACTCAGCAAGTTAAAATTTAAGTCTAAAAACACGGGTTCACCAAAATGTTTAGTGAAAAATTAGATTTGTTAATGTTTTAGTGTTTTGATGTTTAAATCTGCCTTTCCACTTTACATTCAAGGATTTAGGGTTGAGTGGCAATTAACTATCATACCCTAGATCATTGTGAGATGTAGGGAAACTTGGATTAGGGAATTTAATTATCAATTTCTCTTCTCTTATGCTCAATTGACCATTAAAACCCTAATTATTTAAATACGACAATAAACTGATGAATAACAGAAAAAGCTCTTGCAGATGGAAGTAAAATAGCAAATCATAGAATACCTATTTTCAGGGTTTGGAGGCAGAATAGTTAGGGACACTGGAGCGGGCACCCAAGTCCAAGGTACTAGTTTCTTTGTTGGATCCTAACCTCCTTCCGACATTGATCAACACTGTAATTCCTATTTCTGGCAATTTAGCTTCGGAGGATACTAGAGTGAGCACCCAAGTCCTGGAAATGCTCTAGTTTCCTATTTCTTTTTGGATTCTGAATCCTTGATGTCTACCAATCCTTCCTACAACTTCACTTTTCCTAAATATGACACCTGTAACCTACAATCACAAGACTTTGGGAGGGGGTTGTGGTGTTTAGAGGCTTGCCTCAGTCAAGCCCTGGAGGACACTTAAGTCTCCAAACACCATTGTCAGATAGAGAGTGCATGCCCTTGTGAGGCAGAGGCAAAAATTAAAGGAAATGATGATAAAAACACAATATAATGTCACCTTGTAGTGAAGCTCTCATGGGAGGAAGATGTTCTCCATTCCATGAGGAAATTGATGCTCAAATCTGCAAATACAAACACACAAACCACACAAGTCTGCTCTTGCAACACAATGAAAGCCTAGAATCACCTTAAGATGCCAAAATCACATGAACATAATCTAGTTTCTAAATGAATGCCTAAGCATGCTTTTATATGCAACTACAAACAATCCCACCAAGATTTTTGTAATTCAAACTTATCGTGTCAGTAAAGGACCCAAATAACGGTGATAAACTGACACCCATAAATTAGGGCTGCCCCAAAATAGGGCAGGACTAGGGCATGGGCGCCCAAGTCCTCTCCCCTATTTTGGGTAGGGTATAGCTCAAGGGGTCCTCCTAGGTCCCATTTGTCAGGTTACCTAGAGCTCATTCCATCAAGATGCCAAATTATGAACTAAGATGTCCTAAATGCATGCAAAAGACCCGGGAGCTAAACCTTATGAGGGAAAAACCCCCAAGGGGACATTTTCCAACATTACAATAATATTATCAATATTGTTCATCTTCACAATCTTTCCTATGTAAGAATATCCACTCTAAAAGGCTTCTACTCAAGAAGTAGATTTAGTTGCTTCAAGGAGGATATTGAATGTAATAGAAGTATACAAGGATAACTAAGTATGAATGTTATGGTTTGATTTCAAGGTGTGGTGATGTAATGCATCATTTATAGTATTCCCAATAGAGTTATAATTTTGACCTTATGCTAGGTTCATTTATATCTATTTCTTTTGACTCTGTAACCCTAGATTTAGGCACTGATCTTTTGATGATTGTTGTTCTCAATATTTAAAAAATCTCCTTGATCATTCCATATGAATCAAAGAATAGTTTTCAACTTTGGTATTTATATTGATTAAGTTATGTCTTGCATGTTTCTCTGCAAAGAATAAGACAGAAACTTAAAGAATCTAGCCAATCCTCACTTTATCACACATTCTTTCAAGCAACCCATAAAGGAATATATCTGTGATATAAACAAAGCTGACAATCTAATATCTCTGAGAAACCCCACCCCTTTTGAGTACAACGTTGTTATCCCCAAGAAAGGAAGACATCCGTTATAAGAAATAACTAGAGAATTAGACATAAGTCCATTCCACAAATAGGAACACCCTCCTTGGTTTCACAGAGCCTAAAGTGTAGAGGAAGAACAAAGGGGACTGAGAAAAGGCCTCCTCCCCTCAAACCTCCTATTCATTGGCCAATCCCTCAAGGTAGATTGATCATTAATAAGTGGCTATTTTATAGATTTGCTGCGAGAATCAGGTTGGGAATTTAAAACAACTAATAGATTGGTGACTCTATTGGGGACACTTTCATAAAAGTTCAAAGTACTAAATGCAGTAGATTGTCATGGGTTTTTAGAGTTTACATAAAATTTGTGTTCATAATTTTCCCCAGGAGGGGTGGCGACTCTGACATGCTTTTCTTTGTCCATGCGATTAACGAAAGTTTCTCTTAAGAAAAACTTGTGCTCATATGTTACTCTAAAACAAATTATTTTACATTGTTGATCAAGTAACAAGGATAAATTCGTTTGTTGAATTAACTTTTAGTTATATAGCCTTTTCAACAAAATCAAAAGTTTGCTAGAAATTCTCTGACCCTATATAGAGAAGATGTACAGAAGAAGATCACAACAACAGGGGCATTCGAGCAAGCCCCTAATGCAAGAACCAGTTATCTGAAAATGGAGAACTAAAGATTCAGGTGAATATGCTTCTCCTTCTATTTGGGATCTCATGGCATTTAATGAACCTCTTTCGGGTGAGAATGTTGATAATATACAAACCATGGAAGAAAGAAGAGAGCATACTATTATATATGCTGCTAAGAATGTCTAGGATGGTCTGGTGTATTCTGATGGAGATGAAATATTTTATATAGAACCAAACCTAGTTCTATAGAATGAGAGAGTAAACCCCATGGGGGAATCCCAAATAATTCTTACACAGAATCCTATTGATCCTAAAGTAGCTATACCCATTATAAAAATGCCTTCTCGTAGACTGGGAAAAGTAAAGTCCATAAATAGCAGTATGGGCATTGATACTAATATAGCTTCTAGATTAAACTAGACTGATGAAAAATTAGAAAATGAGGTTAGGGAATTGACCCTAAGAGTATCCAGGATGGAAACATTGAAGAGAAAAGAAGAACTATTACTCATATTATAGGATCTAAATAGAGTGGGTGTTTGTGACAATAATGGCATTCTTGATGATTTTGCAACAATTGGAATAACTCAAGGAGGGTCAAAAACTACTACTCAACTAGAGCCTTTGATTAAGCTCTAGGATAATGATATCCCATTCTCTGCACATACTGATTGTCTTCAGATCCCTCCCCAAAAGCAGCATGCCACAATAATAGGACAAAACCCCTATCAAAATCCTCTTGCAATGCCAAGAATGAATCCTTAGCCTAATCTTCATAGCTTGCACCTACCGTCGCAACCAAATTTGCTAACCCCTCCAAATCCCTTAATACACCCTGCCAATGACAAGGTGGGCCCTTTGATAAATCCTTTTGCTAGAAGGCCAATGCAGTCTGCTCGGTACTGGCAAATTGATTTTTCTGGTATCATGGGATACCCAAATACCATTGAAAATACATTAAGAAATGCTATCCCAGCGTTCGCTGGAAATAATGCAATAACTGGTGAGGATCATTTGAAAGCATTTACTAATGTGTTGGATGATTTTGAGGTGGAATGTAAAGATGTAGCTATAAAATTGTTCATACAATCTTTAACAAAAGACACAAGGGAGTGGTATAAAAGTTTGCCCGATGCTAGTATTGAATCTTGGGTAGGATTCAAAAGAATCTTCAAAGAGCAATATGGGGATAACAATGACCCATGATTTGTTGTGACTGAGTTCACTAGTATTCATAAGGGACTAAATGAAACTATCCATGATTTCAATGCAAGGTTTTCTAAGGCAAGTAATAAGATCCCACCCCATTTAAGGCCACATGAGCTCATGTGCTTAGTAGTCTACCAAAATGCTTATGATCCCAAGATGGGATATGAGTTAAGAAATAGAGAGCCTTAAACACTCAGAGATGCTTTTAGAGCAGCCTTGCATATTGAAAATAATAGAAAGGCATTTGGAAAGATGTCTAAAAGAAGTGATGTGAGAATCACCCCATAAGACAGAGGGTAGAGCAATAAGGCTCCTATTTCTGTTGAATATGACAAGTTGTGGAAGGAAGTCAAGGAAATAAAAAGTTCCATGGTATGAAGTGATAAAAGAATGCCTAGTGAAAGACCCCCTTTCAACAGACAAGAGAAAATGCCAAGGCTGGTTGATCAACCTTATAACTCAAATTGGAAAGATGGAAAACCAGTCCTCCCTAATGATAGGGGAGGCACACCAAGGCAGACCCCTGATCCTTTGAGGAAAGGAGTGCATGCTGTGGTGTTTGCAATGTAAAGCCCCCCATTCTTCTATCTCCTACGCTATGGCCATATTGAATAACAATGTAACCCCTTATGATGAATATGAGGAGGGAGAAAACTATGAGGACCACAGTGTATTTATATGGTTTTTGAAAGTGGGTGTACTATAGAGGATTGTGATTCCTCTGATAGGGAATACTCAGAAGAAAAGACTACAATGAAAGGGCTCAAGACATTCAAGCAATGATCCATCCTAAATAGAAGTGAAGATGATGATGTTCTTTAGCTGAACACCAAAAATGCCAATGTCAGATTAAGAAAGCCTTTCGTTGAAGAAATCAAGGCCCTAACTGCTTCCAAAATTGCTCAAGTTAAGAGTAACTACAACCTGAGGAATAAAAGAAACCAGGAAGAAAGTAGTACAAAGGGAAATGCTGGGAGCATTTTCATAAAGGAAGAATGGCTTCCCCCTAATCCAAAAAGGGAGGTTGGACATATGAGAACAACAAAATAAAATGGGGATAAGTCTAACCCACATCAGCATTTGCCCCCTAAAATTAAAGTGGCAATAGAAAGAGAACCTATCAAAGTACTTCTTGTGGAACAAAAACTTGGCAAAGGAGATTCATCTCCTATTCTTGCTACTAATACTAATGGTATCAATCTCAACATGGTCCCCAAGTATATTCCATTGGACATGGCACATATATTTAACCAGATAAGGGTAACTATCCCTTTATTAGAAATGATGAGGATGTTGGCAAGAGACACTATATGGATTCATGGTTGTTGTCATTGATGGCAACAAAGGTCATCCCACATATCCGCAAGTCATGGTGTGTCTCTACCGGAAGTCAGAATAAAGATTGTTGTGGTCCGGTGAACAAGAACAGAGCATGTGGCAAGGTTCGACAGATTGGTCCGGATCTCTCAGAGGAAGTGTCTTGGTGCAGTGCGGATTTGGGGAAGTCAAGAGGACTACCTTGAGTGGTATATTCCAAGGATTTAGCCTCCGGTGATGGACAAGGAAAAAGATATGAATAGTTGAGTACCGGATTCCTGAGAGACAGTGAAAACAGAGGAAGAACTGACTGACAGAGTATCAGACTACTTTCCGGATGTGTTACTGTTGATGATAAAGGTTGTGAAGGCATGAATCATGTTTGGCTGACATGATTAATGATATCTACAAGTATATGCTTGATCCGCATTGCTTGGTGAGCAAGGATTCAGCCGACAGAACAGAGTTTGTAAGAAACTAGACTGTTCCGGATGCCGACTAGAAAGGTGATGAAATTACTTGTGCGGATATATATAGAGGATGGATTTAGTTGTGAAGTGAGTGACTATGTCAAGATATATGCGAAGAAGTGCAGAACAGAGCAGAAGTACCAAGACAGATTCGGTATGTGAAAGGATAGCAGAATAAAGAACAGAGAAAAGATGAAGTGCAGCAGATTAGTGTACTGAGCCTAACCGGAACTGAACTCCAGCATATGCAGATGCTTCCAATCAGTTCAAGACTGTGATTCTTATCACTTTGTAGACAGTGTGTCTTCTTGTAGGCAGTGGGCCTCTTGTGAGCAGTGTGCTCGGGCAGTGAGCCCTAATTGGCAAGTGCCATTTTGTAATTTCTTATTCTTCTAACAGAGAATAATTTTTGGGTTAATCACCCCATGGTTTTTTCCCTTAACAGGGTTTCCACGTCAAAAATACTGTGTTATGTGTTTCTTATTTCATGGTAATGTTTTTGTGTTTTATTCAATGCTGCATCAATTAATAAGAAAGTTCTATAAGGGAAATAATTAGGATAACTGATTCACCCCCCCCCCCTCTCAGTTATCAACAGAGGATACCTGAGCATAAGGACAGGGCTGTAGCTGCAATAAATGATGTAGCTCCTAGTACACTTGAGATGGCACAAGGATATGTTAGACCACCCAAAATAAAGAAGGTGCTATCTAGAGAAGTGAAAAAGAGTAGTGCTAAAGGACCTGAGGTATGTCTAGGTGCCACTTTATAGAATACCCTTCTCAAGTTAACCCATTCTTTGTTACTCTCATGATAAAGGGAAGATTTGTAAAGAATTGTATGATTGATTCAGGTGCTTTTGCCAACATAATGCCTATAGGGGTCGTGGAGATTTTAGGATTGCAAGTAACCAAAAGATATGGGAAATGTTTTGCCATGGACTCTAGGGAAGTCCCCATTATTGGAGTTATAAAGGATATCAGTTTTAGACTTGCTACTTTCCCGCACAAAGAGTATAAAATGAATATCATTGTGGTAGATATTCCTCCTATGTATGGAATTCTATTGTCAAGAGTGGGGGCATCTACTGTAGAAGGTAGCATTGAGATGGATTCTTCATACACTACAACAGAAGAGGCAATTAGAACCTAAAATAGTGCCAGAATTTAGTGCATTTGAGTCTATGAATTGGACACTTCTACCGGTGCAAAACTTGGCGTCCAATAGCATCTCACTATTGCACTAGGTTTAGCGCTGATTATAATGTTGGGTTTTGTGCTAAGTTTAGCACCAGATTTTAGTGCTAGGATTAATACTAGATTTAGCACTAGATTTTGTTGCTTCTAGTTTGGCTTCTGATTTTGCTTCTAGTTTTGCTTCCTGTGTTGCTTCCAAGTTTGCTTCCGATTTTGCTTCCGGTTTTACTTCCAGTTTTGCTTCCAATTTTGCTTCTAGTTTTGCTTCCACTGTTGCTTTCAGTTTTGCTTCCATGTTAGCTTCTGCTTTTGCTTCCTATTTTGATTCTAGTTTTGCTTCCAATTTTACCTCCAATTTTGCTTCCAATTTTGCTTCTGGTTTTTCTTCCAGTTTTGCTTCCAATTTTGCTTCTGGTTTTGCTTCTATTTTTGCTTCCAGGTTTTCTTCCAATTTTGCTTCTTGTTTTGCTTCTAGTTTTTCTTCCAATTTTGCTTCTAGGTTTGCTTCTAGTTTTGCTTCCAATTTTGCTTCTAGGTTTTCTTCCACTTTTGCTTCCAATTTTGCTTCCGGTTTTGCTTCAAATTTTGTTTCCAGTTTCGCTTCCAATTTTGCTTCTAGTTTTGCTTCCAGTTTTACTTCCAATTTGGCTTCCAATTTTGCATTTAGTTTTGCTTCCAAATTTGCCTCCAGTTTTGCTTCCACTGTTGCTTCCAATTTTGCTTCTAGTTTTGCTTCCAATTTTGCTTGTGATATAATGTCACTTGTTGCTTCCAATTTTTCTTCCATTTTTGTGTCTTTTTTTGCTTCTAAAAATGCTTATTGTTTTTCTTACATTTATTAATTTAATATGTTTTATTTCAATTTAATTAGTTAAATATATCATGCCTCTTAAATAACTCATATGATTATAAAGTAAGTAATTTAATTATTTAACTCATATGATTAAATAATAAGATAATCATTATAGCATGATCATCATCTATAATTAAAACAAGTGAGTCAAATATCTATAATTTAATTCAATTTGACAACATCCTTCTTGAGCAGTAAATTAAAATGATCATACGTAATAAATATCCATCCAAAAATCATCGACCACTTTCAATATATATAAATTGAAAAGTCAATACGGATAAGATCATCATCATATATAACTAAAACAAGTTAAAGTCAAATTTGCCAATAGATCAATAGCATGTCTAAATGATACATGTACAAATGATATAAGTAAAAATGATAAATTACGTAACTCAAAATGATACAAGTCAATATGATACATGTCCAATTGATATAAGTCAAAATGATACATAAATTTATGATACAACTCATTACTATGGCACTGCAAGCCATGAAAATGATACATATGATAGCTAGTGACTATGAAAAGAGGCATCATAATGATATATCAACAATGATCCATGATGTAGTCTATATGATCATGAATGTCACTGGCTACTACAAGCAACTGCCTCATCATCATCATCACCATCGTGATCATCATCATCATCACCATCATTGTGATCATTATCATCATCGACCTTAGTGTCTTCTGTATCTGCATCATCATCATCCTCTGCCATGTGATCTGTACTAGAACCAACATAATCTGGATCTCTATCACGAGGATCATCTTGATCTTTTGGAAGACCCGTGTTCTGCCAAAAAAACATTTAAAATGAAAAGTTATTATTTATTTCATGCAATAATTTATTTTTCTGTTATATATCTAATATTACAACATATGAAACAAAACCATAATCATATTATATCATATCAAAGTGTACATACCATAATAAAATTTCAAAAGAGTTATAGCTAATATGTCATTCCAATGATGTAAAAGATGGAACAATTCTAATAAACGTTAGTAAAGATCATAAAAAAATTTGTTATAAGTTTAACTATCAACTGTAAATTCTAATACATAACCTTAAGTGCTACAAATTGCTTGGTTGAAAGCTTCCATTTTGACATAGGCAGGGATGATGGTGGCAAAGGTTGTAGAATTTGGCTTTACACTAGCCAATTGCATTTGCTTTAAAATTTCTGAAGCCTTTTCAACAAATCCATTTTGTGCATATCCTATAGTCATTGCAGTCCATGAGACCACATTTCTTTGAGGCATTTTGTCAAACAATTCCCGTGCCTTGTCTATGCTTCCACATTTTGCATACATGTCTAACAGGGCAGTTACAACTACAACATCTGACAAAATTCCTCTATCCTTTATGTATTGATAGATGTCCATACCCTATTCCATAGCTCCCATTTTGACACAGGCAAGAAGGATGTTGGCAAATGTTGTGGAATTTGGCTTTACACCAGCCAATTGCATTTGCTTTAAAATTTCTGAAGCCTTTTCAACAAATCCATTTTGTACATATCCTGCAGTAATTGTAGTCCATGAGACCACATTTCTTTGACGCATTCTGTCAAACATGTCACGTGCTTTGTCTATGCTTCCACATTTTGCATACATGTCTAACAAGGTAGTTGCAACTACAACATTTGACAAAATTCCTCTATCCTTTATGTATTGATGGATGTACATACCCTATTCCAAAGCTCCCATTTTGACACAGGTAGGGAGGATGTTGGCAAAGGTTGTGGAATTTGGCTTTACACCAACCAATTGCATTTTCTTTAAAATTTATAAAGCCTTTTCAACAAATCCATTTTGTGCATATCCTGCAGTCATTGTAGTCCATGAGACCACATTTCTTTGAGGCATTCTATCAAATAGTTCATGTGCCTTGTCTATGCTTCCACATTTTGCATACATGTCTAATAGGGCAGTTGGAACTACAACATCTGACAAAATTCCTCTATCCTTTATGTATTGATGGATGTCCATACCCTATTCCAAAGCTCCCATTTTGACACAAGTAGGGAGGATGTTGGCAAAGGTTGTGGAATTTGGCTTTACACTAGCCAATTGCATTTGCTTTAAAATTTCCAAAGCCTTTTCAACAAATCCATTTTGAGCATATCCTACAGTCTATGAGACCACATTTCTTTGAGGCATTCTGTCAAACAATTCACGTGCCTTGTCAATGCTTCCACATTTTGTATACATGTCTAATAGGGCAGTTATAACTACAACATCTGACAAAATTCCTCTATACTTTATGTATTGATGGATGTCCATACCCTATTCCAAAACTCCCATTTTGACACAGGTAGGGAGGATGGTGGCAAAGGTTGTGGAATTTGGATTTAAAACAACTCATACTCTTAGAGTCATGGTTTTAGATCATGTATGTTATGGTAACAACAAGGGATTCCAACTATGGTTACAATAGCTAAGATTGCCCTCATTTGTGACCGTAACAAGGTTTTTGGACAACACTATCTTGCTCTTCACACTGGGTACTATATAGGCCAAGATTGGGTTGAAGAAATCACTTGATGGTTACCTATAGAGTGATACCACACCCTAATACCCCATGCATTCTAAATAGCTTGAGATTTATACAATACTCAACAAAGATGAAATTGTATCACTATACCACACTTAACTATGACAGTCCTTTCTTGACAACAATTTGCAATCTTTAGATGATTGGGATACTTGCCACAAATAAATATTAGGTCAATGACACAAGGCTTTTAAATAAAAACCATAATCCCAACTCTATATCCATCCCCTTGGCAGTTTCAAGGGCCACCTTGAGAAAAAAAATGCTAATGTACTATTATGATAGTTATGATTGTCCTCCATCATTTCATTGTGCATTTGCAACTTGAGATGAGGATTGGGGAGGTCTCCATTTGTAAAAACATGGAAAATACTCATGGCAAGATCTTTAAAATAGGCATATTCAACTTCAGGCATTTCTACAGACCCTAGGAAGGTGGATGTAAACTTAGCGATTTTAATTACCACCACAAAGACTATCCCCTTTATGACTATGAAAAGGTAACATTATCATGCTCTTTATGACAATCCCTTCTCCATTGGGTGATGGCCTAATAACATTTATCTCCTTTGTGATTTCAATGCCTCTCTAATGCACTATCATAGGAGTCTTGACAGTCCTTATGTATTAGTGGAGAAGGCTTCCAACAAATCAGAAAGGAGGGCTTAAGATTACATACAAAGTCTTAGTCTTCATACCCTAGTCACATATCACCCCTCTATGAAGACCTCAAGACAATTGCCCTTTAATATAGGAAGTCAATGTAGTTTTAAAAGATAAAGTGAAAGAGGTCAAAGGACAAGAAAACTTAAGGCCTTAAGGGGTTTAAAGGAATAAAAATATAGGCTTGCAAACTCAACTTAAAACCCTAACCCTAGGTGGGTACCACCAGATACCACCAGAACCCTTTAACTTGGCACTACAAAACCTTGTCCAATCTAATTGTGGGAAGCTGAAATAAAGCATATACACTCACATATGATAGATAAGTATGCCTACCAAGTGGTTTGACATAAAAATAATAGGCTTCGAATTATAACCCTTCAAAGTAGGCCACTGAAGTATATTGTACAGGTGCATTTCTGAGTGATGCAGTCAGATTTTTCATCACGAGAACCTAAAATTTTTGTAAAAAATGGTAGGAAATTTTAGGTCCAACAAGTCCATTAGTTGGAGGTAGGCAAACAAGGGTTTTCTATTCATTATTGGCCCGTTAAACTTAAGCATATGAGATAGTATGGCTTACACAAAATGTTGTGGATAATGACCACAAGATTAGGTTAATTGTGACCACTTTTTGTAAGCAAGCACAAGACTAGTATACTCATTATGATCCTAATGGCACCAAGAAGGTTCCCCAAAGATATAAGAGTAATCATTTGTCATCTAAGAGAAATCTTACATTTAAGGGTGCTAGTGCCAATAGAGAAGCACTTTAGAACTCATCTTATGCATCAATAAACAACTCAACACAAGAAATTCAAATTGACATATTAACACAACAATATCCAACTAAGTTAATGAAAGTCAACTATTGATACCTCGTTCTCCATCTAGATTACAAAATCGGTCCACTTTTTTCTTTGTAACATTTCCTTTTCAAATTAGCTTGGATGCCGGCCATATTTCTCCTCCTGTCAAAACATGGCACATGGACTAGTTAAACTAATTAATATGCAATCATTTAATTTTTCTTAGGAAATTATAAAAATATCATTTAACTTATTAAATATACTTACAAATGTACAGATCAAGGCCTGTAAACCTTTTTGGCCACTGTGATGTGTGGCACAAAGTTTGTCAAGCCTAGCCTTGGAGGCCTTGTCCTGAAAAATATACTAATTCAATTTAACTATGCACAAATAAAATTTAAAAATCCTTTAATAAATTTGATATGATCTTATGAGAAAATTCAAATACCTACATACTCTCCTCACCGGACTTCCTTCGTGCATTAGACTTCTCATATGCTTTTACAAGCTCTTTCCATACTTTCAAACTTACATCAATTGGCCTTTTTTTGAGCCTTTTCTCAGGAGTGAGTTTTTTTATCTTCTTTGTTTGGTTGCACCGAAATCTCTTGCAGTTTTGAGAAATTCGTAGCTTTATCTTCTTTACAGACCAACCTGTGCCAAATTCAATCTCCATGTCTTGGATAACTATTTTTTGTAGGTGTATGGGTATCTTTGAGAATGGCAAATGTAGATGGTCTTTGAACCGTTGAAGGCATGATTTCTTCAACCTATTCACAAATGTTTTTCTAGCACCCATCATTCGGACGTCTGCTGAAACCACATCGTATTCTATCTTGGTATCGTAGGTACCAATGCAAGATGCAAAACATGGCGTTGTGGTCAAAGAAATCTGTGTCCTAAGAGTGGGTGGGACATTGGAAGCCTCTGTTCCTTGTTCCACATTCTTAGAGGTTATTGTTATTGATTTCCTCCTAGATATTTTGCTTGATCCATGACTGTTTGGGGAATCAATTGATTCCCTTTGACACTGTTGATTTGGTTGTAATCTTTCAAGGGATTTACTAGATTGTTTTTCTATGTATCTGGCATGCATTGTCAAGTCCACACCATCTAATTTGTTCACTGGCCCTACCCCCAATATGGAAGCCAATGCCTCTTTATCTTTATCAGTATCATGTTCCTATAAAATAAATTTCTTCTTTTAAATTTACAAATAAAAAATTGAAAAATAAAAATCAAACAAACAATGGAAACATTTACAAATCTATAAATTGACAATGAATTACCTCATTGTGGCCAAAGTCTTCTTCCTTTGCTCTCTTCCCTCTATTTCTTGACATTTTGAGATAACCTAGGGCATATTATTTTCATTCAGTTTGTGGAGGCAAACGAAGTACACACTACCAGGTATGAAAGTTTTTATCCAGTTTTTTTGTATTCCTCAAGGTTTTTGACCTTTACTCTGTAGAGCAAATCATGAAGCTATTTTCCTATGAATCAATTGGTGCCTTGGGAGGTAATCTATAGTTCCTGGCCTAATTTTAGTTTTCTCACCCTCATCTCAAAAGCCCTATCTCCGTGTATTGTCTCAACCAACCTATGTTTTAGTTTGCTCACCCTCGTCTCAAAAGCCCTAATTTTAGTTTGCTCACAATCGACTTGTCTTAAAGCACTCGACTACTTTTTTAGGTAGGAAGCGAGAAAGTTGTGTTTAGAGAAAGGTATTGATGGTAATGATAAGTGAATTTGGGCATTGGGGTTTGAAAAATGCATTCACTTCTCTCAGATGTAGAGGAAATAATGCAATGTCTACAATTTTACCCTCCTCCTTTGCCACCACATGAGACTTGAATGATTCACCTGTAAACAAAACAATATTTACAACCCTTTCTTCACAATCCTCTCCATTTAATAGAAACAAAAATATATTTGGGAACTAATTTTTTTTAATTGTAATTGTAACCTTACCTATGGTGTCAAAAACTAAATCGAATTTCTCATCTCTTCACGCGATGTTTTTCTCCTCTCTTTGTGCGGCGTTTTTCTTCTGTAATTATCAATTTTCTCATATATTAATTTAGGTGAGACTCCAACCCAAACACTTGATCTCCAAACAAAAAATGAACACCAAAAATCAATAAAGTTTTTTTTTTGTTTTTGTTTTGGGGTATGTGCAGGCATGAATTTTTTAATTTTTTTTGATCCAGAAGTTAGCACTATAGTCGAAGCAGTTAACGTTGACTTTAGTGCCAAATTTTAGGCCAAAAATGTAATCTATTTGGGGCACAAAAGGAGGTGCAGAGTGCACCTAATTTAGCGCCAATCAGTACAAAATGATGTATTTTGGTTGGAAATTGATAAAAATGTAACCTCACCAAACTTGGATTGTCCTTATAATAAGTAACTATATCTTGTTTCCATGATAGCATTTTGACTTCTTGCTTCTCTTATGATTAGCTCAATAATGACTCACTCTTTCACAACCATACACAAATAGTTGGTGACAATCCTTATGCAAGTGATATGGCTTTTGAAAAAGCAAACAACTCTTCTCTTACTATCATGATGACATGGTATTGGGACTATATTGGTAGCTTATGTTGTTGTGTATTGCAGGATCTAGAGGAGGTCATGGAGAGAGGACATGGATAGTGTAGAACTACTAAATCATAGAGAGGAAAGTGGGTGGAAATAGATATGACAATGAAATATGCAGATACAATAGAGGTAAGAAGAGAAAGCAACCTCAACCAAAGGAGGAAGGTGTTTATGAATTCACAAATGCTACAACATAGAGGAGATAAAGTCATTTTTTTGTCCACGAGGCCTCTGGGGTCAAACTTATTGGTTGAAAATGCACATGAATGGTGATTAAATATGATTCTATGATCGAGGGAAAAGTTTGAAAATTAGGATGGCCAAAACATGATATCAATATGTCAAATATATGACTAAAGTGAGGTTTTGTGTTGGATAGCATATTCATTGAAATGATATAATTGGTGTACTAAACATTATTTACTATGTTGTGTAATATAGGGGCTAGATGAAGCCATGGCAACATATCATGTCATATCAAATGAGGACACAACAGATGAAGCATGAAATTAGGTACTCAAATCCAATTTCCTTAGGAAAAAATGATCTGATGGCATTTTGTGATATGTCCATATTTTTTCATAGTATTATTGAAATTTATAATGTATTATCCAATCTTGACATAAATTAATGCATGTTGTTGATTATTTTAGATGGAGATTGGAGAAAATGCAGATCCTGAGCATTCAACTAGAAAACAAAAAATATATGTACGTGGACGTGGACCTAAAACTGTTAAATCACATAGACGACAGTGGGTGGAAGAGGATATGAAAATGGATCTTGTAGACACAACACATGATTGCACTGAACAAGAGGTTGGTTAGGACTATAGTACATGGGATGAATACTTTGAGAAAATTATTGTTTGTGGATGTTCTATATGTATGTTCATACAACCAATATTTTTATTTTTTAAGCCATATTTGATCATATTTCTTTGAAATTGATACATTTATGATTTATCCAGTTGTTGCCAAACATTAAACAAATGCTTGCATTTGTTGATAGGTAGAAGATGTTGATGAAACACATACTAATACCCAACATCCAACTGGGTTATTAAGATTTGGACGAGATGATCCAAACCATCCTTTAAACAATACCAGGGTGAAAAGAGCATTATTGAAGAGAATACTATCAGCTAAGAAATTTGAAGAGCTGATGAGATCTGCATACACTGATGACATGCTACCTAGCTTTAATGATGATGATCATGATAGTGAAAATGCAGTGTATGAAGAAGGATTGAATGAAATGCTTACAAATTTATTTGGGGATGAAAACAATGATGAGAATAATGATCATATGGTTGACAGTAACATAATGTTGATGATAACAACCTGAAAGACTCCATCAAGCAAGCAAAAAAGACACCCATGTTCAAATCAGGTGCAAGTAGAACCTGAAAATTGGCATGCACATTAATATTATTAGAAATCAAGTCACTATTTGGTTGGTCAGACAAAGGATTCACTACCCTACTGAAGTAAGTTGAAATCTATTTTTTACTTTACAATTGTCAATTGGTGTACATAATTCGTAAACATTCATCAACTTCGTTTATATTTATTTAAGGGGATTTTAAAACCATATATTGTATATAAATAGTCCTAGTATAGATTGACATATCAAACATGTGCATCATAAGTCAAAGCATTCAATTGATTTAATCTATGGCAATCTTACAGGGCACTAAAAACTATAATATTCTCTGAAGATAATGTGTTGCCATCAACTTGCAGAGAGGTGCGTGTGTTGTTGGTTGAGTTGGGGATTGAATATAAGCAAATTCATTCATGTAAAAATGATTGCATTTTATACAGAGATGAATATCAAAACAAGGTAGAATGCCTTGTATGCAAAGAGAAGAGATATCATACAGATGTACAAGGTCCTACAGTTCCAAAGAAGGTTTTACGTCACATGCCAATTATACCTAGACTTCAAGGAATGTTTCGTTGCAAGTCACTTGCACAATTGATGGAATGGCATGCAAAGAACAAGAGTAAAGATGGATTCATGCAAATTTCAACTGAATCTAAAGCAATGAAACACATAGAGGAAAAATGGCCATGAAAATTTAAAGATGAACCCCGTAGTATCAGGTTTGGTCTTGCAATTGATGGAGTGTGCCCATTCTCTTTCCTGAGCTCAAATTATAGTTTTTGGCTAGTCAGATTGATAGTATACAATATTCCCCCATGGATGAGTGTTAGAAAGGAGCACGTTATGCTGACTCTCATTGTTCCAGGAAAACATCAAGTTAAAAACATGGATGTTTATCTTGCGACTTTTATTAATGAGATGTAACTGCTATGCAAAGGCATAAGAAAGTATGACATATCACGTCCCCCATCAAATAGGTCCTTCATGTTGTACAGTGTGCTATGTTGGACTATTCATGATTTCCCAGGACTTGGTGTTTGTTCTGGTAAGATAAAATATTTATGTACTTACTCTCATAATTTATTTTCATCCCAACTTTCATACTTAATTTAATACTATTTTTTTGATGTTATTAACATTACTTATTGAATTGTAGGGCTTCAAACAAAGGGGATATTTGCATGTCCAAGATGTACAGAACAATTTCAAGGGTTGTATTCTAAAGATCTACATAAATTTATTTATGCAAACCATAGGGTTTTTCTACCACTAGATCATAAGTTTAGAAATCCCCCGAAGAATCAATTTGATGGAAAAGTTGAAAATAGAGGCCCTCCTATGATTATGGGTCTAGGTGATTGGCTTAAGAAGTATGAAGATGCTGAATTGAAAGGTTGGGAGGATTTTTTGATTGGGGTGATTCAATTGAAGAACCAGAACAAGTTGTAGTTAATATGCCAGAAGGAATGAAAAGGAAATCCATATTTTATGAGCTCCCTTACTGGAATGATCTATTAATATCTCACCTATTAGATCCTATGCACGTCTTCAAAAATGTCCCAGATTCTATATTTTGACATATATTAGGAAAAGAGGACACCTTGTCTTTGAGGAGAGATATTGCTCTTTCGCGTACCAAAATTGATAGAAAACATTTGTGGCCAAAAAGGGAAAATGAAACATATGCAGAAGCTCCATGGATTTTGAAAAAAAGAGAACTAGACCAACTAAAAAATGTCATCCGTTGAATAAGGACAGCTATTGGCTATGGGTCATCATTGGCTAAAGCTTTTACAGTTGATGGAGATATCACAGGATTTAAAACACATGATTTTCATAATTTTATGAAGGTATTATATATCATCATTTAACATTTACTGGTAACATTGATTAATTACTAAATATATTTTGATATCGTTATGTTGTGTGAGAAAAAATTACTAATGACCTTTTCATAAATGCGTTTCATAGCATATCATGCCATTGGCAATTAGGGGGGGTCCTGTCTTACAGTTGACTTAAGGAATGCCATAAGTCGATTGTCAGCATTTACAATGTATGTGGTTAATGTGTGAGAGACATAGATATATTATATTGCATTTTAATTTTTGAATAAAGGTACATACTAATTTACTATTCTTATATTAGGTGGGTGACCTCCAAGGAGATCCACGAATGTGAAGTACCAAAATGGAAGAAGGAAATTGCAAAAATTGTTGTGTATTTGAGAAGGAGCTCCCTACAAGTTTCATGGACCTACAAGTCCATTTACTTATACACCTAGTCGATGACATTGATTTGGCGGGTGTCGTATCAACGAGGTGGGTGTTTTTCTTTGAGAGGTATATGAAAAATCTAAAAAGATATGTCTGACAAAAGGCACATCTAGAGGGTTGCATGGCTAAAGGGTATGTATTGAATGAAGCATTTTTCTTCCTGTGTGAATTCCTTGGTAAGGATTTTGAAGATGAGCCATGCTTCTGGGATGAAGAACGAGCATCAAATATTATTGATGGAGAAAAACCACAATCTAATGGTATTCAAGTAGAAATTACTAAGTAAATTCATGATCAGTGTGGTTTTTTATCTTGCAATCATTAATTTACTTTGTAATTTATTTGTCAAATTAACAACATGACATTTGGAGTTTGAAATAAACATGTTGACATGTAATAGGTGTAGACGAAAGTGATATACTTGACAAGTTCATTTTGTACCACATAGAATTTATGAACAAATGGATTGGTCTATATGATAAAAAGAGAGAAGAAGTGTTAGAAGCAAGGAGACAATTTAAGAGATCAAACCCAAGGAATACTCCACTTCCCATTGATCTGCTTGGGGAATGGGGTAAACATTGCACACTAGAATGGGTTACTACGGTATGTGCAGGATCATCGCGGGCCAAATAATGGCAATAGGAAAAAAATCGTGTTTTTACTTAGCCAAATTCGCGACTTGGCAAAGTTTGACTTTGAAACAGATATCTATTTTCTTTTTCTCTATTGTTTTCATTGTTTTTTATTTTATTATTTTAGCATTTTTAGCATTTTAGTATTTAGGCATTTTAGCTATAAAATACAATCCAAATTTTAGAAAGACTATATCATATGAAAGAAGAGATTTTGGACAAACTATCAAAATTTATATAGGATTATGATGATATATATATATATATATATATATATATATATATATATATATATATATTTGATTTTTATATGATTTTTATATGCTTTACAATAAAATGGCTTAAGAGATTCAAATGCTTTTTGTGAGATTGTCATACCTGGGTGAGTTTCACAATATTGTTTGGCTACATTCCAAGTAATGTTTAGGATGTGGTGTGCAGTCTTTATCACCAATTCTTAACTTTACAACATCTTTTGCATTCGGTGATACCCTAGAGTTAGTGTGCCAAAATTGTTCAATTTCTTCCTTTGTGCTATCAATTAGCTTCTTGTCAACTCGTGGAAGCCTACCACTGAAAGCCCAAGTATCATTGGCAACAGGACTATCTAGCCTTGATCTTAATGCTAGTGCTTTTGACAATGTTTTATGATTTAATCTTAAGTCAACACAAGTTTGCCTCATTAATTGAGCATTTCTTAATTGTTTTCTTACTATTGCGGTTGTTATTACTCTACGGGCAGCTCTTTTATCTTTCCCCTTGCTAGTCTTTCCAATAGAATTAAGTGCATTGAAAAGGCTTCTTACAATAATTTTATTCCGATCAGACACTTTGTTTAACCGAATCTTTAATTTCTTTAGTAAAGGTCTCATTATGTACATCTTTAATAATTGCACAAAAAGTTGGCATTGTTCGGTTAATGTTTTCTTCTCAAAGTATTCATTGAAGAGTTTTGTAGCCCACAACCGAACCGTTTGTGATGACCTCTTGCCTTCAAGTTTTTCCATTATGTTCTCATCAATTTCAAGTAACCATTTTGGGGTTTTTGGGTGTTTTCCAATTTCATCACGGTTATTCTCTTCTTGACAAATGTCCTCTCTTCTTATGAAATTTGGAGATACATTGATTGTTCTTGTTTCATCCATGTTATCAACCTCATCAATTTTATCAACAAATGGATTATGGAGTGCAATTTCAACATCATGATGTTTATATCCACTTTCTTCAAGTGCACATCTTTAGTTTTCTTCTTCTTCTTTCTCCATGGTATTGCTATTATGAATAGGTGTTTCATAACATTTTTCAATATTTTCATTTGCAATATCATGGTGAATTTCATTCTTATCTAACATTTCATTATAATCAAAATTAACATCTTCAATTTGCATATCATTAGATGGTAAAGAAGAAGATTCACCTTGATGAGCATGTGCCAAACCCACCCTTCCAATCCTCTTCCTTTCCCTATCTTTTTCGCTAATTGCTTCAATTTCCTCCAATGTAACTTTCCTCCTCCTTTTTGCTTTACGACGACTGTTGCTCCCCATTAGGGGAACAAAAATATCACCCTTATGATTGTAACAAGAAAATTGTGTCTCCAAAAGTGCATAAAAATATTCCTTTCACTGTCATAGCCAGAAATCACGAGTATTTCGACAGCAGAGGGTCTCTGGTTGCGGAAGTCAGGCCCAACAATATTCCTTTTGTCTTTTTTTTTCTTTTACAAAATGGATATCTGTTTTGTAAAAGCCCAATTCTTTGCAATGAACACTCTGCAACGTCCATATCGCTACTACAAAAAAGATATCCATTTTATTATGTACATTTAGATTCTAGACTAGGGATTCATTTTATTATTCTATAAACTTGTGAATTACCATCTAATTTCAATGTTTCACACTAATCCACCTAGGTATCAACTTAATAAAGCTCTGGATATAAGCCATTATTTGATTTTAGGCTATCATCAAATGAGGAGCTTCTAAAGGCAAAAATGTTGTCCCAAAAGAAGGCTCAATGTTATTCGTAAAGACATTAGATTGTTAAAATACAAATTCAAGGTTAGATATTCCTTGGGCTATTTTAGTATAGAGAAGCAAAATTGCAATAAATGACTATCCTAGGAATTAGAATGGTTGATCATAGGATATTCATGGCATTTTGATATTAATGGATGGATTGATGGATGTTTAGGGAGTTTAAGTTTAAATGTAATGTATGAGAATTCTTATTTATGAAGGATCTAATATGTCTTATGTCTTATTTGCAAGCCATTAAAGAAAGAAATGAAAAGATATCAAGGACTATCATAACACCTATTATAATTAGGTGCATCAAAGGATTGTCATCTAGGACCTTACCAATATGGGAAGTTATCAAAACCATGTCATGTTTAAAATTAAAGGCTTTATCACCTCTTTGTCCCTATAGGCCTATTAGAACAATAGGTCACATTTTATTCATATAGCGAGGTTGAGAATAAACACTAAGCATTTGTAGTTATGGCAAGTGTAAATGGAAATAGATCACAACTTTAGACAATCTATCCTCTCCTAGATTGCACTGACTGAGTGGAAATTAAAAATTCCCTATTAATGTCCTTTATCTACTTAAGGTATGGGTGAGAAAGCTAAACTTTGTATGTTGTAGACAAGGCCTCAAATGTAGAATATATTATGACAATAATGATAAGGACTGTTAGGCATGAATGCTATCACTATTATAGATTGTCAAACCAACCATAGGCTGCCATAATAGTGCACTGCTGACTATCATACCTTTAGGCATGGTGCCATGAACCTTATGAGTAGAATGCATTGGTATTTGTGAGAAATGTATTGCTTATGTTAAGAATAAGTATTTATATTGTTTGAACATCATCAAAAGGTGGACTACAAATAGGACTTTGTCAAAGGAAAACTTTAGTGGCAAAAATCTAACTATGAACTATTGTGCCATCCAAGCACAATCATGACCAACATCAAGGTATAGTCAAGGCATCGGTGTCTTAAGAAACACAATTGAAATTGTCCATGGATATTTGAAGTAATTCACAATATTCATGATCAAGAATCAACTCTAACTGTCTCAACAGTGGTAAATTTGGCTTCAAGACAATAAAAAATGAGCTTAGGGATTCATTATCACCAAGTAATAAAGAAGAGTAACCATAAGTGTCAACCTTCAATTTCATTATACAAGAGGATGAAGAAGGGGCCATAGTATTTTCATACCATAATACAACATACAAAAGGAAAATCATGAAGTCAAAACATGTGCAAAGGGTATCTATGTTAAAGAGGAGAGTTGTGAATGGACGATGATTGTCACTATCAAAATAACATATAGTCCCACTAAGGACAGTTAGGTGATTTGTGGATTGCCATGACTACAAGGCAAGAGAATCTTGTGTATGAAGAGGAAAGAAATATAAATAAAAGAAGATTGAAGGATTGTTGCACCTAGGTACAATGATCCTAAAGGATTGTTGTGCTAAAAGGATAGTCAACAATACAAAGATTCATATTTCAAGGCTATCCTTAATCTCATTCACATGGTCCTAATGTTGGTTTGATTTGCATGGAGTGAGATGATACTATCAGGATTAACTAAAAAGTGAAAGGGTTTGGTACCAAATTTGGTCACAAGTGTAAAAATTGCAATAAGCTTGAGAATATTGTTCACTAAACCTAGAACTATCACCAAGCAACATCTGTTTCATAAGATGTGATCAACAACCATGTAAGAAAAATGGATATCAACCTTATTGGTTATGTGTGCTTGATAAGAGCCCATACTTTTCACAAGGAGCCACCAATTTTTAACTAAATATTTCCATTAGAAACGGATAAAAAAATGTTCACCCAAATGTGGAAACTAGATTGTTAATTAGAATTCTATGTGTAATGTGATATGAAACAATAGATACACCTATAAATGACCAACTAACTTTAACTTCTTGTATTATTTCCTCGATGTTTCAAATATGTTGCTTCTCTTCATCCAAAACCAATGGTACAAAATTTTTCATAGATCAAGGAAACGGATATCCATTTTTAGAACGGATATCCGTTTTTAGAATGGATATCCATTTTTAGAACAGATATCCATTTTGAGTTGCTTTTACCGAAGCAAAACGGATATCCATTTTGATTGTTGACTTTTTATGGATTCTAACGTGTTTTAATGTTTCAGTCTCTTCTTCGAACTTCACCCTTCGTGTTGACGACTTTTTTTAATGTAAAATTGATAAAACAAAAAGGGTTTATAGAAAAAATTGTTAGCTTTCTAAAAATATAAGATTTATTTGGTTATCATTTTATTAAATAATTATTAATAATTTTCTATATACTGTGTCTCTAAAATCCTGATGGACACACTGATTGAAAAACATCCATAACTTTCAAACCATTTCACCTTTTTGAGATCCGAACCCTGCGTCACACTCTATGCTTTTCTGGCTATAGGTTAAATTTTTTTTTTTTGAATTTTAATTTTTTTTTTATCGAGTTAGGTTGGCTGGAAAATACAATTTGTTTACTTCATCATTCATTACTTTCTGAGTTTGCTCATAATCTATTAGCCTTTGTTCTAACCTCTTCACAATAACATGAGTAAACATAGCAGTATGAACATTGAGAGCAACTACTTCTGTTGCTGATGTATCTTGTAAAGTTTTTACCACAACTGTACCCCTCATTTCTTGAACAATATCAAGCAATCTTGGTTTGCTTGTATTCTTCTGAGTAGTCCATATTGCAAGGGTCTTTATCTTTGGATTAAAACCACATCCACTTATGCCATCTTCATAATCAAATTCTGAAACAAGTTGTGGGTCATCTTGACTTCTAACTTGGTCAAGCAAAAATACCTTTTTCAATTCAAGGCGAGGGATGATGAGCATATTACTTTTCAACACCATTTGTCTTGCCTCCTCTGGACTCACATCAATTTCCTCTACTTTCAATTCTTTGAAAGTTTGTGTAATGATTTGATCATTTTGTGTTTCATCAACACTCATTTTATTTATTGCAACTTTTTCATTATATTCTTTCATTTTCATTTTCAGCCAGATGTCCTTCTATTTACTGCCCAACTGCAAATGCTATGAATGACCATTGTGGGATGGTGGGGGAAAAAACCAATTACATTCTCCTCTTGCTGCTCTACCGCGGGCCTCAGTTGAAACCCTTGCAGGGATGCGGTAAGTGTTATTACCGCAATGCCACCAGTTACTTTTCAAGCCTCCATGGGACTGTAGGAAGGGACTAACACTGCCAAGTGTGAGATGAACACCGCCAAGCCACAAGCGTTAGATGAATCATCCACGGGGTAGTGGTAGCTTCTTCATATCAACCACTTCCTACTGCCAAACTATTCTTTTATGCTCTGTGGGAATGCGGTATGTGCCATATTTCATTCCTCTTGTTCCCACATAATCACAAAAGATAATCAATTAGCCTACGAAACAACGGTGATAAACAAAAACACTCATATAGTAAAAAATAGTCAAGATTGTTTCACAATGGCCATGATATATATGTATTTATTTAGTTGTGGGGGAATGTTGGGGCTGATTGATTTAATTAAATAAATGTGGATTTATTTAATTAAGGATGAGACTTTAGAGGAAGAGTTAATATTTAATAAATGTCAAAAGAACAGTTAGATTTATTAATTAAATAGCAAGAATTATTAAACTGATATTAGGAGGAATGATCAAAGTGGTTAATTAAATAAATACAATTTATTTGATTAACATTGTAAGAGGAGATGTGGGATAGATTTGGTGTGATGTTAGGCCATGGTAAGATTAAGGTGTCTACATTTCTAACAATGCATTAGTTTTTGGGTTGATGAATAATGATCACAATTCATCTTTGGTAATTTTTTCCTTCACCATATCATGAGACAATTTTGAGGAACAAAATTGATGACAAATTTCTTTGTGGGTTACCCATGTATTTATTTTCCTTAACTATTAAGATAGATTGGATTAGGAATAGGAGAGCATCAAACAAGGATCAAATTAATGAGTGCAATCATGATTATGTTATTGGATTTCAAACTTTGGCAACAAAGATACACTATCAAATTCCTAATGATGATTTTGATACACTATCAAATTCTTAAGTCTAATGCACTTAAATATCGATCTCATCCTTCAAATTTTCAATAAGAAAATTTAGTTTTCAAAAGGGTGAAAATAAGCAAGAAAATCAACAAAATGCTCACCATGTTGTTAATTTAGAGTCAACTTTAGATGTTATTTCATCTAATTCCCAAGGTGAACTAGTGAGGGACAATCCTATATTATCTATTAATGTAATTAATAAGATCATAGAATACATAAAGGAAAATAGATATGTAAACCAAAACACATTCAAATATAGAAGGGTTCTAACATATATGTCACTTCTATTTAAAATGAAAAAAGGAAATATACAAAGAGGTAAGATGAAAATTTGTTATATATACCTCACTTCTACTGTACGAAATGTACAAAGTAGGCATTTGTTCAAGAATACCATCAATTATTATACATGTAGATGTTGACAAATATCCAACATATTGTATGGTGCATTTCTTATATGGATGGGATGAGAACAAATGTAGTCAAACTTGTATGGTCATGCCAACTAGTAGATCATGGTGGCATATTGTGGCGTACGTGGTTTTGGTTCTAAAAAATGCAGGCTTCAGGCCACAAGATGTTGCCAATCTCTTGATATGTTTTTGGTCAACAAGACATGGTTTGTGTGATAGGACCCTCTTCTCTTTTGGCTCTACTAGACCTAGGTGGGTATACCTATGTAAATGAGGCAGACTTAAATGGTGTGTTTCCTAATCTAGCAATCTATCCACAATGGCAATTAGAAATGGAAAGATATAGTTCTAATTTGGTATAAATTGTATAAGCAATATCAAGGTAAATCCTATGTTTAATTGATAGAAAGTTTTAAATAAAATGAAAAGGGTGAGACCAGTGCCTTGTTGCATAAATGGAGTCAAATGAAAATCTGAGATGAGTGGCTTATATTTGGTAGTAATTCTAACTGTTTAGCACACTAATATTGGTTAATAACTTATATCAACGTGCAAGGAAATAATTGACAGACTCTTCTTAATAATCCAACTGACACAACAAGGTTACTTGTAATTTATCAAAAGGATTTTTAACCCCTACTTGAAGGAACCAACTGAATAAATCAAACAAGAACAATAGATGATATCAACTTGGAGATATAATGTGAACCCTAATTATGTGGTTCTTCTTACTGATCCAGTTAATACTCCCACATTACTATGATTTAATACTCCCACATTACTATGATTGACTAGAAGGATTTAATTCCTTTGAGGAAACCAATTAATCATATCACACAAATGCAACAAATGTGCATTGATAAACTGAGTATATACTTGATATATCAATTTTAATAATAAGGAAGCACTAAAATGGAGACAACCAAATAATTGAATAACTTCAACAAATAATTATACCAATATGGTGCCACAAAATCAGAGATTTTCCATTAACTTCTTCAAAATTATGCTTACAACATGGTCTTTGAGTTTTGTAAATATTATGGAACTTTTCTACTATCTACTACTACTACCTTCTTCTCCTCTCTCTCCCTTTTTTTTGAATTAAGTCTTGGTCTCTCTTTTTATAGAAGAGGCAAACAAGCTTTAGACCCATTACAATAGAAAGGACATAATTGTTCATAACTATTAAGAAAACACTTTTAAACTAACAAGATTTAAGAAATTTTTTTAACAAACATACATCAAACAAACTGAATATGATTGACTGGTTTTGTGGCTCTGCTAGGGTTTAGGGTTTCTCAGTTTTGTTGTACTGGGTGTTTTGTACTGTTGTGAGCATGGAGGGTGCTGCCGATGGTAGTACCTTAGAACACCCACTCGTTCAGGGTGCTAATCAACAGTTTAACTAGAAAAATGCCCTAACGGACAATGTTGATTCTCTTTCCACCAACGCACAGACAGCGGACGGTCAACTTAAGGAACCAACGGAGGGATCACCCTGGGTCATCCCTGATAATCTCGTGGATAGGATTGTCTCTTCAATGGATCTGACCCTAGTGGGTAAGTTTTTTTCCCTTCGCCTGACCATTGACATGGTGCGAAAATGGATTTCCACTCGATGGCATCTCAAAGGCAGCGTTTCGGCAACGACAATGGTGTGCGGGATGTTCTTGTTTAGATTCACGAGTAAGGAGGACATGTTGTCTGTTCTATCTGGAGGGCCTTGGATTTATGGTTCTCATTCTCTCTCTGTCTGCTGCTGGAAACTTGGCTTGGAACCAGTTGCAGACCTCAACCGTTGCACTCCTGTTTGGGTAAGATTACCTGGTTTCCCCCTTGAATTTTGGGATGAGTCTATTTTCAAATCTATCGGTAATTCCCTTGGACATTTTGTCACCTTAGACAATCCTACCAGTACTAAGTCTCATTTTGTTTATGCAAGACTCTGTGTGAATGTGGAAATCAATAAAACTCTACCCTCCTCCATCGAGCTCACTTCCAAGTTCAGAATATGGACCCATCCCATTTCTTACGAGAATTCAACCTTTTTCTGTCAGTTCTGCAAGAGGAAGGGGCACCTTATTTCCCATTGTAAGAGAGCTGTGGAAGTTAGGGATAAAGGTAAAAACAAGTTGACAGATGACTCAGTCAAGCCCACAGATAATGAGACAGTGGGGGATAAGGATCTTATCCCTTAAGTTGGGGTGCCAGAACCCACAACCACCTGTAGGACAGTGGATTCTGAGAGAGCCCCTCTATTAGAAGAAGGAGAGATATTGGAAATGATAAAAGAGACCCACCTCCCAGATATCTTAGCTACTCAATTGGAAGAGGAATCGATACAGAAGGAGGTCAGTCTGGTGAAAGACAAGATCCCTTTGACGCAAGAAGTGGATAATGTATTCCATATCTAGAAAGAATCTGTAGCTGCCCAAGAAGACCCTCCTCTGATTGAACGGATATTTTCTATCAAAGAAAATATGCCCCCCCCTTCTCAGTGCCTGGACCATCTTCCCCCTGTTAAGCTAGGCCAGAATTCTCTAAAAGGGATTTCATCCCCTAGACAGAAAGCTTCATCCATAGTAAGTTCACCTAGAGCAAGCACGAGTACCTCGTTAAGTGACCAAGAGGAATGGACATCTCAGAAGAAAAGAGGTAGGAAACCTAAAAAGACAGCTGATGTTGGTATAGACCTAGCTAAGGGCAGGCCCTCCCTGAGGGAAACTCGACAAAGAGAGGCAGTGCAGGAAATTGCCAATGGACGGCAGAAAACTATGGAGACTCACTCCAGGTAGTCTTTTTTATGAAGATTTTCTCTTGGAATATGAGGGGACTCGATAACTCCTCAAAATAGTTCAAAGTCAGAAATTGTATTTTGGATTACAAAGTTGACATTTTGCTGCTTCAAGCAGTCAAAATGACTGAGGATAATTTTAAGACTGTTGCTAACAATATCTGGCCCAATGCTTCCTACTTCGTAAGCCTGGTGATTGGAGCCTCTGGTGGCATTGTCACCATGTGGAATGCTTCAAAGATTACAGGTTCGCTTGTTCACCTCAATAAGAATTGTTTAGCTATTGATTTTTCTTTGCCTTCTTTCAGTTGGTGCCTCATCAATGTGTATGCCCCTAATACCCGTGTTTTGAGGAAGAACCTCTGGGAGGATCTTTCTGGGAAACTTGTTTCACATATAGCCTCACACTAGATGTTGGCTGGGGATTTTAATACCCCTTTATACCCTTCTAAGAAATCTGGAGGTATCGTGGATTACTCAGACAGTATGATGGATTTGGCCGACTTCATCAACACCTGTGGACTTGTGGACATTGATTTGTCCAATCAGCGATTCACATGGACCAATAGAAGGAGTGAGGAACATCTAATTCAAGTCAGACTGGACAGGGTTTTAACCTCTAATAATTGGCCCCTCAACTTCACTCTCTCTCTTAGAGTGCTCCCCAGAACAGTTTCTGACCACAACCCTATTGTCTTGGAGTGGGCAGAGGATAGAAGAAAATGTCCTTTTCCTTTTAGATTTGAAGCAATGTGGATCAAGCACCCTGACTTCAGAAATCTCCTTTCTGGCTGGTGGTAGATCAAGGTGGTAGGTACTCCTATGTTTCATCTTCACAAGAAACTCCTCCACACCAGACATCAGGTTTATGGTTGGAACAGGTACAGCTTTGGTAATATTTTTTCTAAGAAGTTCATCTCTGACAATCTTGAGGACATCCAACTTAGGATTGCCCAGGGGGATAGGTCTGAGTCTTTGGCTACTTTCGAAGACAACCTCATTAAGGATTGGAAGGATATCATGTACAAGGAAGAAATTTTTTGGAAACAAAAGTCCCGCATCCAATGGCTCAAAGAAGGGGATAGGAACATGGCCTTCTTCCATAAATCCGCTCTTAAACATAGAAAATCTAACTCTTTATCTTCTATAAAATTGGAAGATGGTAATCTTATTACTGAAGATGAGGAGATTGGAGATAATGCTGTTAGGTTCTTTCACAACCTGTTGTCAGAGTCTGGGCCAATTGCTGACAATTCGCTGTCTGTTTCTTAGCTGCTAGAAGAGATACCTTCTGTTTTGTCTATGAAAGACAATGCTGACAGCTTGAAAACTGTTACTAAGGAAGAAGTCAGGACTGTTGTCTTTTCTATGGGCCCTTATAAAGCTCCTGGTCCCAATGGATTTCCTCCAGTGTTTTTTCAAGAATTCTGGGATATCATTGGGTTTGATGTCACCGCTGCTGTTAAAGACTTTTTCAGAACTAGTAAGCTCCTTAGACAATTTAATAACACCTTTATTGCTTTGATTCCTAAACATCCTAACCCTGATATGTTTAAGGATTTCTAGCCTATAAGTCTCTGTAACACCTTTTATAAAATTTGCACTAAGTTATTGGTTTTCAGATTGCAACCTTATTTGGATAAGATCATTTCCCCCACGCAAAAAGGTTTTGTACCCGACAGATAGATTTTGGATGTTGTTCTTGCTACTCATGAGACTATTCATTCCATGGAAAAAAGTTGGATACCTAGCATGGCTCTCAAACTTGACATCTCTAAAGCTTATGACCAGGTTTCTTAGCAGTTTCTGTTCAAAATTCTTTACAAATTTGGGTTTAATAATAAACTCCTCTTTCTTATCAAGGAAGTTGTTACTACTACTAAATATTCGGTCCTTGTGAATGGTATCCCAAGAGGTTTCTTCTCCCCTTCTAGGGGGATTCGTCAGGGAGACCCTCTCTCTCCCTACCTCTTTATTATGATTGCTGAGGTGCTGGGTAGATCCTTTTTACACAAGGTCTCTTCTAAAGTTATCACTGGGATTAAACTTGCCACCTCCCTTTCTCCTTTGACGATCCAATAATTTGTGGATGATACTATACTTTTTGGCATCTCTTCTGTGGTGGAGGCTTTTGCTTGGAAAAGGTTACTGAATGAGTATGCCAAGGCTTCTGGGCAACATATAAATTTTGAGAAGAGCAATATTTTTTTCTTCAATACTCTTGATGATCTTCAAAGAAAAATTGTCAAAATTCTTGGTTGTGCTACTGCTAACCTCCCTTCTATTTATTTGGGCCTTCCCCTCACTGTTAAAGATGTCACTCCTGCCTTTTGGCATAGCATCATTGAAAGAACTCAGAGAAAGCTCATGGGCTGGAAAGGCAAACTTCTCAGCAATGCTGGGAAACTTCAACTATTACGAGCTTCCCTTCAAGGTATCCCCATGTACTTCCTATCTCTTTTTAAGATGCCTAGATACCTAGCTGAGAAACTGGAATAGATACAAAGGACTTTTTTATGGACTGGAATGGAGGAAAAGAAAAGGATTTCTTTGGTCAAGTGGGAGCAGGTCTGCTGTCCTATATCTCATGGGGGTCTTAACATCAGGACTATCCACCGCATGAACAAAGCCCTGCTGTCCAAGGTAACGTGGAACTTCATCAGCAAAAATAAAGATTGGGGAGACATTATGAAGGCCAAATATCTTAAAGATTCTGATAGTTACTCGGTACTTGTTCAAGAAGGTATTTCGCCAGGTTCTGCCATTTGGAACAAAATGCTTAAAACTAGGAGCATCATTAGAAAAGGTATGAGATGGAAATTAGGGGATGGTTCTCTCATCAACTTCTGGGAAGACCCCTGGTTAACTAATCAGGCTCTCTTAGCCCAAATTGACAATAAAGATATTGTTGCCTTGGCCAAGCAATTTTTTGGTTCTAAAGTTAGTAATTACCTTACCCATAACCATGGGTTTAAAAGGTGGAAGAATCTATCACAGTGCACCATGAACAACCCTGAGTTCCATCAGAAACTGAATATGGCTCAACAATTAATGATGGATATCAGACGTCCTTTATTCCCTCGGAAGGATGAACTCCTATGGTATGCTGACAAAAAAGGGAGGTTCTCGGTAAAATCTGCTTACCTTCTGCTGGTGGAGGATGTCAACAAAGATGAGATATGGGAGAAAGTCTGGAATTGTAAAAGTCTCCCTAAAATCAATTTCTTTTGGTGGACTGCCACCTATAATAAAATTTTGACTCAGGATAACCTCCAATGTAGAGGGTTGCAGCTTGTCAACAGATGTATTCTTTGCTGCAATCAAGAAGAAACTGTGGCACATCTCCTCATTCATTGTGTTTATGCCCGTGAAGTCTAGAGTAGAATTCTGGAAAAAATTGGTATTCATTGGGCTTTTAACAGAGAGATTCATGATTGTATCGCTAGTTGGAATGTTCCCCTTAAACATCCTTGGTTGCGGGAATTGTGGAAGCAGACCCATCCTTCCCTTGGGTGGGCCCTGTGGAAAGAAAGAAACAATAGGATTTTTCAGGACACTCATAGGTCCTCGATGCTGGTTTGGATCTCTTTATTTAAGGCTATTGTTGAAAATATTTCTAACATTAACATTAAACCTGCAGATCAACCTTTGACCAAATAGGAATCTTGGGTGGCTTCTAACTGGGGTTTGTTTAACCAAATCCTAGCTTTTGATGATACGAAACTTCAGAAAAGACTTAATACTATTTGGACACAACCTGAGCCGAGGTAGTTGAAACTTAATTTTGATGGTGCAGCCAAAGCTGATGGTTGCACCAGTGGAGGAGGTATAATAAGGGATGAACATGGTGATCTCGTTGCGGCTTATGCCGGAGGAATTGGAAAGCACTCTAACAACATTGCGGAGGCAATGGCCCTCCTCTGGGGTCTCAAAGTGGTGATCTCTTTGGGGATTAGCCACCTTCACATACAAGGTGATTCTAAAATCATTCTGGATGCGGTTACTAGTCTCTCTACTTGTGGGTGGAAGCTAAGTGACATTATTTCTGACATTCAAACCATTCTCCATGGCATCCCAAATGTTTCTTTCTCCCATACTTATAGGGAAGGAAACTCGGTTGTTGATGGTCTTGCCAACATTGGTCAGAAATTTCAAGGCTGGCGGGTTTGGCACCAAAGTAGTAGCATCCCTGGTCACATTGGATGGCTTATTCGTAAGGAGAAGAACTCTATCCAACGTGATACCTACTCAAGTGTCGAGTGATGAGGTGGCATGTTTTACCACCCTGTCTAGGCTTATGCACGACCCTCGTGCGAATTGGCAGTGGCATCTATACTCCTCTCGTGCAAATTTAATACTCATTATTTGGGTTGCGCTTGGGAACTTAAAGTGTCATCATTGGCATCGGCTGGGTTTTGTTAACATGAATACCGCTTGGTTTCCTTAGAAGGGTACTTTGCATTTCATCTGTCTTCTCCTGCTGAGTATTGTGGTGTGGGCTATCACTATGGGTGGCGAAAGAATTCGCACTGAACTGAACTCCTACAGTGAATTCAAAGACAATGCCATCATCTGGCATTACTGTAAGGAGGGGGGCATTATTCCATTCCTAGAATGCCTTAACGGGCATGATGAGTCGCTATCCATCCAGTGTGCTTCTTCGTGGGTTGACAGACGGGTCACCATTGGCAGTGTCAGCTTCGAGTTCTCGGAGCAAAGTATTGCTGAGGCGACGGGCTTATCCCTTAAAGGCATTAAGCTATTGAGGAAGTCAAGGGTTTCTAACGCGCAGAACCATAAGCTTTTCTTAGGTGATAGTGAAGAGCTGGTACCCTACCAGGGAGGGTTCGAAAGGGCGAAGCTTCCTCAGCCATGGGCGGACATGTGCTTCTTGATAATGAAGTACCTCACCTTGGAAGGCCGTTATGCCAGGTTCTATTATTACCATCTTCCCCTGCTTAATCATTTTCACAGAAATATGGCTGTTTGTTTCCCTTACTACCCGCTTTCTTCCTTAGAACACTCAGTTAAAAGGGTTCATAAGAATTTAACCGCTAGGCCTTTGGAGAATCTTGTGCCCCTTCACCAAGGCCTCATTCATAGACTCTACCAGTTTCACTTGGCCCTGAAGCCCCCTGCCACTCTCCATCTCCCGGCTGTGGAACCCTCCCCCAATTCTCCGTCGGCTTCTGTCAATTGTGATTCCCTTCGCACCCTTGTGAATAATAGTCATGATGGCCCGAGTTCGATGACTGTGAAAACTAATACCCCCACCCCTGGGCCTACCTCTACCCCTAAGTGGAAGGACTCTGTTAAGTCTAGGAAGCGGCTTCATCACCTCTCTGAGCTAGCTGAGGAAGCGACTATTCTGAGCTCCCTTAAAGATAGTCCTGTGACCCCTAAAGGCAAAAACATGTCCGCCGCGAACCCTGCTAAAAAGGCTAGAAAGGGAAAAGGGAAAAGCACAACCCCTGCTGTCAGACACTCTACCAGAATTGCTGGGAAGCCAGCCCCCAAGGTTAAACTTATAGACTACTCTGAAAGCAACACTGAGGCTTCTTCCCATGGTGAGGAGGTCGAGAGTGATGATGATTTGAAGGTTATCTGCATGGATAATCCTATTTCTAGGGGGAAGGTTGATGGTCATGACTCTCTACAAAATGACTATAGGGACAGTCTTGTGATTGGTACTGGTAGTGATAAAAATGATTTTGACAGTCAGAGCCCTATGGAGGCATAGTATGATACTGGCGAAGGAGAGGGGAACATGAATGAGCAAAATCCAATCGGCGCTGAAGAGGTGGAAGCAAACAGTCAGTCTGTTCCTGAAGAAACTCATGATGATGAGGACATGGTTACTGCTGAGGATGGCAAGGTGAATGAGGGCAGGGACAGCAACTCTCTTTTTGCTGAAGTGACACAGTTAAAGGACAAGATGGTGGCTCTGCAGCTCAAGATGTCTACTCTGTACAAGTTCATTACTCGCATGCTGTGCAGGTCTTCCATGCTCAACTTAACCCTTTTGCAGGATATTCAACTCTTCTCCTAGGGAGCTGACAATGACAGAACTCAGGAGCTGGAAAAAGTTTTTGAAGTTCTTGCTAAAGATTTGGAGGACTTTATGTCCTAGTTTGTCTTCGGCTGTCTAGTTGCTGGTTTTTTGCTGTTGCTTACTTTCTGCCATTTGTTGGCTGGTGTTTCCTAGTTTTTTGGTTCCAGGCTCTTTTTGTTTCCTGAGCCTGTGTTCTTACTTATGTAATCTCTATTAAGGGTTTGGCCCCTTGTTTTTGCCGCCTATTGTAATCAAAAACAAGATTTAAGAAAATATTTTTAATTAGAAAGACCAATCCGTTATTCACCCAATAGAAACCCGTGACCAACCAAGGCCTAAGAAAGGCATTCTATTTTCTGATGTGGTATCTCCTCTTCACATTCAATCCTCTTTAGGACCCAGATATGTTTCCTGCCATTCACTTATTTTCAGATCAATAGGCCACTTAAATTCCTATGTGGCTATAAAGCTTACAAGATGGCTTTTCCATCTATTGTCCAAGAGGTTCTTGATGTCCACCACAAACTTTGTGTATCTATCTTCCAACATGATAATTCCATCGAGCAGAGCATGGAACTCAGTGAGTTTAATTTCCCCATCATTTTGTACATGTGCCAAACATTTAGGAATCATTTGATCAAACTCTTCTCTCCATTCATCTACACCCTTCATTTGGTTATCATCTTTGAGGATTGATGGGCTAAAATGACATTTGATGGAGTCAAATGTACTCCTCTTACCTTCCACTTTCTTTTTTATATCTACCAAATACTGAGACTCCTCAATTATGCTTTTCACCATTTCTCGTGTAGGCTTGAGCCTTGATGGGGCATTTAGATCTCTGTGTGTGGCTTTGTATAAAGTATTTAGTATGTGGAAGGTAGGTTTCCATCTATTTTGAAGCTTTTCAAGAATGGAAGAATTAGTGTTTATCTATTCCACAGCTTTGATCAGATTGCTGAATTGTTCATGTACCCCATTTATTTTGTCTTTCAATATATCAACTCCATGCTTTAATATCCTGCTCAAGATCTCTATGATGTGATTTTTGACATATTCCTCATTATTCTTTTTCAGCTTATCAATTTCCTCTTTCATTTGTTGGATCTGGGGATCCTTTGTATGGATTGGTGGGTGAAAGACAATTAATTCATCTCCCCTTATTGTGGTGGCTTGTTGCAACTGCTGTTTTAGCTTTCTATTCTCAATGAAAAATTTGTTCACCTCATCATTAGATAGCTTTAACCTTTTCTCATATTCATTAATTTTCTTTTCCATGTTTTCTACCACATCTCTGGTGAACATTGCAAAGTGCATGGTTATGGTGGTAGCTTTAGTAGGAGTTGTGTCTCTCATAGTTCTAATCATGGCTGACCCCCTCATTTCTTGTATTACATCAAGGAGCTGAGGCTTCCTTGTGTTCTTCTGCTTTGTCCATAGGGTAAGTGTTTGGGTAGTAGGGTTATACCCTACTCCTGAGACACCTTCCTCTAAATCAAATTCTGCAACTAACATGGGGTCATCTTGTGCTTTGATCTGATCTAAAAGAAACATTTTGGACAACTCCATCCCTGGAATAATCAACATATTCAATTTTGCAAATGTCCAAGCCTGGATCTTAGCCTATTTTGACTCATTATCTCCTATAAGATTAATCTTCAACTTTTCATCAAATTGTTTCATTTTCATTTTAATCTCGAAATCTTTGAACTTATTGTTGTGTATAAAATTATCATCCTCTATGAATCTTAGAGAGGCCACTACCCTCTCATCCTCTTGAATCTCATTAGTTCCCTCCTCTAACAACCCGACCTTTGGATCATGAGGCTTTTGACTTTTTTGTTGTTCCACTGCCTCTTTTAGTTTAGTCAAGGCCAAGACTGCTTCTTGTTCTTCATCATCACTTGAATCATATTCCACTAATGGCTCCATCTTCTATTTTTTGGCCTTTGGCTCATGAGTGGGAGATGGAGGGGATGGACATGTAGGTGATGGGGGTGATATATGAGATGTGGATGTTTCATGTGGTGGTTGGTGGGGTGTGGGCAATGGAATGAGTCCCTCATCTTGGGCCATTTTGTATAATTCATCAAATTTACTCAAAATCATTTGTATTCTTTTTAGAAGGTTGGCTTCATCTGCAAAAAATTCTTTGAAGCTTCTATCTTTTTTCTTCTTCTAATTTTCCCACCTCATCATTGCATTCTACCTTTTTCTGGCCTGCATTACATCAAAAAAATACACCAAATTCCTTATAACATCCTCTCTAAAATCAAACTCATGTGAAATAGCCTTCTTCGTCAATAGGGTTCTTTTGATCATATTGATGTGACCCTTTGAGTCACATACTCCTTCTGTTCTAGGTTTGAGGGAGTAATTGACCCTTATAAACCTCTGCACTTCTTTGAGCATATCTGACCCAATGGCCAGCTCTTTAAACATAGTCAAGTCACACAAAAATGTGCCTTTCCTCTGATTTCTCATCAAGTCATGTTCCATCCAGAGCATCTACCACATAAACTCTAGGAAACACACTTTTGCAAGTACAAACTTAGGTAAAACATGTGGTGTTTGGTTGCACCCATATACTCTGATAATAGTGTGTTGTGGCATAAGGAACCAATTAGCATAATTATGAGTATAGCCTTGGTCTGGCCCATACTGCACAGGCCTCATTACCTTCATCAATGACTCAGGCATTCTTGGTGCTGGGTAACCAAGAGCAGCAATCAATCTAATAGAAAAATCATCTCAAAACACCACAAAATCACTTTTTGTACGCCTTCTATCCCAAATGTAGTACCCATTTTGCACAGGGAGTCTAACTCCTCTTTCTTGTGTACATAATTGCATCCTTGTAGTCCACTTCATTTCATTCTGATACATAATTAAATGACACAATAAGGAATATTTTCTAAAAGTAATAGGGACCTTGGCTTCCCTAACTTGTAGCGAACCTTCATGTATTTGTTCTTCAATCACATATGCAAAATCAAACTCTACATTTGACTTAGAATGTTAAATTATCATAGCCATTCTCATCAACCCTATTTGCATTTTCTCGTCTACATCTATCCCCAATACTTGACACAACACATAATTGGTTTTCTTGAAATAAACTTGGAAAGGTTCCATTTTGGAAGAAGGAATAGAGAGCCTTCTATTATCATCATCACCCCTCTTCATGTGTAAAGGGAGCTCATCACTTCGATATGTTCTCCTTAACCTCCTATATTCTTGCTCAAGTTTCACTAAGTTCACCTTTGTTACAACTTGTTTATTGAGGTTGAAACATTTGATAATGGCATCCCTCTTGATATCCACTAAGCACTCACCATTTGAAAGCATCATAGTTTTGTTTGGGGCATGGTAACTGTGGGCAAGGGCTTTAATCAGCTCAATGTCAATCAAAATATTTGAAACAATTAATTTACCTAGATCTAGGGCCCATGGGTTTGATGCTAGTTCCTGGTCATTCTTTTTTAGATAAAAGTACTAGTAGAGATTCCATCTCGACAGAGGTATATAGGGGTCCCTATAGCCTTGAGCTAAGTCTCTAAAAACCTTTTTAGAACCTTTGTCAATTAAGCTAGGCAACAATGAAAGAAGAGGGGATTGCAATGAAGAATTAATAGTTTTGGCTTCATCCTTCTTAGCTCCTACCTTAGTCTTTTTAGGTGCCATTTTTATGAAATTCACAAGAAATGATGAGCAGAGCTTACCAAGAAAAATTGCCTTGAAGAATTCTCTTTACTCCCGTGGTTTGAGCTCTTGTGTAATTTGTCTTCTACTACTATGAGTGAGAAATCTTAATTTGTTTCATGTATTTTCAAGACCAAGATGCATTTACTTCTGGCTCATAAATTCACATGATTCAAATCTTCCTGTTGAGCTTAAATCTTCATATTTTGATGTTGATGTGATTCGTATGCTTTAAATAACCCAACGGCTTGATTACCGCAATATTGTAGGTTAGGTTTTGGCCCCCTGAGGTATAGCGGTATAGTGTGTAGTGTATAGTGTATAGTATTAACTCTTCTTACTGTCATACTACGGGCTATTTGAGAATGTTCTGCAGTAAGGAGGTATGATATGGGTATTATGAAGGCTAGCCACTATGATAGCAGGATCGCAGTAAAAGGAAAAGATAACTTTATGAATGGTAATAACATGATTTATTATGGAAAAATAAGAGCAGGAGTAATGGAGACACAAAAAAAAGACTTAGAACTTTTATAAAATTTTTGGTTCCAACATGTGTACATGACCATGTGTCAGATGCATACAGTGCCAATTATATGATAATGTTTTACAGTACAAATGTCATTTGGTGGCACATGTGTATGGAAGCATAACATATGGTTGTTGATGTTCCATGTGTCTAACTAGCCACCAACATGTGTAGCAATGTGTATAGCCACACTATCTAGATCCTTGAAGATCTGTAAACCCTAAATAATGCCCCTAATAACCCTAAACCCTGACCCCTAACCCCTAAACCATAAACCCTAAATAATGCCCCTTATAAGCCCTAACCCAATCTTGACCTGCCATAAACCCTAAACCCCTAAATCCTAAACTGCAAACCCCTAAACCCTAAACAATACTAAACCCAAGCAACCCTAAACCTCTATCTTCCTATCTCCCTATCTAGCCCCATCTCTATCATTCCTCTACCTGTCAATATCTCTCCCTATGTCTCTAGCCATGTCCCTATCTCTCTATATCTCCCTATTGGTCCTCTCTCTCTAAACACTAAACCCTAAACCTCTAAACCTTAACCCCTGAACCATAAACCCTAAAGTACCATAAATAATGCCCCTAAACCATAAACCCTAAACCCTAGTAAACTCTAAACCCTAAACTTGAGCAATGCTAAACTCATAAATGCTAAATAATGCCCCTAAACTTGACAAATGTGCCAAAGGAACGTATGCACCGTAACAGATATCAAATGTGTGTTAGGATGTGTCAGATGCGTGATTTCCTCCTATGTATGGCTCTCTAAAACACAAAAACTTAGTTTTGGGGTTAAATTTGGGGCTAGGCCCCACGGTGGGTGCCAAAAATGTTAAGGGAAAATTGGAGTAAATGTGAATAATCAATATATAAATATCAAAATACCCAAAACTCAATGAAATATAGAAACAAAGAGATTAATCGAACAAAAGAACTTCAAAAACCTTTGCCAACCTCAAAGCTTCGCTTTTGTTGGTTGCCTATCTCAATCGATCTTGTACGTATGAATAAGGCCCTTAGAGAGTGCACTTCCTTGCTATTCCAAGATTGTCAATGGAGAACGGCTATGATAATTTCACCATGAAGATGAGCTTCACAACAATGATAGTAGTATGCAGTAATGAGTGTGATCACAAGCAATGAAGGAATTGGTGCCAAAGGCGTGCTGTAATTCCTACAGAGTAACGATACTTAAATCTTGGATGAATGAAATAGAAGAATAGGGTTCAATTTATAGACTTGTGAAAGAGAAGATCAACGGTATGGAAAGAATGAGAAGATCAATGGTATAGAAACCTTGAGGAATGTGTGTGAATAGGAAGAAGACAAGTGTCACACAAAAGCTGTTTTATTTGAGTTAACTGCTTTTTTTTCTAAAGATAAGATATGCTTTTCATAAATTAGAAAGCTTTTTTCTAATTTAAGAGATATTGATAAAAACAAGGTTGATTGAGTCAGTTAACTCAACTTGAGATTTACTTTTGCATGATTTGAGAGAAATTAAATAATAAGTTATTCAATTTGTGTGCATGAAGAAGACTTATTTTTAGAAGATTTGGAAGATATTTGAAGAATTAGAAGATAAGAAAGCTAATTATATAAATAAATTTATTTAATTGTTGTGCATGATTTGGAAGAATAAATAAAATATTTGATTGTATTTTATTTTTAGAGATTGAGAGAATATAAATAAATTTGATTTATTTATTCAAATTTGGAAGAATGATTTGATTTACTTAAATAATTAAGAATTATTTAATTGTTTGGAAGAATTTAATTAAATAAAGGATTTTATTTAATTTTGACTTTAGAAGAGGTAATTAAATATTTTGATATTTAATTAACTTAGAGGAATATGAATCGAACAAATAAATTTGTTTATTTATTTATTGATAGAAGAATTAGATGGAATAAATATTAAGAAAATTTATTTAGACCGAGTCGTGTCATTTTTAAGTGTATACATTTTGCCCCTCTTTGATGCAATGCAGTTTATAGCGTTGCTTCAAAGAATAAATAGTCTGATAATGATACATGCCCTAGTTTGCCCTTGGTACAGGTTATGATGATAGGATACCCCCTCGGGAGATTGGATAGGAAGAAGATAGAAGGTGTGAGAAGAACAATCTCATGAAGACGAAGGGAAAACTTGGTTAGGATTGAAGAAAATAGGATGCATTTCAGAGAAATGGGAAGAAAATGGGAAGTAGTCATAGTCACCACATAGCTAGTTTAGGGTTTGCATGCTATATATAGGAGCTGGGTCCACAAGACAATTCATTTGGACAATTGGCCTTGTTGGATTTGCTTTTGAGAGCTTAAGAGAGCATAGAGCATAGAGTAGTCAGCACTAGGATGGATATTCCATGTGAGGAGCATCGCTTTGAGCGAGTCTGACGATTCAACTGGCTAGCAGAGGTAGGACCCCCGGTATGTATCTCAAAAAATTTCCCCTAGAGTCAATTTTTAGTGCAATAAATGCTAGGCAAATTTAGGCTAGACAAATGCGCTAGATCACAGTTTGGCACATATGACATGCAAAACTGCGCATCTATCATTCAGTGGCGCATATAGGATATAGAACAGTGCATACACGAAAGCTACGCATGTATGAGTTAGGTCGGTGCATGCATAATTTGGTGGCACTTTTATGGTATGAGTCAGTGCATGTAACTGGGTGGCGCATGCATAAAATCTTACGGCGCATGTGTCAGAAGTGGCATATTTGATAAGAAATGGTGCATGTACTTTCTTTTATGGTACATATGATATGGATAGTCAGTTTACTTAACAGAATTGACTCGATTGGTATCCTGTTTGATGCGTCGATCGATAAGCTATCTCTAAGATTGCAGGAATCTAGTCAAGAGATGTAGTGTGTTGTTTTGATCAATTTGATATGTTAAGTTAGTTGATATATTTATATAGATATGTTGAGCATGGTACTTGCAACTTTAGGTTGACACCTTGCTTTGCGTGCTTGCAGGGGGACATACGAGATACACTGATGTCGAGGGAGCAGTTTCCCATGCCGAGGTTGCAGCGACATATGTTGACAGAGATGGATTGAGAGGTGCTCGATGTGATGGGATTGGACTATGTTTTTTTATGCCTGAGGTTCAAGTGAATCATGGCTTACTGACTGCAGCAGTAGAGAGGTTCCATAGTGAGGACGTGACCTTCCACTTCTTGACAGGCAAGATGACGGTGATTCTAGAGGACATATACAGGATACTCCACTTGCTGATTTAGTGAGAGCTCATGGAGTATGATCCACAATGAGATGCAGAACTTGATGATTGTAGGTGGGTTTTTGATGACCCCGAGCTGGTAGGACAAGTCATCTCCTGGTAGGACATTCACAATTATTATGACTACTTCCCTGGGATAGTGGCAAGATTGATCGGAGGCATTGTATGCCCCGATAGGAGATTGCATGGGTTCCTAATTGAATGGGGATGGATCATGGAGAGGATGGTCATAGAGGGAAGCTATTATGCCTGGGGTGTCTATGTTTTGGCACACCTATAGCATGACATGCATCAGGTGGTATACCACAGGGGTGCGAGCTTATCAGCAGGTGTCTCACTGCTACAGTTTTGGCTATGGGAGCACATTGCCATCACTAGACCGACTTGTGTTTTTCAGAGAAAAAGGGGAGAGCCCTACAACTATGGCTACGTAGAAGTGATTTCCCAGCATAGATTGGGGAAGCTCAAGTATTGGAGCCATGCACTGGATGGAGTAGATGTGGTCATCTGGTGACCATATCTAGATTGCGAGCCTTGGGATGACAAGGTGGATGAGCTGATGTACTACTATTAGACTCAATGGTTGATAGGCTGAACACAGTTCATTCTGGATAGGTATATTCTTAGTCAAGTTCAAAGATAGTTTGGGAGGAGATAGGGCATGCCACAAGGGCAAGTTCTATTTGCACGGACTCACGTTGAGAGATTTAGATGGGGGCTAGTTGCGTCCTACGAGGAGGCAGTGACAGAGTTTCAGTAGATTCCTTATGCTGCCTGGATGATGAGGAGAGAGATCATACATGTAGGGATGACACCAAACTACAAGGAGTGGTTCACTGTTCATCCATTTTTGAGATACTCAAGGCTTGGAGAGCTGCTTCCTTGCATAGACGAGGCAGATTTAGAGGATGAGGGCTAAGTTGGAAGGAGGAGGAGGAGGAGGAGAGGAGGATGGGGAGATGGAGGAGATGATGAAGGAGGGGGAGGTGGTGGAGATGATGGAGGAGGGGGAGGTGGTGGAGATGGAGATAGACCTAGGCAGAGGAGGAGAGCTGGGGAGGGACCTTCCCACGCTTAGCAAGTAGTGTAGCTATAGGTTGCACAGTAGGCATAGATGCTGCAACCTCAGTAGGTGGCACAACAGTAGGTACCTCAGCCATAGAGACAGGGACAGGCACAGGCCTCTCAGGATCTAGCACAATCAGACGTCCAAGAGAGAGCTATTGCCATGCTGAGAGAGTACGTTTAGCAGCTGCGGGCACATCTTAGGATGGCCAAGGCTCGGTGGAAGATAGATGCAGAGGTTATATTGGGGCTCACTAGAGAACAAGATATGGCAAAGGCAAGGATACATGTTATCTGAGTAGAGAGGGATACAGAAGTGGTAGCCATTGGGATAGATGTTGCTAGCAGCTTTTTGGTTGGACAGTTACACCAGGCCCATGCATAGCTAGTAGAGGCACATGCAAAGCTAGCATAGACACAGGTATAGTTGGCATAGGTGCAGGGGCAATTGGCACAGGTGCAGGGGCAATTGGCACAGGTGCATGGTGAGCTTTCCAGAGTGCAGGCCCAAACATAATACTATTGGGGTTTATACCATGGTGCTGTGCTAGTTAGTTAGAGGGTTCTGAGCTACAAGAGCTAGTCTATGACCTCTCAGAGAGTAGGTGGATCGAGGTTAGGAGCCTCTATGATGGGCCCATAGTAGTCTAGGGCCAGCCGAGGAGGGGACTCAGGAGACACTGCTGGGAGTAGCGGTTCACAACCGCAGGGTTAGCAGACACTTGCACAGATTTTGGCTCCTATGTGATGATTGTATATGGATGACCTGATGCACTTTATTATGTATGCAATTGATTTAATCATGTAAATGACTATCTCATGTGATATGATATGCAACTATATGCTATGTTTTTGTGATGTCCAAATGTACTCTATCAACACGGAGATGACATAATGGTAGATAGAAGATTGTTTGAAAGAATGAATAATCAATATATCAATATCAAAATACCCAAAACTCAATGAAATACATAAACAAAGAGATCAATCAAAACAAAAGAACTTCAAAAACCTTTGCAAATCTCAAGTATTCATAGCTTCCATTGGTTGCCTATCTCAATCGATCTTGCATGTATGAATAAGATCCTTAGAAAGTGTACTTCCTTGCTATGATTCCAAGATTGTCAATGGAGAACAGCTATGATAGTTTTGCCATGAAGATGAGCTTCACAAAAATGGTAATATGGTAATGAGTGTGATCACAAGCAATGAAGGAATTGGTGCCAAAGGTGCGTTGTAATTCTTGCAGAGTAATGATACTTAAAGCTTGGGTGATTGAAATGGAGGAATAAGGTTCAATTTATAGACTTGAGAAAGAAGAGATCAAGGGTATAGAAAGAATGAGAAGATCAATGGTATAGAACGGTTGAGGAACGTGCACGAATAGGAAGAAGACATGTTTTTCTATATTTTGCATGAGAGGAATCAATAAAATAGAAGAATGAGTTAACTGAAGAGATTAAATCAATTAAAAGAATAGATCAATCAATTAAGAGAATAGAACTAGAGAATGAAAATTGCATGAGGATGAGAAGATATTTTAGCTCAATTAAATATTTAGAATATTCAATTGCATGTGCACAAAGATTGAATTATATTTAGAGATAACTCAATATAGAAGAAATAGACAACTTAAATAAATATTTGATTTATTTAAATTAGAGAAGATATTATTGGAAGAAACAATTAAATAATTGGTATTATTTAATTTAGAATGATTTTGGAAGAATAAAATAAAATATTTTATTATATTTTATTTTTGGAGATTGAGAGCATTTAAATAAATTTGATTGATTTATTTAAATTTGGAAGAATGATTTTGATTTAATTAAATAATTAATAATTATTCAGTTGTTTGGAAGAATTTAATTAAATAAATGATTTTATTTAATTTTGACTTTAGAAGAGGTAATTAAATATTTTGATATTTAATTAATTTAGAGGAACATGAATCAAATAAATTTATTTATTTATTGATAGAAGAATTAGAATGGAATAAATATTAAGAATATTTATTTAGACTGAATTGTGTCATTTTTAGGCATATACAAAATCCTTTTCCTAGCTTTCCTAGTTTTCCTTTTCCTTTCCAATTTCCCTTTAGATCCCTGCACCAAATTTTCCCTATTTTACTATTTTCCACCTCTCCTCTCATCATTAGATCTTCCCGTCTAATGAACTTTAGTTTTATCAGCTTGTTTCCGTTTCATCCAACTACCAATTTATACCCTCATCCCTCTTTTCATGTCCTAGTTTTCTTGTTTCCATTTGCTTTGTTGATAAAGGAGACAAATAGATACAAAGATGAAGCGAGGGAGAGAGAGTCCTATAAGTTTTCTATGCCTGTTCATTAATTATATATATAGGAACGATAGGGGGCCGAGAGAGGCAAGAGATAGAGAGATAGGGAGAGATAGATAGGTAGAGAGAGAGATAGAGAGGAGATAGATCATAGAGAGAGATAGAAGAGATAGAGGGGAGAGATAGGGAGATAGAGAGTGATCACTAGAGAGATGTCTAGAGAGATAGGGAGATAGAGAGAAAGGCAACAGATAGGGAGAGATAGATAGGTATGTAGAGTCGAGAGAGAGGAGATAGATTGGGAGAGATAGAGGAGATCATAGTCGAGCGAGAGATAGGGAGATAGAGAGTGAGTGAGATGTCTAGAGAGATAGGGAGAGAGATTGAGAGGTAGAGGGATGATAGCTAGAGAGAGGGAGATAAGGGAGAGGTTATAGGGAGATAGAGGTTTAGGGTTTCTCAGGTTTAGGGTTTAGGGGTTAGGGGTTAGGGATTAGGGGCATTATTTAGGGTTAAGGGATTTAGAGAGAGAGAGAGACTTCTTTTGACATGCAACCATAAACCCTAAATAATGCCCCTAAACCTGAGCAACCCTAAAGCTCTAAACCTAAAATAATGCCCCTAAACCCTAAACCCTAACCCCTAACCCCTAACCCTTAAAACATATATAAATGATAAATAATGCCCCTAACCCCTAACCCATAAACCCTAAACCTGAGAAACCCTAAACCCTAAACCTCTATCTCCCTAACTATCTCTCTATCTCTATTATTTCTCTACCTCTCCATCTCTCTCCCTATTTTTTTGGCCATGTCCCTCACTCTCCATATATATCCCTATAATCTCTTCTGGCTATGTCTTTGGCCATGTACCTCACTCTCTATATCTCCCAGCTATTGGTCCTCTCTCTAAACACTAAACCCTAAACCTCTAAACCCTAAATTACAAGCCCTAACTAATGCTCCTAAACCTTAACTCCTAAACCCTAAACCTGAGAAACCCTAAACCCCTATATATCTCCCTATCTTTAATATTGTCCCTCTACCAGCTCTCAATCCTTCTCCCTATCTCTCTGCAAGATATATATCTCACTCACTCTAGTAGTCTATCTCCCTATCTCTCTCTCTCTAGTTATCTCCAAACTTGAGCAACGTCCCTAAACCCCAAACCCCTAAACCCTAAATCTAAGCAACTCAAAACCTCTATCTCCCTCTGATCTATCCTCTATCTCCCTATCTCTATCATCCGTCTACCTTGACTCAATCTCTCTCCCTGTGTCCCTGGCCATGTACATGTGCCTCACTCTCTATCTCTCTATCTCTCTCCATAGTCTCCTCTATATCTCCCTATTATTCCTCTCTCTCTCTCTATAAAACCTAAACCCTAAACCTCTAAACTTGAACCCCTAACCCCTAAATAATAAATCCTAAACCCTAAATAATGCCCCTAAACCCTAACCCTTAAACCCTAAACCCGATCAGAAACCCTAAACCTATATCTCCCCATCTCTCCCCTCTCTCCCTATCGCCTTTGTCCCTCTACCTCTTAATCTCTCTCCCTATGTCTTTGGCCATGTCCCTCACTCTCTATCTCCCTATCTCTCCCCTCGGTCTCCTCTATATCTCTCTATTGGTCCTCTATCTCTCTCTAAACCCTAAACCCTAAACCTCTAAACCTTAAACCCTAATCCCAAAACCATAAACCCTAAACCCTAAATAATACTCCAAAACCCAAGTAACCATAAATTGGGTGCTCAATTAGGTGCTAAAATAGGCACTACATCAGGTGCTAAATTTAGATGCTACATAAGGTGCTAAATAAGGCATTAATGTGGGCGCTACAACAGGCACTAAAACATGTGCTAAACCAGGCATTAAATGTGGTCCTAAATTAGGTGCTACAGTAGGAGCTAAGTTAGGTGCTAATTTGTGCCTAATTTAGCATCAAATTGTTCTGGTCAGTGCAAAAAATACCAAAAATAGTGCCATCCTAATAAATAGTGCCAACTTTTTCAAAAAAATGGAGAAAAATACATTAAAATAGTGGGTGGAAGCAAAAAATGGAGCAAAAATGTGAGCAAAAAAGGGAGCTAATCACAAGGATTTGTTGTAGTGATATGCCATGATCCCCATGGATGGTGAGAATGTGAAGCTAAATAGAGAAAAGAAATGCCCCCAAATAATAGACAACATCAATGAGAAAGGGGATTAAGTGTACTTCTTGGATGTTGCAATAGACAATTTCAGAATTGAAGATAGTACTGATACCTCATTAAATCATAAGCATGAGTTGATCAATGATGAAGAGGGACTATGGTTTATGCATTTTGATGGGGCTTGTTTTAAGGAAGGTTCTGGTGTAGGAATTGTACTCATGGCTCCTTCTGGAAAAGTTTTTTGGTCTTCTTTCAGGTTTGGCTTTGTCTATACTAATGATGTTGCAGAATATGAGGCTTTGCTCATAGGCCTGAAGATGGCCCTTAAACATGGTGTTAAAAAACTCAGAGTTCTGGGAGATTCTAAATTGGTAATGTCACAAGTCAGATCCAAGTATGCCTCAAAAAATAAAAGGCTTAGACAATATAGAAATGCAGTATGGGACACTATTGAAGAATTTGATGCCTTTGGTATTGACTGGATAGAGTGAAGTAAGAATGTTATGGTAGATTTTCTGGCCAATGTTGTAGTCAAATCTAAAGATATCACATTGGCAGGAATTTCTAAAGTTGAGATGCTAACTAGACCCTCTGTTCTTGATAATGTTCATCACCGGAAAATATTCAATGATGATCACGATTTGTCTAAATTCATGAATTGTATTGATGAATATCATGCACAGGAAATTGATTTTTAGGAATTTGTGGAAATAGTGGATGGCAAATAGACGGTGTTTGGTAATGAGATCATCCAGTTAAAGACAAATAAAATTCTAAGAGGATTGGTCACCTTGGAGAGAATTTTTGATGGAAATGATAAACAAACCATAAGGTCTGCTCCTGTGCATCCAAATGACCTTAAAAATATCAACTTGGGATCTGAGGCCCATCCAAGGCTAGTTTTTATAGGTAAGCACCTGAACCCAAAAATTAAGGCAATTTTGATTTCTTTGCTCAAAAGGCATAAAAGGGTTTTTACATGGTCCTATGATGATCTGAAAGCATATAGAGAAGACCTGTTTCAACATGAGATCCCTCTCAAGCTAGATACAAAGCCCTTTAGGTAGAGTAGAGACTAATTAATCCTACTCTAAGACCAAAGATGCAACATGAATTGGCTAAGTTGAGCGAAGGGGGGATAATCAAGTCTATAAGACATTCTACTTGGGTCTCAAACCTTGTTCATGTTAGGAAGAAAAATGGAGACACAAGACTATGTGTTGATTTTAGAAATCTGAACATGGCGTCATTAAAGGATAATTATCATTTTCCAAATATGGAGGTGACCCTACAAAGAGTTACTAGTTGTGAGTTGTTATCTATGATGGATGGCTTCTCAGCATACCAGGTGATGGTTAAAGAATCTAAGCAATATAAAATTGCATTTACTACTCCATGGGGTACATATGTATACATTAGGATGCCTTTTGGATTAACAAATGTTGGGGCTAATTTTCAAGAGCAATGTATGCATCTTTTTTTGACCTTATAAATTTCATGATGGTATTGTACCAAGATGATCTCACTGCATATTCAAAAAAGGAACATGACCATTGTTCTCATTTGGATAAAAATTTTGAGGGATGCATGATGTTTGGCATCTCTTTGAATCCCAAAAAATTTGTGTTTGGGGTAACAGAGGGAAAGCTCTTAGGCCATATAGTGTCCAAGGAAGGAATTAGGATTGACCCGGAAAGGGTAGTAGCCATTAAAAAATCCCAATACCTAAAAGTATTAAAGGGATTCAATCTTTCTTTGGACAGGTGAATTTCCTCAGAAGGTTTGTCACAAATTTTGCTAAAACTCCTAGACCAATTTCCAAGATGCTAAGAAAAGGAGAGGATATCACCTGGAGTGATGAACCAACTAGTGCTTTCAAAAAAATCAAAGGAGCCATTAAGGAGGCTCCTATTTTGAAATCCCCAGATTTCTCTAAGCCATTTCAGTTATTTTCTTTTGCCTCTTTCCATACCATAGCTGCAATTTTGTTACAAAAGAATAGTGAGGGCTATGAATAGCCTATCTCATTTTTTAGCAAGTCCCTTCAGGAGGCTGAGTTAAATACGACATCACTGAAAAATAGGCCTATGCTCTAGTAAAATCTATTAATAATTTTAGGCCCTACTTGGCTGGGGCAACCATTGTTGCCTATGTGCCAATAGCTGCTATTAAAGATGTTTTTACTTAGCAGGAAGTGACAGGAAGAAGGTGCAGATGGAATAACCGAATCCAAGAGTTTAACATTGACATCCAGATTACCAAATTGGTGAGAGGACAAGGGTTAGTAAAGCTAATGGTTGAGTCAAATTTAGAAGCTAACCAAATAAATAACATTGAAGTTCAAGATGCAGAGTTGGCTTGTGACATGAAGGATTCTAAGTGGTATAAAAATGTTGTTTACTATTTGCTGAACATGTCTTGTGTCTTGCCCGCATTTCCCATGCGGTCATGACACACAACACACGTGTCATGTCCACATTTGCCATGTGGTCATGACATGAACTACGAAAAACTTTTCTTCCTATCCCTAGGAACCCCCTCGCATGCGTCTACATGCTAGGTGGCAATACGCATAAGGCATAAACATGTCAAACATAATTGTGTGATGATAGCCGTCTAGGGGGTATGCAACGCAAAGTGTGTTGCGTTTAGGGTTAGACTGATTTTAAATCTAAACCCTAAGTTTTCCTAGGTGAAGATGATTCCGCTAGCATCATAACCTAACTCTAGTTTAGATCCAGAATGGAAGCAAATAATGATTAAGTAAATGATGGTGTGATGGTCGCATGATTGAAGTGGAACGATGGAATAAAAGCTAATAAAATAACATAGAAATTAAACTCTCGAAATCTAGGACAGATCTGACAGCATAATGCATTTTCGATGAACGCTTTAAATAACAATTTAAATATCCCGCTAAGGTCAAATAATCAACCTTGCGTAAAAGGGTTAAAACTTTGAAAATAAAATAATAAATTATAACAAGATGCCAAAATTGAATCCAAAGGGAAAAACTGAGTCCATTATTAAATATAATTCAGGCATTATATTTAATAACTAACTCGAATAATGAATAGAGAAGGGGGAAGAGTTTGAATAACTCTTCCCGTAAAATAATAATAATAAAAAAAATAAGTAAAACGATAAAAAATCTTGCTAAGGAAGATAAAGGAATAAAACCCTCAACTAGGATGAATTAAAATCAAAGGAAAATTTCTTCCTAGTTTGAATAAAATTAATCCCTCCCAAAATTAAATTCAAATTACAAGACAAAATCAAAATGCAAAATTAACAGATTCAAAATTAGAAATCAATTTAAAAGATCCCAAGAGATAAATTAAAAACAAATAAAGGAAATAGAGGTTTTAAATAAAGAATAAAATAAAACCCCACAAATAAACTCCTCACAAATAAAATATCCTCTCAATGAAATAAGAGCCCTAATTTCATTATAACACTTGGTTTAAAAAAAAAAGAACCCTAATTGTTTATTCTATTGTTTTCCCATTTTATTGTTGCCCTAATCCTCACATTTGTTCTCACTTTTTTCTCTTGTTTCGTTTTCCTCTTTGCAAGTAGGTTAGGGTTTTGTATGAACCATGGAGGCCATGGTTGGAGACTACCTCCCACAAAGGTATACACAGTGGTTTTAAAGTTGTAAATAAATCCATATTTTTTTCTTTTGTGTTTAAATAGAGAAATTGGAGTGTATATATATATATATACCAGTCAATATATAATGTATTTTTCAAGGGACATATACTATAGGTTTCAGGGGTAATAAGGCCGAACGATGGCTGAGTGAAAGTAAAGGGAGTCCCCAATGGAGAGGGGATGGTGGGGTAGAAGTGGGCGTGAGGTGAAGAGGGGTCGCGATAGTCTCAACAGCGGAGGTTCTAGTTTGCGGGCGGCGGGGGCTGTGTTAGGTAAAGAGGGAAGTGTGGGGAGGGGGTTGTGCCTCCCCCCACACCCACGGGTGGGGGGGGAGGCATGGCCCCCTCCCCACACCATTATTCATAGAGCGGATAGGGGGGTAGCGGCTGGGCCGTCGACCCCCTGTCTGTGTTTTTTTTTTTTTTAATATTAAAACAGACTCTTCTACCAAACACAGTCCACCAGCATATTATCCATTTCCCTTTTTTCATAGTAATTTTTGGTTTTTTAAAATATATTAAATACATATATATATATATATACTAAAAAAATATATAGTCTATTTAAAATGTCACAGTATTTACATTTCTGCATCATTTTGTTGTATATAAATATATATCTATACACTTGTTATATATATATATAAGTGTATATACACCTTATATAATATATATACAACAAACATTGTAATAAATAAATTTATTTCTATATTTTTCTGTACAAGTACACAGTGATAAAGAAAATACACTGAGCAAAACTAAATTTTTTTGTTCTTTTTTAAAAAAAATATTATCATTTTATTTCTGAGTCAAAATAAATGCCTTAGCAATAAATTTCCTTTTGAACATATATGAAAAGGAACATATATATATATTGTTTTGAAAATAAATCTGTTAGGTATAATAAGCATTCTCATCTACTTTTCTACAGTAACTAATAATATGACCTTCAAAGTGACAAACAGATAAATATGCTCAAACTTTCTCTTTCTAAATAGTAACTTATGCATATTTCTTTTTGAAAGAACAATAACAACAATGTATATAAATTTTCTCTTTCTTTCTTAGAATACAATAAAATTTATTCAACAACACTCACACATCTATACCCTTTTTTAAAAGAAGAATGACAGAAAATTAAATCAACTCATGCTTTTCTCAATACAAAACCTGCTCCACAATAAAGGGAATAACAACTTTAAATAAAATAAACAGAAAGTTTACATTGTAATACTTTTCACAGCCAACTCCAAGGGCATAAAACTTGTCAAAATAAATACAATAAGGCCAGAATGGCCATGGCTCAACAGCCAATAAAATACTACTAAAGCCACACAAAAATGAACTTCCCAACAACTCCATTTCTTTATTTGACACTTGCAAATAACATAACAATAAGAACAACCTAGCCACTTCGAAAATGCCCTCCTCCCTAGTGTAGACCCGCAAGTGGGTCACCCACAAGCTAGGGAGGTAGGGATTCACATGGGTGCACTACGCTCAACAACAAAAATCAACATCAACACAAACACCCCACGGATAACACATAACTAAACTCATGAAAATGAGTTTGATGAGGGTAGGGAATGGACCCCTCTACTTCAAAGGCTACCTAAATACTAAAATACCAATCTCATGGCCTCAAGCCAAAATCTCCAAAACTACCACTCTCCATAAAATCACAAAAATAACCTCCATGGCACTCTTGCCATTCAAATAATCTCCTCAAAAGTAAAATCCCTCACGGCTTAAATATACAATGTGGGAGTGACCTCAAGGAGGTTCCTTTCCCCTACCCAAACAAGTTGAACCTTACCTCCAAATGGAGGTGCTCTTACCATACTCCCATCCCACACAAAAACAATGAAACAACAAAGAACCAAAACACAAACATATCATAATAAATAAGCAAGGGTGAAGAAAACATAGTTCATGAGGCTTACCTTCCAAGCCCTATAATGGAAACACATTTGGTGATGAGCTCCAAGCTTTCCCAAACCTTCCAATCTTCAAGAATTTCTCTAACTTCCCTAAAATTGCTCCCAAAAATAGAAAGAAAACTCCAAAGTGCGAGAACCCCACACTCCTCAACAAGAGGAGATATTATAGGCCATCAATTTGGCCTTGAGGAATGAGAAGGTGACACTTGTCACCTTCTCCTTCCTCCTCCAATGCCACTTGCAAGGGAGAGGAAGTGTGAGGGTGACAAGTGTCACCCTCCAATTCCATCTCAATCCTCACTTTATAAACTTGTGCTGTCACACATGTGTAAGAGGACAAGTGTTGATGTGGCATTCCCACTCAAACCTCCAAGAGGATAAGAGATGCCATATGGCATCCTCATTCTCTCAAAGAACCATCTCCCTCCAAGATGCTCTCACACATGTGTGAGAGTCTTGGAGGAAGATCCCACACACTTGGGAGTCTTGGAGACCTCCTATGTCCTCCTAGGGAAGGGATTCCCAAACTTTGGGAAGGGAGATGAGTCTTTCCCAACGCATGACTCATCTCCCACCTTCCCTAATTTCAAATTTCTTCATTTGACTAAACCATAGTTTAGAGTGACCAAAAGTGAGTTAATCCAAGGGTTAATTAGTCAAACTTGACCCTAGACCCATGGGTAACCACCTAGGGTAAATTTTGGGACACTAAGGTTCACCAAGGGGGTCATAAATCCACTTTAAATGGCCTACAAAATAAAAATAAATACCAAGTGGTGTAAGTCAAATAAAAATTATACAACACTCAATATTAATTAATTTAAACAAAGGGTACTAGACCAAAATGATAAAATTAAATCAAGCACTTAAATCACATTCAATTTCAAACGTGATCCTCATCCCTCTTGGGAATGGATCGATTTTACAGGGAATAACATAGTGTGAATTCTACCTCCAATTTCCCATGGCTTGGGAATGTGAAACCTGCACATCTTGATCAAGTGTCAATCATATCGTGATAATCATAGCCGAAACAACTAGAATTAAATGCACATCATTGAATACAACAATAATCAACTAGAACATAAATCTGAATTAAACTACATTCTTCTATCACATGCCAAATAATCATCATCTGATAACTAACTAGGAATAACATCAAAAAACATCATCTAATATATCTCGTATGTCGAATCACAAAATAGCATCAAATATGATCAAATTGAATCTCATATGTCTAATAAATGTCCTATCATAATCAGGAGATATAATCAAGTCTGTATAATGAAACCATAGCCACTAAAAGTCTGATAATGTCATCAACTGAAAAGCATAATGATCAAAATAAGGAAGGTAAACTAATCAACCTTACATCCTCCCTCACTAAGACTAAACTTTCTCCTGGAAGTCATCAAAAAGGTGAGGATAGAGTGCCCTCAAACTAGCTGCATCCTCCCAAGTCACTGTGACCTCATCATAACGATCCCACTGGACCCTAACCTAGTCCAGCTCTCAACCTCGAAGGCCTGGTGTCCAACGAGCCAATATGTGAATTGGCTCCAAAGCCAATTGTTCATCCGCCACTACTTTTAGAGTACTCCAGTCTAGTACATGAGATAAATTAGATATATATCACCTGAATACAGAAATATGAAATACATCATGGATACATGACAAGCTAGGTGGCAACGCTAGACGATAGGCAACTGGTCCTATCCGCTCCAAAATCTCAAAGGGTCCTACAAACTGTGGTGTGAGCTTAGAGCCCTTTCCATAACGGATAGGACTCTTGTGTGGCTGCACTCTAAGAAATACCCTGTCACCCACTAAGAAGCTCCGATCAGTCCTCTTAGCATCGGCATACTTCTTCTATCTATCCTGTGCCTCCTGTAACCTCTACCTAATCAATGTGACCTACTCTCCATATCCTGAACTAGCTTTGAACCAATAGCAACTCTATCCTCTATCTGATCCTAACTCAATGGTGTCCTACATGGTCTGCTATAGAAAGCCTGAAAGGGAGGCATACCTAATGAGTTGTGATGCCCATTATTGTAGGCAAACTCAACTAGATATAGATACTCCTCCCATCTAGACTGATGGTCCATAACATACATTTGAAGCATATCCTCCAACACCTGATTCACCCACTCTGTCTGTCCATCTATCTTAAGATGATAAGCGGAACTAAAGTTGAGCTGTGTGCCCAAAGCCTGCTGCAAGGCTCTCCAGAATACTGAAGTGAAAACATGATCTCTATCCGAAATGATGCGGCAAGGTACTCCATGTAATCTCACAATATTGTCTAAGAATACCCTTGCCATTACTGGCGCATTGTACATCGTGCGTACAGGTGAGAAACGTGCCACCTTGGTCAACTGTCACCATGATGGCATCATGGAGACATGAAGACATAGGAAGACCAACAATAAAATCCATGGAAATGGTGTCCCATTTCCACTCAGGTATATCATGTGGGTATAGAAGACCCGCTGGATGCTAATGCTCAGCCTTGACCCTCTGGCACTCAAGGCATCGAGCAACAAACTCTATTATATCTCATCTCATACCCACCCAAAGGTACAGCTATCATAGATTGGCATGCATCTTCTTCACCCTCAGATGTGCCGTATATGGTGCTCTGTGAGCCTCTGATAACACTACAGTACGTAGGTCACTTGTGCAGGGTACATATATGTGTTGTCGATGATGAAGTAACCCATCTGCCTCAAGTGAATACCCTACAAACTTGCCCACAAGGGCCCTCTGTGAACTAATCTCCTGCTGCACCTCAAGAAACCACTCATCCTCTGGTAGATGCTGATTAATGTGACCTCTCAAGTCCACACTTAGATTCAAGGTCAAGAGCTCATGGCACCTCTGACTCAATGCATCAGCAACCACATTCTCCTTCCCTTTGATGTAGTGGATGTCAAAGTCATACTCGCAGAGGAACTCCATCCAACGCTGCTGACGGGTGTTCAGATTCAGCTATGTAAAGATATATTGAAGGTTGTGGTGATCTGAATGGAGCTCAAAGCGACGACCCAATAAGAAATGTTTCCAATGAACTAGAGCATGAACCACTGCCGCTAACTCCAATTCATGTGTGGGTTAGTTCATCTCATGGGTCTTAAGCTTTTGCGACTCATACATGATTGCTCTACCACCCTGCATAAGTACAGCTCCCAATCCCTCAAGTGATGCATCCGTGGAAACCATAAAATCTGCTACAGGATCAGGAACTGCTAAAATGGGAGTGCTGGTAAGACGCTCCTTAAGGACCCCGAAGGCCCTCTCACACTACTCATTCCAAAGAAAACTCTTCCCTTTCTGCTAAAGGGGAGTGATGGGGTGCATTATCTGAGAAAAACCCTCAACAAAGCAACGGTAATAACCAACTAACCCCATAAAACTCCTGACCTCTGTCACACTAGTGGGTGCTGGCCAATCCATGATAGTCCTGATCTTTGATGGATCTACTGAGATTCCATCGCCAAATAGGATATGCCCCAGATACTGAACCTCTATCCTGAAAAATGCACACTTCACCAAGTTGCCATAAAGATTCTGCTCCCTCAAACACTGTAGAAATTGATGTAGGTGCTCCTCATGCTCCTCCTCGGTCTGTGAATAGATCAAAATGTCATCGAGAAAAATGATCACAAACTAATCCAAATAGGTACGGAACACCCCGTTCATGAGACTCATCATGAACATTGCAGGGGCGTTCGTCAAGATGAAGGGAACCACCATGAACTCATAGTGGCCATATCAAGTTTAGAAGGCAGTCTTATGGATATCCACCTCTGTGATACGTAGCTGATGATAACTGAACTTTAGGTCTATTTTAGAGAACACCCTGGCTCCCTGCATCTAATTGAAAAGATCGTCAATCCTGGGAAGAGGATAATGGTTCTTCACTGTCATCTTATTCAACTCCCTGTAGTCCATGCACAAATGAAGAGACCCATCCTTCTTCTTCACGAAGATGATAGGAGCACCCCAAGGTGAAATGCTCGGTCAGATGTGCCCCTTCTTGAACAAGTCCTCCAACTGTAACTTGAGCTCTGTGAGCTCATGTGTGGTCATCTTATAGGGTGCATGAAACACTAGCTTGGCACCCAGCACTAAATCTATGTGAAAGTCTACCTCACGTCGGGGTGGCATCCCTGGTAACTCTGCTGGAAACACATCGACAAACTCTCTAAGGATGGGATGATCATCCAAAGATGCCTCAGGCTCGTCATTTGATCTGTCACTCACTGTAATGGTGAACATCTGACATCCCTTCCGCATGCAGTGCTTAAGCTACTGAGCGTATATCATACACATTGTTGTGGGCTTCTACATGCCCACTATCTCAACTGATGTACCGTGATCGTCTAAGCAGCTGATCACCTTTCAGCGATAATCTAGCTTGGCTCGATGAGCCACAAGCCAATCCATACCCAACACCACATCATAGGATCCTAATGTCATGACTCTAAGGTCACATACTATGGCAAAGGGTTCCAAAGAAATCTTGTAGTCGTGGACCAAGGCATCTACTATCATCTTGGCCCCTGAGGCCAACTCAACCACCCACCTATCACCTTGCCTAGAGGCCACCAGCCTGCAACGCTCCACTAATGTTGCAGATAAGAAAGAGTCAGTAGTACCAAAATCAAAGAGAGTAGAAATGGGGATACCCCCAATCATACCTAACATCTCAATCACTGACACCTAAAAATTAGCCTGACGGTTATCAACTGCTGCAAACATACTGTGGGATCTACCCACATCACCAACAGTCTGCTTAGATCCTCCTACATGAGGTTGTTCCCCTACTGTAAAACCCTGTGTACACTCTCTAGCTAGGTGTCCTGCTCCACCACAAACATGACAAGGGCCCCTAGCATGTACCTATCCAGTCTCAGTCCTTCTCGACTGCTGTTGTCCTAATCTACTAGTAGACCCCTGTGAGCCCCTATAAGACTGTTGTAACCTCACGGGTCCCACAAGTGGTCCCTGTTGCCTCTTATCTCTATGCGGGCCCTGCTGCTGCTAACCTCTATTATGTCCCCCATTTGCCCTCTATTGTGTCCTAACTCTTTGCTACTGTTGTGGCTGCTGCTGTTGTGGGGGCCTAGGAGGTAAGGGTGCAGAACTAAATCCTCCTCTATGAGGTGGCTGTAATGGTTTGCGAAAACTCTGCTGATGTTGCTGCTGTCCACGATCCTAAAACTGAGGGTGTGAACTTTTCCCTCATCCTTGAATCTCCTCAGTGATATATGCCTTCTCGGCAGCATCACTCAAATGGTTCAGTCCTCTGATAAACTTATGAACAGGAGTTTCTCATCATGGAGATACTTCACATATCAAGATAACTTGGTGAATCTACCCTCATACTGTGCAACTGTAAGTCCCCTCTACTGTAGGTCATGAAAGTCATCGATGTGACGCTGCTTGTAATGATCTGATAAGTATCGTGCATTGAAGCACTCAATGAAGGTCTCCCATGTGAGAGTGTCTAGTGAAAGGTGATGCTTGCACTCCTCAGTGTGCCACTAGGTAGCTTTTGCATCTCGCAATAGATGTACTACTACACAGGCCTTCGTGTTGCCCTCGTAAGGATGCAACACAAAGCATCTATCTAAGCTGATGAGCCAGACCTCTGCCTTAGCTCCCTCTGTGGTCTTGATGAATGTAGGAGGGTTCAACCTCAATAAATCCCTAATGGGGTCTCCTTTATCTCTGTGCCTCTTGATAGGCTCATCTGTATAATAGTCATAAGGTCTGTGAATAATGTACTCTACTCATACTGCCTCATCATGCCTAGCATGACATGAAGGTCTCCTGCTACGGGCCCTGTCGGCTGAACCAACCTCCTCTGCTGTCATCTCTGGCACCTCAACAAAAGGCTCCACATGTAGTGCCCCTTACAGCTCAACATAGGGCTCCACACGTGGCTCAACATGGGACTCATCTCATGGCTCCACGCATGGCTCCTCTTGCGGATCCTCGCGGGGCTCTACATGTGGCTCAGCTACGGCCGGTGGGAGCCTATCTAAAACTACCTACAAAGCCTGTAATATCTGTGGCCCAATATCTGGTAGGGATGGTGGTGCCTACGGTACTAGTAAGTTTGGTTGTGGATGTAGGACTGCCTAATTCGGTCCCTCAGCTGAAGAGTCAGTGTGCACCTCGGTGGGTGGAGTGCGGCGGGACTACGCTCACCGAACTCGTCGAGGAGGCATCCTACAAAAATGAGGTAACCACAAATTAATCAAAGTTGTGGAAATAATAATGTGCCCAAAATAAGCCCAGTGTTTAAACTTTGGCTCTGATACCAAATGTCATGCTCGCATTTCCCATGCGATCACGACACACAACACACCTGTCATGTCCATATTTGCCATGTGGTCATGACACAAACTACGAAAAACTTTTCTACCTATCCCTAGGAACCCCCTCGCATGCGTCTGCATGTTAGGTGGCAATATGCATAAGGCGTAAACATGTAAAACATAACTATGTGATGATAGCCGTCTAGGGGGGTATGCAACACGAACTCTGTCACGTTTAGGGTTAGACTGATTTTAAATCTGAACCCTAAGTTTTCCTAGGTGAAGATGATTCTATTAGCATCATAACCTAACTCTTGTTCAGATCTAGAATGGAAATGAATAATTATTAAGTAAATGATAGTGTGATGGTCACATGATTGAAGTGGAATGATGGAATAAAAGATAATAAAATAACATAGAAATTAAACTCTTGAAATCTAGGAAAAATCTGACAGCATAACACATTTTTGATGAACGTAAAATAAATTTTAAAATAAAACATCAATAAGATATTAAATCAATTTTAAGAATAAATATATCAACTTAAGAACAAATTTGAAATAATTTTAAATAACAATTTAAATATCCTGCCAAGGTCAAATAATCAACCTTGCGTAAAAGGGTTAAAACTTCGAAAATAAAATAATAAATTATAACAAGATGCCAAAATTGAATCCAAAGGGAAAAATTGAGTTCGTTATTAAATATAATTCGAGCATTATATTTAATAACTAACTCAAATAATGAATAGAGAAGGGGGAAGAGTTTAAATAACTCTTCCTGTAAAATAATAATAATAAAAAAAAATAAGTAAAACGATAAAAAATCTTGCTAAGGAAGATAAAAGAATAAAATCCCCAACTAGGATGAATTAAACTCAAGGGAAAATTTCTTCCCAGTTTGAATAAAATTAATCCCTCCCAAAATTAAATTCAAATTACAAGACAAAATCAAAATGCAAAATTAACCGATTCAAAATTAGAAATCAATTTAAAAGATCCTAAGAGATAAATTAAAAACAAATAAAGGAAATAGAGGTTTTAAATAAATAATAAAATAAAACCCCACAAATAAACTCCTCACAAATAAAATATCCTCTCAATGAAATAAGAAGAGCCCTAATTTCATTATAACACTTGGTTTTCAAAAAAAAGAACCCTAATTGTTTATTCTATTGTTTTCCCATTTTATTGTTGCCCTAATCCTAATATTTGTTCTCTTTTTTCTCTTGTTTTGTTTTCCTCTTTGCAAGTAGGTTAGGGTTTTGTATGAACCATGGAGGCCATGGCTGGAGACTACCTCCCACGGAGGTATACACAGTGGTTTTGAAGTTGTAAATAAATCCATATTTTTTTCTTTTGTGTTTAAACACAGAAATTGGAGTGCATATATATATACCAATCAATATATAATGTATTTTTCAAGGGACATATACTGCAGGTTTCAGGGGTAATAAGGCCGAACAATGGCTGAGTGAAGCAAAGGGAGTCCCCAATGGAGAGGGGATGGCGGGGCAGAAGTAGGCGTGAGGTGAAGAGGGGCTGCGATAGTCTCAACAATAGAGGTTCTGGTTTGCGGGCAATGGGGGTTGTGTTAGGTAAAGGGGGAAGCATGGGGAGGGGGCCCTGCCTCCTCCCACACCCACGGGTGTGGAGGGAGGCCCAACCCCCTCCCCACACCATTATTCATAGAGGGACAGGGGGGCGGCAGCTGGGTCATCGACCCCTTGTCTGTGTTTTTTTTTTTAATTTTTTTTAATTTTAAATTTTAAATTTTTTTTATATTAAAACAGAATCTTCTACCAAACATAGTCTGCCAGCATATTATCCATTTCCCTTTTTTTATAGTAATTTTTGGTTTTTAAAAATATATTAAATACATATTTATATATATATATATATTTATATTTATATTTATTTATATATGTATATATACTAAAAAAATACACACAGTCTATTTAAAATGTCACAGTATTTACATTTCTGCATCATTTTGTTGTATATAAATATATATGTATACACTTGTTATATATATATATATAAGTGTATATACACCTTATATAATATATATACAGCAAACATTGCAATAAATAATTTCTTTCTATATTTTTCTGTATAAATACACTGTGATAAAGAAAATACACTGAGCATAACTAAATTTTTTTGTTCTTTTTTTAAAAAAATATTATCATTTTATTTCTGAGTCAAAATTAATGCCTTTGTAATAAATTTCCTTTTGAACACACACACACACACATATATATATATATGTTTTGAAAATAAATCTGTAAGGTATAATAAGCATTCTCATCTACTTTTCTACAGTAACTAATAATATGACCTTCAAAGTGACAAACAGATAAATATGTTTAAACTTTCTCTTTCTAAACAACAACTTATGCATATTTCTTTTTGAAAGAACAATAACAACAATGTATATAAATTTTCTCTTTCTTTCTTAGAATACAATAAAATTTATTCAACAACACTCACATCTATACCCTTTTTTTTTAAAGAATGATGACAGAAAATTAAATCAACTCATACTTTTCTCAATACAAAACCTGCTCCACAATAAAAGGAATAACAACTTTAAATAAAATAAACAAAAAGTTTACATCGTAATACTTTTCACAACCAACTCCAAGGGAATAAAACTTGTCAAAATAAATACAATAAGGCCAGAATGGCCATGGCTCAACAACCAATAAAATACTACTAAAGCCACACAAAAATGAACTTCCCAACAACTCCATTTCTTTATTTGAAACCTGTAAATAACACAACAACAAGAACAACCCAACCACTTTGAAAATGCCCTCCTCCCTACCATAGAACTGCAAGTGGGTCACCCCCGAGCTAGGGAGGTAGGGATTCACACAGGTGCAATACACTCAACAACAAAAATCAACAACATCAACACAAACACCCCAAGGATAACACATAACTAAACTCATGAAAATGAGTTTGATGAGGGTAGGGAATGGACCCCTCTACTTCAAACGTCACCCAAATACTAAAATACCAATCTCATGCCCTCAAGCCAATCTTCAAAACCACCACTCTCCATAAAATCACAAAAATAACCTCCATGGTACTCTTGCCATTCAAATAATCTCCTCAAAAGTAAAAGCCCCCAAGGCATAAATACACAATGTGGGAGTGACCTCAAGGAGGTTCCTTTCCCCTACCCAAACAAGTTGAGTCTTACCTCCAAATAGAGGTGCTCTTACCATACTCCCATCCCACACAAAAACAATGAAACAACAAACAACCAAAACACAAACACATCACAATAAATAAGCAAGGGTGAAGAAAACATAGTTCATGAGGCTTACCTTCCAAGCCCTATAATGGAAGCACGTTTGGTGATGAGCTCCAAGCTTTCCTAAACCTTCTAATCTTCAAGAATTTCTCTAACTTCCCCAAAATTGCTCCCAAAAATAGAAAGAAAACTCTAAAGTGCAAGAACCGCACACTCCTCAACAAGAGGAGATATTATAGGCCATCAATTTGGCCTTGAGGAATGAGAAGGTGACACTTGTCACCTTCTCCTTCCTCCTCCAATGCCACTTGCAAGGGAGAGGAAGTGTGAGGGTGACAAGTGTCACCCTCCAATTCCATCTCAATTCTCACCTTATAAACTTGTGCTCTCACACATGTGTGAGAGGACAAGTGGTGAGGTGGCATTCCCACTCAAACCTACAAGAGGATAAGGGATGCCATATGGCATCCTCTTATTCTCTCAAAGAACCATCTCCCTCCAAGATGCTCTCACACATGTGTGAGAGTCTTGGAGGAAGATCCCACACACTTGGGAGTCTTGGATACCTCCCAAGTCCTCCTAGGGAAGGGATTCCCAAACTTTGGGAAGGGAGATGAGTCTTTCCCAAAGCATGACTCACTCCCACCTTCTCTAATTTCAAATTTTGTCACTTTGACTAAACCATAGTTTAGAGTGACAAAAAGTGAGTTAATCCAAGGGTTGGTCAAACTTGACCCTAGACCCATGGGTAACCACCTAGGGTAAATTTTGGGACACTAAGGTTCACTAAGGGGGTCATAAATCCACTTTAAATGGCCTAAAAAATAAAAACAAATACCAAGTGGTGTAAGTCAAATAAAAATTATACAACACTCAATATTAATTAATTTAAACAAATGGTACTAGACCAAAAATGATAAAATTAAATCAAGCACTTAAATCACATTCAATTTCAAATGTGATCCTCATCCCTCTTGGGAATGGATCGGTTTTACAGAGACTAACATAGTGTGAATTCTACCTCCAATTTCTCGTGGCTTGGGAATGTGAAACTTGCACATCTCAATCAAGTGTCAATCATATCATGATAATCATAGCCGAAGCAACTAGAATTAAATGCACACCATTAAATACAACAATAATCAACTATAACATAAATCGGAATTAAACTGCATTCTTCTATCACATGCCAAATAATCATCATCACATAACTAACTAGGAATGACGTCACAAAACATCATCTAATATATCTCGTATGTCAAATCACAAAATAGCATCAAATATGATCAAATCGAATCTCATATGTCTAATCAATGTCCTATCATAATCAGGAGATATAATCAAGTCTACATAATGAAACCATAGCCACTAAAAGTTTGATAATGTCATCAACTAAAAAGCATAATGATAAAAATAAGGAAGGTAAAATAATTGGCCTCACATCTTGCCTGAACACAATGACTAAAAATCAAAAAAGAACCTTAAGGTTGCAGGCCATAAAGTATGTGATTATAGATGGTGGACTTTGGTGGAGAAGTATTGAGGGTATTTTGCTGAAATGTATAAACAACACCCAAGCTCCTGAAGTCTTAAAGGATATGCATCATGGTGTTTGTGGGGCTCACTATATGGCCAAGACAACAACACACAAAGTGTTGAGAGCTAGATATTGGTGGCCCACTCTTTTCAAGGACGCCCACCACACAGTCAAAAGCTGTGATGCATGTTAGAGGTTTTCAGGAAAATTAAGATTTTCTTGAAATTTACCCCTTAGACATGTGACCGTAGAGGCTCCCTTCTAGCAATGGGGATTAGATTTTATAGGGGAGATAACTGAGAAATCAAGTGGAGGACATAGTTGGATCTTGGTGCCCACTGACTATTTTATAAAATGGGTTGAAGTTATTCCCACCAAAAGGGTAACTAGTAAAGTTGTGGTGGATTTCTTGATGAATAATATTATAACTAGGTTTGGTGTACCCATGAAAATAATCTCATACAATGCCATGTGCTTCAGATATGAAGAATTTACTAAATTTTGTAGCTAATATGGGGTTTCAATCTCTTATTCATCCCCATACCACCCTCAGGGAAATGGGTAGGCTGAATCAAGTAATAAGAGATTAATGAAAATTGTCAAAAGAATCACAAAGAAAAATAAACGAGCATGGGATACCAAATTAAGATTAGTTGTTTGGGATGATAGAATGATAGTGAAGAAAGCCATCAGTTAGGCTCCTTTTGATCTTATGTATGGTCTAGAGGCTAGAATGCCCATGAATAATTTGTTAGCCATTTTTAAATTCATTCAAGAACATGACGATGACATTTCTAATGTCATGCAAATTAGGATATATCAAATAATTCAGCTAGATGAAACAAGAAGACTGGCCTAGCAAATGCATGTGAAATTGAAACAAGTTAAAAGTTTGCATGACAAAAAGACATCTGTAAGAAAGTTCCAAATTGGAGATTTAGTTTTGTTATGGAATGCTTGAGCTCAAGACAAGGGGAAGCATGGTAAATTTGATCCCCTTTGGCTCAGACCATATCTGATTAGCAACACCCATGGAGAGGATTCTTATTTCCTGCAAAACTTGACTGGGGAACTACTTGAATTGCCAATGCATGGACAATTCTTGAAGTCATACTTTTCATAAGGTATGAATCTATTCCATGCATGTTTATTTTCTGTTTTAGGTTAGTTCCCTACTTTAGTTTGTAGCTTAGGTTTTCTTTTCCTTTCCTTTTGTTGTGTTGTGGTCTGCTTCTCCAAAGTTCTTTCTATGTTCTCGTCCTATTCAGGGTTGAATAGGTATCCCCAACTAGAGCCACTGATGGTACCATATTAAATTTTTCTATGGTCTTGGTCATTTGTGATTATATGTTAGGTATGTTATATAGAAGTTTAGCAAAACAATGTAGGTCCAAATTGAAATCCTCAAGGGAAGCCCTAGACCCCTTTTGTTGAGCTTATTTCCATGCACTTACTCCCTTTTCCCATGACTAGAAGGTTGTATTTCATGTCACCTTGTATTCCCGTGCCTATATCTAATCTTAGCAAGACACAAACCATTTTCAAAAATAGACCTTATGCCAGGTGTTGGGTACTACTAGCCCTTTTTGGTAGGTAACTTCAATACGTGCTCTTCTGCTGATCTGTTGATACTCAATATTGATTATGAGGGATGCTGGCAGAATGGAGGAATTACTGCCAGTTCCTTATGAGGTAGTGCGTGTCATGAACGGTGAGCCCTATCCCAAGTCAAGGCAATTTCTAAATAATTCTGCCATTTCACCAAACTTCATTCAAAGGCCCTAGCCAACATCCACAAAAAGGTGAAAGTATGAGATTTACTTGCTACGTATGAAAAAGGATATCCAACTGGAGATGGGCATGTTTTGACACCATGGGTTTTTGGTCCTCCACCATTTTGCTAGGTTGTTGATCAGTGTGCCCCTCAGAAGGGCAAAATCACAGAATGTCGCCACATGGCGAAGATGACACAGTATTTGTGGGTCACCCGTTCCAAGCTAATAGAGAATGTGAAAAGGGGTATTTCTATCAATGATGAAATAAATGTCTTTATATGTGTCCTTACTATCAAAATCCGTGCGATTGATCAGAGTCGTTGGGTAGCTATCACCATCATAAAATCTGACGGTCTATATTCAAATTTCCCAAAGTGCAATCTTGCATGATCTAGTTCATCTGAGATGAAATGAAGATGGACATGACTACTTCTAAGTCTAGGATGAATGTTATTTGTTAAGGGAAAATTGGATTAAACATGAATAATCAATATATCAACATCAAAATACCTAAAACTCAATGAAATATAGAAACAAAGAGATCAATCAAAACAAAAGAACTTCAAAAACCTTTGCAAACCTCAAGGATTCATAGCTTCCGTTGGTTTTCTATCTCAATCGATCTTGCATGTATGAATAAGGCCCTCAGAGAGTCCACTTCCTTGCTATGATTCCAAGATTGTCCATGGAGAACGACTATGATAGTTTCACCATGAAGATGAGCTTCACAACAATAGAAATATGGTAACTGTTGTCACCCAGATTTGCACCCTTAATGAGTTCATAAAAACTTGGCAATCTAGAGAAACATGGGAATGATCTCGAAGTGTGGGACCTTGCGAATTGAGATGAGACCTCCAGAAAAGGCCGGCTTCCTCTTTCTAAGCCTAATGCTTAGATAAATGTATCTAAACCTAGTGCTAATGCTTGTTGGGAAAAGGGTTAGAAGGAATGCTGAAATAAAATAAGTGATACACCAGATTTAAATGTGTTTGGCTATAACTGAATTGACACAGTAATAATCTCAGAACTGGAAAGACTTACACAGACTTATATTAATTCTAATAGAGGTCGAGACAGAATAATGGAGGAACAAAAGGAACCATTTTGTTGACAATACACAGCCTACACTTATCCAAAGAGCAGACACAGTGCTAAAAATAATAAAAGAGAGGCAAAATACCGGTTTATATTGATTATAGAGGCCAAGTAGCCATTACAAAATAGCCCAGAAGAACAACCAACAATAATACATCTGCTTTTCATGCATATATATCATTTCATTTTGACCTAAGTTAGTTACAATTAATTCACCCATGGGCTCTGTCAAAAAATATCAGCCAGAAGGGACGTCCACCTTGCAGAAGTTATAGCATAAAATATCTGGAACAAGGGTAGATGGAAGATATTTTAAATCTTCAATGTAAGCTACTGAATCATTGACTTGCACCCATAAATGCAACAAATATTTGCATTTGCATACGCCAAATTAGTTGCTGAAACATCCAGTCAATCAAGCATGCAAATCCAGATCCAAATTTGAAAGTGAAAATATACTCCATAAAGCCTGCTAGATGAAAGAGGAGGTAAAAATAAACACTTTTGCCTTTTGAAGTATGTTGAAATTTGCCAAAATGAGGGAGATATGGGTGGTCAAAGCTACGATCAATTGTGTCTTACAAATGTATATTGCTTTGAATCTGCAATTGCATATACAATTGCACCTACAATTTACACTATTAGGTTCATTTTATGTACTCATGCAATCTCCCTCCTTTTGCCCTTTTTGTATATTCAAATCACCTTGCATCTGCCAACATACAATCGTGGGCCTCTACCTTTTGAATCATCCTTTGATTTGGCCCTGACATGTGGCAACACTTGATTTGCTGTTGAGGTGAACCTGGGACCCATCGATGAACATTTGCATGCCTTATCGGCCATTGAAAAGATCTTAAAATGAGCCGCCGATATACATTGTCTTGCCAAAATCCATTGTATGTGACCCCTTGTAAATCACAATTATCTATGAGATACAATCACATATACATACAATGCGGAACTTAGGAGATTATCAACTATAGTGGAACTTAAGAACAGGTCTAGCCTTTGTATCTTTTCTTCTTTGCATAATGGCATATACAATGCACCTCAACATACAAACTGTGGACCCCACAGCTGAGTTTGCCAAATTTGATTTCCCAGTCGGGTCTGCTTTGTATATTGCCATTGTATCTAACCTTTGTATATCGCATATACAATGTGAAATATACAAACAAAAATTGCATACAAATCTGTACATACAAACATGCATCTGAACTTGTATCTGCCCTTTGTATATTGTCTACATACAATGCGAACATATAAACAAAAGATGCATACGATCACTTGTGCCTTTATAAATCAAAATGCATATATTTTCGAGTCCAGGGGTTGTATGCTAGGAATGTATATACCATTGTATATGCGATTGTATGTGCAAAAATAAAATCGCATATATATACAATTGGTGGGCCCCACCTTTTGTATCTCCTCCTTTGTATGTGCGCATGCATCGGTTGTCGGGGAGACTTTTAGCTGAGTATCCGACATGCAAAGTTTTGCTGAAAATCCTTTATATATGCTTTACATCTCCATCATCCTATCGACGGGACCACAAATTGAGCCACCGATACACTTTGTCTCGCTGAAAATCCCTTTTGTATTCTCCCCCTTTGTATATAGACTTATGTATCTTGCCGATGAACTTTCACCTTTGTATATTCCCTTTGTATCTTTTCCTCGCATCTGCCCCTTGTATCTTTTCCTTTGTATGTGTGATTGTATCTTTTCCTTTGTATATGCGATTATATATATGAACATACAATGCAAACATACATACAAAGAAACATACAATTGCATATGCATATAAAAATGACTAAGTACAAAACTGAGAAATATCTGCAATGGAAGGTACTTGAGGACAAAAGATTTCTGGGTTTTTCTAGGTTTTCTGCAAGGAATCTTCAGGCAAGATTTTGGGATTTTTTGTAAGGCACAACATGGGTTTTTTGAAGAAATTAAGCTTTCTCTCCTTCTATTCAGGCTTCCTCTGACTAGATTTCTCTGATATGAGGGAAACAAGAATATTTTGGGGCTAGGCAAAATATGACAATAATAACGAGTGTGATCACAAGCAATGAAAGAATTGGTGCCAAAGGCGTGTTGTAATTCCTACAGAGTAATGATACTTAAAGCTTGGATGATTGAAATGGAGGAATAAGGTTCAATTTATAGACTTGAGAAAGAAGAGATCAATGGTATAGAAAGAATGAGAAGATCAACAGTATAGAACGGTTGAGGAACGTGCACGAATAGGAAGAAGACATGTGTCTTTCTATATTTTGCATGAGAGGAATCAATAAAATAGAAGAATGAGTTAACTGAAGAGATTAAATCAATTAAAAGAATAGATCAATCAGTTAAGAGAATAGAACTAGAGAATGGAAATTGCATGAGGATGAGAAGATATTTTAGCTCAATTAAATATTTAGAATATTCAATTGCATGTGCACAAAGATTGAATTATATTTAGAGATAACTCAATATAGAAGAAATAGACAACTTAAATAAATATTTGATTTATTTAAATTTAGAGAAGATATTATTGGAAGAAATAATTAAATAATTGGTATTATTTAATTTAGAATGATTTTGGAAGAATAAAATAAAATATTTGATTATATTTTATTTTTGGAGATTGAGAGGATTTAAATAAATTTGATTGATTTATTTAAATTTGGAAGAATGATTTTGATTTAATTAAATAATTAGGAATTATTTAATTGTTTGGAAGAATTTAATTAAATAAAGGATTTTATTTAATTTTGACTTTAGAAGAGATAATTAAATATTTTGATATTTAATTAATTTAGAGGAATATGAATCAAATAAATAAATTTGTTTGTTTATTTATTGATAGAAGAATTAGAATGGAATAAATATTAAGAATATTTATTTAGATTGAATCGTGTCATTTTTAGGCGTATACATTTTGCCCCTCTTTGATGCAATGCAGTTTACAATGTTGCTTCAAAAATAAGTTTTCTAATAATGATACATGCCCCAGTTTGCCCCTGGTACAGGTTTATGATGATAGGATGCCCCCTCAGAAGATTGGACAGGAAGAAGGTAGAAGGCATGAGATGGACAATCTCATAAAGACGAAGAATGAAGAAAGAGTCGAACGATACACGATGTAAGATAGAATGATAACACACACAAGCAAGCAAGCAAGTATGCACAAATGATACAAGAACAAACAAGGTATTGCCCCTGTCTAGTGGCAAACCAACGATATACTGATAACAATATACGATAGTGTTGTCATGGTGGGGAATGATATATCCCTAGACCAACACGACAGGCGTGTTGTCATGGCGGGGAATAATAGATCCCTAGAGCAACATGAAGGATAGTGTCTAGTTTCAAGAAATAAAACATGTCATGTAAGACACGTGTATTGGTTTGATTTTGACAATGTTACATCCTGTATAAGACAATTTGATTGATTAACTGATTGGGTTGGTTTACGACTAGACAAGGATCAAGACCACTGATTGTGATTGGATCATTACAAGATTGACTTGACTCAGTTGGTATGGATTAAGTATGGATTTGTGTTTGGATCATTGCTCAGACTGACTGCTAGAACTGTTGATGAGAGATACAATGACAGATAGAAATTTGACTGATAGAAGAAATGTGAATGAAGGAATCACAAGCTTTTGTTTGTATTGAAACTCTACATTTTTTGATCTTTTATTGCATGGGATATGGTATGGATGCTTTTGTGGATGTATAATGGATGCGAATGGTGTTTTATTTTGTGACATTTTGATGGTGCAAGTATTTTGAAGTGCTTATTTCATCATTGGACAATTTTTTTGGTACTTTTTCTGAATGTTGTAAGTTAATACAAGCATCTATGTATAATTGAACCGAGATGACTTGAGTACTACTTACATGGATTTTGATTTATCAAGTTAATACAAGCATCTAGGTATAATTGAATTGAGATGACCTAAGTATTCCTTGCATATCAACAGACAAGGATTGCCCCCATTCATGTTAGACCTTTGATGTCCTCGATGATCTTTTGTCGATCATGTCTTTAGACAAGGCTTCATATTACTAAAGTTTAATCCACAAACAACAAACAAAGAAAATAATCATGCCCCCATCATAGCATCTCTAGCTTTTGGCATCCTTAAGTAGCATAGAAAGGTATGATAATAGAAATCAAGACGTTGTTACTTAACCATGATTCCAACCACAATATTTTTGCATTTTAGATGTGTTTGTTTCTTGTCATAATTTAGGTAAAATCAGTTAGAGTGCGTGGGTACTTGTTTGCTTTGCGTTGGATAGGTTGATGCCTTGCGTCAAGATTTTTTCTATGGGAGCGGGCTTTGCTTGTGCTTGCATGTGTGCCTGGTACAAATGACCCTAAGGGACTGACCTAGCACCTCAAGGGCACATTGATAATGGCCTTGCCTATGTGACGATGTAGAGGCAACGTAGTTTGGGAACTTAGACCATGGATGGACTATAGGATAGATGACAAGATATGGGATGGATGAGAAGGTGGATCCTTGGGGGTGCATTGAAAATGGCCTTACCTATGTGACAACGCAGAGGCAACGTAGTTCAGGGTTGACCCTATGACCCAAGATATGGATTGGATGAGACATGATATGAAACAAAAATGGATAAGATATGGAATAGATATGGATCTGATGAGACATGATATGGAACAGATATAGGTTGAATGGGACATGAGTGAAGGAAGAATGGACACAAGGTGATTGGTTTCCCAAAGATGGAGGAAGCGGTTTATCACAAGTAATGCCTGTTTACCAAGTTTTCACCACTTGCTTTTATTTGCACAAAAGCTAGAAAGTATGCATGACACCTATTTGCCAGATTTTCATCATCATACCTATCCAAGGTGCCTGTTTACTAGGTTTTCACCAAAGGATGATTTTTTTTTTTGTATTTTATGCCCCTCTTACATTGGGATTCTCCTAGGTATAAAACCAACGAAGATGCATGCTATTGATTGGATCATCAAACAACTCACCCTATGATGTTGCTAATTGATATGCCCCTGATCCATAAGTAGCTATGATCACATAAGTCCCAAGCTAGTTGGGTTTGAACTTGCCTTTCTTTTCCTGATCCTCTTGATTGCGGGGGTTCTCCTTAAGTACTAGATCTCCAACTTTAAAGACTCTTGGGCAGACTCTGTGGTTGTAGCTTCGTGACATCATTTTTTGATATGCTTTGAGATGATCAAAGGCTTTCTATCTCCTTTCCTCTAGCAACTCTAGTTCTTGCAATATGGAAACTTTGTACTCTTCATCTATTATGAGACCTTTTAACAACACCCTGAGAGATGGTAACTCAACCTCTATGGTAAGGATAGCTTCTGAGACATAGACAAGGGCATAAGGGGTAGCACCTGTGGGAGTGCGTATACTAGTTTTGTAGGCCCACATAGAGGGATTGAGTTGGATGTGCCAATCACGGCCAGCATCGTTGACTTTTTTGAGGAGTTTCAAGATGATCTTGTTGGATGCTTCTTCTTGGCCGTTACCTTGGGGGTAATAGGGTGTGGAGAAACGGTATTGGATTTTGAATTGGTCACAGAGTTCTTAGACATCCTAGTTTTTGAAGGGTCTTCCATTATTCGTGATAGTAGATGAGGGAATTCTGTATCTACAAATGAGGTAATTGAGGATGAATGAGGAGATTTGTTTACCTATGACAGTGGTGAGGGGGACGGCTTCAATCCACTTGGTAAAGTATTCAGTGGCGGTTATTATGAATTTGTGGCCGTTGGATAAGGGTGGATGGATCTTTCCCATAAGGTCAAGTCCCCATTGGAAAAAAGGCCAAGGTGTCGTTAAAGGTCTCATCTCTTGAGATGGTGCATGTATTAGGTTCCCATGTATCTAGCACTGCTTGCACTTCTTCACAAATTGATATGAATCTATTTTCATGTTCGGCCAATAATAACCCAAACGCATGAGTTTCTTAGCTAAGGAAGGACCGCTATAGTGTGTCCCGTAGATCCCTTCATGTACATCTTATAAGGTGGTTTGGGATTCTTCTCATCTAAATAACGGAGTAAAGTACCATCTAGATCACATCGGTTAGAGTGTCAGAAATAATGGTATAGTGAGAGGTTTGGCGTATAAAGGTTCATCATTGGTTTGAAGATAGGTCAGGTGGGAGGGTGTTGTCCTTGAGGTAAGTGTAAACCTTACCATACCAAGGTGAATCAGATCCAACTAATATGCATATGGAATGGGTTTTAGGGAGATCATAAGCTGGTTGCTAAATTGATTCCACTAAGAACTCGTATCGTGATTCATTCTCTGGGATTTCAAGAAGAGAGGCAATGGTTTCCATGGCATCTGCTGCTTTGTTTTTAATGTGAGATATTTTCTCAAAAGAGATGATCACAAAGGATTCCTTAAAGTCCTTGACCATCTACTTGTATGGGACAAGCTTCTCATCTTTGGTTTGGTAATCGTCATTGATCTGATTGATTACTAGTTGAGAATCACCGTAGACATGTAGCTCTTTGATTTTCCACTTTGTTGCCATCTTGAGGCCAATGACTAAGGATTCATATTCTACCATGTTATTAGTGCATGGGAATAACAAGTAGTAAGACTTTAGTATGGTGTCACCATGAAGAGTTACAAACAAGATTCCTACCCCCGATCCATGGTTTGTGTAGGACCCATCAAAGTAAAGTTTCTAGGAATGTGTTGAGATATTGAATAAGGATTCATCTGGAAACTCAAATTGCATTGGTGTGGTGTCCTGTAGTGGTGCATCTACTAACTGATCAGCAATGACTTGTCCCTTGATAGCCTTTCTATCTACATACTCAATGTCATATTCACTTAGGAGCATTACCCATTTGGCTAGGTGACCTGTTAGAGTTGCTTTGCTTAGTAGGTACTTCAGTGGATCTATTTTTTGTAATAAGTTTGACTGGATATGCTAGCATATAATGTTGGAGTTTTTGGGAAGCAAAAACTACCACAAGACATGATCTTTCTATCTAAGAGCATTGCAACTCATAGCCCACCAATGTGCGACTGATGTAGTAGATGGTTCTTTCTTTATTTTCATAATCTTGTTGTGCTAGAAGAGCCCCCAGAGCTGTAGGTGTAGTAGATATGTATAATAATAATGGTTTCCCTTGGATAGGAGGCATAAGAATAGGTGGATTCATAAGATACTCTTTTAGTTTGTTGAATGCCTCTTCGCATTTCTCATCCCACCTAAATGGAATGTTCTTGTGCAGGAGATGACTAAATGGTTGGCACTTGTCTACCAGTTGTGATATGAATCTATGGATTGGTTGTAGCTTGCCCTGTAAAGATCTTAGTTGAGTAAGACTCTTGGGTGGTGGCATATCCATAATAGCCTTGACTTTGGTGGGGTCCACCTCTATGCCATTTGTTGATACAATAAAACATAGGAGCTTGCCTGAGGTGACTCCAAACACACATTTCTTTGGGTTGAACCTGACCTTGAATTATTCTAATCTCTGAAAGACTTTCTCTAACACATCTAGGTGTGATTCTCTCATGAGTGACTTTACGAGGATATCATCAACATAGTCTTCCATTGTGACATACATCATATCATGAAATATAGTGGTCATAACAAGTTGATATGTGGCTCCTGCATTCTTTAGCCCAAATGGCATGACATTCTAGTAGAAAGTGCCCCATGGACAAGTAAAAGTTGTCTTATACTGGTCTTCTAGTGCTATCTTGATCTGATTATATCCTGAGAAGCCATCCATGAGAGCTAACATGGTATGCCCTGCTGTTAAGTCGACTATGATATCTATATTTGGCAACAAAAAATCATCCTTGTGGCAAGCTTTGTTAGATCTCTAAAATCATTGCATAGTCTGACTCGGCCATTAGGTTTGGACATTGGTACTATGTTGGAGACCCATTCTGAATAGTCTATAGATTTGATGAACCCTACATCCAGTAATTTCTTGAGTTCTTTTACAAGCAGTGCTATGTGTGGATGCATCTTTCTAAGCTTTTGTTTCACTAGTTTCACTCCTGGATCTAACGGGAGATGATGTAGAATCAAATCTAGATCTAACCCTGGCATATCTGCATATGACTAGGCAAAATTGACTTGCTTTCTCTTGAAGAATGGTACAAACTTAGTCTTCTCTGGTGGGGTTAGAGACTTAACAAAGTGAATGATCTTAGGTTGTTCCTCTATTCCAATGTTAACAAGCTCTATAGGTTCCACAAAAATCTGAGATTTCTCCTGGTGCATGTCATCAGGGAGAGTGTCAAGCCTTCCATTGTTAGGTGCCACAGTTGGGTTTTCACCATCAGATGTGTCCTTTCTTTTTACTATTTTGGGATCTGACACTACCATGGAATAGTTTTCACCATCAGATCCAATTTTTATTTTGATATTTTTGTGACTGGAAGGGTTGGCACCCTCTCTAAAATAAGCCATGGTATTAAGTTCAATAGAGAAGCTAGCTTTATGATCTCCTTTAGGTACATGGTCCCTAAGTTCCATATAGTCAATATAGACATCATCATTTTGGAACATATCTAGTTGCGGGGTACCTTGTAGATCCCAGTCAATAAGCTTAGGGTGCACAAGGGGGAGGGAGTCGTAGGATAGATCTGATTCATTGATAGTTTGAATGGATATACTAGGAGTATTGGTACGGAGAGTGTTTGGGATGGTACTTTCCTCCAATTTGTTTATCACGATAGAACTCAAACCTTCCTCGAAAGTCATATTCTTAGGGATAGGAAAATCACACTCTAATGGCCTATTCGGTAGCATTTGTCCCTCATGGTAAGGGCTATAAGTTTGAATGGTATCGACCTCTTTGTCATTGTAGGAATGCTCTATCAGCTCATCCCACTCATGTTCATTGGAATCTGTGTCACTGTCCTCTTGAAGTGTATGGATCATTTCCACAAGACAAGCATTTGCTTTAGCTTTGCCCTTATCCTTATATCCTAGACCTTTTGTAGTTCTAGCTAATGAGGATGAAGAAGGTTAAATGGGTTCTATGATTCCTTCTTTTCTTAGGCCGATGGGGCCTTATCCTTCGTAACCCTTTCTATGTAGGATAGATTCACCTCACCCATAGATTTCCATTGGGAGCTTAGGTGGTTCTTGTTGTATGTTCTCTTCTTCTTTTGTGTAAAGCTATTGTAGGATATCTCTTTCCTCTGTTTCATTTGATAGGGTCCCCCATTTTACAAAGGGAGTTGTGGGAAGCATAGGAGGAGCAGATGGCTTTGGAAAATGCTTGGGTCACCCAAAGGATCTAGGAGATAAGGGCATCTTGGCTAGATTTAGGCTGTGCTCAATGGAGTATTCCCCAACTCATGTTTCTTTGATGTTAGTTTTCTGCTCTTTGGGCTTTGATGAGGAAGCTTCAGAGGTAGAATCATGCTGTGGGGTAGGGGATGTAGATGCTCTATTATTTGGTATGATGCAATCAGGTTTTAAAAGGACAAAGTTGCAATGCTAAAAGGGGTCAGGGTTGCCTTGGATGGTGACTTGCTTGTCGTTATGAGGGAATTTTATGCATTGGTGATAGGTAGAGGGCACAACTTTCATGGCATGAATCCATGGTCTACCTAAGACAATATTATAGGTGAGTTCCCTATCTAGGACTTGGCACACAACATCTTTTATCACCGGTTCTACTTGTATGGGTAATACCACTATTCCCTAGGTAGTTCTCTCTTCTTCATCATAGGCTTTGATAGTAATCTTCTTCCTTGGATCAACTACATTTTTAGAGAACCCCAATATAAGGACTAGCTTCAGCATGTAAATATTTAAACCGGCTCCCCCATCAATGAGAACCCTCTTAATGTGATGCTTGTGGATGAAGGTGACAATATGCAGAGGGGTGTTATGAGGTTGAGACACTGAGAGGTCATCATGTTCGGTAAATGATATGGTACTTGAGGAGGTCAGATTACCTACCATGGCCTAAAACTTCTCTTGGGCCAAGTTAGTGGGGACCATGGTTTCCACTAAGGCTTTATCAAGAATCTCCTTGTGGGAAGGAGATAGACACAACAACTCTAAGATAGAAATGTGGGCAGGAGTCTTTTGTAGTTAGTCTATGACACTATACTGATGGAAGTTAGACTGAGAAGGTGATGACCTTGGAGGAATGGTATTCAATGTGACCTTACCACTCTGGGTAATGAGACTACAATTAGTTCTATTGGGCTCTGATTGTTGGTTGGGTGTAACCACATTGATTTGTGGGACATGCTCTGATATGCAATTGATGGAATAATTGAATGGTACACTTTCGTAATTGGCATTACTATTCCCATTATTCTAATTTTACCTATTACGGTTGTTGTTATTGTTATTGCTATTGTTTTTGTTGTTGTTGTATAGCCTGTCATGATTGAGAAGTAGATCTTTGTAAGTCACATGCATTTCATTGGATGTATATTGTTGAGCACCTCCTTGATTTTGATCAAGTATGTCTTGAATAACATGTTTGAGATGGATACAATTGTTGGTTGTATGTCATCTTCCTCTATGATACTTACAATAGTCGGTGTCTTTCCAATAGTGAGGTTTTATTTGAGGTTCATAATCGCTTGTTGGCGGTAGATAGATTTCATTGTTAGCCAATAGCTTCCTTAATGTGGATTCTTGGGACTCACCCAATGGTGTGAAATTTTTCCTTGGATTTGAGTTGAACCATGGTCTTGGCTCCTGAGACAATGTTTTATTGGGTGTAAAATTACTTGTCTCTCCTTTGAGAGTGAGTATTGGCTGTTGTTTGGGAGCTACCACCATGGCATCAACTATTCCATCGTTGACGACATTTTTGTTCTTAGTCCAAAACTTTGATTTGTTAGTCGTGTAGTTGGAGGTAGGTGTGTCCTTGTATAACTTGATTTGCCCCTTGGTGATCATAGCTTTTTTAATGAACAATCCCATTGCAGTGACCTTTGAAAATAAAGTAGGGCATTGAATTTATATTTGGTAGCTAAGATCGGAGTTGAGGCTATGGACAAACATCTCCATTAATTGCTTCTCAGGTACATCATATGAGCATTTGCTTGCTAGTTGTCTCCATCTTTGTAGGAAGGAGGCAAATGTTTTTCCACTCTTTTCCTTTGTATTGCATAAATCAAGCATAGAGACTTCATGTTCAATATTGTACGAGAATTGCGTGATGAATTTGTTGACTAACTCATCAAATGTTTTGATGCCCGGTGGAAGTCGTTAGAAACACTCCATGGCTTGACTACCTAGAGATCTAGGGAATAGTCTCATTAAGTAAGTCTCATTGTGAGCTACTTCCATGCATGCTCGAGGGTCCCCTTTCCCTTTGTATTTGTCAAACTTAGGAACTTCGAATCGAAATGGAAATGGCCTCATGTTCAAACTTTTATCAAAGGGGTACGGTGCAATATCTTCCAAGGAGTAGGTTTTAGTGTTTGCACCCATCTTGAGATCCATCATTTGTTGTGTTAGACCCTTGATTTGTTTCATCATTTCTTCCATAGGAGTGCTTGGGTCTATGGTGTTCTTTCCTTCTTCATGATTATCCTCTACGTTTTCTTGGATTGTGCTTATATCGAAATCGACGGGGAGTTTAATTCCAAGATTTGCAAGATGATAAAAATACTTGTGAGGGTCCTCATGGAGCACTTTCTCTAGCAAGCGTTGGAATTTTTGATCTTGGAGGGTTCCTTGATACTCTTTGTGAGAGATTTCCTCGTCACTATCATGAGGGGTGACAATGTGGTTGGATGATTTAGCCATTTCAAGTTGCTTTTTGTATTGAGATCTAGTAAGAACCATGCAAGGTGATGTGGGATGAGGTGGGATGAATTTAGAGATTTTGGCAAGATGCCGGTGGAGACTACAGAGAATAGGATACTTATGACAAGATTTGGACAAGGGACTCTTTCAATCAATGATTCCAAGTAAGACGGCCGATACAAGACGATAGCCACTAGTAAGGGTACTTGATACATGTCTTACTGTGTAGGGACTAGTCATGCACCAAGACCACTAGCGAAGTTTTGTGACTTACTAGGGTTAATTGAATCCATAATGATATGAAAAAGGGGCCTATGCTGATCTGATATGGGATACTTTAACTTTGGACTAGGAGGACTTGATAGAAGGTGAATGGGATGACCAACGAAAGAGAGAGTTTGACGCGAAATGGATGGAAAAATGACCGCAAGGTAAGATCTGATCTCAGAATTTGGAACTAGGCTGAAATGGGTACCCAAAAATGACAAAAATTTTCTCTCAAAGATTATGGAAGTGCTCACTATCATGGATGCGCCGGAATAGATGCACCGCGAAAACTAGTAAATGTGCAGAAAGTTAGCATAGAAACGCCACACTGGTAAATTGTAGATGTGATATAACAAATAGTAAAAGTGCTGGAAGTCAGTACATATGTGCCACAGGTTGGTGCAAATGTGCAACAAAAGAGGGCGAATGCGCCACTCTAGTTTTCTCAGTATTTTTTGCAAGTTTTTTGGTATTTTTTTGATGTTTTTTGTACTTTGGTTGCAAGAAGGACTTTTTGATCTGATTTTCTAAAATTATGGCAAGAAGACACAACAAACACAAATAATATTTTTATGGTTTTTTATTTTTTTGTGATTTTTTGACTCTTTTTTGGACTAAAAGAAAGTAAGTACAAACCTAGGTTTCAAAGGATAGTAGAAAACTGAATTCTCACTATCTCTAGTGAAGCATCTTCAAGAGGTGATAATCGCCCTTCCTTGCACCAGATTATAGGGGTTTTTGGCCACTAAGAACAAAGGATGAGTAATAAAGGCAACCATTCGAGTGGTTATACATGCGACAACACTACTCTCCGTTATGGAGTCTCCCAGCTTGCAAGGGTTGCGTCTTGGAGGGTTTTGGGGGAGGTTGGCTATCGGTATAACACAACTGCACTCATTGTTTGAAGCTTTTGCTCCAAACACAATTTATTTATAGTGGCTTGGAAGGGCTTGGCATCTAGCTTGTTACCACTTAGGCTTGTTCCTACTTGGATGAACGGTATCAAAGAGCAGGCCCCTCTAAAGGAAAAACACATGTGAAAATGATATGTCTAGCATTTTGGTCACCCAAGATAGGGGAGAGCATAGGCCTGATATCATTCCCAAAACATAGAATGTAGTGATTCTTTTCCCCTAGTTAAAATGAGAAAAACTAGATGAGTTATCTACTTGGGCAAGCACATAAATTTGCTAACTTTGAAGTGATAACAAGATAGCAATGGTCCAGTTTTACCAAGATAGCAATGATGTGTTCAATTTTATCTAGATAACATGAATTTGTTAACTTTGTAGTGATGATCAAGATAGCAATGGTTCAGTTTTGCCCAGATAGCAATGTTGTGGTCAATTTTATCCAAATAGCATGAATTTGTTAACTTTGAAGTGATAATCAAGATAGCAATGGTTCAGTTTTACCCAGATAGTAATGATGTGTTTAATTTTATCTAGATAGCAATGCATTGTTAACTTTGAAAGATAACAATATAGCAATGATTCAATGACATGCAAGATAGGAATGATTCAATTACCACCTTTCTAGTAAAAACTATGTGAGATTTGCATGAGCATCCATTTTACTTTCCTATTAGAAATTGAAGTCTGAGTTAACAAGTGTAACTATATGATTCTAAACCAATACCTAGTCTGCAAAATAGATCAAAAGAGTTCCTACAAAAGAGATGTCAACATTAGCAAAAACTTCAAGGAAACCCTAAAAATCACTGCCTAAATTAGATGCACAGCTTCAAAGACTGAATGCACCATAATAGAGCTCAGAAGTGTCACAGTACATATGTGCTAAGATAGAGGTCAAAAGTGTAGGAAAATAATGTATATGCACCAATATGACAGATGTGTCGTATCAGAGGGTAAATGCACTGGAATAGAGTCTGTATGTACCGAAAGGATGTATGTGCCAGAATAGACAGTATATGCGTTAGATTAGAGATTGTATGCACCAAAGGAATGTATGCGCCATAACAGATATCAGATGCATGTTAGGATGTGTCAGATGTGTGATTTCCTCCTGTGTACGGCTTTCTAAAAGACAAAAACTTAGTTTTTGGGTTAAATTTGGGACTAGGCCCCATGGTCGGCACCAAAAATGTTAAGGGAAAATTGGAGTAAACATGAATAATCAATATATCAATATTAAAATACCCAAAACTCAATGAAATACAAAAACAAAGAGATTAACCGAACAAAAGAACTTCAAAAACCTTTGCAAACCTCAAAGCTTCATAGCTTCCATTGGTTGCCTATCTCAATCGATCTTGCACGTATGAATAAGGCCCTCAAAGAGTGCACTTCCTAGCTATTCCAAGATTGTCAATGGAGAACGGCTATGATAATTTTGCCATGAAGATGAGCTTCAAAACAATGATAGTAGTATATAGTAATGAATGTGATCACAAGCAATGAAGGAATTGGTGCCAAAGGCATGCTATAATTCCTGTAGAGTAATGATACTTAAAGTTTGGATGAATGAAATAGAAGAATAGGGTTCAATTTATAGACTTGTGAAAGAGAAGATCAGTGGTATGGAAAGAATGAGAAGATCAATGGTATAGAAACATTGAGGAATGTGCGCGAATAGGAAGAAGACAAGTGTCACACAAAAGCTATTTTATTTGAGTTAACTGCTTTCTTTTCTAAAAATAAGATATGATTTTCATAAGTTAGAAAGCTTTTTTCTAATTTAAGAGATATTGATAAAAACAAGGTTGATTGAGTCAGTTAACTGAACTTGAGATTTGCTTTTGCATGATTTGAAAGAAATTAAATAATAAATTATTCAATTTTGTGTGCATGAAGAAGACTTATTTTTAGAAGATTTAATTGTTGTGCATGAAGAAGACTTATTTTTAGAAGATATTTGAAGAATTAGAAGATAAGAAAGCTAATTAAATAAATAAATTTATTTAATTGTTGTGCATGATTTAGAAGAATAAATAAAATATTTGATTGTATTTTATTTTTAGAGATTGAGAGGATTTAAATAAATTTGATTTATTTATTCAAATTTGGAAGAATGATTTGATTTAATTAAATAATTAAGAATTATTTAATTGTTTGGAAGAATTTAATTAAATAAAGGATTTTATTTAATTTTGACTTTAGAAGAGGTAATTAAATATTTTGATATTTAATTAACTTAGAGGAATATGAATTGAATAAATAAATTTGTTTATTTATTTATTGATAGAAGGATTAGATGGAATAAATATTAAGAATATTTATTTAGACCGAGTCGTGTCATTTTTAAGCGTATACATTATTAATATAAAGGCATATCTCAATTCCTTTCATATCGGTAAGTTTAGAAGACATTGAAGCACTAGAAAATTCAAGCTAAAAATTGCTGCAACACTTAGGCTGTCAGGTTTGAGGTTAGCTGCAATAAAACAAGCCCAGTGAGTCATTTTTTATTCTCATATGTACTTTGTTTTTCCATTAGGGTTTTCCCTCTGATTGAATGAATTACATTCTGTTATAAGAATTTAGTCGACCTTTGAAAACTAGAAAAGAGAATCCCCATCCCAAATCCTCCATCCCAAAAATGGCCCCTCCTAAAACCCAGGTTCCCTCTGCCACTTAGAAACAAGCCTTACATGAAGACATTCTAAAACAACTCCCAGGCTCTAGTTCACAAAGGATAAGGGTGACCGGCTTGGAGGGAAATGAGGGATTAGTTCATAAATATGCTGATTGTAGGGATACTGAAATCCCAATTTCTGGTTGGTCCCTTTTTTGCCACTGGTGGGGCAAGAGAAATGTCCAAGAACCATTGTCATATGTGTGGGGAAGTGACTTGGAAAAGTTAGTGGTTACCAATGTGTTTGAGGATATTAAGTTGCTTCAGGCCATGACAACTCACTATGATGAAACCTCCAAAACAATTAGGAGCATTAATAGAGGAATTTTAGTGGAAATCAATAGAGAGGCCATTGCCATAGTTTTTGGATTAAACTTGGCTGCCTCCACAAAAATTGACAAAGATAGAATTAAATCCATGTATACAAAGGACAAAAGCAGCTATAGAATCATATATTTGCCTAGATTCAGGGTGAAGGGGCTGAATGGTAAATCAGTAAAAATCCCCTTTAGTGAGCAAGAACCTTTCAAGTTAATTACTTTTGAGGATTATTTTGTTAATACTTACTATGCTCTATGTCAAGTGCTGAGAGAAGATAAGAGGGAGTGCATCCCTATTGATCTTACTTATATAGAAGTAGACATCCAATACCCATCTCAGAATGTCCAATTTGACTTTGCTTCTTATTTGGATCATTATATCCATCAGGGATGGGTAGATATTAAAAATAGAAAAGAACCAATCAATTTTAGATGGTTCTCTTTGCTCTGTCACATGTTTTTATATCAGGGAAGAACTTAAAATCTGTGGCATCCCAAATTGATGATCAACCCTGTTGATAATAGGGGAATTGAATTGCTTGTCCAATGTTGGACCCACATTTGGGACAAACATGATACCCATTACAATTCTAAGACATTTCTAGTCATCTATACCCAAGATTCCTAAGCCATTGATGAATTTTCTCATACTTGCAATAAGAGTTCCCCCTCTAGATATCAAGCATAATTGGGGTAATTTTATCCCCCACGAGGAAGGTACAAATTTTAGGATTTATGGTACCCTTGTTGGCCCACATTATTTACCCAAGCATGTACCCTTAAGATTGGGTTTCCTAAAGATCATTTGGCAATTAGCTTAAGCACAAAATTCTCACTTGAAAGGACAAAGGAAAGGATCTTTCTTTCCTTTCTTGACAGTGTTTTTAGATTTCAAAATAAATAAAGATGGGTTTGATAGGCTAAATGAGAAATCATTACCTTTTAGAATGGCATAGGAAAGGCCCAGGTTTTCTAATCCTAAAGGGTTTATCAACAGTATTAGGAGAAGTATCAGTAGGTCTTATACTCCCCATCAAGTTTTCTTTCTCGAAGATGTTATTAGAAATTCCCTTTCTAATAATGAAGTGAAAATGAAAAGGACAAAGTGGACATTATATATAAGATATTTGGAAAAAATAAAGAAGAACCCATCCTTTAAGGGACTTTTCCCACAGGTTGATAACCCCATCACTAGAATAAAAAAGATCCTATCTCAGATTGATGAAGTGATTAGTATGCAAGATCCTAATCTTACTCAGGCCCCTATGGAAGAAAGATCGTCATATCAGCCTCCTATTAGAAGTCAAATGAAATATACTTTCCAAAGAAGGAACAAAAGAGAAGAGGTCAAATAGGAAGCCTCTTAGGACCCTCCTCTAACTCAATTGACATTATCTCTGATATCACCTCCCCATTCTTCTTCATCTGTACCAGTAAATGAAAGGGAATCTCTACCTAAGGAACCTTCTCCAAAGAAAACAAAAATTGAAGTAAATCCTCTAGTGGATTATGATGATGAATAACAAGATATGGAATTAATAGAGGAAGAGATACAAACTAAAATGCCATCCCCTAGCCAAGATGTGCCAAAGGAATTGCCTTTGAAGAGGATTCCTGATATTACCTTGACAGGAAACGATATCTCAGATTACATCAGGATTGTGGCATGGAAGAATTTTATTACTGATGATGATTTTGTTAATTCTAAGGAGTTTTAGGAGTTTTTGTGGAAAAGTAGAAAAAGTGAATATGAGAAAAGATTGGAAGAGGAGTTGTCCCTTTCTCCTCAAGAAACTCGTGATCAGGTGTCTATCAGGGTACTAACAGAGATGAAAGATGAGGTCAAGAACATCATTCTCGATCGGGGCAGGAAAATGATTAGAAATAGTGGGGTCTTATTACTCCCTGAGTAGGACATTGCCTTTGCTATTATTTTGGATTTTGCAAGAAGACAGGATAAATAAGTTTTTTCTATTGAAGAGGAGGTTGAAGCTGAATTGATAGGAGATAAGTTTGACCCTAAGTGGGACACTTTAGCCATATGCGCCTTAGCACCCAACATGAACAAACCTCTGGTTGCAAAACCTGATAGAGATTTTAAAGGTGGCCTGATAGTAAAGAGTGATGTAGAGGTGTCAGGACTCTAATGATAATCTAACAAGATCAAGAGATTCAAATAGCTTGTGGGCTTCATCAATAAGACTTCACTAGTCTCCCCTTTGCCTTAAACTCCACCAAAGGGCTCAAATTTGGATTCCAACTTCTTAGATGAAATATTGTACCTTCTAGGGTCTCAACCTACCCCAACCAATAAGGTTCAATAGGTTTCATACACCATTTTGCTTGGTTCTTGACAATTCCACTTGACTAGGCCTAATCCTTGTAGCCCTGTTCAGCGACTAATTTGCATTTTTCTCTCAACTTTCCCAAAGCACTCTAAAAAAAATGACTGATTTGGATACCCTCTATTGATTTCTAGAATATATCTCAAACTCACCTACTTTTGTTTGGGATCGAATGTGACTGTCCTAACACCCTGCTGCCTTCCCACAAGTCCTAAATTGCCCACTTTACAAAGGAACCCTATTAAATACTTGTCCCACACACTTCAAACCTTGAAATAGCCTTAGAAAAGGGTTCAAAACAAAGGATTTTCTAGGTCTCAGACAAGGGTTTGCTCATTTGCATGTTTAAATACTAAAACCTCATTTCTAGGGCCCAAAACCTAAGGCTTCCTAGATCTCCCACTTCCAATCACTTCCAGACCTCATTCAAAGCTCTAACACCATCTCCATGACCATACTAGACAATACCAAACATAAAAACTCCTCCTTATTAAGATGGATCTCCTATTGTTATAACCATGCCACCATTTCAGTGCTCTTTCCACATGCAAACTTTGACTTTAAATGGTGGTCACCTCCCCATTTTCATTCCTCTTGCTTTGCCAAGTTAGAAAACATATAGTACATGTTAATAAGGACCTATTACATGAGAATCAAGATCCTACATCCATGGAAAGGTCCTATGAGGCATTGAAACCTCTCAAGATGCACAGGACAACCTGTTGTTCCTTATGACAGTCAATACAAACAACAATAAAACTGATCCAAAAACCTTCTCAGAGCATAGAAACAAGTCTATTACTATTCAATGAAGGTTTTAAAACATTTTCCAACCACCACAGATCAAAAGACCAATAGAAAATAAGAAGAAAATGCAAGAGAAAACTAAATTTTACTGTTCTTTTCAATCTACTGTACAAACAGGCCTCCAAAAATGCTTCTTCTCCACATCTCACACCTTGAATAGGCTTATATAACCTCTCCCTAACTTCTACAACCAATTACCATCAGTCAAGGATGGTTAAACTTTCAAAAACTAATCAAAAAGGCTTTTCTCGCCTAAATGCATAATTCAGAAATTTGAATTTAAAACTTTGGTTTAAACGATTTCTACCTTATTTAATGAACTCCTACCTTATTAATTCACCATGTATGATCTTATTAGGTTCATTATACTTAATTAATGGTCTTAGACACCTTTGTTTGTCTCTAGGGGCACTATTGGCCCAACTTACATCATTTTTGGTCCTAGGGTCCTTACCAGGACCCTCAGGACATTTAACTATTACATCATTTTGAATATTGCAACATGCCATAATTGGTTGTAAGGTGTCCCAATTGACTTGATTTGTTCCATAGGTTCCTTCCATGGTCATTTTTTTCTTCTTGCTCCAAGGTATTCTTTTAGGTGCTCCTGCACCAAACATGGTATTTGAAACCCCAACAAAAGAAGCATCGGAGTTGGTGTTACAGGTCACAGAGTTCAACAAGGCGACCACAAATGTTCTTCAACAAAAATATGATGACTTGTTAAAAGACTATATGGCTATGTTGTTAGAGTATAATGGGCTGAAACAAATGGAGATACAATGGAAACATTAGGCTTCAATATTTGCCTCAACACAAACAACAATGGTAGTTAGGGATTCTGGCTCCCTTCTCCCTGGTTCATCTTCTCTATCAAAATCTGCTCTGGAAAAGGAAATTGAAGACTTAAAGAAGTAGATTAATTCATTTGAAGCCATTTTCAAAAATGCTTTTGATAGACAAAAGGAAGATAATTGGTCTATTGTTTCAGGGATTTTGGAGCTATTAATGAACAAAGTGTCCATCTAGTCTATCAGGATTCATAAGTGTTACTATGGTTTGTGAATGGTCATCAAGAAAATCAAGGATGATAAGGAAATACTAATGCCTTTATTTGATAAATGGATCCCTAGGATTGTATCTTTATTAGGCATTTGTAAAGAATCTAGCCATGATCCTAATGCTCCCAAAGAAGTCAAATAGGTCTATACAGCAGCAAAGGAAGTAGGAGATCTACAAGAATTCATAGACCGTCTTGAGGAGGAAATGTTGAAACTGATTCAAGGGTTCAATATGACCAAGTTTGTATAATTCCTCCAATAAAGAATGAGGGTGGTGACATTAAGCTAGCCCAATTATGCATCCTCTAGTTCAACAATATTGTCCCTATCATTTCTTTCTTTCTTTGTCTTAATGATAAGATAGATATCCCTATGTTTAGAACTAGTATCGACAAACTATGGGACTCTTGTCAGCTAGCTACCACTTTCACAAGGGAAGGGCATTCGGTTATGGCTAGATACAATAATAGATATTTATCCTCTGTGCATAAATTGATTAATTTCAAGTGGCCCACAAAAGACCAATTTCAGAAGTGGGATAAAAAATATAACAAAGTGCTTGATATTTGAAGCATGGATGGTGAGATCTTTTTGTTTGAAGAATATGGACACCTATATGTTCTAAATGAATTTTTTTTTTTGTTCTCTTATGTAACTATCTTCTATTTCATAAGGTAGTTGAAGATATAATTTAGAGGTAAAAATTGGCCAAAGTTTGTTATATTTTCTCAAAGGCACAAATCACAAAGGCTACAAGCCTCACAAACAAACTTGTAACAACTTTTGTCCCCATAGCAAATATCTGGGAGGAGTCTGTTATTTTTTCAAAATCTATCGAAGCTAGAAGGTTACATCTATTTCTAGGTCTGAAGCTTGTTTTGCTTCCTTGTTCTTATAAAAGGGAATTCAGGACCTAGTTACAAGGATCTTGGAGAATTTTCTACATTACAATATATTATCATAGCAATAAAAGTTTTTTCTATTTTTAGGTGTGTTTTGAAGAAGGAAGGTCCATCTGTATTTGCAATTGTTAGCATGACTCATATTAACTCAATATTTTGAAAATATTGTTAAAGGTTCATAATATGTTATCTCCTCAGTTTGTGCTTTATTATGTTTTTGAATGAATTGATAATATTATCAATAATCTTCATCTTCATAGTCTTTCATGTGTAAGGATATCCGCTCTAAAAGGCTTCTACTCAAGGAGTAGAATTAATTGCTTCAAGGAGGATATTGAATGTAATAGAAGTATACAGGGATAACTAAGTATGAATGTTATGGTTTGATTTCAAGGTGTGGTGATGTAATGCATCATTTACAGTATTCCCAATAGAGTTATAAGTTTGACCTTATGTTAGGTTCATTTATGTGTTTCTTCTGACTTTGTAACCCCAAATTTAGGCACTAATCTTTTGATGATTGTTGTTCTCAAGATTTAAAAAATCTCCCTGATCATTCCATATGAATCAAAGAATAGTTTTCAACTTTGGTATTTATATTGATTAAGTTATGTCTTGCATGTTCCTCTGCAAAGAATAAGATAGAAGTTTAAAGAATCTAGCCAATCCTCACTTTATCACACATTCTTTCAAGTAGCCCATAAAGGAACCTATCTGTGATATAAACAAAGCTGACAATCTAATATCTCTGAGAAACCCCACCCCTTTTGAGTACAATGTTGTTATCCCCAAGAAAGGAAGACATCGATTATAAGAAATAACAAGAGAATTAGACATAAGTCCATTCCACAAATAGGAACACCCTCCTTGGTTTCATAGAGCCTAAAGTGTAGAGGAAGAACAAAGGGAACTGAGAAAAGGCCTCCTACCCTTAAATCTCCTGTTCATTGGCCAATCCCTCAAGGCAGATTGATCATTAATAAGTGGCTATTTTATAGATTTGCTGCAAGAATTAGGTTGGGAATTTAAAAAACCAACAACCTATATAGAATCTTGTTCATCATAAGTCTCTATTTCAGCCATTAAATTATCAAGCAGATATTCCAAAAATTCCATTTCATCAGATAGTAGGTCATGGGCTTTTACAATTATATCTCCTGCTTTGGCCATGCATGTTTTCAAAACATCTACTTCGAACTGTAGATCTTGGATCCATGTGCCTACCTTAGGCAATGTCTGGTTAGTCAAAATATTATGCTTCAAGAGATCCTGATCATCCATTTTCTTTATCTCCTTCAGTCCATCCAAGGCATAATCACTTTGGTTGAGCTTGGGTTCATATGTTCTTCTCAGTGACTTTGCTCTTTCTTTCAAACTAACCAAAGTATTCCAATTAGACAGGGATGTCCTTATTATCTTCTTACCTACATCCATGAATTGTGTAAATGTCTTGATTATGACTTGGGTCTAATGCTTCTATGCATCTCGACCTATTATTTCCTCTTGACTTACCAATGCTAAGGTAATAGTTTTCTCTAGTGTTTGCAATATAGGCTTGACAAATCCCTTATTGAATGTCTAGAGTTGGGCATTTTTCCCTTTCAACTCCTTTTTTCTTAGCCTTTAACTTCTTCATCCTAGCTACCACAACCTCTGTTCTTTCCTTAAGCTCCTCTATGTCTTGATTTGCTATTGAATGTCCTAAGTCAATGGTAGTGACTTGGAACTCTCCTGCACTTATTTCTCCTTTATTTTTATCTATAAGTTGAAAGCCAATTGAGTTGTTCTTTTCCCTATCACAGAATCTCTCTTTTTAGTTGACATCACCCTAGCCTTACGCTTCAGCCTGACATTGTCTAATGTGAACAATGACTTAAAATCAAAAGGCGTTGAATCATATACATGATCTTCTACCTTCGATGCTAGCCATGATGGCATGCTAGATCCTAGCCCTATTTTGTTAGGTTACTCAATGTGAGCATTATGTATGTCTATCCCTTTTCCTTTATCCCAACTTGGTGGGATCTCTTCTAGATTTTCCTATTGTTGGAACATTTCTTGATCACCACCATCATCCTTTTGGATCTCTTCTTGTGCAAGTGGTTGCCATTCTTCATATGATGCTTTATCTTGTGCATCCATTGCCACTTCACTCATAGAATCACCCTTGTAGTCCCCTTATATTAGGTCCTGATCCTGGATATCCTGATGAGGAACCTCTATGTTATGAATTTGGCTTGTTACCTCCTTAGCTACATTCTCCATTTGAGCCTATTGCTCTAAGGTGGGCCTTTGTTGTTCATACCCTTCTTCACAAGCATGTTTCTTTTCACTCATCTAGACATCCTACTGTGCTTCAATTGTTTGGATATCCATACCTATTTGTACATCTCTTCCATGCTCAGAATCATCTCTAACAATTTCTTTTTTCTTGTCACTTGCCCCATGTTGATATGACAAGTCTATGACCTCTAGGCTTGTGATTGTGTCTATCAGGACATCTAGGTGCCCTATTTGGACATCCACCTTAGGAGACTTTAGCTCTTCTACCTCTAGGCTATCATGCCTTTCTAGTGATGTATCTCTAGCTTTTGAGGTAGTATGTCTCAAGAAAGCCTTCTACAGGATGTGCTGTCACATCCCTAGTGACCTCATCGTCAGTTAAATCATCTATCTGAATTAGGAACAAAGGTTGACCAACTTCCTTTCTCAACGATTCTATCCTTGCTTCCTTGACCAACTCATTCTTTACCTTAATTATTTTTGGAGCTGATACATTATGTTGTAACTCTTTGGCCACATACAATGCCAGATCTGGATGTTCTTTTACTTGCTTTTCCATGTGTTCTTCAGTCTAAATGTTTGTTGATCTAGAGGTAGAACCTCTCATCATCGAGCCTTGATGTATTTTCTATTTGGGAATCAAGCTCTGATACCAACTAAAAGGAAGCTAGGTGTGCAGAAGACGCTTCCTACACTGATCTAATGAGGAGAGGGCTATGCAAATCCAACTTTATCCTAACTATTACAGCAATGTTAAACCATTAACATTAGATATTGCAGCAAAACACAAGAACTAGAAAGAAGACAGAAGAGAGAGAGAGAGACAAGATATACATGGGGAAAACCCTTATGGGTGAAAAACACCACACTCCAAAACACAGCTCAAATGTATTACAGTAAATAATAACATATTACAATACAGTTTCAGAGCCAATGCTCTTTCAGGAGTCTTTGAATGTCAAATCTGGAGATATTCTGGTAGCATAACAGTACTTGTACCAAAAAAATTGTTTATCTCCCATCCAAGCACCTGTTTATATAGAGTTTACAAGGAAAATATGGTTCCTTCTAGAGATGGGCATCCATCTTGGACTCATGCCCCAAAACCCACGCCTAAGGACACTTGTCCAACATCCCATCTCGAAGTGGGCACCTGGTCCCAAGATAGGTTATGACAGATGCTCTTACGCACCTTACAGCTGTCATAGAATCCATCATACACTGACTAAAAATATCATATTCCTCTTACATGTCATAACCTCCCTTGACCGCCCAAAGATGCCTTTCTCTCATGCAAAGATACTCACCGACACTTGTCATTAATTAAAAATCATTTGAGGTTTCAAGGGCATTGCCCCTGAGCCCCCATGAGGGCGCTGCCCCTCAACCCCGCCTTGTATCGTGACAGGGAGCGCACCAGGGGCACTATCTCTAGACCCTGCAAGGGGCTATGCCCCTTGACCCTGTCTTGGGGGCACTGCCCCCAAACCCCCGTTAATTATTCAATGGGGAAACTGTGGCTGCCAAAGTCACCAAAATTTACCCTGCTGCATATACATAAGGTGCTGACTATGCCAACTCAACATGGGATAAATAAATACAACATTAGGAATTTGCAAAGGTTGAGACACCTTAATTCCCAACAGATATGACAAGTCTATGACCTCTAGGCTTGTGATTGTGTCTATCAGGACATCTAGGTGCCCTATTTGGACATCCACCTCAGGAGACTTTGGCTCTTCTACCTCTAGGCTATCATGCCTTTCTAGTGATGCATCTCTAGCTCTTGAGGTAGTATGCCTCAAGAAAGCCTTCTACAGGATGTGCTGTCACATCCCTAGTGACCTCATCGTCAGTTAAATCAACTATCTGAATTAGGAACAAAGGTTGACCAGCTTCCTTTCTCAATGATTCTATCCTTGCTTCCTTGACTAACTCATTCTTTACCTTAATTATTTCTGGAGCTGATACATTATGTTGTAACTCTTTGGCTACATGCAATGCCAGATCTGTATTTTCTTTTACTTGCTTTTCCATGTGCTCTTCAATCTGAATGTTTGTTGATCTATAGGTAGAACCTCTCATCATCAGGCCTTGATGTATTTTCTATTTCGGAATTCTTACACCCACCAATACATCATCATGCTCTTTCTCTCTTGCTATGTCTAGATGTCCTTTCCCCTTTGTTCCCGTTGTGGATATGGGAATGGCCTATATAGGCACATCCCTAGGAGGTGATGGGAGATTGGCTATAGTGATATTTTCCATAATAAACTCTTCTTCAGCTCTAGAGGGCCTTGGCTAAGTCAGTCTAGTCTTCATGACTTGTGTCATATGAATGAGCAAGTCATCAAAATCTATCTCATATCTCTCCTTCATTTTCCTCTTTTTTCAAAGGTAATGGTTGTCCCTTTGACTTTCAATTCATTTATCCTCTCATTCACCTTGTTCTTGGTGATAGAAATCACCTTGGTGGAGATAACATCAATGGATGTTTCATCCTCTTGGTTCTAATCTGGGAAGGGTAAAGGTTCATTATATATCTTCCTCTCTTCATATCTTGGACCAAGGATATTCCCATCATCTTTCCTAATCTGAGGTGGCACCTCTAGATATCCAATAGTTATCATTTGATTCAATGTTAATATCTGATATCCCTTTTTCCTCACCACTTGTTCATTTGTACAATCTGCCCAAAAATCCTCAAGGTGGGTGACATACTTGAACTTTTTGGTGATTAATGTTTCCAATATGTGGTAAGGATCATAGTACCTAGCCAAGGGGTATAGTTGCAAATGCAACATGAGCAAGTCAGCCTCTACAAGTTTTGAATTATCTACTGATCCACAGACATACCAGTTTATTTCTAAGGGAAATTTCACATTCCTTCTCTTTTCTTTCTTCATGTATGCATCAAAGGCTAGGATTTTCTACCTCATTAACTCCATCAACACAACCTTATTGGTTGGATATCTAGGCAACATAAATAGTCTCACATTGAAACCCTCCATTTTGATATAAGAGTATGTGGGGAACTAGATGAACCAAGCTCTATGAGGTTGTATCCTCTCTTGGTCTCCAATTGACATTCTTTTAGCCCTATCCCCCTCCTTCAATCTGACAAGATGCATCAGGAAGCAATCATTCACCACTTTATAATGTTGAATGGATTGTCTCCTTTCCAACTGGGGATAATGTTTCCACGATATCTACTCATGAGGCAACCGACACAGTTTACCTATGGTTTGCAACACATTAAAAGACTATTTGCATGCACGTGCATACACCACATATGAGGTCATCAAGAACACTCTATCCTTCTTCCTCCATCAGACCATTTGCTTGTACAGTGTATCACTGATTATTTTTTCCCATTGTACCATTTTTTTCTTATCTATCACCATGCAGATTAAGTCATGCATCCATGGATTGAATTTTCTCGAGTTTATCTTTCTAGTCATCTGAATGAGTAGCACTATCATGTGCTAGATTTTAGGGCAGAAATCATACTTGTATAAGTGTTGAGGCATTTTGACTATAGCCTTGAACTTACTCTCTAGATCTATCCATGATGAGAAGATGACTTTCCTACAATTTGCTTGGTTCCCCTCAAATTTGTAATGAGTGCCTTCAAGTTGGGTTTGTACATTTCTCGGTGTGTGGGTAGGTTGAAGGCCTCTATAATTCCATCAACTGAAAGGTCAGCATATACCCTGCCTTGGTGTTCAACCCTTTGGCTGACCACATTGTAATGTTGTGTACACTTGATTATTATCTCCAATGCCTATGCAGTGTACAGAAATCCTGCTACATGAAACATCCTTATAGCTAAAATATTCTTTAGGATGATATTATCTTCCTTGCCCTAGATCTTTTTCCTGAAGGCATCAATGTTTGTCTGGCTGTAGTGTGTATCCTCAACAAAGTAATATTTAATGTACACACTTTTGGCCTTAGAGAACATGTCATTTTTGAACTTTGCATCACGCTTATCAATGCACAATTGCATCTTGACCTATTTATGAGAAGCTTAACTTGAATATGCAGAAGTAGATGTGTAAACGCTATTAGTAGGGGATCTTTGTTCCGTTTTGTTCAATCTTTGCAAATTCACAATAATTCACCTTTAGCTCCTTAAGATTTGTAGATTTTAGCTTCAAATGAGATCATGTGGAAAAATAAAAGAGAAATTACCCTTCTAATCTTAGAAATCTTTCAATTAGGGTGTCTTAATTACTTCCCTATGGTTAGGTAATCCTTTCAAGTGCATACGCGAGAGATTGCTACAAGTGTTCATGAGCACGCTCTTCAAGTGCATACATGGGAGATTGCTATAGATGTCCATGAGCACACTTTTCAAATGTGAAAAGCTAATGACTCCCATAAATAGAATTTAATGCAAAAAAAATGTATCCATATATGGATATCAATATGTTAATATCTGGTCAATATGTCCATATGGAAATGTCCATATGACGTCAGCAGGTGGGTCAAGTCAAACACTGTTGACCAAAAGAACAATCATTAGGTTCCATTTTTGCTTAAAAAGTTAGGATATGTGAAATATCCATATGACAAATATCCTAATGACTATATCCTATTGAAAATTCATACGAGGGACACGTGTCACAAGATCATTGGTTGGAATGTAGATGTGGACATTCTAACAAATATGGATATTTAAAAGGTATGGATATTTGAAAGTATGAAATGTCCATGTCCTTAATATCTAGATGACATCAACAGCTTAAAAGTATTAACTTGGGACAGGATTGAGTGACACCATCTAGATATGGATATCTCGACAGGTATGGATATTCAAAAATCCAAAATGTCCATGTCCTTGATATCCATGAGAATGATGGGTTTGTAGTTTGCCATCATAAATTTGACGGCTTTGGAGGAATAATGGAGTTCCAATGATAAGAAAAAGAAAATGACATCATCAGGATATGGACATTGAGAATGATCAGGATATTGCATTGGTAATATCCATATCCTTTTTGACCAGAACTTTGACTTTGCACAACTTTCTTGTTTCTTCAAATTTCAACACGATTCAAAAGGCAAAGTTGCCTTAAATTGAATTCTCTATCCAATGTGACCTTTTCTAGGAGATTTACTAAACTTGATCTTGTGACCTTGGATTAGGACCTTACATTTTGCCTTACCACCTAAAGCAAGAGAAACACAAGAAAAAGTAAAAAAAGTTGGGTCCATATTTTGCTGAGGCAAAATGGGGCATGTTGTGAGAGCACACAACAACTTGCCACCAAAGAAAACAACCAAATTTCAAATCAATTTATGAAGGAAAATCAAATCTAGACATAAAATTCCAACCTTCATTATTCATGGATATCTAGATTAGTTTAAAAGAGATCATGTTCATCAATGAAACTAGATTACGAGAAGGAATGCTAGTGTGTGCATTGATTCATTTCCTTCCTAGTGGATAGGTTGAAAAGTAGTACTTAGCATTAAGCTACATAGTTGGATTTAACCCTTTTAGCCAAACCTAGATAGAGCCTTGCTGCTAGTTAGACATACATAGCCCCAACAAGGTTATTCCCTATAATTCCCCTAAATAGAGCCCCACTACCAATCAGACATCCATAGCCCATATAGGGTTATCTAGATGACCTTTAAGAGAATAAATCCCCTTTTCTTTTTCTTTTTTTTTTAATTTTCAGAATTTTTGTAAGATATATCATTTCATCTCATTATTTGCATAGTAATGGGATCTGTTGCCATGCTGGGAATTATAGTGGTAGCAAAGGCAGACCTTTAGATTTTTCACTTAATGTAGACACTGACACTTTCAACTAGTCCTAGGAATATTAAGTGTCTTATTTTGATGATTCCTTGGATGACCTTTGTTTTGATTGATAAATATGATTTCATAGACTAAATCAATATAACCTGAAATTGCAAGGGTTACAACCTATGCAGAGATTTGGGGTTCTTTCTTAAATTTCAAAAAATTTGAGGCTTTCTAAGGTGAAATATGCTCATCATCATGCCTAAGCAAAACATGGATTCAAAAAAACAAGCAAACAATACAAAACAATCAAACCACTATACAAACAGCCATACACATATACAAGTTTTGGACATTCCCTAGATCAGGCTTGAAAATGATGCTTTAGGAATTGTCCATTGACAAGAAATGGAACATCCTCTCCTGTTAATGTTTTCAACCTGTAGGTACTATCCCTTAGTATTTTTGGTATTTGAAAGGGACCGGTCCATAGTTTATCAAAATTTCCATGGTCTCCTTTCTTCTCAGGGGATTTGTCCCAAGACAACATGAAATCAGAGATCCTAAATGCTTTGACTCTAGCCCTCTTGTCAAACCAACATTTGATAATGGCTTGATGTTTGGAGAAGTGATCAATTGCTTGATCCATCTTCTCCTCTAAGTGTAACAACTATAATAACCAAACTTCCATCTTATCCTCTAGGCCTAGATATTCTTGAGCAAATTGTAAGGTGGGGATTTTAAAATTAATGGGGAGGATATGATCTACTCCATAGACTAATTGGTATGGATAATTTTCTAGGGCTGACTTGACTCTCTTTCTATCTACCCACAGGGCATACTTTAACATAGTGTTCCATTCCCTTGGATTTTTCCCTATTAGCTTCTTGATGATGTTCAACAAATTCAAGTTGGTGGACTCGGCTAGTCCATTACCTTGGGGATAATAATTAGAGGAGAATTTCATTTTTATACCATATTCAAAAGCCCAACTAGAAAACTTTAATGATGAAAATGCAAGTCCATTATCACATACTAAAGCATAAGGAACTCCAAACCTAGTGACAATGTTGTCTTCAAGGAACTTGATTACATCATCCGGCGTGCATCTCTTACTACTTATTGCTTCCATCCACCTAGTGCAATAGTCAGTAACTATTAGAACATACCTATTTCTAGCAGAAGATGGAGGGTTGATGGCTCCAATGAAATCCATGCCCCATCGTGTGAATGGGTGCATCTCCATCACTAGTTGTAGGGTTTGAGCTATGCATCTCTCTCTATTTGTAGCTACCTGACATGTATTGAAATACTTGATATGCTCAGCTGTATCTTTAAAGATTGTTGACCAATAGTATCCAGCTCTAAGGATTGCATTTGTCGTGGCTAGATGGGACCCATGAGCAGTACCGAACTTATCATGTAATTCTTGTAGGACTTTGACTCCTTCTTGCCTATTGAGGCATCAAAGACCTATATGCCTTCATGATTTCTATTGAACATGATTCCCCCTTTGATCATGTATCTTTGGGCCCTAATCCTCTAAGGTCTTCTTTGAGGTGCTTTTAGACTAGATGGACACTTTCCTGTGATCAGGATGTGTCTTATGCTTGAGTACCAATCTTCTTGTATATTCGAGTCTACTATATATTGTTGACTAGTTAAATTAGGATCAACCTCTGCAATCATATGCATTAGGGCTTGTCCTCTAACAAGATTCATTGGAGTGATATCCATGTCATATTCTTGTACAACCGTTATCCATTTGGCTCTCTTTTCTCCAAGTTCACTTTGTAGTAATAGCATCTTAATTGCTAAATCTAGGACAACAACAATTACCCTTCTCCTCAAAACTAAGGCTAAGTACTGTCATTCTACATCTAGGTATCTCATCTTAGCATCCTTGAATAGGCTTCTCATGAATACAATGGGTCTTTCATCTTTCACCTCATTCCTTTGTGTCAAGATGGTGGCACATGTATGGTTGGAGAAAAATAAGTATATACAGAATGCCTTGATATAATCTAGACTATTTAGTACTAGAGCATCCACAATATCCTTCTTTATATCCTTGAACACTACTTTAGCTTCTGGTGTCCATTCTATCTTGGCATCTTTTCTCAACATGGTGTTCAATGGTCTTACTATTTCAGCAAATCTTGTGATAAACTTTCTAACAAAATTGTTCTTACCGAAGTATGATTTCCATTCTTTCTTGCTTGCTGTCAATTCAAGTTTCATGATGGAGTTGACCTAATCTAGATCAATAGTTATTCCATTTTTGGATACTAGATGTCTCGATAGTTTACCGGTAGTAACACCAAAGATTTATTTCTTAGGATTTAGTGAGATACCGTACTGTTCACATCTCTGTAATACTCTTTGTAGGTCACCAATGTGATCCTTTCTACCTTTAGAAAACACAGTCAAGTCATCCATGTATATAATAATGCACTGACCCACTAGGCCTCAAAAATCTATATCCATAGCGCGTTGGAATGTTGCACTTGCATTTATCAAGCCAAATGACATTCTTTTGTAAGAAAAAATTCCCCACTTCGTGGTGAATGCAGTCTTCAATCTGTCTATCTTGTCTACCATAAACTGGTTATACCCTAAAAAAGCATCCAAGAAGGACATCATCTGGGCTCCATTTACCATCTAAAGATCTTCATCCAGGGAAGGTAAAGGATAATTATCTTTTTCAGATGCCCTATTCAAGTTCCTAAAATCTACATAGTCAGATGTCACCATTCTTTTTGCAAACTGTTACTAAGTTAGCTACCCAAGTGGAGTGTCTAATAGGGAAAATTATCCTATCAGCTAGCAATTTCTTGATTTCTTCAAATATGATGGGTTCTAGTAATGCATTTACTAGCCTCTATTTTTTCCTAAATAGCTTTGCATCAGGTTTTAACCGAATGGTGTGCATTATGATTGAGGTATCATACATTTTAAGTTCATCATATGTCCATGCTATCACATGGATATAGTCCTTTAGAGCCTGAGGTATCCCTTCTCTTTCATAAGGAGTGCATACCTTTCTAATCAGGACATTCTTGGCTTCTAAAATCTCACCTATGTGCATAGGCTCATAATCTCCTCCCTATGCTTTGGGAAGATATTTCTACTTCACTACTCCATCTAGATCAAACAACCTTTCTAGCTCCATCATTCCTCTTGGAATCTTATTGTCATGTAGGTTGATAATGTCCTCTTCATCCCAACCTTTATCTTCCATGTGGTCATCTATTACTTGGGCTTCAAAGACATCCCTATTGGCAATGAAGTCTAGGATGTGTTGATCATCATCAAATACTTGAAGATTGGTAACATTATTTGGGATCGATGGCATTGAAACTAGTTCAATAGAAAATCCCTTCATTCTAGATATGGTTAATGGTTCTAATGTACTACTAGCTATGGCTAGAGCCTCTACTTAGTGATTAAACTTCCTTGGGACATGGGTGATGTTAAAAGCATCAAAGCTCTCGATTAAATCCCAGACCCTGTGTCTATAACTAAACAATCGCTTGTAATTGCAAGAGTATATATTCCTTACTTGCTTGACTACTAGCTCTGAATATCCAAAAAAATGAAGTGTTCTAGCCTTCTTATTTAATACAAATAGCAGGAAGGCATGAATTAAAACTTCATATTTTTCTACGTTATTGGTGCAGTGAAATTGTAACTTGTATGCGGCTAAGAATGATTTTCCTTGCGGTTTGTTGAGGTCAACCCCCACTCCAACTCCTTTCTTGGATTTGGATCCATCAAATCTTAGTGTCCACATCTTATCCTCAGGTAGATCTTTATCCAGACCTTTCTTTTTCTTTGCTCTGGTTGTACTTCCTTTGGATATCCACCTCAAATTAGGCAATCTATGTGGCATAGACATCTCCTAGTTGTCAGAGGTTGGGATATCTAGATGATCAGGTATCTAGATATTGCATGGCTGTGCATCCACTTGAGACATGCTATTTGGAATATCAATGTACGGATCTCCAATTTGTTCCACTTAAATATGTGCTAAGGTGAAATTATCAATCTTTGACTCATCTTCCTACATCTTTTGACTCAGATTAGTCACTGTATGACCTATTCAGTTTATTTGAATTCTTGTTCTCTCAAGGATTTTACTAGACATGTTCAATTTTCTTCCTAAACACATGTGTTCCTTTCTTCTTACTAGCTCTAAGCATAATGTACAAGTCATTTCAAAATTTGATGTCTTGTGTAACTTGCACTAGCCTTCAAGCAATATTTGTCTAGATGGGATCCCCTATATCATATACCTTTCGATCTTCTTGGACAAATATTCTTCAAATTCAATTAAACAATTACCTCTATCCTCATCTGATAGTTCATAATTGGACTCCACCAAGCAATTTGTCCCTAGTGTAATTGAACTTACTTGACTATTGTCATACATATAATTGCACATCAGAACTTCCTCCACAGTGATGGTGGAAGCTCAACTTGATACACTCCTTGCTCTACACTAGTGTATAGCACTTATTGTTTTGATGAGACTTAGTGATCATGTGTTTCATCCTTGGTTCAACTTTGATCTGGATATGGTTAGGTATCCCTCTCCATCGAAACCACATATGTGGGAAGTCTATGGCCATATATCCATTCAATATTTTGGACCAATCCCTACTTAGGGGCATGCCATAGGTGTTTGGTATATCGACTATTTGAATGTTGATGAAGTGTTGAACTCTAGGATTAGAGGCTAACTACATATGGATGTGGGTTAACTCACCTACCACATTGACTTTAGACTTGTCCAACTGAGTAACTTTCTTTAAGAATTTGGCAGGTGATAGACTTAAGATTTAACATACTGATAAGGGTATAACATTTGTAGATGCTCCAAAATCTACCAAGAAGTTATGTAAATTCTTCCCAAATATAATTCAATTAAGGAGAAAGGAAGGAGACTCAATTTTCGCCTTGTATAATGATGTGCCTGAGAGGTATCTGCAACATGAACCTAACTTTTAACCCTAGGCTTTAAAGGGACATCCTTATGTGTGGGATCTTTGGATGGGATATTATTAGGGATATTCTCCTTTACTGTAGACTCATACAAGGATTTTAGGAAGGCCTTCTTTATTACTGGGGTTTTAATAACTCAAATAAAGACAAACTACTCTTCATCTTCTTAATTTCTTCAGCCAAATATGTGACTAAATGATCAGAATTAGAAAGCTCACCCATACCTTTAGCTAACAGAGATGATGATGTGAATTGATGTTGATTCACCATCGGAGGTCCCAGATTGTTGTTGGCCTTCACATCTAGAGGAGTGTTGAAGTTGTTTAGTGGAACAGAGCTAGTCAAAGGTCCAAGTGGCTTGTTACTATTATCCCTAAGATTGTAATTGTGCCCTCTCTGGAACTACTAAAAGGAATACACTCCATTTGCCTCCTGTTCGAGTTCATTATCCTATTCAAAAGGGAATGTATAATCATCTAATACTAAGGTTGTTTCTTCACATCCAAGAGTGTAATTCTCATGTACCATATTCTCCTTTACTGTAGACTCATACAAGGATTTTAGGAAGGCCTTCTTTATTACTGGGGTTTTAATAACTCAAATAAAGACAAACTACTCTTCATCTTCTTAATTTCTTCAGCCAAATATGTGACTAACTTATCAGAATTAGAAAGCTCACCCATACCTTTAGCTAACAGAGATGATGATGTGAATTGATGTTGATTCACCATCAGAGGTCCCAGATTGTTGTTGGCATTCACATCTAGAGGAGTGTTGAAGTTGTTTAGTGGAACAGAGCTAGTCAAAGGTCCAAGTGGCTTGTTACTATTATCCCTAAGATTGTAATTGTGCCCTCTCTGGAACTACTAAAAGGAATGCACTTCATTTGCCTCCTGTTCGGGTTCATTATCCTATTCAAAAGGGAATGTATAATCATCTAATACTAAGGTTGTTTCTTCACATCCAAGAGTGTAATTCTCATGTACCATGTTCATTTGTTCCTAGTGATCCATGGGGCTATCTAAGACCATTGTTGATTCATATCCCAGATGTACTATTTCATTTCCTTCATGAAAATTTACTTCTTCCCTAGTGTTTTGAAATTTTGCTTGGAAAATGGTGGCAACAATCTTGAACTAAGGACAATCTAGCTCTTGCCTGGAAAATGCTGGCAACAATCTTGAAATGAGGACAATCTAGCTTTGCATGTGCACTAGTGTTGTGGATTCTACATAAGTTATTCAATGCAGCTTTAGTTAAGTTGACTCTTGTTTTCTTCTTAGGTTTAGGTGGCGCCTAATTATCTAAAGGTGATGGTAATGTTCCATTATTTTGCCTAATGTTCCAAACTCTTGGAGGTCGAGGAGCATTATTATTGTTATAAACTTTGTCATTATTGTAACCTTTCTTAGAATATCCTCTATTTTACTGATTCTAGGCATTAGCCTGAGAATAGAAATTTTGATTCCTCAAGTGTGTTACTTTAGTAGTTAACTTCTTTAGGTGAGCAGTTATCTGTTTGATATCTTCCTTTTCTTCTTGTGCCTTAGCCACTACATTGTCTTGACTAGGGGAAAAGAGGGAAATATTGTTCCCATTTGGTCTAGCTTCAATAGGAGCATATCTTAGATATGGAATTATATGACCATTTCCTTGGGGAGGAATGGTATTAATTGGTGGAACTTGTAAAGGATTTTTAATTGGAGTAAGATTTGACAAGGCTCCATTAAGTTGTTGCATCTGGTTAAACAAACTAGGATGTCCTATGCTAGGAAAGGGATCGTGTCCTACTTGTTTCATCTTGGTATTGACCTTAACTACCTCTATATATGTATGACCTAAATCTGGCACGATGGGGTTTACCCTTCTTACAAACATGGTTGTTAAAGGATCAAGGGAGAAGTAGTAAACTAATATTGTTGCATCTTTAGCAATGACTATGGAGCTATTAGCCTGGAATATGCCTTCTATAAATGGTCATTGAAATTCACCTTCTCCTCGCCTAATCTTAGCAAAATGATGATACATAGTGGCCGAATCAATCAAGATTCTATACCTAGCTTTGAACACATTCTCCATCAATAACCAAGTAGTAATGGAATTTTGAGGCAAATTCACATACCACTTGTATGCCTCCTCCCCTAGTGTGTATGGGAAAAGCCTATAGACTACATCTTCATGTTGTACTCTTGCTCAGAAGTAGGCTTCTTTGAAGGTTCTCAAGTGGTCCTCTACATCCTAGTAGAGACGATACTTTGGACACAATTCTTTTGGATTCTTTGGCAGATCATTATATGCCACAAAGTGAATAGGTGAGTCATCGTTGAAGAATGCCATACAGGCTTGCACGAGAGCTACTGGTAATATGAGAGCAATAGGTCTAGGTTGTACCCTAGTTGATTGTGATCTTGGCCTCACAGTAGGTAACTCTTGTAATGGTCCACTAGATCTTGATCTAGAAGCAGACCCGTGAGCCAACTCAGAAATTTCAAGTCAAACTTTGCAGCTTTGGACCAAATCTTCACAAAGATGCAGTAAATTGATCTTAAGTAAGGGATATTTGCAACCTCTAAACTCAAATGGTGAAATACTTATAGGATCTTTTCTTCTCTTGTATTGTGAAGGTGATATCGGCAAATGGTGATTCTAGGTTGGTTGGTCTCCACCAACATGGTATTAGAGCCTCATTAGACACACCTTTATTCACTGAGTTCTAGAGATCATAATTGCTAAGTTTGCTAGTATTGCATTTGATTCATGTATTTTTAAAATCTTCATTCCTAGTTTGTGAGTGGAGGAGTTACCTAGAGGCATTTGAACTAGCAATATAATTCTTATTAATCGATATTCACCATTAGGTCAGAGATAATCATTGAAGATTTAGAGTTTGAGCCTCTTGGATTAATCGGTATGGGATGCATTGGTTTTGGCATTAAGTTTGAACCTAAATCTGACCATAGTGGAAGCCTTTAATCAGGTTAAATTTGACTGCATCAAGGAGCAAATCCACAAATGCATAAACTGTAGACACCCAAATTTGTCCCAACTTTGTCCATGTCTAGCAACACCTTGTTAAATCACTAAATCATTAAGCCAATTAATTAAATAAATTTTATTTATTTAATTAAAATCTCATTCTCATCCACTTAGCCAGTTAATTAAATGAATTTTATTTATTTAATTAATTTCAACATCATATCTGATCCCATTTTATTCATTTATCCTATTAATTAAATAAATATTATTTATTTAATTAATATCCAACTCATATTACAACTAATTCAAATATTTTATTTGAATTAAGCCCTCATCATTTACCACATTCCAACACTTGTCCAGTCAATCATGTGTTGTAAGACAACTTTCATTCATATCCTTCACATGCACAATTAATGGAATCTAAATTTAGTAACTTTCAATCCTAGCCACTCACATAGCCTCTAAATCTCCACCGTTGATTGATCTTGGCTAAGTCCTATATAAACACCCTCTCACTCCATATGAGACATCCAGCAATCCTATCCAGCAATCCTATCCAGCCATCATATAGCACCTACATTATCTTGAGCATTTGAGCATTCACTTGAGCTTTTACCATCCATCATGGCAGCTTTCAGCATTGTAATTGTTCATTATTGAAGAAGCAGTCCACATCCCTTAAACAAGGAATCGTACGGTCTAGGTGATGTTATGCTTGAATTTGCATTATCCTTTGATTTCATTTAGGTTAGATTCCTTGATGATGGTAGGGTTAGGGTTTCATGACTATGTCTGATCTGCTACACCTGACTTTCACCTATCACATTTTTGGCACGCCCGATGGGACTCACGTCCTTGATTGACTTCATTTTTCGGAGTTGTTTTCTTTGAAGATCAAATTTTGCAGGTGCTTGCAGAAAATTCCAGTCACTTCTGAACAAAAATCCGTCGCTTCAGAATCTCTGTGTCGCTTTTAAGCTGGAACAGGCCGCATTTACCTCTCTGGATCGCCTTTAAACATATAGTCGTTGCCTATGGTAAATCGTATCGCTTTTGTTTTTAAAAGCCTCGCTTGTGATTTTCGCGGTTGCTTTGGACTGTATTTTCCGCTTTTGACCTAACAGTCACCGCTTTTGCATATAATCGGGTCGCTTTTAACCTAACAGTGACCGCTTTTGCACATATTTGCATCGCTTTTGACCTAATAGTTGCCGCTTTTGCTCTGATCTGAATCGCTTATGAACTGAGAATGATCGCCTGTGCAGGTTAGGGTTTCAACTTTTTTTGCAGATACAGGTCACTTTTGTCTTGCAACAGGTCGCTTATGGGTATAACTGGATCGCCTATGAGTCTACAGAGGCCGCATTTGAATTAATTAGAATCACTTTTGAATTTATAGTGTTCGCCTGTTAGATTAGGGTTTTTTGTCTGTCGACTGTGTTTTACAGATGCAGTTCGCATTTAACCCTCAACTGATCGCTTCGGGCTAATGCGCATCGCTTATGAACTAACAGATGTCGCATCGTGTATTTTCAGCGTCGCATATGATCCGCAGTCTTTCGCCTCTGGCATAATGGAGGTCGCTTTTGATCAACAGTGAATCGCATCTGGTAAGTTTTAGTTGTTTTCAAATCTGTTTCAGTTCCAATTGGGTTTTTGGCTATTAATTAGGTATTTGCGCAGCATCTTATCGATTTGTCCAAGAAAGGAGGTTATCAAACTACTAACATATCTGTTGCAGGTTCGATCGGTCCAAGATTTGTGGTTTTTTTCACTAAATTAGGCATATTTGGGCTTGGTGCTTAAAATGAACTATTGTTTGCTCCGTGCTTGATTTATCTTTTTGATTGCTTGCATGTGCCTGATTGTAACCCAAATTTAATGGCAAAAGTATCCTCTCCCCTTGCCTATCAAATGGATCTTGGGTGTATGAGAACTTGTCATTATCTTTAGAGGGCCTGCCTTCCCGGTGTGAGAAGGGATAAGACCCAAGCGGTAACGGGCTAAAGCCAAGTCCTTCCGAACTGCTATATAAGAAAAGTGTTTGTGTCGAAAGCCACAAACAACGGGTGCAGTTGCGTTATACCGACAGCCAACCTCCCCCAAAACCCTCCAAGGTGCAACCCTTGGAGGCTGGGAGACTCCATAACGGAGAGTAGCGCTGCCGCATGTATAGCCACCCGAATGGATGCCCTTATTAGCAACTTTGTGTAGTAGCCAAAAACCTTCTATCTGTTGACGCAGAGGGCAAAACCCTTGAAGCGGCCCTGATTCATGCGGTTCTTAGCCGAGGTAGCAGGGACAATCTAAAGGTTTGGAGAGGGTCAAGCCTTATAAGAAACCTAGATCTTGGTATGCGTGAGAAGTGTGTGCAAATGTAAGGAGGAGCCGGTGCTACCAAGATCCTGGAGCTACCCGCTTTGAATAGGCGTAGCTAGGGGATTCAATAGATACTGTCCTATCCTAGCCTAGGTTGTATCAGTTTGTGCTTGTTGTGAGTGTGAGTGACTGTTATCATTGTTTTCTTGCTGAAAAACTACAAAATCAGACAACTTTTTGGACAAACACAGTCGCTTTTGAACCTAAACTGCTCACATAGATCACAGACATCACTTTTGAACTGTAGTAATTCACTTTTTACCTAAACTGCGTCGCTTTTAAACAACAGTTGCCCGCATATTGCCTGAACAGAGTCGCTTTTAAACCATAGATGATCGCCTATAGCCTGAACCAAATCGCGTCTAGACCATAACTGATGGCATCTTGTCTGAGCCAAATCACCTTTAAGCCGTAGTTAGTCACCTTATGCCTGAACGAGCTCGCCTTTGAACAACAGACTGTCACCTTTAGAGAAATCTGCGTCGCCTTTGATCAACAGGAAATCGCCTTTGAACCAACAGTCGTCGCCTCTAGCATAGCATTCACTTCTGGTTAACACTGTCATTCTCTGTTGAGCCTAAACCAGATCGCATCTGAGCTATCATTGATTGCCTTTAGCATCCTTTGAGTCACATTTGAGTTATCATTAGTCACCTGTAGCTAAAATACCTGCAAATCTCCGTCCATCAGCTACATTAGCCACAGGTCCAGCTTGCTTGAGCCTTAAACATCAGCTTTCAGACTTCTCTTTGATCAACAGCAAATGCCTGGACTTTGTCTCCTATTTTTGAGCTTATCAATCAATCACAACTCATGAGCTTTCCATCTTTTTGAGACCCCAACCAGCAAGTCAGACATCAACACAATCATTTCAATCAGCAAACATCCTTCAGTTTTAACTTCAGCCAACAACATCCTTTAGCTTTAGCTTCAGCAAACAACATCCTTTAGCTTTAGCCCCAACAAACATCAACAGCAAACAATCTTTCCCTTGAGTGTTTAAGCTATCCTCTAGGGACAACCAACAACAACTGAACAACAACAACTCAGCCAAAACAAAATCAACCAAGCGAATTAGCCAAACTAGTAAACCAAAACAACAACCAATCAACCAACTAGCCAACTATCATCTTTTGGGTCTCAAAACTTTGACAAGCTCAACTTCATCATCAACATCATGCCTCAAACTAGGAGTCAATATCGAGCTGAAATAGAAGCCAAATTGAAAGCTGAAATGGAAGCCAAATTGCAAGCTGAGATGAAACAATTTACAACACCTCTTAAGGACACAACTCAATTCACAACTGGTATGCCTTCTCATATGTTTATACCTCAAGGATACACTATTGGCAAGTCATCTTCACAACGAATGCAACCTCCACCATCCTTGGAAACTTTCGAAGAATAATCTCAAGATGACTCATCCGAATTCCAAGATACCTATCTATGGGACCAAGTTGAGAAACTCATGATATCTGAGCCTGATCATTTCTTTCTCCAACTTGCTCGCATGGGTGCTAAACTAACCAAGGACTTTGACATATCCGCTATTAGAGAGTAAGATCCCAACACTACTGTTGTTGTTGTGAATAGACCATCTACTATAGTCACATCATCTCCTATTACATCGCAAACATCGTCCTCATTGCCTATTGTTGCTTCATTTGAGCCACCACGATCAGAGCATACTTTAGAACCATTGATAGTGCCCACCAATGTGCTCCCTCTCATGTCACAAAATCTTAACATTCCACCTTTCCATGTTCCTCAACATATCTCTCCTTCTACCATGACTGTTTCCATGCCTCAAGTAACACAAGCTGTCCATGTAACACAAGCGCAAATACTTCGAGCATCACAAGCTATTCCCATGTCTTATAGTGTGCAAACCTCTCAAACCACTCCAACAACACATGTTGTCCATGCTTCACACCCATTACAATCTACTACATCTCATACAAATACCATATCCCATATACCAACTGCTAATACTTCCATGCTATCATATAATCCCAACGTTAGTCTCATTGACATGAGTGATCCCCCTGTTTCTCAAGCCAATCCGAACAATAAGATTGCTTATGTTGATCAACTTACATCCATGTCATCATATTCTTCCAATCCTTCACGCACCATCAATCCATCCTATGCTACCCAAAGCGTTCCTATTGTCACCCAACCTATGACACATACCCATCCTCATATCGTCCAAAATACAAATCCAAATGTTTCTATCGTATCTACCAATCCCTCTGTCACTTACCATGTCGTCAATTCAATCCCAACTTCCCAACCATTCGCTACTATCAATCCACTATCCACTTCCCATGTGATGCACACCCAATTGCCGCTTGTGTCTCAAGGACAGCAATCCTCCAACACATACGTATCACATACCAATCCTTTGACATACATTGTGGGTACACAACCGCAACAAACAGTCACAACTCCACATATCCCACAACCGCAACCACAATATATCTCCTACCATACTTCACCCCCTTCGCAACAACAGCAATTATCTTCAGCAGATGTTCAACAGATGATCAATGAAAGGGTAGGACAAGGCAAGAAACCTTTTTCTCTCGAAAACATATGCGCCTGTCCATTTGACAATTCTCTTAATATGATACCTTTTCCACCACATTTTGAAATCCCACAATTTGATAAATACAAAGGGAAAGGGAATCCGGAAGACCATCTTCGAGCCTTTTTTGTAGCATGTCTTGATGTCTCTTATGACGATACGTATCTTTTGAGACTATTTCCTCAAAGCTTAGCAGGACAAGCTCTTGAATGGTTTTCTCATTTACCCCTGGGCATCAAATCTTTTGCAGAATTAGCAAACAAATTTCGATCACACTTTGCCTTCAACATTGAACATGAGGTAAACATGAATGACCTTGTCAATACCAAACAGCGTAACGGTGAACCCTTTTCTACTTTTACCCAATGATGGCGTAATATGGCTAGCAAATTATCATGGGAAATACCTGAGAAACAACAGCTTGACATCTTTGTCCAAAATCTTCATCCTGAGCTGTCATTCCAACTACAATTGCAGAGTGCTAGCACCTTTGACGAACTAGTTTCCAAAGGAGTTATTATTGAACGAGCCTTAATTGCCAAGGGCACCATCAAGATCTTTCGCAACAACAAAGATTCTCCCCAAAATTCCAATGATAAGTCTCACTTTTGGAACAAGAACAAGAATGTTGTAAATGACGGTATTGTAGACGCGAAGAATATTCAAACTATGAGAGCTCCCATCAACATTCAAGCAGCCTCTACACCAAGATAGCCTTTTCCACAATGAAGAAATCAACGCCAAACTTCCAATCCACGCCGACAATTTACACCATTAGTGGAACCCATGGACGTTATTCTTCAAAAGCTGCTTCAAGCAGGAGACATTATTCTACCCGATGCACCACCAAATGGCGAACCACTCTTTCGAGCTCCTTGGTACAAAGAAAATGAGTATTGTGATTACCATCGAGTTAAAGGGCACAAAACAAATGGTTGTATGCGCTTAAAACATGTTATCCAAGACTGCATTGATCAAGGTTTAATCAATGTCACACCTTCAACAGCTCAACCTGCTCAACAATCAACATCAAACTATGATCTAGAGACTTTCAAGAATCCACTTCCATCTCATGATTAGACAAATAATCTTGAGGCTGGAAATGCTATTCGATATAACTATGCATCATCTACCATTGGCCGCATTGACCATGCTCGCATTTCTACTATTATCATCCAAGGGAGAGCACCTGATTGTGCCGTAACAACGCGAAGAGGTCGAGTTATCATTCAAGTAGCACCTCCTCATTCTCCTCGATCTCTCTCTGACTATAACCTCTTGGATCACCTTGGTAAAACACCCGCACACATATCTATTCTTGAGCTGCTCCGCATATCCCCCGCACATAAAGCTATCCTTGATAAAGCCTTACAAGAGTCTTCGGTGCCTAATAATATTAATATCACACAATTCCAATCTATGGTCACTAGCATTGCAGCCCCTTGTCACTTGACCTTTTCCGACAAAGATCTTCAGCCCTCCATTCATCCTTCACACAACGAAGCCCTCCATATTGAAGTATTTGTTAGACAATGCCGTATCAAATGAGTCTTGATAGATGGGGGAGCTGGTCTTAATATATGTTCTTTGAAACTTATCAAGCAATTGGGATATTCTAAGAAAGATGTTGACACCTCCAAGGTTATTACCATTAGAGCATATGATGACACTGAAAGAGATACCGAGGGGATTATCTTATTGCCTATTCAAGTTGGGCCGGTCATTACAGAAACTCGCTGTCAAGTCCTTGATATTGATCTTCCTTACAACATCATCCTTGGACGCCCTTGGATCCATACCCTTAAAGCAGTTCCCTCTACATACCACCAATGCCTTAAATTTCCACATAAGGGTGTTGAGGTTACCATTCCAGCTGATCCCAATCCATTTGAGTTTTGCCTTGCCTTTCAAGCTAAATATCAGAGTCTGAATCGCATTCCTATCAACACCGAGGCATATCCGTCTTCATCCTATATAAACCCATCCGATCTTCTCAAGCCCTCATCTAGCAAAGCTGCTTCCAACCTTCATATCAAATATACCGAACATGGCCCTGGTGAATACAAATTACATGAGTCCTATTGCGTTGGTACCCTTCCATTATTTCCTAAATCCCGCGGTAAGCCCTCTACATCCAGGCCAACTTCATCCTCCGCTGTTATCAAAGCTCCCCCTACAGTATTCATTAAAGGTGGTTTCTTGGATGATGAAGACATTGAGGACATCAACTCTTGGATATTCTTTGATGAAAATGACCAAGTCCAACTTGAAGTAGAGCGATATAACAATGGGTTTCGTATCATAAAGAACATGGGCTATAAAGGACATGGCGGCTTGGGATCACAGGAACAAGGACCTACTGAGCCTATTATTGTGTCTAAGAAGTTTAATAAGCAAGGCCTTGGTTACCAACCGGAGGTACCGCGACCCAAAGACATTAAGTGTATTTTCGATATTGATGTTGGACCTTCTTCGGTAGGAGCGACTTCTAACTCGGATACTATCGATGATTCCTCCCTTCATATCACTGACCTTTTTCAAGAACATTCCATCTTCATGTTTTCCACAACCTCTTCTAGCCATCACGATTCCTCCATTAGCCTTTCACTCGTATATCCTAACCTCATCGATTGGGACCAACAGGGGGCACCGATATTGGATACATTTGAAAATGACGAAGCCATTGCAGAATTCATGGGTTTGAGACAAGGTATTCCATTAGGTGATCATAAAGCAGGTTTCATGATGGATTTACCTAAACTAGCATATTTTGGCGGAAGTATCAAATCCTTTAGTCGCAAAAGTGAAATAAACAAAATTCAACAAAATAGGTCACTAGGTGAAAACCGCAAGGCATCTCTTGACCATAAAAAAGTAAAAATAAAGGACGTATCCGAAGGTGAAAACCTCTCTGAGGCACCTGAGGATGAGGGATTTGATCTTCCTGTTGTCACTGATTACCATGAAAAATCAACTGTGCTAGTGGAAAAATCACAAGACATGAACTTGGGAACAGAGCAGAATCTGAAGATTACTTTTTTGGCAGCATCACTATCAGAGCAAGAATGAAGAAACTTCACAGCATTCTTTTTGAGAAGAGCTATAAATTTTGCATGGACTTATGCAGACATGCCAGGTCTAGATCCTTCACTTGTGGTACATCATTTAGCAGTATCTCCTGATGCAAAGCCTGTCAAACAAAAATTGTGCAAAATGCATCCACAAGTTGCCTTATTGGTCAAAGCAGAAATTCAGAAACTGTTAGAAGCAAAATTTATCAAGCCTATTGATTATCCAGAATGGGTTTCAAATTTGGTACCTGTAGCAAAACCAGATGGACGTGTTTGTTGCTGCACAGACTTTAGAGATCTTAACAAAGCTTGTCCTAAGGATGATTTCCCACTACCAAGCATAGACAACATTGTAGATCTTACAGCGGGACATGAAATGCTATCTTTGATGGATGGATTTTCAGGTTATAATCAAATCCGAATAGCAGAGGAAGACCAAGATAAAACATCTTTTATTTGTCCATGGGGCACATATTGCTGGGTTGTAATACCTTTTGGTCTTAAAAACGCTGGAGCCACCTATCAACGAGCTATGACAGTTATTTTTCATGACCTTTTTCATACTATCATGGAAGATTATGTTGATGACATCCTGGGAAAATCCAAGACAAGAGAAGGACATCTACAAGTATTAGCACAAATCTTTGATTGATTAGAAAAATACCAAGTCAGACTAAACCCAAAGAAGTGTGTATTTGGTGTAACATCAGGAAAACTATTGGGATATATTGTGTCTCGACGAGGGATAGAAGTGGACCCAGCTAAGGTAAAAGCTATCATAGAAATGCCTCCACCAACGAATCTCAAACAGCTCCGCAGTTTACAAGGTAGGCTACAATCTATCCGCAGATTTATCTCACAACTAGCAGATAAATGTCATCCTTTTCAACATCTTCTTCGTAAGGGTGAACCTTTTAAGTGGGATGAAAAGTGTCAACAGGCTTTTGATAAGATAAAGGAATACTTGGCAACACCTCCTATGTTAGTACCTCCGATACCTGATCGTCCATTACTGCTCTATATATCATCAACAACCGCAGCATTGGGTGCCCTTCTAGCTCAACATGATGACTCAGGAAAGGAACAAGCCATTTACTACATCAGCAGAACCCTTGTGGGCTATGAACTCAATTACTCATTCATGGAAAAAGCTTGTTTAGCATTAGTATTTGCTTCCCAAAAGTTGCGACACTATATGCTGAACCAAACGACAAAGCTCATCTCTAATGTGGATCCCCTCAAGTATCTCCTTTCAAAAGCCCTTCTCATAGGGAGATTAGCAAAATGGGTTATGATCTTAAGTGAATTTGACATACAATATGTGAACCACAAAGCTATCAAAGGACAAGTTATTGCTGATCAATTAGCTGCAGCACCCATCACAGATATTCAGCCAATATATCCAGAATTCCCTGATGAAGGATTGTTTACTTTGGATTCTCCAGTACGATGGCAACTATACTTTGATGGATCATACACACAACATGGTTCTAGAGCAGGTATCTTGTTTGTCACCCCTCAAGGAGATTGCATACCTAAATCATACAGAATAGCATTCCCATGTACCAACAACATAGCAGAGTATGAAGCTTTAATCATAGGCTTGCGCATGGCAGTACAATGGGCTATCAAACAGTTACGAGTCTTTGGTGATTCTCAGCTGGTTATCAAACAGGTCTTAGATGAATATCAAACAAAAGACAAAAAGCTTCTCCCATATAAGATAATGGTGGATGATTTCAAGAAATATTTTGAGGATATTACCTTTGAGCAAATTCCTAGACTACAAAACAGAGCAGCAGATGCCATGGCTATGATTGGATCTCTTTTAGACATGCCATCTAACACCTATAAATGTGAATTCTTGGTTGAACAGCTTTTGATCCCAGCATTTGAAGTTCCACAGTCTGAGCTTATATGTGAAATTGTTGGTCCCAACTCATCGTGGTACAAGGATATATACGAATATCTTCGCCATCAAACCTTTCCACTTCAACTATCCAACACCCAGCGCAAAACCTTTATCCGTCGAGCCTCTCGTTACACTATCTTCAGAGACACTCTTTATCGCCGGAGTCTTGATGGTATCCTCCTTAGATGTCTTGATTCTGAGGAAGCAAAAATGGCCTTACGTGAAGTACATGAAGGTGTCAACGGTTCGCATTCCGCTGGCCCTAGCCTTGTTAAGAAACTTCTACGAGCAGGATACTATTGGCCAACTATGGAAAAAGATGCACAGCAATTTGCAAGGAGAGGTCTACAATGTCAGAAACATGGAGATCTAATACATGCACCAGCACATGAGCTTCAGCCTATTGTCACTCCATGGCCTTTTTCACAATGGGGACTTGACCTCGTAGGTAAAATCCATCCTACTTCATCCAATGGTCATAAGTTTATTATTACTGCCACTGAGTATTTTATGAAGTGGGTAGAAGCCATACCAATGACCTATATCACAGGTAAACAAATAGCCAAATTCATCCTACATTACATTATCTGCCGTTATGGAGTTCCTCAAGCTATTGTCACAGACAATGGTCGGCCTTTCAAGAACCAAGAGCTTAGAGATCTTTGTAACAAGTTCCATATTCAACATAGATTCTCTACGCCTTATTATCCTCAGAGCAATGGTCAAGCTGAAGCCTCTAATAAGACAATCATCAAGATCCTTAAAAAGACTGTTAATGAAGCTGGTCGAGATTGGCATCTACAACTACATCCTGCACTATGGGCATATAGAACAAGCATCAGAACTCCTACTGGAGCTACACCTTATGCTCTCGTCTATGGCACTGAAGCTATTTTGCCTATCGAGGTTGAGATTCCCTCTTTGCGCATATCCTTGCAACATACTATCTTAGATGACGAGTATCGAGTATCCAGACTCCATGATCTTGAGCTATTAGACAAACGCCGCCTTACAGCATTGAACCATCTTCAAGTCTATCAAAACCAGCTACGCCACAGCTACAACAAAAAGATCAGAGAACGCAGATTTCAAGTTGGCGACCTTGTCCTTAAAGAAAACCAAAGGAATCAACAACATCGAGAGAAGCAGGGCAAGTTTGAACCCAATTGGCTTGGTCCTTTCATTATCACAGCAGTCTATGGATCAGGTGCGTACACTCTTTCAACACCTGAAGGCATTCCCTTGGATGAACCAGTCAACAGCGTTCATCTCAAGAAGTTTTATCCATAAATCTCAACTATCCCCCAAAAAAACCAAAAAAAAAAATAATTAAAAAAAAAAAACAACAAAAACAAACAAAAACAAAAACAAACAAATAAATATCTGATAAATAATCCGTCCTCTGGTGAAAACCTGGTAAACAGGCGCCTTGGATAAGTACCATAGTGAAAACTTGGCAAACAGGTGCTATGTGTAGTGACCAGCTTCCCTCATCTGTTTGGTTCGTTTGATCATATTTCCCATTTCATCTTGTATAAGCCATACTCCCAATCCACCTAGCAATGCCACACATAGCCTTTCGCCTTCATCCTTGTCTTTGCCAATGCTAGCTATCATATTTGAGACATCGTCGTGATATCTATATCTTTTGGCACCTCAGCCTCTTGGCCACATCTCTTCTACATTGTCGCTTCTGCATAATAAACCTCATCCCGCACTGGGGGCATTTGTCGAGTCTTATTTGGAAGTAGATCCTATTATCTCTAGCTCATAACACATCAAACAACTCAGCTTACAACACAACAAACCTTATCAACTTCAGCCATGGCACATATCCAATAACAAATGTGACTTAACGACTTGCAACTAGGACCCATATCTTCGCAATTTATCCCCATTCATCCAACACTTGCAACAAACATCGTTTGATCAAACATCCACCCAACTACCGACATCAATAAGAACTACATACAGCTCTATCGTTGACGCCTTGATCCCGTGGATACAGGGTATGTAGGCAATCTGAGATGCGAAGGAAGCACTTTGATTCAGGCTAAGACGATAGCCCCTTTCATCATTCATCTTTCATCTTTCTTCTAAACCATCCTTCACTCTTTCAGCTCAAATTCTTCTATCTTTCATCACTTACATCATCAATAAAACCCAAAACTACATATTCATCATGTCTCATCTTCATCGTAAATGTGCTTTGATCCTGTGGATACAGGGTATGTAGGCAGTCTGGAATACGAAGGAAGTTTCTAGTACTCAAGCACAGATGATCCACCCCATCTTCTTCATCTTCTTTCCTCATCCCTCTTCTTCTCTTTGATTAGCTCAAACAAGACGCAAACCATGTGTATATTGAAAGCTCAGGCACTTTAACCAATCAACAGTACGCCAGAAGCTATTTGTCCGCATGCCTTAAGCCAACATTTGCTATAACAGTTTATCAACAACTTTAGCCTTCAACAGGATGTAGCTTTCCTCTTAACAAGGCGCCAGCTTGATCTATCCAAGAGCACCCAAAATTTGGCAAGAGAACGTGATGACAGTATCTTTTGTTTTATCTTTTGATTTATCTTTTGTCCCTTTTCTATGCCTAATCAAGACTGCCTTGATCCATTTATATCTTGGTGTGTTGCGATGAAGTAAGGACTGGGGCATGGTCATATAGCTTTTGTATGCCGTGTTTGCGGGATGATCTTATTCTCTTCCTATGCGTATTGGTATCTTGTACGTGTTGGGATTAGCATCTTACATATCAATATCTCTAGCATCTGAGAAGCTAAACAGTCTCTTATGCATTTGAGACTATTCTATGTTAAGACTAACTCCATACATATAACCAGCAAGTTATCATTATGTGTAGTGGAGATAAGCTCAAACCATTGCTTGTAGTGTCAAAGTCCAACACTAGCTGTTATTCATATCTTGTGCATGTTGGCTCAACATCTTGACCTCGTGCGTTCAGACAAGATTGTAACACGCTAGTTGCGCATTGGATACCTCGACACCTTGGTCTTCTTATACCCTGGTGCATAACATCCATATGCTATATCAAACATAAGGACTGCATTTCTTTTCATTTTGAGCAATTACTTGAAAGCTGCCCATCATCATCCTATTCATTCTATCTATCCATTCCATCATACTCAGCCAAGATCAATCATTTCCATCATCCTTTGTCCATGTTCCCACTCCTGCAAAACAAGTGTGTTAGCCATACATAGGTCCATCATATATATCTTTCATTACCATCTACCTATATGCATATATCTATCCATATCATTACCATTTACCTATTTACAAATTTGCCATCCATTAACATTTGCATAAATATCCATATGTCATTCATCACAATATACACATAACATGCATAGCCATCATAATATCAACATTATCACCATTACAACATCATCTAGATCACCAAAACTGCTATATATATACATGTGTGTCAAAATACAAGTGTCTACAATATAAGCTGAGCCCTGAAAGAATGAATGTACAACATCGGCTCTAGGCCTCATCATAATACAATGTAAACAAAGGTATGCCCTAGTGACTACTGCCAGCTCCCTCGCCCTGACCACCACCGCCACTAGGCCCTGTACCTGGTCCTCCATCTCTCGGTGGCCCCATCACTGAGGCTACTGATCGAGATCCACTTGACCTCCATGAGCTCAAAGCCCCTGATCTGCTCCTGAAGCTAGGCTGTCTCTGCTCTGTTGGCACAGCTCCATAGTATAAGCCTCTGTAATACTCAGCCTCACCCTGCACTCTCTGAAGCTCTGCCTGTACTGCTGTCAACTGTGTGGCCAAGTACATCGTAGCTCCATTAGTCCCCAAGGCAGCCACTGCTCTGTCTCGCTCACTGGTCATCCCCTGCAGCTGCTGCACTGCCCTATCTCTCTCAGCTCGCAGACCATCCCTCTCTGCTCTCATAGCCTGCTCCTGCTGTATCACAGTGTCTCGCTCTAGTCTCATCATCTGCTCATGCTGCCTAGCTGCATCTCTCTCTCCTGTCACTCTAGCTAGGGCACCATCATCCTGTCCATCTCCTCCCTGTGCTCTCAACTGTAGCTGAGACTGATAGGTCTGTGCCTGTGCTCTCGCATGCCGCAGACTAATCATGGCCTGATGTCTATCCATCTCCACTCTCCTCAACCTCATCTGTGTCCACTGCCTCCATCTCCTCTCCTCTCTAATCCATCTCCGCAGCTGCTGAATACCCACATCATCCCCTGCTCCAATCTGTGCCTGAGGCTATGCTAATATAGCAGGCTGACCTGGCACCTGCCCTGGCATCTGTATCCCTGGTGCAGCTGGCACAACTGCCTGTGCTGGTGGAGCCCATCGTCATCTCCTCCGAACTGGCCTCTCCATCCCAATCTCTCCTATCTCCCCATCTCGTGTCAACCGAGTCAGCCTTGCTGTCGCCCAGTATACATCATACTCCGGCAATGTGCCTGGATCTGCAGGACCCTGTCCCCACTGCCATGCTACTAGCTGCAGTCCATCTCTCTCTGCCAAAGCTGTGTCCACCACAACCTCTGGACCCCAATCAAACACCTCCTGCCTCGTCCTCCCAAAAATGGCATCACCTACTGGTACTGCCTGTGCCTCTCCAAACTGTCTCATGGCTCTCTCTGGCAAATAGCGCTCTATAATATATACGCCGCGTCCAAAAATATATCTCGCCTGTCTAGCATAGACAAGCTCCGCATCCTCCTCCTCCCACTGCTTACATCCTAGCCATGGCCGCCATACAAATTTGTCTACCTCATCCAATCTCCGCCGCCAGTATACCACACCTCGGCACTGTCGATATGTCAACGCTCCTCTATACATCCGTGCAAATGGCTCTCCTGCTGCTCTCGCCACGCATCCCTCTGGTCTCGTCACCAGAATGTGCTCATATGCCCATACATGTAACACTGTCACTCCTACTGACATACTGGCTCCAAACATATACGCGCAATCGTGCAGGTAATGATAGAGCTGTCCCAACACGCACTCTACCCATGCATACCTCGTGCCATAGGAAAACATGCCCTCCATCACTGTTCCCCATCCTACGGGAAACCCTCTAGCTCTCCTATCACCCACTAGCCATCTAATGATAGCCACTACCACCTGCTATAATTTGTCACAAAGCTCCTCCATCCTCCCCATCGGTATCTCTAAACCCTCTGCTCCGATGTCTGGTGTCCTAAACAATCTCCTGAATGCAGCTGGGCCCATCTTTAGATCATAATCTACACGATCCCCATCTATCAGAATCCTCAAAATCTGGAATACATCCTCCAAGGTAATGGTCGCCTCTCCTGTCGGTAACAAGAATGAACTGTGCTCGCTCATCCATCGCTCCACCATCACTGTCATCAGCCCTCGATGTGCCTGAACTGGCTCTAATCGGGATACATGCTCCAAGCCCAGGATCTCTAACACTAGTAGCTCCTCTGCATCTAATCGTCTCACCAGCTGTAAATCTCTCAGATGTGGCTCTCGTGATAACAATGGCGGTAGTACATCCTGCATCATCCATTTACCCTTGTTAGTCTAATCTGTTAGTCATCCATATCAACATCTGCTTCTCTATTTGCTATTTTACCCTACATCTACCATAAGCGGTCCACTTTACCATATGCGCTTCTTCCTAGCTTATTAGCGACCAGCTTTTCCTTATGCGCTACTATTTTGCCCAAAAGCGAGCTCTTTTGCATATGCGCCCCTGTTTTCACTATATGCGAGCTATTTTCTCCTATGCGCTTACTGTTTGACCATAAGCGAGCTCTACCACTATAAGCGTTTCCTCTTACTGCATATGCACGCTATATTCTACATGCGCCTAGTTTTACACCATATGCGAGCTACATTACCATTTGTGACTATTCTAGCCTTAAAAGCGCGCTATTTTCCCTATGCGAGTCATTTCTCTCCATACGTGAGCCAAACTACATGACGCGACCTCTATTTGCCTATACGCGAGCCCTTTCTAGCCATAAGCAACGCATTTTGCCATTTCCGTGCTTTTCGCCTGCATTTTTCCCACCGACGGGATGCGACCCGTTTTCCCCTATGCGACCTACCCGCGCTCATAAGCGACCAAAATTCCTACAAGCGATTTATTTTCTACATACGCGACCTAAATGTGCTCTGTCCTCACCTAGTCGCTTTTGGTGATGTGTGTGAATTAATTACGCTTTTAGGCTATTAATTACATGTTTTTGGGAAAAGTTTTGCAACATACCGGTGTGCCTGCTCCCTCTGGTCGTCCATGTGTCCTCACTCGCTCCGCACGATGATCCTTGCGTGGAATAACCATCCTGCTAGCTCTGCAACTCTCACTCTCAGGAGTTCTGGATTTCTCTAGTTTCTAAGCACAAATGAGCACAAATGAGCCTATTTGCCATTGAAGAACCTACTTATAGCCCTTCTCAAAATCCTAATTCTTCTATGCCACAGCCTATTTTCTTCCATGCAACCCCCATTTCCTTCGCGTTTGCCCTCTTTTTCGCCATTTTCTTCTATCGAGAGCCAACCCAGCCCTTCCTGGTTAGCCTGGCTTACCTCTCAAGGGGGCATCACCTGCCAGTTACACTGGGGCATAACTTGTTTATCGAACGCATATCGTATCTTCTTTGACACAACGCTCTATCGAACATTGTATCAAAGAGGGGCAAAATGTAGACACCCAAATTTGTCCCAACTTTGTCCATGTCTAGCAACACCTTGTTAAATCACTAAATCATTAAGCCAATTAATTAAATAAATTTTATTTATTTAATTAAAATCCCATTCTCATCCACTTAGCCAGTTAATTAAATAAATTTTATTTATTTAATTAATTTCAACATCATATCTGATCCCATTTTATTCATTTATCCTATTAATTAAATAAATATTATTTATTTAATTAATATCCAACTCATATTACAACTAATTCAAATATTTTATTTGAATTAAGCCCTCATCATTTACCACATTCCAACACTTGTCCAGTCAATCATGTGTTGTAAGACAACTTTCATTCATATCCTTCACATGCACAATTAATGGAATCTAAATTTAGTAACTTTCAATCCTAGCCACTCACATAGCCTCTGAATCTCCACCGTTGATTGATCTTGGCTAAGTCCTATATAAACACCCTCTCACTCCATATGAGACATCCAGCAATCCTATCCAGCAATCATATCCAGCCATCATATAGCACCTACATTATCTTGAGCATTTGAGCATTCACTTGAGCTTTTACCATCCATCATGGCAGCTTTCAGCATTGTAATTGTTCATTGTTGAAGAAGCAGTCCACATCCCTTAAACAAGGAATCGTACGGTCTAGGTGATGTTATGCTTGAATTTGCATTATCCTTTGATTTCATTTAGGTTAGATTCCTTGCTGATGGTAGGGTTAGGGTTTCATGACTATGTCTAATCTGCTATACCTGACTTTCACCTATCACATAAACTATTGTAGATAAAATGTGATTCTACAACCTCATAATCTACTTCATCTTCATACTAATGGCTCAACTATAATATCATGGTAGATTCATGGGTAATTCATTATCATATGGTAGAATCTATTTTGTTGATGTGTTATATATTAGTTATCTATTCAAAAAAATTACCATTAGTTATGTATTATCATGGTAGACTCCATTCGACATGAGGAATAGAAGGAAGTGTGGGTAATTCTGCCTCAACAATAGCTGCAAAGGCAATCTTTTTTTTTTGTGAAATTGAATTAGTTTTCAAACTTTGGCCAATATACATTATATTGATCAGACATTCTAAAGTTTCAAAGCAAATATTTCCTAGGATTTCTCATTGTATGTAGTGTAAGCAGAGGTGGGCCCATTGTAAGTATTGTTTTAGCGGTTGATCAGGGACCTTTTATCCCACATTGTTGGTGTAGGCAATTTTTGGCTATATATATACCTAGTTTCTCTCTCAACAAAGTGTGAGCAGAGGCTCATGTGGATCTGTCTTCTCTCTCTTGCATGGATTGGAGACTATGGTGTTGATGTGTATGCTTAGTTTGTGCCTATGGTAACTTGGTGATTTGGCTCCTTGTTGGCATGAAAATATGCCAATTTTTGCACCAAATCAGGTTTTTAACCTTATAATTCTTTTTTGGAGGTTTTTTGTGAAAGCACTATCTTTGAAAATTTTGAAGAATTATTAGTTATAATGGTTTCTTTGGAGAAAGGGAACTTTAGACAAGAAGTGATTTTATACTCACTCATCTTAGTGAGAAAAATCTATTGTCATATTTGTATAATGATGTTCCTATTCTAGGCACACCTTGTGAGTATAGGATTTGGAAAGGATATAGGGCTAAAGTATTTAGAGTTATTTTTGAGCATGTAGATGATGACCTTTTGGAATCACTTATTCATTTTAAGTGCCCTTATGCTCTTTGGACTTACATTCGAGAATCATATGGAGATCATGATACTCTACCATCTTTTGATGATCCTCCTTCCAATGTGCCTCTTTATTCTTCAGAGAAGATAAACCATGCTTGTGATCCTTTAGAAGTTTCTGAGACTTCAGATGAGGTTGCAATTGCTTCATAGGTTCTTGATTCTTTGTCTAAGATAGTTGATCCACCTTGATTAAGTACCTCCATCATTCTTGAGCAACAAGATTATCATTGTCTTCCTAATTGGGATTCCTATTTGCCGAACATTGGTTCATTGTTCACAGAATCTCACATTTTAGACTTGGAAGACACATTTGAAGGATTAATTTTCCTATTTGATGATAGTTGTGGTACAACTATTGCCACTCCATCTTTGTCTTTGGAGAATGTTCAAAATCAGTTTCCAGTGGTACCTTGTTTGTCACTTTCTATTGTGACTGGGCATGTTCCTGATTGGTTCATGGCATCCTCTTCCAAGGTCTTGGCGACACATGAGAAGATTTTAGAGACATTATCATCCTACATTTGGATTTCACTTGCTAATTCCTATCCAGAATGGGAAGCATTCTTATGTTTGTACTTGGTTTATCTTCTTCCCAAAGGGAGAAATGTTATTTGTAGGCATTGGATTATGTTTTGCCTTCAAGCACTTACCATTTCTATAGGATATTATTCATTATGGGGGGGCTATGTAGTCTCCATCTTTCCTTCCTATGGGAGGATCATTGATTGTATATACATGATGTATGTAGTCCTTGAGGGGTGTTATTGAGTCCTCCATCGATTCATCTTGTTTTTCTTTTCTCTATCTTGGAGAGGAGTTTTCTCCCATAAGGTTTTTCTCCTTTTCTCTAGTTTGTGAGAGATTGCATTGCATTTTGGATTGTGCATGGGTACCTAACATGGCCTAGTTATTGAGACCCATTTTGCAATCCATGTTGCATAATAATCTTCCTAAGTTGCACTTAAGGGGGGTGTTGGAGTAAATGAGTTTTTACCATTTACCCATGCTTAAGTTTACTTAGGCATCCAACACAAATATTAAATAATACAATTAGTTGCACTTACCATTCAGGTAGTTTTTACCAACTGGCTCCCGAGCACACCTATATATTGTACATTGCAAACTATTTTTGCATCTCAATACATTTTTCATTCTTCTGGTGAAATAGCCCCATGCTTCTCTCACATTGTAAAGGTAATATCTACAAATGGTGATTCTAGGTTCGTTGGTCTCCACCAACAACTAATTAAAAAATCAATAATAAATAACATATTTGATAGAAAATTACCAAAAAATATCATGCAATAGATAGTGGAGTTAATGGTCTAATTCCAATAAATCATGAAAAAAAATTGTAATGAAAGTTGAGTCATGGAATAATGCCACTCAATAAAAAATAATAGAACAAATAAAAATTGATTAATTTTTTTTAAAAAAATGATAGAAATAAGTTTTTTAAAAAATAAAAAAATTATAGTTTGGATTTGCAAATGGTGATTCTGGGTTCATTGGTCTCCACCAACAACTAATTAAAAATTAATAATAAATAACATATTTGATAAAAAAATTACCAAAAAATATCTATGCAATAGATAGTGGAGTTAATGGTTTAATTCCAATAAATCATGAAAAAACATTGTAATGAAAGTTGAGTCATGGAATAATGCCACTCAATAAAAAATAATATAACAAATAAAAATTAATTAAAAATAAAAAATAAAAAATGATAGAAATAATTTAAAAATAAAAATTAAAAAAATATAGTTTGGATCTACATAGAAAATTCCAGAACTCATTAGTTTACATCATCCTTAATTTTTTGACTATTTGTTCCTTATAATTGACACAAATTGAAAAATGCTAAAAATATTGATTTTGAGCATCCCACTTTGGCCAAAAAGTGGGGCACACTGTTGTGTTGTCACTCCACATTCTCTCATTCTATCCCACTCTCTAATACAATTTTTTAAGTGAATTTTGGGATCGGTAGTACTACAGTATTTTGGGGTGAGTTGTCAGTCCCCTTCCTCTAGAAAATATCATATTTTGATTAATACTATGAAGGCTATCCATGTTGAAACATTGGGCTTATGAGTAAACCACCACTATGTCACATTACATATTAATGTATCCTAGAGGAATTATCTTAGATATGCTCTTTCAAATGTTCTCTCCATATTTTCTATGTAGCTCAATATGTCACCTACCCTTGAATAAAGAGGTAGCTTGATGTGTGAGATGCCTCTAGATATGTGATGAATCGTGTATGTGGGGATTATATCTTCTTTATTTGTATCATCCTGTTTTGTTTCATTGATTTTTGGTTTGTTCTCTTCTTTTGCAATGGGCTTTGTAGTTATTTTCTCAAATTTTCTCATACTACAGATCTCGTTGGCCCCTAATACTTTCCTAGAGCTTCCTTTTGGTTCTTCCCAAATCTAGGCTTCCATTACCTCCTCACTATCTATACTACATTTACTTTGTAGATAAAAATATCCCCTTTTGAGTTCAAATCTTCTTTAATTTCCTTCTTAGGGATTTTTTCTAATGAATATAATGCTTTGTTATCTTCCTCACTCAAATTATCTTATTGCAACACCTCTTTAATATATTTGACACTTATATCTATATATGGGGGAATGTGGAGTAGTCTATCTACATCAACAAATGATAATTCTTCCTTCTAGGAGTCAAAGATTATATTACAATTCATGAACCATTCCAAGTTCAACAAAATGTTGAATGTGTCAAAGGGTTCTTTCATCTTAATGACTTCAAACTCTATTCTCTTCCTTAGTCCTAATAAGTTGACTTCAACATTTTTCCATGTAATGATGGTATTTATTTTGATCCCATTAGCTAATACAATATTGTAGGAAGTATTATCTAATGTCAATTTACTCATTTCTTCCCATACTCTTTTAGGCATGATACTAACATATGTGCCAAGATCTACCAACACATTTTTAAACTACTTGTTATGAATCTAGAGTTTGATCATAATTAGTTTCTTCTTCTATTTTATAGAAGTTTTTACTAGATCTCCAATATGAGGCTTCAAAATTCTAGTTTTATTCTTATTCTAGTATTTTGAAAATTATTTTAACTTTTCCAACATGTTTTCCTCTTCCACAAGATTGGTCAATTTCTTTAGTAGCTGGGCCTCCTTGTTAGAAAAATAGGCTCTATGATAATCTTCCTTCTTTTATTCCACAATAATTTTCTTAGCTTCTTCAACTACTAAATCATGTTTCTATTTGGTTCAGAAATACTCCTCATCCTCAAAATATTCTTCAAGTGTTTTTCCTTTATTGGTGTCTTTTCCTCCTTTGTTGAATACCACAACTTTATTCTTTCTTTCATATTCTATCAAAGCCTTCTTTCTAAGTCTCTCCTTCCTCTCTAGATATTCTTTCATCAAGTGTTCCTCCTCTATTAAAGAGGACTATCCTTTTTTCTCCTCATCATCTAATTCTTTTTTTAAACATGACCTAGAACCTTGGTGGATTTGTTTTGGTATCCTCATCATTACTTTTGCTCCTCATGATGCATGTGGTCCAACTAGCTCTTCACTCTTATGCATTGTTATAGTATTATTTTTCCCTTGGGCCACTGAAAGAGTCATGACTAGGATAACCATAGAATCTACAAATCCTCTTCTTTTCTTTTCTACACTCATTTTCATGGTGTCCCATTTCATCACACTTGTAACAAGTCACTTCTTCTATTCTTCTTTGTCCTCAGTCTCAACCTCTATTGCATCCTCCCCTATAATCATTTTGACAACCACAATTTTCATTCTAAGGATAATTGGTAGTTGGGGTTTCATTCATGATTTGTGGGGCAATGTTTTATACTGGGTTGATATTATAGTAGTTTCTCCATTGAGGCTACTTATAGTGATGGTTCTGTGTATAAAACTCTCTTCACCAACCCTTTGGCTCTTTCCATCCCTCTATGCATTGGTTCATCATCCTTGCATCAATGATTACACCAAGGCTTGTGTTTATCATCTTCTCTTAAATAGAATAGAAGGGACAGGTAATTATCCATTTCATGGTTATCCTTGTAATCCCATTTTCAAAGTGATCATAGGAGAAGACCTAATGGGCACATTTCCACACTTCATGATTTTTGGAGGACAATTTGAGTGCATGGGATGATTTGTCATAATTTTCTAATATTTTTTATTTATGCATTTCATATAAAAATAAATTGTTTTCCCTTGGAGTGAACAAGCTTGGGATGGTGTGAATGTGGAAAATGTTTGTTGAAGGGAGATTGGGTGTGAAGTTAAATTATGATCATTTTTTATATTTTTTATGAGGCCCTTGGAGAAGGTAAAAGATGGAATCCTTGGCTTATGATATCTTTCCTTATGATTGCCCTTGGAGAAAGGAAGACAATAAAATAATAAGTATTCCTTGGTTTGAGCACCCAAATAAGAAGGAGAAAAAAGAAACAAGAAAATATCTCTTATGCTAGTCAGCCCAAAGGGAGTTGATGTTGATTTTGGCACCTTATTTTTCCTAAGGTTAGCCAAGATGTAAGTCAAGGTAGGTTGGCCCTCTTAGTAAAAGAAATAAATCTATGTTTTGTGGTTCATGTTCAAGTGTTATAGCTTGGCCATGACATTAGGTATTAGAGCGAGAATTATCAAACTCTGGACCCTTTTGGGTCTCACCATGGTAATTAGAGGTAAATTTTGATTGGTTAAATATTTGGAATGAATGTATATAAGATCATTTTCAACATATATATGTTCATGGATGTATTCTTGTGATTGTAAGTTCTATGATCTTAATAAATGATTTTCGTCAAGCATGTGTATTTCTCATCTTATTCTGTGATGATATTGACAAACTTATGTGTGTGGTTTTGTGGAGTTTGTGATGGTGTTGTGGCTAGTTATGTTGGGAGATTGGGAGTATGGGAGTTTTGGGAGTTTGGGAGATTGTATGGGAGTTGGGTGGATGATTGGTTGGCTATGGTAATGGGAGTAAAAGGGAGCTACATTTGTGAAAATGGAGCTACATTTATACCCCAAAGAGGAATCCACCTTGTGCAAATTCTTTGTAAGTAGTTATATTTTTTGTGGATATCAAAGTAAACTATGATTTAATTATTCATATAGTTTGCAATTGTTTCAGCTACAAATTTTATTGGAAAGTATAATGTTAGTGATTACATTTTTATAAATTTCATGATCAATTTATTTTGTGGTGTATGATATGGCTATCCTGGGTTCTGTGGGATATGTACATTGTGATATGATAATCTATTAATGAGCTCTATGTGGTTTGAGACGACCACATTCCCCTCCTCCCCTTAGGTGGCTCGTTTGAAGTCATGTGGTGATTGTGATGTAAAGTTTTATGAATTTTTTTGAAATTTTTATTTTATTATTTTCTCCCTTGTTTTATTGAGCCAACAATTTTAAAAATTTTCAAGATATTTCGTTGTTTGTAATTGCAAATTGTCCTTTTTCCTCAAGGACTATTTTATTAAAGTTTTTGGTTTTAATTTGAACTGTTGTTTTGAATTCCTCTATTTAATTTACTTTTATATGAAGTTTTATTAATTGATTTTATTTGAAATTACTAATTGGAAACTTCTTTATTTTGAGGCTTTATCAATGTTTATTGCCGGCTCTTGTGGAGTAATGTAAATTGTGTAATTTGCTATACCCTAGAGGGGTCCCTAACATGATGTATAGGGGAGTAGATGGCCTGGGGAATGTTTAGTGTAAAATTATGTAAGATCTATTTTGTGGCACTATGGTTCTACTTGGCATTGATCATTCTCATTCTATAGGGTGTGTAAGTGTTGAGAGGTGTTATGAGGAAATGTGACTACATTAGCATTGATAAATTATTATTGATATAAACAAGTTATTTTGGTGGAGGTATTTATGAATGTTAAATTCATCTAAATTGATTCCTTTTATAATTAGTAACTACTAAATATGCTAATGGATAAATCATGATTTTGTGATCTCTAGGTTTTGTTGTACTTTGTATTATGATTGGATTAGAAATAAAGCATTGGTATCTCGTTGTTAGTGGAAATATTGTAAACAATATTAAACTAATAATAATCCAATAATCTCAATGAAATATGATGCAAATCAAATAAACAAATCAATATTACCTTGAAGACTGATTTACCTTGAACCTTCCATTGTTCACCTATATTGTATTGATCTTGTCGATTAATAGAGCTCTCAGAAGTGTGCTTCCTCACTATTTGAAGATGATAATACTTGAACAGCCATGTGTTGGATAAATGCAATGAAGATTACCTACAATGCAACTATTGTGAGGATGGGAGATGGATGATTGAAGCCATGGTTGTATGGATATGAAGATAATGGATATAATGCAAATGAGCAATATGGATGCTTTTGCCAAAGGCATGCTGGAATTTCTACAGAGTAACTTTGGTATAGCTTGTATGTTAAATGGGGGAATGAGCTTCCTTTTATAGGCCAAGGAGGAGGCAAATCCATGTGTCAAGATCTCAATAGTGGAGACTTGGTCTTGTGAGGTGTACGGTGTAGATTGAGTTGGTTGAGATGAGGGAGAGAAAGAGGGAAGATGTTCCTCTCACCTTGACATGAAGGAGAGAAAGGTGTGACATGAGTCCACATGTCACAAGGCTCACAATGACCAAAGAGAGAAGGTCAAACAAGGAGATCATGTTTGTAGGGAAGTTGGAAAGATCCTACAAGTGTCACAAAGCACCCTTTGACCATGGTGACATAGAGAGACCATGCCCTTTGGAATAAGGATGGTTGGAGGAAGAATAGGCCATGTGGGTGAGGGAAATGGATTAATTAAATATTAAAATATTTAATTACACGTGTAATAAGGTGAGGTGGACATGTAAGGTGGATTAGATGATGTGGACTAGAGGACTTTTGACTTTGGAATAGGATGATTTTGGGATTAATTAATTTGATTATTATTTAATTGAGGGATGACATTAGAAGAATTGGTTTTATTAATTTAATTAAATAAATTGATATTTATTTAATATTTGGACTATTGATGATGAACATGAATCAAATAAATAAATTGATGAATTTATTAAATGATAGAAGAATGGGAATTAAATAAATAATAAATATTTATATAATTTGTCTTTGTCATTTTTAGGTGTATACATTTTGCCCCTCTTTGAGACAATGTGTTTTAACACATTGTTTCAAAGATTTTTTTTTTTTTTTTGGTGATTTGATACATGCCCCAGTTTGCCCTTGGTACAGGTTAATGATGATAGGATGCTCCCTCAGGAGATTGGATGGGAAGAAATTGACGACAAGATGACAGACAATCTCACGATGAGATAGTTTGAACAAGAGGTTGACTTGATAGATGGGTGAAGAAATTGGTTGACCTAGAAGAAAAATTAGGTGAAAATCATGCCCTAGCATGGATAAGGTCAAGCTTCTCCCATTAGGGTTCCATGCACTATATATAAGAGTGTGGGGTCACATTCCTAGTCATTTACACACTTGTCTTAGTTGGAGAGCTTTTAGGAGACTTTTTGAGAATAGAGAAGCCAACGAAAATGCAACAATTTCCTATTGAGATTCATTGATTCAAGAGGATCCGATGGTTCAATCATCTAGCAGACTACAGGCCGTTGGTAAGTACCCCTTCATTTCTAGGCTAGGTGCATTTATGATAGCAATAAATGCTAGGCAAAGTTTTAGGTTTTGTATGTGTTGAATGGCAGAACTACACATATGACACACGATTCCACACATATGACGTGATGCTGTGCATATGATGCCATAATCAGTGCATCTATAGAATTTTTGCATTTGAAGTGCACTTCTATGCAAACAAATTTCTATTGTACATGTAAAGAGGTATGCTGCACATGTAAGGTTTTACTGTGCATTTGAATTTTTTCAGCACAAACAAGATAATGATGCGCTTTTAAAGAACATTCCTATGCATGCAAATTAAAGTGGCACATTCAAGATATTTCTAAGCATGCAAGCTAAATCTACGCTTATGAGGTAATTCTACGCAAATGATTTTGGTTATCAAAACACTTAGAAATTTGATGAAGTTAATTGTGCAATTGATGCGGGTCAACTGATAAGTCATCTCTGAGATTGATAGAATCTCTGAAGAGACAATAGGATTACTTTCCTATTGAAATAACTAAGTATTTGATGTTGGATAGATAGATTTGTAGTTTAGTTGATTTTGGTTGATTAACATGCACTTGTTTGATTGCAGGAGGAGTTAGATGATGTCCTCATGTCAATGGAGTGGTTTCTAGTAACACAGATGTTGAGGCCCTATCTCACAGAGATTGATCTTCTTGTTATTGGATTGGAAGGATTATCATTTGTGCTCTTCATGCCAAAGATTAGGGCTAATCTTGGCATGTTGACTGCTCTGGTGGAGAGATTCCATAGTGAGGATAGGACCTTTCACCTTCCCACTGTGGAGATTACAGTTACTCTAGAGGATGTTCATAGGATTCTACATATACCAATTGATGGTGAGCTCGTTGAGTACAAGCCGCAGACTAGAGTAGGATTGGATGAGTGCTGACGAGTTTTTGATGACAATGAGATCGAGGGCACTGAGATCAGCTAGGATGACATGGTGGCTTATTATTAGCCTCTTCCATCAATTGTGGCTGGGTTGATCAGAGGTATTGTATGCCCTAATAGATGATCTTGTGGTTTTATAGTTGTATGGGGGTGGGTACTAGAGTGGATTACTACAGAGGGTACCAGATATGCTTGGGGAGTTTGTATCCTTGCTCACTTATACCATGATTTACACTAGTTTGTTTATGATGGTTCTTCCAGCTTGGCTTGTGGAGTTTCACTTCTGTAGATATGGGCATGGACACACATAGCCATTACTCATCCTATTGGTATTGGCACTTGAGGTAGGGATCAACCATACTCCTACATGTTTTAGGATAGCCTTTCCAAGCCCAAGCTAGGAAAGTTGTAGTATTGAAGACATGCCTTTGATAATGTTGACTCTATTGTTTGACGACCATACCTAGACTATGAGATATGGGACGATGATGTATTGGAGCTTCCGTTCTACTTTTAGACTAGATAGCTTATAGGGAGGACACCTTATATATTAGAGAGACACATAGTTTCACGTGTGTTTAGGTAGTTTGGTAGAATCCAGTGGATGCCCAAGGGTAATGCCATATTTTCCCATACACACAAGGAGAGGACATGATTGGGACCTAGCCCATCTTATGAGACATCTCGTGATGAGTTATTACATATTCTAGATTAGCCATGGGTGATGCATAGGGCAGTGCAAATGCAGTCATGACACAAGATTTCTTTGATTGGTTTACGGTACATCCGTTTCCATGCTACTCTAGACCAGGAGAGCAAGCCCCGATTCTAGATGATTGGGAGAATGACGATGAGGGGCCATGAAGGTGACCTAGGAGGAGACGAGGATGGGGAGGTAGAGGTGGCTGAGGTGGGGATGATGATGGTGGCAGAGGAGGAGGAGGAGGAGGTCATGATGGCAGTGGTGGTCATGATGGAAGTGATGGGGATGATGGCAGAGATAGAGATGGGAGGGGGGTTTGCTAGTAGATTGATCCCACCTAGCATGTTTAGCTAGTCATCCAGAGACAGGTCTAACCTCTAGCGCAGCCACAGGTACATGAGCCAAATGATGGGGTGATAGCTAGGTTACGAGTTCAACTGGCACAAGTAGAGTTGACATTAGCACTACAACAGGGACATATATGGTAGATGCAGGCCCAGATTATGTAGCTACAGAGTGACCTGCAGACTACCTGGTTAGAGAGAGATGCAGCTATCCAGAGATATGGGAGGGTAGAGGCATTCTTAGAGAAAGTGCAACAGACTGCAGCATAGGGTGGCACTAGCTAGATGGTTGCAGAGATGGTCAAGGTAGGTCAAGAGATTTTCTACTATTGGTCCTTATACGAGAATGTGGTGCCACTAGAGTGCAAGGCAGGTAGTTATATAACTAGTTATTGCAGCAGGTCACAAAGGGTACCAATAGAGAGTGGTAGGGTGATGGGAGCTATGGGACCACCTCGCAGGCCATCAAGAGGAGATGGAGGTACACTTGGGACAGGGACAATAGGTGGGAGAGGAGGAGGAGCAGGAGGTATCATACCACCATAGCCAACACGATCAAGAGGGAGTGACTCTTAGTTGTCTCTTGATATGTATCAGTTTCTAGTACTTTTTATTTGGACATGTATACATTATTTTGACATCATTGTATACTTGGACATTCTTATTCTTTTTTGATGATGACGATATGAGACCATGATTCGACAGACTATGTTATGACTTACTGTGTGATGATGATATGCGATGGACATGACTTATGTTATGATTCTATGATGTTATGATGTGCTATGCTTATAGATTACCTACATGGTTTATGATTTTGTTGCTTATGTTTATGTTATGTGATGGACCTGATTCTCTAGATGATGACCTACATGGTTTATGATTTTGATGCCTATGTTTATGTTATGTGATGGACCTGATGATCTATATGATGCAACACTATGATGATTATGTTGATTCTTCTACAGATTTTTGATTTATTAGATATGATGATTCTAGGTACTTATGATGTTTGACCTAATGTTATACTATGATGCATCTATATGTGATGCAGAGTGGCACAAGGGAAGCAACACACAAAGGTTTACTCTATTGTCCTTTGCCCACTCACCCACTTCAACTAGCCTTCAACCAACCAACCAACCAAAGGCACATACAAGGCATATGAAGGATTTGATGTCCAAACTATTGTCCAACCCCTAAGGCTTCTCCAACACCTTAAGATAGATCAACAAACACCTTCTATGCAGTTGGTTTGATCTCCAACTTTCCAAAACTCTTCAACCTATACCTTGACTAGTAAGGCTACTAGCCCTCCAAACTAGGTTTTCTCAACAAAACTTGACAAAATCCCATATGACCAGGCAAGAAAATGATGGTTTTAGATACACTCTATGGAACCCTATCAAACTCCCAAGTCTCCTGTTCCAACTCTACTCCAGCAATCCAGAACACTCATTTGGTCTTCTAGGCCTAATTGATCAATTTACGCTAGGTTACAAAGCAAGTGCTCAAAATTGGGTGCATAGGTCAGGGGCAGGAATTTGGAATGCTTCTACCATGTCCCTACAACACAAATCCATCATTTATTTGCTCACCCTAACAACATTCTATCATCTACAACCTCAAATAGCATGAAATTGGCCAAATACAATGAAATACTTGACCTAGGGCATCACCTTAAAAATAGAAGACTGCATTTTCTGACAAAAATCTTTTGGAATCTTATAGTACATACCCCTAGCCTACATTTCACCAGTTTTTGCGAATTTTCAACGGTGGGAATGCATTCTAGGGCCGGATTTCTATGGCTGCCCTAGAAAACAGGGTTTCTAGACCTGTTTTGAAAGAAAAATCTATAACTTTTGATCCCGACCACTTCAGGACCTCAAACTAGTTGCATTGGAACCTTGACTCCAAGAGCTTTTAGAAAAATGTCATTTGAACACGTAAAAAAGTCCGTACAGTCCATACACAGTGAGAAAAACAAGAAAATTTGCTGTTTTCTGTAGTTTCAAAGCCCCAAAACTCCGTATCAGACCTCCTCTGCCATACAGGAGTGAATTACAATTGTTTTTCACCTATCCAAGTTAGTTTCTAACTTCCAAAAGCAGGTTCAACCACCCAAACTAAGTTTTGAACTGGCCAATGTGTCATTGGCAACATTGGCAACTTGTTACACTATGGAGTTTTTGCATTTTCAAGAGGATGGCGATTAGGTTTGCTTGTCAAATGGAATAAAACTGCCATCACACTCCTTAGACCATGCTAAAACACTAAGACAACTCAAACAAACTCAAAAAGCCAATATTAGACCTTCTAGGCCTAAGTGGCACAACTAGGTCCAAGTGGACTAAGAAGAATATGAGGTTTATAAAGTTACCCCAAACCTCTTGACCACACAAGAATAGACCTTCCAACATGGATATGAAAAGCCTTATTACAAAACACATTAAACAAAAATCACAACCTTTCAAAAAAATGCAAACAAAGTGACTTTAGGAACCAAGGTGCTCCTAGGTGCCCTGCACCATACACCCACTGTCAAATAGAACTCAAGTCTCTTGAGTTGGAATGCTATCAAATGTGAAACCTGCCTTCTCAATGTCTTCCTTGCTCATCCAAGTGGCATCCTCCTGAGGTTTGTTTAGCCACTTCACCAAATAGTCATGATAGGTGTGCCTTCTAGTTTGTTTTGCAATCCTCTTGTCCAAAATGCACTCAATCTGATTTGGAGATGAAGGAATGAGTTCCTGGAGTGTCTGATCAGTTTGATCTTCTTCAACAGCAGTCTAAGGATCAGATCCTTTATAGGGATAAAGGTCTGAAATATTAAAAATTGGAGACAAAGCAATGCCATCCGGAAGTCTGAATTTATAGGCATTTTCTCCACATTTCTTGAGCACTTCACAAGGCCCAATCATCTTCATGAGTAGCTTGGTATGCTTACCTACAAGGAGCCTCTCCTTCTTCAGATGAACCATTACTAAATCACCTTCCTTGAACTGCAAATCCCTTCTTTTTCTGTCAGCAAATTGTTTATATTTCTGAGAAGTGGACAGCAATTTCTGTTGTACGTGTTCATGGACATCTTTCATGACTTGAACAAAGTCTTCAGCCAAGGCACTACTCTTTTCTAGTCTTTTAACCTCCCTTAGTTCCAAAATACCCCTTGGGTGAGTGCCATAAAAAATTTGGAAAGGAGATAGGCCGATGCTTCTATTGATAGTGTCATTGTATGAGAACTCTGCCTAAGCCAAAATTGAATCCCAACTAGCACCCTGCTCCTTGGTTAGGCATCTTAGGAGGTTGCCAAGTGACCTATTAATCACCTCTGTTTGTCCATTAGACTAAGGGTGATAGGCAGATGATAAGGACAAATTTGTACCTAGTCTCTTCCATAGTGTCCTCCAGAAGTGTCCAATGAACTTGGGGTCTCTGTCTGAGATTATGGACAAAGGTAAACCATGTAACCTGACTATTTCCTTGAAGAAAAGACCTGCTATGTGTGAGGCATCATGTGTGGTTCTACATGGGATGAAGTGAGCCATTTTTGAGAACCTATCTACAACCACAAAAATGCTATCATGTCCATTCTTTGTCCTAGGCAAACCAAGTACAAAGTCCATACTTATGGAATCCCAAGGCTTTGAAGGAATAGGTAGAGGAGTGTATAAACTTGCATTTGATGTATGCCCCTTTGCTCTTTGGCAAATTTGACAAGTTTCAACAAACTTCCTTACATCGGTTGGCAATTTTGGCCAAAAATAGTACCTCCTAACCAATTCTAGGGTCTTATCAATACCAAAGTGACTTGACATGCTGCCACAATGCTTTTCCTTTATTATATTCTCTCTAATAGATCCTCTTGGGATACACAACATGCTACCCTTGAAAAGATATCCATCTTGCAACAAAAAATCAGAAAAATCAGTATTATACCTTCCTGTCATGGCCTTGCAAGATAGGTATGGCTCTTTGAAGTCTTCATCTGCTGTATACTGATCTTTAATGGCATGAATACCTGTACTTCCCAACTGAATAGTTTGCACAACAAGATTTCTCCTGCTTAAGGCATCGGCTACCTTATTGGCCACTCCTTTCTTATGTTTTATGGAGAAGGTGTATGCTTGGATGTACTCCATCCACTTGACATGTCTGTGATTCAACTTTTGCTACCTGTTCAAGAAGCTTAATGCATGGTTGTCAGTAAAAACTATAAATTCCTTTGGCAATAAGTAGTGTCTCCATTTCCTTAATGACTGAACCATGGCATATAACTCTAGATCATAGGTGGAGTAGTTTTGTTTTGCCTCATTTAACTTCTCACTAAAGAATGCTACAGGCCTCCCATCTTGACTTAGGACTCCTCCAACAGCCCTCTTACTTGCATCACATTCTACCACAAAGACCTTGTCAAAATCAGGAAGAACAAGGACCGGTTTTTCTGATATTTTTTTCTTTAACAGTTCAAAGGCTTGGTTGGCCTCATTTGTCTATAAAAACACACATTTCTTGCCCCCTTTTATGGTGTCAACAAGTGGAGCACAAATGCCACTAAACCCTCTAATGAACTTTCTATAAAAGCTGCATAAACCATGGAAACTCCTTACCTCCGAGGTTGTTGTAGGTGTTGGCCAATTAAGAATCGCTGCAACCTTACTTGGATCCATTTTTAGACTGCCCTTGGAGATGACAAACCCCAAAAATATCAACTCTTCTTGTAGGAAGACACATTTGTCAAGATTGATTCTCAACTTCTCCTCTTGAAGCCTCTTGAGCACTTAATGGCTATGCCTTATGTGGTCTTCCTTGCTGTCACTAAAAATCAGTATATCATCCAAATATACAACAATAAACTTGTTAAGGAAAGGTTTTAGCACTTCATTCATCAATCTCATGAAGGTGCTTGGTGCATTTGACAAGCCAAAAGGCATAACAACCCATTCAAATAGTCCTTCATTGGTTTTGAAGGCGGTATTCCACTCATCCCCTTCCCTTATCCTGATTTGGTGATAACCACTTTTTAGATCTATCTTGGTAAAATACTTAGCCTTACCCAAGCAATCCATTAAATCTTCTATTCTAGGCATTGGAAATCTATACCTGATAGTAATCTTGTTGATGGCTCTGGAATCAGTGCATAGTCTCCATGTTCCTTCCTTCTTGGGTGCAAGTACTGCAGGTACTGCACATGGACTAATACTCCTCCTGATAAGCCCTCTATCCAATAACTCTTGGATTTGTCTTGCCACTTCAGCATTTTGCTCTGGGGTCAACTTGTAGGCTGCTTGGTTTGGTAGGGTGGATCCAGGGATGAGATCAATGCAATGGCTAATCTCCCTCTTTGGTGGAAGGGCATCCTTGCCTTCATCAGCTATCACATCCTGAAACTTCTCCAATAGTTCTTCCACTTCCTTTGGTCGAATCCTCCTAAGAGGTTGCTGCACTTTGACCTTCTTGGGATTCACATCCTTGGGCTTGATGACTACTGCAAAACATGGCACTTTCTCTTCCTTGAGGTTAGCCAAAAACTCTTTTTCACCTACCAACATAACTGAACTAGAAATGACTTTCTCTTTGCAATCATCAATCAAAGGAGTCATTGTAAACTTTTCACCATTCTTGGACAAATGAATTACATTGTTCTTACCATCATGTTGGGCACTTGTGTCATGTTGCCAAGGCCTTCCAAGAAGAAGGTGGCATTCATCCATATCCACTATCTCACAAAGAACCTTATCATGATATTCACCTATCTTGAATTCAACCCAACATTGCTCTTTCACCACAATTTGTTGTCCCTTGGTTAGCCAAAAGACTCTATAGGGGTTAGGATGAGGCATTCTTTCCAATCCTAACTTAGTCACCATTTCATTAGAAGCCAAATTTTTAGAAGAACCTAAATCTACTATTACCTTGCAAACTTTTCCTTTCACCTTGCAAGTGGTTCTGAACAAGTTGTTTCTTTGGGGCTGCTCCTTGGTGGCTGGCATGATGAGGGATCTATTAAACATGATGCATTCTCCACTCGAAGGTGCTACAGACTTGGAAGAGGTTGTTTGGTAACTTGTGGTGCTTTGACAGTCCTCTTCTTGAAGGAGTTGTACTCTTCTTTCTTTCTGATTTGCAGCAGTGTTTCCCATCTTCTCCGGGCACCTAAAGGACTGATGTCCAATCTGATTGCAAGAGAAACACTTTCCAGTAAACACATTGGGACCTCTACCCCCACTTCTTCCTCTGCCATTACCTCTGCCCCTAAACTGACCCTTATCAGCACTGTTTTTATCAGCCTGCCCTTGGCTGCCTTCTTGTGATCCGCCACCTTGGAATCTAGAGAAATTATCTCTGTTTTGAAATCTGCCCCTGCCCCTAAAGTTTTGATTTCCTTTGCCTCTGTTGCTGCTGTATGAATCACCTTTTCTTCTTTGTTTATCGTCAATTCTCAATGCCATTTGAAAACACTTATGGACTGTCTCTGGGTTAAAGAGAGTTAATTCATCTTGAATGGAGAACTTGAGGCCATTAAGATACCTTGCAAGCTTCTATTTTTCATTCTTAGGCATCTTGGCTTTCAATGTCATCTTGTGAAACTCCTCTGTGTAGGTGCTCACGTCCATGTCCTTTTGTCTCAAGTTGTGCAACTTCTTGTTCAAGTTGACCTCATAATCCTCAGGGACAAATTGCTTCTTGATTTCAAGTACCATCTTCCTCCATGTAGAGATAGGATTCCTATCATCTTCTATCCTTTCATTTTGAATAAAATTCCACCAACTCAAGGCTGGCCCTTTCATTCTTGATTTGGCAATCCTTACTTTTTGATTTTCTGCCACTTCTTCACATTCAAAATAGTTCTCCATTGCCTCAATCCAATCAAGGCACTCCTCTGGATTCATCTTACCAGGAAACATAGGTAAGTCTGCCTTAGTGTCCTTCCTACTCAACTTTCCAAGTGCATCTAGGAATTGTCTCTCTGACATGCCTCCTTGTGGCTCTTCCATAGGGACTTCTTCTTCCTCATCTTGATCCTCTTCATCTGAATCTAAGATGACTTCTGACTTCTTCTTCTTGTCTTTGTCTTTCTTCAACTTTTCTATCTCAGCCTCCATCCTTTTGTTCTTGGCTGCTTGCTCTCTCACTATCTTTGCCAATTCAGCATTAGTCACCTTTGAAGGAATTTCCTCCTCTTCTCCTCTATCTCCCATCTCTTTGACGGCTCTGATACCACCTAATGCAGAGTGGCACAAGGGAAGCAAACACAAAGGTTTACTCTATTGTCCTTTGCCCACTCACCCACTTCAACTAGCCTTCAACCAACCAACCAACCAAAGGCACATACAAGGCATATGAAGGATTTGATGTCCAGACTATTGTCCAACCCCTAAGGCTTCTCCAACACCTTAAGACAGATCAACAAACACCTTCTATGTAGTTGGTTTGATCTCCAACTTTCCAAAACTCTTCAACCTATACCTTGACTAGTAAGGCTACTAGCCCTCCAAACTAGGTTTTCTCAACAAAACTTGACAAAATCCCATATGACCAGGAAAGAAAATGATGGTTTTAGATACACTCTATGGAACCCTATCAAACTCCCAAGTCTCCTGTTCCAACTCTACTCCAGCAATCCAGAACACTCATTTGGTCTTCTAGGCCTAATTGATCAATTTAGGCTAGGTTACAAAGTAAGTGCTCAAAATTGGGTGCATAGGTCAGGGGCAAGAATTTGGAATGCTTCTACCATGTCCCTACAACACAAATCCATCATTTATTTGCTCACCCTAACAAGATTCTATCATCTACAACCTCAAATAGCATGAAATTGGCCAAATACAATGAAATACTTGACCTAGGACATCACCTTAAAAATAGAAGACTGCATTTTCTGACAAAAATCTTTTGGAATCTTATAGTACATACCCCTAGCCTGCATTTCACCATTTTTTGCAAATTTTCAATGGTGGGAATGCATTCTAGGGCCGGATTTCTATGGCTGCCCTAGAAAACAGGGTTTCTAGACCTGTTTTGAAAGAAAAATCTATAACTTTTGATCCCGACCACTTCAGGACCTCAAACTAGTTACATTGGAACCCTGACTCCAAGAGCTTTCAGAAAAATGTCATTTGCACATATGAAAAGTCCGTACAGTCTGTACACAATGAGAAAAATAGGAAAATTTGCCGTTTTCTATAGTTTCAAAGCCCCAAAACTCCGTACCAGACCTCCTCTGTCGTACAGGAGTGAATTACAATTGTTTTTCACCTATCCAAGTCAGTTTCTAACTTCCAAAAGTAGATTCAACCGCCCAAACTAAGTTTTGAACCGGCCAATGTGTCATTGGCAACATTGGCAACTTGTTACACTATGGAGTTTTTGCATTTTCAAGAGGATGGCGATTAGGTTTGCTTGTCAAATGGAATCAAACCACCATCACACTCCTTAGACCATGCTAAAACACTAAGACAACTCAAACAAACTCAAAGAGCCAATATTAGACCTTCTAGGCCTAAGTGGCACAACTAGGTCCAAGTGGACTAAGAAGAATATGAGGTTTATAAAGTTACCCCAGACCTCTTGACCACACAAGAATAGACCTTCCAACATGGCTATGAAAAGCCTTATTACAAAACACATTAAACAAAAATCACAACCTTTCAAAAAAATGCAAACAAAGTGACTTTAGGAACCAAGGTGCTCCTAGGTGCCCTGCACCAATATGTGTTGAATTGTACAATGCTAAATCTAATGATATGACTCATTTATGTATGTATTAAGATGGTTTAATTGATGATCACTCTATCTATGTTTTTGCATTTTTTGTTTTCTATCATGATATACATATGAAACTAAAATGGATGATTGATGTGAGTATATGACTCTTGCTATGGATAATTTAGGATTTACTTGTGTTTATGCATTCTAATGGACAAAATGATATGCACCTATGATTATGGACCTAAACATGACACACAATGATTCATTATTTTTATTAATGCGAAGTATACTCAATCTTAATGACAATACACTTTTTAGAAGAAAATGAATTGGATATATGAAAATACATGATAATGAAAGATAAGAAGTGTGATAATGAATGAAGTTGGTAAAAAATGATAAGAAATTGGATAATGATAGATAAGAAATTGGATAAACACATGATCACAAAGACACATGGATTTTGGTAAAATGATAACATGCTTATAATGCAATGGAATGCAACGGGATAAGTATGGATACAAATTCTTGTCATCTTTGATTGTGTGAGTTTTTGAAGTACTTTGTTTCATCATTGAGATTTTGAAATGTTGTAAGAAAACACAAGCATCTAGGTATAATTAAACCATGATGACTTGAGTATTTCTTACATGGATTTTTATTTAGCAAGTTAGTACAAGCATCTAAGTATAATTGAACCAAGATGACCTGAGTACTGTTTGCATATCGACAGACAAGGATTAAACCTATTTCATGTTTTAGACCTCTGACATCCTCAATGATCATTATGTTGATCATGTCTTTAGACAAGGCTTCACATTACTAGAGATAAAACCCACAAACAACAAACAAATAAAATGATTATGCCCCCATCATAGCTTCTCTAGTTTGAAACATCCTTGAGTAGCGTAGAAAGACATAATAACAAAAATCATGATATAAGACTGTTAAAACAACCATTGAAAAGCTTTCTTGCCCAAAACATGTTTTCTTGCAATAACTTGATAGAATCAGCTTGATGTCGTAGGTCAAAAGGGATTTACCAAGTGTACTTTCACTGTCTTTTGTGCCAAGATGATGTTGAAGACTTGCTTATCATGCTGCTTGTTGTCTAGCAATAAAACCACTATTCGATTGTTTACCCTCTAAATTTATAACATTCAAGAATCCTATTCTCTGACTAGGTCAAGGATTTTCCCCTAGTCAAGTAGAGGATTTATTTATTATGGATGAACTGACAATGAATAATGTGATGGGCCCTAATGGATTGACCTAGTGCCTTGGGGGCTCATTGCTAAATGGTCTTGCCTACATGACGACGCAGAGGCAACATAGTTCAGGGTGGACCTATGTGGACCTAAAGACCTAGGCGATGAGAAACGGTGCAGACTCGAATGAACCAAAGGTTGAATTACATGGGATGGAATGGATGGAAAAGAAGCAGCCTCAGGGTTGCATCAAAGATGGCCTTACCTATGTGATAACTTAGAGGTGACTTAGTTTGGAAAATGAATGATACTGTTAATAGACTTGTGATAGGATAAACAATAAGAAAATGTGATGGGATGGCCCTATTGGATAAGGTTATAGGGGTGACAAGATACCATGTATGGTAAGTCATTGCTAGATAGATGCAATATGGATGTAGTTACTGATGAATACAATAGGAAAGATGGATGAGCATTAGGTTGTACTAATAGATGGAGGTAGTGGTTAGTCGCAAATAGTGCTATTTCCAAGTTTTCATCACTTGTTTCTATTTGTACCATTTCTTTTTATATGTCCCTTAAATTGGGGTTATTAGGTATAGAACCTTCGAAGATGCATATTGTTGACAGGGTCATCAAACAATTCACCTTCTGATGTTGAGAGTTGATAAGTGCCAAATCCATAGGTAAAAATTATGACATAGGGACCCAACCAATTGGGTTCAAACTTCCCCTTCTTCTCCCTATTTTGTTGATTGTGTGGATTCTCTCTTAGGGCCAAATCACCTACCTGAAAGACTCTTGGTTTAACCTTGTGATTGTAGCTCCTTGACATTCTTTGCTAGTATGCCTTAACATGATTAAAGGTATGTTGTATCTGTTCTTCTAGTAGTTCTAGTTCTTGAAGCCTTGATACTCTATATTCCTCATCATTTATGAGTCCCTTTAACGACACCCTAAGGGAAGGAATCTCAACTTCAATAGGTAATATGGCTTCAGAGCCATAGACAAGGGAGTATGGTGTTGTACCTATGGGTGTATGTATACTGGTTCTATAGGCCCATAGAACAGGGTTCAATTGCATATGCCAGTCCCAACCAGCATCATCGATAGTCTTTTTGAGTATCTTTAGAATGGTTTTATTCGATGCCTTAGCTTGACCATTACCTTGCGAGTAGTATGGAGTGGAGAAATGATGCTGGATATGGAATTTACTACAAATTTCATGTACATCCTAATTCTTGAAGGGTATTCCATTATCTGTGATGATGGATAATGGAACACCATAGCTGCATATGATATAGTTAAGGATGAAGGCTGAAATCTGTTTCCCTATGATGGTCCTTAATGGAACAACCTTAATCCACTTTGTAAAATACTCTGTGGCTATGATAATGAACTTGTGGCTATTAGAGGAGGAAGGGTAAATCTTGCCTACTAGATCATGTCCCCATTGACAAAAGGGCCAAGGTGTCATTAAAGGTTGTAATTCCTGAGTAGGTGCATGTATTAGATTATCGTGAATCTGACATTTCTTACACCACTTGACAAATTGATAGGAATCTTTTTCCATGCTCAGCCAGTAATATCCTAAACACATAAGTCTCTTCACTAGAGTAGGACCACTTGATTATGTCATGCAAATGCCTTCATGAACCTTCCTTAGAGCGGTCTGATATTCATGGTGCAAGAGCACCTAGAAATTCACGTTTTATTTTGTAATAAGGTCCATTCACCAATGCATGTCATTTTAGTTTGTGTCTAGGTTCATTTTGTAAGTCCCAAGTGACTTAGGGCACATTTGTCAAATTGTAACCACATAATTCCAAAATAGGGCAGTAGGGCAATTGGAGGTTGTTTTAGACGGTTGTCTCCTAGCCGCTTGGAGTTAGTTTGGTACTCCTCAAGGCGAGTTGATAAATGCCCAGAGGAATGAACCAAATGATCATTGTAAACAGATAGGATTGTAATCAGATCAAAGAGGAGTGATTGAATGTGACTGTGCATTGTTCTAAGGAGAAATAAAGCTATTATGTTTCATCAATTCAATTTCTATTTCCTGTAATTGCAATTTGTGTAGCTGTAGATTTTTGTTCTCTCTGTGCTCTCCATTTGTTGTTGTATGTTGTCTTGAAGCATTCCACTGGTGAGATTTCTATCAAAATCAATGGAATGGCTTCGTTGTATAATTTTTTTTTTGTTTTCTATTTTGTTTCATTGCTTGGCAGTGTAGAGGATCCAGACAAAGTGTTTGGCACATAAGGTTGACCTAGTATCTCCATGTGCTAGGGTTCAGAAAAGGCAAACTGTGCATCGGTGCATTGGCAGAAGGATGAAAGTCTTAGCTAGTAGAAGTCTCACCGACGGTAAGGAGTTGAATGACTCAGTGTGAGTCACATGGTAACTCACCGAAGATAAAGTGAAATTGAGCTATTGGGAAGAGTTTGGTCATGGGGAGACTTAAGAAAGTCTTTCCGACAGTGATTGTCTAGCCGATGGAGATGTATTGGTGGTTCATTTGTTAGTCTTGCTGACTGTGAGTAAAATAGTGACCCAGTCCGTGGCTTCCACTATGCGCTCCCCATCATATTGGTATTAGAGCCCAAAAAGATTTGGGCAGTAAGTTGAATTAAGGATTTGCAGGAGTGTTGGTGTTTGGGTGCTGTTTGTGAATAGTGTATGTCAGACAGAGAAAGTGAAACAGAGGCAAAGAGGATGCCTCCCAAAAGTATGTCATAGGACGCCATCAAGAAGTTGATCGAGGAGATGCTTGACTCCAAGTTGGGAGAGTTCAAGTAGTCCAAAAGCAAAGATAAGGAAGATGAAAGTGACAATGAGGAAGGAGATACATAAATTGAGGAAACTAATAAGAGGATAGAGGAGATACCAATAGACTAGAGGGCATTTGTAAATGCTTTAAAGTCAGTCAATAGGGACACCATAGATGGTTTACCTATGTATAGTGGAAGTATGGAAGCTGAAGCGGTGATTGATTGGATTGAGGCATTGAATAATCATTTCAAATACAAAGAAGTCCTTTATGATAAGAGGGTTAAGTTGGCAAAGGCAAGATTCAAGGGATCAGCTCTTGCATGGTGGAATTATGAGAAAGGAGAGAGAGTCAAGGAGGGGAAGAATATGATAACCTCCTAGGAAAGGATGAAGACCAAAATCAAGGCACAATTCTTACCCTTGGACTATAATGTGCAGACGTATAAGAAATTATAGAGCCTCAGACAGAGAGACCTTGATGTGAATGCATACACACAAGAGTTTCATAAACTCAGTCTCAGATCAAAGAGACAAGAAGAAGAGTCAAAGAAGGTAGCCAGGTATTTGAATGGCCTAAGGATGAACATCCAAGATGAGATCAGCATCTTAGCACCAGAGATAGTGAACAAGCGTTTCCAAATGGCCTTAAGGGATGAAGAGAAGACAAAGAGAAAAAGTGAGCAAAATAATAGAGGTAGAGGTAGTTTTGGAGGGAGTCCTAACTAGAGGCCTAGTGTTGAGTCTAACCAAGAAGAGAAAGTTGGCGACTCAAGTAGCAGAGGAGGCTACTGAGGAAGAAGGCCTAATGGAAGAGGTGGGACAAATGGATCAGGTAGAGGATCCAAGTTCTCCAATATGAGATGCTATAATTGTAATCAGATAGGGCACCCAACATACAAGTGTCCAGAGAAGGCCTCAACTTCTCATGGTGGTGAGAAGAGAACCACTTTGATACAAGAAGATACAAGGAGTGTGACATCTCCTAAAGTGAATCTAGCATCCAAAATGAGAGAAAATATGATGCTCAAGAGGATGCTACTCAAGGAACCAGTGCAGACTGAACCATCACAAAGAAGGGCTTTGTTTAGAATCAACTGCAAGATCCAAGGTAAGGTTTGTAAAGTTATTTTTGACTCTAGTTCTATTGATAATATTATGTCTTTGGAAGTAGTGAATAAGTTGAAGTTAGACAAGATACCCCATAGCAGTCCATATAAAGTCAGTTGGTTAAACAAGCGACAACATATAGTCATCAAGGAACAAGCATGGGTAGAATTTAGTATTGGGGGTATAGAGACAAAATATTTTGTGATATCCTTCCAATGGATGCTTACCATCTTTTGTTAGGCCAACCATGGCAGTTTGACAGAAAGGCTCATCATGATGGAGAAAATAATACTTACTCATTCCAAAAGGATGGTGTGACTATAGGATACAGTCATTGGTAGAAGACGATCCACATCATGTAGGGTCTAGTGTAATGATGCTAGGAGAAAATGAATTCATGGACACATTAAAGGAAGGTGGTGGAGTAGGTTTTTCTTTGATTATGAAGCCTAAGGGGGAAAAGAAGGAAAATGTGAGAGAAGTAGGGCCTAAGGAGGTTAGAGATTTGCTTGAAAGTTACAAAGGAGTGATTGTAAAGGATATACCTAATTCCCTACCACCAATCAGAGACATCAGCCATCAGATAGACCTCATACCAAGAGCAGTACTTCCTAATAAGGTAGCATATAAAATGACCCCTTAGCAGAATGAAGAGATAGCAAATCAGGTTCAAGAACTTCTAAACAAAGGGCTGGTAAGGAAGAGCCTTAGCCCATGTGCAGCACCTACTATCTTAGCCCTAAAGAAGGATGGGAAATGGAGGCTTTGTACCAATTCTAGGGCCATCAATAGGGTAACCATCAGATACAGGTTTCCTATTCCTAGAATAGAAGACCTAATGGATTATTTGGGAGGTGCTACCTATTTCTCCAAGATAGACTTGAAGAGTGGGTATCACTAGATAAGGATAAGAGAGGGGGATGAGTGGAAGACAACATTCAATACCAATGAAGGGTTGTATGAGTGGCTTGTAATGCCTTTTGGTCTTTCAAATGCCCCTTGCACCTTTATGAGACTAATGAATGAGGTGTTGCAGGAATTCATAGGGAAATTCATTGTAGTCTACCTTGATGATATCTTGGTGTTTAGTAAGAGCAAGGAAGAACACTTGGAACATTTGGAGATAGTCTTGAAGAGGCCACAAGATCAGAAGTTAATGATAAACTTGGAAAAGTGTGACTTCATGAAACAAGAATTGGTGTCCCTAGGTTTTGTCATCTCTAAGGGTGATTTGAAAATGGATTCTTCCAAGGTAGAGGTTATTTTGAATTGGCCTACACCTAGGACAACAGGAGAGGTCAGAAGTTTTCATGGTTTGGCCACATTTTACAGAAAATTTATTAAGAACTATAGTGATAGTTGTGCACCTATGTTAGAGACCATCAAGGGTGGAGGAAAGATGAAGTTTGTGTGGACAAAAGAGGCAAATCAAAGTTTTGAAAGTCTGAAGTAGAGAGTTGCCAAGTAACCTGTCTTAGTACTTCCTGATTTCAATAAAGTCTTCACCATTGAATGTGATGCAAGTGGGTTGGCCATAGGAGCAGTGTTGAGTCAAGAAGGTAGACCAGTAGCCTTTTTTAGTGAAACATTGAATGAAGCTAAGAGGAAGTACTCCTCTTATGATTTAGAGTTGTATGCCATGGTACAAGCTCTAAAAAATGGGGGCACTACTTGCTTCCTAAGGAATTTATTGTATACACTAACAATCATGCTCTCATTTTTTTGAATGGACAAGAAAAGATTAGCCATAGACACATGAAATGGGTGGAAATTCTTCAAGCATACAACTTCATCATCAAGCATAAGAAAGGGATAACCAATAAGGTTGCTGATGCTTTAAGCAGAAGGGTGTTGATAGTGCAAGAAGTGCAGCTACAAAGCATGGGTGTTTAGTCACTCAAAGGATTGTATGAAGAGGACCAAGATTTCAAGGAGATTTACAAGGTATGCAGTGAGTTTGCCAATGCTTTTCACAGTGAATTTTCATATTATACATTGCAGGATGGACTTTTGTTCAAAGGAAGTCACCTATGTATCCCTAAGTGTTTAATGAGGGATAATATAGTGAAGGAGAAACATAGTGGTGGTTTAGGAGGACATTTTGGGCTCAATATGACCTTAGATCTTGTAAGAAGATTTTACTTTTGGCCACGAATGCAATCTGATATCAAAAGATTTGTTGAGAGTTGTATGATTTGTCAGAGAGCAAAGGGGATCTCAACCAATGCAGGATTGTACCAACCTTTGCCTATACCAAACAGACCTTGGGAAAGTTTGAGTATGGATTTTGTGATGGGATTATAAAACACAAGGACATGTTATGAAAGTGTGTTTGTTGTGGTAGACATGTTTAGAAAAATGGCGCACTTTATTCCTTGTAAAACCACCAATGATGCTAGTTATATTGCAGGATTGTTCTTTAAAGAAATTATCAGGATTCATGGATTGCCTTTGAGTATTGTATTTGACAGAGACAACAAATTTGTGGGACATTTTTGGAGAACCTTGTGGAAATGATTGGGTACAAATTTGTCTTTTAGTTTAGCCTATCATCTTCAGATTGATGGCCAAACTGAGGTTGTCAATAGGTCATTAGGCAATCTACTCAGATGTTTGACAAGAGAACATGGCAGTAGTTGGGATGTGGTACTCCTACAAGTAGAGTATGCCTATAATGATTCTACAAATAGAAGTACAAGTTTAAGTCTTTTGAAGTTGTTTATGGTAGTCATCCTAGAGGAATTTTTGAATTGAGAGATCTTCAAGGGTTGGACAAAAGGAGTGGACATGTTGATACATTTGCAGAGGCCATGAAGGAGATTCATCAACAAGTCAGAGTTACTCTAAACAAGAACAGTCAAAAGATCAAGGCTAGAGTGGATCAAAGGAGAAGGGATGTGCAGTATCAAATAGGATATATGGTCATGGTTCATCTCAACAAGAACAGACTGCCCAAAGGACAACACAACAAGTTGATGATGAGAAAATTTGGACCTTGTAGGATTCTAGAGAAATATGGTCCTATTGCTTATAAAATTGACCTTCCTGATGATATTGCTATTTCACCTATATTCAATGTTGCTGATCTAACATTATATAGGAGTCCTGATACAGGAGAAGGTATGGCAGATTCTGTCCACGACAATGTAGAGTGGGTGTAGCATTTACCCTCTAAGGAACCACCAACGATGGAATGCATCTTGGATAGCAGGACAGCCAAGAAGACCAGAAATTAGACCTATTTTGAGTACTTAGTCAAATGGCAAGGACTTCCAGATTCAGAGGCCACATGGATGCTAGAAGAAGACATCAAAAAGTAGGGTGGTGATTTGCAGCAGTTAGTCTCTAAGAGGACTTGAGACAACTTTCACCTAGGGAGTATGGTGCAGGAGCACCTAGAAAATCATGTTTTCTTTTGTAATAAGGTCCATTGACCAATGCATGTCATTTCAATTTGTGTCTAGGTTCATTTTGTAAGTCCCAAGTGACTTAGGGCACATTTGTCAAATTGTAACCGCATACTACCAAAATAGGGTAGTAGGGCAATTGGAGGTTGTTTTAGATAGTTGTCTCCTAGCCGCTTGGAGTCATTTTAGTACTCCTCAGGGCGAGTTGATAAATGCCCAGAGGAATGAACCAAATGATCATTGTAAATAGATAGGATTGCAATCAGATCGAAGAGGAGTGATTGAATGTGATTGTACATTGTTCTAAGGATAAATAAATCTATTATGTTTCATCAATTCAATTTTTGTTTCCTATAATTGCAATTTGTGTAGCTGTAGATTTATGTTCTCTCTATGCTCTCCATTTGTTGTTGTATGTCTTTGTGAAGCATTCCACTGGTGAGATTTCTGTCAAAATTAGTGGAATGGCTTCATTGTATAAATATTTGTTTTCATTTTCTATTTTGTTTTGTTGCTTGGTGGTGCAGAGGATCCAGATAGAGTGTTTGGCACAGTAGGTTGACCTAGCATCTCCATGTGCTAGGGTTTGAAAAAGGCAAATTGTGCATCAGTGCATCAGCAGAAGGATGAAAGTCTCAGCCGATAGAAGAAGTCTCATCAACGGTAAGGAGTTGAATGACTCAGTGTGAGTCCTATGGTAACTCGCCAAAGATAAAGCGGAATTGAGCTATCAGGGAGAGTTTGGTCATGGGGAGACTTGAGAAAGTATTTTCGATGGTGATTGTCTGGCCAATGGAGATGTATCGGCGGTTCATTTGTTAGTCTTGCCGACTATGAGTAAAACAGTGACTTGGTCCATAGTTTTTACCATGCGTTCCCCATCACTTCATCACTATCTAAACACCTAAGGAGAGTACCATCTAAACCTCGTCTATACAGGGTGTCGGCAATAATGGTATATCTAGATGATTGGCGTATGAATGTACATTTTTGGTTGTTTGACAGGTCAAGAGGTAGGATATTCTCTTTAAGTTAGGTATAAACCTTACCATATAAAGGATAATCATCTCCTACGATGTGGTAAATGGTGTTATCTTTTGGGCTTTCATAGGCTGGATGGGAGACTGGCTCCACCAAAAACTCATAACATGATTGATTTTCAGGGATATCTAGAAGGGATGTAATAGTTGCCATTGCATTTGCTGCTTTGTTTTCCAACCTTGGTATTTGCTCGAAGGAGATCACAACAAAATATTCCTTGAAGTCATCCACCATATGCTTGTATGGTATCAACTTCTCATCCTTTGTTTGGTATTCATCATTTATTTAGTTAATGACAAGTTGTGAATCCCCATACACATGAAGTTCTTTGACCTTCCACACAACTCCCATCTTTATGCCAATAACCAGAGCATCATACTCAGCCACATTATCGGTGCATGGGAACAGAAGTTTGTATGATTTGGGGATTGTATACCCATGTGGTTTTACTAGCAAGATACTTGCTCCAGAGCCATATTGCGTGTATGACCCATCAAATTAGATCTTCCAAGCCATTGTTGTGATGTTGAATATAGATTCATAAGGAAACTCAAAATGCAAGGGGTTGTTATCAATCAAAGGTGCATCCACCAGCTGATCTGTGATGACCTATCCTTTTATGGATCTCCTGTCCATGTATTCAATGTCAAACTCATTGAGAATCATTACCCATTTAGATATTCTTCCTGTTAGGGTAGCTTTGCTGGGTAGATACTTTAGTAGGTTGATATTTGCTACTAGCTTTATGGAGTGAGAGAGTATGTAGTGTCTCCACCTTTGTGAAGTAAAGACAATTACAAGGCATGCCCTTTCAATTGGTGTGTACTGAAGCTCATAACGTATTAATGTCCTGCTGATATAGTAGATTGCCTGCTACTTTCCTTCATGGTTCTCTTGTACTAGTAGTGCTCCTAAAGTTGTGGGTGTAGCTGACAAATATAACAGTAGAGGTTTGACTTGAATTGGCGGCATTAGGACACATAGATTCATCAGATATTCTTTTCATTGCTAAAATGCTTGCTCATAGTTATCATCCCATTTGAATGGAATATTTCTATACAATAGATGTGAGAATGGATGGCACTTGTCTGCCATTTGGGAGATGAACCTTCTAATTGACTGGAGCTTTCCCTGTAAAGACCGTAGCTGACTTAGATTCTTTGGTGGTGGCATTCCATAATTGTTTTGACCTTTGCCAGGTCCACCTGTATTCTATTTGTTGATATGATGTATCCAATTAGTTTTCTGAATGTTACTCTGAAAGCAAACTTCTTAGGATTCAACCGTACATTAAACTACTCTAGTCTTGTGAATATTTTGTCTGAGACTTCAAGATATCCCTCTCTGGTGAGTGATTTTCCTAAGATATCATCAACATAATCCTCCATGATGGTATACATCATGTCATGAAAGATTATTGTCATTTCTCCCTGATATGTTGCTCCTACATTCTTGAGACTAAATGGCATGACACACCAACAATAGGTGCCCCATGGATAAGTGAATGTGGTTTTATGTTGATTCTCGGGTGCTATCTTGATTTGATTATATCCAGAGAAACCATCCATTAAAGACAACATGGTGTGACCTGCTATGAGGTCAATGATGATATCAATGTTTGGTAAAGGAAAATCATCTTTCAAACAAGCCTTATTTAAATCCTTGAAGTCGTTGCATATTCTGATTCTCTTGTCAGGATTTAAAATAGGTACAATATTACAAACCCATTCTAGGTAGTCAATGGCTCTAATGAACCCCACATCTAGTAACTTCTTGACCTCTTCTTTTACCATTAAAGTTATGTGGGGGTGCATTTTCCTCAACTTCTGCTTAAATGGCTTGGCTCTTGGAGCTAGTGACAGATGGTACATGATTAGATTAGGATCAATACCTGACATATTGATGTAAGATCAAGCAAAGTTTATTTGTTTTCTTCTATAGAACTCAACAAACTCTATCTTTTCTTGTGCAGTTAATGACTCTGGTTGATAAAGGAATTTTGGATGTGCCTCTATGCCAATGTTGATTGGTTCTGCTGGTTTAATCAATACTGAAGATCTTTCTAAATGTGCATAAAGGAGAGAGGGTGAAGCCTTTCATCCGCCAGAGCCTTAGAGAGGTTTTCACCTTCAGATACATCTTTTCTTTTTTTCTTTTCATGATCTAACACTGCTGCATAGTAGTTTTCACCATTAGATATCATATTTATTTTGACATTTTTATGACTGAAAGGATTGGCACTCTCTCCAAAGCATGCCCTATCAGGTTGATGGGGAAGCCATCCTTATGGTCTCCCATGGGTAAGTGTTCTCTAAGATCTAGGTAGTTGATGATGGCATCATTGTTTTCAAAGGTGTCAAGATCAAGTGGTGTTTCAGATAGATCCCAATCTATTAATTTAGGGTGAATAAGAGGTAAGGGATCATCAGGTTGATTAGACTCAAGGGTAGTTATGGTTAAGATGGAGAATTAACTTGAATGGGATGAGGTATTGATGAGGTTTATTATGGTACTCTCCTCAAGTTGGTTTGTGAAGCTTTATATCATACTCTCTTTGTGAGGTTCATTCGCGTCATGTTGTTGTGTAGACTCTAATGGTCTAGCTCTAGAGCTTTGTCCCTCATGCACTGTTGGAGTATTGCTATATCGTTGGACTACATCAATCCCTTTTTCTTCACAAGACATCTCAGAGAGGCTATCCCACTCAAACTCATTTGAATTAGTTTCACTAGCCTCTTGCAAGTGGTGAATTTGTTCCACTAAGTTAGTGGTAGTTGCTTGTCTGCCTTCAACCTTTTGTTTACCTTTGCCTTTGTTCTTTTGCCGACCTTGGTATCCTAACCCAATAGTGTCTCGAGTTGTTTTAGTAGGGGGTTTGATAGGTTCTATGATACCATCCTTTCTTAGTCCTATGGGACCATGACCGCTATATCCCATCCTTTGCAACATGGAAAAACCTTGACCATACTGTTCTGTAGGAAGCTTAGGTTGTTGGTCCTTTGGTATGGTTTGATTGTCTTCATCTTTGAAAAGTTGTTGTAAGACATCCTTCTCATCACTCTCATTGGATAGGCTTCCCCATTTAATGAAAAGACCTATAGGAGTCTCAAGTGACTTAGCTTTGTTCAAGGATGGTCTCCCATAAGACTTTGGTGATAGTGACAACTATGCTAGAGAGAAAGATTGTTCAATAACATACTCCTCAACACCTTTGTCTTTGATTTTGATTTTTAACTCTGATGTTTTTGAGGTGCAAGCTAAGGAACTTGGATCCACTTGGTTGGAGGAAGAAGAAGCTGCTCTATTGGTAGGTATCACAACTTTTGGTTTAGACTGTATGGTATTGCAATACTAAAATGGATCGGGGTCCCCTTGTATGGTTAATTGTTGGCCATTATTGGGGAACTTGATACATTGGTGATACGTTGATGAGACAACTTTCATTGCATGGATCCAAGGTCTACCTAGAAAAATGTTATATCCAAGCTCCATGTCAAGAACTTAGCACACTACATCTCTTTCTACCGGTCCCACTCATATTGGCAAAACAACTGTTCCTTTGGAGGTTCTTTCTTCCTCATCATATGCCTTAATGGTTATATTTTTCTTGGGATCAATGACATTTTTAGAAAACCCCAATGGAAGGATTAACTTTGGTGTACAAATGTTCAAACCAGCCCCTCCATCTATTAGGACCCTTTTTATTCTATGCTTATGTATTAGGGCCTTAATGTGTAGGGATGCATTGTGTGGTTGATTTATCATCATGTCATCGTTCTTAGTGAAGAATAGGAAATGCAGTGTGGTGAGATAGCTTACCATAGCCTAGAATTGATCTTGGGCAAGGTTCATAGGAACTGTTTTCTCCAAGAGAGATTTTTCTAAAATGGCTTTATGGGAAGGTGATAAACACAATAACTCCAAGATGGATATATGTGCAGGTGTTTTATGAAGTTGGTCGATGATGCTATATTGGTTTGAGGTGGAAGATGACTTGGATGTGGAAGATGGTTTTAGTTGATCTCATTGTAGAGTTATGCTTCCATGACATGTGGTCACGTTACAATTAGGTTGATGATTGATGGTGATCACATTAATGTGTGAATCACTTTGGGAGATATGATTGATGGTATAATCAAAAGGAGCGTTGTTATAGCTTACTTTATTAGCGTTGTTATAGCTTACTTTGATTTGAAGAACCTCCTTTCTCATAATGAGGAAGAGGATTCTTGAATGCTATATGTTCATCATTTGTAGTATGCCCTTCATTAATGGATACACACTTTTGGTCAAGAAGGTCTTGAATGACATGCTTGAGTTTCATACAATCATTGGTTTTATGACCTTTGCTCCAATGTTATTCACAAAAGTCATTTTCATACCACCAAGGAGGTTTGAACTTGGGTTCATATTCGCGCACCAGTGGAAGTGTGATGAGCTTGCCCCCAATTAACTTTCCAAGTGCGGATTCAAGTGATTCACCAAGTTGTGTGAAGTTTCTTCTTGGAGGGAAGTTGTTTTGTTTTTGTTTAGTGCCTTGAGGCTTGGTAGATGATGCGTTGCTCTACAGATTGGATAGGTTGAAAATAGGTTGCTTTGGTGCCACACATTTTGTAACTACTACACCATCATTCACTATGGGTTTGTTTTTAGTCCAAAACCATGACTTATCCCCATTGTTGTTAGAGCTTGGGGTGTCTTTGTATATCTTTACTTGCCCCTTTGCTATCAAGGCCTTCTCAATGAGAATCCCCATCTCAATGACCTTACTAAAAGTTGATGGACATTGAATTTGTATTTGATAGCTTAGCTCAGTGGACAAATTATGCATGAACATTTCTATCATTTGCTTTTTAGGTATGTGATAGGGACACTTTCTCACAAGTTGCCTCCACCTTTGTAGGAAAGATGCAAATGATTCTCCTCCTTTTTGTTTATTATTGAAAAGGTCTAGCATGGAGATTTCATGTTCTATGTTATAAGACAAATGTGTTACGAATTTGTCCACTAATTCATTAAAGATGTGGATGTCAGGAGGTAGACGTGAAAACCACTCCATGGCTTGTCCTCCTAGGATTGTAGGGAATAGTAGCATTAGATAAGTTTCATTGTGAGTGACTTCAAGACAAGTGACATTGAATTCCTTGATATGATCTCTAGGATCTCCTTTTCCTCTATACTTGTCAAATTTTGGCACTTCAAATCTTATAGGAAAAGGTATCATGTTCAAGGATTTGTCAAATGGGTAAGGTGAGATATCTTCAAGCGAATAATGTTTCATTGTGGTTCTACTTTGGATATCTACCAATTGTTGTTGTAAGGCTTGGATTTGGGTTGTCAATGCATCCAAGGGATTAAGTGTGTCCTTAGCCTTTTCTATTTTTGGAGCTTCTTTCTCAGTTTTGGAGACATCTTTCAATGACTTAGCTTCGTTTAAGGCATTATTCTCTTGTAAATTAGAGATATCAAAGTCCACGGGAAGCTTTGCTCCTTGCTGAGCAAGCATGAGGAAATACTTTTGGGGATCGTTGGCAACAACTCTATCAATTATCTTTTGGAACTTAGGGTCTTGGAGTTGTTGGAGGATTTCCTTTTGAGTCACTTCCTCATCATCCGGATCGGGTATATTATTTTTAATGTTGTCTATGTTTTGTTTTTGTTTTGATTGAGATCTAGTTTGCACCATGCAAGATTTTGGGATGGGATGAAATTGGTTAATGAGATTTGCTAGATTTTGGTTTGATTGGAGGTATGAGATGGTACAAGGTGAGTTTGATTGGAATAGATTTTGCTTAGGTTTTTTGTTGATTCTATGTTTGTCTCAAACAAGGTAAATCTTGAGCTATAATGTCTAATAGCTATTGAAGTGTCGATACAAGTGGTAGTCTAAATGGGGATCATAGATTGACACTGCGATTTGATGAAGACTATTTTCTTGTCAAGGTTACACTAGTATAGTTTTGTTTAGAAGGATGATTTGAAATCCTGTTATAAAAACTAACTAGCTCTTGTTTGGGTTGGTAGAGTATCAACTAGATTATAGAAGCAAGTTGTGGTTTGATTTTGAGGTGTTTTGATAGCAAGGTAGTGATGTGAAAAGAAGATGTTTGTGAAAATGATATGGAAAGGTGTTTGTACGGTATAACTAATTTTTCAAGGTGAAACTATAGCAAAATGGGGACCAAAAATTGATAATGTTTTTATCCCAAATTGTACAAACTATGCCTTTGTTTTGTATGCGTAGCTTCAAAAGTGTAGGATAAAGGATCAAATGCACAGCTCAATGTGTCAAATGTGTAGATTCAGTTGATTTTGAAAGTGCAGCACTATGGTTTATAAGTGCAACTCTGTGTGTCACATGTGTAGAAAGATTATAATCACAACAAAATGTTTCAAATACGTGGCAGAATTGGTTATATGCACAACATGATTAAATGTACAACAAAAGTTGTTGTATGCACAGTAGAGTGTTGCACAAGCACAGAATTGTATGTACTTAGTTTTCTATATTAGTTTGATAGTTTGATTTGTTTGGAATGTTTTCCTAAGTTAATCCAAGGTTTGCAATGCTGATTTTGGTTCAAGTTATTGCTAGAAAACATAGAGAACAAAAGGTTTCCATGATTACTTAACAAAATTAAAAACAAACAATTGCAATCCTAGGGATGGCAAAGACAATATTTGATGAGTTCTAACTTGTTTTTTACACCATCCACTTGCATAAAGGCAGACGTCTAATAACTTGGTAGCACTGGCTCCCCTCCACGACACTCACTTCTCATGCATACCAAGTTATAGTTCCTTCAAAGAGTTGAACTTTTCTGTCTCTACACTAAATGAGTGTATGACGTTAGATGGCTCTAGAGGTTCCTCCTCCCATGTCACCAAATAGGGGATTTTTGGCTTACTAGAAGAATAGGATTTTAGTCAAGGCATCCATTTGGGTGGTTACACATGCATCCATTCTCTTTGATAAGAAGGCTTCCCATCTTGAAGAGGTTATGTTCCATAGGGTTTTGGGGGAAACATTGGTTGGTGTAACACAATGACACCCATTGCTTGCAACTTTCGTCACAAACATAATTTATTTATAGTGACTTGGAGGTGGCTTGGCTTTATCCTGTTATCACTTAAGGTCATCCCACTTGGAAGGAAGCATTCCAATGGCAGGCCTCTCTAAAGGTAAAACATGCAAAATGATAAGTTTGGCATTTTGGTCACCCAGTTAATGGGAGAGCATAGTCCTATTATCATACTAAAAACATAGAGAACACTGGTTCTTTATCTCCGTATTTAAAAAGAAAAATAACTAAATGTGTTAACTTTACCAAGCACAAAAATTTGTAACAAGATAGCAATAACTTGGAAAAGATTTTGTTAATTTTATCCCTCTAACAAATCTAGGTGTAGATTGTTGTTTGAAGAAATAAGACAAGTATTAATTTCCCCTATTATGCTATGTGATAGATCTTGGAAACAATGCAGATAACTGAGAGGGGGGGTGAATCAGTTATCTTATATTTCTTTAACTTTTCCTTTCCTTAACAATAGTGTAGCATCAAAACATATAAGCATAAATGAAGATGAGAGTAGAAAAGAAATCAACACACATAACACAAAGATTTTTACGTGAAAAACCATGTTAAGGGAAAAACCACAGGGTGATTAACCCAAGATTGTATTCTTTGTTAAAAGAATAGAAGTACAAAATGGCACTTGCCAATTAGGGCTCACTACCCGAGCACATTGCTCTCAAGAGGCTCACTGCCTACAAGAGACTCACTATCTACAAGGTATATAGAATGTAACCAGGTACTTGAACTGATGAGAATCATCCACATATGCTGAGGTTCAGTTCCGGTTAGGCTCAATACACTGATCTGCTACACTTCATTCTTCCTCTTTTTAATGTTGTTGTCCTGTCACATTCTAGACCTGTATTTCTGCTTCCACACTCTTTCTACTTTTCTTCGCACACCACAACACAACACTCAACTTCATACTGAGATCAATCTAGTATATATATCTGCATCAAGGGATTTCAACATCTTCCTAGTCAGCATCCAGAAAACTCAAGATATTTGCAAACTCTAGTATGTCGGCTGAATCCAGCTTACTAAGTGATGCATATCAAAAAGATAGTTATAGAAGTCATCAATTATATCAGCCAACCATGAATGATCCCTCAAGAAACTTGATCACAATCAATTTCTCATCCAAAATAAGGTCTAATGCTCTGCCGGTCAGTTCTTCCTTAGTCTACTCGGCCAAACAGGAACCCAACACTTAGGTGCTCATATCTTTTCATTCTTTCATCACCAGAGGTTCAATCTCTAGAATGTATCAATCATGGTACTCCTCTTGACTTCCGCAAGTCCACACTTTGCTGAGATACTTCCTCTGAGAGATTTGGACTTGATTTTTAGACCTTGCTGCATGCTCTGTTCTTACTCACCGGACCAAGATACTCTTCAATCTAACTTCCGATATAGACATGTCATGTGCTGCGGATGTGTGGAATAGACTTTGTTGCCATCAATGACAACACTCATGAAGCCACACAATGTCTCTTGCCAACAATCTCCCCCTTTGGCATTGATGGCAACACTTAGTGAAAAATGACTAAGTGTCACACTACACTCCCCCTGGGCTAATGCTCTGTTCTAATGTACAATTTTCTGGAGCTCCCCCTTAGCTAGATTCCACATTTTTCACTCCTCCTCATTCCCCCTTTGACATCAATGACAAAAAGTGGAATCCGCACACCAAAATTTCCAAAACTCAATCTATACTTGGCCGCATAAGTATATATACATGTTATAATTACATATATTGAAGTATATCTACAAAAGTATTCTTTAACTATACAACTTCTGTCACCCAACTCTACTTCATCCTATCCAAAATTAAGATGTGACCACTTAGCAAAAATGCAAAAGCTTCTGCCCTCTTTAAGTCTACAGGATCACTGGTTCGAGCTGTGGTCTGGGCATCAGTTAGGGCCTCATGCATTGCCTCTAACTTAGGGATAATTATCCCTCTTAGTTCACTTAACCCGCTTATTCTATTTTTCTTCTCCTTCTCAAGCTTCTTTATTTCATTTATGATTGCAATAGTTTGACACTCTTGATTCATTATGGAAGAGGTGAGAGGATCAAAACTTTGAGATAAACTTGGTAGTTTTCTCTCTTGTTCTTCCACCTTCTTGGTGATGTCTATTGTTATGGTAGACCAAGATAGACAAAATTTGTATAGATCTCCACCATCTTTAAGAGCATTCTCTAGGATTTTTATTCCAATATCCAAATTTCTCCTATCATTTGTTATAAGTCCTTGTACCTCAGAGAATCTCTTACCCAAAAACTCTTTCCAGACTTTCTCTTCTGCTGCTTTCTCCAAAGAATCAAAATGTGTGTTAACAGAATTAACAAGAGATTTCAAATTACCAGATGAGGAGGCCGAAAGATCCTTCTGGAAGGATGGCATGATCTTTTCCAACACACCAGATGCAATCTCTATCAGCTCACAGTCTTCCATGTGGGACTTTAGAAGTTTTTCTTTTGCCTTTGCTTGGGCAAAGGATGCTATCTTCATAGTCGGAACCGAGGAGAGGGAATCAAAATTGAATGGTCCTTGAAGTAGCTCTGGTTCATCTAATTCCATCATTTCTTTTGTCGAGAAGTCCTTAATAGCTTCTACAGTGTCTCCTACTAGAGACAAAGTTTCCTTTCCTTCTATGGCCTCAGAGGTGTCAATAGAGACCTTCTCTATTTGATCTTTTTCTTTTCCCTTTTTCTCCTCTTCTTGACTTTCTTTCTCTTCTTTTCTTAGTTCTTCTTCAGTTATGGAGTTAGTAGGGGGATCCGAAAGAGACATGTTTACTTCTTTCAGAGCAGAGGAATCCAAGTCCTCAGTCTTTTCATTATCCATCTCTTTGGGCTCTTCTGCATCTTTCTTAGTACTTAGCCCTTCGTCATCCATGGCAGAATGTTCATCACCTAAGTCCTCTATGATAGGAAGATTGAATCTTTTAAATGCATTCTAGAGAATTTTCTCTGTTTCTTTAGCAACTCAATCTGTCTCTCCAAGCATAAGCTAGTTCATTCTTGCTTTGCTCCACTCATCCTTGCAGTCCTTGAAGATCATGTTAATTTGTTGAGAGGTAATGGAAGGATAGAGTTAGATAGCAATCTATTCTTTGATCTCTAAGTCCTTTTCCTTGGCATTCTCCTTTCTCATTTCAAGTTCCTTCTCTAAACTTTTGAGAATTAGAGAGATGATTTCAATAAATGCTTTATTATATATGTTTAAGTACTTAACTATGGCTTCTTCCAAGATCCTTTTATCTGCATTATTATACTCATCATAGAATTATGTCATTGGTTGCAGATTCCCAACCACAATAACTACCTTGACTACATCATCAATGGACAGAGTAGGCCTTTCAACAAACTCTTCTACTTCTTCTTCCTTTCTATGACCGGTAGAGGGTTCACCGGATGTTTTCTTCTTCTTCTTCATTTTCTTGACTTCTTCATCGATCTCAATTTCTTCATCATCCTTCTGACTCATATGGGACCTTGTGGCCTTTTTCTTTGTTCTCTTCTCTCCCTTTCCAGATGTTTGGGCTTTCAATTTTAATGCTTTTTGGCTCTTAGAGGTGGTAGGTGTAGAGCTCTTGGAGGATCTGGTCTGGGAGGGGGCTTGCACTGGATCACTTTCTTTTCTTGCATCTTGTTTCTCTTTCTCTTCTCTTTCTAGTTTTTCTCTATTTGCATCGAGTGCTTCTTTTGAAATGCCATATCTTTTGGCAACTTCCTCTACTTCTCTTCTCACTTTTCTTTTCATCTCTAGTTGTCTTAGCTCTACATGAATCTTCACACTCAATTCTTCAAAAGTTCCAAACCTTTCTGCCTCAGGGTCCTTGGGCTAACTCAGCAGGTGTTGGATATGCAGCTCTAGAATTTTTTCATCAACTTCATACCCCATTGGCATAATCTAGACTATCCTTGGCTCCACTACCTCCATTAGGTATTGATCAGTGTCTACCATAAAGCACAGTGTATCCTTATACTTTTCAACTAGAGATTGGGGGATTCTTTCTCTAGCTTGCATCATACTTTGAAAGTTCTTGAAGTATCCCCAGAGTGCTATATTTTGAGCCTTGGCATCACCAAGCCCATGTATGTAATCTCTGATTTGAATGGCAACTGGTCTGTCATTTTGCCATACCCAACCACTGGATTCAAGTAGCTCATTCATAAAGTAAAAGAACAAACACAGTGTTAGCCCACCATAGTTGAATGAGTTCTTCTTGTCCTTCTTGATTTTCTATAAGTTCTCTAATAGTTGGTTCAGGAGAAGCTCACAAAGATCATAGTCAGCATTTTTCCTTAGCATTTCATATGCAGTATATATGGCAGTTTTGGATACTAAGTTTTCCCTACTAGAATGATAGATTTTGTACCCAATAATCATAGAGGAAAATTTGATAGCCGGATCTATAATGTCTTCTATTGTCATTGCCCTCTTGTCAAATTTTGATCTAGTAGACTCACTTACAGTTCGGTTTTTGACTAATTTGAGAGTAGGCAACTCACCTGATGAGTGCAATCTGGTAACTGCCCTAATGGTATCTTTTGTGATTTTAAATGGCCTCAATAACCACATGAATTTATCATGCACTCTACTCAGAACATACCAGACCCATTCATCTTTTGCAAAACAAGGGAAATGGATGCAATGTCCAAAATGCTTATCTCGGATGGCCTTGTACTGAGGTTTGAGTTCAAATGAATCATCTATCAACTTCTTGTGATAGATATCCATCATCTTAGATTCCCAAAATTCTTCAATATTCACATGAAAGTATGCCCTAGCATCTTCTACATGCAAAACCCCATGCAGAATGCTAGAAAAGGCGCCTAAGGGATCCACTTCTAGAGATTTGTAGGGATGTTTCTTAAACTTAGGGTGTAGCCTATCAGTGATTTTGACAACATTCAGAGTAGCCATCTTTCAAAAGATTCAGAGAGATATTCAAGTGCAAAAATACCTTTTTACACTTCTAGGGTTCACGTTATGAGCCAGATAAGATTTCTGCTTGAATCGATTTCTTGGGTTGATCTTTGAGAGGTTGAGGCAATTTGTTGTAGAGTTCCTTCTTTCTTCTTCTCAAATGCAAATGTGCAAATGATGAATAAAAGAACCCTGATATTTCTACGCAAACCCTAATTCCTCATTGCAATAAATGCACAACTTAAGTCATTCCAGTTGCTTTGTTTTCCTTGTTCTGAGAGAGATCTTTTCGGATCGCTGAGATGCACTTAGAATGGTTTTTGGTGGCAAATGACAATCTATCTTCCTTTCTCCAATCATTCCATCTAACCACAGATCCAAACATTTCAATCATGAATCATACTGGATCTAACTGAAGAATCATGCTTTTATCAGATGACTGTTAAACCTGATCAAACTTGGATGATTAGCCTCTTCAAAACTTCTTGCAGATCTTCTATATTTCTACCAGGGTTTATTTAGATATTTCTCTAAGAACCCTTTTATCCGTAACTTTCCATGTGCCAATTTCAGGTACCAAATGACTGACTGGGGGAATTTGTTTCCCTTTGTGACTCCCTCTAAGCCAGAGCTCATCTAATTAGTTTTTGGAAGGAATATCAGCACCAGATTCTAGTGTGGATCCATCCCCAACATTTTCTATACTTCTCTTCACCCAAATCTTGTTCATTTCCCTTTGAATTTCATCCGCATTCATTTTTCCTTTTCCTTTGTCTTGATTTTGGTTATGATGCACCGGACCCTTTTTGTTCTAATTCTTACTCCTGTAGAAATTGGCAATATGACCAGATCTATCGCAATTGAAGCAAACAACACTCCTTTGCATATTTGACTGGTATCCTCTTGATCTACATTGATTAGCCATATGTCCCATTCTATTGCATGCAAAGCATCTACCATTGAATGATTTGTTTATTTGCATATTTCTACACTCATGAGATTTGTGACCATACCTTTTGTAGTTGAAGCATTGTCTAGAGAAGGATGAATTAGTCTGATTCATTCTTCTTCTGCACTGATTTTCTTTATGACTGAAGTTATTGCAATTGTAGCAGTATCCATTAAAGGATGGATATCTTTGAGCATTTGGTTGCCTTACCGGAGGTCTTCTAGGTTTGTTCCTTAGATTTCTTGATCCAGAGTTCTTCTGACCGGATCCAGAGATTTCACCTTTCTCATACCCCAAGTAATGCTTGTCATCTACCCTCTTTTGGCTTTCAAGAAGAACTTCTAGTTGAGTAGAACTTATCTTGCATTTTTCTTTGTATTCATTTGTTGTTTGAAGATCCCTTTTAAGAGAGTCTATCTGATTTTCAAGTTGTTCTTCATTATCTCTAGCTTCTTCAAGATTAGATTCCAGATGCTTGATTATTCTATCCATTTTGTGGCAATCTTCTAAGTTTTCTTTGAGAGATTGCTTTAGATTATCTTCAATTTTCCTTTTCTCTTCAATTTCTTGGGTGAATTTCATAACCCCTAATTCCATTTCATGTCTCACCATGATGACCTCTTTTGAAAGCTTCTCACATAGCTTGTTTTTCTCATTTAGATCTTCATTAGTATCATTGGCTTCACTTTGACTTGCTAATTGTTGAAAAAGTTCCTTTCTCTTTTTCACAGAGATACTCATCTTTTCTTTCAGTTCATTTATGAAGTCATTAGCTTGTTTGAGTCTTTCCCTCAGGTTATTGACCTCAGAGTGAGATTGCTCAAGATCATCTAGGGCAGACTAAAGTTGCTCCCTCATACCATACATATCCATTAAGATTCTTAGATCTTCCTCAAGCTGTTAGGCTCTATTTGGAGGAAATTAACTCTAATACCAATTGTTGGAAACAATGCATATAACTGAGCGGGGGGTGAATCAGCTATCTTATAATTCTTTAACTTTTTCTTTCCTTAACAATAGTGCAGCATCAAAACATATAAGCATAAATGAACATGAGAGCAGAAAAGAAATCAACACACATAACACAGATTTTTACATGGAAAACCTTGTTAAGGGAAAAACCACAGGGTGATTAACCCAGATTGTATTTTCTATTGAAAGAATAGAAGTACAAAATGGCACTTACCAATTAGGGCTCACTGCCTGAGCACACTGCTCACAAGAGGCTTACTGCCTACAAGAGACTCACTGTCTACAAGGTATATAGAATGTAACTAGGTACTTGAACTAATGAAAAGCATCCACATATGCTAAGGTTCAGTTCCAGTTAGGCTCAATACACTGATCTACTACACTTCATTCTTCCTCTTTTTAATATTGTTGTCCTGTCACATTCTGGACCTGTATTGTTGCTTCCACACTAATTTCTACTTTTCTTTGCACACCACAACACAACACTTGACTTCATACTGAGATCAATTTGGTATATATATCCACATCAAGGGATTTCAACATCTTCCTAGTTGGCATCTGGAAAACTAAAGATATTTGCAAACTCTAGTTTGTCGGCTGAATCCATGCTTACTAAGTGATGCGTATCAAAAAGATAGTTATAGAAGTCATCAATTATGTCAACCAACCATGAATGATCCCTCAAGAAACTTAATCACAATCAATTTCTCATCCGGAATAAGGTCTGATGCTCTGCCAGTCAGTTCTTCCTCAGTCTACTCGGCCAAACAGGAACCCAACACTTAGGTGCTCATATCTTTTCATTCTTTCATCACCGGAAGTTCAATCTCTGGAATGTATTAGTCATGGTACTCCTCTTGCCTTCTCCAAGTCCGCATTTTATTGAGATACTTCCTCTGAGAGATTCAAACCTAATTGTCAGACCTTGCTGCATGCTCTATTCTTGCTCACTGGACCAAGATACTCTTCAATCTGACTTCCGGTATAGACATGTCATGTGTTGCGGATGTGTGGAATGGACTTTGTTACCATCAATGACAACACTCATGAAGCCACATAGTGTCTCTTGCCAACAATAGATTGTAGTGCAAGATAGTAAAACATAAAGAAATTGTTCAGTTTTAACCCCTAGGTTGGGACTAGATGAAAGTTGTGATGCAACAAAATGACTTACTTTCCTCCTAGTTAAGTCTATGTGATGATTTGTATGAACATATTAAGTTACTCCTTCCTAATTAGTTCTAGGTGGCTTAATAATGTAGCTAAAATGACTAAATCCAGCTCCTAACACTTGCAAATGAAAGTTAGTACAGAAAACCTTATAACACTTTTACAACTTTATGTTAGACTGTAGATCATATGTGCAGCACTGTGTAGTATATGCGTAGATTTACAAATGCACAATAAAATGACTCAGATGTGCGGGACTGCATGGTATATGCATATGATTAGCAAATGCACAACAAAACAAGTTGAATGCGCCGAAAGGTAAAAGCACAACAAAAAGTGTTGAATGTGTAGAACTAGAAATTATATGCATAGAAATGACTTGTCATGACAGAACCTTCACAAAACACTCAGATGGAAGTTAAAAATGGGGCAAGGCCCCACAGTGGGCACAAAAAATGTTAGTGGAAATATTGTAATTAGTATTAAATTACTAATAATCCAATAATCTTAATGAAATATGATGCAAATCAAATAAAGAAAGCAATATTACCTTGAAGACTGATTTACCTCGAACCTTCCATTGTTCGCCTATCTTGTATTGATCTTGTTGATGAATAGAGTTCTCAGAAGTGTGCTTCCTCACTGTTTGAATATGACAATACTTGAATGGCTGTGTGTTGGATAAATACAATGAAGATTACCTACAATGCAATTATTGTGAGGATGGGAGATGGATGATTAAAGCCATGGTTGTATGGATATGAAGATAATGGATATAATGCAAATGAGCAATATAGATGCTTTTGCCTAAGGCACGCTAGAATTTCTGTAGAGTAACTTTGCTATAGCTTGTATGTTGTAGAATGGGAGAATAAGTTTCCTTTTATAGGCCAAGGAGGAGGCAAATCCATGTGTTAAGATCTCAACAGTGGAGACTTGGTCTTGTGAGGTGTATGGTGAGGATTGAGTTGGTTGCGATGAGGGAGAGAACGATGGAAGATGTTCCTCTCACCTTGACATGGAGGAGAGAAAGGTGTGACATGAGTCCACATGTCACAACACTCACAATGACCAAAGAGAGAAGGTCAAACAAGGAGATGGTGTTTGTAGGGAAGTTGGAAAGATTCTATGGACTATGTAACAAGTGTCACAAAGCACCCTTTGACCATGGTGGCATGGAGAGACCATGCCCTTTGGAATAGTGATGGTTGGATGAAGAATAGGCCATGTGGGTGAGGAAAAATGGATTAATTAAATATTAAAATATTTAATTACATGTGCAACAAGGTGAGGTGAACATGTGAGGTGGATTAGATGATGTGGACTAGAGGACTTTTGACTTTGGAATAGGATGATTTTGAGATTAAATAATTTGATTATTATTTAATTGAGGGATGACATTAGAAGAATTGGTTTTATTAATTTAATTAAATAAATTGATATTTATTTAATATTTGGACTATTGATGATGAACGTGAATCAAATAGATAAATTGATAAATTTATTAAATGATAGAAGAATGGGAATTAAATAAATAATAAATATTTATTTAATTTGTCTTTGCCATTTTTAGGTGTATACACTCACTCGTTACTCTTGTTTCGATCATATATAAATGTATCTCTTTGGACATCTAACCATTGTTGAATGTGTCAAGGTTACGAATTTGACATATGGTAATATTTTTAGTTGTAATTTTAGTAATGGAAAAACATCCTTGTTTGATAAATGATAATGTAGAGACTCCTACAATTCTAATGTGTATTGTGTTTTCTTTTGAAATAGTAATGGTATCTTAGTATTTTTGTTTTTCTATTAAACAAATATGTTATATCTAACTCTTATTTGATGTGATGAAGCAAGGGAATATTTTATCCTCTTGAGGACTTCTCGGAGGAAGTCCATTCTTAGGGAGGGAGAATCTAAGGGTGCCTAAATCCTATCTAATAACTCTAGTGGTAGATATATCAATGTTTTCTTATTTAGTTAAATTTTGAGTAAAGATTTTATTTTATATATTAGACTAGATGATCTTCATGAAATTATTATGCTAATTATTATTGTCAATTAGAATTCTTGAAAGGATTTTAGTTATAATAATATCAAGAGACATAATTAGTAAAGGAGAATCTGGGAGATAAATAAAGTATGAGATTTTTATTTTCATCATTTACTTCATTTAGGTATACAAATACTTTATCTACCTTGTTTACAATTATGTTTCCTCCACATGCATTTGTGTAAGTATTATTACTATATGTTTAATTTGAATATATTTGTAATTCTATTATGCTACAAAAGTAATTTTATGTATAATTATTTGTTTTAGGAGCATCCGTGTAGGGCCTAATCTTTACCAACAATCTCTTATGCATATGATAGATTTGTTTATGAAACTATGATATAAGTTATAAAGAGATTAGAATTTAGCAATAAGGCCTTGATATGGTTTAGTTAATTGATTTAAATTAATTATTCTTGTGTGTTGTGGTATTTTCTTATTTAGTTAAATTTTGAGTATAGATTTTATTTTATATTTTAGACTAGCTGATCTTCATGAAATTACTATGTTAATTATTATTGTCAATTAGAATCCTTGACAAGATTTTACTTATAATAATATCAAGGGACATTAATGGTAAAGGAGAATCTGTGAGATAAATAAAGTATGAGATTTTTATTTTGATCATTTACTTCATTCAGGTATGCAAATACTTTATGTGCCTTGTTTACAATTATGTTTTCTCCACATGCATTTGTGTAAGTATTATTATATGTTTAATTTGAATATATTTGTAACTTTATTACGTTACAAAAATAATTTTATGTATAATTATTTATTGTAGGAGCATCTATGTAGGGCCTAATCTTTACTAACAATCTCTTATGCATATGATAGATTTGTTTATGAAATTATGATATAAGTTATAAAGAGATTAGATTTTAGCAATAAGGTCTTTATATGGTCTAGTTAATTGATTTAAATTAATTATTCTTGTGTGTTGTGGGGAATAAGAGCTCCTTTATCATTATTTTTGGTAAAATTAAGACCATAGGTCAATCACCTATGGGTAGGGTACTTGTTTATTCACAAAAAATATGTTTTAGAGTTGTTTTAATGTATTTTTAGTGCACAAGAAAATAAGTGACGAGATTGGCAGATGAAGAATCATCTTCTCTTGAAGAGTCTTTGAGCATCCAAGTCGTGAAGAAAATAAATAAAAAGGAAATCCCAACAATCACATTTCTTGCAAAGAAGCAGACGCCACAAGCAAGAAGAGAAAACAAGAGAAGAGCCCAAGATTATTTTTCAGATTTTTGCAGGTCATCAAGAGGATGTCCATAGTTGAGGTTGAAGATAATTCTTCAAGGGAATTACATCCATTTCTATGAGGCAAAGATAGCGTACATCCATGGTGACTTGTTCGGTGAAAAATTTCTAAATTTCATGGGGAGAACAATGGAATCCTAGGTAGAAGAAATGAAGTTCACAACTGAGTAAGATGGAATCTCTCACATTAATGAATCTTGGAATCTCTCTTCATGTACATTTGGAGGTATTCTTCATTAATTAAATTTTTGAGGTATTTCCTTGAAAACTCACTATTATTTATTTTAATGTTTTTTTGAAAATTTTTAAGAAAACTTGTTGTCTCATGAAATTTATCTTTTCATAGGAATTATTTTATAAAAAGGTTTCTGAGTTTTGAGAATCATGTTTTTAGATTTCCTAAACATCTTACAGTTTAAAATTTCATTAAGTATTAAGAAAGTTATTATGATTTTAGTACTACTGTAACCCTGCTAAAACCCTCCTGTAAACCCTGCTGATGTTTTATAAATTGCTCTTTGCATGGGAAAGGGATTGTAAAATTGATTCTAAGTTATGAGAATATTTATTTAATCTTTCTGTAACATTTTACAGTTTTATATTTCTTTAAGTATTCTGAAAGATATGGCATTTTTATTATTGTTGTAGAAGAAATTGAAAAAAAATCTAGGGTTTTATTGGTAGTTTACTTTATTGGATATGAATTATTTTTATTACATATATGTGTTAGATGAATTTACATATTTTCTTTCTTAGAATGGGTATGTTTAGATAATCTTTCATATATTTAGTTGTATCTAAAAGTTAGATTAAATCAATTATATACTTGTAGTGCAAGAAGGTCAAATTAAATCCTTATGTTGATTAGTTTATAAGAACAATTGTTGGATCAAACATATATATATGTATATGTATGTATGTATATATATATATATATATATATATATATATATATATATATATATATATATATATATATATATTGCATAGTTATTTGAAAGTCAAAATTAAATAAAAATAATAGATCTTTTATCTTTTATCATTTCTATAATTCATTATAATATAGGGAATACTTTTGAGTAATCAAATCATTCTCAATTTATGATCAAGTTTGGGTTAAATCTAGATTTGAGAGAAAGGGATGATTGTAGTAAACACTACCCCCTCATCTTACAGACATTTTCTAATTATTTTCTGGGTTTTATTCCCCTTACTCTTTCCTTTCTAAAACATCTTGAATTTTATAATTCCACTAAGAAATAAGAAAGTTATGATAGATTTACTACTGGGTAGTTTTTCATGTTAAGGCTATTTATATTCAATTATTTCATTTTATTCTTATTCTTAAATTTTTTTATGTTCATTGAATTGAGTTTAAGATTGGATAGGAGACTAAGTTAATTAAATACATTTCCTTTTTAATACATTATTTATATTATGTTTAATATTATTGTGTGCTTTTATTGGTAACAATGATAAGAGGTAGATTTTGAGTTTGAAAGAAGATAATAGAAAGATTTTATTTCCAATCATCTAGAATGTTTTGTCAACAATTGAAATTGTTTTATATAGGTCAATAATTGAAGTTTTGAATCTCATTTAAGTAGAGTGAATTATTTAATGCATAACTAGTCATGTATGAAAGAAAAAACTCTAGAGATACTTGTGCATTGCTCTAATGACTTAGGAATTTGAGGTTTTCTTATTGAATGGAAAATGTAGTAGGCTCTTCATTAGATACCTTAAGCTATATTTTACATTTTTTTTTAAATAATAGAATTGTACATTATAATTTAGGAATGAAGCTAAAAATTTAAATTATAGTATAAATGAGGATGACAGAAATATAATGGAAAGTGTGTTTCATATCAATGTTCATGGGAATGAGTAGGTAGAAATTACAAGTTGAAATTACATTTAATTTATTAACATCATATATGTTCTTAGATCTTTAATAATTATGTTTTAATACATTTGTTCTATTATGGTGTAGGGTTGACTATAAAGGGTTAATTATTTTAATCAGTCTAGGATGATATAATGAATTAGTGAATATATAAATAGATGAAATCTAGTCAACCTTGTTTAAGTCATACTTATGAAGGAAATAATGTTGTTATAGTAATTTTGAATTGATACTAGGTATGTTCTTGTAGCATAGTACTATAAATCATTTTATTTTGAACTTGAATATATGATGATAATTTCCTATTGATGATATAACTTTTCATTTATTGCAATCTAAGTAATTGCCTGTAACCAAGAGAATGGTTGGAATATTTTTGTTGTTATAACTTCCCTATTATACCCCTATAGGTATTATTTATAAATTTAATTGTTACATGCACTCTCTAGTTCTTGAATGATATAGTCATCTCATGGTGTATTTTATCTTGAGAACAATAGGGATGTGTATATTAATTGGTTTATTGACTCAAGAAATATTATGTGATGAAATAGATCCCTTATGAGTTATTGTATCTAAGTCAACCTTATGGTTGGAAGACTAGTTACCCCAAACTACGAAGTCTCTGTGTTGTGCGTACATAGGCAAGGCCATCATGATCCCCCAAGACATTAGGCCTGGCCCTTAGGGCCTATAGTCTCGCCATCTTGTGCAATGATATCTATTATGTATATTTATTGACTTTACAAAACTAATGCTTATATTTAGTTGTGTAGATTCAGGATTGAACTACTTGTACAGGGTACTAATGCTAAGAAAGTGATTTCCCATCTTATGAATGGATGATCATATGATGCTTATTTTAATTGTGTATAATTGTATTAGAAATGTTAAAATCTTGATTTTTTTTATATATACAAAATTTATACCTAATGTAAGAATATATTCAATTTTGGTTGTGCATATGGTATATCAGCTAAAATTTAGTGATATGGTTTTTATTATTTTGAAATCAGAGTTAAAATTGGCATTTTAGATAGGAATTAACCTATGTTTTGTGGTTCATGCTCAAGTATTACAGCTTGGGCATGACATCGGCCAAGATGTAAGTCAAGGTGGGTTGGCCCTCTTTAGAGAGGAAAAAATAAATAAAAGTATTTATTAGCCTAGGTTGGCCACTATGGAAGAGTGAAGGAAAACAAGTATAAATACAATTTAAATTGTGTCATTTCAATAATCATTCGACTTGTCATTTTATTCCTCTTGGACTGCACTTTAGAGCAGCATATTGCAAGGATAAAAACCCTTGAGAATACTTGGTGAATTAGATGAAAACCTAGTTCATTTTGGGAAGACTTCATAATAGAGGTCTACTTGTACTTCATTAGAGGATTATAAAGTTTGGAGCAAAATTTTAATTATATTTTTGAGTAGAAGTTTGATAAGAATTTTGGGCAAAAATTGAATATCTTTAGGGTAGAGTTTTGGAGAAACACTGTCATTGTCTTTTGGAGCAAAAATCTAGTCTTTTTTTAGAGCATAAATTTGTCTTAATATTCAAGCTGAACTAGGTCAACTTTGGAGCAAAATTATATCAAATATTCAAAGTAGACTTCATATCTTTATAGAAACAAACTTGAGTGCAATGGAGAAACATTTAATCAACATCATTGAGGATCATTTGATATCTTTGGAGCAACCTTTGGACCAGATTGATGCACTACACTTGGAGGATCCATTTATTGGCATTTGGTGTATTTCCTTGCATTAAGGTAAACCCTAACTGGATCACTACATTTGTGGTAGGTGAATTGGCTTTTGAAGGTCACTTTTCTCATTGATTAGGGTTCCTAAACCCTAACCCTAGAAGAAGTCCTATTTGCAATCATTTTGGGAGCTTGTGGATTGTCCAAATTGTAGGTCTGATTTGTAATAACAGAGGTCAGATTGGAGTTTTGGCATGTTTGGCCTATACCTTGGATGTAATTTCATTTCCAAAATTTTTAATTTGTAGTAGAAGAAGTTTAATTCAGAAAATCAGACTTGTATTGACATTTTGGTTGCCCTACATTATGTATTGCATGGTGTAATTCATGGTTGATATGAATGTTATTGTAAAACTTTCATATGCTATTATTTTTCCATGCTTTGGATGTGTTTTATGCTCATTGGAATTGATTAATTAGGAGTAGAAAATCATGTTAAAATTAGGGTTTTAGGTAGAAAACTAAAGTACAAAAATTAGGACAGAATTTGAAGTAAGGAAAATTGGGAATTCCAAACAAGCTTCATTTAGAAATCCTGTAAATCCAAAAAAGGAGAAAATCCCCATTTGGGATATTACAATGGCATCAGAGATATGATTTTTCTAGCTTGGAGGGTCTGATCATACATGGAAGATTGAAAGGTTACAAATGTCTTTTCATGGAATACAAAGAGATGGAATCATTTGAATCCATTATACAAAGCCAAGTTTAATTGAAGAGGGAGCTTGATCAATGGTTGTATGAACAAGAGGCCACATGAATCATTTAAGGGTACAATGCTTCATCACTTGATTTTAGGTTAGCAACTCCTTTTGAATTTTTCTTGAAGGTTCATGAAGAAGGAAATCTAGAGAAGGAAGATCTCTATGCCTACATCAGAAATTTGAGGAAAGAGGAAGAAAAATTAGAAGTCACCCTTGGAAAAGGATTAGAGAAGAAAGGAGAGCCACTTGTTGTAACTTGCAGCCTACAAGTGATCATAAGGAAGGCAAAAATTAGTCAACAACCATTGAAGAGTGGATTCTAAGCCCTAAAGAAGATGAACACACAAGTTCACTTCATCCCTATGAGGATAAAGGAGAGTCGCCTATTGAAGAGGACATGGGATTTCATCATAGCTACAAGGGTGGAGAAAATACCGCCATGAAGATTACCAAGTTGGATAAGCTACAAGAAGGTATGAGTTCTTTTGAGGATCCTTTCATTGAGCCTATCATTTCTTTATCACCCTTACATCATGTTGGCAAAGAATCCATTTGTACTTTGGGAGATCTTGAGGAAGAGGTTGTTAATACATATGATGGCAATTCAGAAATTTCAGTGTGCAGTGAACAAAGATGTTTGGATAATATTGATTTGATATTGCAAGACGTGAAGGATCACTTGGTGATTAAGAAGGTCATGGTGGTGCACCCACTTTCTAGATCAACCATTGAGGAAGATCATGATGTAGAAGATTTTACCCACTACTTTGATGGTGATCCTTTGATCAAGCATGACGATGACTTAGCTCTCACACATGGGTGTAATGGAGAAGATGTCAAGGAAGAAATTGATTTTGAGAGGTAGGATCATGATATGTTGCATTAAGACCTTGGATCCCAAAGTCACATCCTTGGGAAGGTCAACTAAGGGTAAATGAAGGTATGCTTGTGGCATCCTTAACTCTTTTTGACCATGTTCATAAGACGATGACAGGTTTGTGTTGGAAGGCTCTAGGGAATCATGAATGTTTTGAAGGGAGTCTACCTCTTGTTGACTTGCATGAACTCAAGGAGGCCTTGGTGGTAGTAAAGTCCAACTACCTACACTTGTTTGTAAATAGAGATCACCTCCTCAAACTTGGTGAGATATGCTTTGATGCTTTGAGAACAAAAGAAGATGAGGTGGATAAGCTTTGTGGAGAGTTGATCATGACACACTCTTCATCATACACAACAAAAGTTCAAACTTGTATGGCAGCCACATCCAATGAAAAACAATGCAACATGAAGATGGCAAAGAGTGGAGACATGAAGGAAGGATCCTATGATGAAGTCATGAAGATAGAAGATACACATGAAGATTCAACTTGCAGCCATAGGACAAATGTTGTGGCACATGACACACTTATTTTTCCATTGAAGGCATCCCCTCTACCTGCCCTAGTTGATGGACATCCACTCATGGAAGAAGAGGAGGTTAAGACCTATAAGGAAATCACTCAAAGGAAAAAGGTAATGACTAATTTTTTGATGTATGACATCAGTCCCTTATCTCCAGATTATCATGTTATGACAGCCAAGAGGATCAATCTTGAGGCATGTAATTTTCATTGGGAGGCTCATATTGGATTGAAACTTCATGGAGAATGCAACAATGAAAAATGAGATTTTTGAAATGGATGAGGACACTATGGAAAGGTATGAACATAGTTATGATTTTCTGATTTGGAACAATAGTCATTTGTTTTTGCATATTCATGAGTTGGCATCCTTGACACAAGGAATTTAGTGGGAAGACTCCTATTGTTGAAACTCATTTGGGAGTCAAACATGAGATCTTATTCATGTGTTCAAGACATAAGAGGACTAGGTTAGTACACCATGACATGGATGAAGCAAAGAAGAGTCCAAGCATGTGGCATATGAGGGATACACATTGTATGGTGGCCATACAAGTGGAGCAATCAGATTGGTACAGTGAGAGGTATGATTCATAATTCTTTATTTGTTCACTTAGCTTGCTTCATGAGGATATGGTGTCACCTCCTTTGGAGAGCCATTTCAAGGCTCACATCATACACTTGGATGTCATTATGGAGCATACAATGACATATTTAGATGGGGATATGAGTGATGTAGATTTGGTTTGGTCTTTGATCATTCATGGAGCACTTGAAGAGTTGACTTGTGTTGAGATACAAACCTATCGCATTGATGATTCTTGGGTAGGATTAGAGGCTGCATTATCTTGGAATTCTATGAAACATACCCTAGAGGCTCTTTCCTTTGAGAGGCATACACTTGAAGAAATGGAGTTGTAGCTGAGCTATAACAAAATGTATGTGTTGAAGGCACCAGACAACTGAGAGGGGTGGGGTGAATCAGTTGTTTCAAAAACTTTAACTTCTCTTAAACAAGATCCCATTCACATTCACTTACTTTAATCCCTTAATCTGTTATGAAGATTAAACATGAAGTACAGAAACAAAACTTAAACACATCAACATCATACACACATGAACACTGGATTTTTATGTGGAAAATTGTAAAGTACAAAAAACTCACATACTAAAAATAGTCAACAGAAAACATAACTCATTCCAAATAAAGAAAGTGGATCATTTCATATATCAAAATATCTGTAATTGTACAACAATGGCAAATTTCCATAATAAAGTAGTGCAATTACAAGCACAATCAGAGAATTACATTACATCTATTTCATTTGTTCCAAGTACATGATAATACATCAAAATTACATTAATGAGAGTATATATACAATTAGAGATTTGGCCATGCAAGCCATACATGAATCAGTACAATAGAATATACATCTGAGTCATCTAACATAAGAAAGTCTATCTTCAACTGCCATGACCCACTGGCCTTCTGCAAGTTGAGGCCAAGAGTGTGGTTAAGGCACTTTTTCCAACCAACCACGAAGTACTGAATTTCCCCAAGTTTCTTCCTAACTTGAAGAAATCCCTAACCTTGCACGAGGAGCCTAGCAACCTAGAACGGTAAGGCAGGAGGGAACTCTTGATGCAAACCTAATACCTAATGTAATTTAAATAACTAGAATGACATATATCTTGCATGCAAGATGTGGCTGAGACATATAAATAAAACTAGGCTTTTCTATTCCATCTATTTCAATGGTACATCTAGCTTTGGCCAAAGCAATAAATAAACATAAATGGTAATTTAGAAAAAGTAAATTACTGTCTCTGGGAGCCCATATTTGACATCCTATCCCAGAAGTAAACATAATTTACAAGGCAAGATTAAACTACTTCTATCTCATTTTTCAAACACACATTGAAGGCAAAAACTAGGAGTAATTTTAGTTGCAACATTTTTCAAGTGTCTAACAAAATCTGCCTATTTTCATAATATTTAATGAAAGTCTGGTAATTGACTTAATGTACTCATATATTACTAAATGTAATTTACTATCTGTAATAATGTGTATTACTTCATATTCATCATTTCAAAGTACTAGTTAAAGCTGTGATGGAAGGACAATAAAGTAAAATCTAGTAAACAACACAATTTTATTTATCTTTTCTACAAATCATAAGCTTTGTTGAAACTTAGCTCGTAAGATAATACAATGCCAGAGAAAAATGTTTTCAATTCAACTCAATGTATAAAGGGTAATAAATAACCTAAGGGAAATTAATTATTAATACATATAATTAGCTTAAAACTTAAATTGGACCAGCTTTCCCTAGGCTGACTTAATAGGTTAATACAAAGTTTGAGAACTCAAGAAACTAGTGGTAGCCACTCCTTATAAGTTTAATGTAATTCCAATATTAAATAAGCAGTTTTCATCCTTTTTATAACATGTACAACCATAATGAATTTACAAAATCGACCATAGTAAGGGAAAACACCATATTCTTATGATTGTATGGCCTCATTCGAGGGAATGGGCTGATCAAGGGTACACATGTTATTATAAAAGTATATCCTACGAATGAATTCAACAATTCCTAAGCCATGATAACTCTTATCAATAATTATTATATACATATGGACATATTATCTGTTCATCTAATTTGTTTCCAATGCCATGATAGAAAAAATGTGACCGCTTCAAATTGGATACATCTTTATTTAATGAGATCAGTTATGGCGGCTACAGAGGCTTTCCAACAAAGTTCTGAGAGAATGCAAAAATAGAATAAAAGACAAATTGTTCACACATATTGGCAGACATTTAGTCCATCTCAGAATCGTTGCCATGATGTTGGCGTCTAGAATATGGCCCCATTCTTCATGACAAAAACTTTTAACATTCAAAAATCACAATTTCCCATTAGGAGCCTAATTGAAAAAAATAATAACAGTCAAAGATAAGGAAACAAGGGAATTAAACCAACTTCATAGTTTAGGAAGATGGTGATATTAGAATAGTTGAGATTAAGGTTTCTAAATCTATGATCTGGTAGTCAACAAATTAAGTGATGCAGGAGCATCCAGTGGTGTAAGGGCAATCTTCCATCACCCAAAAAAAAAAAAGTGTTTCAAAATTGTTGATGTTCTACCCATTTCTTCTCAAAATCTGTGGTTCTGGTCCCATAATCGCCTGAATAATAATGTAGAACTTTCAGTTTTCCCAAACTGCTAAAAATAGTAAACTGCTATTTTTAGAAAGTTTGCATTTGGGCACGAAATGAAGTCAAAATTTATAGGAAGTTACATAATAGAAATATAAGACCTTTGGTGAAGGAATCACATGAAGATCATTTGCAAGATGAAAAATATTAAAGTTTCCGTTTCCTAAAAAATGCCTAAAAATTATTCAAATTCAGGTTTGAGGCACTAAACAGCCCCGTACAGGCCCAAAAATGGCCGAAACTAGCAAAGCAGTTCTTAGCACATAGAGCACTCCACGAGCTTTCTGACGCATAAAACGGTTCATCAATCGGAGTCCCGGATCAAAAGTTATGGCTCTTGGAAGTTGACCTATTTTTGGAGGGAGATGCAAAATTTGAAATTAGGTTGTTGGCCGCCAAAAAGGCTATTAATAACCATTTTTGGCAACCCTGGGCAATAGGAGAGTTAAGGGGGCAAGTGTAGAGTATAGGTGGGAAAACAGAAACCCTAGCTGATTTGGGGGTTACAGAAGGCAGAAGATTCCAGAGCTTGGTGATGGTAGCTGTAGTGTGTTGCAGCCTGTAGAGGACTGATTCCTCTGATTGTAATTAAGCTTCTGTAATGTAATGAGTTGCCTAGATCAATAAAAGAAAGTTCTATTCTCTGTGTTCAATTTCTATTGTTGTGTGTTTTATGATTTACCCCCTTCATCATTAAGATGATAGGACGCCAATCAGTATTCAATGCATATTATTGAAATTTAAGTTGAAAAGGTTGTTGGAATTAAAGCAAGTCAAAATTTCATATGACACAAGGAAAGGGTATCATAGACTACTGTGGCACAGAGGAAGACTTGCGCCTCAGCAAGATTTCAATTCAACAGGGAAAGTCGTAGAATTAGGTGAGAAGAATAATGATAATTAACTATAAATCGAACAATTAAAAGATATAAGATTGGCCACTATGATCGGTCAAGGAAATAGGATTAGTACAAGTTTATCATTCTAATCGATTGTTTTTACTAAGGAGTGCTCAAGCTAAAGGAAGATCACAAGATCTTATGGTAGTTTGAAAATTGAAAAAGGTGATCTTACCTCAAGTCTAGGAAGCAATGCAACACCAGAAGGAAATGAGACCGATCAATACCTTAGACGCCTAACTTCCAATCAGCTGGCCCACCCTTAGGTGAGTTATTTGATGTTAAGAAATAAAAATAGAAGCGATAGGGAATTACCAGGCAAGATTCGAATGCATAGGGAACTTAGTATGCCATAGAGGAAAAAGATAGGCATAGCATATAAGCTCAAACTAATGGTAAATAACTCACTATGGTTCTTGGGATTAGATGGTAAGAAAAATACTATTGACTGGGGGTTTAAAAAAAATCAAGGATGGTAAAAGAACTAATGTGCAGAGGTGTGATTTTAAGTATCTATCAAACCTAATTCAGTAATTATTCCAATCAAGATTCATTTGAGAGCTTAAAGAAAATAAGACAAATCCATAGGGAAAATAACATATGCCAAATGAAAGTTTACAAATTGTGTACCTAAGGTAGCTTCTCTATTACTGCCCTTCCTAAAGAATCACCCACCGATGGTATTGCTTCCCTCTTCTACATACCGAAATCTCTGTGTTTTTTATCGTGTGTCCCTCTCTCTTTATGATTAAAATTTCTATCTTTTCTTTCATTCCTTTTTGCTTTGATTTTTTTTCTATTCTTGTTTTCTTTTTCTTTTATTTTGCTTTATTTCTATTATTATTTATTTTTATTCAATTCTTGCAATTTGTCATTATCCCAAGAATGATTTTCAAAGAAAATATCTATTACAAAAGTATAAGTATATATATATATATATATATGTCAACTAATTTATTTTATTTCCATAAAAGTATATTTAATATTAAAATAATTTATCTAAATGGGCAATCATAACCACATGACTAAGATATTTTCTATCACAAAGAAAATCAATTTATCAACAAGGAGATTATTCACAAAATGATAAAAGGTAATTGCAATGCAAATAAGATGCAAATTAGGTGCTTGTGTGTGCAATGTAGAGTTCACTCCATCCAACCCTGCCAGGTGGCTAACCACCTCTGCCTTAACCACACCCTTGTCCTCGACAACCTATCAATCATGAAACTTAGATTCCCATTAATAGGTTAGTGTGTAAATCAATAGCCAAAACATAGTTCAAGCACAATCCATTCATCATTTCCAATAAAAGTATAAACATTCAATTAACCCATAAACAACTATCCATGAAATAATTCTAATTATAGTTAAGTCTATAGTACATCACAGTTTGAGATGTGACATCCTTCCCCACTTGGAAGAGACATTGTCCCAATGTCTTATTACACAAAGCATCAACATAAAAGTCTTACACAACCAATATCAATGTAATAATTAACTCATAATTTATACTAATTTTTTAGATGTGGGAAAGCTCTATCTATATCCTCCTCATTCTCCTAGGTGGCATTATCCACCATATATTGGTCCCATTCGACCCTATACTGCACAACATCCTAGTTTCGCAACTTAACATTGCACCTCTCCAAAATTTAGGTGGGCTCCACCAGCACCACCCCTGGATCCTAAACTTGCAATGCACGCCAATCAAGAATATGTAAAGCATCTAGATGGTATGACTTAAGCAAATATAAATGGAAGACATTATGGATACAGGATAGAGCTAGTGGTAGATCAAGCCTATATGCAACCGGATTAATTACTTCCAAAACATCAAATGGTCCAACATATCAAGGGGCAAGCTTGGAAGCCTTGCCAAATGAAATGAAACTTTTCTGAGGTTGAACTCTCAAGAAGACCTTATCCCCTACTGAGAACTATCTAATCCACATAACTCTTTTGGTAATCTAAAGCCTATTTCATTTTTTCCTTAATTAGCTTCATTTGATCCTCCTTTTCTTTCAACATCTCTGGCCCAATTACTATCCTATCTTCCATCTTATCCTAGCTGATAGGTGTACGACATTTACATCCATATAGAGCCTCAAAAAGTGGCATTCCTAGGGAGGCATGATATGAATTATTATACACAAACTCCACTAAGGGAAGGCACTCCTCCCACTTATGTTGCTGGTCCATGCAATACATCCTTAGGAGATCCTCCACCACCTGATTCACCCTCTTCGTCTGACCATCAATTTGAGGATGGTAGGCTGAACTGAAGTTCAATTTGGTCCCCAAAGATGCATTCAATGTCATCCAAAATCTAGAAGTCATTCAAGTGTCACGATCAGAGATGATCGTTTCTGACACTCCATGCAAATAGAAAATTTCCTATACAATTTTTTTGGCTAGGATCAAAGATCCATCCTTGAGATTCCCAAGAATAAAGTGAGCCACTTTTGTCAATTTATCTACAAAAACCAAGATGACATCATGTCTATTATTGGTCATAGGTATCCCTTGAATAAAATCTATACTAATTATTTGCCACTTATACTCTGGCACATTGTGTGGGTATAAAAGTTTTTCTAGTTGCACATGCTCAACCTTAACTCGCTGGCATTCTAAACATCGGGCTACAAATTCAATAACATCCTTCTTGAGTCCTGGCTATAAGTACAAGGGTCCTAATCCTTATCATTTTTGTCACACTGGGGTGCCTTGAGTATGGTGCATTGTGAAATTCATTGAGCACTAGCTTCCTTAACTCCCCTAAGTTAGGAACATACATCCATCCTTGATACCTTAAGAGTCCATCTGTCTCAATCATTTATCCATCAAACCTATGATTTGAGGGATCCTACTCTAAGGCTTGTTTCACTCTATCATAATGCTTATCCCCTGATAAAGCTTGAATCACCTGTTGTCAAAAATTTGATCTTACAGTGAGCATGGATGCAAGATATCTCCTCCTACTAAGGGCATCTACTATATTTTCCTTTCCCTTTATATATTCAATCTCAAAATCATTCTCACTCAAAAACTCCATCCATCTTCTCTGTTGAGCATTTAGATTGGGTTGAGTGAAGATGTACTTAAGCCTCAAATGGTCTATTTTCAATTTGAATGGCTGCCCTAAAAGGCAGTGTCTCCACATTTGAAGGGCATGCACTATGGCAACCAACTCCAAATCATGTGGTGCATAGTTTAGTTCATGTAGTTTCAATTTTATGGATTCACATGCCACCACCTATCTGTCCTACATAAGTTATCCTCCTACACCCTCTCTTAAAGCATTTGTTATCATAGTGAAGTGCCCATTTAGATCTAGCACAGTCAAGATAGGTGCAGTTGTGAGCTTCTCCTTCAAAACCTGAAATGCCTATTCACACTTGTCACTCCACTAAAATTTCTTTCCTTTCTTTTGGAGCAAGGTGATGGGTGCTGCTATCATAGAGAACCCCTTTACAAACTTCCTGTAATAGCTAGAAAGTCCCATAAAGCTCTAGACTTCTGTTACATTTTACGGTGTTGGCCACTCCATGATCGTTTTGATCTTTTCCAGATCTAGTGCTATCCCCTCCATTGAAATGATGTGGCCTAAATAGTGCACCTTACCTTAATAAAAAATCCATTTAGACAATTTCCCAAAACGTTTATGTTCCCTCAAATGTTGTAAAACTATTCTTAGGTGCTTATCATGTTCTTCTACTGATTTGGAATATATCAAAATGTAATCCAAAAATGCTAACACAAAATCATCCAAATAGTCTCAGAAGACACTGGTCATCAAGTTCATAAATGCTACTGGAGCATTGGTTAGCCCAAACAGTACCACGGTGAATTCATAGTACTCATACCGAGTCTTGATTGCAGTCTTAGATATGTCCTCATCTTTTATCCTTAATTGATGGTATCCTAATCTTAGATTGATCTTCAAGAACACTTTGGCTCCCTTCATCTGATCAAACAATTCATCTATTCTTGGAAGAAAATATTTATTCTTAATGGTGGCCTTGTTGAGCATCCTGTAATAAACACACAACCTCAAGGTTCCATCTTTATTTTTCACAAAAATGACTGGTGCTCCCCATGGAGACACACTTGGCCTTATGAATCCCTGATTTAGTAACTCTTGTAACTGTGCCTTCAACTCATACAATTTAGTGGTAGTCATTCTGTAAGGTGCCTTTGACTGAGGCTCAGTTCCAAGTAGCAAGTCTATCATGAAATCAAATTTTCTTTTTGGTGGTAACTTGGTTAGCTCATCTGGAAATACATCTTGAAACTCTTTTAGAATAGGATGGTCATTAATTTATGGCTCTGATTTATCAAGGTCTCTAACCTTAACTGCATATATAGTACACCCTTTCCTATTAGTTTTCTTCAGCTGCATGGCAGAGATTTGCCTGAGTTCTAAGGGCCTTTTCAAGCCATTAATTTCCACACAATTTCCCTGATCATTTAAAAATTTCATAGTTTTTCCTTCACAATCCACTATTGACTTATACTCAGTGAGACAATTAATTCCCAAAATTATATCATAAGACCCTAGGGGTGCCACATATGAATATGGAAGATGGGAAGTTCTAGTTTACTGCAAGCAAGACATGGCTCTACCTTTTTCTCTACCTGATTTCCATATTGAACTTTCCATGAGTTAGCCATATAACTGGGATTAATAGATAACTTAGAAATGACATTAGGATCTACAAAAAATTTGGTGGCTTTAGTGTCAATTAAGATAGAAATAGGGCAACCGAAGAGCTTACCGGTACATTAGATTAGTGTCAATTGGAAATCTGCTTGGCTATTGTCAACCGCCACATGAATATGGTGCTAGTTCCTATTCTTTTGATTATTTTCTCTCTATGGGCACACCCTGGCATAATGTTCTCCACCACAAGTGTAACAACCTCTGCGGGGTGCTCTAGGTTTGTTTGATGTGTCTCTCTTGTTACTGTTATTATTGTTGTTGTTGTAATTGGCCATTTTGTTATTGTTGTTATAATTTCCACCATTGTGGTCCTGAGAGTTATTTCCCTTTTTTAGATTCATGATCTACTAGTTGCTATTATTGCTTTGATTATTCTAGTTTTGATTATTGTTATTCTGATTTTTCCCCTGAAGTTTCTTGTTTCCATACTTAGCATCCCTGCTCTTTCTATAGTTGGCAACCTATTTTAACTTTTGCTCTTATTTGATTGCTTTCTCAAATACTTCATCCATGGTTGAGGGCTTGTGAATGTCCGCATCGGTCCCTATTTGAGGCCTTAACCCCATAATAAATTTCTGAATCTAGAACCTCTTATCTAACTGGTACTGTGGTACATATTTAAACAGGATAGAAAATCTTTCCTAGTACTGTGTCACTGTCATTCCCCCTTGGGTGAGATTCTGAAACTTAATCATCTTTTTGTCAAAGTATAGCTGGGGTAGCCATCTCTTCCTAAATAGTTGCAAAAATTGCTCCCAAGTTACCTCACTAGGTAATAACCACTTCTCGGCCTTCTATTATCCCACCAAGTGGCTACCTCACCAATGAGCTGATATGATCCCCAGATTGCTTTGGTCTCATTGGACTATTGGCAACATGGTCAAGAGACACCATTGATATGTTGAATAATTGATGTTATCATTGATGGCAACAATCAAACATGATTTGTAATAGTTCCTAAGACAAAGTTGTGTGTAGCCTTTTGGTCTGGAAAGATTAACTTAGCCAAAATTGACTAAGTGTTGGTAGTTCACCAAGATAGTGATAGTGATTCAGTTGGTACTCCTCCACAGATGAAGATCTTGCTATGGGGCTCTAGTATGTCAAACTTAGATGTTATACAATGTGTTATCCTAAGTTTCATGTCTTGAAAATCTTCGGAAGTCATATTGTAAATTTCCTAAGTCCAGTAAGCAGAGTGCAATGAGGAATAATGCATAACACTTGATTAATTCACTCAGCTTTCCTCCGCTATTGGTTATCTTGATGTGCAATTTGAAGGTGTTGTAAACACATATGATAGCTATCTAATTTCAGATTTACAATATCTGAAGTCCACCGGAAGATCATCTTCAAGCTTCCAAGTTTTGGTAGTCAGTTTGACAATGTTTAACCAAGACAAAGGTAACAGTTCTGAGATCCGCATATCGCCACACAAGAATATTATGAACTATGGTTATGAAGGTATGATTGGTGATTTCTAATGAATGTTTGATGTCAATTTTGAAGTTTCTTATGGTCTGCAATAGAAGTAATGATATGACAGATAATAAGGTTTAAGTGTGCACTTTGGGATATGGCCGACACATAGTTGGATCAATGTGCAGAAAGGAGATAATGCTTAGATCACTATTCTAAGTTGTTCTAAAATAGGTCCATACCTATATGAAGATCCTTGAAGATCTTTATTGGTCTGCATAACTTCATGTAAAGAATTCAAGCCAACAGAGTATGAGCTTTTTGTGTACATGCTTCATCACTGGCAAGCTGACCAAATTTTGAGTTAGATCTTATTACAGATATTAATACCTAATGGATTTTGGTGTGATGTGGTATGTGTGTTTTGAATGTGTGATCTAACTTTGAATTTGTAATGTGAAAAATACAGTAAGAGTGCAAAAGGTAGAAGAACATAGTATATGTAAGGCAGAGCAGAAAAGCAAGGCAATTATAATGAAGACTTTCGAATCTGTATATTGAGATTTCAATGGAACTACATTTTGACATTCTGTAGATGCATATATAGCAATCTTTTCTTGGTAGTGAGCCACCCTTTCTCTATTTTCTCTTCTCTATGGCAGTGAGCCTATTGCAGTGAGCACTTCTTTGGATAGTGAGTCCTTGGGTAGTGAGGATTCATGTAATTTGGTTTTGATATCATAATATATTGTAAGCTAACACTCGCCACAGTTTTTTCCTTCTTGGGTTTTTCACATAAAAATCCTAGTGTCTATGTGTTATGACTTGTTGCTACTCTTCTTATGTTTATTATGCTTTCATGTTATTGAATTTGGTAAATGGATTAAAAAACATATAAAGGAATGGTTTTATAGAATATTGATTCACCCCCCTCTCAGTATTCCTTGTGTTCAACATGGACAAGTTGTGAAGGGAAAAATACTTCTCCATTTCTATGATCCATGCCTCTCCCTGTCTCTGATTGTTTTGCCATCAAATTTTGACAGGGTGACCTTCTTAAGGTCCTTTCCCAACTCCTCAGCTACTCTTTCCTAATTACTTGCATTTCCTTCAGTTTCAGGGTTTCTTTCTTCACTTCTAGGGTTCCCAATTCCATTTGAGTTCTGTCCCACTTGGCTTGCCCAGATTTCTTGCTCTAGACTATCCATCATAGTCTCTTGTTGGGTCAATAGGGCTAGGATTTGATCCAATCTCTCATTTGGGTCACCACGAGACCCTCCACTTTGGCTATTGTGCCTAGTATCCATCTTGATCAATCTACACACATTCGTATCTTTAGCGTAAATAGGCAAAGGTCCTAGAGTTTAACCTAGATGCTCTGATACCAAATGTAAAGTATGAAAAACTCACATACTAAAAATAGTCAACGAAAAACATAACTCATTCCAAATAAAGAAAGTGGATCATTTCAAAAATCAAAATATCTGTAGTTGTACAACAATGACAAGTTTCCATAATAAAGTAGTGCAATTACAAGCACAATAAGAGAATTACATTACATCTATTTCATTTGTTCCAAGTACATGATAATACATCAAAATTACATCAATGAGAGTATATATATAATTACAAATTTGGCTATGCAAGATATACATGAATAAATACAATAGAATATACATCTGAGTCATATAACATAAGAAAGTCTATCTTTAGCTACCATGACCCATTAGTCTTTCGCAATTTGAGGCCAAGAGTGTGGTTAAGGCACTGTTTCCATCCAACCACGAAGTACTGAACTTCCCTAGGTTTCTTCCTAACTTAAAGAAATCCCCGACCTTGCACGAGAAGCCTAGCAACCTGGAATGGTAAGGTAGGAGGGAACTCTTGATGCAAGTTTGATGACTATATGCAATCTAACTAACTAGAATGACATATATCTTGCATGCAGGATGTGGTAGAGACATATAAAACAAAACTAGGATTTTCTATTCAATCTATTTCAATGGTACATCTAGCTTTGGCCAAAGCAATAAATAAACATAAATGGTAATTTAGAAAAAATAAATTACCACCACTGGGAGCCCACATTCGGCATCCTGTCTTAGAAATAAACATAATTCAAAAGGAAAAATTAAGCTACTTCTATCTCATTTTTCAAACACACACTGAAGGCAAAAACTAGGAGTAATTTTAGTTGCAACATTTTTCAAGTGTTTGACAAAATCTGCCTATTCTCATAATATTTGATGAAAGTCTGGTAATTGACTTAATGTACTCATATCTTACTAAATGTAAATTATTATCCATAATAATGGGTCTTAATTCATATTCATCATTTAAAAGTAGTAGTTAAAGTTGTGATGGAAGGACAATAAAGTAAAATCAAGTAAACAACAACACAATTTTATTTATCTTTTTTACAATTCATAAGCTTTGCTGAAACTAAGTTTTATGATAATACAATGCCATAGAAAAACATTTTCAAATCAAATCAACGTATAAAAGGTAATAAATAACCTACAGGAAATTAATTATTAATACATATAATTAGCTTAAAACATAAATTGGACTACCTTTCCCTCGGTCGACTTAATAGGTTAATACAAAGTTTGAGAACTCAAGAAACTAGTGGCAGCCACTCCTTATAAGTTTAATGTAATCCCAATGTTAAATAAGTAGTTGTCATCCTTTTTCTAATAGGTACAACCATAATGAATTTATAAAATTGACCACAGTAAGGGAAAACACCATATTCTTATGATTGTATGGCCTCGTTCGAGGGAATAGACTGATCAAGGGTACACATGTTATTATAAAGATATATCCTACGAATGAATTCAACAATTCCTAAGCCATGATAATACTTGTCAATAATTGTTATATACATACGGGCATATTATCTATTCATCTAATTTGTTTCCAATGCCATGACAGCAAAAATATGACTACTTCAGATTGGATACATCTTAGTTTAATGAGATTAGTTATGGTGGCTATAGAGGCTTTCTAGTAGAGTTTTTAGAGGATACAAAAATAGAATAATAATACAAATTATTCACACATAATGGTACATGTTTAGTCTATCTCAGAGTCATTACCATGATGCTGACATCCAAAATATGACCTAGTTCTTCACAACAACAACTTTTAATATTAAGAAATCACAATTTCCCATTAGGAGCCTAATTGAAAAAATAATAATAGTCAAAGATAAGGAAACAAAGGAATTAAACTAATGTCACGGTTCATGGTGCAAGGCACCTAGGAGCAGTTTGATTCCTCAAGCATTTTGATAAGTTATGTTTTTTTTATTTTGTATGTGTGGTAATAAGGCTTTAGCCATGGATGTAAGGTCCATTTTGTGTGGTCAAGATGATTGGGGTAATCATATAAACCTCAATCATGCTTAGTCCATCTGGACCCTTGTTGAGTCACTTAGGCCTAGTAGGTCTAATGATGGCTTTTGAGTTTGTTTGGATTGTTCAAATGTTTGTCATGTTTTGAAGAGTATGGTAGATGTTTGGACTCCTTGGGACAAGCAAAACCAAAGTAGATCCTTGTGTCTATGCAAACTACCATAGTTGTCAAATTGGGTTATGTAAGGGGTCGGTCCCAAAACCACTTTGGGCAGTTGAAACTATTGTTGGAGGTTGGATACTGACTTGGATCAGTGTATTTGATTATTCTCTGATCCTTGTACGGCAGAGAAGTTCCTGTAAGGAGTTTTGGGCATTGAAACAATAGAAACAATCAGTTTTTCCCTATTTTCTTGTAGTTGTACAGCTTGTACGGATTGGCCAGGTGAGAAAATGTACTTTTTCTAAAACTAGACTAAGTTAGGCTTCAAATGCAACAAGTTTGAAGGTTTGAAGTGATCGGAATGAAAAGTTATTGCATTTTGTTTCAAAACTGGTCAAAAACCCTGTTTTCTAGAGTTTGTCACATAAATCCGGCCCTAGAATGCATTCCAACCAGTGAAAACTCATGCAAATTAGTGAAATGTAGGCTAGGGATGTACATTACCTAATTCCAAAAGCATTTGGTGGGGAAAAGTTGTTTTGAATTTTTGGAGTGATGCCCTAGGTCAAGTATTCATAGGTATTTGACCAAATTTATGCTATTTGCTGTTGTAGATGACAAAATCCTGATAGGGTGAGTGAATGAATGGTGGTTTTGAGTTGTTTGGATGTGGTAGAGGTGTTCCAAATTCCTGTCCTTGATCTATGAACCCAAATTTGACCACTTGCTTTGAAACCTAGCCCTAAACTGATTAATTAGGCCTAGAGACCTAGTAGGTGGTCTGAATTGCTGGAGTAGAGTGGGAACTGGAGGTTTGGAAGTTTGATAGAGTCCCTTAAAGGGTATCCAAATCCATCATTTACTTGCCTAGTCATTTGGGGTTTTGTCAAGTTGTGTGGAGAAAACTAGGTTTGGAGGGCTAGTAGCCTTACTAGTCAAAGTAGAGATTGGAGAGTTGTAGGAAGTTGGGAATCAAACCAACTGCAAGGAAAGTGTTTATTGACATGTCCTAAGGTGTGGGAGAAACCTTGAGGGTTGAGTCATAGCCTAGATATCAAACCCTTCATATACCCTTGGATGTGCCTTTGGTTGGTTGAAGGCTAGGTGAAGTGGGTGAGTGGGCAAAGGAGAATAGTAAACCTTGTTTTGTTGCTTCCCTTGTGCCACTCTGCATCAGGTGGTATCAAAGCCATCAAAGAGATGGGAGATAGAGAAGAAGAGGAGGAAATTCCTCAAAGAGTGACAAATGCCGAATTGGCAAAGACAGTGAGAGAGCAAGCAGCCAAGAACAAAAGGATGGAGGCTGAGATAGAAAAGTTGAAGAAAGACAAGGACAAGAAGAAGAAACTGAAGGTCATCTTGGATTCAGATGAAGAGGATCAAGATGAAGAAAAAGAAGTGTCAATGGAAGAGCCACAAGGAGGCATGTCAGAAAGATAATTCCTAGATGCACTTGGAAAGTTGAGTAGGAAGGATACTAAGGTGGATTTACCTATGTTTCCTGGTAAGATGAAACTAGAGGAGTGCCTTGATTGGATAGAGGTAATGGAGAACTATTTTGAATGTGAAGAAGTGGCAGAAAATTAGAAAGTGAGGATTGACAAATCAAGAATGAAAGGGCCAGCCTTAAGTTGGTGGAACTTCATTCAAAATGAGAGGATAGAAGATGATAGGAACCCTATCTCTACATGGAGGAAGATGGTGCTTGAAATAAGAAGCAATTTGTTCCTAAAGACTATGAAGTCAACTTGCACAAGAAGTTGCAAAAATTGAGACAGAAGGACATGGACGTGAGCACCTACATAGAGGAGTTTCACAAGAGGTCATTGAAAGCCAAGATGCCTGAGAATGAAAAACAGAAGCTTGCAAGGTATCTTAATGGTCTTAAGTTCTCCATTCAAGATGAATTAAGTCTCTTTAATCCTGAAACACTCCAAACAGTCCATAAGTGTTTTCAAATGGCACTAAGAATTGAGGACAAATAGAGAAGGAAAGGAGATTCAAATAGTAGAGGCAGAGGTAATATGAATTTCAGAGGTAGAGGTAGATTTCAAAATAGAGATAACTTTTCAAGGCCCTAGGATGGCAGATCACAAGAAGGCAGCCAAGGGTAGGTTGACAGAAATAGTGTTGATAAGGGTCAGTTTAGAGGGAGAGGTAATGGCAGAGGAAGAAGTGGGGGTAGGGGTCCCAATGTGTTCACTGGAAGGTGTTTCTCTTGCAATCAGATAGGACATCGGTCCTTTAGGTGCCTAGAGAAGATGGGAAACAATTCTACAAATCAGAAAGAAAGAAGGGTGCAACTCCTTCATGAAGATGACTATCAAAGCACTACATCATACCAAACTGCCTCTTCCAAGTCTGCAGCACCAGAGAGTGGATAATGCCTCATGTTTAACAGGTCCCTCATCATGCCAGCCACCAAGGAGCAGCCCCAAAGAAACAATTTGTTTAGAACCACTTGCAAGGTGAAAGGAAAAGTCTGCAAGGTAATAGTTGATTCAGGTTCTAAAAATTTAGCTTCTAATGAAATGGTGACTAAGTTAGGATTGGAAAGGATACCTCATCCTAACCCCTATAGAGTCTTTTGGCTAACCAAGGACCAACAAATTGTGGTGAAAGAGCAATGTTGGGTTGAATTCAAGATAGGTGAATATCATGATAGGATTCTTTGTGAGATAGTAGATATGGATGCATGCCATCTTCTTCTTGGAAGGCCTTGGCAACATGACACAAGTGCCCAACATGATGGTAAGAAAAATGTGATTCATTTGTCCAAAAATGGTGAAAAGTTCACAATGACTCCTTTGATTGATGATTGCAAAGAGAAGATCATTTCTAGTTTAGTTATGTTGGTAGGTGAAAAAGAGTTTTTGGCTAACGTCAAGGAAGAGAAAATGCCATGTTTTGTAGTAGTCACCAAGCCCAAGGATGTAAATCCCAAGAAGGTCAAAGTGCAGCAACCTCTTATGAGGATTGGACCAAAGGAAGTAGAAGAACTATTGGAAAGGTTCCATGATGTGATAGCCGATGAGAGTAAGGATGCCCTTCCACCAAAGAGGGAGATTAGTCATTGCATTGATCTCATCCCTGCATCCACCCTACCAAACCAAGTAGCCTACAAGTTGACCCTAGAACAAAATGCTGAAGTGGCAAGACAAATCCAAGACTTGTTGGATAGAGGGCTTATCAGGAGGAGTATTAGTCCATGTGTAGTACCTGCAGTACTTGCACCCAAGAAGGAAGGTACATGGAGACTATGCACTGATTCCAGGGCCATTAACAAGATTACTATCAGGTATAGATTTCCAATGCCTAGAATAGAACATTTAATGGATTGCTTGGGTAGGGCTAAGTATTTTACCAATATAGATCTAAAAGGTGGTTATCACCAAATCAGGATAAGGGAGGGGGATGAGTGGAAAATTGCCTTCAAAACCAATGAAGGACTATTTGAATGGGTTGTCATGCCTTTTGGCTTATCAAATGCACCAAGCACCTTCATGAGATTGATGAATGAGGTGCTAAAACCTTTCCTTAACAAGTTTATTGTTGTATATTTGGATGATATATTGGTTTTTAGTGACAGCAAGGAAGATCACATAAGACATATCCATCAAGTGCTTAGGAGGCTTCAAGAGGAGAAGTTGAGAATTAACCTTGACAAATGTGTTTTCCTACAAGAAGAGTTGATATTCTTGGGGTTTGTCATCTCTAAGGGCAACCTAAAAATGGATCCAAGCAAGGTTCAAGCCATTCTTAATTGGCCCACACCTACAACAACCTCTGAGGTAAGGAGTTTCCATAGTTTATGCAGCTTTTATAGAAAGTTCATTAGAGGGTTTAGTGCTATTTGTGCTCCACTTATTGACACCATAGAAGGGGGCAAGAAATGTGTATTTGTGTGGACAAATGAGGCTAATCAAGCCTTTGAATTGTTAAAGAAAAAAATACCAGAACAACTGGTCCTTGTTCTACCTGATTTTGACAAGGTCTTTGTGGTAGAGTGTGATGCAAGTAAGAGGGATGTAGGGGGAGTCCTAAGTCAAGATGGGAGGCCTGTAGCCTTCTTTAGTGAGAAGTTAAATGAGGTAAAATAGAACTACTCTACCTATGATCTAGAATTATATGCCATGGTTCAATCCTTGAGGAAGTGGAGACACTATTTATTGCCTAAGGAATTTATAGTTTTCACTGATAACCATGCTTTGAGCTTCTTGAATAGGCAGCAAAAGTTAAACCACAGACATGTCAAGTGGATGGAGTACATCCAAGCATACACCTTCTCAATAAAACACAAGAAAGGAGTGGCCAATAAGGTAGCCGATGCCTTAAGTAGGAGAAATCTTGTTGTGCAAACCATTCAATTGGAAAGTACAGGTATACATGCCATTAAAGATCAGTATGCAGTAGATGAAGACTTCAAGGAACCTTCCCTATCTTGCAAAGCCATGACAGGAAGGTATAACACTGATTTTTCTAATTTTTTGATACAAGATGGATACCTTTTCAAGGGTAGTATGTTATGCATCCCAAGATGGTCTATTAGAGAGAATATTATTAAGGAGAAGCACTGTGGCAGCATGTCAGGCCACTTTGGCATTGATAAGACCCTATAATTGGTTAGGAGATACTACTATTGGCCAAAGTTGCCAACTAATGTAAGAAAGTTTGTAGAAACTTGTCAAATTTGCCAAAGAGCCAAGGGGCATACATCAAATGCAAGTCTATATACTCCACTACCTATTCCTTCAAAGCCTTGGGATTCCATAAGCATGGATTTTGTACTTGGTTTGCCTAGGACCACGAATGGACATGATAGCATCTTTGTGGTTGTTGATAGGTTCTCAAAAATGGCTCACTTCATCCCATGTAAAACCACACATGATGCCTCACACATAGCAGGTCTTTTCTTCAAGGAAATAGTTAGGTTACATGGTTTACCTTTGTCCATAATCTATGACAGAGACCCCAAGTTCATAGGACACTTCTGGAGGACACTTTAGAAAAGACTAGGTGCAAACTTGTCATTATCATCAGCCTATCATCCCCAATTTGATGGTCAGACTAAGGTGATCAACAGGTCACTTGGCAACCTCCTCAGGTGCCTAACTAAAGAGTAGGGTGCTAGTTGGGATTTAGTTTTGGCTCAGGCAGAATTCTCATACAATGACACTGTCAACAGAAGCACCAGCCTGTCACCTTTTCAAATTGTTTATGGCACTCACCCAAGGGGTATTTTGGAACTTAGAGAGGTTAGAGGATTGGAGAAGAGCAGTGCATTGGCTGAAGACTTTGTCCAAGTGATGATAGATGTCCACGAACAAGTAAAATAGAAATTGCAGTCCACTTCTCAGAAGTATAAACAGTTTGCTGACAGAAAGAGAAGGGATTTGCAGTTCAAGAAGGGGATTTAGTCATGGTCCATCTAAAAAAGGAGAGACTCCTTGTAGGTAAATACACTAAGCTACTCATGAAGAAGATTGGGCCTTGTGAAGTGCTCAAGAAATGTGGAGAAAATGCATATAAAATCAGACTTTAGGATGGCATTGCTTTGTCACCAATTTTTAATGTTTCAGACCTTTATCCCTATAAAGGATCTAATCCTTAGACATCTATTGTAGAGAAACAAACTGATCAGACACTCCAAGAACTACTTCCTTCATCCCCTGATCAGATTGAGTGCATTTTGGATCACAGGGTTGCTAAACAAACTAGGAGGCACACCTATTATGAATATTTGGTGAAGTGGCTCAATAAACCTCAGGAGGATGCCACTTGGATGAGCAGAGCAGACATTAAGAAGGCAGGTTTCACATTTGATAACATTCCTAACTCAAGAGACTTGAGTTCTATTTGACAATGGGTGTATGGTGCAGGGCACCTAGGAGCAGTTTGATTCCTCAAGAATTTTGATGCATTTTGATAAGTTATGTCTTTTTTGTTCTATATGTGTGGTAATAAATCTTTATCCATGGATGTAAGGTCCATTTTGTGTGGTCAAGATGATTGGGGTAATCATATAAACCTCAATCATGCTTAGTCCATCTGGACCCTTGTTGAGTCACTTAGGCCTAGTAGGTCTAATGATGGCTTTTTGAGTTTGTTTGGATTGTTCAAATGTTTGTCATGTTTTGAAGAGTATGGTAGATGTTTAGACTCCTTGGGACAAGCAAAACCAAACTAGATCCTTGTGTCTATGCAAACTACCATAGTTGTCAAATTGGGTTATGTAAGGGGTCGGTCCCAAAACCACTTTGGGCGGTTGAAACTATTGTTGGAGGTTGGATACCGACTTGGATTAGTGTATTTGATTATTCTCTAATCCTTGTATGGCAGAGAAGTTCCTGTAAGGAGTTTTGGGCATTGAAACAATAGAAACAGTTAGTTTTCCCTATTTTCTTGTAGTTGTATGGCCTGTACAGATTGGCCAGGTGAGAAAATGTACTTTTTTTGAAACTAGACTGAGTTAGGCTTCAAATGCAACAAGTTTGAAGGTTTGAAGTGATCGGAGTGAAAAGTTATTGCATTTTGTTTCAAAATTGGTCAAAAATCCTGTTTTCTAGGGTTTGTCACATAAATCTGGCCCTAGAATGCATTCCAACTAGTGAAAACTCATACAAATCGGTGAAATGCAAGCTAGGGATGTACATTACCTGATTCCAAAATCATTTGGTGGGGAAAAGTTGTTTTTGATTTTTGGAGTGATGCCCTAGGTCAAGTATTCATAGGTATTTGACCAAATTTATGCTATTTGCTATTGTAGATGACAAAATCCTGATAGGGTGAGTGAATGAATGGTGGTTTTGAGTTGTTTGGATGTGGTAAAGGTGTTCCAAATTCTTGTCCCTGATCTATGATCCCAAATTTGACCACTTGCTTTGAAACCAAGCCCTAAACTGATCAATTAGGCCTAGAGACCTAGTAGGTGTTCTGAATTGCTGGAGTAGAGTGGGAATTGGAGGTTTGGAAGTTTGATAGAGTCCCTTAAAGGGTATCCAAATCCATCATTTACTTGCCTGGTCATTTGGGGTTTTGTCAAGTTGTGTGGAGAAAACTAGGTTTGGAGGGCTAGTAGCCTTACTAGTCAAAGTAGAGATTGGAGAGTTGTAGGAAGTTGGGAATCAAACCAACTACAAGGAAAGTGTTTATTGACCTATCTTAAGGTGTGGGAGAAGCCTTGAGGGTTGAGTCATAGCCTAGATATCAAACCCTTCATATACCCTTGGATGTGCCTTTGGTTGGTTGAAGGCTAGGTGAAGTGGGTGAGTGGGCAGAGGAGAATAATAAACCTTGTTTTGTTGCTTCCCTTGTGCCACTCTACATCAGTTCAGGAAGATGATGATATTAGAATAGATGAGATTAAGGTTTCTAAATCTATGATTTGGTAGTCAGTGAATTAAGATCATAGGACACCAATCAATATTCGATGCATATTATTGGAATTTAAGTTGCAAAGGTTGCTGGAATTAAAGCAAGTCAAAACTTCATCTGACATAGGGAAAGGGTATCATAGACTACAGCAACATAGAGGAAGACTTGCACCTCAACAAGTTTTTGATTCAATAGGGAAAGTTGTAGAATTAGGTGAGAAGAGTAATGATAATTAACTATAATTCAAACAATTAAAAGATATAAGATTGGATGCTATGATCGGTTAAGGAAATAGGATTAGAACAAGTTCATCATTCTAATCAATTGTTTTTATTGAGGAGTGCTCAAGCCAAAGGAGGATCACGAGATCTTATGGCAGTTTGAAAATTGAAAAAGGCAATCTTATCTCAAGTCTAGGAAGCAACACAATACTGGAAGGAAGTCAGACTGATCAATACCTTAGAAGCCTAACTTCCAATCAGCTGACCCTTCCTTAGGTGAGTTATTCAATATTAAGAAAGAAAAATAGAATTGATAATAGGCCAGAATCGAATGCATAGGTGACTTAGTATGTCACAGAGGAAAATAACAAGCATAGTGTATAAGCTCAAACTCATAGTAACTGACTCACTACGGTTATTGGGATTAGAAGGTAAGAAAAGTACTATTGACTGAGGGTTTTAAAAAAATTCAAGGATGGTAAAAAAAATTGTGTAGAGGTGTGATTTTAAGTATTTATCAAACCAATTGAGTTATTATTCCAATCAAGATTCATTTGAGAGTTTAAAGAAAATAAGACAAATCCATTAGAAAAACAATGTATGTTAAATGAAAGTTTACAGATTGTGCACCTGAGGTAACTTCTCTGTTACGGCCCTTCCTGAAGAATCACCCACTAATGGTATTACTTCCCTCTTCTACATACAAAAATCTCTATGTATTTTACTGTGTGTCCCTCTCTCTTTATGATTAAAATTTCTATCTTTTCTTTCATTCCTTTTTGCTTTGATTTTTTTGGTTTTTTTTTCTTTTCTTGTTTTCTTTTTCTTTTATTTTCTTTTTTTCTATAATTATTTGTTTTTATTCTATTCTTACAATTTGTCATTATCCCAAGAATGATTTAAAAAAAAAATCTATTACAAAAGTATATATATATATATGAATATTTTATTATTTCAATTCTACCAAATAATTATCTAAAATAGATAAATAAATGATATTTAAAAGAATTTTTTCTTTCCTTCACACTAAAACAAATATATATGTGTGTGTGTGTGTGTGTGTTTATCAAGAATGAGATTATTAACAAAATGATAAAATGCAATTGTAATGCAAATAAGATGCAAACTAGGTACTTGTGTGTGCAATGTAGAGTTCACTTCATCCAACCCTACCAGGTGGCTAACCACCTCTGCCTTAACCACACCTTTGTCTTTGACAATATGTCAATCATGAAACTTAGATTCCCATTAATAGGTTAGTATCTAAATCAATAGCTGAAGCATAGCCAAAGCACAATTCATTTCATCATTTCCACTAAAAGTAACATTTAATTAACCCATAAACAATTATCCATGAAATTATTCTAATTATATTTATGTCCAAAGTGCATCACAGTTTGACACGTGACAAAAACCCTAAAAGGGACAAACCATGATGAGTGTTAGCTCACAATATAATGTAGTAACAATACTGAATAAAAAAAGAGGCTCACTACCAAAGGGCTCATTGGCCAAGGACTCACTATACAAAGAAATGCTCACTACAAATAGGGCTCATTGCCTAGGGTTGGCTCCTTACCTAGAGGGGTGGCTCACTGCCATGAATTGATATAATAGAATCTACAACATGCCTGAGTTTAGTTCCATTGAAGCACAATACAAATCACCTTTGTTGCCTTTACACACACACTCTCATCTATGCATTTGCACTTACCCCACTCAACACATGGGTTCATTACATTTATTTATACCAATCATCAACCTTGAAACAAACATCAAGGTCGGCAATACAATCTCCAACCCTTGGAACAGTCTCCAAGGTTGGTAAACATACATAATTCAAATTAGGTCTAGCCCTAAACACACTTGTGGAGAAAATGAATTAAGGGAGAACACTTCATGGCTTATCTTAGACCCAAATACATCTTCACATGCTTCTATAATCCATGAAACACATCTGCAAAGAGTGTTAGCATCCAAGTCGGCCAAACTTGTACAAACACCAAGAATGCTAAGACACACGCTTCCAAGAACTTCATCATAGATAGGGATCAAGTACAAGCCTTTAACACATTTTGGAGACATTAAGAAATAACATAAAGTCACTTGGGATCTGAAAAATCCATCTACAACAGATCTCACTTGAAGAAAACAAATATCATGCTTGAGGACAGATAACAGACTGCTCACAACAAACACTGTGAAACTCTTCCAATCAATAACTTATTTTCTGGAGCAGAAAGTCACAAATCCTTTGGAATGAAGATAGATAAGGACCTTATAAACATATGTCTAGAGCTGTAAGACCAAAATCCAAACTGTGGAGAAATGCAGAGTAAAGTACTTTCTCCCTATCACACTGCAAATGCTGCCAAGCACAATCTTCAAATTGGTGAATAGAACTTCTACTGCATAGTGATCTGGACCACCATAGCATCTTCAAACACTTCTCTAAAACATATCCAAATCTCATAATTCAGTCTTCAACACAGAAGAAATACGGAGCAAAAACTTAGACAGTATCCTGTAAGCCAAAATATATCATAACTCTGTCTTCAGTATGAACTAACTTTTCTCAAAAGAACTTGGATACTCAATATTCTTATCATCTTTAGCACTTCTACAACACAACATAAAGATAGTAACTCATCACAATCAAGTAATAAAACAAGATCACAATTGACACTAATGACAAGACAAACATGTTAACATCAATGACAACACTGATTAGCACATACTTGTAATAATCTCCCCCTTTGTCATTGATGGCAACATATGATGTGAAAAAATGAACATGTTCTACCATCAAGAGACAACTCTATATCAAAACTCCCCCTTTCTCTTTACACATCTGAACTCTCTTTTTATGTAAGTTTTTCACATGAACTCTCTCCCCCTTTGACATCAATGGCAAAGGGCAACACATCTCCTTCCACTCCACATACTTGCACTTGTTCTTAACTACCCTGAATGCTTCCTTCAAACTGTAACATTCTACAATAACACTACCTACTCCCCCTAAGAGGTAGCCTCCATCATTAGTCTAGAAAAGAATGACTCCTGAACCACATTGGATTGATGCACTTCCACATGCATCTACTTCAACACAAAAGGGGCAATAACCCCTAACTTCTCCTGGAGATACCCAAATGTATCCTTAGGAAGAGCTTTGGTGGATATGTCAGCAACCTAATCTTTTTTAGGAACATACTCAAGCTTTACTTCTTTCTCTGCAACCTTCTCTCTCAAAAAGTGATATTTGATAGAAATATGCTTTGTCTTTGAATGCATCATTGGGTTCTTTGAAATATTAATGGCACTGGTATTATCATAGAAAATTAGAATTAGATCCTCATACTCAACTTGAATGTCCTTCAAGGTTTGTCTCATCCACAACACTTGTGTGCAACATGATACTGCTATAATGTACTTTGCCTCTGCAGTAGATAGGGACACTAAATCCTGCTTCTTGCTTTGCCATGACACAACTCTATCTCCAAGGAAGAACACACCACCACTTGTGCTTTTCCTATCATCTACACATCCAACCCAATCTATGTCTGTGTAGGCACTTAGGTTTAAGTCATTGTTCTTAGGATACCACAAACCATAATTAGAAGTGCCTTTCAAGTACCTAAAAATCCTCTTTACTTCTATAACATGTGACTCTTAAGGATCTGCTTGAAATCTGGCCACAAGACAAACTGCATGCATGATATCAAGTTTGGTAGCAGTTAGGTATAGCAATCCTCCAATCATAGATCTATACTTGCTCTGATCACCCTTAGGGGATTCATCATCTTTGCTCAGCTTACAACTAGTTGTCATGGGAGTACAGTCTAGTTTGTATTCTTCCATTCCAAACTTCTTTAACAACTCTTTGAGATATTTTGATTATGGAATAAAAATGCCCTTATCTATCTAATTAATTTGTAATTCAAGAAAAAAGTTCATCTCACCACACATTGACATCTCATTTGCAAAGTTCTTGCACATACCTTCATTTCCACCTAAGATTATATCATCTACATAGACTTCAATAATAAGGATTTGATCTTTCCCAACCTTGATATATAGGTTACTATCTGCAGACACTTTACTGAATCCCTACTGCATCAAATACCTATCCAACCTTGCATACCAAGCTCTAGGAGCTTGTTTCAATCCATACAATGCCTTCTTCAATTTGCATACCATGTTTGGTTTGTCTGATAACTAAAATCCATCTGGTTGCTCTATATATACTTCCTCTTCCAACTCACCATTAAAAAAGATAGACTTCACATCCATCTGGTAAACATTGAAATCTTTGTGTGTTGCATAAGCCAAAAACAATATGATAACTTCCAGTCTTTCCATAGGAGAAAAAGTTTCTTCAAAATATATTCTTTCCACTTGTGAGTAGCCTTTGCATACAAGTCTAGCTTTGTTTCTTACCACTTCTCCAATCTCATTCAACTTATTCCTAAAAATCCACTTTGTTCCAATCACATTCTTATCTGCATGCCTAGGAACAAGTTCCCAAGTCTTGTTCTTTTCAATTTGCATCAATTATTTTTTCATTTCCTTGACCCAGTGTTCATCTTTACATGCTTCAAAAATTGTCTTAGGTTCAACCTTTGAAATCAAGCAGAGATTTGCATGTTCTTCTGCATCTCCTTTTCTTGTTAATCTCCTTTCCTCTTGTCATCAATGATTTAATCTTCAGAATGATTTCTATGCACATAACTAGGGGTTTTAGGAACTCTTTCTGGATCTTCTTATTCTTCAACCTGAGCTTCTTCTTCTAGAATAGATTGCACTTCAATTTCAACTTCCATGTCTTTTTCTCCAACTTTCTCTGAATCAACAGATCCATTTAACTTGTATCCATTTATCTTTGAGACTCTAAATATTTTCATCTATCTTCACATTTACACTTTCAATAATCTTCCTCAATCTTTTGTTATAGCACCAGTAAGCTTTTCTTTTAGTAGAGTACCCAAGGAATATGCCTTAATCACATCTAGCATCAAACTTTCCCAATTCTTCATCTCTTCTGATACAACATTTGCTTCCAAAAACTTTGAAATACCTGATAGTAGGAGTTCTTCCATAACATAGCTCATAAGGTGTCTTTGTTCTATTTGCTTTGACTTGTACCAATTGTTGAAGGCATAAGACAACTGAGAGGGGGTGGGGTGAATCAGCTGTATCAAACACTTTAACTTCTCTTAAACAAGGTCACATTCACATTCACTTACTTTAATCCCTTAATCTATTATGAAGATTAAACATGAAGTGTAGGAACAAAAATTAAACACATCAACATCATACACACATGAACACCAGATTTTTATGTGGTAAACCCTAAAAGGGAAAAATCATGATGAGTTTTATCTCAAAATTTAATGTAGTAATAATACTGAATAACAAAAGAGGATCACTGCCCAAGGAATCATTATCCAAAGAAATGCTCACTGCAAATAGGGTTCACTACCAAGGGGTGGCTCACTGTCGATGGGTGGCTCAGTACTTGGAGGGGTGGTTCACTTCCTGGATGGGTGGCTCACTGCCATGAACTAATATAATATCATCTACAAAATGCTTGAGTTCAGTTCCATTGAAGCATAGTACAAATCACCTTCACTACCCTTACACACACACATACTCTCATATGTGCATCTTCGCTTCCCCCACTCAACACACAAATTCATTACATTTATTTGTGCCAATCATCAACCTTGAAACAAACATCAAGATTTGCAATACAATCTACAACCTTTGGAACAGTCTCCAAGGTTGACAAACATACATAATTCAAGTTAGGTCTAGATGTAAACACACTTACGGAGAAAATGAATTAAGGAAGAACACTTCATAGCTTAGGTTGGACCTAAATACATCTTCACATGCTTCATCATGCTTCTACAATCCATGAAACACATCTACAAAGAGTTTTAGCATCTAGGTCTACCAAACTTGTGCAAACACCAAGAATGCTTAAATACATGCTTCCAAGAACTTCATCATATCTTGTGGATCAAGCACAAGACTTTAACACATTCTAGAGACATCCATGAACAACATAAATTCAGCTAGGAGCCAACAAATCCATCTACAGTAGATCTCACTTGAAGACAACAAATATCACTCAAAGATAGATCACATATTGCTCACAACAAATACTGTCAAACTTTACCAATCAATAACTTGCTTTCCAGAGCACCAAGTCATGAATCCTTTGGAATGACGATAGCTAAGGACCTTATAAACATATGTCTAGAACCACAAGACCAAAATCCAAACTGTGGAGAAATACAGAGCAAAATACTTTCTCCCTCTCACACTGCAAATGCTGCCAGGCACAATCTTCAAATTGGTGAATAAAACTTCTACTGCAGAGTGATCCAGACAGCCAAATTCTAGATTTAGCATCTTCAAACACTTCTCTAAAACATATCCAAATCTCATACTCCGATCTTCAACATAGAAGAAATGTGGATCAAAAACTTAGATAGTATCCTGTAAGCTAGAATATATCTTCACAACTCTGTCTTTAGTATAAACCAACTTTTCTCAAAAGCCCTTGGATACTCAATATTCTTATCATCTTTAGCACTTATACAACACAATATAAAGCAACTAACTCATCACAATCAACTAACAAAACAAGGGCATAGTTGACACTAATGACAACACTGATTAGCACATACTTGCAATAGTATGGTGGTATTGTCATGAGGATGTTTGATTTTGGGTTATTAATGTTTTTGTTTCAGCTGGACTATGGCATAGGGTATGGATGTGAGCATGATTACATTTTTGTTCTAGCCCTACTTAATAGAGTTCTACTCCATACTTTGATAGGAGATGGCTGCTCTACTTCATGGCACATGGATTTCCTACATAACACTTGGAGGATAGTGACCATTCAAGAGTTTGGAGGAGAGTTGGATCACCTCCTCATCATTGGAGAGTGGCATAGGGTTGATACTCTATCATCCTATGACCTTGGTAGTGTTATTTACATCCACATTGGTCCAATTTTCAGTCATGAGTTTGTTGTTCTATTCTATATCATCAACTTAGGAGGAGCTGCTATACGCTTTCTTGCACCTATGTGTTGAACACCAAGAATACTAAGAAGGGGGGTGAATTAGCATTCTATGAAACCATTTACATATCAAACATTTAATCCATTTAACATATTTTATTGCAGTAAGGGAAATTAAGCACAAAGCAAACAGCCACAACTCATAACACATGAACACCAAATTTACGTAGAAAACCTAAGAATGAAAAAACCATGGCAAGGATTAGCTCACAATATAAAGTAGTATCAACACCAAATTACAAAAGGCTCACTACCAAAGGGCTCATTGTCTAGAGGGCTCAATGCCTAGAAGAAAGGCTCATTGTCAAAGGGCTCGTTGCCCAAGGACTCACTCTCCTGAAAGAATGAGATAGAAGAGGTGGCTTACTTCCAGAGTTGAACTATTATAATTGCATCTAACATACGCATGGAGTATAGTTCCAATGAAGCTCAAAGTACTAACACAATATTCATCACACTATTCTAAAATACTAGACTCTACTACTCTGCACTCATTTAATTTGCTTCCACAAGCACTTGTCGCATCACACATTCATTCACATTGTTATCCACATCACATTCATAGCACCACCACACACAATCATGATCCCTTGACACTTATTTATATTGTCTTCAACCTTGAAAACATTATTGAAGGTTGGCATTACACCTTAACATAGAAGAATCAAATTAGGTTTGGACCTAAAAATTCCTGCGGTGAAAAGGAATGAAGGTGGACCAAAACACACCTTAGCTCGGACCTAAATTCACCCAAGCACATCACTCCACGCTACTACAAACACCGAAGCAACTTTGCAATTAGTGTAAACACCCAAGGTCAGCCAAACCTATGTTACCACAATAAAATTTCAAGTACACACTTCCTCAAACCCAAAGACAACTTGCAGACAATATGCAAGGTTCAACACAATCTAAAGTATTCCACAAACATCTTGAAACATCCTAAAATCTAACAAATTCATCTGCAACAACTTTCACCTAATTGAAGTTCACACCAGAGCATTCAAACAAATCTGTCATACACTATAATTCAAGAAATCAACTTGTGGAGTACTAAACCATGAACAAATTGAACAGAAGAAAGATATAAACCTTATAAGCACAATTCTAGAAATGCAAGACCTAAAACCACTTTGCAAAGAAATGTGGAGCAAAGACATTTCTCCTAGACACATATGCATGATTCAGAAACACAGTCCACACACTGGTGAACATAACTTTCTCTGCACAATGAACTAGAGCACCAAACATGGAATATAACATTTATGAATATCCCTGAACAATATATCCCAGTCACAAAGGCATATCTTCAACATAGAAGAAATGCGGAGCAAAACCAGAACACTACTCTATTAAGCCAAACAGTCTCTTCAACACATTGTTTCCTTTATTAATAATTTTTTCTCAAAGTCACTTGGAAACCAACCAACATAACCATATTCTCAACATCTTCAACATTTCTTCAAAGTAACCAAATCATCATTAACAATTCAACTCAACAAAAAAACTCAAATACTTACAATAACCTCATCTTTGCTCAACCAGTAGACACAATTGACACCAATGACAACACAGGCTTGTTGACATCAATGACAACATTGATTACACATACTTGTAACACTATGATGGGTATTCTTCACATCCATGGGAGATCTACAGGAGTTGGAGAGTGGTTTTGTGTTGCTAAAACCTTGAGATGCTTCCATCTCCTCATGTTTGACGGATGTAAAGATGTGGTGATTTGGGATCTAGGTGGTGATAGGTTTGACACATCTTTCTATTGGAATCTAGAAGAGTTGCTTCACTACTTATGGATCATGGATGATGATGGTGACAGAGTGGATCAGTGGAACCTTGGAGACATGTGGTGGTGCTTCAGAGTTCATATTCTTCATGACTTGTTGGCATGCATGGTTCTCTTTAGGGCTTCAGGTCAGTCTAGCGATTGGTTCTTGTTGGATGGAGCCTTGGGAGTTTTGGAGATTGTAGTACTTGTGGTTTTGAGCATATTTTTAGAAATTGGAGGATGGGGCTAGGTCAAGTTTGAGTGTGTATGGATTTTGTCACCAAATCTCACTTTGCATAGCATTCTTCATATTCTTCTTGGGAGATGCAACCACAGGTTGAAGTTTTGTGTGATCACAAGGCATTTGGATGGATGAAGATACATGTCACTTGACACTATCTCATATGATGTATGCTAGCCATTGCTTGAGGACAAGCAATTCCAAGAAGGGAGGATTGTAATGTCCTCATTTTCAAAGTGATAATAGGAGAAGACCTAATGGGCACATTTCCACACTTCATGATTTTTGGAGAACAATTTGAGTGCATGGGATGATTTGTCATAATATTTTGATATTTTTGATGTATGTATTCCATATAAAAATAATTGTTTTCCCTTGGATTGAACCATTTTGCAATGGTGTGAGTGTGGAGAATGTTTGTTGAAGGGCGATTTGGTGTGAAGTGAAGTTATGATCATTTCTTATATTTTTTGTGAGGCCCTTGGAGAAGATAAAATATGGTTCAATCCTTGGCTTATGATATTTTTCCTTATGATTTCCCTTTTTAATGATTATTACCTTGTTTAAGCACCCAAATAAGAAGAAGAAAAAAGAAACAAGAAAATATCTATTATGCTAGTCAGCCTAAAGGAGTTGATGTTAATTTTGGTGCCTCATTTTTCCTAAGGTCAGCCAAGATGTAAGTCAAGGTGGGTCAGCCATCTTTAGAGAGGAAAATAATAAACAAAGAGTATTTATTAGCCTAGGTCGGCCACTATGGAAGAGTGAAGGAAAATAAGTATAAATACAAGTTCAATTGTGTCATTTCAATCATCATTTGACTTGTCATTTTTATTCCTCTTGGACTAAACTTTAGAGTAGCATATTCCAAGGATGAAAACCGTTGAGAATACTTGGTGAATTAGATGAAAACCTAGTTCATATTGGGAAAACTTCATAATGGATGTGTACTTGCACTTCATTAGATGATTACAAAGTTTGGAGTAGAATTCCAATCATATTTTTGAGCAGACATTCGATCAACATTTTGGGCAGAGATTGAATATCTTTAGGGCATAGTTTTGGAGAAACGCATTCATTATCTTTGTTGCAAGTATGTGTTAATTGGTGTTGTCATTGATCTCAAAATGTTTGTGTTGTCATTAGTGTCAACTGTGCTCTTGTTTTGTTACTTGATTGTGATAAGTTAGTTGCTTTGTATTACATTGTACAAGTGTTGAAGATGATAAGAATATGTTCATGATATTGAGTTTCCAAGTGCTTTTGAGAAAATTTGGTTCATAGTGAAGATAGAGTTGTGAAGATGTATTATGGCTTATAGGATACCTCCCAAGTTTTTTCTCTGCATTTCTTCTATGTTGAAGACTAGAGTGTGAGATTTGGATATGTTTTAGAGAAGTGTTTGAAGATGCTAAGTCTAGAATTTGGTGGTCTGGATCACTATGTAGTAGAAGTTTTGTTCACCAGTTTGAAATCTGTATTTGACAGAGTTTCTGAGCTATGAAGAGTTGTCTGGGAGAAAGCATTTTTCTCCTCATTTCTCCATAGTTTGGTTTTTAGTCTTATGTTTTTGGACATAAGTTTATAAGGTCCTTAGTGTTGGGAATTAAGGTGTCTCAACCTTTGCAAATTCTTAATGTTATATTTATTTATCCCATGTTGAGTTGGCATAGTCAGCATCTTGTGTATATGCAGTAGGGTAAATTTTGGTGACTTTGGCAGCCGCGGTTTCCCCCTTGAATAATTAACGGGGGTTTGGCAGCCGCAGTTTCTTGCATGAGAGAAAGGCATCTTTGGGCGGTCAAGGGAGGTTATGACATGTAAGAGGAATATGATATTTTTTAATCAGTGTATGATAGATTCTCTGACAACTGTAAGGTGTGTAAGAGCATCTGTCGTAACCTATCTTGGGACCAGGCACCCACTTCGGGATGGGATTTTGGACAAGTGTCCTTAGGCGTGGGTTTTGGGGCATGAGTCCAAGATGGATACCCATCTCTAGAAGGTTCCATATTTGCCTTGTAAACTCTATATAAACAGGTGTTTGGATGGGAGATAGATAACTTTGGAACGAGTATTGTTATGCTATCGGAATATCTCCAGATTCAACATTCGAAGACTCCTGAAAGAGCATTGGCTCTGAAACTATATTGTAATATGTTATTGTTTACTGTAATACATTTGAGCTATGTTTTGGAGTGTGGGATTTTTCACCCGTAAGGGTTTTCCCGATGTATATCTTGTCTCTCTCTCTTCTATCTACTTTTTATGTGTATGTGTATTGTTGCTATATCTCTGTTAGATGTTCTATGTTGTTGTAGTTGTAAGAATTAAATTGAATTTGCATACATCTCTCCTTATTAGATTAGTGTAGGAAGTGATTTCCACACACCGAGCTTCCTTTCACTTAGCTATCTTCATTCCAAAGGATTTGTGATTTGGTCTCTAGAAAGCAAGTTATTGATAACTGAAGCTTCTTCATGTGGACCTCTCAAATCTTAACTGAATCTTCTCCAGACAATCCTCTACACAGCCATATGGTTTGCATACATTGATCTTCATTAATTTTCTCAATATCATCAACATTATAGTCTTCTAAATAGGCAACAAAATAGAAAACAATTGACACTAATGGCAACAAGGATATGTTGACATCAATGACAACACTGAATAGGCACATATTTGCAACAAGATCCCCCTTTGACATTGATGGAAACATATGATGTGAAAAAATGATTCAACCATCAAGACAAGAACTTCTCCCCCTGTCTCTTATCACTTCTACAACTACTTTCTTCACTGGTCCCCCTTTCATCAACAACTAGTTTTTCACATAACTTCTCTCCTTCTTTGACATCAATGGAAAAGGGCACATATTTGCAATCTTTTCTCCCCCTTTGTTCCAGACTGATCTCAATAATTTGCATATTGACTACTCCTCCTAAGTAGTATCTCCCTAACACCAATCCGGATCACAATATATGACTGTGAATTCCACTGGACTGATGCACCCTAGTGCATCTTAGTTCTGAGAAAGAGGGGTAATAACCCCTAACTTCTCTCTGAGATACTCAAAAGTATCCTTATGTAGAGGCTTGGTGAATATGTCAGCAATTTGATCCTTTGAAGAAACAAACTCCAATCTGACTTCATTTTCATTTACCTTCTCTCTTAAGAAATGAAACTTGATGGATATGTGTTTTTGTCTTTGAATGAAACACTGGATTCTTGGAGATGTTTATTGCACTTGAATTATTATAGAAGATTGTAACAGGCTCCTCAAATACCACTTTGATATCATTCAACATTTGCTTCATCCAAAAAACTTGAGTGCAATTACTTGCTGCTGCTATGTACTCTACCTCTACAGTAGACAAAGATATTGCCTCTTGCTTTTTGCTCAACCAAGAAACTAATCTTCTTCCCAAGAAGAATGTACCACCACTAGCACTTTTCTTGTCATCCACACCTCCTACCCAATTAGCATTAGTATATGCATGAAGAGTGAAGTCATTGCCCTTTGGATACCACAAGCCATAGTCAAGTGTCCCTTTAAGATATCTAAAAATTCTCTTGACTGCTAGGTATGTGCAGGATCATGATGGGCCAAACTATACCTCTAAGTGGCAATGAAAATACAGAAAATTAGAATTTATCAAGTTTATGTGAAAATTTGAATGGACTATCTACACAATTTGAAAAAGATGTAAGAACAAAATTTGTAGAGAATTGAATCTACTTTATAGGCTACTTTTAAAAAAAAAAAACTAAATTTACTTAGTGAAAATTGAATATTTCAAAGAACAGCTATTAAATTTTTCAGAAAAAATAAAAAGTGGGTGTCTGTCCAACCAACCTAATTATAAGTAAAAATATATATATATTTTTGAAACTTTCAAAATAAGTAGAGGACTCATGTCCAGATGTGACGCATATTTATTTGAAATTTTTTTCCAATAAAATAATTAGTTATGATTTTTTTACAGTGACTTTTTAAAAAAAAAAAAAGTAATTTTCCAGCCAACCTAACTCGATTAAAAAAAATTGAAATTCAAATTTTTTTTTTAACCTATAGCCAGAAAAGCATAGAGTGTGATGCAGGTTTCAGATCTCAAAAAGGTGAAATGGTTTGAAAGTTATGGATGTTTTTCAATCAATGTGTCCATCAGGATTTCAGACACATGGTATAGAAAATTATTAATAATTATTTAATAAAATGATAACCAAACAAATCTTATATTTTTAGAAAGCTAACAATTTTTTCTATAAACCCTTTTTGTTTTATCAATTTTGCATTAAAAAAATTCGTCAGCACGAAGGGTGAAGTTCGAAGAAGAGACTAAAACATGAAAACACGTTAGAATCCATAAAAAGTCAACAACCAAAATGGATATCCATCTTGCTTTGTTCCAAAGCAAGACGGATATCTGTTTTGCTTCGATAAAAGCAACTCAAAACGGATATCCGTTTCCTTGATCTATGAAAAATTTTGTACCATTGGTTTTGGATGAAGAGAAGCAACATATTTGAAACATCGAGGCAATAATACAAGAAGTTAAATTTAGTTGGTCATTTATAGGTGTATCTATTGTTTCATATCACATTACACATAGAATTCTAATTAACAATCTAGTTTCCTCATTTGGGGGAACATTTTTTTATCCATTTCTAATGGAATATTTAGTTAAAAATTGGTGGCTCCTTGTGAAAAGTATGGGCTCTTATCAAGTACGCATAACCAAGAAGGTTGATATCCATTTTTCTTACATGTTTGTTGATCACATCTTATGAAACGGATGTTGCTTGGTGATAGTTCTAGGTTTAGTGAACAATATTCTCAGGCTTATTGCAATTTTTACACTTGTGACCAAATTTGGTACCAAATCCTTTCACCTTTTCAATTAATCCTGATAGTGTCATCTCACTCCATGCAAATCAAACCAACATTAGGACCATGTGAATGAGATTAAAGATAGCCTTGAAATATGAATCTTTGTACTGTTGACTATCCTTTTAGCATGACAATCCTTTAGGATCATTGTACCCAGGTGCAACAATCCTCCAATCTTCTTTTATTTATATTTCTTTCCTCTTCATACACAAGATTCTCGTGCCTTGTAGTCATGACAATCCAAAAATCACCTAACTGTACTTAGTGAGACTATATCTTATTTTGACAGTGATAGTCATCGTCCAATCACAACTCTCCTCTTTAACATAGATACCCTTTGCACATGTTTTGACTTCATGATTTTCCTTTTGTATGTTGTATTATGGTATGAAAATACTGTGGCCCCTTCTTCATCCTCTTGTATAATGAAATTGAAGGTCGACACTTACGGTTACTCTTCTTTATTACTTGGTGATAATGAATCCCTAAGCTCATTTTTTATTGTCTTGAAGCCAAATTTACCACTGTTGAGACAATCAGAGTTGATTCTTGATCATGAATATTGTGAATTACTTCAAATATCCATGGACAATTTCAATTGTGTTTCTTAAGACACCCATGCCTTGACTATCCCTTGATGTTGGTCATGATTGTGCTTGGATGACACAATAGTTCATAGTTAGATTTTTGCCACTAAAGTTTTCCTTTGACAAAGTCGTATTTGTAGTCCACCTTTTGATGATGTTAAAACAATATAAATACTTATTCTTAACATAAGCAATACATTTCTCACAAATACCAATGCATTCTACTCATAAGGTTCATGGCACCATGCCTAAAGGTATGATAGTCAATAGTGTACTATTATGGCAGCCTATGGTTGGTTTAACAATCTATAATAGTGATAGCATTCATGCCTAACAGTCCTTATCATTATTGTCATAATATATTTTATATTTGAGGCCTTGTCTACAACATACAAAGTTTACCTTTCTCACCCATACCTTCAGTATATAAAGGACATTGATAGGGAATTTTTAATTTCCACTCAGTCAGTGCAATCTAGGAGAGGATAGATTGTCTAAAGTTGTAATCTATTTCCATTTACACTTGCGATAACTACAAATGCTTAGTGTTTATTCTCAACCCCGGTATATGAATAAAATGTGACCTATTGTTCTAATAGGCCTATAGGGACAAAGAGATGATAAAGCCTTTAAGTTTAAACATGACATGGTTTTGATAACTTCCCATAGTGGTAAGGTCCTATGAGACAATCCTTTGATGCACCTAATTGTAATAGGTGTTATGATAGTCCTTGGTATCTTTTCATTTCTTTCTTGAATGGCCTATAAATAAGACATAAGACCTTTTAGATCCTTCATAAATAAGAATTCTCATACATTACATTTAAACTTAAACTCCCTAAACATCCATCAATCCATCCATTAATATCAAAATGCCATGAATATCCTATTATCAACCATTCTAATTCCTAGGATAGTCATATATTGAAATTTTGCTTCTCTATACTAAAATATCCCAAGGAATATCTACCCTTGAATTTGTATTTTAACAATCTAATGTCTTTATGAATAACATTGAGCCTTCTTTTGGGACAACATTTTTTCCTTTAGAAGCTCCTCATTTGATGATAGCCTAAAATAGAATAAGTGGATAGTCATAACATTTTAGCATAATGGGAAAACCCTAAAGTGTGATAAAGTCTATACATTATCTATTCCCATCCATGTCACGAAGCAACTATTCAAATGCTAGGCCAACATGATTTAAACAATCATAAGGGCCAACAATCCACTCCAAATGCATGGGAAAAGGACAACTCTTGGATCCCATATTAATCATGTTCACATGGCTACTAGCATCTTCAAGTGAGTCAATACAAAAATTGAAAGCCTCAAACTCATACAATTCAGAAAAATATACCTAATTATAAATTTGATATGCATGAATAAGGAAGTCCTCATGCAATACAAACTAAAATGTGTTATATTTAGACATGTCATCAAGTTGAACTACATCATGTTGAGACTCATGTTTACTTAAGCATTTCAAGTCACTTACCTCTTTGCATGCTTCAAAGTTCCAAACAAAGGACTCAACTTTAGGTGTAGCAGAGTCCTCATCAATGACTGATTTACATGGCCTTCAAAAAACTAAAATTATATATCATCTTTATGCTTATATGGAGGCTATATCATCTTTACAATTGTATGTCCAAGCTCTTTAGGAGTCTTCACAAATGTGTCCAAAGTAAGATTACTCAAATCAAATAATGGCTTATATCCAGAGCTTTATTAAGTTGATACCTAGGTGGATTAGTGTGTAAACATTCAAATTAGATGGTAATTCACAAGTTTATAGAATAATAAAATGAATCCCTAGTCTAGAATCCAAATGTACATAATAAAATTGATATCTATTTTGTAGTAGTGATATGGACGTTGCAGAGTGTCCATTGGCAAAGAATTGGGATTTACTTAAATTTGCTTGTTCATGCTTCTCACAAGACATCACCTCCCCTACCCATCTAGCTCTACAGAAGAAGAGAGACAACAAATGATCAAGAGGGATCACCAATTAGCGGTAAGTGATTGATTACTTATGTCATGTTATATATTTTGAATATTAAATTCTATATTAATGTGCACGTTGTTTGATTGTATTAATAGGTGGAAATTCAAAAATCTCTATCGAGGAGGTCTAGTCAATGAGCGATAGAGGATGAGTCATTGACTGGTTCACCATCTTCATGGCCTAGCAAGAGCCATAGATTATTTGATAGCAATCCATAGGAGATTTGATTTTGGGACATTTTGTTACATATGCCTATTTGGCTTTGTAAACATACTTTTGTATGTTATCGATGTATATCGTTGTATATACCCATATGGTTTTATTTGTACATGCCTATATGGCTTGATATATACACTATACAAATTATTTTCATGACATTATGCATATATGTATATATAAGATCCTAATTTGGCACAAGTAGGGAGAATGCTTGCAAAGGTTATGGAATTTGGTTTTAAACGTTCCAATTATATTTGCTTCAAAGTTTCTAAAGCCTTTTCAAAAAATCCATTTTGTGCATATCTTGCAATCATTGCATTCCATGAGATAGCATCTCTTTGAGGTGTCATGCCAAACTATTCACATGCCTTGTCTATGCTTCCACACTTTGGATTTACACCCACCAATTGCATTTTCTTAACATTTCCTTTCAATCCTTATCAAAAATTATGTTTTGTGCACATATTGCAATCATTGCATTCCTTCATTTACAACACATGATTAAATAAGAAGATGCATATTTACAACACTTAAGAATATGTAGTAGTGTTGCTCATGTCACCAATACTATGTTTACATCTTCACATACATGGCTTACAACATGTGACAATATGAAGTGATGAAGAAACTTGTTATTTTGATGTATTTCAACTCCAAACTTGCGCCTAGAAGTGAAGGTGCTAATCCTTGATCAAAGTAACCTAAAAGTGTGCCTTGGTACTTAGGGTGCTAGATTATGATTGATCAACCTAAAATGTGCACCTAAGGCTAGATATTGAATTGGAAGGATAAAATGCATCATCAAACGAGTTTATAGTTATTGAAGGCATCAAATGATGACTTGGGCACACATCTACCTCTCTACACCATCAAATGTGCACCTAGATTAGTGAGGCACCACTTCATATCTCTATAACTTTGGATATGCACCTTGATAATGAATTGATCTTGCAAGTTGAGGTTGTCTCCACAAGTTGAAAGAATGTCCAAAGAATACAAGGCACCAATTATTGAACAAACAACCTAGAATAAGTGCCTTACTATTTGAGTTGCTAGTTCATGCTTCTAGAACACCAAAAGTGCACCTAGATGTTGAGGCGCTAGCTCTTGCTCAAGCAACCTTGAAAGTGCACTTTGACATGGAGGTTAAAATGTATTATCAAAGGATTAAGTTGAATCAAGGAATCATCATTGAAGACAAGTAAAACATGATTGTGAATGAGGTGCACTTTTCATTATCTCCAACCTCACAATTGTGCCTTCCCTTGGAAGTTCATATTGTGCCTAAAGGAATGGTACTAAGATAACATCCATGTCAATGATTGAGAATGTGTCAACTAGAACAATATTTTTTGTTTTTCTCATCACGGGGTTGAAAGGACTACGCCAACGCATCGGGGTGGGCGGGTAAATACCAGTAGAGGTCTCGTTTTGTGCGCCAAGCATCCCAGTCATTCCGGGCAAGAGGCTACCCGCAAAGTCCCTTAAGATCCCTGAGACCAAAAATGCACCAAACTTTGACAGAGTAGTTCTTAGAATTCGTGATAGCTGGGAATGTTGTGTTTGGACCTACAGGTGTACATGGTCTGTCGACAATAACCTCTCTCATTTTTCGTCAACTCCATTCCATTTGACCGTGCCGAAATCAAATGCATTGTTGCAAAATGCTTCAATTTGATGCAGTGGAAAGGTGCTAGGTGTGACATTTTTCATTCCATAGCTCATGGGGTCGAACAGACTGCGCCAACGCATTGGGGTGGACGGGTAAATGCCAATGGAGGTCTCGTTTCATCCGCCAAGCATCCCAGTCATTCCTGGCAAGAGGCTACCGGCAAAGTCCCTTAAGATCCCTGAGACCAAAAATGCGCCAAAATTTGACAAAGGAGTTCTCAAAATTTGTGACAGCTGGGAATGTTGTGTTTGGACCTACAGGTGCACATGGGGTCCATTGACAATAACCTCTCTCATTTTTAGTCAATTCCATTCCATTTGACCGTACTGAAATCAAATGCATTGTTGCAAAATGCTTCAATTTGATACAGTGGAAAGGTGCTAGGTGTGACATTGTTCATTCCATAGCTCATGGGGTCGAATGGACTGCACCAACACATCGGGGTGGGTGGGTAAATGCTAGTGGAAGTCTCGTTTCATGCGCCAAGCATCCTAGTCATTCTGGGCAAGAGGCTACCGGCAAAGTCCCTTAAGATCCCTGAGACCAAAAATGTGCCAAACTTTGACGGAGTAGTTCTCAGAATTCGTGACAGCTGGGAATGTTGTGTTTGGACCTACAGGTGCATGTGGGGTCCGTTGATAATAACCTCTCTCATTTTTGGTCAACTCCATTCTGTTTGACCGTGCTGAAATCAAACGCATTGTTGCAAAATGCTTCAATTTGATGTAGTGGAAAGGTGCTAGGTGTGACATTTTTCATTCCATAGCTCGTGGAGTCGAACGGACTATGCCAACGTGTCGGGGTGGGCGGGTAAATGCCAGTGGAGGTCTCGTTTCATGCACCAAGCATCCCAGTCCTTCTGGGCAAGAGGCTACCGGCAAAGTCCCTTAAGATCCCTGAGACCAAAAATGCGCCAAACTTTGACGGAGTAGTTCTCAAAATTTGTGACAACTGGGAATCTTGTGTTTGGACCTACAGGTGCACGTGAGGTCCATCAACAATAACCTCTCTCATTTTTGGTCAACTCCATTCTGTTTGACCGGGCCAAAATCAAACGCATTGTTGCAAAATGCTTCAATTTGATGCAGTGGAAAGGTGCTAGGTGTGAATTTTTTCATTCCATAGCTCATGGGGTCGAATGGACTGCGCCAACGAGTCAGGGTGGGCAGGTAAATGCCAGTGGAGGTCTCGTTTTGTGCGCCAAGCGTCCCAGTCATTCTAAGTTGTAAGCTACCGACAAAGTCAAAAGTTGCTAGGATTGAAATTTTGCATTCTACAGGTCTTGGGGCTAAATAGATTGCGCCAACACGTCAGGGTGGGCGATTAAATGCTAGGGGAGATCTCATTTTATGTGCCAAGGCTCCCAGTCCTTCTGAGCTGTAAGCTACCAGCAAAGTGACTTTACTGGTAGCTTATAGCTTGGAATGACTACGATGCTTTGCACACAAAACAAGACCCCCCTAGCATTTACCTGCCCACCCCAATGTGTTGGTGTAATCCATTCAACCCTAGGACCTGTGGAATACAAAATTTCAATCCTAGCAACTTTTGACTTTGTTGGTAGCCTCTTGCTCGAAATGACTGGAAAGCTTGGCACACGAAACGAGACCTCCACTAGCATTTACCCGCTCACCCCGATACGTTGGTACAGTCCGTTCGACCCCATGAGCTATGGAATGAAAAATGTCACACCTAGCACCTATCCACTACATCAAATTGAAGCATTTTGCAACAATGTGTTTGATTTCGGCATGGTCAAATGGAATGGAGTTGACCAAAAATGAGAGAGGTTATTGTTGATGGACCTCACGTGCACCTATAGGTCCAAACACAACATTCCCAACTATCACGAATTCTAAGAACTGCTCCGTCAAAGTTTGGCGCATTTTTGGTCTCAGGGATCTTAAGGGACTTTGCCAGTAGCCTCTTGCCCGGAAGGACTGGGATGCTTGGCGTGTGAAACAAGACCTCCAATGGCATTTACCTACCCACCCCGATGCATCGACGCAGTCCGTTTGATCCCACGAGCTATGGAATGAAAAATGTCACACCTAGCACCTTTCCACTGCATCAAATTCAAGCATTTTGCAACAATGTGTTTGATTTCGGCATGGTCAAATGGAATGGAGTTGACCAAAAATGAGAGAGGTTATTATCGATAGACCCCACATGCACCTGTAGGTCCAAACACAACATTCCCAGCTATCACGAATTCTGAGAACTGTTCCGTCAAAGTTTGGCGCATTTTTGGTCTCAGGGATCTTAAGGGACTTTACTGGTAGCCTCTTGCCTGGAAGGACTAGGATGCTTGGCACATGGAATGAGACCTCCAATAGCAATTACCCCCCACCCCGACACATTGGTGTAGTCCGTTCGACCCCATGAGCTATGGAATGAAAAATGTCACACCTAGCACCTTTCCACTGCGTCAAATTGAAGCATTTTGCAACAATGCGTTTGATTTTGGCACGGTCAAATGGAATGGAGTTGACCAAAAATGAGAGGTTATTGTCGACAGACCCCACGTGCACTTGTAGGTCCAAACACAACATTCCTAGCTATCACGAATTCTGAGAACTGCTCCGTCAAAGTTTGGCGCATTTTTGGTCTTATGGATCTTAAGGGACTTTGATGGTAGCCTCTTGCCCAGAACGACTGGGACGGTTGGCGCACGAAACGAGACCTCCATTGGCATTTACCCACCCACCCTGATGCATTGGCGTAGTCTGTTCAACCCCACAAGCTATGGAATGAAAAATGTCACACCTAGCACCTTTCCACTGCATCAAATTGAAGCATTTTGCAACAATGCGTTTGATTTTGGCATGGTCAAACGAAATGGAGTTGACCAAAAATGAGAGAGGTTATTGTCGATGGACCCCATGTGCACTTGTAGGTCCAAACGCAACATTCCCAACTATCATGAATTCTGAGAACTGCTCCATCAAAGTTTGGCCCATTTTTGGTCTTAGGGATCTTAAGGGACTTTGCCGGTAGCCTCTTGCCTGGAATGACTGGGACTCTTGGCGCACAAAACGATACCTCCATTGACATTTACCTGCCCACCTCAATGCGTTGGTGTAGTCCATTCGACCCCACGAGCTATGGAATGAAAAATGTCACACCTAGCACCTTTCCACTGCATCAAATTCAAGCATTTTGCAACAATGCGTTTGATTTCGACATGGTCAAACGGAATGGAGTTGACCAAAAATGAGAGAGGTTATTATCAACGGATCCCATGTGCACCTATAGGTCCAAACACAACATTCCTAGCTATCAAAAATTCTGAGAACTGTTTCGTCAAAGTTTGGCACATTTTTGGTCTTAGGGATCTTAAGGGACTTTGCCAGTAGCCTCTTGCCCAGAAGGACTGGGATGCTTGGCGCATGAAATGAGACCTCCAATAGAATTTACCTACCCACCCCGATGCGTTGGTGTAGTCCGTTCAACCCCACGAGCTATGGAATGAAAAATGTCACACCTAGCACCTTTCCACTGCATCAAATTGAAGCATTTTGCAATAATGTGTTTGATTTCGAAACTTTCAAATGGAATGGAGTTGACCAAAAATGAGAGAGGTTATTGTCAAAAGACCCCACGTGCACTTGTAGGTCCAAACACAACATTCTCAGCTATCATAAATTCTAAGAACTGCTCTGTGAAAGTTTGGCATATTTTTGGTCTCAGGGATCTTAAGGGACTTTGTCGGTAGCCTCTTGCCCAGAACAACTGGGACACTTGGCACATGAAATGAGACCTCCAATGGCATTTACCAGCCCACCCCAACCCAATGGCATAGTCCGTTCGACCTCACGATGAGTAAAACAAAAAATATGGCACCTAGCAAGGTTTTTGCTCTTACAGAACAATGTATCGGCAAAGACCCTAGTTTTCATAAGGGGAGACATGTGATTTTAAGAGGTTTTGGGAATGTGACTTTATTCTTCCACTCCTTATCCAATGATGAGTTTATTCACAGAGTTTGATGGCTTTTATGAGCATATACATGATGTTGTTTTAGGATAGTCATAAAGGGCAGTTTTTGGATAGCCATATGTATCTTTTTAACAATCATAAAGGGCAAGTTGTACATGGACTGTGATAGTCCCAAAACTCATATAAATCATCCATTTTGGTGTTTGACAACCTTATAAATCCATTAGATCATTTATACAAACCCTAATGCAACTTATAAACCCTCTTTGTATAGTAATTTCACAAATGACTATCTTGTATGATTGTTTTGTGCATTTTAACAGCCCAATGAGGATTGTATGGTGTTATCATATTCATGATTTTAACTTGATGCAGAGATAGGATCCAACTCAACATGATAGAGGCATCATTACAAATGGATTGAATTGCAATAGTTAGAGAGCCAACCTCCTATCAATGAGAGTTCAATGATAGTAAATAGAGATCCTATACATACATACATACATATATATATGATCTCGTAGGCATCTAGGTTTCATACACAAATTGCAATAGTTGTAGATCCAACCTCCTATCAACGAGAGTTGAATAATAGTAAATAGAGAGCTTCTCGGCCATAAATGGGATTTGCATACACACACACCCAATTGAAATAGTATCCTTATTAGCCTTATTGGCACCTCCCCCCAAGATGTAAGTTTTTTATGTTTATAATGTGCCCCCAGTGTCCTTATTGGCCTTATTGGCACCTAAAACACAAGAAAATAGATTCCACTAGCTTTCAATTACAATTTCTCTTAGGCCCTAACACATCCATACAGGGCTATACTAAACAAAGAAATAGTAGGAAAATAGTAAAATCTGCAAAAACAGAGTTTCTTGACATTAATTTCATTCAAACTTGTCTTCAATTCATCTTCAAAATGTTTTCAATACATCTCCAATGCCTTTTCCATGAAGGTTTATGGATATTTCTACATGATTTGAGGGAAACGTGAGAAACCCTAAACCCCAAACCCCTAAACCCTAAACCCAAGTAACCATAAACCACTATCTCCCTATCTCTCCCCTATCTCCCTATCACCTTTGTCCCTCTACCTCTCAATCTCTCTCGCTATGTCTCTTGCCATGTCCCTCACTCTTTATCTCCCTATCTCTCCCCTCGGACTCCTCTATATCTCCCTATTGGTATGATGCAGAGCACATAGTGGAAGCTTTCAAAACACGGTGAAATACCCATCAAAACCCATAGTTCAAATAGATTAAAGCTTAATCATCTTTAAGAAACCTTCTCAAAGTCCCAAATAACATCAAATCATATACATTCTTCTTATCAGAAAGATAAACACTATCGGCCAACTCAAAAATTCTTAAACCGATGCTCCAATCACTCCACTTTTGATGAGCCTTTGAACCTTTCGCTGTGACATATATCCATCAGCCCAACTTTAAACTAGTCTTCTAATCTCCCATACCACCCATTTCTCACTCCACAACCTATATTAACACATGATTAAACCTAACCCCTAAACCCTAACCCCTATTTCCTAACCCCTAAACCCTAAACTTAAGAAACCATAAACCCCTAAATCCTAAACACTAAACCCAAGAAACCCTAAACCTCTATCTCTCTATCTCCCTATCTCACTATCTCCCCATCACTATCATTCCTCTACCTCTTAATCTCTCTCCCTATGCTTTGGCATGTCCCTCACTCTATATCTCCTTATTGGTCCTCTCTCTCTAAACACTAAACCCTAAACCTCTAAACCTTAACCCCTAAACCATAAACCCTAAACCCTAAATAATGCCCCTAAACCTTAACCCCTAACCCCTAAACCCTAAACCCTATCTCCTATCTCTCCCTTATCTCCCTATCTCTATCATCAGGATTTACCTCTCAATCCTTCTCCCTATTTCTCTAGACATCTTGCTCACTCTCTATCTCCTTATCTCTCCCCTTTGTCACCTCTATCTCTCCCTATCTGTCTCCTCTCTCTTTCTATCTAGCTATCTCCAAAACTGAGAAAACCTAAACCTAGGTACACCCTAAATCCAATCAACTATAAACCTATATCTCCCTATCTCTATCATCCCTCTACCTCTCTTGATCTCTCTCCCTATGTCCCTAGGCATGTGCATCACTCTATATCTCCTTATCTCTCTCCTCGGTCTCCTCTCTCTATCTCCCTATCATTCCTCTCTCTATAAACCCTAAATCCAAAACCCTAAACCTCTAAACCTAACCCCTAACCCCTAAACAATTTAAATCCTAAACCCTAAATAATGCCCCTAAACCCTAACCCCTAACCCCTAAACCTAAGAAACCCTAAACCCCCTTTGTCACCTCTATCTCTCCCTATCTGTCTCCTCTCTCTTTCTATCTAGCTATCTCCAAAACTGAGAAAACCTAAACCTAGGTACACCCTAAATCCAATCAACTATAAACCTATATCTCCCTATCTCTATCATCCCTCTACCTCTCTTGATCTCTCTCCCTATGTCCCTAGGCATGTGCATCACTCTATATCTCCTTATCTCTCTCCTCGGTCTCCTCTCTCTATCTCCCTATCATTCCTCTCTCTATAAACCCTAAATCCAAAACCCTAAACCTCTAAACCTAACCCCTAACCCCTAAACAATTTAAATCCTAAACCCTAAATAATGCCCCTAAACCCTAACCCCTAACCCCTAAACCTAAGAAACCCTAAACCCCTAAACCCTAAACCCAAGTAACCCTAAACCACTATCTCCCTATCTCTCCCCTATTTCCCTACCACCTTTGTCCCTCTACCTCTCAATCTCTCTCCCTATGTCTCTGGCCATGTCCCTCACTCTTTATCTCCCTATCTCTCCCCTCAGACTCCTCTATATCTCCCTATCATTCCTCTCTCTCTATAAACCCTAAATCCAAAACCCTAAACCTCTAAACCTAACTCGTAACCCCTAAACAATAAATCCTAAACCCTAAATTATAATGCCCCTAAACCCTAACCCCTAACCCCTAAACCTGAGAAACCCTAAACCCCAAACCCCTAAACCCTAAACCCAAGTAACCATAAACCACTATCTCCCTATCTCTCCCCTATCTCCCTATCACCTTTGTCCCTCTACCTCTCAATCTCTCTTGCTATGTCTCTTGCCATGTCCCTCACTCTTTATCTCCTTATCTCTCCCCTCGGACTCCTCTATATCTCCCTATTGGTCTGATGCAGAGCACATAATGGAAGCTCTCAAAACACGGTGAAATACCCATCAAAACCTATAGTTCGAATAGATTAAAGCTTAATCAGCTTTAAGAAACCTTCTCAAAGTCCCAAATAACATCAAATCATATACATTCTTCCTATCGGCAAGATAAACACTATCGTCCAACTCAAAAATTCTTATACCGATGCTCCAATCACTCCACTTTTGACGAGCCTTTGAACCTTTCGCTGTGACATATATCCATCGGCCCAACTTTAAACTAGTCTTCCGATCTCCCATACCACCCATTTCTCACTCCACAACCTATATTAACACATTATTAAACCTAACCCCTAAACCCTAACCCCTAACCCCTAACCCCTATTTCCTAACCCCTAAACCCTAAACTTGAGAAACCATAAACCCCTAAATCCTAAACACTAAACCTAAGAAACCCTGAACCTCTATCTCTCTATCTCCCTATCTCACTATCTCCCCATCACTATCATTCCTCTACCTCTCAATCTCTCTCCCTATGCTTTGGCCATGTCCCTCACTCTATATCTCCCTAATTGTCCTCTCTCTCTAAACACTAAACCCTAAACCTCTAAACCTTAACCCCTAAACCATAAACCCTAAACCGTAAATAATGCCCCTAAACCTTAAGCCCTAACCCCTAAATCCTAAACCCTAAATGCGAACAACCCTAAACCCTATCTCCTATCTCTCCCTTATCTCCCTATCTCTATCATCGAGCTCTACCTCTCAATCCTTCTCCCTATTTCTCTGGACATCTCACTCACTTTCTTTCTCCTTATCTCTCCCCTTTGTCACCTCCATCTCTCCCTATTTGTCTCCTCTCTCTTTCTATCTAGCTATCTACAAAACTGAGAAACCCTAAACCTAGGTACACCCTAAATCCAATCAACTCTAAACCTATATCTCCCTATCTCTCCCCTATCTCCCTATCTCTATCATCCCTCTACCTCTCTTGATCTCTCTCCCTATGTCCCTGGCCATGTGCCTCACTCTCTATCTCCTTATCTCTCTCCTTGATCTCCTCTCTCTATCTCCCTATCATTCCTCTCTCTCTATAAACCCTAAATCTAAAGCCCTAAACCTCTAAACCTAACCCCTAAACCCTAAACAATTTAAATCCTAAACCCTAAATAATGCCCCTAAACCCTAACCCCTAAACCTGAGAAACCCTAAACCCCTAAACCCTAAACCACTATCTCCCTATCTCTCCCCTATTTCCCTACCACCTTTGTCCCTCTACCTCTCAATCTCTATCCCTATGTCTCTAGCCATGTCCCTCACTCTTTTTCTCCCTATCTCTCCCCTCAGACTCCTTTATATCTCCCTATCATTCCTCTCTCTCTATAAACCTTAAATCCAAAACCCTAAACCTCTAAACCTAACCCCTAACCCCTAAACAATAAATCCTAAACCCTAAATTATAATGCCCCTAAACCCTAACCCCTAACCCCTAAACCTGAGAAACCCTAAACCCCAAACCCCTAAGCCCTAAACCCAAGTAACCATAAACCACTATCTCCCTATCTCTCCCCTATCTCCCTATCACCTTTGTCCCTCTACCTCTCAATCTCTCTCGCTATGTCTCTTGCCATGTCCCTCACTCTTTATCTCCCTATCTCTCCCCTTGGACTCCTCTATATCTCCCTATTGGTCCTTTATCTCTCTGTAAACCCTAAACCCTAGACCTCTAAACCTTAACCCCTAACCCCAAGACCCTAAACCCTAAACCCTAAATAATGCCCCTAAACCCAAGAAACCCTAAACCTCTATCTCCCTATCTCTATCATCCCTCTACCTCTCAATCTCTCTCTCTATGTCTTTGGACATGTCTCTCACTCTCTATCTCCCTATCTCTCCCCTCTATCTCCTCTATCTCTCCCAAACTCTTTCAGTCCCCTCTCTCTATCTCTCTTTAAACTGTAAACCCTAAACCCCTAAACCCGAGAAACCCTAAACCTCTAAACCCTAAATAATTCCCCTAACCAACCTCTAAACCACTTCTCTATATAAGTGCAACTAATACCACTTTTTCATTGTTTTCCACATTTAATTATATTCTTTTCCATTTTCCAAGTCCTACATGTGTCCAAGTTGTATTGTTTGTCAAGTTTTTAGTCTAATTGTTAGTCCCTGCTCTCATGGTTATTAAAATGTTAGTATAGTTAGATTTATCCTTCGGTAACATTAATTTACACATTGTTGCACAAACAACCACACTGAAACATAACCTTACCTAATTAAGGTTAACCTTTAAGGTTCTTTCATAAATGGTGAGCTTAACAGATCCAACTAGCTCAATGTTCTTATAGTCCATGCTTACCCTTCCAAGAGAGTTCATGCCATGTTAACTTTGCATTATGTCCTGACATATCACATGAAGGACATCATCATCACAAGTAATAACAATGTCATGAAGGATTAACAAAGGTGTAGCTTCACCACATAAAGTATCATTCATAATTTTATCACTAGAGGGTAAGGGTATATCATGTGTATCTTTCTCAAACCATGTATCATGAATCAAATCATATGAAGGATTGGGTAAAGCAATTTAGGGCATGAAATCCAAAATGCCCCGAAACACATCCCCTGCTGCCCCACCATTCCTATCCCTGAAATATTGGAACATAGTCTAAAAGTGATTATTTCACATGATGAACAAAACTGAATATTTTATTATTGATTATTTGAGTAATTCATTAGTGATGATTCTTAGTGTTTAACAAATCCTTATGGATTAATGTGTAAAGAAGCTACCAATGTTAATTTGCCCTCCTCCTTCACTAGAAACGGTCTTTAAGGAGGTTCATATGTTGATGGGAGATCCAAGATTTAAGAGGTATATTTTCAAAAAGACTAAAAAGCCTTTTTCCCAAATTTTTCTAGAAAATGGATATCCGTTTTGGTTTGGTATTGAAACCAAAACAGATATCCATTTCAAAGTCAAACTTTGCCAAGTCACGAATTTGGCTAAGTAAAAATGTGATTTTTCCTATTGCCACTGTTTGGCCCATGATGATCCTGCACATACCCTGCTACTACATGAGATTCTCTAGGATCAGTTTGAAATCTAGCAACAAGTCCAACTGCATTCATGATATTAGGTCTAGTCTGAGTTAGATAGAGCAGTCCTCCAATCATTGACCTATATCTTTTCTGGTTTGCCTTAGGGGAATCATCATCTTTACTCAACTTAGATCTAATTACCATGGGTGTACCTACTGGGTTTGAATCTTCCATCCCAAACTTTTTCAACAATTCTCTCACATACTTAGACTGAGATATGAAGATACCTTTATTTGACTGAGTGATTTGTAGACCTAAGAAGAAATTCATTTCACCAAACATTGACATCTCAAATTCACTTTTCATCTGATCAACACATATCTTACACATACTCTCATTTGCACAAAAAATGATATCATTAACAAATACCTCAACAATCAGAATGTGCTCATGGTCAATTTTGAAGTAGAGATTCTTGTTAGCAGTACCTTTGCTAAAACCTAACTTTATCAAATAATTATCTAATCTTACATACCAGGCTCATGGAGCTTGTTTAAATCCATACAGTGCTTTCCTCAATCTCCAGACCATATTTTTTTATCAGACAACTGTTCAAACCTTCTAGTTTCTCAATGTAGACTTCTTCCTCCAACTCTCCATTTAGAAATGCTGACTTGGCATCCATCTAATATACCTTGAAATCTTTATAAGTAGTGAATACAAGAAATAATCTGGCTGCTTCTATTCTTGCCAATGGAGCAAAAGTTTCTTCAAAATCAATTCCTTCCACTTGAGAATATCCTTTGCATACCAACCTTGCTTTGCTCCTTACCACTTCACCATCTTCATTTAGTTTGTTCCAGAAGACCCACTTGGTTCCAATCACATTTTTATCTTCAAGTCTAGGAATAAGATCCCAAGTGTGATTCTTTTCAATTTGCATTAATTCTTCTTCCATTGCTTTTACCAAATTTTCATCATTGCAAGCTTCACTTACTAATTTTGGTTCAATTTTTGAAATCAAACAAATCTCTTCTTGATCTTCAACAATTCTTCTCCTAGTTTGAACACCTTTATTTCTATCTCCTATGATCTGATCTTCAGGATGATTCATCCTTACATACCTGGGAGTTTTGGGATTTGTTTGAATTTTTCTTTCTTGAGCTTGTTCTTCAATATCTGCACTATCCTCTTGAGTTACTATATTTTCTGGATCAATATGAATCTGAGTCTAGGTTTGAACTTGTCTTCCTTGACTTTGACTTTCATCTTGATCATCTGATTCATATCCACAAGACCTGGAATGTCCTTCTTTTCTCTCTGTTGGTGCCTGAATTGACTATCAATTTTTGAGCAATTTTTCATGTAGGCACCTTCCCAAAAAATCCAAAAAATTTCTAAGTTTTGGGGCCTCCTCAGCATGTTTCAGCATCAACATCATATTTCTTGAGGAGGGGGTCATCATGATCTGCCATCGGGGTGACTTCTCGCATCGGTGCAGCTGGGAGATCTTCTTTCGATGCCTTGTGTTTGGCCGATGATCCTTCATCGAGGTGACTTTGCCTATCAGGCGAGTTGGCGAGAGGTTCGCCGATGGTTGGTGTCTGGCTGATGGATTGTGGTTTGAAGCTTTTGTGTGTGTTCATTAGCGTGAATTTTGATATTGGTGACTGAAATTGATGTTCCACCGACGGGGATACTCTGGCCGATGGAGATGACGGGTGGTTTGAAGGTTTTCAAGGCTGTGTGGCCATCGGCATGATGTGGTGTATCAGGTGGACCGTGGAGTGTTGCTCTGATGGGTTGGTCACGCCAATGGAGGAGGCATCGGTGTGACACTGCGTATTGGGGAGGTTGGCGGAGTGTTCCACCGATGATGATGGTCAGGCCGATGGATGGGTCATTCTAAGTGGTCATCACCAAGACTTTATCTATCGGCGAAGGAGGTTATTGTCATTTCGATAGTTTGGGTCTCACCGATGGGGGATGTGAAGTGTCTATCGGTGGAGGAATTTTGTGGTTTGCCGATAGTGCAGGTGTTGCCGATCGGGTTGTATTAGCGCATGTCTTGCTGAAGGGTGTAGTCATCGGTGAGAGTTGTGGATCGGCTGGAGATTTTCTGGGTTGGCCAATGGTTTGGGTCTAGCCAAAGACCAAGCCAGGTGAATTGGCATCGGCATGATCAGTGCAGTCGGCAGAAGGATTTTCAGGCTCGCCAATGGAGTTAGTCTCACCAATGGAGGTGGGAGTTGGGATGGTGACCGCTGGCGGTAGGTTCATGGGTCGAGCAGGGAAAAAAGCTCGACACTTAGTATGCTAGCAGCCCTTCTTATAATGTATTAGAGTGATCCCTACAGGGCAAATGTGGGATTTTTAATCTCACAGAGTTTGAAGAGTCAACGAAAGCAAAGGTGCCTGTGTGGCACATTCTCAGTGGTTCTCAAATTTTCAAAGTGATTTGAGGCTATAGATCTTGCGAAGGGAAATGATTGACGGCTATATTTCAAAGATTACAGTGGTAATCCTTCCCTATGTCTTCAAGCATATTTTGACCAGGAAAGTTCCAAGGGAGTGCTGCGACAGTCTCCATGAGAAGATGTGGGTGTTTGAGCCATCAATGGTGATTTGCAGAGGCATGGGCAAACGGTCAAACAGTCATGTACCTGATTTATGATAGAAAATTTTCCAGCGGCGGCACAGGAATCAAGCTCAGCTACCCCTTGCCCTTTTCTTGCTCTCTCCCATTTTGTCCTCTGCTGCATTTATGACTTTTGAGCACCATTTCTCATGATCTGTATCTGGCAAATTTTGAAATCGGACATTGTAATTAATTGCTGAGGGTACACTTTTTGGCTGTTTTAAGCAGATTGTGTTTCTCATTTTGAGGTTGTTGAAAACTGGACATATCTTGCTCTGTAATAAAATACAACTAGTTTTGGTTGCTCTGTGCAAGAGGCCTTACAGGTTTATGTATCTCTTGTTGTATGTCTCATGCATGAATCTACTGATTTCATGATTGGTTTTATATAAGTAATGTTGTATTTGCATGTGTTTTGTTAATTCTGTCTCCAGTCTTGCATGTGTCCTTCTGAATCTAGATATCTAAGGGGTGTCTAGTATTCTAGAATATAGAATTCTTGTATTGAATGCTTGATCTTTCAACTTTTTCTCAAGGGGTAGATTAAAGTGTTTTCAGATTAAGTATTGGGAAAGATATACTGCAATAGGGATACCATAAGTAGCGATAACTTAACACTCTGTATTGGGAGGTATCTATAAGGCAGATATCACACAAATCCCCTTGAAATCCAGTTTTATTGTGTTCATGCTGATCATTCACATGTGTATGTCTACCGACTCCAAGCCCTGGATAGACACCAATCTAGCTTTGTGTTGAGGTTATACACCAGGTCTAGGTTTGCATCCAAACATCAAATCAAACCATTTCATACTTCCACCTGTTAGTTGTAGGAGTAGTAGTAGGAAAGCCCTACATGCTCTCATCCCTAACCAGACACATATGTCCAAGAATGTTGCCAACCTTGTGATTTGTTACACAAATCTTGGTCCATACATGAGAGTATCCTGTCTATTGCTGTCAAGTTAAATCCTTCTGTTAATTGAGCTAGTCAAGGTCATATCTTTATCAAATAGGGACACCCCCCTTGGTGCGGCAGAACCAAAAGTGAAGGGGAGGAGCTCATGCAACCTCCTGTATTTAGTTGGCTGAATCTACCTGTGTGTTAGAACTGGCAAACCCTAATGTTGATTCAGAGAAAAAACCAACACTCTCATCAACTCTAACATTTGCACTTTCAACAATCTTTTTCAATCTTTTGTTAAAGCATGGGTATGCCTTGCTTTGAGTAGAGTAACCCAAAAATATTCCTTCATCAATTCTTGTATCAAACTTACCTAGATCCTTATCTCTTTTGATATAGCATTTACTACCCAAAACTCTAAAATATCTCATAGTAGGAGGATGACCAAACTATAGTTCATTAGGTGTCTTACCAGAATTGCCTTTGATCTACACCCAGCTGAGAGTGTAGACAATAGTAGTCACAGCTTTTGTCCAATAGACTTGTGGAACATTTGCTTCCATCATCATGGTCCTAGCAGCTTCTTGATTGGTCTGGTTCTTTCTTTCCACAACTCCATTCTACTGAGGAGTCCTAGGAGAAGATAACTGTCTTTTTATTTCATGCTTTTCATAGAATGAATCAAACTCATTGGAGGTAAACTCTCCACCTCTATCGAATCTTAGACACTTTATTTTCACACCAATATCATTCTCCACCATAACCTTGAACACTTTGAATTTTTCAAGAGCTTCTGATTTTTCTTTTAGGAAGGTTACCCAGATCATCCAGGAGTAATCATCAATCAACAACATAAAATATCTGTCTCCTTGCACACTTCTAATTCTGGCAACCACATAGATTAGTATGCACAAGTTCCAATAGTCTACTTGAAGATTGTTCTTTACTCTTGAATGAAGTTCTATTATGTTTACCCAATTGACATTCTCTACACATGCTATCAGGTTTTACAAGTTTTGGAAGATCTCTCACAACCTAAGTAGAGCTTATTTTGACAATGTTATCAAAATTCACATGACACATTCTTCTATGCCATAACCAACTCTAATCAATTTGAGCAATCAAGTAACTCTTACCAGAACTACTTAAGTGAAAGATGTTACCTCTAGTCTAAGTACCAGATGCAATTTCAATTCCAGAGCTTTCCAAGATTTTGCATTTTCCATCCTTGAATCGAAGGTCATAACCCTTGTCAACCTACTGTTTAACACTAAGAAGATTATGCTTCAGTCCTTCCACATAGAGAACATCATTAGTGTTATTCTTACCATCAAAAGAGATGGATCCTTTGCCATGGATTCTTCCAGCTAAGTTGTCTCCAAATTTCACAATTCCACCTTCATATTTTTCAAAGCTTACAAACTTAGTTTTATCACCAGTCATATGATGAGAGCATCTACTATCAATCACCTATTCATCATTTTCAACAACCTGAGTAGCCAAGGCACTTTCCACATTTGTATAGCTAGCAAATTTAGTAGACACTGGATCTTCTTTGATAGCAATGAACACCCAATCACCTTCAGTGTAACCTCCATTATTAGATTCATCATCTGTGACTCCTTCTTCTCTGACTTCTTGGACATAGTAACATTTGTTCTGACCTTTATATCTATTAGTGTTTGGCTTTGAAAACTTCTCCAGACATCTTGAGGCAAAATGACCAATCTTATTACAAGTAAAACATTTGAATGGCAACTTTCCTTCATACTTACTGGATCCTCTTGGAGCTCTTATTGCCAAAAGAATGCCAAGTGGGTCTTTTGGAACAAACTAAATGAATATGGTGAAGTGTTAAGGAGCAAAGCAAGGTTGGTATGCAAAGGATATTCTCAAGTGGAAGGAATTGATTTTGAAGGAACTTTTGCTCCAGTGGTAAGAATAGAATCAGTTAGATTATTTCTTCTATTCACTGCTTATAAAGTTTTCAAGGTATATTAGATGGATGTCAAGTTAGTATTTCTAAATGGAGAGTTGGAGGAAGAAGTCTACATTGAGAAACCAGAAGGTTTTCAGTTGTCTGATAAAAAAGATATGATCTATAGATTGAGGAAAGCACTGTATGGACTGAAACAAGCTCTAAGAGCCTGGTATGTAAGATTAGATAAGTATTTGCCAAAATTAGGTTTTAACAAAGGTACTGCTGACAGTAATCTCTACTTCAAAATTGACCATGAGCACATTCTGATTGTTGAGGTATTTGTTGATGATATCATTTTTGGTGCAAATGAGAGTATGTGCAAGACATTTGTTGATTAGATGAAAAGTGAATTTGAGATGTCAATGTTTGGTGAAATGAATTTCTTCTTAGGTCTACAAATCACTCAGTCAAATAAAGGTATCTTCATATCTCAATCTAAGTATGTGCAAGAATTGTTGAAAAAGTTTGGGATGGAAGATTCAAATCCAGTAGGTACACCCATGGTAACTGGATATAAGTTGAGTAAAGATGATGATTCCCCTAAGGCAAACCAAAAAAGATATAGGTCAATGATTGGAGGACTGCTCTATCTAACTCAAACTAGACCTAATATCATGAATGCGGTTGGACTTGTTGCTAGATTTTAAGATGTTCCTAGAGAATCTTGTGTAGTAGCAGTCAAGAGAATTTTTAGATATCTTAAAGGGACACTTGACTATGGCTTGTGGTATCCAAAGGACAATGACTTCACTCTTCATGCATATACTAATGTTGATTGGGTAGGAGATGTGGATGATAGGAAAAGTACTAGTGGTGGTGCATTCTTCCTGGGAAGAAGATTGGTTTCTTGGTTGAGAAAAAAGCAAGAGGCAATATTTTTGTCTACTGCAGAGGCAAAGTACATAGCAGAAGCAAGTAATTGCACTCAAGTTTTTTGGATGAAGCAAATGTTGAAGGATATCAAAGTGGTATTTGAGGAGCCTGTTACAATCTTCTGTGATAATTCAAGTGCAATAAACATCTCCAAGAATCTAGTGTTTCATTCAAAGACAAAACACATATCCATCAAGTTTTATTTCTTAAGAGAGAAGGTAAATGAAAATGAAGTCAGATTGGAGTTTGTTTCTTCAAAGGATTAAATTGCGGACATATTCACCAAGTCTCTACCTAAGGATACTTTTGAGTATCTTAGAGAGAAGTTAGGGGTTATTACCCCTCCTGCTCAGAACTAAGATGCACTAGGGTGCATCAGTCCAGTGGAATTCACAGTCATATCTTGTGATCCAGATTGGTGTTAAGGAGATACTACTCAAGAGGAGTATTCAATATGCAAATTATTGGAGATCAGTCTGGAACAAAGGGGGAGAAAAGATTGCAAATATGTGCCCTTTGCCATTGATGTTAAAGAGGGAGAGAAGTTATGTGAAAAACTAGTTGCTGATGAAAGGGGGAGTAGTGAAGAAAGTAGTTGTAGAAGTGATAAGAGAAAGGGGGAGAAGTTCTTGTCTTGATGGTTGAATCATTTTTTCACATTATATGTTACCATCAATGACAAAGGGGGATCTTGTTGCAAATATGTGCCCATTCAGTGTTGTCATTGATGTCAACATATCCTTGTTGTCATTAGTGTCAACTGTATTCCTTTTTGTTACCTATTTAGAAGACTAGAATGTTGAGGATATTGAGAAAATTAATTAAGATCAATGTATGCGGACCATATGGCTATGTAGAGGATTGTCTGGAGAAGCTTCAGTTAAGATTTGAGAGGTCCACATGAGGAATCCTAGGAGTAGATAACTGTCTTTTTATTCCATGCTTTTCACAGAATGAATCAAACTCATCGGAGGTAAACTCTCCACCTCTATTAGATCTTAAACACTTTATTTTCACACCAATCTTATTCTCCACCATAACCTTGAACACTTGGAATTTGTCAAGAGCTTCTAATTTTTCTTTTAGGAAGGTTACCCACATCATCCGGGAGTAATCATCAATCAACAACATAAAATATGTCTCCTTGAACACTTCTAATTCTGGCAGGACCACATAGATCAGTATGCACAAGTTCCAATAGTCCACTTGAAGATTGTTCTTTACTCTTGAATGAATTTATGTTCTGTTTACCCAATTGACATTCTCTACACATGCTATTAGGTTTTACAAGTTTTGGAAGATCTCTCACAACCTAAGTAGAGCTTATTTTGATAATGTTATCAAAATTCACATGACACATTCTTCTTTTCCATGACCAACTCTAATCAATCTGAGCAATCAAGTAACTCTTACCAGAACTACTTAAGTGAAAGATGTTACCTCTAGTCTGAGTACCAGATACAATTTTAGTTCTAGAGATTTCCAAGATTCTGCATTTTCCATCCTTGAATCAGAGGTCATAACCCTTGTCAACCAACTATCCAACACTAAGAAGATTATGCTTCAGTCCTTCCACATAGAGAACACCATTAGTGTTATTCTTACCATTAAAAGAGATGGATCCTTTGCCACAGATTCTTCCAGCTGAGTTGTCTCCAAATTTCACAATTACACCTTCATATTTTTCAAAGCTTACAAACTTAGTTTTATCACCAGTCATATGATGAGAGCATCCACTATCAATCAACTATTCATCATTTTCAACAACCTGAGTAGCCAAGGTACTTTCCACATTTGTATAGCTAGCAAATTTAGTAGACACCAGATCTTCTTCTTTGATAGCAATGAACACTCAATCACCTTCAGTGTAACCTCCATGATCATATTCATCATCTGTGACTCCTTCTTCTCTGACTTCTTAGATATAGTAACATTTGTTCTGACCTTTATATCTGTTAGGGTTTGTCTTTGAAAATTTCTCTAGACATCTTGAGGCAAAATGACCAATCTTATTACAAGCAAAACATTTGAATGGCAATTTTCCTTCATACTTACTAGATCCTCTTGGCATTCTTTTGGCAATAAGAGCCTCAAGTTTTGCAAACTCATTTTCATCATCTTCAATATCCTTCCTTGCCTTAGAAAATCTGTTTGATCTTCCTGAAGAGCTTTCACCCAGATCATGTCTTTTTTTTTTTCATATACACTGGCCTTAAATGCAAATTTAGACTTAGGAAGAGAATCACCAAACTCACTCATTTCAAATGCTGAAATATTACCAACTAACTAATCCCTTGTAACAGTTGTCACTGTCTTGATCTCTTCAATGGAAGCGACTTTATTCTTGTATGCTGCAGGTAAGGATATGAGAACTTTGGCACCAATCTCTGATTCTTCCAAAACTCCACTAGCATTTCTGATACTAGTCACAAGTTCATTCACTTTCTACATGTAGGAAGTAATATTTTCATCTTCACTCATTATCAATCTTTCATATTTACCCTTCAAGATCTGTAGCTTGGCACATTTGACATATCTATCACCTTCATACAGATTTTCCAACTTTTTCCAGATTTCATGGGCAGTTTTGAAATCCAGGACATTTGCCAATTCTGTATTAGTCAGGGCACTCAATAATGCTTTTTTAGCTCAAATATTACATTAATCTTCCCTGAGTTCATCTAGAATTGTAGGGCCATTCTTCAAAATCTTATACTCATTCTTAGTTATCAACCAAAAACCATCACCCATACATTCTAAATGACACTTCATGTGTACCTTTTAGAGGGAGTAATTTGTTCCATCAAATCTCAGACTTTCCTTCTTGTAATTTCACATCTTGGATCTCCTCAAATGGTTAAGCTTCTTTTAGAGGAACAAGCTTTGATACCAATTGTTGGAATTAGTCCAGACAACTAAGAGGGGGGGTGAATCAGTTGTCTCATAAATTAATCTTTTTCTTCTTTTAAACTTCTTTACCAACTTTCAATCAGATTAATGATGTAAACATTGAAGCATGAATCAACAACACAAGAGCATAAATAAATTGAACACACATAACACCAAAATTTTTACGTGGAAACCTGGTTAAGGGAAAACCACGGTGGGGGTTAACCCACAAGATTCGTACCCTGTTAAAAGTAGTTAAAAATGGGAAGGCACTTGCCTTCAGGTGTATTGTCCAGAGCTCATTGCTCAAAAGAGGCTCACTGCCTACAGAGATTTATGTTTAATACAGAAAGAATTTATTGAGAAATAGCATCTTATTCATGCCTAGTTCAGTCTCATTGAGTGCTCACAAAACTTCTTCTCTTCTCCAAATACTTCTTCACTATCACTTCATCCTTTACTCTTCTTGTTCCTCTACTCCTCCTCTTCTCTACTCTGCCTTTGATCCTTCCTTGGGATTTTATTATTTCACACAAGGATAACTTTCCACATTTCATTCACAAGTATTTATACGCTTCATCAAACTTGGAATGAACATCAAGGTCAACACTACAATCATGTGAATCACTATATTGTTAGCCAAACATCACTGAGACTTGAATGTTCTTCCAACAACATGCCACACTTCAAAGAATTGCTCTTAAATCATTCGCAACATGCTTGAAACATCCGATCAGCCAAGACTAGGAAGAACAACAATACCAAGAAGGAAATCTTCACCAATGAGCTCAAACTTCAATTCAGACATCCAACATAGTAGTCACTCGATCTAAAGACCTCCACAAGCACATTAAATTCAACAAAAACATCTGCACTCCTCCAAACCATCAGAATCACTTGCATCTTCATCTAAAACCTCAAAAACATTGTTTGCCATGACTATCACACTAGAAGGATTGCTTGCGGACCTCCAAACCACAAACCATTTGAGTTGATAGTGCACACTGACTTCCCAAACATGCCTCTAGATCCAAAGATCATAATATTTCAATGCAAAGCAATCCAGTCCAATTTATTGTCACTCTATCTCTTCTGAACACAACAAAACCTAGTTCTACTCAGATGGTCATAGCTTCTTCAAATCTTCATGTGGACCTCTCAAATCTTAACTAAAGCTTCTTCAGACAATCCTCTACATAGCCATATGGTCCACATACATTGATCTTCATTAATTTTCTCAATATTCTCAACATTCTAATCTTCTAAACATGCAACAAAATGGAATATAGTTGACACTAATGGAAACAAGGATATGTTGACATCAATGACAACACCGAATAGGCACATATTTGCAATAGTTGTATGAAGGAAGTTCAGAAGAAGAAAAGGAGATATTTCCATTTTATGCTAAAGAGGAAAAGGATGAATGGGTCATTGACAACAGATGTTCAAATCACATGATTGCGGATAAGAGTAAGTTTGTCAAATTGGAAAGGTATGATGTAGGACTAGTTAGATTTGGTGATGATGCAGCTGGTAAGATCTATGGAAAAGGGTCAATTACTTTTGACGGAAAGCATTATACAGATGATGTTCTTTATGTCAAAGGCCTAAAGCATAATCTTCTAATTGTTGGAAAGTTTTGTGACAAAGGATATAATTTGATATTTAAATACAATGGATGTGAGATAAGGAAAAGCTCTGGAACATTAATTGCTATTGGTAAGAAGACTCATGGTAATGTTTATCATTTGAAAGGTACTGACAATTATTGTTTGCTCGCTTAGACAAAATGAATGCTAGGTATGGCATAAGAGAATGTGTCATATTAACTTTGATAATCTGGTGAGAATAAGATTATCTCAAGCTATAAGAGATCTACCTAAGATTGTAAAGCCTACTAATGTCATCTATAATGAATATCAGTTTGGGAAGCAAATAAATATAAGTTTCAAGAGAAAGGAACAATCCTCTACTAATCTATTGGAGCTGGTACATACAGACTTGTGTGGTCCTACAAGAATAAGAAGTATACAAGTTGATATGTATTTCATGCTTCTTATTGATGATTATTCAAGAATGACTTGGGTTACTTTCCTTAAATAAAAATTAGAAGCCCTAGACAATTTCAAAGTATTTAAAGAAATTGTTGAAAATGAAATAGATTTGAATCAAGTGTCTGAGATCTAATAGAGGTGGTGAGTTTACTTCAAATGAATTCAATACTTTTTGTGAAAAACATGGGATAAAGAGACAACTGTCTACACTAGAACTCCTCAACAAAATGGAGTAGTTGAAAGGAAGAATAGAATAGTTCAGGAACCTGCTAGAACAATGATCAAAGAAGCTGATCTTCCAGAAGTTTATTCATACTATTGTCTACATTTAAAATAGAGTACAAGTCAAAGCAAATGGAACAAAGAAACCTTATGAGCTATGGTATTGAAGAACTCCTATTGTCAAGTATTTCAAAGTTTTTGGAAGCAAATATTATATCAGAAGAGATGAAGAATTAGGAAAGTTTGATGCTAGATGTGATGAAGGCATATTCCTTGGATACTCTACTAAAAGCAAAGCTTACCAGTACTATAAAAAAAGACTAAGGAAGATTATTGAGAGTGCAAATGTGAAGGTAGATGAAGATGTTCAGAAAGTCTTAGAGTTGAATGGATACAAGTCAGATGGATCTGTTGATTCAGAGAAAGTTGGAGAAAAAGACAAGCAAGTTCAAATTGAAGTGCAAGTTGTTCTAGAAGAAGAAGCTCTAGTTGAAGAACAAGAAACTCTAGAAAGAGTTCCTAAAACCCCTAGGTATGTGCAAAGAAATCATTCTAAAGATCAAATCATTGGTGACAAGAGGATACAACTATTGACAAGAAAAGGAGTTGCAGAAGAACAAACAAAACTCTACTTGATTTCAAAGGTTAAACCTAAGACAATTTCTGAAGCATGTAAAGATGAACATTAGGTCAAGGAAATGGAAGAAGAATTGATGCAAATTGAAAAGAACAAGTCTTGGGAACTTGTCCCTAGGCCTGCAGATAAGAATGTGATTGGAACAAAGTGGGTTTTCAAGAATAAGTCGAATGAGATTGGAGAAGTGGTAAGAAACAAAGCTAGACTTGTATGCAAAGGCTACTCACAAGTGGAAGGAATAGATTATGAAGAAAGTTTTGCTCTGGTGGCAAGAATGGAAGCTATCAAATTATTTTTGGCTTATGTGGCACACAAAGATTTCAAAGTGTACCAAATGGATGTGAAGTCTACCTTTCTGAATGGTGAGTTGGAAGAGGAAGTATATATAGAGCAACCAGATGGATTTTAGTTATCAAACAAACTAGACATGGTATGCAGATTGAAGAAGACATTGTATGGACTGAAGCAAGGTCCTAGATCTTGGTATGCAAGGTTTGATTAGGTATTTGTTACAGCAGGGATTCAGTAAAGGGTCTGTAGGTAGTAACTTGTATATCAAGGTAAGCAAAAATCAAATCCTAATTATTGAAGTCTATGCAGATGATATAATCTTTGGTGGAAAGGAAGGTATGTGTAAGAATTTTGTAGATGAGATGCAAAAAGAATTTGAGATGTCAATGTGTGGTGAGATGAACTTCTTTCTTGGACTACAAATTAATCAAACAGATAAGGGCATTTTCATTTCACAATCAAAATATCTCAAGGAGTTGTTAGAGAAGTTTGGAATGGAAGAATCCAAACCAGTTTGTACTCCCATAAAAAATGGTTGTAAGCTAAGCAAAGATGATGAATCCCCTAAAGATAATCAAAGAAAGTATAGATCTATGATTGGAGGATTGCTATACCTAACTACTACTAGACCTGATATCATGCATGTAGTTTGTCTTGTGGCCAGATGTTAGGTAGATCCTAATTAGTCACATGTTATTGTAGTAAAGAGGATTTTTAGATACTTGAAAGGTACTTCTAATTATGGTTTGTGGTATCCTAAGAATAATGACTTCAACCTAAGTGCCTACACAAATGTAGATTGGGTTGGATGTGTAGATGATAGGAAAAGTACAAGTAGTGGTGTGTTCTTTCTTGGAGACAGAGTTGTGTCATGGAAAAGAAAGAAGCAGGATTCAGTATCCTTATCTACTACAAATGAAGAATACATTGTAGCAACATCATGTTGCACACAAGTGTTGTGGATGAGACAAACTTTGGAGGACATTCAAGGTGAGTATAAGGATCTAATTCCTATTTTCTATGATATTACCATTGCCATTAACATTTCAAAGAACCCAGTGATGCATTCAAGAACAAAGCTTATTTCTATTAGGTATCACTTTCTAAGAGAGAAGGTTGTAGAGAAAGAAGTGAAGCTTGAGTATGTTTCTACAAAAGATCAAGTTGCTGACATATTCACCAAAGCTCTTCCTAAGGATACATTTATTTATCTCTGGGAGAAGTTAGGGGTTATTGGCCCTCTTGTGTTGAACTAGATGCATGTGGAAGTGCATCAGTCCAATATGGTTCAGGAGCCATTCTTTTCTAGATTGATGATGGAGGCTAGCTCTCAGGGGGAGTAGGTAGTGATACTGAAGAATGTTGTAGACTGAAGGAAGCATTCAGGGTAGTTAAGAACAAGTGCAAGTATGTACAGTGGAAAGAAATGTGTTGCCCTTTGCCATTGACGTCAAAGGGGGAGAGAGTTCATGTGAAAAACTTAGAGAAAAAAAGAAAGCATTTAGTAAGGGGGAGTTTTGATGCAGAGTTATGTCTTAATGGTGGAACATGTTGTTCAATTTTTCACATCATATGTTGCCATCAATGATAAAGGGGGAGATTGTTGCAAGTATGTGCTAATCAGTGTTGTCATTGATGTCAACATGTTTGTGTTGCCATTAGTGTCAATTGTGCTCTTGTTTTTTTACTTGATTGTGATAAGTTAGTTGCTTTGTATTACATTGTACAAGTGCTGAAGATGATAAGAATATATTCTTGATATTGAGTTTCCAAGTGCTTTTGAGAAAATTTGGTTCATACTGAAGATAAAGTTGTGAAGATGTATTCTAGCTTACATGATACTATCTAAGTTTTTTCTCCACATTTCTTCTGTATTGAAGATTGGAGTGTGAGATTTGGATATGTTTTAGAGAAGTGTTTGAAGATGCTAAATCTAGAATTTTGTGGTCTGGATTGCTATGCAGTAGAATTTATGTTCACCAATTTGAAGACTATATTTGACAGAGTTTCCAAGTTATGAAGAGATGTCTAGGAGATAGTATTTTTCTCTGTATTTCTCCATAGTTTGGTTTTTAGTCTTGTAGTTATGGAATTAAGTTTATAAGATCCTTATTTATCTTCATTCGAGAGGATTTGTGATTTGGTGCTCTAAAAAGCAAGTTATTGATTAGTAAAGTTTGACAGTGTTTGTTGTGAGCAATCTGTGATTTGTCTTCAAGTGATATTTGTTGTCTTCAAGTGAGATCTGTTGCAGATGGATTTGTTAGCTCCTAGGAGATTTTAGGTTGTTTGTGGATGTCTCCAGATCATGTTGAAGGCATGTGCTTGATCCACGAGCTATGATGAAGTTCTTAGAAGCGTGTGTCTAAATATTCTTGGTGTTTGCACAAGTTTGGTTGACTTGGATGCTAACACTCTTTGCAGATGTATTTAATGGATTGTAGAAGCATGGTGAAGTGTGTGAAGATGTATTTGACTCCAAGATATGTTGTGAAGTGTTCCTCCATTCATTTTCTCTAAAGTTTATTTATGTCCAGACCTAATTTGAATTATGTATGTTTGCCGACCTTGGAGATTGTTCCAATGGTTGTAGATTGTATTTCTGACCTTAATGAATGTTCCAAGGTTGATGATTGGTATAAATAAATGTAATGAATCTATGTGTAGTGAGTGGGGAAGCAAAGATGCGAAGATGAGAGTGTTTGTTTTGTGAGGGCAACAAACATGATATGTATTGTGCTTCAATGGAATTGAACTCAGGCATGTTGTAGATGCTATTATATTAGTTCATGGTAGTGAGCCACCCCTCTTGGAAATGAGCCAACCCCTTGGTAATGAACCTTTTTGCAGTGAGCATTCTTTTGGACAGTGAGTGCTTAAGAGCAGTGAGCCTCTTTTATTTTTTGGTATTGTTACTACATTATATTGTGAGCTAAAACTCACTGTGATTTTTCCCTTTTCGGGCTTTCCATGTAAAAATCTAGTGTTCATGTGTGTATGGTGTTGAAGTGTTTAAGTTTTGATTTTACATTTTATGTTTAATCTTCATAACATAGTAAGAGGTTAAAGCAAGTGAATGTGAATGTGATTTTGTTTAAGAGAAGTTAATTTTTTTGATACAACTAATTCATCCCCCCTCTTAGTTGTCTTGTGCCTTCAACAATCTTTTGGAGTAGAAATCTAATCTTTTTAGAGAACAAATTTGTCTGAATATTAGACCCACACTAGGTCAACTTTGGAGTGGAATTATATCAAATATTCAGAGGACTTCATATCTTTATAACAGCAAACCTGACTGCATTGGAGCAACATTTAATCAACATCATTGAGGATCATTTGATATATTTGGAGCATCCTTTGGAGTAGATTGGTGTGCTACACATGGAGGATCCATTTCTTGGAATTTGGTGTATTTCCTTGCATTAGGATTAACCCTAATTGGATCACTACATTTGTGGTAGGTGAATTGGCTTTTCAAGGTCACTTTTCTCATTGCTTAGGGTTCCTAAACCCTAACCCTAGTAGCAATCATGTTCGTTATCATTTTGGGAGGTTGTGGATTATCTTTTCAACATCTTTGGTATGTACAAATCCAAATTATAGGTCTGATTTGTAGCAATAGAGGTCTAATTGGCATTTTTGCATGTTTGACCTATGCCTTAGATGTGATTTCATTTCCAAAAAATTTAGTTTGTAGCAGCACAAGTTTAATTCAAAGAATTAGACTTGTATTGACATTTTGGTTGCCCTACATTTCATATTTCATGGTTGATATGAATGTTATTGTAAAAATTTCATTTTCTATCATTTTTCCATGTTTTTGATGTTTTTTATGCTTGCTAGAATTTATTAATTAGGAGAAGAAAATTAGGTCAGAATTAGGGTTTTGGGTAAAAAATAAAGTGCAAAAATTAAGGCAGAATTCGAAGTAAGGAAAATCAGGAATTCCAAACAAGTTTCATTTGAAAATATTGTAAATCCAAAATAGGAGAAAATATCCCCATTTGGGATATTACAATCCCACTCACCTCAAATTCTATAATTTACACTTTTTGTCTTTCAATGTGCCAGTATCATATCCGTTCTTAGTGTCATGACCCTTTTATCTCCTTTCAATATTGGACACCCATTTCTCAAATGTCCCTCATTTAAATACTATGTGCACCAAATTTTCTTCCACATTATTGGTGAAAGTTCTCGGTGGCTCTCTCCTTGGATAAAATTTCTTGTTTGATATTTAATTGTTCAAGATCTAGATTTAGCTTTTTCAATTTCATAGTTTTTTCCATCATTTCTCGTCCAAGACTATTCCTTTATTTTGCATGCCAATTTACCACATCAGAGCATCCTTTAAAGACTTCCATCTTGAAAGGCTCTTAATTTTGGAAATAGTCTAGAGATAAACTATTCTACCATTTTTTTCTCTATGAGCAACTCATCCAACTTTTGCACCACCACTTTAAATATATAATTAAATTCTTTGATGGTTTATTCCTTTTTTGAAGCATATCTCTCATCTTACTTATGCTTTCTGAAGGAGCCTTTGGGGATTCAAAGTTGTAGAGAAAATTATCTCTTACATCATTACATTCCTTGTCATGTTCTAGGCATTTCTTCGTATACCATTTTAAGGCATTATCTCTAAGGGTCATGATGAAGTCATAAAGCTTGGCTTGATTTGATCTTGTACCTTTTCTTCATTATATGGATTCCATGACAAAAATGTGCTCAGAAGCTTCCTTAGTGTCCTTGCCAAAAATTGGTAGGTTAGTCCTATTTTGATCAATAGTATGTGTGATAGGTACCACAGATTTGTCACTATTAGTAAAAGTTTCTCCTTTACTAATTGGAAAAAAAAAATTCTTATGCCCTTGTATTCTTAGGTTTCTTTTCCCTAGGCACTTTACCAATATTTCTACACTTTTGTTGTTTCACTATTTTCTTATTTTTTCCCTTATCCATTGATAATTGAATCTAAAAATTTTCTTTCTCAAAATCTCCTTGCAATCACTCACAAACTCTTTTTTCTTTGTCGCTTCCTTTTTCCACAATGGTTTGCTAAATATATCTTCTATAGCACTCTCCTTGTCTTAAGCAACATGAGAGATGACTCTTGGTTTAGGGGGGTTACCTCTTCAAGGTGTCTCTTCAACTTAGAAGATACAACATTTGGTAAATTTTTATTAGTTAGAGATACGTCATTAGATAATAGAGATTTATACCTTTCTTGTTAAAAAATATTCATTACATTCATGGAAATTTCATTGAACATAGCATCATCATCATTCTCTCTTTTCATTTTCTCCTGATATTCTCCTTCTTTCACTAATCTCACACTCCTACTAATCACATAATCCAAATGGTCCATACTAAATCTAGAGGCTTTGGTTTTGAAATTGGTGTTATTGAACCCTCAAAACCTTCATTTATGGTAACCAAATAAGGTTTAATAAATTGACTCTAGAAAATGGTTTTCAAGTCAGAAATTCTACCGACAGAGCACCCCTTTCACACCCTAACTAAGTACTATATCTCCCAAGTCTTTCCTTTGATAACTCCTTAAACTTTTCATAATCCTTTAATTGTTCTACCATTCCCATTAAGTTTTATTTGTCTTTTCTTATTTGGATAATCAATCTCTTTATTGTATCATCATATGTCAATGGTACTATTTGTCCTCCCAATTAGGGACTTTCTAAACACTCTATAGCAACCCTTCTAGGAAACTCTAATGAGGCTTCCATGGATCTCAAAATCCTCTTTCTATAAATTTATTCTCTTTCCTATATCTATTTCAATCTCTTCTCCTTAATGATCATTTCAATTACCATCCAAATCTGCTCAAAAATCATTGTCTCTTGTCACTTCCTTTGGACATAGGTGGTTTTAATTTGGTATTATATATTAATCCTTTGTATCCATTGCTAGTGGCTCAAAATAGATCTTCCTCAATGGTTGCATCTCTTGGAAATCCTTTTTCAAGATCCCCCTTTCCATTTGTCATCCCCTAGGTGCCTAACCCCCTCTCATGAGGCCATAACCTAAAGGATCCTATTGCAAACCATAAAAATTTAATCCCCCTTTATTGTATTCCTTTCTTCTTGAATTATTTACCACCATAAAAGATTGATTTTTGGTTTTGGCCTTTCTTACTACTATATTAGGGTCCTTACAATAGAACCATATGTTGGCAAGAACTAGGCATAGATCAAAGATATGAGATTTAGTCTCTTGAAAGTTGTATTTATACCCTAGTAAGAGTAATAAGAGAAGGTTTAGGGCCCATGAGGTAGATTATAGAAGGATGCAACAGGGTAAGACATGCAAAATTAAATAAATATGTAGATTTACATACATACTATCATTCATACTTCATTAAATACTCAATATCTAATTATGTGGTATATATAATGGTTCTTTATTCAATGTATATAGATCTCTGATACAATATCTAATTACAACATTTCTCTTTATCTCATCATAATATCATATCTCCTTATAGTTTCCTTCTTCTTGACTACTTTTCTATCATATTTGTTGGTTCCCAAAACCACAGGTCCACAATCCTAGAGTATATCTCCACCTTCTAGGCCAGGGGTATCATCAAGAAGGTGAGAAAGAGACTCATCAACAGATTGAGGATTGTTAAGGCCAATTGTTGAGAGTGGATATGTTCTCTTACACTTCGGGCCCAGCTATACCCAGAAGGGTATTCCTAGAGGCATCAAATGAGACACAAATAAACAATCACAACCATACCCGATGTACACTTGACCCCTATAATTGTTACTAGGCCAAGAGAAACTACTTGCATAAAACCTCTAACTAAGTTGATAAGACACCCTAAACATGTAACCATAGATGAAAACATTATTATATCCCCATAAGATGAATTCATTTAACATTTTATACGTAGTGGCAAGGTGCAAACATGCATGACATGATTCTCCAATAATTTAAACACTTGATAGTCACTTAAGATTATTCCCTGGTTGTAGTAATGAATCAAAAATAGAATGTGAAACCCTAAACTACTCCTACAACTAACAAGATAGAGGGTTGATTTATGAAAAGTGTTTGGTCCTTCAACAATATGGATTGATGCCTGCGCCATTGGGCAACAGGTTCATGAATAGAAAGGAGGAAGGGGATATTGTTATGTATGAAAAAGGGGGAAATTGATAAAAGGGTTAAATCCTCCTTTCACTACAAACATTAAAGGACATATCAACCAAGTTGAATCACACTTTTACAAGAGGATTCACATATAGGTTAGGTTGTCACTTGGAATGATGTGGAAATTTAGATATTGTTAACTAATGTATCAACTTAATGCTCAAATGCCCTTAAAACCTTAATTATGTAAAACAATAAGTAAAATGATGAATTATGACAAATGCTTACAAATTAAGGTAGTAGGCAAATATTCGTTACTGACCATTTTTCGAAGTTCAAGATGCGGAATACTTGGGGACACTAGCATTAGCACCCCTATCCAAGGTAGTGTTTTCTTCGTGGAATCCTGATCTCCTTCCCACACTAATGTTCATTGTATTTTTTATTTCTATCCCAAGAGATGCAGAGGACACTGGCATTAGTGCCCGAGTCTAAGGTAGGGTGTTCTTCAGGGTGTCAGAGCCTCTTCAAAGGCTCATTGTCATTGTTAAAATGACTTCTATGTTTTCAACCTCAGAGGACACTAGCATTGGCATCTGAGTCTGAGCAGTGATTTTCTTTAGAGATCTGGAATCTGCACAATGTGTTACTATTCCCTATAACTCCACGCCATCAAGATGCAACACTTGTAACCTGTAATCACAAGGAGTGTGGTTGGGGGTTGTGGTGTTTAGAGGCTTGCCTCAGTTAAGCCCTAGAGAGACATTCAAGTCTTTTGAACATTGTTGTCAGATAAAGAGTGTGTATCCTTGCGGGATAAAGGTAAAAAAAATGATAAATGATGCAAACACAAATAGATATCACCTCAGAGGTGTAGCTTGCATGTAGATGAAGATCCTTCAATCACATGAGAAGATGAAGCTAAATCTACAATCACAAACATAATAACGTTGCTCTGCTTTGCAACAATGAATATCTTGAATGCTCTAAATCATAAGTATGCCAAAAGTTCACAAACATCTTCTAGTTTACAAATGAAACCCTAAACATGCTTATATATGCAACTAAACACATTCTCGCTAAGAATTTCATAATTCAAACTTAAGATGTTGGCAAGGGACCTAATTAATGGTCACAAAACCAACATTCAAATTGGGACCTGCCTAAAATAGGGTAGGACAAGGCACTAGTGCCCATCTCCACAGGTCCTTTTTCAAGGCAGGACTAAGTGCCACAATGTCCTTCATGCCCCATGTGACATGGATTCAGGCTATTTTCTTCCATGAGTCAAAATGAACATGTATGATGCAAAAGAAGTGACCCAAGAACTAAACCTAGGAGGGAAAAAGGGAGATATTGACTGATATAATATTTAGCCCCCATTTTAATGTATGTATAAACACAAGGCCTATACATGCATTAAAGTACAGTCAAAACACAACAAACATGTTAGGAACTTGAAGCTAATGTATACACAAATATTGAGAAACTATTTCTAGCCCCTAGTCTCAGGTAGACATTAGAGAAAACACACCACAAACATGCTGAACACATCGAAGACAGTAACAAGAACGTAAAACACAGAGAAGATAGTTATAGTCATGCGAAAGACAAAGAAGACAACATTGAAGACACACAAAACACAATGAATATAGTGAATACAGTGATAATTTCTTTTTCATTTTCATATATATAAATGAATGTAGATGAAAATACATGGAAATTAAACACACAACCCAAAATGTAGGAGGGACTCATCGCCACATGTCTTTAGACTACATATGGGGCAATAGACACACAATACAATTATCAGAGTGTAGGAGGGACTCATCGCCACATGTATTTAGACTACACTTGAGAACAAACACACCATAAAAATCCCAAAGCATAGGAGGAACTCATCACCACATATCTTTAGAGTACGCTTGGGAACAAACACGCCATACAAAAGGGAAAACACATAGAAGACACACAGAAAACACGAGCGTTCTATAGCATGCCAAAGACATACTATACATCTAAAACATGACAAACAAGTAATGGAAGGAGCCTATTTCTAGGTTCACCACCATCTTAGGCACATTACAGGCACACCTAATGGTTGGGCTTCTGCCACAACAACCACCAAAGAAATGCTTAAGGGAGGATACACCAAACCTACCTACTTGAAGGACTTTTAAAATAAAAAGGATGTGCACTAGCTCAAGAGAGACACCATCCCTGCCTATGTAGAGGGCTTTAAAATAAAAAGATAGGCACTAGCTCAAGAGATACGATATCCCACCTCCATAGAGGGATTTCTCATTGCAATATAAAATAAATATGTGCACTCGCGTAGAGATACAATATCCCGCCTCTGCAGAGGGCTTACAAACATAATTTGTTAGTATCAAAATCATCAGACATCTTACCTTATATATGCTTCCACCTTAAGGTGGTTGATATTGTGTACTAATATCAAGCGCATTAAGGTAGGAAGAAAACATACAAGGGAACAAGAGATCTCACAAGGCCCATGCCCCCAAAGGTGACATGCACTTTATGATCACTAAATGTTCCCACAAGCACACACAATTTCCTCAAAGAAGAGAGGTTAGAAATCTTTCTCTAAGATAATAACCACATCACATGATCAAAAGCAATGCATAAACATAATCACATCAAAATCCAAGGTTATACTATGGTTTCAAAACCCAAGTATAACTATGGAGCTATACTGCAGAGATCTCAGAACCAAATGTAACCAAGGTGAGATCCAAGATAAACAAAGTGCATGGAGCAACAATATTGTTATGGTTTGTTAGCAAATATTAGACATCATCAAAATACACATGGAGTGATTCTACTAGCCAAGCATCAGATAATATATATCAACCCCATCTTCATGTATGGACTAGGTCCATTTTTGCTTACTCGATGGAGTGATTCTACTAGCGGTCATCATTGAGTAAGTCATTATCTTCCCAATCTTGAATGCTAGAGAAAAGAGGCTCATAAGGTACCATAGCCCAACCTTTGTTCTTGTCTTCAAGTTGTTTATTGTTGAGCTCATCTTGGTTTGATTCCATGTTAGGTGGAATGTTTTCTTGTTGAGGTGCATTTTGTTGGGCAAAAGCTTGTCTTTTTCTCCTTCTTTCTCTTGCTTGTCTATTTCTTTTTGTCTTGTTGCTTATATCTTCAAAAGTTTTGCCATGTTAGAGGAGGAAACACCATGTTCAAATCTCATTTGTCTTGATAAAGTGTTTTGTTCTTAGCGAATAGCTTCCGATCCTTGTAAGGATGTGATGTAGAGCATCTAGGACAGAGAAGTACACTTCAATCCTACAATGCAATGACCCTCTAAGTTCACTATTTTTGACTGAGATCAGACTTCTTACAAGGAAGGGTTTCAACACAATAACTAACTTGTTCTTGACATACAAAATGAGGGACTTTAGGACACATATCACTAGATGCGTAACTCAATCCAAGATTTCATCCAACCCACTGTGTAGGGTCTGCAGGACAGCAGTCTTCAACAATGTCTTCTAAAGACAGCCACACATTTCTATTTTCTTAAGGAGACAGTCATAGTGTCCTTCTTGGGATGATTTCTATTGAGACAAACTCAATCTCATGCAACATACCAAATTAATAACATGTCAAACACATCTAATGCCTTCATTGACAAAGCAATAACACACCAACCTTACCTAGTGCCTTCCTTGAGGTGACTGTCTCTTGGGTGGACTGTTAGAGATAGCATAAGGCAAAGTGGACTAATTTCTTAGAGATGTCTCTTCCTCCTTGTTACAGGGCCATGGTTAGATCAGGAGCCCTTTGTGTTGGTCACAATGCTTGGCATTTCTTAGATTGTCCATTGAATACAGTCAAATGTTACCACCTATCTGTTGTTGTCCTACACTCAATCCCTACACATGGATTTGCAAAGTCATCAACATGACAAACTCACCTTAAGCCATTCTTCTGCCTCCAAAACCTTCACAAGCCTCTGCCCTAACTATTATACCATCCATTCCACTGATCATAAACAGAAAAGATCAGTGGAATGAGGAAAAATCCATCGGGTGGTTCAGAAGAAGCCCTAATTCAGGGTTTAGGATAGTTTGTGGGAAACCAATGATTTCTCCCACCTAGTTTGGTGTCAAGCCTTCAAACAACTTGTAAAGGATAGATAACTCTCCACACTAACCAACCATCATAGACACAAACCACCACTAGGCCATACAGGTACGGATTATTGCAGGAAACATTAAATCTCTGAAAGAAACAACAATTCAAAAAGGTAGTTTGTTAATCCACAGTCCTAATGTGCTTTTTGGTAAACATCAAGGATTCAAACTTGCTTCAATGGACAACTAGTCCAACAATCCTTACTCCCAATCATCTAACATTCTGCAATAGGGTCGTATTGTATAGTAGTATGGGCTCAAATGCAAATGAACTCAGAAAAATACAGAAAAGGGCAGGAAAACAGAGATTTTTTTATTATTTCTTACAAACCACCAGATGTCTCCTTCACAATACACCTTTCAGGCTTCAAATAAACCTCCTACATTTGAATGAAGAAGTTTGGGAGTGGTTGGAGTCGATGAAACTGCCCCAACCATCGAGCTTCTTCTTGATTTCTAACTGCAGCAACTAGTAATTGTTTAGTAGCTGTCCTCTTTAGGACTACATCGATTGTTTTATGTTTAATAAAACATTTGATAACCTTTAACAAGGTTCTAACACATTTTCTAGCCTTTGACATGCTTACAAACATGAGGATTGCCTCCTACATACCTTAGGAGGGCTACCAAAGTAAAGAAACATATGACTGCTTTTTACCACAAGATTGTCCTCTTTAGGACTTACAACATGATAGTAGTTTTGAGATATTTGGACATAGTCCTATTACAAGCATGGCATTCAAGCCTTATTACAACATTGAATGGTCTCAAGGACCTTATTTAAACAAAACAAACTACTTAAAGATCAAGTAAAACCTAGATGTCTTGGTGCTCCTGCACCATACTCCCCAGCATGCTGAAAACTATTGTCCCAAGAGTTATGGGTTGTTCTCCAAACATTCTTCAATCTTGTTGGAAAGTTCCTCTAACTGGTGACATGAAACATGAACTCTCCAAGAGTTATCTTCCTCCTTCTCCAACCTGGATGGCTCCTGTAAACAGTGTTAGGACCATAAAACATGTTGTGATGTCCTTAAATAAGACCCTGCTGCTGCAATGCTTCTATTCTTCCCAACTGGAGGTTCTGATTTATTCCTCCCTGTACTATCTGATGTTTGCCTTCCTTCTTCTACCTCCTTATAGGGCAGTCAATGTCCCCAATCTTGACATAACTCAAGTCCCAAACCTGCTATTTTTAGGACTGTCATTGACCTTCTTCTGCTGCAACTATTCCAACTATTTCCCATCATCCTTAACCTGCACATCCAACTGTAATTTCTCTCCAAAACATATAGTAACATGTTCCTTCTTGTCTTCACAAGGTAAAGGCACTAGTTTGAACCTTTTACCGTCTTTGTGTACCAAATAGTTATTAGTATAACCATCATGAATTGTCCTCCTTAAGTGTTGCCATGGTCTACCCAAAATTATATGCCCACATGTCATTGAAATGACATCACACAAAACATAATCCTGATATGGACCAATGGAAAAATCAACATATGCCTTCTTACTAACCCTTGTTGTTCTTGACTTACCCAAGTGACATTGTAAGGACTAGGATGATCAAATGTTTTCAATCCCAACTTGTGCACCGTTTCCCAAGAGATTAAATTATCATGTGAACTTGAATCTATAATCAACTTGCATATTTTTCCATGGCTTAAACAATTAGTTTTAAAAATAGATACCTATGGTGCTTGCTGCATTTTGCCTTTTTCCACCATGAGCATTTCTCCAACCATTACTAGAGAGGCTAATGACATTTCCTGTTCTTCTTGCTTCTCCTCCTCTTGTGCCAAGTGAACTCTTCTATCCTTGCTCTTGTCAACATCATCCTTCTTAGGACATTTGAAAGATGTGTCTCCCACTTCATTGCAATGATAGCATCTACCTATAAACACTCCTCTTCCTGATCCAAATCTACCTCCACCTCTATATCCACCTCTCTGATCTTCAGAAAACTCCTTACCTTTCTCATTGCTGCTCTATACTTCATTAGTAGGTCTACCCCTACCTCTATATCCTCTTCCACTACCTCCTTGTCTTTCTTTCTTCATCTTCAGCCTTTCTTCAGCCCTGCTGGCCAACTGAAAACATTCTCCAAGTGATTTTGGTATTGTCAAACCAATCTCATCCTGCAAGTTATACCTAAGCCCATTAAGGTATCTTGCCACTTTCTCTTCTTCATCTTCCAATCCTCCTCTAATACTAAGCTTATGAAATTGCTCAGTATAGGACATAGCATCCATGTCCTTTTGTTTCAAATTCTGCCTCATCCTCTTTGTTTGAATGGAGTAATCGGATGGAAGAAATTGATCCTTCATCATATCCTTCATCCTACCCCAAGAAGTGATTCGTGTTCCACCTCTAGCCACTCTTTCTGTTTGCACACTACTCCACCATGTAAGTGTTGTTCCTCTCAGTTTTGTTTTTGCAAATTTAACCTTCTTCTCATCACTCATTTCCTCATACTCAAAGAAATTTTCAAGGGCATCTATCCACCCTAATACCTCTTCACTATCCATCTTCCCTTGATAGATAGGTAACTCTATGTTTTCCTTTGTTCCACTACCTTGGACTGCCTTCAGCAATCTCACAAATTTCTTTTCTTCAGCATCCAACTCATCCTCAGGAGGATTCTCATCTGCCTCCTCATCTCCTTCTTGATCATCTTGCTCATCCCTTCTAGGATTCTTCTCCAATGCTTCCAACCTTGCCAAGATTGATGCATTCTCTCTTCTCACTTGCCTTAACTCTCTTTCCCTTGCAGCATCCTGTTCTCTTCTGTCCCTCAACTCTTTTTCTCTAGCCTCTAAGGCTTCCCTCAATTCATTGTTCTCCCTAACCATCTAATTCTTAGGAGGCATCCTTACAACTCTCACAAACCCTTACTATTTCACAAGATCCTACTACTCCCTCAAGGATCTACTAGTGGCTCCGATACCACAAATGATGCAGAGCATCTAGGACAGAGAAGTACACTTCAGTCCTCAATGCAATGACCCTCTAGGTTCACTATTTTTGACTGAGATCAGACTTCTTACAAGGAAGGGTTTCAACACAATAACTAACTTGTTCTTGACATACAAAATGAGCGACTTTAGGAGACATATCACAAGATGTGTAACTCAATCTAAGATTTCATCCAACACACTGTGTAGGGTCTGCAGGACAATAATCTTCAACAATGTCTTCTAAAGACAGTCACACATTTCTGTTTTCTTAAGGAGATAGTCATAGTGTCCTTCTTGGGATGATTTCTATTGAGACAAACTCAATCTCATGCAACATACCAAATTAATAACATGTCAAACACATCTAATGCCTTCATTGACAAAGCAATAACACACCAACCTTACCTAGTGCCTTCCTTGAGGTGACTGTCTCTTGGGTGGACTGTCAAAGATAGCATAAGGCAAAGTGGATTGATTTCTTAGAGAAGTCTCTTCCTCCTTCTTGTTATAGGGCCATGGTTAGATCAGGAGCCCTTTGTGTTGGTCACAATGCTTGGTATTTCTTAGATTGTCCATTGAATATAGTCAAATGTTACCACCTATCTGCTGTTGTCCTAGACTCAATCCCTACACATGGATTTGCAAAGTCATCAACATGGCAAACTCACTTTAAGCCATTCTCCTACGTCCAAAACCTTCACAAGCCTCTGCCCTAACTATTATACCATCCATTCCACTAATCATAAACAGAAAAGATCAGTGGAATGAGGAAAAATCCATCCGGTGGTTCAGAAGAAGCCCTAATTCAGGGTTTAGGACAGTTTGTGGGAAACCAACGATTTCTCCCACCTAGTTTGGTGTCAAGCCTTCAAACAACTTGTAAAGGATAGATAACTCTCCACACTAACCAACCATCACAGACACCAACCACCACCAGGCCGTACAGGTACGGATTATTGCAGGAAATAGTGAATCTCTGAAAGAAACAACAATTCAAAAAGGTAGTTTGTTAATCCACAGTCCTAATGTGCTTTCTGGTTAACATCAAGGATTCAAACTTGCTTCAATGGATAGGCCGTCCACCAATCCTTACTTCCAATCATCTAACATTCCATAATAGGGCCGTACTGTACAGTAGTACGGGCTCAAATGCACATGAACTCAGAAAAATACAGAAAAGGGCAGGAAAACAGAGATTTTTTTGTTATTTCTTACAAACCACCGAATGTCTCCTTCACAATACACCTTTCAGGCTTCAAATAAACCTCCTACATTTGAATGAAGAAGTTTGGGAGTGGTTGGGGTCGATGAAACTGCCCCAACCATCGAGCTTCTTCTTGATTTCTAACTGCAGCAACTAGTAATTGTTTAGTAACTGTCCTCTTTAGGACTACATCGACTGTTTTATGTTTAATAAAACATTTGATAACCTTTGACAAGGTTCTAACACATCTTCTATCCTTTGACATGCTTACAAACATGAGGATTACCTCCTACATACCTTAGGAGGGCTACAAAAGTAAAGAAACATATGACTGCTTTTTACCACAAGACTGTCCTCTTTAGGACTTACAACATGACAATAGTTTTTAGATATTTGGACATAGTCCTATTACAAGCATGGCATTCAAGCCTTATTACAACATTGAATGGTCTCAAGGACCTTATTTAAACAAAACAAACTACTTAAAGATCAAGTAAAACCTAGATGTCTTGGTGCTCCTGCACCATACTCCCCAGCATGCTGAAAACTATTGTCCCAAGAGTTATGGGTTGTTCTCCAAACATTCTTCAATCTTGTTGGAAAGTTCCTCTGATTGGTGACAGGAAACATGAACTATCCAAGAGTTATCTTCCTCCTTCTCCAACCTACATGGCTCCTGTAAACAGTGTTAGGACCATAAAACATGTTGTGATGTCCTTGCCTAGGACCTTGCTGCTGCAATGCTTCTGTTCTTCCCAATTGAAGGTTCTAATTTATTCCTCCCTGTACTATCTATTGTTTGCCTTCCTTCTTATGCCTCCTTATAGGGCAGTCAATGTCCCCAATCTTGACATAACTCAAGTCCCAAACCTACTATTCTTTAGGACTGTCATCCACCTTCTTCTGTTGCAACTTTTTCGGCTATTTCCCATCATCCTTAACCTGCAAATCCAACTGCAATTTCTCTCCAAAACATATAGTAACATGTTCCTTCTTGTCTTCACAAGGTAAAGGCACTAGTTTGAACCTTTTACCCTCTTTGTGTACCAAATAGTTATTAGTATAACCATCATGAATTGTCCTCCTTAAGTGTTTCCATGGTCTACCCAAAATTATATGCCCACATGTCATTGAAATGACATCACACAAAACATAGTCCTGATATGGACCAATGGAAAAATCAACATATGCCTTCTTAGTAACCCTTACTTGTTCTTGACTTACCCAAGTGACATTGTAAGGACTAGGATGATCAAATGTTTTCAATCCCAACTTGTGCACCATTTCCCAAGAGACTAAATTATCATGTGAACCTGAATCTATAATCAACTTGCATATTTTTCCATGGCTTAAACAATTAGTTTTAAAAATAGATACCTATGGTGCTTGCTGCATTTTGCCTTTTTCCACCATGAGCATTTCTCCAACCATTACTAGAGAGGCTAATGACATTTCCTGTTCTTCTTGCTTCTCCTCCTCTTGTGCCAAGTGAACTCTTCTATCCTTTCTCTTGTCAACATCATCCTTCTTAGGACATTTGAAAGATGTGTCTCCCACTTCATTGCAATGATAGCATCTACCTATAAACACTCCTCTTCCTGATCCAAATCTGCCTCCACCTCTATATCCACCTCTCTGATCTACAGAAAACTCCTTACCTTTCTCATTGCTGCTCTGTACTTCATTAGTAGGTCTGCCCCTACCTCTATATCCTCTCCCCTACCTCTATATCCTCTTCCACTACCTCCTTGTCTTACTTGCTTCCTCTTTAGCCTTTCTTCAGCCCTGATGGCTAACTGAAAACATTCTCCAAGTGATTTTGGTGCTGTCAAACCAATCTCATCCTGCAAGTTATACCTAAGCCCATTAAGGTATCTTGCCACTTTCTCTTCATCTCCTAATCCTCCTCTAATACTAAGCTTATGAAATTGCTCAGTATAGGACATAACATCCATGTCCTTTTGTTTCAAATTTTGCCTCATCCTCTTTGTTTGAATGTAGTAATCAGATGAAAGAAATTGATCCTTCATCATATCCTTCATCCTACCCCAAGAAGAGATTCTTGTTCCACCTCTAGCCACTCTTTCTGTTTGCACACTACTCCACCATGTAAGTGTTGTTCCTCTCAGTTTTGTTTTTACAAATTTAACCTTATTCTCATCACTCATTTCCTCATACTCAAAGAAATTTTCAAGGGCATCTATCTACCCTAATACCTCTTCACTATCCATCTTCCCTTGATAGATAGGTAACTCTATATTTGCCTTTGTTCCACTACCTTGGACTGCCTTCAGCAATCTCACAAATTTCTTTTCTTCAGCATCCAACTCATCCTCAGGAGGATTCTCATCTGCCTCCTTATCTCCTTCTTGATCATCTTGCTCATCCCTTCTAGGATTCTTCTCCAATGCTTCTAACCTTGCCAAGATTGATGCATTCTCTCTTCTCACTTGCCTTAACTCTCTTTCCCTTGCAGCATCCTGTTCTCTTCTGTCCCTCAACTCTTTTTCTCTAGCCTCTAAGGCTTCCCTCAATTCATTGTTCTCCCTAACCATCTGATTCTTAGGAGGCATCCTTACAACTCTCACAAACCCTTACTGTTTCACAAGATCCTACTACTCCCTCAAGGATCTACTAATGGCTCTGATACCACAAATGATGCAAAGCATCTAGGACAGAGAAGTACACTTCAATCCTACAATGCAATGACCCTCTAGGTTCATTGTTTTTGACTGAGATCAGACTTCTTACAAGGAAGGGTTTCGACACAATAACTAACTTGTTCTTGACATACAAAATGAGGGACTTCAGGACACATATCACAAGATGCGTAACTCAATCCAAGATTTCATCCAACCCACTGTGTAGGGTCTACAGGACAGCAGTCTTCAACAATGTCTTCTAAAGACAGTCACACATTTCTGTTTTCTTAAGGAGATAGTCATAGTGTCCTTCTTGGGATGATTTCTATTGAGACAAACTCAATCTCATGCAACATACCAAATTAATAACATGTCAAACACATCTAATGCCTTCATTGACAAAGCAATAACACACCAACCTTACCTAGTGCCTTCCTTGAGGTGACTGTCTCCTGGGTGGACTGTCAGAGATAGCATAAGGCAAAGTGGATTGATTTCTTAGAGAAGTCTCTTCCTCCTTCTTGTTATAGGGCCATGGTTAGATCAGGAGCCCTTTGTGTTGGTCACAATGCTTGGTATTTCTTAGATTGTCCATTGAATACAGTCAAATGTTACCACCTATCTGCTATTGTCCTACACTAAATCCCTACACATGGATTTGCAAAGTCATCAACATGACAAACTCACCTTAAGCCATTCTCCTACCTCCAAAACCTTCACAAGCCTCTATCCTAACTATTATACCATCCATTCAACTGATCATAAACGGAAAAGATCAATGGAATGAGGAAAAATCCATCTGGTGGTTCAGAAGAAGCCCTAATTCAGGGTTTAGGACAATTTGTGGGAAACCAACGATTTCTCCCACCTAATTTGGTGTCAATCCTTCAAACAACTTGTAAAGGATAGATAACTCTCCACATTAACCAACTATCATAGACACCAACCACCACCAGGCCATATAGGTACGGATTATTGTAGGAAACAGTGAATCTCTGAAAGAAACAACAATTCAAAAAGGTAGTTTGTTAATCCATAGTCCTAATGTGCTTTCTGGTAAACATCAAGGATTCAAACTTGCTTCAATGGATGGCTAGTCCACCAATCCTTACTCCCAATCATCTAACATTCCACAACAGGGCCGTACTATACAGTAGTACGGGCTCAAATGCACATGAACTCAGAAAAATACAGAAGAGGGCAGGAAAGCAGAGATTTTTTTGTTATTTCTTACAAACCACTGGATGTCTCCTTCACAATACACCTTTCAGGCTTCAAATAAACCTCCTACATTTGAATGAAGAAGTTTGGGAGTGGTTGGGGTCGATGAAACTGCCCCAACCATCGAGCTTCTTCTTGATTTCTAACTGCAGCAACTAGTAATTGTTTAGTAACTGTCCTCTTTAGGACTACATTGATTGTTTTATATTTAATAAAACATTTGATAACCTTTAACAAGGTTCTAACACATCTTCTATCCTTTGACATGCTTACAAACATGAGGATTGCCTCCTACATTCTTTAGGAGGGCTACAAAAGTAAAGAAACATATGACTGCTTTTTACCACAAGACTGTCCTCTTTAGGACTTACAACATGACAGTAGTTTTTAGATATTTGGACATAGTCCTATTACAAGCATGGCATTCAAGCCTTATTACAACATTAAATGGTCTCAAGGACCTTATTTAAACAAAACAAACTACTTAAAGATCAAGTAAAACCTAGATGTCTTGGTCCTCCTGTACTAGGATGATGGAGGAGCCTCAACATAGAGTCCTTTTCCCTTTTCTCTAGAAATTTCTTCTAATGCAGGTTGTTTGTCTCTTATTGTTTGCATAGGAGGCTTAGCCACCCTAGATATAAGTTTTGCTTTGTATCCTCTTTATTAAAGGAAAGAGTGATCTCTTCATGGCTCAGGGTGTCTATCAAGTTGCAGCAAAAAGTAATCAAGAGTAAATTTGTTATCCATTGCTAAAGGTTGCTATGTATTACGTTGCATAGTACACACTTGTCCATGTAAAGGGAATTTTATGCAATTGTGAATAGTTGGGGGGAAAACGTTCATAGCTTTTAATTATGGGTGTCCTAGTTTTACACGGAAGAGGTTGGATAAAGGGATAACCCCAAATACTTGATCCGCGACTTTATCGGAAGCTATAACCAGTAAAGTTAGCGTCCCAAAGGTAGGCATTAAAGCTCCATTATGTGTCTTAATCCTTATATCTAAAGGTTCATAGGAATCTTGTGTCAAATTATGTGCAAGGAGAAACTCTTCCATTATCACATTAGTAATGCAATTAGGATTTATAAGTCTACCATTTACCAGAATCTCCATTATTTTCGCAGTAATGTAAAGGGGTCCTTCATTATCGACAAATGTTTTGTCACTTGTGTAAATGTAAATTTAGGTTTAGGGCTCCTTTTTAAATAAAGCCTAGGGGGAAGCCTAGCATTGTTTGTTGTGATTATAAGACATGTGTATATGTACTCAAATGTATGCAAAATCAGATTTTAAAATATTTTCAATATTTATGCAAGGAACAAGTGCAAAACTATGTATGCTTATGATCTAAAATGCTTGATTTTTCACCTTTTTCACAAATTTTCAATGCAAATGACTAAAAGAAGAGGTTTTGTGAAGAATTTTATGAGGGGCAGAAAATAATAATCTCAATATCAATCCAATAATGCAACAATGTCCTTCACAACACGCCTATAGTGCAAATCTAGATGAATGACAAGACAAAATCTAGTGAAAATGCAAGGTTTTCAAACCCTAGACATGAATTTTTGCAAAAAAGGACACTGTGATGAAAAAATATAGTTAGAAATCAGTCCTAAATAAGTGTTTGAAAAGGGTAGTAAAATCTGAAACAAGATTTTAATTACAAACCCTAGTTAATGCAAAACTAGGTTTTTATGACAGATGTACAATTTCAAGCAATTTTTAACAAATTAAGCATGAAAATGCAATGTAAATTATTAAAATAAGATGAATTTCTGAAATTCAAATCAGATCTACTAAAAATATTAGAAATTAAATGAAATTAAATTAAATTAATGCCAATTATTTCAAAATGCAAACCTAAAATGCCATTTTTTTCAATTTTTTTGTAAATTTTCAAATGTAATAAGATGAATGAATACAAATCTAGAGTACAACACTCAGCAAGGTGAAAAATTCAAATAAACACAGGTTCACCAAAATGTTATGTATGAAAAGGGGGAAAATGATAAAAGGGTTAAATCCTCCTTTCACTACAAACATTCAAGGACATATCAACCAAGTTGAATCACACTTTTACAAGAGGATTCACCTACATGTTAGGTTGTCACTTTGAATGATGTGGAAATTTAGAGATTGTTAACTAATGTATCAATTTAATACTCAAATTCCCTTAAAACCCTAATTATGCAAAACAATAAGTAAAATGATGAATTATGACAAATGCTTGTAGACTAAGGTAGTAGGCAGAGATTAGTTACTGACCATTTTTTGAAGTTCAAGATGCAGAATACTCAAGGACATTGGAATTAGCACCCCTATCCAAAGCAGTGTTTTCTTCATGGAATCTTGATCTCCTTCCCATACTGATGTTCACTATATTTTTCATTTCTATCATGGGAGATGTGGAGGACACTGGCACTAGTGCCCGAGTCCAAGGTAGGGTGTTCTTCAAGATGTTAGAGCCTCTTTAGATGTTGATTGTCACTGTTATAATTATTTCTGTGTTTTCAACCTCGGAGGACACTGGCAATGGCGTCCGAGTCCAAGTAGTGCTTTTCTTCAGATATCTGGAATCTGTACACTGTGTTACTGCTCCTTGCAACTCCACTCCATCAAGATGTGGCACCTATAACATGCAATCACAAAGAGTGTGGTTGGGGGTTATGGTGTTTAGAGGCTTGCCTCAGTCAAGCCCCGGAGAGACATTCAAGTCTTCTAAACACTGTTGTCAGATAAAGAGTGCATATCCCTATGGGATAGAGGCAAAACAAATTGATAAATGATTTAAACACAAATAGATACCACCTCAGAGGTGTAGCTCACATGTAGATGAAGATCCTTCAATAACATGAGAAGATGAAGCTAAATCTGCAATCACAAACATAATAACAATGCTCTGCTCTATAATAATGAATATCTTGAATGCTCTAAATCATAAGTATGCCAAAAGTTCACAAACATATTCTAGTTTACAAATGAAAGCCTAAACATGCTTATATATGCAACTAAACACATTCTCGCTAAGAATTTTGTAATTCAAACTTAAGATGTCAGCATGGGACCTAATTAACGGTCACAAAACTGACATTCAAATTTAGGACCTACCTGAAATAGGGAAAGACAAGGGCACTAGTTCTCGTGTCCATAGGTCATTTTTCAAGGTAGGACTAAGTGTCACAATGTCCTTCATGCCCCATGTGACATCCAGGTTTTAGGCCATTTTCTTCCGGGAGTTAAAATGAACGTGTATGATACAAAATAAGGGACCTGGGAGCTAAACCTAGGAGGGAAAAAGTCTAGGGAGACATTTTCTGACATAACAGATACATCCAATAAAACATCCACAAAACCAGATATGCATTCACATTGACTATAGATTACATCTTATACAACATACATACTTAATGATCCATAAAAGAATTTCAATAATCCATATGCAACAAGGAATGACCAATACAAATGGTTTGTATTAATTTAAATGTTGTCATACATTGTCAAACCTGGGTTACTATCATACCAACAAATGTGGCAAAAGGCAACCCTAGCTACGACTTAGGGATTTCCTTGAATCACTACAAACTATCATGGAGGCATACCACTATATATAGATGTGCATTAAGGATCCTTCCTATGTTGTACCAGATGCATTCCTTTTCTTGCAACCTAGACCAATTTCATTTAATGCCTTAGAACAACCACAAGAACTTGCACCTCCACGAAATTGGTTCAACAACCAGCCACTCAAATGAGATGAAAAACTATATTTATAGCATTAAAATCCATGCCCTAGGTCATTGAGGAAGTTTTCTACCCAAAATGATTTGTTGTAAAGGTTAAATCAACCATTCATGACAATCCTGGGAGTTGTTGGCATGTCATGTCATGTTTTGATGCGTTCTTTGAACATTTCTATCAAGGTTTTGGATATTCGGGGGGTATGTGAACTTGTGGACATGGGGAAGGGGCAAGAAAGGAACCAAGGTTCAAGAAGGACTAAGGGCAAGGGAAAAGGGAATGTAGGATTCCAAACAAAATCAAGAACAAGATCAAGCTTGGGATTGTGAACGCGATTGGGAATGGGATCAGGTCAAGGGACTAGGGAATGGTGGGAATTAGGATCTGAGAAGGATCAAGGACTTTGAATCTTAGGGAATGTGAAGAAGGATTAGATCCAAGGTCTAGGAGGGATATGAGATTGGGAAGGGGAATGACGACAGGCCAGGGTTCGAGAAGGATCAGGGATTGGGGACTAGGGTTGTGAGGGAACAAGGATTTGTAGATGGGGACATGGAGAAGGCCAGGATATGGGGTCTAGGAAAAATAAGAATAAGGAGCAAAGGGGTGAAAACTATGGTTTCTGGGAACTTTAGGACACAAGGATAAGGTCCCAAGGTTCTCAAAAAACCTGAAAACCTAAACGAAGTGTTCCAAGGTTTGGGAAGGATTAGGGATGAAGGACTAGGAAAAGGAAGGAGTTAGGGAAACTAAGGAAGTCTGACACTAAAAGTGAAGAGTGGAAACTAGGAAAGTAGGGAACCCAAGGACATGAGGACAAGGTTCCAAGGTCCCAAGGATCCTTGGTAACCTGAAAATCCACAAGGTAAGAAATACATGAAAAGGCACCAACACTTAGAATTTTTTTTATCTTGCATGTTAATGTCACCACCACGAGCACAATGACTACATCACTGGGTCTTGAGGTTTTGGAGGAACTAGGGACCAAAGGACCAACACGCAATGGGCGAGGAAAATTTTCTGGCCCAAACATCCCAAGGTTCTGGGAAAACCCAAAAACCTGGGAAGGAAAAAATTGGCTAAGGAAGAACCTGACTTAGATTTTTCTTTAGATTTTTGAGGATGCCAGCATATAAGGGTCATGTGGGAAAGCCAAGGAACAACTACAAAGAGAAATTTAATAAAGGTATAACCGATTGAAGGATTCTTAGATTAGATATCAATTATGAGCTATACAGGGAAACTACAATAGGGCCACTAGACTTGAGATTTTTTGAAAAGTTTAGGCACAACAAAACTAGGGACTAACACTATCTTTTACTTCTATTTGTATACAATTATAAGGAGACATGTCTCTTGTCTTTTTGATGTCTTTTGGATGTGTTACAAGTCAACTTTATACACCACATTTCACTTGTGATAGTTTTAGCTCATTTTAATCTTCACAATTGACTCTGTCCTACCAACAACCCATAACCGGTTGATTGAGACAACTTCCCCTTTGATCTAACCACCTTGCAAGGTTCCTATTCAAAAAATTTATCTTGTAGTTAAATTTGTGAGAGAATCAAAGTAGATTGAGTAGATGGGAAAATTTTAGGAATTGATCAACACATCAATAATAATCATCCCAAATTTTTTACTTGCATCCCCACTAGTCACCTCAACACTATTGTACCAAGAACACTTGACCCCCACTAGTCACCTTGGCACAACTAACCCTAATCTTGAAAAATTAGTCATATGATCACCAAATTTACTAGGAATTTTTCTTGACACTTTTAGATTTGTTCATCTTCTTTCTATTTTTCATCAAATCTAGGGTTTCTAAACTCAAATTCTCTATCCTTTTTGCATGCATTTCATTTATTATTTTACACAAGGGATTCTTTCCTTAGTTTCTAAATTTTCTAACACTTTTAGGCACCCAAACTCATTGTATTTGATTACCCCTAGCCTTGTACCTAACAAATATTAAAATTTAAGTTGATTCCTATTGTGTAGTCTCACAACACACCCCATTTTCTCCTAGAAAAATGAGGACCCCAACTTTCTTTTTTATTTTTTTCTTGTGTTTTCCCCTTTGTGTGACTTTGGTGGTAAAGGAAAAATGTGAAGTTACCATGAATCAACAATTATGAACCCTAATGATCCCAAGTAAGGTCTTAGATGGACAAAGCATCAAATTTCAACTAGGGTCACCTTTGGAATTTTTTGAAAATTTATTGGAATAAGCAAGTTATTCTAGCCACACATTCCAACTAGACATGGTAACATGACATTCTAACTAAACATGATATTAGTAAGTTTAACGATCCACATCCACATCTGGATGAAGATCCTCACAGATGTCATGTTGAAATATCATGTTGGAAACAATCTCTAAGCATTCGAAATAACTGGGAGAAGTTACCTGGACCTGACACCAAGTTCAAATCTAGTTTAATGTTAGTAGCCTAAAATTTTGACTAAACCTAATATTTCAAGCTAACCCAATCTTATAAGTTAATGATCTAGTTCAATTGAAAATCCACATCCACATTTGGTTGGCTAGCAAAGCCTTCCAACCAAACATTTTCCATAGTATAGTCTTTAACTTGAACTTGATCTTACAAAACTTAAACATGATTCTTTTCGTTGTTCCAATAACTTCAGATCTAGTAATGTTGATAAGTCATCATGACGTCACTTAACTTCTTGATCCTGATAACATAACATTGTGAACTCAATATACACATTCTAGTCAAACCTAACATTATGGTCAAACCTAATATTTCCAACCAAACATTCCAACTGAACCTGATATTATGATTTTGAATGTTCTACATATGGTTAGATTTCCACATCCGGTTGAAGCAATTCATAACCAATTATAAAGGTAATCAGACTTTCTGTTTGGATTTAAATTTAAAAGAGAAAAGCATGTTGAAACTGATACTCTCCCGCCCACTACTATTATTTCTCACCTACTACAAGTTGCATTGAATGCAATCCATACATAGTGAATTTTTCTTGTTAAAAGTAGAATTTACTTCATAATTCACTATCAAAGCAATCAAGCAAATATAAAATGAATTGTCTAGCAATTTACAGAGAAAATTACAGAGCTGATACATTGCAAAGTGAAGTTATGATTTGAAGGTGAACTTAAGGGAAAAATGACAATGACATATTAAATGAACCAAATATCTAGACGTGTATTCTACTCGTATAAAGGTGAAATTGCTTGTAGAATGGTGGTACACCATCTTCTATTATTCTTCCATTAAGATGGTGCTTTATGAAGTTGCGTATGGCCAACTATCATCATCTCTCTCATCTTACCTACCAAGCCATTCCAAGGCATAGGCTGTTATTTCAACTCTTAAGCCACCAAGATTATAGCTTCCAAACTCTCAAGGACAACTTGGTCCTAGCTCATAATAATATGAAACAAGTAGATCAACAACATTTTGATTACACATTCATTGAAGGGGTCAATCTTTTTATGTATTTATCCATATAAATAAGCATCCCCCAAACTTACAAGTAGATAAAATTTAGTGCCAAAATATATGGACCCTTTTTATTACTATAATGTATGGGTGAAGTGGCCAAAAAATTGGATCTCCCTCCCTCCTCCAAAGTACGTCATGTTTTCCATGTCCTATTTAAAGAAGCTCCTTGGGTCACACATGCAAATTTAGTTGAAGCACTTCTCGAAATGGATAATAAGGTTCCATCATCCTTAAGGTAAAACCTATTGTGGGCCAATGATTGTGCCAACTACATTATTGCACCATTACAAATGTTATGGTCTATTTTTGGGGTGGTAGTTGGAAGACATGACTTGGAAATCTCTCTATGAGATTCAATAGTAATTCACATAGTCCAAGCCTTAAAGACAAGGATTTTTAAAGGAGGGGGCATGTTAGGACCCTTACATCCTACGTTTTTATTATTTTATTATTCTAAACATTGTACAAATCATAGTTTAATTATTTAGTTAATATTATATTATGTGAATCTATCACACATGCATCACATGAAGTTGCAATAATATAATGACTTCATATTAAGTGGGTACATTTGTCTCACAATAGTTGTAGTTCATAAGTTATTCTTTTTGAGGTCTTTATATTCAGTCATAAAAAATAGAAGATAATCTTGGAATCATCTATTGTAATAGAACTTTACTCTTAAGGAGATTACCATATTTATTCTAAATTCGTTAATATAAATATATTTGCAACTATTTTCTAAACACTATTTTTTTGGGTTGTTTAATAATATTTTTCATATAAGATCCTAAAACCTTTAACTTTTTAATTTGAAAATTTTACATCATTATAAATGTCTTAAAATTTTAATTAGTTTTATTTATTATGTATATTTATTTAAATAGAAACAAATTAGCCACTATTATATTGTAAGGATAAAAAAGTCTATTTTAATCTAGTTTGACACAATTGTTATTATGGGAGAGGCGTAACCTATGGTAATAGAAAGGGGTATAATGGTATAACTGTGTTCACAAAAACTATTTAGAAATGACATCTATTTCTTTAAATGTAAAGACATCAAAATTATAAAATACATAATAATACCCACAAATGAAACTATTAAAAGATTACATATTAACATTTAATATTCACTCAATTTTTCAAACAAAAACAAAAAAATCAATAAAAGAAAAGAATTTAAAAAATGAGGGTGGCTTTTCCAAATGCAAATAAAAAATAACACATAAAAATAAAAAAAAAATAAAAACAAATATATTACCAAAAAATAGTTCTTCAAATAAAAATGTAAATAAAATAATAAATTACATATTATATAAAAATAAAAGAAAAAACAAATATATAAAAAAAAAATAGTTCAAATAAAATAAAGTAAATAATGTAGATATAATAAAATGATTCTATGTCTTCTTTCTATTTATATGCTTGTAGCTATTTATATGTCCATATATATGTGTGTCTTTATAGTAGTTTAAATAGATATTAAAATTTAAATATTCATATTAAAAAATAAAATAACTCTTTAAGTAAACAACAAAATAAATTATTAATTTATATTTTTTGGGTTTTTTTTTTTAAATTCTTTCTAATATTTATAGTTGTTATTAATAAATCTTTTATTTAAGTAAAAATCTAGGACTAGTACCAAATTTAGCATCTAGCTATAAAAGAATCTATATATAAAGCTTAGACAAAAAAGCTATGAATATATTAAAAAAAAAAATCTAAAAATTTGAGAATTTTTTTTCTTTCTTATTAAAAATTTTAAAAATAAAAGGAAAAAACTAGAAATTTAGAATGAATATATTCTATTTAAAAAAACAAATCTAAGGAATTTTTTTTAAATAATAAAAGTTCCTATTAAAAAATCAAAAAATAAAAGAATTTATATATAAAGCTTAGATGAAAAAGCCTATCAATATATTAAAAAAACAAATCTAAAAATTTAGGAATTTTTTTGTTATAATAGAAGTTCCTATTAAAAAATTTAAAAATAAAAAGAAAAAAGACATATATTATATAATTTAGAATGAATTATATTCATTAAAAAAAAAAAATTCTTAAATAATAGTTCCTATTAAAAAATTTAAAAATAAAAAGAAAGATTTTCATTTTAATTGTTTTTTTTTAACAATTTTTAAAATAAATTACAATTATATCAATACAGTCAAATATTTATTTTATTGTATTTTACAGCTAAAATCTTTAAATACAGCTATACAACTATCAAATTTAAGCCCTGGGCGGAGTAATGGTGATGTAATAATTGCTAGGCCATGACACGGTGAAGGCTTATCAGCCGGCCGCCCGACTGACGATGAAAACAACCAAGAAAGTCTTTAGAGGAAAATGCATTGGCCTATCCATGACCTCATCTATCTTTTGTTGGTAATGTCGAATTTTGGGAACAAAACTCTAACTCCCCTCGTTACATTCCATATCCAACAGGTTGTTTTTGTTTTTTTCTTTGAGAGGAATTATATAATGACAAGTGATACATTTTTCTGTTGGGTTTTAGTTCATGTTTCGATTATGACTTGTTTCTTTCTATTTACAATTATTTCTATTTATTTGTAATTTATCTTTAATTTATTATAGCTCGTTTGTATATACTTAGTAATATATTGGCTTCTTTCTTTAAGATTATCATTTTACTATCTAGGTTCATTTCCTTGCTAGTTGTGATTAATTCTGCAATATAGGAATGAACAGTCAAATTCTAATTCTAATTTTCTTACCCTTTCTTACTAGATGTTATGAATCAACTTGGTACATACTTTATGTAATATGTTGTTATGTCTTGGTATTTAAAGACATTCAATGTGCCATGAATTAATATAAGGAAAATTGTAAGCATGGTTAGTGCACACTTCGATTTTGTAAGGGACAAAGAATCAAAATTTGCTTCATCTACACATAGATAGGCCACTTGCATGCTTGTGTATGATGTCTTTGAGTCTTCACTCAGAGCCATAAAGCTAGTTGATCCAAGGGTTTAATCTAGGAGAAATTGACCCTAGTGATCTGACAGGTTTCCTTAAGGTGTAAATATAAACGCCAAAGTCATTAGAAGCTAATTAGACATAAAAAATTAAGGTAAACAAGTTTCTAAAGTTTGCACTTCTAGTTTAGATCAATGTAACAAAGTTCAAATCCACAACAATTAGGATTGAGCCTACAATGCTTGAGATTGAACATCATTAGTAGCATTCTTCTGTCATTGACACTAGAGCTAGCTAAGTACATAATTCCTCTCATTTAATTATTACATTTATCATTGTTCATTTATCAACCTACATCTACATTTAATCCAAGTTAATTGGTGTACATATTGATTGCATTGAATTAATTAGCCAATATTTAATTATCTAAATCTCTTTATTTCTCTACATTTTAGGTGAACTTGACTTGTTCTACAACCCTTTGGGATTTGCCTTCAAGTTTTGTCCTCTACGTCTTAGCTTTTCATCTAATTTTTTTGAGTATTTTATTTCTAGTCTAGGTTTGATTGCGCTTTCATATGATCATTCATTACTCTACATCTTTTAGGTTGCTTTCTTCTCATTTGATTTATCTTATTTAACACCCTACCCAACCTTCTATTGGCCTTTAGGTCTACATTCTATATTTGTTTCAAATCTAATTATTGACTAATATTTTTTTTTTTTAATTATCCCTTTGGTCATTTTAATCTATTTTTTGCTTTGGGCTTTTCAAAGCTTTTTGTATTCCAAAGTCTATTCCCTCTCATCCCTCTTTGCAAAGGTGCACCTTCTGAATACCTATATAGAATAATCTATTAAACATGATGTCTTTAATGATGTTCCCATGACCATTGTCAATACTCAAGTGTCATTGAGAATGAAGATGAAGAATATAATCACTACGAACATGTGGCTCAACAAGAGTTTTCACAAGATTCCTATATAGTAAGTGGAGACGATTCATTTTATTCATCAAAAAACCATTTAGATTAGAGATCTTGTAAACCATTAGTGTAAGGTTGACATCCCTAGCACTTTGATTAGTGTATCTATCCTCCCTTCTCCATCCTTGACCATGCCTTTATATAGATATTATCCCATCTTGTGATTTTGTTCCCCAATATGGCCTACCTCTAAATTTTACTCCCCCCATCATACCCACATCTCACATGCAGTTTTTATATCTGCTTCTCCTTCCCAACCCATTACTATTCCCCTTAATACTTTAATAGCTCATACATCCATTGTTCCTACCACTACTTTGACTAGTGCCATTCCTACTCCTATTAGTGCTTCCTCCACCATAGCTACATTGTACTCCAAATTCCTATACACACACCTTGTTATATATCTTCATCTACCAAATTCCCCATTCTATTCAAGTGAAAAGTTAAAGTTGTGCACACCTTTTAGTTTAGATTTCTAGCACACTAGTATTTAAGCATTTCCAACTAAAAGTAAGCTTGGACTGAAAATATGTTCTTTCTAGATTCATTCTAGCTAAAAATAGACCTAGTCTATAATTTGTTTAGTTAGAAGTGTTTTCTAGATACATATGTAGCATTACTTTGGTACGAATTTTAAAAAAATAAATTGATTTTTTAAAAAAAAAAAACTTAATGTTTCCACCATGGTACTCACATAAATAACATATTAAAAAAAAAAACCATTTTGTGAATCTAAAAATGTACTTTTCAAAAATATAAAATTGTCAATATTAATTAGTGTTTATGTCTTATTTTTTATTTTCATTAAAAGTAGGTCATTAGCACTAAAATATAAGGTTTATTGTCTTCTCAAGAAAAATATTAATTTAAAAAAAATATTAAAAAAAATATGATGCACTATAGGAAATATTCCATGTCAAAACAATATAATCACGTTCTATCTTATATAAATAGTTAAGACAAAAAGTGGAGTTTCCTTGAAACAATTTTATTTTTAGTACACAAGGCACCTCATTTTTCAATATTTGATGACAACAATTACCCTTACATACATTTGTATTCCTTTACTACCACATGTTTTGACTTTGTATATGAGGAAAGGCCCATGGATAGTTTTTTTCCTAGAATAATGAAAGACTATATTAAATTGAACAATTATTCTCATTTCCTTATGGGTATATACGTGCATTTTACAATTTGTGCAATGTTATTAAAGAAATTCAAGCTTAAAATGGGCCTCAAAGTTACTATTCTGATCTATTTATGTGCACCTAAGGACCTAAGAGTGCATGAATGATTATGTCATATGATTTTAGTGCTTATGTTCTAGATGGTATCATCCCTTGTATGATTTAGAAATGTTAAATATCTTTATCAGTTGAGGGATTGCTTAAGCCAATTTTGGATAGTGTTTACCTCAATAGCTTCACATATTTCATGGATCCTTGTGCACAAGTCAAAATAGTTGAATCTAAGATATTGTCAAGAAATGTGTTTAAATATAAATCAACTTCTAATGCTTCTTCATATCCTATAAAATTTCAAAAGTTTACATCCTTTTCTAAGGGTAATTGATCCAAGTATAGCAATACATACTACAATAATCTCCCCAATTTGTTCCACTTGAAAAGTTTACATCCTTTTCTAAGGGTAATTGATCCAAGTATAGCAATACATACTACAACATGTAGGAATCAAGGGCAACACTGAGAGGGGGGGTGAATCAGTGTTGTGTGAATTTTCAAAACCTTTATTTAAACTTTAATTTTTAGAGCTCAAAAAGAAAGATACCATTTGATTTGTAAAATACATATGCACATGACTGTGAATACAGAAAGAGAATAAAAACTTCTTAAGTAAATCAAACAGACACAAGGAAGATCAATATGAATCATGACACAAGATATGCACGAGTGGAAAACCCATCAGGGGTAGAAAAACCACTCCAAAACTACCTCACTGGCTTAAATGAAAAACCTCTTACAAATGTCTCACTGACATATACAAGGTCTCACTGACCACAAGCTTCACTAGCATAGAAAGGTCTCACTGACCACAAGCCACACTGGCATATTGTGCCTCACTGGCAAACCAAATTACCAACAAATGTAATAAGCAAATCAGAGGGATACTCTATTTCCATTCAATACAAACTTATGTCTGTCAAATACCCATTCTATTCAATTTGACATCTGGATACACTCAACAATCCTTTATTCTGATCTAATCAACACTGCATATCAACACTGCATATCAAATCTGTATTCTAATCCATTCAACAATATTTCACAACACTGTATGTTTCATCTCTATCCTTCTTGATACATCCATCAATGCACTTGATTATCATTGCTATTGCATATTGTCTTTCTGATCACCTTGTCAATCTCTGTATCTGTATTTGATCCCTGTCAGTTCATCATAGATCTGCACAACATCACTCACCTCATCTTGTTAATTCACTCAACTCACTAATCAAAGCATCTGTAATGTAATTAAATAAATTTGAATATTCTTTCACAACCCATCACAATGCACTTTCAAAAAAACCTTTCATATTCTCTTCTCTATTTTTAAAACAAAATATCTTCCCGTCAATTCTATGCATTAAAAAACCTTTTGATCTTCCTTTTGCTTTGCAGAATAAAATCAATTTCTTTATAAAAAATCTTTCCATTTTCCATTTTGATTTTCTCTAAAATTATCTGTAAAAGTCTTTTCACATTTTTATCTTCCATAAAAAAAATCTCCTTCTCTGCAAATTCCTGCAAACAAACTTTTTGTCTTCTTAAGAAAATCAATCTTCAATAAAATCTAATAAAATTTCTGAGAACTAAACCCTTCATTTCTTTTCAACAAGACTTCAAGAATCATTTTTCTTTTGCATTGAAAGTCTTTTTGAGATCTTCAACCTTTTTCTTTTATCTGCAACATATCTATAAGACTCTCCAAGAAAATCATTTGAGCCTTTTCAAAAATCTCTCCTTAAAAAATACAATCTTGATGTTTATCTCTTTACAAAAAAAATCTCCTAAAAAAAAACTTCTTCCTCTTAAAAATCTCCTCATAATAAAAATCTCTTTATTAAGAAAACTCCTTAAAAAAAATTTCTTAGTATAAAGTTTCTAAAAAACTAAAGCCATAAAAGGTGGCTTTGTATCCATAATAGAAACTTTCAAAATTAAATACTCCTTACATATCGGGCTCCCACTGATATATATTTGTTGCCCCTTTTAAAATCATCATATGAAGCTTTTAAAACATTCAAAAAACACATCGGGCTCCACCTATTTAATAGTCTTCCTTTTTAAAACAAAAAAATACTTTATAAACCTTATCACCCGTGCCCACTCCATATTTGGCGGTGGTAATTTAAATTCAAACGCATTAGAAATCCCGCCCACTTCATAACCTTTGATAAGCTTTTGCCCTTTTGAATACACCGCGGGCCCTCACAATACAAAGCATTTTCAATGCTTTATTTGTAAAACGCGCTCCACATATTATATAAAGACTGATGCTTTAAGGAAGGGCCGGTCACCATCATGTGATGGTAGCCCTCTAACAGGTCACTTTAAGTGACTCTTACCGCCTCAACAAGTCACCATGATGTTAAAAAAAATGACAAGTGAGCTTTGGATGTGAGGTCATGAAGATTATAGTATGAAGACTAACTTGTCAATCCAACCTATCAACAAAAACACCAAGAAGATCAAACCTGTGATGACCAAGATTATAAAATTATTCTCTGCATCTGCAAGACTTTTGAACTGTGTTGTGTTCCGTAACCGAACCAATTCAAGAATATTAGCTCTATCTTCAAATGAGTAGTGCACGCATTACTCTACCAAATGTTACTTTCAATCAACACACTGCAACTCCTGATGACATCACCTTGAAGAAACTTGCATGAAATACAAGTGATATCTACATCTGTAAACTCAGTGGTATGACAACTCCTGTGATCACTTCTATCAATCCTTGATATAGAGTATGCCACACAAAATGAAATCAATCCTTATTGTAGAGAAAGTCAGACAACATGATGAATGCTCCTGAGTTCAAATTACTAAGTCACTACCACTACAAGTCATCTGTAAAGAACACACAAGATGATGTAATCAATAACATATAAGATGATATAGGATGATGTGAACTCTTTGCTCCTCCTGATCCTTTAACAAGTATGTATCTCTATACTGCATAACCAAACATGATATGCACTTCATCAAGTATGAAATGAATCACAACTTCTAGGCAAACTCTATCCAAACATAGATGAGCACACATGAATGATGAACATTTGTCAACACTTGACAACCCTAAATCACCTTGTGACTTCACTTACCAAAGAACATAAGAAAACACATTGAAGGCCAAACCTGATCAACCAAGTCCTGATGACATCAAACAAACTGAGGACACCTTTTTGACATCAATGACAACTTAACTCCATCAATCTCCCCCTTTGTCATTGATGGCAAAACCACCTGATGCAATTTTTCTTTCTCCCCCTTTTTGACATCTGATGACAAAGACAAATCTATTTGCTCCCCCTGTGTTGAATACCACTGGCAATTCAATATAATATCACTTTTTGACACAATACCAAAATGATAAAGAAGACATATCTCTGCAACCAAATATGAGCTACAAGAAATCATAAACACACTAAAACATTTGCAACAACACTGCACAAATCAAAAACAAAGATAATTGCTATGAATTGAACTTTCATTTTCAGCCACCTTAGCCAACACATGCTAGTTTTCTGATAAGAGCGTCTTGAGAGCATCTCAAACTCTTTGCCCTGACAAGCATGATCACACAGAACTCTTTGTGCAGAGAGCTTCTGAAACACCTTTTCAGCATAATGAGCCAAAGAACTCCTGAAACACTATCACATACTAAACATCAACTTTGTTAGCAACAACATAATCAACTATTTCAAAGCATGGCAAGAGTGATAGACAGACAAGATCATCATATCAAATGATCTCCTTTCTGAAACTTGGGGTTAACTGATAGAACATTTGATACCTCCCCCTTACTTCATGCTATCCATTATTCAACTGATGATGTAACTTGTGCAAGATGCACAAGTTTAGATTCTGACTTCTTTTTACTTTCTTTTTGCTTCCAAATTTTCACAGGTGCTTTCTTTCTCCAAACCTTTTCTGTTTCTTTCCATTTCAAATCAGATGATGCAATTCCTTCAAACATTCTGCAACTGTAAGCTTTGTGACCAAGAGAGTTGCAATTGTAACACACTATATTACAATTATAATCAGATGACTGATAGTACCTTTGAGAACTCATGTTAAACTTCCATGCAGAATCATATCTTTCACAATTACTTTGTATATGTCCAACATTATTGCACTTGTAACAAATAATGTCAGTATTCCTTCTGCAAACAATTGCTTTGTGACCAAATTGATTACAAGCATAACAATAACCATTAAAAGAATAATTATACCTGTACATGTATGCTTGTCTAACAGGAGCATTTCTTCTGAAATTCCTTCTTTGATTGTACACAAATTCATTTCTGGTTTTCTGTTCAGCTTCACTCTTCCTTTTACCTTCTGTGGTAGCTAAATCAATTTTCCTTCTAGGAGTCTCTCTAGCTTTGGAACATTCCCCTTCTTCAGTACTCTTTTCAAACAGTAGATTCTTGTGCAACTTAGAGGAAGCCTTTTCTAACTCCTTTCTTAAAGAGACTATTTCTGATTCTAGTTTTAGATTCTCAATCCTTCTAACTTCAAGGTCAGATATTGAAACATCTGCTATCCTCTTAGCTTCTTCAATTTCTGTCTTTAATCTAGCAATTAGTTTGTCAGAATCATCAATATATGTCTTTAAAGTTATAATTTGACATCTGGCCTCTTCAAGATCTGTAGATACAATTTCAAGTTTTGAAAGTACATTATCTTTAGATTCTCTTTCTTGCTGCAACTGCATCATTAATTTCTGATTCTCTCTTTTATACTTCTTGAGATCACTCAGAGCATATATAAGCTCTCCTTCCATATCAATCTCACAATCTTCTTCTTCATCATCACTTGTGATGCTGGCTTCTTCTAAATCAAATTGGGATTGAACTTCAATTTCTTCATTTGAAAGTTTCCTTTCATGGTCATTTTCTTTAGACATCAAATTGTTTTCTTCTTTATCATTACCTTGATAAATTCTTATCAGTTCTTTCCAGATATCCTGAGCTGTTTCACACTGCACAACCTTACAAGAAATATCATTAGATAAACTAGATAAAATAACTCTCTTGGCTATATGATTGCTTTTAAGAGCCTCTTTGTTATTTGAAGAATTACCATTCTCAACTGACATTAGAACATCATATCCTAAGGAGGATAAATACACTTGCATTCTAACATACCAAACTGGAAAATTTGAACCATCAAACTGAGGAACATCTGAAAAATTTTCTTCTAACACAATATCAGATTCAACTTGGAGAACATTTTTATCAACTGTCTTTATATCAACATCTGGATTTGATATGAATGATTTCTTTTGTGTCTTCTGACTAGAAAGAATCTTACCATTTCTCATGTTCTTATTTCTCCTGCACTTACCCATTGAACTCCACACACAGGACCTACCCAAGCTGATTAAGCTGCAAGAGGGAAACTGGCTCTGATACCAATTGTAGGAATCAAGGGCAACACTGAGAGGGGGGGTGAATCAGTGTTGTGTGAATTTTTAAAACCTTTGTTTAAACTTTAACTTTTAGAGCTCAAAAAGAAAGATACCATTTGATTTGTAAAATACATATGCACATGACTGTGAATACAGAAAGAGAATAAAAACTTCTTAAGTAAATCAAACAGACACAAGGAAGATCAATATGAATCATGACATAAGATATGCACGAGTGGAAAACCCATCAGGGGTAGAAAAACCACTCCAAAACTACCTCACTGGCTTAAATGAAAAACCTCTTACAAATGTCTCACTGACATATACAAGGTCTCACTGACCACAAGCTTCACTAGCATAGAAAGGTCTCACTGACCACAAGCCACACTGGCATATTGTGCCTCACTGGCAAACCAAATTACCAACAAATGTAATAAGCAAATCAGAGGGATACTCTGTTTCCATTCAATACAAACTTATGTCTGTCGAATACCCATTCTATTCAATTTGACATCTGGATACACTCAACAATCCTTTATTCTGATCTAATCAACACTGCATATCAAATCTATATTCTAATCCATTCAACAATATTTCACAACACTGTATGTTTCATCTCTATCCTTCTTGATACATCCATCAATGCACCTGATTATCATTGCTATTGCATATTGTCTTTCTGATCACCTTGTCAATCTCTGTATCTGTATTTGATCCCTGTCAGTTCATCATAGATCTGCACAACATCACTCACCTCATCTTGTTAATTCACTCAACTCACTAATCAAAGCATCTGTAATGTAATTAAATAAATTTGAATATTCTTTCACAACCCATCACAATGCACTTTCAAAAAAACCTTTCATATTCTCTTCTCTATTTTTAAAACAAAATATCTTCCCGTCAATTCTATGCATTAAAAAACCTTTTGATCTTCCTTTTGCTTTGCAGAATAAAATCAATTTCTTTATAAAAAATCTTTCCATTTTCCATTTTGATTTTCTCTGAAATTATCTGTAAAAGTCTTTTCACATTTTTATCTTCCATAAAAAAAATCTCCTTCTCTGCAAATTCCTGCAAACAAACTTTTTGTCTTCTTAAGAAAATCAATCTTCAATAAAATCTAATAAAATTTCTGAGAACTAAACCCTTCATTTCTTTTCAACAAGACTTCAAGAATCATTTTTCTTTTGCATTGAAAGTCTTTTTGAGATCTTCAACCTTTTTCTTTTATCTGCAACATATCTGTAAGACTCTCCAAGAAAATCATTTGAGCCTTTTCAAAAATCTCTCCTTAAAAAATACAATCTTGATGTTTATCTCTTTACAAAAAAAATCTCCTGAAAAAAAACTTCTTCCTCTTAAAAATCTCCTCATAATAAAAATCTCTTTATTAAGAAAACTCCTTAAAAAAAATTTCTTAGTATAAAGTTTCTAAAAAACTAAAGCCATAAAAGGTGGCTTTGTATCCATAATAGAAACTTTCAAAATTAAATACTCCTTACATATCGGGCTCCCACTAATATATATTTGTTGCCCCTTTTAAAATCATCATATGAAGCTTTTAAAACATTCAAAAAACACATCGGGCTCCACCTATTTAATAGTCTTCCTTTTTAAAACAAAAAAATACTTTATAAACCTTATCACCCGTGCCCACTCCATATTTGGCGGTGGTAATTTAAATTCAAACACATTAGAAATCCCGCCCACTTCATAACCTTTGATAAGCTTTTGCCCTTTTGAATACACCGTGGGCCCTCACAATACAAAGCATTTTCAATGCTTTATTTGTAAAATGCGCTCCACATATTATATAAAGACTGATGCTTTAAGGAAGGGCCGGTCACCATCATGTGATGGTAGCCCTCTAACAGGTCACTTTAAGTGACTCTTACCGCCTCAACAAGTCACCATGATGTTAAAAAAAATGACAAGTGAGCTTTGGATGTGAGGTCATGAAGATTATAGTATGAAGACTAACTTGTCAATCCAACCTATCAACAAAAACACCAAGAAGATCAAACCTGTGATGACCAAGATTATAAAATTATTCTCTGCATCTGCAAGACTTTTGAACTGTGTTGTGTTCCGTAACCGAACCAATTCAAGAATATTAGCTCTATCTTCAAATGAGTAGTGCACGCATTACTCTACCAAATGTTACTTTCAATCAACACACTGCAACTCCTGATGACATCACCTTGAAGAAACTTGCATGAAATACAAGTGATATCTGCATCTGTAAACTCAGTGGTATGACAACTCCTGTGATCACTTCTATCAATCCTTGATATAGAGTATGCCACACAAAATGAAATCAATCCTTATTGTAGAGAAAGTCAGACAACATGATGAATGCTCCTGAGTTCAAATTACTAAGTCACTACCACTACAAGTCATCTGTAAAGAACACACAAGATGATGTAATCAATAACATATAAGATGATACAGGATGATGTGAACTCTTTGCTCCTCCTGATCCTTTAACAAGTATGTATCTCTATACTGCATAACCAAACATGATATGCACTTCATCAAGTATGAAATGAATCACAACTTCTAGGCAAACTCTGTCCAAACATAGATGAGCACACATGAATGATGAACATTTGTCCAAACCTGAATGATGTACATTTGTCAACACTTGACAACCCTAAATCACCTTGTGACTTCACTTACCAAAGAACATAAGAAAACACATTGAAGGCCAAACCTGATCAACCAAGTCCTGATGACATCAAACAAACTGAGGACACCTTTTTGACATCAATGACAACTTAACTCCATCACAATAATCTCCCCAATTTGTTCCACTTGTGTGCTTATCTGCACTTAATGCACTCTGAGCAACATTAATTCAAATATGTGCAAGATAGTTTTAACACCATTTAGTGCATGGTATATGTGCATCATTGCTTAGCTACTCATTGAAATATTTAAACCTTGCACAATGACACACTTGCCTTCACTCAAATGCATCCAGTTTGACACCATACATGTCCAAAAGGTCTAGCCATACCTTCTATACATCTTTTCACAAACATATAGGTTTGACACACTTGCCTTCACTCAATTGATGGCAAATAATCAACACATTATAATGAAATATGGAGTGCGACCCCACTAGAACTTGGAATGACTTCATTAACTCTTTGTAAGAATAATACGACCCCCTAGACATTATGAAGATGAGTACATGAAATTTCAACAATTGCATCAATTTAGAGATCAAACCATAGAATCTTACATCTACTATCTTTCCATGTAATATCCTCTCCATATAGTTTATATAGAAAGCCATAGTGAAAGCTAATAATTCCATGTAATATCTTCTCCTTAGGTTTTGAAACATTATCTTTGATGAATATTATAGATGCATTGATGAAGCTAATTTTTATCTATGACATGGTGGATTACAAGAGGGTTGTGATTGAGAAGTTTGATATTTTGGTGAAGTATTATAGATGCATTGATGAAGCCCATGAGCACATTGATGGTTTAGGATGGCTAAGGGCATTTTAGCAGAGGCTAGTAGTTAGTTTACTTTGTTGGATGCCCCTTATGTGTATTTTCTATGTATATACAACAAGTGGGAGATTGTTAGGACAAGGTATTGTACACCTATAAGTTTTGATGTTTTATGAGTAATTATAATGTTGAGTGCTCATGAAATGGGGAACAATACATAAAAGTAGAGGCTAGTAGTTAGTTTACTTTGTTGGATGCCCCTTATGTGTATTTTCTATGTATATACAACAAGTGGGAGATTGTTAGGACAAGGTATTGTACACCTATAAGTTTTGATGTTTTATGAATAATCATAATGTTGAGTGCTCATGAAATGGGGAACAATACATAGAAGTAATCTCAAGATTCATTAAGTGACACTCTTTTCTAGCATTTTTGTATGACGTGTAAGAGCATCTATGATGTGTAAGGTAAAGAGCATCTATGATGTGTAACGTGTGTAAACGAATCTATGATGTGCATAAAATCATGTAAGAACATTGTAAAAGAGAGGTTACATAGTTGACTTGAAGGCATCTTTGACCAACTAATAACATTTGTGTGTAGAAGGCTTGTAGGAGGTAATTATAACTAGTATGGGAGTTCTTGGGAGCTACATATGACCCCCTAGTCATAGGGGCCAAAGATGAATTGAGAGGATTTACATACTATTTCAGAAGGATTCACACGTGGATAGGATGCATAGCTCCAATTCCAAGTTGGACTAAGGCTTGGCTTGTGATTTGAGCCAATGGTTTTGGAAAATTATTTGTGGTATCTAGAATCTCCTTGGCCTATATATCAAGGGCTTGTGATGAAAAACATATGTGAATTTTTTGTGATGAAAAACATATGTGAATTTTATTGTAGGGTCATGTTGTCTAGTTGACTCTAGAGATTGAAGATGTCCAATGAAGCACTTAGACTTTCTATGTGTATTATAACCATCTTGTTGGATTGTTTAATACATTTTGTGTGCTTTAATTTAACATCTTGTTGGATTGTTTAATACATTGAGTGTGCTTTAATTTGGGTTTTCCTCTTCATGGGTTTTCCCAAGATATATCTTGTGTTTGTTTCTATTAGTCTAAGTTTGTTTCTATTAGTCTAGTGAAATTTGTGTAGATCTAGACTTGCATTCTTTCTCTTAGAATTGTTGTGGATCTAGTTTAGTTTCCTTTCATATAAGAAGTTTTCTAAAAAGTACATGTGAAGAAGGAAAATTGAATGAAATAAAATTAGAATGACTAGAGATAGTCTCAATCATAACTCTCGGTCATAATAACATGTAAAAATACCAATTGGTGAAAATTTTCACTTAATGATAAAAGAAAAACTTGTATATAAGAACATGTTGCACGTACAACACATAACAAAAGGGAAGAACAATTTAAGGCACATTCACTCCACATCATATATCTTTTCCAATAAGAAGTACACATACCATTTGGGAAAAACTTTAAACGCTTAGTGAGGAATTTATGCTAATACATAAGTATGTTGCATATACAATACTAGCCAAAAGCAAGAAAAATTACAACTAGAACTTATTTTAGGTATGCTTTTTAAAAAAATCTTTGTGCATATATAGTGCACAATGTTCGTATTTTTTCTTATTGCAAACCTGTAATCAAGTAAATTTATTTTAGATTATTCATATATTTATCTTCATTACTCATAATAAATTTTAGTTGGCTTAAGATCTTGGAAATAGTTTGATGGGGCATCCATTGACAGGTAGAGGAGGTACTGGATTTGCTGATACTTTTTCATCTGGATCAATTGCCTTGTATCCACTAAAAGTACTAACGAAATGATGCATGAATAATAATATCTCTGTTGTTGAAAATTCCCATCCTGGACATTTGCGTAGGCCTCCTCCAAATGGTACAAATGGTACATATGTATAAGGAGTGATGGGAGTTGCAACCTCATCAAATCTTTAAGGCATGAATTTTTCTGGCTCACTGAAATATTTTTCTTTATGATGTGTTGTATAAACTGTCCATATGATACAACCATATACATCTTTTTTAAGTTTATCTAATTTCATGAAATTGGAAAAATAAATTGAATCTAATCAATGAATTTGAAGAGAAGAGTACAACTTACTTTAAATCCTTTTGGAATTGTACAATTGAATCTAATCAATGAATTTGAAGAGAAGAGTAAAACTTACTTTAAATCCTTTTGGAATTGTATAACCATTGTAGTGAATATCTGTGATGGCCTTACGAAATGTCCCAAAAGATGTCCCAAAAGATGGAGGGAATATGCGTAATGTTTCTTGTGCCACTTGCCATGTATATTTCATATCTCTCAGATTCTTCCATGTAATGTCTTCTCCTTTCTTTTTATTAGAAAGTATACCTAGTTGCTCTGTGATACATATAAGTCTTAACCCTTTCTTTTTATTAGAAAGTATACCTAGTTGCTCTGTGATACATATAAGTCTTAACCATTAGACCATGATATAAAATGATATGTAAGAAGAAGTTAAAATGTTAAAATCCTTCCATGTAATGTCTTCTCCTTTCCTTTTATTAGAAAGTATACCTAATTTCCCTTTTATTAGAAAGTATACCTAATTTCCCTTTTATTAGAAAGTATACCTAATTTCCCTGCTGTCCATATAAGTCTTAACCATGTTAGACTGTGATATAAAATGATATGTGAGAAGTTAAAATCCTTTCATGTAATGTCTTCTCCTTTCCTTTTATTAGAAAGTATACCTAATTACTGTACATATAAGTCTTAACCATGTTAGACTGTGATATAAAATGATATGTGAGAAGTTAAAATCCTTTCATGCAATGTCTTCTCCTTTCCTTTTATTAGAAAGTATACCTAATTACTCTGTTATGCATATATGTCTTAACCATTAAACCATGATATAAAATGATATGTGAGAAGAAGTTAAAATCTTTTCATGTAATGTCTTCTCCTTTCCTTTTATTAGAAAGTATACCTAATTACTCTGTTATGCATATATGTCTTAACCATTAAACCATGATATAAAATGATATGTGAGAAGAAGTTAAAATCTTTTCATGTAATGTCTTCTCCTTTCCTTTTATTAGAAAGTATACCTAATTGCTCTGCTATAGGTATAAGTCAAAACCATTAGACCATGATATAAAATGATATGTAAGAAGAAATTAAAATCCTTCCATATAATATCTTCTCCTTTCCTTTTATTAGAAAGTATACCTAATTGCTCTGTTATACATATAAGTCTTAACCATTAGACCATGATATAAAATTATATGTGCGAAGTTAAAATCCTTCCATATAATGTCTTCTCCTTTCCTTTTATTAGAAAGTATACCTAACTGTTGTGTTATACATATATGTCTTAACCATTAGACCATGATATAAAATGATATATGAGAAGTTAAAATACTTTTATGTAATATCTTCTCCTTTCCTTTTATTAGAAGTATACCTATACCTAATTGCTCTGTTATACATATAAGTCTTAACCATTAAACAATGATATAAAATAGTAGTCATTAATTTTCCACAGTCCATGATGTTGTATGATAATTGCTTCTAGATTTGACCGTGTAAATTGTTTTTTCTCAACATTTCGGATCACACTCCGTGATCCATCATCAGGAGAAAGATAGCAAGAGAAGAGAACAAATGATATCTCTTTTATATCATTTATTCTCTTCTCTTCTCTTGCTACTTTCTCCTAATGATGGATCACATGGATCACGGAGTGTGATCCGAAACGTTGAGGAAAAACAATTTACGCGGTCAAATCCAGAAGCAATTATCATACAATGATATAAAATGGTATGTAAGAGAAAGTTAAAAAACTACATGGGATTTATAAATTTTAAATTGATTTGTCAATTGTTTTCCTTCCTGTAAAATTAGCAAATGAGTTAACCCTTAAAAAAATGTAAAGCAAAATAACCAAGGTAGTTGTCCATACCTTGGGCCATCTTTTCATAGCAATCGGGATTGGAGGACAAGAGTTTGAACATGAGTGTGATTAGTGAAATTGTGGTGTCGTAGGAGGCGTGGAGTAAGCCAGAAAAGTTGTCGATGATCTCTGAGTCTCTCAGAGGATTTCCTCTTTCGTCTCTGAAGGTAAGCAACACAGAGAGCAAATTCTGGGTGGGAGATGCTCTTCCAGCGCTCAGATCGCTTCTTCTCTTCTCTATCAAAGAAAGGAGCTTCTTGTCCAACTTAGCACGGGCCTTAACCGCTTGGTTAAAGCGAGTGCCTGGAAAATTGATCGGAACAGACATATTCCCAACGAGAACAGTCTCCAAAAGATTATGCAGCGGCTCCAGTTGATTTTCCTCCCTTATGCCGAAAAACAAGCTGCATGCGATTGAAAAGAGAAGCTGTCTTACCAGAGGAAGCACCTTCAATTGATCTTTTCCTTTCCATTTTTCATCTATATGTTGCCGGATTTCCGAGCTCATCTGGGCAACGTAATTCTGCAAGGCTGCAGGGCCAAAGAATGTGTCTATGGCGGCGCTTAAGACCCGATGCTCTTCTCCAGTTTTGGCTGCGACGGAGTCCTGACCCATCAGTTTCAGAAAAGAGGCCGGCCATGAAACCACCACCAACTTATTCTCGTTGGAGAGAAGTAAGCGGTTTCCCTTATCTCCACACACCACTACTGTGGGATGTCCTGTCAGAGAAGTCATGAAAACATCCCCGTATTTTGAAATTCTCTCATCGAAAAACTCTTGGGCTTTGTTTGACCGAAGAGATCCCAAGAATTTTAGTGTCTCCCCAACCAGAGGGAGGCCTAGATTTCCAGGCGGAAGATTAGTACTGGATTGGCCTTAGAACGCAGGAGCAAAAGCACAAGAATGATGCCAGCTATGGCTGTCAGGGAAATTAGAAGAGGAAGGGGGATAGACTCCTCTGCAACTTTGATGGTGTTAAAATGGAAGGTATCCATTCTTCTTGAAATGAAAGCAGAGAGGGGGAACAGATGATAAATTGGGTGTGTAAGGGAATGGTTATAAACAAGGCCGCGTTGCAGCGGAGTTCCTGCTGGATGCTGGTAGGTCGGTTGGGTCAAGATAGCGCCTTTGTTAGATATAGCACGAGTTTCTGTAGTGTCAATTGTGATGGCCTCAACTAGTCTGTAATATGAATGCTTTCAGTTCTGAAGGTCATTTGACTTGGTAATCCCTGAAATGCCTAAGAGTTTGCGCATTAAAAGTTTATGGGGGGATTTCGTGGCCTCAACAAGTGTGTAGTGCTCATTATGTACTCAATACAATAGACATAGATCCTTCATTATTTCAGATATTAATACCAGTGTTCTGCACAATATACAAGTACCAATCAATACTGTTGAAAACACGAATTGAATTCTAAGATACTCCAATAAGTAAATATTATAAATTGTAAATGTAATCAGCCAGGAACTAGGAAAAAATGTAGTCCATGTACCTTTAAGTATTTGCAAGAAATCACATATTAAGGTTCAGATACAGATTGAAATTAATAAGTCATTAAAGTTAATTTAGTAGAATAGCATCAAGCAACAATGTATAAATATGGCTTTGCACAAGAAGGAGCATACCATACAGTTGAATGTTGCCAGTGACAAAATGCATAGATCTCTCATTACTTCAGATATTAATACCAGTGTTCTGCACAATATACAAGTACCAATCGATACTGTTGAAAACCGCAATTGAATTCTAAGATACTGCAATAAGTAAATATTACAAATTGTAAACGTAATCAGCCAGGAACTAGGAAAAAATGTAGTCCATGTACCTTTAAGTATTTGTAGCCAAAGTGATATTTTCTCAACCCCCACAACTGGGTTTTAAGAGAATTTTGATCATACATTTATCGCTCAATCTGTGACAAAGATGAAATGAACACAATAATCCTAACAGTGGCAATGGAAATATAGTTAAATTCCCTTTTAGCTTCAAGAAATCACATAATAAGGTTCAGATACAGACTGAAATTAATAAGTCATTAACTGTTTGACAAAATGCTTTGAAGAAAATAGGATTTATCAAATGTAATGATTGTAGGTTAAATGAAGTGCCATGCTTGCAGGATATACCCGAATTGGGTTTGCTGAAAAAGGCTTGGGGACATTTAAGCAAATACAATTGGCAGATCTAATGCTAAACTTCACAACCTTTAGCTGGAAATATCAGAAATTACAGGTTTTGGAAGAAACATTGTTCAAGTCTAAGTGCCTTAAATGCTCTCCCTCATTTTTAATGGCCGCTCACCCTATCTGGTACAGAATCTGTTTGACTGTTTCATAAGGCAAAAACTGTATCATTCAAACAAAATCTCAATTAAAACAGAACCAAAAGAAACCTAATAACCTTGTTAGATATAAAAAGCCTCTTTCTTCACAAGAGAAAGTCAATGGTCTGTTTGCTCAAGAACTGGTTGAAACAGAGAAAAAGATTCTTTTGCGAGGCCAAATAGTTGGGTTAGGCTATGGCACTTCCCAGCTTTGCCAGTTTGGATCTCATGGCCTTGCATTTTGGTATGCATCCTTGCTAGTTAAAAGTGACAGAACACATGAAATTGAGTTTGGACAAGTGATGAAAGCATTCATGGTTTTGGCAATCACACAATATAGTGTGGCTGAGACACCTGCTCTTGCTCCTGCACTTGTGATGGGGTCTCCAGTTCTGGATTTTTTTTTGTACTTTTGGGCTGCAAATATTGCATAATCAGCTTTCTTAAATTCCTGTGTATCAACAACCACCTGGAAGGAATTTGCAGCATATACAAAAAAATCAACTGTAAAGGACTTTTGTCCTGTATTGACAGTAGAACCATTTTTTAAACCCAAAAAAGAAATAGAAGACACTGTATAATCTTAATATTGGAGACTGCATATTGGATCAAAGCTACATAGAATTCTACATATAATCTTAATGTCTTAATAATCTACATATTGGATCAAAGCTACAGCTTACATATTCACAGCTGCATCGGGAATCCCACCAACAACAGCTTTCAAAATACAGAGCTTCTCAAGGCTGCTAAGATTATCCCCAGACGCTAGAGGTTGCAAGTGGTGTGGCCATGAGAGTGCAACAGACCCACCAAAAGCCAAGGGTTTTCATAATGTTCAAAAATTACATCTTATTATGGTAAGGATCTGCAGAAGCGCACCAACTACCTGGAAGAGAGACTCAAAATAGCAAACGGCAGTCCTGAATAGTTACCCTCTTTACCAGGCATATCTGTTTTCTAATAAATGACTAAGTTTGCATTTCTGGAAGGAGTTATGTGCTTTTCTTTCGATTCATTGAACTCTCTTAAACGCCCAAAGCTTCTGTAGATTTTCTTATTTTGAGTATTTTTATCAATTTTTTTTTTTTTTGTCACTGGCCATGACTGTAATCATAGTTGTGAAGAAACTATTATGTTTACAGTTTAACTACTCATAAACTCGGAAAGAAGGTTTAAAGTCTGTTTGAAAGCATAAAGTCTATACAGTCAATTAGATTGTAAGGAAAAGCTTCTGTATTTTGTTTTTATATTGTTTATTTCTGTTTTAATGCTGGATAAAAACTGCGATCTAAAATATTTGACAAAATAACAATTTTTTTAGACACTTCTTTACAAACATATGATGCTAAAGAGGCCAACAGGTTATCCCAAGAAAAACAATCAATACGAAATCCTGTCTTATGATTTTGCTGTTTTCCTGGCCAAGAAGCTTTTTTTTTTTTTTGTGAGGCGAAGACCTCATCTTTTTTGTTTTAACAAAATCTACTACCTGCTAAACCTGCAACAAGCCACAGCAGCAGCTCAGAGGCCATGGGAGTCCATTAAAAAACCCTAAAAAAACCTAAATAGCCATCACCGGCAAGGAGCGGCTTGGCATGAGGTCAAGGTCTGTGAGAAAATTTGTTTTCCTGACCCTACTTCTGTGTTATTTTAAGGGCATCGGTGAAATTTCACTGTATTTCTGCTGAGCTTTTGACATTTGCAATAGTTCTTTTCTAACGCCCATTAAGGATGTGAACGGTGTAAATGAGTCTGCAAACAGGAAACACAGTGCACATATGACCTACAAGCTACCCAATAACCGCAAGAGATATTAACCTAGGGAAGCAGTCGCAAACGTGAAAGCAAAAACAAAAACCCTAGCCAACGCAGCAAATAAAACAAATATTTACCAGATTGCTCGCCACTTCGAAGCAGAATGTCTTTGCATCCTTTGTTAACAGTCTTTTTTTATTTTATGTTGCAAACTTCTCCAATTGAAAATGCAGTCACATGCAACATACCTGTAATGGCAACTTGGAGACAGCTGTGTGCTCCGTGTCTGTCGAATCTGCAAACACAGTTTACCTTGTGAAAACCGCCATCAGAACGCCTTTTTTTATGCTGCGAAATTAAAACCCTCTGAAATTTTTGCAGGCTACGCGTCAGTGAAATTACTCTTATAATAGTTATAATAAGAGCGGCGACGCCAGTGCACCTTCCGTTATAATAGTTAATTGCCTAAGGTTGGCCAATTTTCTTCAGAAATATAGTAAATTATTGTCAAATTGCGATTTTCAGCTATGTTTTAATCACCGTCTTTCATATTCAATTAGTAGGTATGTATTGACCTTGACCTCGATTGTTTAAAGTAGTAGGTAGATATATATTTTGAAGTTCTAAATAATGGTAATGGTGACGTTTGTATATTTAGTTTCATTTTTTATTTAGTTTTTGGTATAATGTTTTAAATATAATTATTTATTGATAAGAGGTATATTATTGTGTTAGGTTTGGTTCATGTATTGACTAGCAATCGCACAAAATGTGTGTTAGAGTAATTTGTACTGGGGTTTGGTTTCTTGTGTTGTGGGGGGTGTTTTTTTTCTTGCTTTCTATATATACAAAGACCTAAGTGTGCTTATTGTACTAAGTCAGGTCATGATGAGTCTAAATGCTATGAGAAGAAGATAGATGGATATGCACAATAGGTTTCAGATTTGACAGCTCTTCTTATGAAGAACAATATTCATCCCTCTTCATCTACATCAGGTGGGTCTTCTTCTTCACCATCATTCCAAATAGATGGACAGACTCCACACAAGGGTCATGCATTATGTGCAACCACCAATTCACATTCATCTAGATGGCTATTGGATTCAGGTGCTTCACACCACATGGCATCTTCTCAGGACATGTTCTCATATTTTGAGGCTGCATCCTCACCACACATATTGATGGGTAATAACACTTATATGAGTGTATGTGGGAAAGGTTCTATCGACATTGATGACGATACATTCAATGATGTACTATGTGTACCATCTTTGTCCATCAACCTTCTCTCCATTTATCAGATTGCTCACAGTGGGACAGGGATGACAGTTGAGTTCACACCAGATTTAGTGCACATCAGAGACATTCAGACTGGCAACATTGTTGCAACAGGGACAGTTGATCATTCTTCCCGATTGTATGCATTCACACACTTTGGTCCACCATCTCCACTGTCTGGGTATCACTCTCTTTCTCCAAGAGAGCATGTTGTATCTGAGGAGAAGTTTGGTCACTTGAACTTATGTGTTCTTCCATCTGTTCATGAGACCAGTGTTGAGACTTCTACACCTCCACCTCCTGTTAAGACCACATCTGTTCAGCAGGATCCCTCTTCAGGTTTGACTGACATTGTAGCTCCACTCATCGAGCCATCTTGTGCAGTTGTTGAGGCCATATCAGAGGATATTCATTTCCTCACAGATGACAGATTCAGCACATTTGTTATCCCATCTTCATTGGAGATTCCATTTCAGGATCATCTTGAGTTGTTTGATGTTGATACATTTGATTCAACATTATGTCATTCAGATAATGTTGCTACATTTGATTCAACATCCTGTCATTCTGACAATCATGCTTCACTTCTGTTCTCCAATGAGCATCATCTAGGACTTCCATTTTCACCTCACATCCAGGGCTTTCCTCATCATCGACCGTTGGATTGGTTTCTTCCTCAGGGGAGTCACATTGGTTTGATCATCGGCACAGGGGTTCTCTCATTTTGTGGGGGCTTTGGAGTCTCCACTCTCTCTCATGGGGGGGTATCTGATTGTATATCTGCATATGTTCTTGAGAGAGTCTTTTGAGACATTTCATTTGTACTTTCTTTCAGCATCTCTTTTAGGAGAGGAGTTTTTTCCCATTGGGTTTTCTCCTTTTTCTCCACTTTACAGAGATTTCATTGTACTTGGGTACCTCATCAGGCCTAGTTGCCGGGACCCATCTTTGCTTTCATGCATTTTGTCCTTAGTTTTTTAGCTTCTCCCTAAGTTCATCTTAAGGGGGGTGTTAGAGTAATAGGTTAATTACTTAATTAATTTAATCATATTGATTAATTAATTAAGTCACCTTTACTTTATTTTTCACTTAAGCTAAACTTAGGCCCATTAATAATTAATTAATAATTAATTATTAATTATTCATCCTAGGGTTTTCACTTTTAGGGTTTTGATCTCCTTTCTTAAGGATTGATCTCTTTGTAATTATTCATTCTTGTTAATGCATTTTTTGCTTCAAGGTTGTAGAGCACCAATTTTGTGTCTCTTGATCTCCTTTATGTGACAGGTTATTTGCTTGCAGGTGTTCATTGGGATCTGTGAGGTTGGTTTCCCAACTTCAACAATGTGCAATGGGCACGCCGATAGATCTTTTGGACTTTCCCATGAGCTACAAAAATCTATAAGAAGAAATGATTGGTGGTAAAGTATGCACAACAAAATTTACATGAGGGTGCAATTTTCACGGGGAGATAACTAATAGAATAAACATGATTAGATTAAAAGATTGCACTTTAGATATGTTATAATCAAGCAAGACGGAATTTTGGTCCATGACACTTCCTTGGGGAAGCCCAAGGAAATTCTCAAGTTTTAGGTGATGTAATGAATCTTACTTATCTACCATACCCCACTCAATCCAATGTAGAAAATAATATGACTTAGTTATTGTTGTTTACAAATTTTATATCAATGTATTTTAATTGATTGAAACTAGACTTTAAAGGGAGAACATGTAGCAACAATGTAGTTGTTGTGGAGTTACATATGACAAGCATCCATGTTAACTTGCTCTACATTGGTAAGAAAAGAAGTATTGTGTGACAGGTAGCTCCAATTCAAAAAGTTTTGGCTCTACACCTTTTATATTAACAAGAAGGCTATGAAATTCAAGTTGGAATGGTTCACCACCTTGTCATGAAAGATATCAATCTATGTAACAATTGGGTTGTGTTTAAAATGTGTTTTCCCCAAGTTCCTTTTGATCCCAAGAAGAGGATGAGCTCTTGAGGTAGTCTCAAAACTCACTTACTTGAACTCGTAGCTTGTAAACAATAGTCTCCAAAGATGTGTTAGAGTTACAAAATCAAAGTTGCATGAACAATCTTCTCTTGTAACAAATGCTTAAACCTTCGAAAGATTATGTATGCAACCGTGACATGTGCAGGAATTGCATAGACAATATCATGTGAAAGTGTAAAGTGTGTTCCACTATTTAAGAAGTCATTTTAATTGGATAGAAAATAAAAATAAATAACCAAGTTTAAAAACAATAAAAAAAATACCCATCCAATGTAATATTATAATCCTTTAAAAAATTGTAAGTAATGAGGTTTTAGTAAGTAACTGAAATATCAAAACACTATAAATAGGGAATAATAGAAGGTAGTGCAACTTCAAATAGGTAATAAAGAAACAAATCAACTTAGATCTTTGAAACATTCACAACCAAATCTCTATTGAATGTAGCAAACAAAACTTGGACTTGAGGGTGATCAGCAGCTTTTATTGAATGCATCTAGATAGTAGTTGTTCGTGTACCATTCTATTTTTAATGGAAATGAAATAATCCAAAGTAAAACACAATTAAAAATTGTGAAGCCAATCTCCATAGTAGGTCTATTTGCATTGTTGCTTCCTAGGGTTGGACAAATTTTTTCATGAGATTACATTATTATGTTTTGTCTTGATCATCTTATCAATCACTCTAAACATGTGATTATGACCTAAACATTCACTATTTGAGTCTGAGAAGATATATTCCATCATGTAAGGAGTGATGGTAAGTTCACATGATAGAAAACTCATATTTTTCATATGCCATCAAACTTGAAGAGAAAACCATGCAAAGTATGTTCAACAAAGAAATTAGAAAGCAAGTATGTGGCTTAACATATTATGTTAAATTTTTTTTACCAGTCAAGGTTGGTTTCCAATAATGTTTATTTAGTGAGGTTTCCATTGTTTTGTTAGACCCATTGTTGAGTTGACCTCCAATAGTGGAGCCCTAAATATATAGCATCAATATGCATCCTATTTGCAAACTGTCATTAATCAGTTGTTTCTAATAAACCACACATACTTTGGTGCCATTGTTCCACAATGTTGAAATTAAGAGGGGGAGGGGTTAAGGTGAGTCCTCTCATTGCAAGGTAGTTGGGTTAATTGTAAGTTAGCAGATAGGTATATAAAGCATAATAGTATATAAATATACCTTGTTAGATATAATAATTTATTAATTAAGCCAAATAGCATGTCATGTACTGCAACAACATGTAGAGGTATTCCTGAATGGCATCATTTTTCAAATGAAGATTTTGTGCTCTAAAATGATGACATAAATGGCCTATAGAATAATCAACTAATTGAATGAGCTAGTTTTGGATAAAACACAATAGTTAATTCCACACCAAATTAAATTTGCAAGTGCAATACAAACCTAACGAATAATATAAACAATTTCTCAATGATTGTATGCAAATCTAGATAATGCAATAAATGTTTGCAAATCTGGGTAATGCCAACTATCATAACCAAAACATGCATGGATAATCTCTAATTAGTCACTCCAGCTATGCAATTCAAGCAATAAAACCTCCCAACACAGGAATTTAAGCGACATCTAGACTAATAACGAAACATCGTATATCAAACTGAATGCTTGCAAAATTGGATAATGTCAACTTCAATGACCAAAATGGACAAAAGACAATCAATCGAACTAGACAATTCAAACCTTATCCAACCTTGATTGTTGAATCAAAGGTGGCTTCAATATTCTGCAAATAAAGATAATTACATATTTTAAAGTGGTCCATATCAAGAACAGTATCAATCCTAAACACACACGAAAGTTTTTAAAATTGAGCAGTTGAGAGCTAAACTTTAACACTGCTTAGGTAGTCAACATATTAACAAATATAGGAAGAACAATGATGATATAGGTTTAAAGCTTCATTTCCTATTGAATCTTTGGGCTACACTCTATATATGAAGCAACTCCCAACCATTTCCTTAGCTCCTCTCCCTAGTAGCAAACATAACAGTTTAAAAGTCATCAACAAAACATTTTAGCAGCTTACCAAGCATATGGTGCTGAAAGCCTGAAGCATTATACAAGGTAAAAATAAGAAAGTAATTCTTCAAAGCGAGAAACATATTTCCACAGTTGTTACAAGACTGAACCAGAATGGTCATGATGGTCAAACTGTTTATCCTCACAGAAATCTACAACTCAAATATTGGTCATAATATTAAAGGAATATGTTTGGAACTAAATAAAACATCACGAAACATGCTTACATTGCTTGAGGATATTATAATCATTGATAAAACAACTTTATAGCCAAAATAAATTTAAAATTTTACTAAACTAATTTTGTTCCAAATAAAACAATCGTCACACTACCCAGCTTAAAAATTCTAATATAGCTTTAAAAGTGAATAATAATGATGAGGATGATGGTTTTTTATATTAGCTATCAAGATTTAAATTTTCAAAAGTAAAATTAGACGAGGTTCAACAACCTGTAGATAATTTCAATGGAATAAATCCCTTTACACATAACAACTTACACTTGAATACGCATAGAATAAGTTAATGAACAATAAGGTATCAGGTTCAATAGGTCACATAGACTCTACATTAAGAGGAGAAGACCATATCTTCCATGCTCTAGTTTCCAAATTGTGCATTCAAGAGGCTAAGCAAAATTCCAAGTTATAGATGAAATAATTAACTTATTGTGGCTCAACTCTTTAAGAGGTATAGGTCAAAAATATTCCAAGTTATAGATGAAATAATCAACTTATTGTGGCTCAACTCTTTAAGCGGTATAGGTAAAAAATATTCCAAGTTATAGATGAAATAATCAACTTAATGTTGCTCAACTCTTTAAGAGGTATAGGTCACATAGACTCCACCTAGATTCCATTCTCGTTCAATGTTTAAAATGATTAATCTTTGGTGACCCAAACAATCCACTTTTATAATTCATTTTTATAGTGTAATGATATATCACTATCTGAGAGGAATTTCAAAAAAAGGGACACACCGAAATGAATGCTAAGCATGGAAACAATCAATTTCTAACAAGTAAAGAAATTTTAAAACAATATGTAACAGGTGTTCTCCAATAACTTGTAGTTATAAGCAACCAGAGTAAACAATGAGGGCATTTCATATGAACTGTTGTAGTAACTCATTGTGATGATCTCATTCACTATCATCACACTCAGAAAAACCATGTGCTTGTACAGATATCAATCTTCCGCTCTGTTTGTCTATGTTGCCCACAAATAAATATTGTATGAAACAAAAGAAAATAGTTTTTATGTTCAAAGACAATATTCATTTTTTAATTTCCCAACAAAATTGTCTGCATTCCCAACTAGATTGATTCCTTTAACTTAACCTCCTACTTGAGCACAAAAACTGCTAGCAGTCAAAAGACGTGAAGATTTAAAATCAAATTTTCACAATGGCACTCTTATTGAGAATCAAATGCTAGTATATAGCATTAGCACTGCATGATTCATTAAACATGCTTATAAAGAACCCAACACATCTTAAGGGAGCTCCTCCGGCTAAGCATCTGCTACCATACTACTTGTATTACAAAAAATACTTCACTTGGCCTCACAAACATTATTGCAACAAAATGATGTCAGAAAAGCACTGTCATGGCATAAAAGTTTAGGTTTATTGTCAAATATATACAACTCACATCATCACATGTAAATACAGTCAGTTGAGCTTGAAAAGAGGCATTATCGGATTCACCCATTGGTAGGTATTAGTCTGTCTGATCAATCACCAAACTATAATCTATCATGACATGGCATTGCCCTCAATCTTCTTATGCTTATCTGTTGGACCTTGTGAACATACTCGGACAATGAAGGTATGCAGGTATGCTATGCAAATGATGGTTTAGCTAGATGGATTGACTTGAAAATCACAATGAAATGTAGACTTTCTTTTTTGGCAATAGAAGTCATTGAACGTAGTGTGTAGTGGGACGTGGAAAATACATTGTTAATTAAAGTGTCTAATAATCTAACATTGATATTGTGTGTAGACAACCCTCCCTCTTCGTCTTGAGAGAGAGATACGTACTATCTTGCATATGGACATATCACTTGTAGCTAAGTTCAGGGAGGTAAATAGATCTACATATAACACCACACCTACAACATTCTAGCAATTGTGACACCCTAATTATCAATATATCTGATGGAAATTGAGGTTCTTTTGAGTGTTAGACCATGGGATTTATGGATTGTCAAATTTCACATAATTATAAGTGGGAGTTGGCGATGACTACCATGAGTAAACAAAACAATTGGAATTTTTTTTGACAAATCAATGACAACATGAAGCAAAGGATTTACGAATTGCATAGCATTATTGTCATCTCAATATTTCAATTATTACCAATGCATTCTTATGCCTTTCGCCTCAAGTTATATCCTATTAGATGATATATCTCACCATGATAACATTTTGAAATATGTAAAATGAGGAAATTCAAATCCTCAGGAAAAGATTATGGATATCTGTCAGAGTGTACAAACTCGAAAACCTTATGACTTCACCATTCCTACATCCTCTTTTAAAAGATCTACCAAATTTAGGACTTGAACCACTCGATTTCACCTTAATTTATATCCTATTAGATGATATATCTCAACATGATAACATTTTGAGATGTGTAAAATGAGGAAATTCAAATCCTCGGGAAAAGATTATGGATTTTGACAAATAAAAAGTTTATAATTGTAAAAGTGGAAATTGTATGCTTTACATTTTTCATTTTTATTTTGTGTTCACTTTGACTTTGTTGTCCTTTATGCAATGACAAATGTATAAGTGGCATGATTTCTTGAAAATATGACAGTTAATTCTAATATGTCTTTGTTTCCCTTTTGAGTAAACAACTCGATCAACTAGTTCAAAGTAATCAATTGAAACTCATATTTTAAGTAAGGATGCTTTCATATGGGTAGATGCTTGAAGGGAGATTATCAAACCACTGACCACATCTTTACACCATAATTTAAAGCATATCATAAAGGTATATAAAAACCTTGGTATCTATGAATAACATTATTAATATACTAACCATTTTATTAAAACAATTTACTCTCTAAATCCACACATATTAGTGATAGATACATGATTAGTTCAAACCTTAAAAAGCATTAAGATCCTTGCTACCAACCTATCAGCCTAAACCAACTATAAGTAGATGGTAAGGAAATACTATGTATTCTATAAAAACAACATAGTGGGAATGGCAGAGATTTTTGCGTGCTTGGTTAAAACGGGAAAAATGTTCCACCAGGGTTTGTTAAAGCGGCAAAGGACTCACTGGATTTTGGAAAATACATTGTGGAAATCGTAAATATACCTACAAGAAAATTAGAAAAATACAAGGATTCGGTGGGGAAAATGGTGAAGTGGAGAAATGGTTGCGGTAATGTTCAGGGTTTGAGGAAACAATGGCTGTAAATGTATTGGTAGTTTGATGTAAATGCAGTGTTTCAAATGGTGAGTCATTGAATAATAAAAACACACCCTAGAAAACTTAGGATTTCAACAGAATTTTTACAGGAAATCAAAACCAAAACCCAGGATGTACTTGTGAGAATTAACCTCTCGCATCTGTAATGCTCTATGTTGATGATTTTTTGCTGTGTATAAAATAAATTTTGGGGGCTTTGTGCGATGCCTGAGAGGAAGAGTTACTTTTCAAAACAACATCTAAATTGTTGAGCAGATTTGTTAATGGAAATAGCCAGAGTTGAAACAATACCTAATAGCAGAAGACTAAGCATTTCAAGCTTTCTAGAGTCAAAAGTTTAGCTGATAGAAGCATTAATAGCACAAGCCAATGGAGCAAGCAACCAATTTCCCCTAACAAATAGTCTTTGGCCAAGATAAGCACCGTACCTATCCCTGCAATCATGGCCATCAAATCTCCACCAACTCTTTGAAGATCTGGTTTACCAATCTCCATGCAGATCCATCACTAAATGCAAATGGACAGAACGATTTCAACCAATGGACAAGATGAGCGAAATGGTCATCCTTGTACCATTCTGAGAACTTAGGCCATTGATTCAGCACTGCCAACATACGGGAGGTCGACTCCTTCTGGAGTTAAATGCTTATTGGCGTAACAAGATTAAGGTGTTTCAATAAAGGCACAAGAAAAATCCAAAATGAGAGAATAATTCTATTAGATCAAAGGATTCAAATATATATTGAATTGATATAACAACAAGAAACCCTTGTATATATAGGCAAGGGTGAGACAAAGGACAACATAATATTACGACATGTTTCTTAATATTATGACTTGAGACATAAGAAGTAAATTCCCTAAGTAAACATAAGTAACAAGGTGTGAAAAGAACCCAAGAGGAAAACTAGTTAGGTAATATATCCTCTTCACACCAAAACCCCCCTCAAGTAAAAGTTAGGGAGAATGTGAAAAATGAAAAGATGCAAAGATAGGTCTTGGATATGAGGCTTGATGAGTTACCCATGCATAAATGAATCTCTCACAAATGGAGAAAAGGATAAAAATTTGTAGAAAAAACCCCTCTCCAAAAGAGAGAAAACATAATATTCTCTCTAAGGTATGAGAAATATAAAACCCCATGTGAGGAAAAAGTCCTCCCATAAGGGAAGAGAAGAGAGACAATACAAGCTCCCTCAATGTGTAATCTCCTATACTAATGGGAGATGCTTGATAATGAAATTTGAAGATGCCCAAAAATGTCAAACAACATTTCTCCTTTAGGAAGAAACAAATCCATGGATGTAACTTGTAGGAAGACTTCCCATGTCTAGAAGGAATATGAGGGAAGAAAACACAATATATAATATCTCTAAACTATATGCTCAAGTGCCCCCATGCCAGTTCCAAAAGGTGCCAAAAATAAACTAGGAGTCCCAGTGTTGGTAGGTGGCGACTGATCAGGAAAGTACTATATACTAGCCATGTATCCTTGTTAGGGTTCGGGGGCCTAGCCCCTGAATTTTTTTTTGGACCGACATAAAAAACCCTATTTTGTAACCGACATAAGGCTTGATAAAAGTTGCTAAGGGTTAGGGTTTTTTGATATATTGTATTATAACATTTGCAACGGTATTGAGTTGCAGGGATTGTTGGTTGTAATCGGTTTGATTTACTGGATAATAATATTGGACTCTCTATTGGTGGATGTAGCCCGAGTTTGGGTGAACCACGTTAAAACTTGTTTCTCGCTGTTATTATTTCTGTGTATTTTTCATTCCTCTATTTAATCTTTATTTGCATTTAATTGATATCTTCTGCCAGCTAAACCTAACAAGTGGTATCAGAGTGGGTTGTATTTAATTATCATCTATAGGAAGGTCTCATAGTTGAGTGTGAGCAATGGCGAACGAGGGTAAATTGATGGTCGATAAATTCAATGGGCAGAACTATCAGTTATGGAAGATGCAGATGGAGGATTACCTCTATCAAAAGGATTTATGGATGCCATTGGAAGGAGTAGCCAAGAAACTAGCAACAATGAGTCATGAGGATTAGAATCTTCTTGATAGAAAGGCACTGGGAACCATTTGGTTGTGCCTGGCACCATCGGTGGCATTCAATATAATGGAAGCGAAGACAATAGATAGTCTGATGAAAGCTTTGGCTAAATTGTATGAAAAACCCTCAGCCTCAAATAAGGTATTTCTCATGAAGCATTTTTTTAATCTGAAAATGGTTGAAGGTGGATCTATGATAGATCATTTAAATAAATTTAATACGATTGTTAGTCAATTGACTTCTATAAATGTAAAATTTGATGAAGAAGTTAGAGCTCTCTTGATATTATGTTCATTGCCTGAAAGCTAAAATAGTTTGGTAATGGCGGTTAGTAACTCTGTTTCTAGTTTAAATACCCTGAAATTTGATGATGTTGTTGGTGTTATTCTGAGTGAGGAAATTCATAGGAAAAACTCAAGTGGATCCACATCAGGCAGTGTTTTGAATGCAAAAAGTAGGGGCAGATCAAAGGAGAGAGGAAAAAGTTCTGGAGGTCATCAGAAGTCATGAGGAAAATCAAAGGATAAGAGATCCCAAACCAGAGGACAAAGGGATTGCTAGTACTGTGGGAAACTAGGTCATCTGAAGAAAGATTGCTGGTCTCAGAAAAATAAAGGAGACAAACAAGAAGGCAATAAGGAGGCAAATGTGGTAAGTAATAAATCTGAAGATGATGCTTTGATTCTTTCCCTACATAATGATGATGATTCATGGGTTTTAGATTCAGGGTCTTTATTTCATGCTACGCCCCATAGAAGTTATTTTCTTGATTATGTCCAAGGAGATTTTGGGCTAGTTTATTTGGGAGATAACGAACCCTGTCAGATTGTTGGAAAGGGAAGAATCAAGATTAAGTTGCAGAATGGGAATCATTGGCTACTACAAGAGGTAAGGCACGTTCCAAGGCTCGGTAGGAATTTAATTTTAGTAGGGCAACTAGCTGAAGAAGGTTGCATCATTACATTTACTGATAAAAATTGGAAGGTTTCAAAAGGTGCCTTAATAGTAGCAAAAGGTGTGAAAGTAGGCACCTTATATCTTTGTACAGGTCATACTGTTCCTTCTACTTTAGTTGTTGCAGAGAAAAAACAAACAGGTTTATGAACAGTTGCTGCAGGTTTGTAGGAAGAGACTGAAACAGTTGCTGCAGGTTCTGAGACAACACTGTGGCATAACAGACTTAGGCATATAAGTGAAAAAGGTATGAAGGTACTTCATTCTAAGAAAGCTTTACTAGGTCTAAAATGTATTAATATGGATTTCTGTGAAAGTTGTGTGTATGGAAAATAAAAGAGAGTCAGTTTTCTCAAGGATGGGAAGCAAAAGAAAAATGAAAAGTTGGAGCTTGTGCATACCAATGTATAGGGATCGGCTCAGGTATTTTCTCTTGGTGACTCTCGATATTATGTTACTTTCATAGATGATGCAACTAGGAAGGTATGGATTTATTTCCTTAGGTAGAAATTTGATGTATTTGAAACATTTAAGAAATGGAGAATCTTGGTTGAGAATAAGATGCGTAAAAGATTAAAATGTCTCAGATTTGATAATGGCGGTGAGTATTGCAGCAAAGAATTTGAAGATTATTGTTCTTTTAATGAAATTCGTAGGTAGAAAACGGTTCCAGGGACTCCATGGAAAAATGGAGTGGCTGAACACATGAATAGGACAATAATGGAGCATGCAAGGACCATGAGATTGCATGTTGAGCTACCTTTAAGCATGTGGGCAGAGGCTGTCAACACTTCTGTATATTTAATTAATAGAGGTCCTTTAGTTCCTTTGGGCTATGGTATTCTAGAGGAAGCATGGACAGGTAAGAAAGTGAGTTATTCTTTTTTCAAAACCTTCAGATGTGAAGCATTTGCACATATAGATTCTAAAAATAGAACCAAGCTAGATGCAAAATCAAAAAAGTGTACCTTCGTTGGATATGGCATTGATGAATTTGGTTATAGGCTTTGGGTTTTGAAAATTAGAAAATTGTGAGAAGCAGGGATGTTATATTCAATGAGACGGTGTTGTACAAAGATTAGTTGTAGCAGCATGAGAAGAAAGAAAAAGATTATGTGGTGCTAGATGATACTCCAAATAGTGACGTTCCAGTGGTTCCTTATGCTCCATAATAGCAACCAGAAATACCACAAACTCTAGTGAATGTTAGATGATCAACAATGGTAAGTAGATCTCCTAAAAGGTTTTCTCCCTCTTTGTATTCTATTTTGTTAACAAATGCTGGTGAACTAGAAGGATATGATGAAGCTATGCAGGTGGATACACAGGTTCAGTGGGAGCTTGCAATGAAAGAAGAAATGGACTCTTTGCTGAAAAATCAGACTTGGGAATTATTTAAGTTGCCTACAAGTAAAAAGACTTTACCAAACAAATGGGTTTATAGGCTGAAAGAGGAAGATGGAGGTAAGAAAAGATTTAAAGCCAGGTTAGTTGTAAAAGGATTTGCACAGAAAAAGAGTATAGATTTTGATGAGATATTTTCTCCAGTTGTCAAGATGACTTCTATTCGTACTATCTTAAGTATTGTGGCTATTGAAGATTTGCATTTAAAACAACTAGATGTGAAAACTGCCTTTCTCCATGGTGATTTGGAGGAGGAGATATACATGGAACAACCCCAAGGATTTGAGGTCAAAGGTAAGGAGAAATTGGTGTGCAGATTGAAGAAGAGTTTGTATGGCCTAAAACAAGCACCTCAGTAATGGTATCTGAAATTTGATAGTTTTATGGCTGAGCAAGGCTACAGTTGGTGTAATTCTGACCATTGTGTTTATTTTAAGAGGTTGGATAATAACAACTACATTATTTTATGTTTATATGTTGATGACATGCTTGTAGCTAGGTCTAACATGGATCACATAAGAGAGTTAAAACAATAGTTAGCACAGTCATTTGATATGAAGGATTTGGGGGCAACAAAACAAATCCTTGGTATGAAAATTTGCAGAGATAGGAAGAACAGAAATTTGACTCTATCTCAGGCTGCTTATGTTGAAAAGGTGTTGCAGAGATTCCATATGGAGAATGCAAAAGGTGTCAACACACCTTTGCCTAGTCATTTGAAATTGACTAAGGAGATGTGTCCAAAGACACAAAAGGAGGAAGAAAAAATGTCTAAGGTCCCATATGCTTCACCTATAGGAAGTTTAATGTATGCCATGGTATGCACGAGACCGGATATTACACATACTGTAGGAATCGTCAGTAGGTATATGAGTCATCCTGGATTGAAGCATTGGAATGCAGTAAAATGGATTCTTAGATATTTGAGAGGTACATCTAATAAACACTTATGTTTTGGGGGCTCTAATACTGATTTAGCAAGTTATGTACACTCAGATTTGGTAGGTGATATTAATACTAGGAGGAGTACTACAGGTTATGTCTTTACTATAGGTGGGACAGTAGTGAGTTGGATCTCACGGTTGTAAGAGGTGGTTGCTTTATCCACCACAGAGGCAGAGTATGTAGATGCAATAGAAGCGAGCAAGGAGATGATATGGCTACAATATTTCATGGAAGAATTGGGCAAACAATAGGCTAATAGTTCTTTGTATATAGACAGTCAGAGTGCCATACATCTTGCAAAGAATTCTGCCTTGCATTTAAAGACTAAACACATACAGTTGAGGTATCACTTTATTCAGTCAGTATTGGATAATGGACAGTTAGGCTAGAAAAGATACATATAAATAAAAATCCAGTGGATATGTTTACAAAGGCAGTGACAAGGGAGAAGTTGAGCTCCTCTTCAACTTTGGTTGGTCTTCAAGACTGAAACAATAAAATCAGAACAACAGAGTCCAGGCTGCTTATTTCCAGTGGGAGCTGCACGCGCAACAGTGTTATCCAAGATCAGTCTCCAAGTGGGAGATTGTTGGTAGGTGGCAACTGATCAGGAAAGTACTGTACACTAGCCATGTATCCTTGTCAGGGTTCGGGGCTGGGCCGGGCCCCGAGTGGGGGTTCGGGGGCGCAACCCCCAAAATGTTTTTTTTAGACCGACATAAAAAACCCTATTTTGTAGCCAACATAAGGCTTGATAAAGTGGCTAAGGGTTAAGGTTTTTTGATATATTGTATTGTAGCATTTGCAACAGTATTGAGTTGCAGGGATTATTGGTTGTAATCAGTTTGATTTACTGGATAATAATATTAGACTCTCTATTGGTGGATGTAGCCTGAGTTTGGGTGAACCACGTTAAAACTTGTCTCTCGCTGTTATTATTTCTATGTATTTTTCATTCCTCTGTTTAATCTTTATTTGCATTTAATTGATATCTTTTGCCGGCTAACCCTAACACCCAGGACTAACTAAAGAAATCAACAATCTAAAACCTAATGGAAACATATGTAGAACATGATCCAAAGGCAATGATGACTCCTACAAATGTTGCCCAAGGATCTCCAAGAAAATGCCAAACTATGACAAATGAATAGGTAGAGAAAGAATAAGAGGGTCTAAATGTTCCCTCATGACATCCAAATAAGATGATACAATGGTAGATGAACATGTGCTTATGGAACTAGCAAAAGTGCAAAACCTACTCAATGTAACCTTAGAGATGCAATGCTAGGAACTCTTTAGGCAATTTCATGGTTATATGATTCAACTTGGATCAGTGCTAATGCAACCTAAACCATCGGCTACAATGCATCATCGCAATCCATTTAAAGTATAGTTCAACCGTGGCATTCTAGTATTTGAGGGTAAAGTATATGCTATAGCACTAGACTATTCATTAGTTCAAGTGAAACTTTTCCATCAATAAATTTAGTGACATCAAAAAAATTTCATTAGCAGTACTAAAATGTTTTATCACAACGTGTAATTGGTGGCAATTCATCAACAAACTATAATGAAATAGTGAGTGTGACCCCACTAGAACTTAGAATGACTTCATTAATGCTTTGTAAGATTAATACTACCCCCTAGACATTATGAGGATGTGTACATGAAATATCAACAATTGCATCAATGTAGCGATCAAACCATGGAATCTTCCATCTAATATCTTTCCATGCAGTATCCTCTCCATATACTTTATGTATCAAACCATAGTGAAAGATAATAATTCCATGTGATATCTTCTCCTTCAATTTTGAAACATTAAGACTTTCTAAGTGTATTATAAACATCTTGTTGGCTTGTTTAATACATTGAGTGTGCTTTAATTTTGGGTTTTCCTCTTCATGGGTTTTCCTAAGATATATCTTGTGTTTTTTCCATTACTCTAGTAAAATTTGTGTAGATCTAGACTTGCATTCTTTCTCTTAGAATTATTGTGGATCTAGTCTAGTTTTATTTCATATAAGAAGTTTTCTAAAAAGTACTTGTGAAGAAGGAAAACTAAATGAAATAAAATTAGAATGACTACATATACTCCCAATCATAACTCTCGGTCATAATAACATGTAAAAATACCAATTGGTGAAATTTTTCACCTAATGATATAAAAAAATACTTGTACATAAGTACATGTTACACATACAATACATCTGATATAAAAACTTCAGATCTGGAAATGTTGATAAGTCATCATGACATCACTTAACTCCTTGATCCTGATAACCTAACATTGTGAACTCAATATACACATTCTGGTCAAACCTGACATTATGGTCAAACCTAATATTTCCAACCGAACATTCCAGTTGAACTTGATATTATGATTTTGAATGTTCTACATATGGTTAGATTTCCACATCCAGTTGAAGCAATTCATAGCCAATTATAAAGGTAATCAGACTTTCTATTTGGATTTAAATTTAAAAGAGAAAAGCATGTTGAAACTGATACTCTCCCACCCACTATTATTATTTCTCACCTACTGTAGGTTGCATTGAATGCAATCCATACATAGTGAATTTTTCTTGTTAAAAGTAGAATTTACTTCATAATTCACTATCAAAGCAATCAAGAAAATATAAAATGAATTGTAGAGCAATTTATAGAGCAAATTATAGAGCTGATAAATTGCAAAGTGAAGTTACGATCTGAAGGCAAACTCAAGGGGAAAATGACAATGACATATTAACTGAACCAAATATCTAGACATGTATTCTACTCATATAAAGGTGAAATTGCTTGTAGAATGGTGGTACACCATCTCCTATTATTCTTCCATTAAGATGATGCTTTATGAAGTTGCGTATGACCAACTATCATCATCTCTCTCATCTTACCTACCAAGGCATTCCAAGGCATAGGTTGTTATTTCAACTCTTAAGCCACCAAGAGTATAGCTTCCAAACTCTCAAGGACAACTTGGTCCTAGCTCATAATAATATGAAACAACAAGCAGATCAACAACATTTTGATTGCACATTCATTGAAGGGGACAATCTTTTTATGTATTTATCCATATAAATACTTGCATCCCTCAAACTTACAAGTAGATAAAATTTAGTGCCAAAATATATGGACCTTTTTTATTACTATAATGTATGGGTGAAGTGGCCTAAAGATTGGATCTCCCTCCCTCCTCCAAAGTACGTCATGTTTTCCATGTCCTATTTAAAGAAGCTCCTTGGGTCACACATGCAAATTTAGTTGAAGCACTTCTCGAAATGGATGATAAGGTTCCATCATCCCTAAGGTAAAACCTATTGTGGGCCAATGATTGTGCCGACTACATTATTGCACCATTACAAATGTTATGGTCTATTTTTTGGGGTGGTAGTTGGAAGACATGACTTGGAAATCTCTCTATGAGATTCAATAGTAATTCACATAGTCCAAGCCTTAAAGACAAGGATTTTTAAAGGAGGGAGCATGTTAGGACCCTTACATCCTACGTTTTTATTATTAATTATTCTAAACATTGTACTAATCATAGTTTAATTATTTAGTTAATATTATATTATGTGAATCTATCACACATGCATCACATGAAGTTGCAATAATATAATGACTTCATATTAAGTGCGTACATTTGTCTCACAATAGTTGTACTTCATAAGTTATTCTTTGTGAGGTCTTTATATTGAGTCATAAAAAATAGAAGATAATCTTGGAATCATCTATTGTAATAGAACTTTACTCTTAAGGAGATTACCATATTTATTCTAAATTCGTTAATATAAATATATTTGCAACTATTTTCTAAATACTATATTTTTTTGGGTTGTTTAATAATATCTTTCATATAAGATCCTAAAACCTTTAATTTTTAAATTTGAAAAATTTACATCATTATAAATGTCTTAAAATTTTAATTAGTTTTATTTATTATATATATTTATTTAAATAGAAAAAAATTAGCCACTATTATATTGTAAGGATAAAAAAGTCTATTTTAATCTAGTTTAACACAATTGTTATTATGGGAGAGGCGTAACCTATGGTAAGTAACACATAAATATAAAAATAAAAACAAAAACAAATATATTACCAAAACATAGTTCTTCAAATAAAAAGAATGTAAATAAAATAATAAATTACATATAAATTATATAAAAATAAAGAGAAAAAACGAATATATCAATAAAAAAATAGTTCAAATAAAATAAAGTAAATAACGTAGATAAAATGCCGATGACGGCATGGTTCGGTGGTTAAGTCGCTTGGTTGTAGTGGCGGCCACTAGAGTTCAAACCCCCGTTGGGCCAACGAGCTCGCAAGGCTTTACGCCTTCACTGGGCCAATGAGCTCACGGGTTTGAAGTGTTCTTGCTAGGGGATGAGGTCCCCCATGTTGTGGCCTCACCGGTTCATTGCTCCGGGCAAAAGCATTCGCGTGGAGCCGGAGGACGTGTCGCACCAGCGTCGCCGGGTCACGTTAAAAAGTTTACCAAAAAAAATAACGTAGATAAAATAAAATGGTTCTATGTCTTCTTTCTATCTATTTGCTTGTAGCTATTTATATGTCCATATATATGTCTCTATAATAATTTAAGTAAATATTAAAATTTAAATATTCATATTAAAAAATAAAATAATATTAATTTATATATTTTTAGGTTTTTTTTTTCGAAAATTCGTTCTAATATTTATACTTGTTATTAATAAATCTTTTATTTGAGTAAAAACCTAGGACTAGTACCGAATTCAGCATCTAGATATCAAAGAACAAAATAAAACAGGCCACAATATAATGAGATTCGGAATAATTGCTGTGCCACGACACAGTGAAGGCTTATCAGCCGGCCGCCCGCCTGACGATAAAGACAGCCAAGAAAGTCTTGACAGGAAAACGAATTGGCCTATCCATGACCTCCTCTTCTTTTTTTCTTTTTGGTTTTTGGTAATGTCGAATTTTGGGAGCAAAACTCTGACTCCCCTCGTTACATTCCATATCCAACAGGAGTTTTTGTTTTTTTCTTTGAGAGGAATTATATAATGACAAGTGATACATTTTTCTGTTGGGTTTTAGTTCATGTTTCGATTTTGACTTATTTCTTTCTATTAACAATTATTTCTATTTATTTGTAATTTATCACATTTATTACAGCTCATTGGTATATACTTAAGTAATATATTCACTTCTTTCTTTAAGACTATCATTTTACTCTCTAGGTTCATTTCCTTGCCAGTTATGATTAATTCTGCAACATGGGGAATGATCCTCAAATTCAAAGTCAAATTTTCCTACCCTTTCCTACTAAACGTTATGAGTCGACTTGGTACATACTTTATGCAATATGTTGTTATGTCTTGGTATTTAAAGACATTCAATGTGCCATGAATTAATATAAGGAAAAGTGTAAGAATCGTTAGTGCACACTTTGATTTTGTAAGGGACACATAATCAAAATTTGCTTCATCTACACATAGATAGGCCACTTGCATACTTGTGTATGATGTCTTTGAGTCTTCACTCATATGATAAAGCTAGTTGATCCAAGGGTTTAACCTAGGAGAAATTGACCCTAGTAATTGACAAGTTTCCTTAAGGTGTTTATAAACACAAAAGTCATTAGAAGCTAATTAAACGTCCAAAATCAAGGTAAACAAGTTTCTAAAGTTTGCACTTCTAGTTTAGATCAGTGTAACAATGTTCAAATCCACAACAATCAGGATTGAGCATACAATACTTGAGATTGAACATCATTGGCAACATTCTTCTGTCATCCACACTAGAGCTAAGTACATAATTCCTCTCATTTAATTATTACATTTATCATTGTTCATTTATCAACCTACATCTAAATTTAATCTAGGTTAATTGGTGTACATATTGATTACATTGAATTAATTATCCAATATTTATTTATCTAAAGCTCTTTATTTCTCTACATTTTTGGTGAACTTGACTTGTCCTACACCCCTTTGGGATTTGCCTTCAAGTTTTGTCTTCTACATCTTAGCTTTTGATCTAATGTTTTTTGAGTATTTTATTTCGCAATCTGGTCCATGTTTGATTGTGCTTTCATGTGATCATTCATTACTCTACATCTTTTACGGTGCTTGCTTCTCATTTGCTTCATCGTATTCAACACGCTAACCAACCTTTTGTTGGCCTTTAGGTCTACATTCTATACACGTAAAACTAATTGCTGACTAATATTTTTTATTTTTATTTTCCCTAGGTCATTTTAATCCATTTTTTCCTTAGGGCTTTTCAAAGCTTTTTGTACATGCCAAAGTCTATTCCTTCTCACCCCCATTGCAAAGGAGCACATGTTGAATCCCTATATGGCTTAATCTATTGAACATGGTCTCTTTAATGATGTTCCCATGACCATGGTCAATACTCAAGTGTCATTGAGAATGAGGATGCAGAATATAATCATGATGAACATGTGGCTCAACAAGAGTTTTCACAAGATTCCTATACATGTAGTGGAAATGGTTCATAATTTATTCATCAACAAACCTCATCTCACATCTTACCCACATCTCACATTCATTTTTGATATCTACTTCTCCTTCTTACCAACCCATTACTATTCCCCTTACTACTTTAATAGCTCCTACACCCATTGTTCCAACCACTACTTTGGATAGTGCCATTCCTACTCCTACTAGTGCTTCCTCCACCATAGCTACATCGTACTCCAAACCCCATCCCATTCCTATACACACACCTTGTTATATATCCAAATTCCCCATTCTATTCAAGTGAAAAGTTAAAGTTGCATGACCTTTTAGGCTAGATTAATAGCACATTAGTATTTAAGCATTTCCAACTAAAAGTCAGCTAGGGTTGAAAATGTGTTCTTTCTAGATTCATTCTAGCTAAAATAGATCTAGTCCATAATTTTTTTTAGCTAGGAGTGTTTGCTAGATACATATGTAACATTACTTTGGTACCAATTTACAAAAAAAAACAAATTGATTTTAAAAAAAAAACTTAATGTTTCCACCATGGTACTCACATAAATAACATTTAACAACATAAAAAATACCCTTTTGTAGATCTAAAAATGTACTTTCCAAAAATATAATTTTTTTAATATTTTAATTAGTGTTTATATTTTAATTTTAATTTTCACTAAAAGGAGGTCATTAGCACTAAAATGTAAGATTTATTGCATTCTCAAGAAAAAATATTAATTTTTTTAAACTATTGAAAAAATATGATGCACTATAGGAGAGATTCCATGTCAAGACAATATAATCATTTACTATCTCAGAAAAATAGATAAGACAAAAAGTGGAGGTCCCTCAAAACAATTTTATTTTTATCCAAGTGTAGCTACACATACTACCACAATCTCCCCCATTTGTTTCACTTGTGTGCTTATCTACACTTAATGCATTTTGAACAACCTTAATTCAAATTTATGCAAATAGTTTTAACACCATTTAGTGCATGGTCTATGTACACCATTGCTTGGCTACTTGAAATGACATATTTCAACCTTACAATGTATGGATAGACTTGTCTTCACTCAAATGCATCTAGATTGACACCTACATGTCCAATGTATCTAGCCATACCTTCTACACATCTTTTCACAACCATGTATGTTTGATTCTTGGTACCATACAAGTTCTACACCTATCCTTCCTTTGTCCACATGAGGGCATACCATACACTTCTAACATCTATCAACATATTGTTATTGGCCTATCTAACCACCCCTTTGTATATATAACTATCTTGTATAAGGTATAGATAAGGAAGTTCATACCAATAGTTGTTGTGTATACCATATTGTATAGATCTTTCTCCATGAAATACAATTACATTGTAAAGATTTTCTCTCTTTATTTAAATGTGCATATGCATACGAATATAGCCTGTCCTATGAATACTCTACAAATTATGTAGATTATCAATTTAATTTGTAGGTTTGTCCTCCAATCCTTGTGGGGTTTGGATCAGTAGTATTAGAACTTGAAAATTTATAATATTTTTATTCTTGTTCAAACATGCTTACAACAACAACAAAGAATCATGTCTTTAGTTCAACATTTAAGTAATCTTGTGAGCATCAAGAATATAGAACAATGGTAGATGGACATGTGCTTATGCAACTAGCAAAAGTGCAAAACCTACTCAATATAACCTTAGAGATGCAATGCTGGGAACTCTTCGGGCAATTTCATGGTTTTATGATTCAACTTGGATCAGTACTAATGCAACCTAAACCATTGGCTACAATGCACCATCGCAATCCATTTAGAGTATAGTTCAACCTTGGCATTCTAGTATTTGAGGGTAAAGTATATGCTATAGCACTAGACTATTCATTAGCTCAAGTGAAACTTTTCAATCAATAAATTTAGTGACATCAAAAAAATTTCATTAGTAGTACTAAAAATGTTTATCACAACGTGTAATTGGTGGCAAGTAAATCAGCACACTATAATGAAATAGGGAGTGTGATCCCACTAGAACTTAGAATGACTTCATTAATGCTTTGTAAGATTAATACTACCCCCTAGACATTATGAGGATGTGTACATGAAATATCAACAATTACATCAATGTAGAGAGAAAACCACGGAATCTTCCATCTAATATCTTTCCATGCAATATCCTCTCCATATACTTTATGTATCAAACCATAGTGAAAGATAATAATTCCATGTAGTATCTTCTCCTTCGGTTTTGAAACATTAAGACTTTCTAAGTGTATTATAAACATCTTATTGGCTTGTTTAATACATTGAGTGTGCTTTAATTTTGGGTTTTCCTCTTCATGGGTTTTCCTAAGATATATCTTGTGTTTTTTCCATTACTCTAGTAAAATTTGTGTAGATCTAGACTTGCATTCTTTCTCTTAGAATTATTGTGGATCTAGTCTAGTTTTATTTCATATAAGAAGTTTTCTAAAAAGTACTTGTGAAGAAGGAAAACTAAATGAAATAAAATTAGAATAACTACATATACTCCTAATCATAACTCTCGGTCATAATAACATGTAAAAATACCACTTGGTGACACTTTTCACCTAGTGATATAAAAAAATACTTGTATATAAGTACATGTTACACATACGATACATAATAAAAGGGAAGAAGAATTTACGACAAATTCACTCCAAATCATATATCTTTTCTCATAAAAGTACACATACCATTTGGGAAAAACTTTACACTTGGTGGGGCATTTATGCTAATACATAAGTATGTTGCATATACAATACTAGCCAAAAGCAAGAAAAATTACAACTAAAACTTATTTTAGGTTTATTTTTTTCTTTAATCTTTGTGCATGTATAGTGCACAATGATTGTCTTTTTCTTATTGCAAACCTGTAATCAAGTAAATTTATTTTAGATTATTCATATATTTATCTTCATTATTCATAAGAAATTTTAGCTGGCTTAAGATCTTGGAAATAGTTTGATGGGACATCCATTGATAGGTAGAGGAGGTACTGGATTTGCTGATACTTTCTCATCTGGATCAATTGCCCTGTATCCACTAAAACTACTAACAAAATGATGCATGAATAATAATATCTCTGTTTTTGAAAATTCCCACCCTGGACATTTGCGTAGGCCTCCTCCAAATGGTACATATGTATAAGGAGCGATGGGAGCTGCAACCTCATCAAATCTTGAAGGCATGAATTTTTCTGGCTCACTGAAATATTTTTCTTTATGATGTGTTGTATAAACTGTCCACAAAATCTGTCCATATGATACAACCATATACATCTTTTAAGTTTATCTAATTTCATGAAATTGAAAAAATAAATTGAATCTAATCGATGAATTTGAAGAGAAGAGTACAACTTACTTTAAATCCTTTTGGAATTGTATAACCATTGTAGTGAATATCTGTGATGGCCTTGCGGTATGTCCCAAAAGATGGAGGGAATATGCGTAATGTTTCTTGAGCCACTTGCCATGTATATTTCATATCTCTAAGATCCTTCCATGTAATGTCTTCTCCTTTCTTTTTATTAGAAAGTATATCTAATTGCTCTGTTATACATATAATTCTTAACCATTAGACCATGATATAAAATGATATGTGAGAAGAAGTTAAAATCCTTCCATGTAATGCTTTTTCCTTTATTTTCATTAGAAAGTATGCCTAATTGCTCGTTATACATATATGTTTTAATCATTAAACCATGATATAAAATGATATGCGAGAAGAAGTTAAAATCCTTTCATGTAATGTCTTCTCCTTTCCTTTTATTAGAAAGTATACCTAATTGCTTTGTTATACATATATGTTTTAACCATTAAACCATGAAATAAAATGATATGTGAGAAGAAGTTAAAATCCTTTCATGTAATGTTTTCTCCTTTCCTTTTATTAGAAAGTATACCTAATTACATGTTATACATATATGCTTTAACCATTAAACCATGATATAAAATGATATGTGAGAAGAAGTTAAAATACTTCTATGTAATATCTTCTCCTTTCCTTTTATTAGAAAGTACCTAATTGCTCTCATTAAGTAAGAGAAAGTTAAAATACTACTTAGAATATATAAATTTTAAATTGATTTGTCAATTGTTTTCCTTTCTGTAAAATTACTAAATGAGTTAACCCTAAAAAAAATGTAAAGCAAGATAACTAAGGTAATTGCCCATACCTTGGGCCATCTTTTCATAGCAATCGGGATTGGAGGACAAGAGTTTGAACATGAGTGTGATTGGTGAAATTGTGGTGTCGTACGAGGCGTGAAGTAAGCCAGAAAAGTTGTCGATGATCTCTGAATCTCTGAGAGGATTTCCTCTTTCGTCTCTGAAGGTGAGCAAAACAGAGAGCAAATCCTGCGTGGGAGATGCTCTTCCAGCGGTCAGATCGTTTCTTCTCTTCTCTATCAAAGAAAGGAGCTTCTTGTCCAACTTAGCCCGGGCCTTAACCGCTTGGTTATATCGAGTGCCTGGAAAATTGATCGGAACAGACATATTCCCAATGAGAACAGTCTCCAAAAGATTATGCAGCGGCTCCAGTTGATTTTCCTCCCTTATGCCGAAAAACAAGCTGCATGCGATTGAAAAGAGAAGCTGTCTTACCAGAGGAAGCACCTTCACTTGATCTTTTCCTTTCCATTTTTCATCTATATGTTGTCGGATTTCCGAGCTCATCTGGGCAACGTAATTCTGCAAGGCTGCAGGGCCAAAGAAGGTGTCTATGGCAGCCCGTAAGACCCGATGCTCCTCTCCAGTTTTGGCTGCGACGGAATCCTGCCCCATCAGTTTCAGAAACGAGGCCGGCCATGAAACCACCACCAGCTTATTCTCATTGGAGAGAAGTAAACGGTTTCCCTTATCTCCACACACCACTACTGTGGGATGTCCTGTCAGAGAAGTCATGAAAACATCCCCATATTTTGAAATTCTCTCATCGAAAAACTCTTGGGCTCTGTTTGATCGAAGAGCTCCCAAGAATTTTAGTGTCTCCCCAACGAGAGGGAGGCCTAGATTTCCAGGCGGAAGTTTAGTAGAGGATTGGCGCTTAGAACACAGGAGCAAAAACATAAGAATGATGCCAGCTATGGCTGTCAGGGAAATTAAAAGAGGAAGGGGGAAAGAATCCTCTGCAACTTTGATGCTGTTAAAATGGAAGGTATCCATTTTTCTTGAAATCAAAGCAGAGAGGGGGAAAGGATGAGAAATTGGGTATGGAAGGGAAAGGTTATAAATAATGTGTTGAGATAGGCTTTCGCCATGAGGGCCTGCTTGGGCGTCGTTTACGTGAGAGCGCCGACCCCAGTGCACCTTCCGTTTTAATAGTTAATTGCCTAAGGTTGCGCAATTTTCTTCAGAAATATAGTAAATTATTGTCAAATTGCGATTTTCAGCTATGTTTTAATCACCGTCTTTCATATTCGATTCTCAAATCTAAAAATAATTAGTAGGTATGTATTGACCTTGACCTCGATTGTTTAAGATAGTACGTAAATATATATTTTTGAAGTTCTAAATAATGGTAATGGTGACGTTTGCATATTTAGTATCATTTTTTATTTAGTTTTTGATATAATGTTTTAAATATAATTATTTATTGACAAGAGGTATATTCTTGTGTTAGGTTTGGCTCATGTATTGTTAAGATTAAGGTGCTTCAATAAAAGCATAAGAGAGACCCAAAATGAGAGAATAATTCTATTCTATTCTATTAAAGGATTCATATATACATTGAATGACCCAAAATGAGAGAATAATTCTATTCTATTCTATTAAAGGATTCAAATATACATTGAATTGATATTACAACAAGAAACCCTTGTACATATAGGCAAGGTTGAGACAAAGGACAACATAATATTATGACATGTGTCTTAATATTATGACTTGAGACATAAGAAGTAAATTCCCTAAGTAAACTTAAGTAACAAGGTGTGAAAAGGACCCAAGAGGGAAATAGGTTAGGTAATATACCTTCTTCACACAAAACCCCCCCTCAAGTAAAACTTAGGGAGAATGTGAAAATCTTAATATTATGACTTGAGACATAAGAAGTAAATTCGCTAAGTAAACTTAAGTAACAAGGTGTGAAAAGGACCCAAGAGGGAAAATGGTTAGGTAATATACTTTCTTCACACAAAACCCCCCCTCAAGTAAAACTTAGGGAGAATGTGAAAAATGAAAAGATGCAGAGATAGGCCTTACATATGAGGCTTGATGACGTAGCCATGTATAAATGAATCTCTCACAAATGGAGAAAAGGATAAAATTTTGTAGGAAAAACCCCTCTCCAAAAGAGAGAAAACATAATATGCTCTCTAAGGTATGAGAAAGATAAAACCCCATGTGAGGAAAAAGTCCTCCCATAAGGGAGAAGAAGAGAGAGAATACAAACCCCCTCAATGTATAATCTCCTATACTAATGGGAGATGCTTGATAATGAAATTTGAAGATGATCCAAAAATGTCAAACAACATTTCTCCCTTAGGCAAAAACAAAGCCATGGATGTTTTTAGGAAGTCTTCCCATGCGTAGAAGGAATATGAGGGAAGAAAACACAAAATATATAATGTCTCTAAACTATATGCTCAAGTGCCCCCATGCCAGTTCCAAAAGGTGCCAAAAATAAACTAGGAGTCCTAGGACTAACTAAAAAAATTGATAATCTAGAACCTAATGGAAACATATGTAGAACAAGATCCAAAGACAATGATGACTCCTCTGAATGTTGCTCAAGGATCTCCAAGAAAATGGCAAACTATGACAAATGAATAGGTAGAGAAAGAATAAGAGGGTTTGAATGTTCCCTCATGACATCCAAATAAGAGGATACAACTCTATAGGAGCTAAGATCAAAGAAGAGGTGAATGTACTCAATGGTGTCCTCCAAATATACAATAAGGGACTAAAAAAAAACCTACAATTTCTATCAAGTAATCATCCCAAGTAGCTTGTTGTCCATGTGCTTGTGTAATGAAGACATTTTCTTCTAGGTCATTGGTTCGAGTTATGTGCTAATCATTGTACTAGTTTGTAGTACATATTCATGTGATCAAACTTAAACACTCATCAATGTTAATGGATGGGATTTTTGTCTAAGTATTAATTCAATGTTTAGTATGTCAAAGGGCAGGAGGCTGCACAGAGTCTCATTTTTATCCTTGAGCATAGATTTATCGAGTCGTATTCTTTAGCAGCTCCTAGAGGATCCATGGTATTAGGATGTTAGAGCCAAGATAGAATCCTAGGGGTCCCTGGCGGGCAAATATTCTAGCTATTCCTTAGAGTTAGATGGGATATTGTGACATCTTGGTCATATTTATGTCCTCATTTGTGTGGTCTACACATTGTTGTGTTGTCTAAGGCACATTGTGCACCTTATGCAACACATCCTGATGTAAAGAACATTCATGTTAACCTTTGAGATTCGTATCATTGGGTAGGATGATGTGAAATAGTTATTGATTTTGTTGCTAGGTACTTAGAGTTTTAGAGAGTGAAGGGAAAGTATCAACATCTTGTAGGTCTTCTACAACTGCATAATATTCCAATGTGGAAGTGGGACATGATTTCTATGGACTTTATCACTAGTTTGCCTATGTTTTCTCATCATGATGCCATCATGGTGATCATAGACAAGCTAACTGAAGTTTCCCATTTCCCACCTATGAGGGCATCCTATAGATTTACATCATTGGCATGTACTTTCATGGAGGACATTGTACACTTGCATGGATCACCTCATAGGATCATCTTAGATCATGATCCTTATTATGGACATCCTTGTAGCATGTGTTGGGTACTCTACTCAACTTTATCTTAGCTTCTCACCCAGAGATAGATGGTCAGACAAAGAGTGAACTAGGTGATAGAGGATATGCTCTACATGTACACAATGGACCAATAGTCTAGGTGGGAGGACTATTTGTACCTTTTTTAGTTCACTTATAGCAATGGGCACCAAAGCTCTTTTGGTATGACACCATTCCAAGCCTTCTATGGATGTCCTTAAGGATCAAGTTACTCTTAGACCTAAGGTGCTTCAAGATATGGAGCGGTCCAAGTTGTTTGGATCAGAGAGTAGTTATTACCATCTAGGATAGATAGAAGAAGTATGTCTATGCCAAGAGATTGGATTGACACTTCTCTGTTAGTGATCATGGGTTTTTGAGAGTGCTATGGAAAATTTTCTAAGCTCACACCACAGTTTGTTTGGACTTTTGAGATCCTTGAGATGATTGGTCTTGTCACATATCAACTTACATTGTCACCCAGTGTCTCATGCATCCATGATGTGTTTCATGTTTTTGTACTTACATAATATATTTTAAATGTGATGCATGTTGTTTATTGGGGTGACTTGTAGGTTGAGGAGGGAAGACAACTTTCTTTGGAGCCTATCTATATAGTGTAGCACCATAGGTTAGAACTTTGGGGTCAAGACCTATATTAGGTAAGGGTCTAGTGGGATCCACTTGATGATTCTCTAGCTACTTGGCAGGATGCAACTTAGTTGAGGGTTCTCTATCCTTACCTTTTTGATTCATTCTAGGAGTAAGCCTAGTCTTAAGGGGGGGATGTAATGCCTCAAGTCTTTGTGTCTTGTATGCTTGATTTTTTCTTTAGTTCTACTACTGTTTTGAGTGATTATGTTTTGTATTTCCATCAGTGTGTTCTTGATGAGGTTTTATATTGGCATCTAGATTTATGACTATGTATTATGAGACTTTAAAAGTAATGGTTAAGGGATTTTTTCCTAAAATCTTTTTGTGACTTTAAAAGGTTGTAGTTGTGCTTTTTTGGCATCTAAGAGTATGCTCAAAAATTGGAAATTTCATGTATTTTGAAAGTTATAAAATTAAGCTTTCTTGAATTCCATTAATGGTGAAATTAGGTTGTATGGTTTTTAAAACTATTTCAAAAAAATAGAAATTGGAATTCAAGCCTTGTTTGATTGATTTATTTTGTGGGAGAAGTAGTCTTCCCATTATTTTTGGATTATGCATCATTGGAAAATGTGTCATGTAATTTTGCATTAATTATTTATGTGCCATGTCCAAATTGTAGTTTTGGTATGTCAGACACTTAGGATTGAGGTATATAGTGAAAAAGGAGTTGTCTCTCAGTACTTTCTTGAGTTTAGAGGGAACTCATGGATATAGCCAAGTGAGGGTTTAACCAAGTGATAACATATAATACGTTGGGGATTAAATAAACCATATATTTATAAATAAGATAACTACACCATGTTTCAAATGCCCCACAAGGATTTGGATTTAGATATATAGGACATGTCACAACTTGTGGAAGTCGATGAATGTCATTGAGTAGCCTCATGCAAGGTAGGACTTGCACTCAACACTCTACACTGCTGTCATGTTATTGTAATGACAATCCTTGGCTTACTTCTAAGATCCTCATCTTTTTTTTTTTTTTTTTTAACAGAAAAAGGTGACGAAGCACCATGGAATTAAAAGGTAAGAAATTACATCAAGTGTAGCAGGCATAAGATTAACATAAAAACTAAAAAATAGAAGCAGGCCCTGTCAAGACCAGATAAAACATGAAGAGAAACACAAAAATAGTAGTAGAGACTACCGTCAAGCACGTCTAACCCAAACAGAAATTCACCATCGAAGAGCCACCCCAGTCAACAAAGCAAGACCCGTCAACCAAGCACCACCAAGACCGAAACCGCGCCGTCGAGCAAAACAAAACAGGAAACTCCAACCCAGCCACCCCGCTAACACAGAGGAAAACCAAACCACCCCCATCAACCAAAAAGGAAGCTGAGCCAAACACACGAGCGCCACCAAAACAAACCACCAGACCACCCAAGTAGAAAAGAGGAGAACCTACGCCACAACAGACAGTCTTAAGCCGCTGACGGGACGACTGGCAAATTCTGTTCATCCAGGTCCACTGAGACCGCACTCTGATCGCTCTCCGCCACCTCTGACAAAGCATACAAGGGCATCCCTGGAGCGAGATCAGAGGCGTGAATCTGAAGAAAATGAACAGCAGTAAAAACATCCTTAATGCGCTCAGACCGTTTTTTGGAGAAAGAGAAGCTAAAAGCCCGCAGCGCATCATCTATCTCTGCGCTGCACAGAGATCTTAAACTGGACTGCAAAGCCCTATAAATCGCCTGCTGAGGGGGGGAGTTGCGAAGAGAAGTGAGGTTAAAAAGCCCACCAATAAGGGCGTCACCTTGTTCCATTTTATAATGAGACACTACCGCCTCCCATCTTTCCACAGTGTAGATGTTCTTAAAGAACAAACCTGCCGCAAGAGAGTGAACATAATCACCGTCCATGACAAGATCCATTATATTTGAAAGGAGCTGTGATACAATATCAGAGAAGTTTAAAACGCGCCCCTCGAAACCTCTGATCCACGCGTGTCCCACGAAGTTTCGGACTGCAAACTGAGTAAGAGTGCAGTCAGAATCTATTAGAGTCATGAGATCTATGGCCTTCACATGCCCCCGTATCTCCGGTTCCCAGTTAAGAGAGGGAAAGAACAACCACTGGTTTAAACGCGTATCCGCCATCAACAAACACTGGAGCCGAAAGCGTGAGAGGAAACAGAGAAAAAAAAGAGAGAGGTTTAATGAAAGAAACTGAGGGCTGGCGGAGAATAAAGATGACACAAATCTCAACGGCACAGAGCCCGAAAAGAATACGCAGCCAGGAGGAGACACCAAGTAGCAAGGTTTGCGTGTCCTTTAAGAATAGGAGTAAAACTAAACTATTAAGCCGTTGCGCCGTAAGAGATAGCACTGGATCTGGGCAGATTTGGCACGACTAAAACTATAAATGACCATAAGGTGTGAGGGGATTCGCAATCTTTCCCTTTGTAGACGGGACATTTGACATCACCCGAACTGTCCCAAGCAGCAACCCTTATTTGAAAAATGAAAGGACAGCACCTGCAGAATGTCAGACGATCATCCATAGAAGTAAATGTAGGAATAAATGAAACATCTCCCCAGCACAATGCGGACCATCACAGTCATCCCAACCGTACACGAGAGTAGAGATGCGTTGAGCCCAAGAAAGGTACAAGGCTTACTCGTCTTCCATATCGGCAGACAAGAGGGAGGTCAGGCGAGGAGATAGGTGGTGTTCGCCAGAAGGGAAGGTTATGTGGCCATGCTCGCTATCAATTGCTACATTGGCTAAAAAATCCGCCACCCTATTACCCTCCCGAAAGGTGTGAGAGATGAAGAAATTGTCAAGTCTGCTCAGGAGAGGTTTTGCAATGTTGAGGATGTAATTCAGCTTCCAGTTATCTATCCCTCTGCCTTTGATGGCATTAATTACGATCAGGGAATCTCCCTCGATCCACATATTCCTTACACCAATTTCAAGAGCCAGTGTGAGACCATGAACCAGAGCCCACGCTTCTGCCTCATTATTAGTACCTAAGGGTAATTTGGTTGCCTTGGCTGCTAGCAGATTACCATTGGAATCTCTGATGACACAACCTGTTCCAGAAGGACCAGGATTCCCTCGACAAGCCCCATCAAAGTTAAGCTTGCTGTAAGGAGAGGAAGGTCGAGTCCATATAACTCTATTTCTATTTGAGGAGACCTGAGAAGGACCTGTATTGTGGCCGAGCCCCGAGAGCCTGATAGACGGCCAAAGCGAGATGATTTCCTCGTCCCATTTAGTCCAAACCAACTTTGAAGAGTTGATGGATCTAAGATGTGCCACAACCTGATCCACTAGAGCAATTTCGAGTTTTTCACAGACTTGGGGCGGCAACCTTGTTTCCTTTCTGAAGATGCGCAGGTTCCTTTCCCACCAAATGTGCCAGATGATCATAGAAGGACCTAGCTCCCAAATACAAGCTAATGATCCTCATCTTATCCTATCATGGGATTTTGTATCTAATGTGAGTTGAGACTACTTACTTGTGCATGAATGACTTGTTGTACCCACATACACGTATGTTGTATGATGTTCTTTATACATGTTGATTTTCATGTGTGTTTCCTTATTCTCCTTATTTGTGTGAGTGTGATTTGTACCCTACAATTGTCTCCTAAGATAATGGGGTTGGCCTGAGGGTTCCACATACTTGGGTGTGATTAAACTACCATTGTGGAATTGGGGATCCTTTGGAGTAGCTCATGATTGTGTGAAAAAATAATAATACTTTCTCTATTGTCCCAACTTTTCATTTCATGCAAAATTTGAGAAAATCTTTAATTTAGGGTGTTGGTGTCCTCATATGTAATGACAGAAGTATAATTTGGTTCTCCATGATGATGGAATGTAATCCACCTAGATAAGTGGGGAAGGCCTTATTATTACTTTTGGTACATGTTTCAACATTGGTGTCGAATGTACATAGCATTTTGAATGGTTTTTATCATATTTTTCTATATGAAGGTAAAATGACTTAGAATATTTAGTTTAATATTTTGGTAAAATGAACATGTAACTAATTTAGATGATTTTCATGCTTTAATCAATTAATGTAATATAATTGAATATTATTCAAATTGGTTGTTAACATTATCCATAGGGAGGTTGTGCCCCTAGTTTTCTCAGTGTCCCTATTGTATATGTATATCCATGCATATAGTAGTGTTTTGAGGGTGGTTGAGACATTTCAAGATGTCTTGTGAATGTTCCACTACCTCTACCCTAATTTTAGGTATGTTGTTGAGTCTTGTGCAAGTTGGTAGTCTAGTGGTTAGATTCCTAGGGATTGTTTGACTAATTGTAGGTAAATAGCTCATCATAGGACTAAGTTATAGAAAAACCTTGGGTGAAGTTTGAAAGGTGGTCTTGAGAGGTTGATTCTATAAATATTTTGTTTAAACACTTTCGCAGAACTACAACGTAGGAAATGGGGTATAACACAAGAAATGGACTATAACATGGGTGCACTAGAGTCCATTCTATGTGCTAAAGTCTAGTTTGCATGTTGGTGTCCTTTTTGTGCATTGTCATCCTTTGTCATTGGATTGTGGGCACTTCTTGATATTTTTTGAAAACAATTCTATAAACATTTGTTTATCTTGGTATTCTTAGTTCTCCTATCATCTCATCCTATTAAGATGTGTCATGCTTTTCTTGTTATTCTCAATTTTGCATTGGGATGAGTGCTTTAGTGTGAAATCAACTAGTTGTTGATTCAATGTCATGGAGGCTTGGTACCTCCTAATTGATATAACTCTTGTGTAGGTATTCTTAAGTTTTAGAGTGTCATTTGTGTCATCTTGTAAAGGATATGATGTGTTGGATTAGTTGTCAGTGATGTCAAAGACACATCAGTAGGATAGCATCATTGATGTATGAATGAGATTGTTAGAAAATTGTTGTCATTGATGTCAAAGTAATGTCATTGTTATAGTAATGTCTCCATTGAAGAAAATTGGTGAAGGATAAAAATAATGATAAAGAAAAAATAATAATGATTAAGGTTGACTCCTCTAAGGGTGATTGTTTAAGTTTAAATTAAATATTTAAAATTGGTTGTTTAAATGGTCCGACTTATCCCTTGACACTAAGGTTTAAAGATTAAAGTTAATTGTCTATGGTAGAGGCCAAACTCTTAAGTTTGGTGCCTATTTTAAAGATTTAAATAAATTATCTAAGGGTTGGCTAACCCATGTTTGGTGCCCTCTGTGTGGTGTTTAAAATTAAATTTAAATACAATTTCAAATGAGGCCGACCCTAGAAGAAGTGCTACACACTAGAAGAAAAAAATTGTTATGAAGAGGTGCATGTATAAATAGAGTTGCCTCCCTTTGTAAAAGATATATCTATTAAATGAGTCACCTCCCTTGAGAAAGAATAAAAAGAGAGAAAAGGTGTGAGTGGAAGACAAACAATGCAAAATATATTCATTCCATTTTTAGTAGCATTGCAATAGTTGAGAGCATATTTGTAAAAGAAGAAATTATATTATTGAAGGAAGGATATACACATCATTGAAGAGAATATTTGTGAAGGAAGGCATTGCAATATTTGTGATCAGATTTGTGAAAGAAGATAGTGCATGATTTGACCTAGATTTGTGAAGGAAGGATATTGCAAGAGTTGTGATCAGATTTGTGAGGGAATGAGTATCTACAAAGATATTATGAAAACAATATCACCTGTCAAAGAAGAGATTTGAGTCTCTTGCTAAGTTAGTGCTCAGTTGTGGGGATTGGTATTTCCAGTGAGTTGGTGCCTACAAATTTGTTAAGTGGGGATTGGTGTCTCTAGTGGATTGGTGCTTACAAAAGAAGACTTGTAAAAGAAGTAGGTTGGTGCCTACAAAGAAGATCAATATATAAAAAATATTTTTCTGTGGTTTTCTCCCACAAAGGTTTCCACTTAAATCATGTGTTCTTCCCATGTTCTTAATTTCTAGATCTTTCATGTGTGTTATTGATGTGGTTGATTAAGTTTTTGAAAAGTAACAGATTGTCTTATATTGATTCACCCCCCTCTTAGTATAGTCATGTGTTCATCAATTGGTATCAAAGCTGGTTCCTTTAGATATCGCTTAACTACTAGAAGGAAGATTTAAAGAGAACATATGACCGGTCAAGAAGGATATGGATTCTCATCAAACATGACACCATTGTTTGATGGAACGAACTATACCTTTTGGAGCATAAGGATGAAAACCTACTTAAGTGCTCTAGGAATGGAAAAAGGGATAGCGAGAATAATGCGAAAGTCATGAATCAATCTTGTGTGGATTAAAATCTATGAAAATGTTAGATGTTATCATCAATGGCTAGAGGTCATCACACATTAACACAAGGCTTGGTTATGAAGAAAATCAAAAGACTACAAAAGATCACAAGGAGCCACCAAAGAAGGGAAATGAGGAAAAACCAAAAAGTTATGCAAATGCTCTCAAGAGTCCTATAAAAATGAAAGCAACAAGAAGAAAGAAAATGACATTCCTTAGAAAATCAAAATTTCTCACAAAGACTACAAGGATAAAAATACATTCAAAAGATCTTTCCCTCTGAGACAACCTCATATGACCAGGTTTCAACATTCCTTTTTATGGTTATTTCTATTCTTGTAATCACTTTGGTCATAAGGCAAGAGATTGTAGAATACGAGGAAGAAATGTTGGTTGGAACAAGAATAGGTTGGAACAAGAATAGGAGTCCTTATGAGTTTTCAAGTAGGATCTATAATTCTTTGTTGGATTGCAATGTTATGTGCTATAAGTGTAATAACCATGGTCATATAGTATGCTTCTGTAGAAGTGATTTTGTGGAACCCCCTAGGTAGAACAAGAAAGTTGAAGCCATGGATAATAAAAAGGAATAAAATAAAAAAAGTATGGAGAAGGAAACAAGAGCAAGATAATGAGAAGAAGGAAGAATCTATGCTTGTGTAAACTACACTTCATGCTTAAAAAGTATCACTAAGTCCAAAAGATCCATAGAGAAGGCATTTAGAGATAGATCAGTTGATGACTATTATGAGGGTAATGAGTAGTCTTTTTTCCATTTATGTCAAGAGGGAGAATTAAAATTGTCAAGATGATAAAGAGCCAAGAAGACTTGATACAATGTGAGAAGGAAGAAATCGTGATAAAGATGTTTGTACTTCTAAGACTAAACTTGATGAGAGAGATTTCCAAAAGCTTGACAAGAGGATGAGAACAATCCAAAGGGGTCTTTTCCTGAAGAGTATGCTCGTATATTTGAATATGATAAATTCTTCTAGAACATATGTCGGCAAAAGAAAAAGAAATTGATAATGGAAATTTGAATGGTTGTGTTGATTATTATGTTCGACTTCACATTGAAGGAGTTCCTATTGATGTAATAATGCCATAGAATACATGGATGGAAGTATAATGAACATCTATTTACCATTGATGCCAAAATGAGAGTTTCAAAAAGGGAGAGTTATAGAAAGGAATAATGATGCCATTGATGTAAAGATGAAGTATTTCAAAAAGGGGGAGCTTTACAAACATGAGGAGCATCATAGAAAGGAGAAAAAATCACATCATGAAGGAGAAGTATGTTAAATCACCTTTCCATTGATGTCAAAGGGGGAGAGATAGAGAAAGGGGGAGAATTATGTTGCAATCAATAATAAAGAGGGAGATTATTGGATTAGTTGTCATTGATGTCAAAGATGTTTGGCACAAGGATATCGTCACTAATGTATGAATGAGATTGTTAGAAAATTGTTGTCATTGATGTCAAAGTAATGTCATTGTTATAGTAATGTCTCCATTGAAGAAAATTGGTGAAGGATAAAAACAATGATAAAGACAAAATAATAATGATCAAGTATGACTCCTTTAAGGGCAATTGTTTAAGTTTAAATTAAATATTTAAACTTGATTGTGTAAATGGGCCAACTTATCCCTTGACACTAAGGTTTAAAGATTAAAGTTCATTGTTTATGGTAGTGGCCGACCTCTTAAGTTTGGCGACTAGTTTGAAGATTTAAATAAATTGTCTAAGAGATGGCCAACCCATGTTTGGAACACTATATGTGGTGTTTAAAATTAAAATTATATACAATTTCAAATGAGGCCGACCCTAGAAGAATTGCTACACACTAGAAGACAAAATTTGTTATGAAGAGGTGTATGTATAAAAAGAGTTGCCTCCCTTTGTAAAAGATATGTCTATTGAATGAGTCAACTCCCTTGAAAAGAATAAAAGGAGATAAAAAGGTGTGAGTGGAAGACAAGCAATGCAAAATATATTCATTCTATTTTCAGCAACATTGCAATAATTGAGAGCATATTTGTGAAAGAAGAAATTATATTATTGAAGGAAGGATACACATCATTGAAGAACAAATTTATGAAGGAAGACATTGCAATATTTGTGATGAGATTTGTGAAAGAAGATAGTGCATGATTTGAACTAGATATGTAAAGGAAGGATATTGCAAGAGTTGTGATCAAATTTGTGAGGGAGGGAGTATCTACATAGATCTTGTGAAAACAATATCACTTATTGAAGAATTTGAAGGTTGGTGCCTATCAAAGAAGAGATTGGTGTCTCTTGCCGAGTTGGTGCTTAGTTGTGGGGATTGGTGTCTCCAGTGGGTTGGTGCCTACAAAAGAAGTCTTGTAAAAGAAATAGGTTGTGTTTAGTGGAAAAGAGTTATCTATCCTAAAGAGATAAACTATGTCAAACCTTCTTCTATAAACATTAGGACACAAACTGAGCTTGGATTCCACCCAAGAAGGAGAGCCTAGGATTAAGATTTAGAACCTGGATCTTGTAGTAGAAATGCACAGGACCAAGGTGCTTGGGAACCCTAGGCCTTTTCTAGGGTTTAGCAAAATCTTAGATGTCACTAGACCTATACTTGTCTATTTTACCTTCTTCCCAAAAATCAACTTTCAAAACCCGTTTCTCCGACCTGCACATAAGGAAAGAGGAAAATGTTGTGATGTGTATAATGCCTTGCCTCAGTCAAACCTCATGTTGGTGTTCCCACCTCCACTAAAGCAATGATTAGATCTAAGAGTGCATGCCCTAGGAGGGTAGAGGAGAGATCTATAATAATATGATAGATAATAAATGATAACATTGATGAAAACCAAAGAAGATATGACCTTAGTTGATGAAGATGATGCAAGATCCTACACTAACAAAAGAGAGTGATGAAGAGGGATTCAAAATTTCTTCAAATCCTGCAAACAAACTTCAAAAGCATCCACAAGTAGATAACACTCCAAGAATGAAGAACACTTTAGCATAGACCACAATATGAGAGCAAAATTTGCATTAATCCTCTAACATGAACCTAGGAGTAAAATGAACTACAAGACTCATTTAAATATGCATTCCCACTCACTTACAACAAATAAAACTTAATTAGGCTAACAAATACAAACCAAAGAAGTGTCTTAGGTCTACACCACAAAGTGGGGCTAAAGTTCCCAAGTGGGACTAGGGCGCTTGGGCACCCTAGACCTTTAGACTACAAACTCTGGAAAGAGTCCAATATAGTAGGCTTAGTCTAGTCCCCGGTTGATTTCATTGGGTTTATTTATTGGGATCAATATTTTCATTGTTTTAAGCTCAAAAAGGTGTTAAAATAGGTCTTAATTAATAAATGCAACAAGATAGGTCCAACTGGGTGCTAAACTAAGTGTAAAATGCTAGTGTACACATTTTACAACATAAAATTTAGACCCCACTTTAGTGTGGGTAAGAACTTTTTAGCATTTTAATTTGCACCTTTTAGTGTAACACAAAATAGAACATCATGTACAATAAATCTGTTCTTCAAATTAGGAGGAGAAGCTCCCTCAAACAAGAAATTTTAAAAAGACAATACGAGTAACCTATCTTTTTGCTTCTCAGATGCATGAGCACAAGGCAATTCAAGCTCTTCTGCAATATGATAAGTTTTCAAGTATTGCAAAAGAATATCTTAATCTAAAACACACATTTATGCTTTTCTTCAATTAAATCTAGAGATTCAAGAAGGCACAAGAACATAGGTGAGCTGATTTTCAAGAAAACAGAAAGAGCAAAGGAAGATCAAAGAAAAATGTTTATGCATAAAATCACAAACATTCACTTCTAACCTCAACAACACAAAGCTTGCATAAAGTTTAAGCATACATCTATCTTCAAAGTGATAAATTGCACAACACATCTTGAAAAATAAAATTAGAGAAATAAAAGCTTTAACATTTACCATTTAGAAATTAAGTGTGTAGAATACACTTATTTATACCCTAAAACAAAAGGTGCATAAAAGAGAAAAGAAGAGTTGACCTAATACTCTTCAACCTAACCCTAATGCTGCATGCAAGCATGCGAGCTTATTAGCATTTAAAAGTATAAAATAAGTCTCATGCAATTTAGTTAACTGAACTTGCATGTTATTACAAAAAGAGTTCCACAAATAGATAAATTGCATGACTTCCAAAATAAATCTAAAAATAAATATATATTTGAAAAGCAAAGTTAGTTCTCAAAATAGAATCTACTTTGAAAATCCCTCCAGCTTCTCAAAATAAATTTTCTTGCAAACACTAAAAAATGGCTAAGTTTGAGAATTGAGATTTCTCTCAAATTCATCAACTTTAGCCTCCTCTAAAATAATGATAGAATATAGGTGCACAATCTTCATTTGTAGGATGACATTCACATCTTCTATTATCTTTGGGAGATCCAAATACTCCTTTTCTGCCTTGTCAAATTTTACAGTTATCTCAGCCAATAAGTGCATCTTCACCACATGAGGATCTCCATGGTGATAGAAGAATATTGCATGTTGACTTTTGGGCTTGTAAAAGTGTTCTTCTTCATTGTCCTGCACTAAACAATGCAAAAGAAGGCCTTTCCTTGTTCGTTGTTATGAAAAATCAGACCCTTTTATTCGCTGTCCAACTCAGAAATTTTGGAAAAAAAGTGAATAATTTGCCCTTGGGAAGTGAAATTTCTTAGTTTCTTCTTCAAAATTTCCCCTATAAATGGATCAAAAGGTTGATTTGAACTATTTTTAAGTGCTGGGAAAGCACAAAAATACTAAAAATGATGCTTTTTTGTTAAGATTTTACCCTAGAAGGTGGCTGAATCTGCTAAAAAATGGAAGAAAAGTGACTAAAAAGTCTAATTTTTAACATTTTAAATACTTCCCTTGCACTTTGTGATGAATTTCCTTCAGATTTTTTTTTGAAACTTGACCTCTTGATGCTCTAAAACAATAAAATTTATCTTCTTTCAAGTTGGCCCTGCACAAAAATTGAAGCTTTTCTCCAAAATAGCTTCAAAATCAACCTCTATATGGTTGGTAATGATAAAAAATACCTCCTACTTTATTGTAGCAATGTGAAACTAGTTCCAATCTCCAAAATATGAGCATCTATGGCAACAATACCTTTACAAATGAAGTATTGCTCTTATAAGCTCTTCAAGCTGCTTTTATTCTAAAAATAAGAGTTCTTTTATTTGCCCTAGGCATGCAAAATCAATTATGGAGTTAAAATGAAGTTGCATCTCTTATTAATAAGCAAAAAACATGCTAACTTTGAAGTGTGGTGTCCCTTCATGAAGTTGGTCAGCCAATTTAGGCATGCTAAATTTATATTTGATTTTCTTTGAAAGAAAAAAGCATCGAAATGGCGTGCTCTAGGATTGGTGGACGTACTCCTTAGGCGTGTGCACCAATGGAGGAGTGTGTCGGTTCCTTGTGCGTCTTTCTAAAAAAGACTTGAAAATTTTTCCTTGACTTTTGTTTGTTTGGTGCCCTTCCTTTGGTGTGATCCTCTTCTTTGATGGTAGAAGTGAAACCTCAAAAGTGTGCCTCCTCTTTCTTATGCCTTAGGCGTTTATCCTTGAGACTTTGATTTGCCTTAGACAATTTAGACTTCTTCTTTAAGTGTGTTTGGGAGAGTTTTGAATGCACCCTGGTGCCATTCCTTGCTGGTGCACGCACTTTGATGGTGATGATTCCTTCTTCCTTTTCCTTGAAAATAACTCTATATCCTTAGTGATATTTCCTACTTAGCGCAGGCGAAGAAGTCAAAGCACACTTCCTCTTTTTTGCAAAGATAAAAATAACTAAGTGTTTTTTATGAGTGATCTTTAATCTTTATAAAGCCTTGGGAGAATTGTGCTTGGCTTGGCATGCTTCCTCTTTTTGCAATATGCCTTTTTCCTTCCTTTCACTTTTCTTTGACTTTCACTTTGATTTTTCTATCAGATTGGCATGGGTGCATGAGGCAAGGTGCTCTTGTTGGATTAGGTCCAGACAATTGAGAGGGAGGGGGGTGAATCAGTTGTCACACATTTGTAACTTTTTCTACCTTTAATCTTCCTTTACAACTTATAATCAAATTAATGAAATAAACATTTTAGCATCACATAAGAAGAAACATAAATAACACACTTGACACCAAGATTTTGACATGGAAACCCAGTTAAGGGAAAAACCATGGTGGGGGTTAACTCACAAAAATTAATACCCTGTTAAAAGTATTTTTACAAGTGGGAATGCACATGCATTCGGGCTCACTGCCCAGAGCTCACTGCTCAATTGAAGGCTCACTACCTATGGAAATATTACAAGAGAACAGCAGAGATTTGAATTGATTAATAGCTTCTACCCATGCATGAATTTCAGTTCTAGTTAAGTACAAAAACTGATCTTACACATTTAATCTTTGCTCTGCTCTTCTTACTGAACTACCTTCATTCACACTTTGGATTTCTACTCCTTTCACACATACTCCTTATTCTCATACACCACACACACTGAACCATCCAATTTCATTGGCTATAAATATCCGCAACATGATCTACAATCATTCTGTCAGTCAGCTTCAACAACACTTAGAACTTTTATGAATGCTCTGCTCTGTTGGCTAGATCTATGCATAACTTAGGGTGCAGACCAAAACTTGCTCTTGAAAGTCATCACTCATGTCAGCCACTATCATTGATCATCACATTTGTTCAACAAACAACTTCCATACATCTAGAATCAAGATCTTCTGCAAGGTCTGCTTGTTCTTCTTCTGTCTACTTTGACAAACTGGAACCCGATACTTAGATGCTAATATCCTTTCAATCCTTCATCACCGGAGGACAAAAATTTGGATTTATAGTATCATGACAATACTTTCAACTAACGTAGATCTGTAGCAAACCATGCCTTTCCACTGGAGAGATCTAGACCAAAATACTAGACCCTGTTACTGCTCTATTCCTAACTACCCGAACTTAGACAAATTCTGATTTTGACTTCCGGTATGAACAACTTGTGTTATGTGGATGTTTGGGATGATCTTAGTTGCCATCAATGACAACATCTATCAAGAAAAGCAGTGTCTATTGCCAATAGCTCTTCCTTCAACCAATTGCAAAGATGAAATAACTTAGTGTTCTGGAAAGCTCCTTTTATGGCCTAGGCAGAGGAGCACATGGAATTGCATGCTTTCTCCTTGGGAAACACACTTTTTTAAAAGTGAAAATTTTCTTCATATTTGAAACTTAGTATTTCTTGCCATCTATCGAGCTAAGATTTTTGCCAAGATTTTTTATTTTTTGAAATTTGTCGATCTTCCCTAGGCATGCCTAGGCTCAAGTGTATGTGCCATGAGCCTGACATGCCAAAAAATGCCTTAATTTTTTTTTGAGGTTTTTAACTTTTGATGCAATATTCACTTTCACTCTTTGGCTTGTTTGGCCTTTCCTTTGTGCCTTTCATCATTCTCTAGTAATGCTTTCATCTTTAACTTGATGATTTTGACCTTTACCTTTTGATGACCTTTGATAGCCTTAGCCATTTTGGCTTCTTGAAATTCCAATTTGAGCTTGCCTTCTCTCGATCCACTTCGACATATCTCGAATCTGTGGGGTTAGAAGAAAATGACAAGGCGACACAATGCTTGAGAGTGGGTTTGATACCACTTTGGGAAGAATATATACATAGATGAAATTTTTTCACATGGGTACAACATTTGGCTTTGTCTAGGGACCCTAGTGTATACTTGTGGCATAGGAGGACCTTAGAATCTCTAGTTTTCAACTTGGATTAGTGTCTTATCACTCAGGCAATAGAATCAACATACTTTCCTAAATCACCTAAACGTGGAACTATAGTCTACCTAACGGGACACGCCGATTAAATGATACATAACTAGGAAAAATAACACTACATAATGAATACATTGCGAAAAGGGGAAACACAATACAAAAATTTGACCCAAAAAAAACTCTTTTTTTGAGCGAGAACAAGGAAAACTAAAAATGTTACACAAAACCATCAACAGGTTCATAAAAATAAAAACCTTTCCTCTTGAGCTGGGAAATTTGTCTTGGCAGCACATGGTTTTTCTTCTTTTGCAACACCTTCTCAAAGAGCCATGATTTAGGTGGGTAGACATGATCACGCCATGAGAAGTTCATGAGGAACTGATTGATGCAAATTAGCTTTGTTGATCATCTTCTTCCATTGAGAAAAACCTTTGCAACAGGTGAATGTATAGAACCTCCTTTGAAGGTATGAAGCAAGGTCCTGTGACCAAAGTATGCTTGTGGGAATGGTAACCACCACATGTAGAACTTGACATTCTTCATCCATGTCTTCAATATATGCAACCTTGAACTCAGTCCATGTGTTATATTATGGAAAAGATTGGAGTTTCTCAGATATAATTTCTATCACTAATTCTTGACGAATCGGATCCACAACTGCTAACATTAGTTTATCTAGTGATTGGGAAACCTCTTCATCATTCTCATCGGCCTTGTCTTCATCCATCCAATCCTTAGAACTTGAATGTGATAACTCATCCAGATCTTAATCTTGAAGCACCTGATCATCTTCAATGTATACTTGTTGAAATATGTCTTTTCCTAGTAGCTTGACTTGCCATCCATCATCTTGAGTCTCATCAACTTCCATAGAGCAATCACCTTCAATGAATTTATCCTTTAGGACATGAATGTGAACATTTGGCAATATCTCATTTTTAGCAACCACATGCACCTTTCTTCTTCTGACATGCATGAAGGATAAAGAATGGATTCTTCTAAACTTTGTGTTTCTTCTTGTTGTGTTTGATTGATCTCACATACAACATATCTCACCACACACTTGTCGAGAATTTCTAATTTCTCCATATGATTCTCTTCAGCAGCCAACATTGAATATTCTATGAGATTTTCTTGTCCATGAGCTTCTTCACATGTTATATCTTGTTTTGATTTTATCATATCTATGATGTCTCTTTCTTGCACATGTTCATGGATAACCTCTGAAGGTCTAGCATTATTCTTTTCTAAATGATGTAGAAAACTATCAAGATCTGGTAAAGATCCTTCCATATGGTCTCTTAATTTGACAAGTACCTCAAATGATGAATCATCTTCAACGTGAAAACTTTTCTCTTGCTCTAGCTATAATACTTCTTTGATGTCTTGAGTGAAAACACCAACTCCTTGTGACTAGACCTTGGTCTTGTTGGGATTAAGGTGCCATCAACCTTGTAAATCCTATGTAATTTATTTCTATTAATGTTTGTAAATCACCCATAAGGGATGAAAGGTTTCACCAGTAGTGGTCATGTTTCAGCTACATCTTTATATCCAGTCCTCGATGCTAATTCATCCACGATGGTTGATATTATGTCAGGTTTCTTGCCCTAGAAGGCAACCCCCTTTTATAAGGATATTTGTCCTATGTTTTTAGTAGATTTGATATTTACAGGTGTCACTGGGTTGAAGACTGTAGAAGGAGAGGAAGTTGAAGTATTGTATTCTCATTTTTGAAGATAATACAACTTGGAGCCTCTTTTCTTGGTGGATTTTTTTACCTGAAGGGGTTTTCTCCATGTTACATACTATGTTATGTGTTCAGTTCTTAATGCATGTTATTTATGTGTAGTGTGTTTTGTTTTTCTTGCAATCTCTAAATATTCTTGATTATTTAGAGGATACAAATAAGGTTTGAATAAGATTTTCATTGTGTGGTTTGCATCTTCATTTCTATCAATTGGTATCAAAACCTTTGCCAGTTTTGATTCTTAGGTGGTAGTGTGAAGGTTTTTTAGTTGTAGTGGGAGATTTGGTTGTTGTTTGTTTGCAGATTTTGTGTAGATATCATGGTTTCATCCACTATTGCTTCTACCTCTCAGTTGGACGTTGAAAAGTTCAATGGCATAAGGTACGAATTGTGGAAGATAAAAATGGAAGATTTTCTAGAAGAAAGAAATTAGGGGTTGGCTGTTACAAAAGAGAAGAAACTCGATGATGTTTCTCCTGATGAGTGGGAAAGGCTGGTTAAAAAGGCATGAGGTACAATCTGGTTGTGTCTTGCAGATTCTGTTCTACTAAATTTTATGAGTGAGAAGTCCACACATAGCTTGTGGAAGCATCTGGGTGAGATCTACCAAGCCCAAAGTATGGTAAATAAGCTTTATTTAAAGTGTAATTTATTTTCCATGAAAATGAAAGAGGGTGAATTCATTACAGAGTATTTGAATTCATTTAATTTGTTATTGAGTCAATTAGCATCTGTAGATGTTGAGGTGAATGAGGAAGATAAATGTATATTGCTTCTCTATTCTTTTCCTGAGTCATGGGAGAATTTTATTTTGGATATCACTGCTAACCTCACAAATCTAAAGTTAGATGCTCTTGTTTCAGTTCTGCTATCAAATGAATCGAGGAAGAAAAGTTTAGATAGTTCATGGGATGCTCTTAGTGTCAGGGGAAGGTCTATGGAAAGAGTACCAAAAGGATATTTAGAACCTGGATCTTGTAGTAGAAATGCACAAGACTAGGGTGTTTGGGCACCCTAGGCCTTTTCTAGGGTTTAGTAGAATCTCAAATGTCACTAGACCTATACTTGTCTGCTTTGCCTTCTTCCCAGAAATCAACTTCCAAAACCTATTTCTCTGACCTGCACATAAGTAAAGAGGAAAAGGTTGTGATGTGTATAAGGGCTTGCCTCAGTCAAACCCCATGTTGGTGTTCCCACCTCCACTAAAGTGATGATTAGATCTAAGAGTGCATACCCTAGGAGGGTAGAGACAAGATCTATAATAATATGATAGATAATGAATGATAATGATGATGAAAACCAAAGGAGATATGACCTTAGTTGATGAAGATGATGCAAGATCCTACACCAACGAAAGAGAGTGATGAAGAGGGATTCAAAATTCCTTGAAATCCTGCAAACAAACTTCAGTAGCATCCACAAGTAGATAACACAAGCCAAGAATAAAGAACACTTTAGCATAGAACACAATATGAGAGCAAAATTCGCATTAATCCTCTAACATGAACCTAGGAGTAAAATGAACTACAACACTCATTTAAATATGCATTCCCACTCACTTACAAAAAAGTAAAACTTAATTAGGATGACAAATACAAACCAAAGAAGTGTCTTAGGTATACACCACAAAGTGGGGCTAAAGTCCCCAAGTGGGACCAAGGCACTTGAGCACCTTGGAGATTTAGCCTACAAACACTGGAAAGTGTCAAATATAGTAGGCTTAGTCCAATCCTAAGTTGATTCCATTGGGTTTATTTATCAGGATCAAGATTTTCATCATTTTAAGCTCAAAAAGGTATTAAAATAGGTCCTGATTAACAAATGCAACAAGATAGGTCCAACCGGAAGCTAAACTAAGTGTAAAATGCTAGTGTACACATTTTACAACATAAAATTTAGACCCCAGTTTAGTGTGGATACGAACTTGTTAGCATTTTAATTTACACTTTTCAGTGCAACACAAAATAGAACATCGTGTAGAGTAAATATGTTCTTCGAATTAGGAGAGGAAGCTCCATTAGACAAGAAATTTTAAAAAGACAATATGAGTAACCTATCTTTTTGTTTCTTAGAGGCATGAGCAAAAGGCAATTCAAGCTCTTCTACAATATGAGAAGTTTTCAAGTATTGCAAAAGAATAACTTAATCTAAAACACACACTTATGCTTTCTTCAATTTAATAGGTGAGTTGATTTTAAAGAAAACACAAAGAACAAAGGAAGATCAAAGACAAATGTTTATGCATAAAATCACATTCACTTCTAACCTCAACAATACAAATCTTGTAGATAGTAAAAGCATACATCTATCTTCAAAGTGATAAATTACACAACAGAGCTTGAAAAGTAAAATGAGAGCAATAAAAGCTTTAACATTTACCATTTAGAAATTAAGTGTGTAGAATACACTTATTTATACCCTAAAACAAAAGGTGCATAAAAGAGAAAAGAAGAGTTGAACTAATTCTCTTCAACCTAACCCTAATGTTGCATGCAAGCATGTGAGCTTATTAACATTTAAAAATATAAAATAAGTCTCATGCAATTTAGTTAATTGAACTTGCATGTTATTACAAAAAGAGTTCCACAAATAGATAATTTGCATGACTTCCAAAATAGATCTAAAAATAAATATATCTTTGAAAAGCAAATTTAGTTCTCAAAATAGAATTTGCTTTGAAAATCCCTCTAGCTTCTCAAATTAGATTTTCCTGCAAACATTAATAAATGGCTAAGTTTGAGAATTGAGATTTCTCTCAAATTAATCAACTTTAGCCTCCTCTAGAATAATGATAGAATATAACCTTGCATAATCTTCATTTTTAGGATGACATTCACATCTTCTATTATCTTTGAGAGATCAAAATTCTCCTTTTCTGCCTTGTTGAATTTTACAGTTATCTTGGCCAAAAGGTACATCTTCACCACATGAGGATCTCCATGGTGATAGAAGAATATTGCATGTTGACTTTTGAGCTTGTAGAAGTGTTCTTCTTCGATGTCCCACACTAAACAATGCAAAATAAGGCCTTTCCTTACTTGTTGTTATGAAAAATCAGACCCTTTTGTTCGCTGTCCAACTCAGAAATTTTGGAAAAAAGTGAATAATTTGCCCTTGGGAATTGAAATTTATGAGTTTCTTCTTCAATTTTTCCCCTATAAATGGATGAAAAGGTCAAATTGAAGTGTTTTTAGGTGCTAGGAAAGCACAAAAACTCTAAAAATGATGCTTTTTGTTAAGATTTTACCCTAGAAGGTGGCAAGATCTGCTAAAAAATGGAAGAAAAGGAACTGAAAAAGTCTGATTTTTGACATTTTGAATGCTGCCCTTGCACTTTGTGATGAATTTCCTTCAAAAATCCCTTGAAACTTAACCTCTTAATGCTCTAAAACAATAAAATTTATCTTCTTTCAAGTTGGTCCTGCACAAAAATTGAAGCTTTTCTCCAAAATAGCTTCAAAATCAACCACTATATGGCTAGGAATGATCAAAAATACCTCCTCTATTGTAGCAATGCAAAACTAGCTCCAATCTCCAAAAGATGAGCATCTATGGAAATAATACCTTCACAAATGAAGTATTGCTCTTATAAGCTCTCTAATCTACTTTTATTCTAATAATAAGAGTGCTTTTATTTGCCTTAGGCATGGAAAATCAATTGAGTTAAAATGAAGTTGCATCTCTTATTAATAAGCAAAAAACATGCTAACTTTGAAGTGTGGCATCCCTTCATGAAGTTGGTCAGCCAATTTAGGCATGCCAAATTTAGATTTTATTTTCTTTGAAAGAAAAAAGTGCCAAAATGGTGTGCTCTAGGATTGGTAAACGCACTCCTTAGACGCGTGTGCTAATGGATGAGTGTGCCAGTTCCTTGTGCGTCTCTCTCTGAAAAAGACTTGAAAATTTTGCCTTGACTTTTGTTTGTTTGGTTCCCTTCCTTTGGCGTGATCCTCTTCTTCGATGGTGGAAGTGGAACCTCAAAAGTGTGCCTCCTCTTTCTTAAGCCTTAGGCGTTTATCCTTGAGACTTTGATTTTACTTAGACAATTTAGACTTCTTCTTTAAGTGTATTTGGGAGAGTTTTTAATGTACATCCATTCCTTGCCAACACACATGCTTTCATGGTGATGATTCCTTCTTCCTTAGCCTTGAAAATAATTCTATATCCTTAGTGACCTTTCCTACTTGGCACAGGCAAAGAAGTCAAAGCATGCTTCCTCCTATTTTTTGAAAAGATAAAAACAATTAAGTATTTTATGAGTGATCTTTAATCTTTATAAATCCTTGGCAGAATCACGCTTGGCTTGGCATGCTTCCTCTTTTTGCAATATACCTTTTTCCTTCCTTTCACTTTTCCTTTGACTTTCACTTTAATTTTTCCTTCAGATTGGCGCGGGTGCATGAGGCAAGGTGCTCTTCCTTCAACCACTTGCAAAGATGAAATAAATTAGTGTTATGGAAAGCTCCTTTTATGGCTAAGACAGAGGAGCACTTGGAATTGCATGCTTTCTCCTTGGGAAACATGCTTTTTTGAAAAGTGAAAATTTTCTTCATGTTTGAAACTTAGTATTTCTTGCCATTTACCGAGTGGAGATTTTTGCCAAGAATTTTGATTTTTTGAAATTTGGTGATCTTCCCTAGGCACGCCTAGGCTCAGGTGTGTGTGCCATGAGCCCAATGTGCTAAAAAATGCCTTATAATTTTTTTGAGGTTTTTGGCTTTTGACGAAATCTTCACTTTTGGTCTTTGGCTTGTTTGACCTTTCCTTTGTGCATTTCATCGTTCTTTAGCAATGCTTCGGTCTTTTACTTGATGATTTTGACCTTTATGTTTTGACAACCTTCCATAGCCTTAGCCATTTTGGCTTCTTGAAATTCCAATTTGAGCTTTCCTTTCCTCGATCTACTTCAACATATCTTGAACCTGTGGGGTTAGAAGAAAATTACAAGGCAACACAATGCTTGAGAGTGTGTTTGATACCACTTTGGGAAGAATATATACATAAATGAAAGTTTTTCACATGAGTATGACTTTTGGCTTTATTTGGGGAGCATGATGTATACTTGCGGCATAGGAGGACCTTAGAATCTCTGGTTTTCAACATAGATTAGTGTCTTATCACTTAGGAAATAGAGTCAACATACTTTCTTAAACCACCTAAACATGGAACTCTAGTCTACCTAATGGGACACAATGAATAAATGATACATAATTGGGAAAAATAACACCACATAATGAATACGTTATGGAAAGGGGAAACACAATATGAAAATTTGACACACAAAACACTCTTTTTTTGAGCAAGAACAAGGAAAACTAGAAATGTTACACAAAACCATCAACAGGTTCAGAAAAATACAAACCTCTCCTCCTGAGCTAGGAAATTTGTCTTGGCAACACATGGTCTATCTTCTTCTACAACACCTTCTCAAAGAGCCATGCTTTAGGTGGGTAGACATGATCATGCCATGAGAAGTTCATGAGGAACTGATTGATGCACATTAGCTCTGGTTGATCATCTTCTTCTATAGAGAAAAACCTCTGCAATAGGTGAATGTATAGAACCTCCTTTTGAAGGTATGAAGCAAGGTCATGTGGCCAAAGTATGCTTGTGGGAATGGTAACCACCACATATAGAACTTGGCATTCTTCATCCATGTCTTCAACATATGCAACCTTGAACTTAGTCCATGTGTTATTTTTTTGAAAAGGTTGGAGTTGCTCATATAGAATTTCCATCACTAATTCTTGACTAATCAGATCTATAACTACTAACATCAGTTTATCTAGTGATTGGGAAAACTCTTCATCATTCTCATTGGCCATGTCTTCATCCATCCAATCCTCAGAATTTGAATGTGATAACTCATCTAGATCTTAATCTTGAACCACTTGATCATCATCAATGTATACTCACTGAAATATGTCTTCTCCTGGTAGCTCGACTTGCCATCCATCATCTTGAGTCTCATCAACTTCCATAGAGAAATCACCTTCAATGAATTTATCCTTTAGGACATGAATGTGAACATTTGGCAATATCTCATTTTCAGCAACCATGTGCCTTTCTCCTTCTGACATGTATGAAGGATCAAGAATGGATTCTTCTAAACTTTGTGTTTCTTCTTGTTGTCCTTGATTGATCTCACATACAACATATCTCACCACACACTTGTTGAGAATTTCTAATTTCTCCATATGTTTCTCTTTAGTGGCCAACATAGAATATTCTATCATCTTTTCTTGTCCACAAGCTTCTTCACATGTTATATCTTGTGTTAATCTTATCATATCTATGATATCTCTTTCTTGCACATGTTCATGGATAACCTTTGAAGGTCTAGCATTATTCTTTCCTAAATGATGCAGAAAACTATCAAGATCTAGTAAAGATCCTTCCATATGGTCTCTTGATTCAACAAGTACCTAGAATGATGAATCATCTTCAACATGAAAACTTTCCTCCTGCTCTAGCTATAATACTTCTTTGATGTCTTGGGTGAAAAAACCAACTCCTTGTGACTAGACCTTGGTCTTGTTGGGATTAAAGTGCCATTAACCTTGTAAATCCTATGTAATTTATTTCTATTATTGTTTGTAAATCACCTATAAGGGATGAAAGGTTTCACCAGTAGCGGTCTTGTTTCAGCTACATGTTTATATCCAGTCCTTGATGCTAATTCATCCGCGATGGTTGATATTATGTCAGTTTTCTTACCCTAGAAGGTAACCTTCTTTTATAAGGATATTTGTACTACGTTTTTAGTAGATTGAGAGATACAAATGTCACTGGATTGAAGACTAGAGAAGGAGAAGAAGTGTAAGTATTGTAATCTCATATTTGAAGATAATACAACTTGGAGCCTCTTTTCTTGGTGGAGTTTTTTACCCGAAAGGGTTTTCTCCACATTACATATTGTGTTATGTGTTTAGTTCTTAATGCATGTTATTTCTGTGTAGTGTTTTTTTTTGGTTGCAATCTCCATTGATTCTTGATTATTTAGAGGATAGAAATAAGGTTTGAATAAGATTTTCGTTGTGTAGCTTGCATCTTCATTTCTAACAATTGATATTAGAACCTTGCCATTTTTTATTCTTGGGTGGCAGTGTGAAGGTTTTTTAGTTGTAGTGGGAGATTTGGTTGTTGTTTGTTTGTAGATCTTGTGTAGATATCATGGTTTCATCCATTATTTCTTCTACCTCTTAGTTGGACATTGAAAAGTTCAATGGCACATGGTACGAATTGTGGAAGCTAAAAATGGAAGATTTTCTAGAAGAAAGAAACTAGTGGTTGGTTGTTACAAAAGAGAAGAAACTCGATGATGTTGCTCGTAATGAGTGGGAAAGACTAGTTAAAAAGGCACAAGGTGCAATTCAGCTGTGTCTTGTAGATTCTGTTCTACTAAATATTGCAAGTGAGAAGTCTACACATAGATTGTGGAAGTGTTTGGGTGAGATCTACCAAGCCAAGAGTATGGTAAATAAGATTTATTTAAAGCATAAGTTATTTTCCATGAAAATGAAAGAGGGTGAATGGGTTGCAGAGCATTTGAATTCGTTTAATTTGTTATTGAGTCAACTAGCATCTATAGATGTTGAGGTGAATGAGGAAGATAAATGTATATTGCTTCTCTGTTCTTTTCCTGAGTCATGGGAGAATTTTATTTTGGATATCATTGCTAACCTCATAGATCTAAAGTTGGATGCTCTTGTTTTAGTTTTGCTATCAAATTAATTGAGGAAGAAAAGTTCAGATAGCTCAGGGGATCCTCTCAGTATCAGGGGAAGGTCTATGGAAAGAGGACCAAAATGAGATCAAAAGGGATCTAAAAATAAGTCTAAGGGTCATTCTAATACTTTTGGAAAGAAGAACATAGTCAAGTGTTGGAACCGTGGAAAGAGAGGACATGTGAAAAAGGAATGAAGTAACCTGAAGAAACAATGGGATTCCACGATTGATAAGTCTTTGAATGTAGGTGACAAGGTTTTACTTTTTGCATGTAATGTTTTTTCTCATGATCATTGGTTGGTTGAATAAAGATGCTTGTACCACATGACTTGACATAAAGAATGGTTTTCCACATAGGAAGAGTATGATGGAGGAAATGTGTACCTTGGGGATAACTCTACATATCCTATTATTGGACGAGGGAAGGTAATGTTACATTTTAGTGATGGAAGAATTAAAACCCTCCCTAGTGTTTCGCATGTTCTTGGATTGGCTACAAATTTTATTTCTATTTCAAAGTTTAATGATTTGGGAATGCATGTGACATTTGAGAAGCATGGCTATAGATTGGTGAGAGGAAACTTGGTGGTAGCGAATAGGAAAAGATTGGGAACTCTATTTAAGCTAGAAGCCACTACTGTTTGTAATGCCTCTTATGCATCTAGGTCTAATACTAAAAATACATGTATGTTGTGGCACCATAGTTTGGTCCACATAAGTCAGTCTGGTTTAAAGACTATCTTAAATAAAAAAATTGTTAGAGGATTTATCCTATTCTGATGAGAGTTTCAAATTTTGTGAACATTGTGTGTTTGGAAAATAGAATAGATCTCTATTTCCTTCAAGAAGTAATAAACCTACTGATAAATTGGAACTTATTCATTCAAATGTTTTTGGTCTAGTGGATGTTGAATCAATTGGAAAATCTAGATATTTTGTTTCTTTCATTGATGATGTCTCAAGGTTTACCTAGATTTATTTTATGCATCACAAATATGAAGTTTTCACTAAGATTAAGGAATTTAAAGCTTTTGTTGGAAAGCAATCAGATTATAAGATAAAGGTTTTGAGATCTGACAATGGAGGAGAATACTATTCTAAGGAATTTGACCAATTCTGTAAGCATGCAGGTATTGTTAGATAGAAAACTACTCTATACACTCCATGACATAATGGAATGGTAGAAAGGATGAATCGAACAATAATGGAAAGAGCCAAAAGTATGTTGAGTGAATCATAGTTGAATAATTACTTTTGGGAAAAAGCTATGTACTACAAACTACTTGATTAACAGATCTTCGTGTAAGGCTCTTTTTTCAACTCCTTATGAAATATGGACAGGTAAGAAACCTTATTTTTCACATTTAAGGGTATTTGGTTGTGACGCTTATGTTCATGTGCCTAAAGAAAAACATACTAAGTTAGATCCAAAAGTTAAAAAGTGTACTTTCATTAGATATGGTGATAATGCAAAAGGTTATAAGCTTTGGAATCCACTAACCCAAAATATTATCTATTCTAGAGATGTTATTTTCAGGGAACTTAGTGTTATTTCAGAACCTGAACATCCAAAAGAAAAAGAAGAAAAGGTGAAGAGAGTGCACTTTGAATCAGAGCATGAAGATGCACCTCACAAAGAACAAGATGATGGATTGGCGGGTGAAGAAGTAGAAGAAGACTTGAGTGAAAGTTTTGATGAGGAAGAATCTATTGTGACAAAAGAAATTGGTACAAATCAACATGCTCAAGAACCTGAAGAGTCTATTACTCCACCTCTAAGAAGATCCACAAGACAATAGAACCCAGTTGACATGCATAGCCAACTAGATTTTTGTTGTGTATTTTCTTTATTGAGTACTAATGATGAGCCTAGATCCTATAGGGAAGCTATTCATGCAAATGATAGTGAGTCATGGCAGTTAGCCATGTAGAAGGAGATGATGGATTTAGACTCTTGCAACACTTGGGATCTTGTTCATTTTCCCAAAGGAAGAAAGGCCATAGGTTGTAAGTTGGTCTTCAAGAAGAAGTTTAGAATAGACAATTCATTGGAGAAGTACAAGGCTAAACTGGTAGCCAAGGGCTACTCACAGAGAGAGGGAGTTGATTTTGGTGAAATATTCTCTCCTTTTGCTAAATTAACTTCTATTAGATTTATCTTATCCATTGGTGCAACTCTTGATTGGGAAATAGAGAAAATGGATGTTAAGATTGTATTCTTACATGGAGATCTTGAGGAAGAAATTTACATGCAACAAACTATAGGTTTCAAGGTAAAAGGGAAAGAACATTGGATTTACAGATTGAAGAGGTCTCTTTATGGCTTGAAATAGTCCCCCAAAATGTGGTACCAAAATTTTAACTCATTTGTGTTGAAATTGAGTTTTGTTACAAGTGAGGATGATCACTGTGTATACATTCATTGTATTGATGATTCTATTCTGATCATTGCATTGTATGTTGATGACATGTTATTTTTCAGCAATACTAAGGGTATGATCAGTGAATTGAAAGCCTAACTTTCAGGTGCATTCGATATGAAAGATCTTGGAGCAGCCAGGTATATTCTAGGTATGGAGATTAGGAGGGATAGAGGTAACAAAAAGCTTTGGTTGTCTTAGAGTAAGTATGTGAATACCGTTTTGTAGAGATTTAGTATGTAGGATTGTAACCTAGTTAGAGTTCCTTTACCCATTGGTACTAAGATTTCATTAGATATGTGTCCAAAGAATGAGGATGATTTTGAGGATATGTCTAATGTGTTATATGCTAGTGTTGTAGGGAGTTTGATGTATGCAATGGTTTGCACTAGACCAGATATTGCCCAAGCAGTGGGAGTTTTGAGTAGATTTATGTCTAAACCTAGTAGATAGCATTAGAATTATGCAAAGAGGGTGTTTAGATATCTAGAAGGTACTCTTGATTACTGTTTGGTTTATTCTGGTACTAACAGTGATGACAAAACTTTATACATATAGGGATTTGTTGATGCAGATTAAGAAGGTGACTTGGATAGTTGAAGGTCCGCTAGTGGCTATGTGTTTACTTTGTTTGGCAGAGCAATGAGTTGGATGAGCAAAAGGTAGCCCATGGTTACTTTGTCCACCACCAAAGAAGAGTATAATACTACTACCCACATCTCTAAGGAGGTAGTTTGGTTAAGGAGATTATGTACAGGTATTGGTTTTGATTACATGATCATTCAGATTGGTTGTGATATCCAGAGTGCTATTTGTTTGGCCAAGAATCCTATGTATCATGCTTGGACTAAGCATGTTGATGTACAGTATCACTTTGTTTGAGAAATGGTTACAAATGGACAAATTGAGATGAAGAAGGTAGACACTTGGGAGAATGTTGCAGATGTTTTGACCAAGGTTGTGAGCACAGGGAAATTTGTTTGGTGTAGAGAGGCCATGGGCCTTTCTTCTAGTGCCTAATTATTTTATGATTTTCCTATGGGTATTTACAATGTATGATGTCAAGTGGGATTTTAGGATTAAGGTGCCATCAAACTTGTAAATCCTATGTAATTTATTCCTATTATTATTTGTAAATCACCCATAAGGGATGAAAGGTTTCACCAACGACAGTCTTGTTTCATCTACATGTTTATATCCAATCCTTGATGCTAATTGGTCCACGATGGGGGGTCGCAGGGGGTTTCCCCCCTATGAGGGGTCCGAGGGGATCATCCCCTTAGCGGGGGGTCTGGGGGCTGCACACCTTGATGGGGGTTCAGGGGCAGCGCCCCCAAAACCACATTTTATTTATATTTTATCATTGTAAATCTTGACCATTCATCATTAGGTCATAGATCGATGGTTGATATTATGTTAGTTTTCTTGCCCTAGGAGGGAACCCCCTTTTATAAGGATGTTTGTACTACATTTTTAGTAGAGTTGAGAGTAACGGGTGCCACTGGATTGAAGACTGGAGAAGAAGAGGAAGTGCATTCATTGTACTCTCATATTTGAATAATACAACTTGGAGCCTCTTTTCTTGGTGGAATTTTTTACCTGAAAGGGTTTTCTCCACGTTACATATTGTGGTATGTGTCTAGTTCTTAATGCATGTTATTTATGTGTAGTGGGTTTTGTTTATGTTGCAATCTCCATTGATTCTAGATTGTTTAGAAGATACAAATAAGGTTTGAATCAGATTTCTATTGTGTGGTTAGCATCTTCATTTCTAAAAGGTCTCTTCTCCTAACATCAACTGATATTGTTGATCATTAGCACTTACAGAAACTTCTATCTTCAAAGTTAAAAATTCTTTAGAAAGAGAATCTTGGTCACCTCCTTTAATTGCATCAAACATAGGATCTTCAAACCACCCTTGAAAAGAAGATAAGAACAAATTGGATTCACCATTGCTCTCTATGACTTCCTTGCAACTCTGATCCTAAGTGGTTTTTCGCACTTCTTCATCTTCAGAGAAAATATGCAACACTTACATTACATCAGGTTCTTCTATCAATAATCCTTCTTCAACCTCAAAACATGGGTGCAACACATGCAAAACTTTAGCTTCTAATTCTTGTTCCATTTTTAGATCTTGAATATGTAGACACATGTAGTCATTTGAAAAATGATTATGAAAATCATTCCTTTGGATATTCAATTTACACTAGGTAAATCCCATCATAGAGATGTTGAATGCACAAGACAACTGAGGGGGGGGGCGTGAATTAGTTGTACCAAAAATTTCAAACCATCATAAACATAATCACATCAATATCAGTTCACTTAAAACCTTAATCAATTATGAAGATTAAACATGAAAAGAAGATAACATAAACTTAAACACATCAACACCATGCACAAGAGAGCACCAAATATTTACGTGGAAAACCCTAAAAGGGAAAAACCATGGTGAGGATTATCTCACAATATAAAGTAGTAGCAATACTAAATTACAAGATGCTCACTGCCAAATGGCTCATTGCCCACAACAAGAAAGGCTCACTGCCAAGGACTCACTGTCCAGAAGAAGAAGAAAGAAAAGGCTCACTGCCAAGGATGAACTTGCATAATTGCATCTGACACATGCATGGGTTTAGTTCTAATGAAGCACAACAAGCATTCCCTTCATAGCTATACTGAAAGATGTAGTCACCTTCTACTCACTGCATCTAGTCACCTAACACATGAGAGTTATTACTACCCTAATCAACTTCACATCACTCACATCATTTCCCTCATGCTTTCCCACATACATGAACTCTTGACACTTATTTATACCACCATCAACCTTGAAATCAATCTCCAAGGTTGGCAACACAATCTTCAATCCTTGAAACAATCTCCAAGGTTGGCAACACAATCTTCAATCCTTGAAACAATCTCCAAGGTCGACAAACACATAATATTTGAATTAGGTCTAGACCTAAATATTACATGGCGCAAACAAATGAAGGAAAACCAATTTATGCTTTAGCTCAGACCTAAATCTATCCTTGAGCATGTTATACAATACTCATATAATTACCAAATCAACTCCTTAATCAGTGCAAACATTCAAAGTTAGCCAAACAATGTAAACATAAGGAATTCTTCATCACATGCTTCCACGATCACAACCATAACATGAAAACCATGCGCATAGCTTTAACACATTCTAGAAACATCCATGAACAACTTGAAGTCACTTGAGAACCAACAAATTCAACCACAACAAATTTCACTTTAAGAAAATTTACAGACTGCTTATAAACAACACTATCAAACTCTGCTACACAAGAACTTACTTTCTATAGCACCAAATCACAAACCCTTTGGAATGAAGATAGATAAGGACCTTATGAACACATATCTAGAACCACAACACTTGAAACCATCCTACAGAGAAATACGGAGCAAAATATAGTCAAATACTGAACTCTCACACCGGTGAACATAACTTTCACTTCATAGCAATCTGAAGCACCAAATTTAGGATTTAACATCTTTAAACACTTACAGACAACATATCCAAACAACATACTCAAATCTCCAACATAGAAGAAATGTGGAGCAAAAGCTTGAACAATATTCTATAAGCTAGAAGACTCCTTCAACACACTATTTCCAGTATTAATCAAATTTTCTCAAAAGCACTTGAAAACCTAGCATATCCTCAACACATTGAGCATCTAAACAAAGCATCCAATTCACCTTTTAGCAAAGAAATTGAATCAAACAATAATAACTTCATCAGAGGACACAACTAACACCAATGACAACACAAACATTTTAACATCAATGACAATACCAATTAGCACATACTTGCAACAAGAGCCACCATCCGATTCATCAAAAAGACATTCAGGACCATCTGATAATCCTTGATTTTGACTTGAATTTTTTTAATATTTGCATGAATCTTCTCATCTTAGGGAAATTTCTCCATCATGTTGGTTTGTTTTGTGGAACAAGTAGTAGATTTGTATTGCAGAAGACACATTTGCCTCTTGATGCATAGGTGATACTTGACACACAGTTGAAGCAAGTTGGTCATTGGCATAGTTAATGAAAGAATCTTGTCTATTTTAACATCTTTATGATTCATTCAACATCAAATATCCATGATGTTTGAAGTGATTTTAACAAGTTTACATGGTTGAATTCAAGAGAGTTTAAAAATAGAAAAAATCTCCTTAAGAAATAAAGATTTTAAATCTTCAAAAAACCTGCCATCTTGAATGGCTAAAAATAGCCTTATAAAAGCCACTTTCCATGCAGTCATAAAGAAATGACGGTTGCAAATACATCAAAATGCAAGCATGTACGAGGGAGTCAAGGTTTAAATTTTGACCATTGATTGGCATTATCAACATTCAGAGAGGGTTGTAGATTATGAATTGGTACCCAAGTGCACAAAGTAAGACTGATGTTGATGGTAAAGGGGGTCGATGGGGTTGGTCAAAAATATGACTAAGGATCTCTTCAATAGGTTAGCTTAAGTAAAGTGACTTGCGATAGCAAGTAAATGAACTATTAATACAAAAGTGCATTATATAGGAGACAAACAGTGGAGTATATAGAAAGGATTTAAGATTTTAGAGTTTTAAGCTTAGAATCAAGAGTTATGAAGAACAAAGTCCCAATCACCATGATAAAAAACAAGTATATCTCATCTGCAGGTAACTTTAGTGGCAAAAGACTTCACTTTATGGGTAAAAGATGCTTGTAAAGACACCTTTGACATCAATGAGAGACATATCAAGTAGGTCTCATACAACTGCATATTTCTTTGATCTAATCAATTTAGCTTCTCTACAGGTAACATCAAGAATTCAACTGATGGAAAACATAAGAAGACTACACTCCTGAACCAACATCAACATGAATACCATGAAGACTATTAGCCATAACATAAATTAAGAACATTGTCATGAAACTTCTTGAAGCAAGCTTGAAGCATGAAGTTCTTAAAAGATCTTGAAGTATAAACTTCTTCCTGAACTATGAAGCATGTGAATTCCATGGCATCAACCACCTTTGCATCAACCAAACACCATCACAATGATCAACACTACACTATCAAAATATGAACTCAAGTATGAACCAAAAGCATAATCAAGATATGAACTCTTTAAGCATGATCTCAAACATCACTCAAACACCTTTGAAGTAACCATATCATAAAGCAATGAAGCACATGTGAACTCTTGAAACATGGCATCTTGAAGCATGAACTCATGAAGCATCACCATCAACTCAATCATGCAACACTGTACCTTTGACATCAATGACAAACTTCATACCTTTGCATTAACAACAAGCATGAACACAACACCTTTGACATCAATGACAAACACATTTCCAATAGATGGAACTTGCCAAAGTGGTACAATGTTCAAGGACACCGATGGATTGATTTAATCTCTCTAGATCTTTCCTGAATTGATCATATGATCCTCTAATTCAACAACATACTCATGAGCTTCTTGAAGTTTTGTAGTGTGTCTTTTCTTGAGATAGAAAGACACTTCTAAAGATTGTGCATTTGTGAAACAAATTAGAAGGATTTCTGATGAAGGATTCAGGGTGTTTGTAACTTTTCCAACCAGATGATTGAATCTGACCATGAACTATCATCGACTCACTTCTGTCTTTCTTGATGTTTGATAGTTGTGCAAACAAGACGTGACTATTTTGATAAACTTGAAATGAGAAAGAAATTTCTTTCTCATTGACTCCCAACTCATGATCAAACAAGAAATAAGGTGATTAAATTAATTAGTTGTGGTGCCTCACAAGCTCTCCACAAATAAGTGAATTGTAACATCTTCATGTGCAATGTTGAGAATCCCATAGATAGTGGTGAAAGAAGAAATGTGCTCATCAGAATGTTGTTGGTCATCACCATGAAACTTAGGAAAATTTCTCCTTCATCCTTCAGGGAGTTTATGGTTTCCGGTGAGAGCTAGAGGACCAATAATATTTCCCCACGAAAAAGGAGCTACATGCCTTCAGTTGCCATTGTTGTTGTTGTTGTTGAGATTGTTGTTGCCTTCTGTACCATTGTTATCAGCCATTTCATCGAATGGTTCTTCTCTTGATAGATTTGGTATGGTAGGAGCTATAGAGGATGAGCCTTCACCATTTGGAGAATCAAATGCTTGAAAAAATGGATCAACAAGTCTGACTCCCCTTCTTGACCTTGCGTAGACTTTGTAAGCCAGAATTGATTAAACCCATGCAGGAAGAGGCAACATTGGTCATCCTGCTACAAGATCTACCTTTTTTTCTTCTTCGACAAGTATAGTAGCTATAGATCTCCAATGTTCTAAATTCTTCCTTTTAATGAAGATGAATCTCCTTAGGTTGTCAACAATATCTTCTTACTCCTATTGAACTAAATTCAGATGTGACCTTGAAAAATAGGTGCAACAGGATGCCAAATGGTCATCTATATGAAAAAGGGTGTTAGTTGGAAGTAATTTTCTCATGCCCCATGGTGGGTGCCAAAACTCATTAGCATTTTAATTTGCACCTTTCAGTGCAACACAAAATGGACCAGTGTGTACAATAAAACTTTTCTTTGAATTAGGAGGGGAAGCTCCCTCAGACAAGAAATTTTAAAAAGACAATATGAGTAACCTATCTTTTTGTTTGTCAGAGGCATGAGCACAAGGCAATTCAAGCTCTTATGCAATCTTTTGAGAAGTTTTCAAGTATTTCAAAAGAATAACTTAATCTAAAACACACACTTATGCTTTCTTCAATTCAATCTAGAGATTGAAGAAGGCACAAGAATATAGGTAAGCTAATTTTAAAGAAAACACAAAGAACAAAGGAAGATTAAAGATGAATGTTTATGCATAAAATCACAAAGTTTCGCTTCTAAGGTCTCAACAACACAAAGCTTGCAAAAATTAAAGTATACATCTATCTTCAAAGTGATAAATTGCACAACACAACTTGAACAATAAAATGAGAGCAATAAAAGATTCAACATTTACCATTTAGAAATTAAGTGTGTAGAATACACTTATTTATACCCTAAAATAAAAGATGCATAAAAGAGAAAAGAAGAGTTGAACTAATACTCTTCAACCTAACCCTAATGTTGCACACAAGCATGCGAGCTTATTAGCATTTAAAAATATAAAACAAGTCTCATGTAATTCAGTTAATTGAACTTGCATGTTATTACAAGAAGAGTTCCACAAATAGATAATTTGCACGATGTCCAAAATAGATCTAAAAATATTTAATATATCTTTGAAAAGCAAAGTCAGTTTTGAAAGTAGAATCTACTTTGAAAATCTCTCCAGCTGCTCAAAATAGATTTTCTTGCAAACACTAAAAAATGGCTAAGTCTAAGAATTGAGATTTCTATCCAATTCATCAACTTTAGCCTCCTTTGGAATAATGATAGAATCTAGGGGCATAGTATTCATCTACAGGATGACATTCACATCTTCTATTGTCTTTGAGAGATCCAAATACTCCTTTTCCACCTTGTCAAATTTTACATGATCTCGGCCAAAAGGTACATCTTCGCCACATGAGGATCTCCATGGTGATAGAAGAATAATGCATGTTGACTTTTAGGCTTTTAGAAGTGTCTTTTTTCTCTATCCAAACTAAACAATGCAAAATAAGGCCTTTCCTTGCTTGTTATGAAAAATTAGACCCTTTTCTTCGCTATCCAACTCAAATTTTTTGGAAAAAAGTGAATAATTTATCCTTGGGAAGCAAAACTTCTGAGTTTCTTCTTCAATTTTTCCCCTAGAAATGGATGCAAAGGTCAATTTGAAGTGTTTTTTAGGTGCTGAGAAATCACAGAAACACTAAATATGATGCTTTTTTGTCAAGATTTTGCCCTAGAAGGTAGGTGGATTTGCTAAAAAATGGAAGAAAAGTGACTGATATAGTCTGATTTTTGACCTTTTGAATGTTGCACTTTCACTTTGTGATGAATTTCCTTAAAAAATTCCTTGAATCTTAACCTCTTGATTCTCTAAAACAATAAAATTTGTCTTCTTTAAAGTTGGTCCTGCACAAAAATGGAAGCTTTTCTCCAAAATAGCTTCAAAATCAACCTCTATATGGTTGGGAATGATAAAAATACCTCATTCTCTACTGTAGCAATGTAAAACTAGCTCCAATCTCCTAAATATGACCCTCTATGGCAACAATACCTTCACAAATGAAGTATTGCTCTTATAAGCTCCCCAATCTACTTTTATTCTAAAAATAAGAGTGCTTTATTTGTCCTAGGCATGCAAAAATCAATTGTGGAGTTGAAGTAAATTTGCATCTCTTATTAATAAGCAAAAAGCATGCCAAATTCTAAGTGTGGCATCCCTTCATGAAGCTGGTCGGCCAATTTAGGCATGCCAAATTTAGATTTGAAATTCTTTGGAAGAAAAAAGCTCCAAGAAAGGCGTGCTCTAGGATTGATGGACACACTCCTTAGGTGCATGTGCCAATGGAGGAGTAGGCACCCTTCCTTTAGCATGATCCTCTTCTTCAATGGTGGAAGCAAAACCTCAAAAGTGTGCCTCCTCTTTGTTATGCCTTAGGTGTTTATCCTTGAGACTTTGATTTGCCTTAGATAATTTAGACTTCTTTTAAGTGCTTTTGGGAGAGTTTTGAATGTGCCATGGTGCCATTCCTTGCCAGCATGCACACTTTAATGGTGACACTTCCTTCTTCCTTCACCTTGAAAATAATTCTATATCCTTAGTGACCTTTCCTACTTGGCGCAGTCAGAGAAGTCAAAGTGTGCTTCCTCCTCTTTTTTACAAAGATAAAAACAACTAAGTGTTTTTTATGAGTGATCTTTAATCTTTATAATGCCTTGGCAGAAGCACGCGTGGCTTGGTGTGCTTCCTCTTTTTGCAATATGCCTTTTTTCTTCCTTTCACTTGGCTTCTTCTTTTTGTGTGTGCATGAGGCAAGGTGCTCTTCCTTCAACCACTTGCAAAGACAAAATAACTTAGTGTTTGGAAAGCTCCTTTTATGGCCAAGGTGGAGGAGTGCTTGGAATGGTGCACTTTCTCCTTGGGAAACATGGTTTTTTGAAAAGTGAAAATATCCATGTTTGAAACTTAGTATTTCTTGCCATCTTCCTCAATGATTTTCACCAAGCATTTTGATTTTTTGAAATTTGGTGATCTTCCCTAGGTGCGCCTAGGCTTAGGCACACATACCATGAGCCTGGCATTCTAAAAAATGTCTTAGAATTTTTTTGAGATTTTTGACTTTTGACAAAATCTTCACTTTCGCTCTTTGGCTTGTTTGGCCTTTCCTCTATGCCTTTCACTATTCTTTAGCAATGCTTTAGTCTTCGATTTGATGATTTTGACCTTCACCTTTCGATGACCTTCCATAGCCTTAGCCATTTTTGCTTCTTGAAATTCCAATTTGGTCTTGCATTCCCTCTAAGCACTTCGACATATGTTGAACCTATGGGGTTAGAAGAAAATGACAAGGCAACACAATGCTTGAGAGTGGGTTTGATACCACTTTGGGAAGAATATTTACATGGACAATTTTTTTTCATATGGGTACAACATTTGGCTCTATGTGGGGACCATGGTGTATACTTGTGGCATAGGAGGACCTCAGAATCTCTAGTTTTCAACATGGATCAGTGTCTTATCAGTCAGGGAATAGAGTCAACATACTTTCCTAAATCACGTAAAAGTGGAACTCTGGTCTACCTAATGGACACAATGATTAAACAATACATAAATTGGAAAAACAACACTACATAATGAATACATTATGGAAAGGGGAAACACAATACGACAACTTGACACACAAAACACTCTTTTTTTGAGTGAGGACAAGGAAAACAAAAAATGTTACACAAAACCATCAACTGGTTTAGAAAAATAATGTCTCCTAAGCTGGGAAATTTGTCTTAGCAGCACATGGTTTTTCTTCTTCTACAACTCCTTGAAGAGCCATGATTCAGGTGGGTAGACACAATCATGCCATGAGAAGTTCATGAGGAATTGATTAATGCACATTAGGTTTGGTTTATTATCTTCTTCCATAGCGAAAAACATCTTTAATAGGTGAAGGTATAGAACCTCCTTTTGAAGGTATGAAGTAAGGTCCTATGGCCAAAGTATGTTTTTGGGAATGGTAACCACTACATGTAGAACTTGATGTTCTTCATCCATGTCTTCAACATACACAACCTTGAACTCAATCCATGTGTTATCTTCTAGAAAAGGTTGGAGTTGCTCATATAGAATTTCCATCATTGATTCTTGACTTATCAGATCCACAAATGTTAACATCAGTTTATCTAGTGATTGGGAAACCTCTTCATCATTCTCATCAGCCATGTCTTCATCTAGCCAATCCTCATAATCTAAATGTGATAACTCATCCAGATCTGAATGTTAAAGAACCTGATCATTGTCAAAGTATACTACCTAAAAAATGTCTTCTCCTGGTAGCTCAACTTGCCATCCATCATCTTGAGTCTCATCAAATTCCATAGAGAAATCACCTTCAATGATTGTATCCTTTAGGACATGAATGTGAACATTTGGCAATATCTCATTTTCAACAACCATGCACCTTTCTTCTTCTGACATGCATGAAGGATCAAGCATGGATTCTTCTAAACATTATTTTTCTTCTTGTTGTGCTTGATTGATCTCACATACAACATATCTCACCACACACTTATCGAGAATTTCTAATTTCTCCATATGATTTTCTTTAGTGACCAACACCGAATATTCTATGAGATTTTGTTCTCCAGGAGCTTCTTCACATGTTTTATCTTGTGTTGATTTTATCATATCTATGATGTCTCTTTCTTACATAGGTTCATGGATAACCTTTGAAGGTCTAGCATTATTCTTTTCTAAATGATGTAGAAAACTATTAATATTTGGTAAAGATCCTTCCATAAGGTCTCCTAATTTGACAAGTATCTCAAATGATGAATCATCTTCAACATGAAAACTTTCCTCTTGCTCTAGCTGTAATGCTTCTTTGATGTCTTGAGTGAAAACATCAACTCTTGGTGAACAAACCTTGGTCTCTTCTCCTAACATCAACTGAGATTGTTGATCATTAGCACTTGCAGAAACTTCTATCTTCAGAGCTAAAAATTCTTCAGATAGAGAATCTTGGTCACCTCCTTTGATTGCATCAAACACAAGATCTTCAAACCACCCTTCAATAGAAGATAAGAACAAATTGGATTCACCATTTCTCTCTATGAATTACTTGCAACTCTAATCTTGAGTTGTTTGTTGCACTTCTTCATCTTCAAAGAAAATATGCAACACTTGCATTACATCATGTTCTTCTTCTATCAATAATCCTTCTTAAATCTCAAAACATGGGCGCAACGTAGACAAAACCTTAGCTTCTAATTCTTGTTCCATTTTTAGATCTTGAATATGCAGACACATGTGGCATTTGAAAAATGATTATAAAAATCATTCCTTTGGGTATTCGATTTACACTGGGTAAATCCTATCATAGAGCTACCATTGGATTCATCAAAAAGAAATTCAGGACCATCTAATAATCCTTGATTTTTCCTTGGAAGTTTTTAACATTTGCATGGATATTCTCATTTTAGGGAAATTTTCTCCATCATGTTGGTTTGTTGCTTGGAACAAGCAGTAGATTTGTATTGCAAAAGACACATTTGCCTCTTGACACATATGTGATACTTGATGCATAGGTGAAGCAAGTTGATCACTGACATAGTTAATGAAAGAATATTTTATATTTGAAGGAAATGGAACTTGTCAAAGTGGTATAATGTTCAAGGCCATCAATGGGTTGATTGAATCTCTTTGGATCTTTCATGAAGTGATCATATGATCTTCTAATTCAACAACATACGCATGAGCTTCTTGCAGTTCTATAGTGTGTCTTTTTTTGAGATAGAAAGACACTAATTCAAATATTGTGCATTTGTGAAACAACTTAGAAGAATTTTTGATGAAGGATTCAGGGTGTCTACAACATTCCAACGAGATAGTTGAATCTGGCCATGAACTTTCGCACTGGCTCACTTTTGTCTTTCTTGATGTTTGATAGTTGTGCAAACTAGATGTGGCTATCTTTGGTAGGATTGAAATGAGAAAGAAATTTCTCTCTCATGGACTCCCAACTTGTGATTGAACCAATAGCAAGGTGATTAAACAAATCAACTACAGTACCTCACAAGCTCTCCACAAATAAGCGAACTACAACATCTTCATGTGCAACACTAAGAATCTCATAGGTAGTGGTGAAGACAAAAATGTGCTCATTAGGATGTTGTTGGCCATCACATTGAAACTCAGGAAAAATTTTCCTTTATCCTTTAGGGAGTTCATGGTTGCCAGTGAGAGCTAGAGGATCAATAGTACTTCCCCATGGCAAAGGAGGTGCACGCCTTCAATTTCCATTGTTGTTTTTGTTGTGAATGTTGTTGCCTTCTACACCATTGTTATCAACCATTGCTTGAAATGGTTCTTCTCTTGATAGATCTGGTATGGAAGGAGTTGTAGAGGATGAGCCTTCACCATTTGGAGAATCAAGCACTTGAAAAAATGGATCAGCAAGTCTGGCTCCACTTCTTGATCTTGTGTAGACTTTGTATGCTAGAATTGATAAAAAGCATGTAGGAGGAGGCACCATTGGTCTTCCTACTGCAAGATCTAGCTTTCTTTCTTCTTCATCAAGTATAGTAGTTACAGATCTCCAATGTGCTAAATCCTTCCTTTTAATGAAGATGAATCTCCTTAGGCTGTCAACAATATCTTCTTTCTCCTATTGAACTAAATTCAAATGTGGTTGCAAAATAGGTGCAACAGGATGCCAAATGCTCGTCTATATGCAAAAGAGTGTTATCTTCAAGTAATTTTCTTGTACCCCTAGTGGGCACCAAAAATTGTTAGCATGTTAATTTACACTTTTAGTGCAACACAAAACAGAACAACGTGTTTAGTAAAATTGTTCTATGAATTAGGAGGAGAAGCTCCCTCATACAAGAAATTTTAAAAAGACAATACGGGTAACCTATCTTTTTGTTTCTCAGAGGCATGAGAACAAGGAAATTCAAGCTCTTCTACAATCCTATGAGAAGTTTTCAAGTATTGAAAAAGAATAACTTAATCTAAAACACACACTTATGCTTTCTTCAATTAAATCCAAAGATTGAAAAAGGCACAAGAACATAGGCGAGCTGATTTTAAAGAAAACACAATGAATAAAGGAAGATAAAAGATGAATGTTTATGCATAAAATCATAAACATTCATTTCTAACCTCAACAACACAAAGCTTGCAAAAAGTTAAAGCATACATCTATCTTCAAAGTGATAAATTGCACAACACAGCTTGAACAATAAAATGAGAGCAATAAAAGCTTTAGCATTTACCATTTAGAAATTAAGTGTGTAGAGTACACTTATTTATACCGTAAAACAAAAGGTGCATAAAATAGAAAAGAAGAGTTGAATTAATAATCTTCAACCTAACCCTAATGTTGCATGCAAGCATGCGAGATTATTAGCATTTAGAAATATAAAATAAGTCTCATGTAATTCAATTAACTGAACTTGCATGTTATTACAAAAAGAGTTTCACAAATAGATAATTTGCATGACTTCCAAAACAGATCTAAAAATAAATATATATTAGAAAAACAAAGTCAATTCTCAAAATAGAATCTACTTTGAAAATCTAGGGTCGAGCTGCTCAAAGTAGATTTTCCTGTGAACACTGAAAATGGCTAAGTCTTAGAATTGAGATTTCTCTCAAATTCATCAACTTTAGCCTCCTCTAGAATAATGATATAATATATGTGCACAGTCTTCGTCCACAAGATGGCATTCACATCTTCTATTGTCTTTGAGAGATCCAAACACTCCTTTTTCACCTTGTCAAATTCTACAGTGATCTTAGCCAAAAGGTACATCTTTGCCACATGAGGATCACCATGGTGTTAGAAGAATATTGCATGTTACCTTTTGGGCTTGTAGAAGTGTTCTTTTTTTCTATCTCACACTAAAAAATACAAAATAAGGCCTTTCCTTGCTCATTGTTATGAAAAATCAGACCCTTTTCTTCATTGTCCAACTTAGAAATTTTGGAAAAATAGTGAATAATTTGCCCTTGGGAAGTGAAATTTCTGAGTTTCTTCTTCAATTTTACCCCTAGAAATAGATGCAATGGTTGATCTGAAGTGTTTTTAGGTGCTGGGAAAGCACAAAAACACTAAAAAGGATGCTTTTTTTAATGAAGATTGTGCCCTAAAAGGTGGCTAGATCTGCTAAAAAATGGATGAAAATGTTGGAGTAGGTATGTTGTACACCTTACATAACATTGATATTATTTTATTATGTAAAATAAATATTTGATTGTGGTGCATCATGTGATGTGTTTCACCACATTGGATATTGTTGTATGTAACATTGGGTTAATTACTTTATTTGTAATTATTTGATTAATTGGGAAAACTTAGTACCAATAATCAAATGTGGTGTCAATGCTTTAGTAGACACATGGTATTGGGGAAAATGGTATTACAATGCAACATGTTGTATTTGTGTGAGCTTATGTCTATAAAAGCAAACACATGGGTAGTTGTTGTAGTAAGAATGAAGGCTTATTGCCTTTAGCTAGGTTGTAGCTTCTCTTGTAGGTTGGCAATGGGATGTATGGTTACATGCTTGTTCACATGGATTGCAAGTAGAGAGGTCTTGATGGTTTAGAGGTTATCTATGCATATGTATTTGAGGTTTATTTCTGAATGAGAGATGCATGCTTTTGGAGGCTAGGTTTTTCCCTCTATGAGGGTTTTCCCAGGATATATCTTGTGTCACCATTGATGGTATAATTGCCTATTTCTTTTGCATGTCAATTTTTAGTTTATTGCATAGTAAATCTCTTATTGGGTTATGAGGAATTTATCTCTATGGTTGCTTATTTCCAATAGAAAAGTGACTAAAAAAGCCTAATTTTTGACCTTTTGAATGCTGCCCTTGCACTTTGTGATGAATTTCCTTCAAAATCCCTTGAAACTTGACCTCTTGATGCTCTAAAATAATAAAATTTGTCTTCTTTCAAGTTGGGACTACACAAAAATGGAAGCTTTGCTCCAAAATAGCTTTAAAATAAACCTCTATATGGCTGGAAATGATAAAACATACCTCCTTTGTTTTAGCAATGCAAAACCACCTCCAATATCCAAAATATGAGCATCTATGGCAACAATACCTTCACAAATCAAGTACTACTCTTCTAAGATCTCTAATCTACTTATATTCTAAAAATAAGAGTGCTTTTATTTTCCCTAGGCACGCAAAAATTAATTGTGGAGTTGAAGTGAAGTTGTATCTCTTATTAATAAAAAAAGCATGCCAACTTCCAAGTGTGGTGTCTCTTCATGAAGCTAGTCAGCCAATTTAGGCATGGCAAATTTAGATTTGATTTTCTTTGAAAGAAGAATGTGCCAAAAATAGTGTGCTCTAGGATTGTGGACACACTCCTTAGGAATTTGCACTAATGGAGGAGTGCATCAGTTCCTTGTGCATCTCTCTTTGGAAAAGACTTGAAACTTTTGACTTGACTTAGGTTTGTTTGGTGCCCTTCCTTTGGCATGATCTTCTTCTTCGATGGCGGAAGCAGAACCTCAAAAGTGCACCTCCTCTTTTTGATGCCTTGGCATTTATACTTGAGAGTTTGATTTTGTTCAAATACAATGGATCACTAAGAGGGGGTGAATCAATGATCTAATAAAACTAGTTTGTTCATCAACCTTGTAAAAACATTTACTAACATCAAGATGCCAAAGACATAGGAAGCAATAGAATCACAAAGATGAAACCATGACATAAGTATTTAAAGTGGAAAACCCTAAATAGGGAAAAACCACTATCCAACCTTCACTAAAATCTTGATTAGGTCTCATTGACCAAAATCTCACTGATTACATTCATGCCTCACTTGTAAGGATCTCACTGATCACCTCCTAATAGGAACACCAACTCCAAATACATAACATGAAGATATACAGAGTACTACTCTGTTTACAATGAAATCTTAGGTTATAGAAGAAGTTCTATAACTCTTTTACTTAGTCATGTCTACTTTGTTGGATTTGCATGAATATCTCAAAAACTCCTTTCTTAAACAACCCATAATACATCCAATAAAAAAGAACATTACTTTGGCATCATAGGACAATACAAGATCTCTTGAACCCAAAATATACTCAAACCTATATCAAGAATCCTTTTCTTTGGATGATACATTATATTTCTATCATTAAACCTCTCAAACATTCACTCTATATAGACACATGTGCTTATGTCATTACTACATTAACAAAACTATATAAAGCTGTCACAAACACACATTAAAAAGTCTTATTATCATGTTGTGAGCATTAAATATTTACCATATATACCCTGAAGCAATCATTATACTATGCCTTTGTTGTCAAACTCTATAATGATCAACTTGATGCTTTCTTTGTCTCTTAGACTTCACATCATCTCCTAAAACCCTTAAAACTTTAGTCTCAAAATTTAGACATATTGTGATACATTTTCTGTCTATATCTCAGTGATAAGTTTTTCATCCCAAGATATACAAAATACTCTTCATTTTTCTTCATACAATACTGCCATCTACAATCAATGCTTTTGTCATCTTCAAACTTTATGGTTCTCTGCCTCTATATGATATACGATGTCATATGTGCTTTTCTGCACTTTTCCATTCACTAAAACAATGCTTTTCTTGATGTAAACTCTCATTCAAATGTATATTCATATCTTCATATCATTTTCCTTTGAACACACACAAAACACACATAGCACATCAAAATCATCTTAGATATTTTATCTCCTAAAACAACGAAAGAAAATAGTTAATAAAACTACCTAAACTCCCTTCACACAATCCATATGGTCATATGGCCATTGATCTTAATTCATGAATGGAGACTATTATGAGTTTGAATTTCAACCACTGATTAGACCCTTCATGCCCACAAGCAGATTGAATATTTGCCATAGATTTAACTTTGGCACTCATATGAACAAGGTGCACCAGATGGCATTGGTGGCTACTGGGAGGGGTGCATTACCCCATGTATTTGATGACTTAAGTCATCACTTAAGTGGATGGGGACCGGCTCTAGTAAGTCAACTTCAAAATAAAACAAAAAGCAACTTTCAAAAGACATAAACCATAGTATAGGATAGACTTAGTGTTTTAGATGTCCTTAGTGTCTTAGGTCATGAGACATAAAAATTCAATAACCAAAAAACCTTAAGATGAAATACCACCATTTTCTTCTGCCATGTATAAGACTCTGACACTGATAATAAGAGTTGAAAGTAATGTCAATCTTATTGAAAGATAATGAACAATAACAACCTTCATTACCTTTGACATCAACAACATGAATTGAAATGAACAAGTTCCTCAATCCATCAACACAGTACATGCAACACCATCAAGTATCAACAATGACTTTGTCCTAAAGCAACATTATGAAGCAACTCTATGAACCACGAACACCATATTGACATCAATGTAAAATATCAACTCAAACAACAAACTCCCAACTTTTGACATCAATGACAAATATCAACAAACTCCCCCTTTGTCATTGACGGCAAAAACTACACTTCAAATCTCTCCCCCTTTGACATCAAGGACACATGACCCTTGATTGCAAATCAATCACCCCCTACAAAATAGGTATACCTCTATTGAGAGCTAGAAACTATTAGATTTGTATACAAACTGGGATTGAAAGATGAAAAATGGATATCATTGTCAATGTGAGCACTGTCAAGGTAGATCAACACTGTCATTACACAAAACAACACTGTAATCACTGTAAACATATTCCTACCTATTGTTTGATGCATACCAAAATTGTGAAGCACAACTCTCCCTTTGACAACCTTCAGTGCAAGAATAGAACCTGGTAGTTTGTCTACACACTCTACAACAAGATGTTTGCAAGACAAATATCACTGTCTAAACAACATATCATCACCAAATGAAGGAGCACTGTCAAACTAGTATAATATCAATACATTGACTAAGTACTTTAAGCAACTACACTATTATATCAAAATGGTATTGGTATAACACTGTCATGGGCACCATATTCCTGCACCAAAAGTCTTTAAAGAAAAAAATATCTCAAATAGTATGAAGATAATGAATAACATTTGTTAAGTTGTTCAACAATGAGGTTTGTCCTCTGTGATTTATGATTCCTATCACTTTGTATCATTTGCATTACTTCTTGATCACTGTAAAAGATGTTTAAAAGGCTTGCATACCACTGTTAGATCATATTAATGAAGACTCAACCTGAAACACTATGACTGAGAACACTTGAAAACTGTGAGGGAGTAAACTGTCATGAAAAACTCTATATGTTGTCAAAATCACAACACTAAAACATGAACAACTATGAATAGAAAATAGGGTATTAAGAAAGAATACCACCATCTAAGCATCATAACAGTTGTAAGACCCAAAACACTATCCAAACATAGAAGTAGTAACTTTGTCAAGATGAGGTGTAAAAGGTTGGAAAGCCACTATCATATCTGTCATTACACTATCATAGCAGTCAATACACTTACATTGACACCATACCCACTATCAAGATTTCCTCAAGGGAAAATACCATTGTGCAAGAATAGTCCAAAATAAATGAATATTACTATCAACTTTGCCTGAGATTTGTAATACAGTGTATTGAGTTATGCAATGAATGTCACTATCAAACTATGAGGGAGAAAACATACATGAAAGTTATCATTGTCCAAAAACCATATGTTATTGCAAATAACTATGCTATATCAAAACACTATATCACTGTCTAACTTTAATTCAACACTTGATAGTGAATGTACAACAAAAACCAAGAACAACTATGTCACTAACTCCTAAATCAACAACATTATCTCACTATCTTTCTATTGTAATCCATACCTATATCTAAATCAATGTCTTGATTGTGAGATTTGTGAGACATATAATCACTGTAATATCTACATTGTCCATTGTTATTGACCACAATACTACTATCATTATAAAGGATGTTTGAAAGGTTTCCAATATACCACTAAGATGTACAAAATATGATACAAACTATCCATCACTATGATGACTAAGCAACATAGACATCACTATGATGACTGATCATAGAGGCACTACTTCTCCTTGGACAAATAGGAACTGTCTTTTATCCTTCAAGGTTGTCACACTAGATTGTAGGCTTATGTTCTTTCAAAGCTTTTCACAAACACTATCACACATAGGATACTCTTCAGAGAACATTGTGACACATCTTTTGAGGCCACTATCAATATGATTGTTATAGAACCTTTTGTGACTCATTGTTTCTTATAAAACACTGTCATTGAGATTGTGTATTGAATAATTATCATGAACATATTAATTTGCATTTAGGACTATCCTTTCTATATTGATATAATTTTAATTTCATGAATGAGAGCAATTATATGACTGTCATTCTCTTGGAATGAGATGACCATCTTCTATCATCTTCATCATGACCACTCTCAATTTTAATGACCTTGCACTCATTTTTCTGGACTATCAATTGTGATCTTCTTTGGAGTCTTCTGACTGATAAATGACTTGACAGTCACATTATTAGCTTCTACTTAGCATGATTTAACTGTGATGATGATCCTTTCTCATTTACTGTGATTCCTCCTGTATGACTATGTTTGTCACCTTTTGACATTGATTGTCCTTTCATTTTGAGGACTTCTTTTGATATCTTTCATCATATTGATTGTTGACTAATATACAACCTCTTTGTTGTTGTCTATGGGGTTGAATGATAAAGTAATAATCATCTTCCCCTGAGCTCATGCTATTGTTAAAGCAATTAGAAATGCCTCTTGTGCAACATGCACAAGATTAGGTTTTTCCTTCTTTTGCTCTAGTTTTCTTCTCCACACTTTCATAGGTTCTTTCTTCTACATGATCAGGGTATCTATCTTCTTGTTATGTCTAGATGGCTCCATCAACTTACTTTTGCAAAAATGTGCTCTATGCCCAAATTTGTTGCATCTATAGCAAATGATATTGTTAGCTATTATAGTTTTTTCTTGACAACCCATAAGTACTTCTATTTTTGTTCCATACATGACTGTATCTTTCATGTGTCCTACAATCTCTTTCATTATGACCAAACTTGTTACAATTGTAACACACTAGCTCCATATTACTTATTGAAGCAAAAGATTTCCTATTCATAAATTCAGACCTTCTCCTATGAGAAACTTTACAAGTAGCAACCTTATGACCATAGCCATTACATGAATAACAATAACCATGAAAGGAATAATTGTATGTTATTGATTGATTTTGCTTGGTAGGTGGAGATCCTATGGACCTGATGGTTCTTCTTCTTCCTCCACTATTGATGCTCTTGAAAAGTCCATTATCAACACTCTTATCTTCTGCCTTCTTCTTGTCTTCAGTCTCAGGAGCAGCAAAATGATAGTTAAGATCTATTTTCTGCCTAGGAGCATTTATGACCTTAGAATTTTGTCCTTCATAGCCTAATCTAGTAGTATCCTTGTGATGTTTTTGCTTGCTCAACATCTCATTCAACCTGGTGGTTCTATCTTCAAACTTCTAATTTTTCTTTGACTGAATCTTGAGATTTGTAATATCTTTTCTCAGAGTGACTATCTCTACCTCTAGTTTTTGGCATTCAATTGTTTTGACTTTAAAATCATATTTTTCACATTTGCTATCCTTTTGGTCTCTTCAATCTCTATTTTAGGCTAATAATTAATTTGTCTAATTCTTCAACTTGTACCCTTAAATCAATAATCAGATTTCTTGCCTCTTTAAGATCTAAAAAAGCTTTAGACTTGATACTCATTTCTTCTTGAAGTTGTAATCTTAATTTCTAGTTCTCCTTTCTGAGTTTCTTGATCTCATCTAGGACACACATGAGTTCACCTTCAATATCAATTTCACATTTATCTTCATCATACTCCTATTCATATTCACTCACAATGTGATCTCCTTTGTCAACATTCTCAACTAAAAAGTAATCTTCTCTTTTAGATATATCATATCTTGTGTCAATTGGTAGGGGTGTTTCTTGCAAGAACACTATTATGTTGCAAAATGTCCCCTTGGGGGCTTTTCCCTCTTAAGCTTTAGCTCCTGGGTCCTTAGAATGCATTTAGATCATGTTGCATGTTAATTTTGAATCCCGATGACAAAACCTTGAAGTCTTGTGGCAAATAGGACCTAGGGGGTGCTATTTTGATGACTCCTACCTAAAATAGGGGGGAGCACTTGGACACTCGCACCCTAGTCTTGCCCTATTTTGGGTCAGGCCCTAATTTGAAGTGTCGGTTATATGACTATTGTTAGGTCCTATGCCGACACCAAAAGTTTGAATTACAAGGTTCTTAGTAGAAATGTTTGTAGTTGCATATATAAGCATGTTTAGGTTTTCATTTGTTTAACTAGAAGATGATTGTGCAATTTAGGCATACTTGTGATTTTAGAGCATCCATGATATTCATTATTGCAGAGTAGAGCGTTGTTATTGTGTTTGTGATTGCAGATTTGGCTTCATCTTCTCATGTGATTGAAGATCCTTCATTTATGTGACATCTATAGTTCTAAGGTGACATTTGTTTGTGTTTAAATCATTTATCATTTGGATTTTTCCTCTATCCCGCAGGGATACACACTCTTATCTAACAAAAGTGTTCAGAAGTCTTGAATGTCTCTTTGGGGCTTGACTAAGGTAGGCCTCTAAACACCACAACCCCCAACCACACTCACATTGTGGAGTGGAGTTGTAGAGGAAGGTTGCAGATGACAAGGATTTAAGATCTGAAAGAAAGAAGTGAAACATAGCATTTTTAGGACATGGGCACCTAGGGCAATGTCCTCTAAAGTTACAGAGATAAGAATTAGGGTTACAGGGACATTCTACATCTAAAGGAGCTTCTACATCCCAAGAATCAACTTGCCTTGGACTTGGACGCTTGGGCTAGTTTGCTCCACATTTTGAGTGACAAAAATAGACAGAACAATGATTATCAATGCCAGAAGGAGTTCTGTATTCCGTCAAGAAAATAGTGCCTTGGACTTGGGCACCCGAGGCATTCTCCTTGAATATTTTAAATTCCAAACTTCAAAAAATGGTAAGTTATTAATCTCTATCCTCTTCCTTAATTTGCAAGCATTTGTCTGAATTTACTAGTTTATTCACTGTTTTGCATAATTAGGGTTTCTTACATATTTGAGGATTACATTAAGGCATTAGTTAGCAATTTCTAAGTTTCCACATTATTCCAAGTGATAGCCCAACCTGTTAGGTGAATACTTTCTCTTAGTAGAGATTCAACTCGGTTGATATGTCCTTGAATGTTTGTTGTGAAAGGAGGATCTAAACCCATCAAACCCTCAAAACAAAAAAAATCAACCCCATCCTCCTTTTCCATACAAAACATTTTGGTGAACCCATGTTTTTGAATTTTACACCTTTCTAAGTGTTGTGTGATAGATTTTCATTCATTCATCTTATTGCATTTGAAAAATTACAAAAAAATTGAAAAATTTGAAAAAATTGGCATCTTAGACTTGCATTTTGGCATAATTTGAATTAATTGGCATCCAATTTCTGTTATTTCATTAGATCTGATTTAAATTACATAAATTCATCATTAATCATTCATTTGCATTACATTTTCATGCTTAAAATGGTGAAAATTGCTTGAAATTGTGCATTTTTCATATAACCTAGTTTTTGCATTAGCTAGGGTTTGTAGTTAAAATCTTGTTTCAGATTTTTGTACTATTTTAAACACTCATTTAGGTCTAATTTATAACTATAGTGTTTCATCATAGTGTCTTTATTACAAAATTTCATGTCTAGGGTTTAAAAATCTTGATTTTTTCACTAGATTTTGGCTTATTTTGCATATAGAATTGCATCATAAGCATGTTGTGAAAGATATTGTTGCACCACTAGGTAGATATTAGGCTTATTATTCACTTTCCCTCTTTAAATTCTTCACAAAACCTCTTCTTTTAGTCATTTGCATTGAAAATTTGGGAAAAAAGTTGAAAAATCAAGCATTTAGGTCATATTCATACATAGTTTTGCATTTATATACCATGGATTCTCCTGGTCATTCATCTTTGGAAGATTTATTTGAGTACATTATGAATTTTGATAATTTTGCAAATTCACTGATAAATCTCCTCTAGTCTTGCATCAAATAGCCTACATCTATGGTATTGACATGTCCGTAAGTACTACATGCGATATTATTGAACAATAGCCTATTTTGAAAGCTTTCTCACTATCATGGGTGTTTTCCCTTCAATCTTGGAAAACCTCACTAGTTTCATTTCTAAAAATAACAATGGGGACAATAGTGGTGAAAACATGATTCCCTCTATCCCTTCATTTCATGATGACATAATGGACATTCTTTCTGAGACCTGTGAGACTGATGTAGCCCTAGGTGATTCATCTAATAGATAGACTTGTCCCAACATAACCCCACTTGGTGAGGATATTTTGACACAAGAAGACATCATTGACACATTCCTTCACACTAATCTACCATCCCTTCTTGCTCTCCCTAGCCAGGATGAAGCATTGGATGATGCATATTCCCTTTGTGAACATTTGCTTCAACCTATTGAAACTAAAACTTTACCAACTGATGTTCAAACACTTCTCAACTATATCTTAAAAAAAGAAACAGATCATGCACCTTTAGCTAAACCCTCACATGCCTTGGGAAATAATGCAACCTCACAAAACATTGCAGAACAAACTATTCCTCACAACCAAGGTATTCCAACACCCTATATACATATTGAAATGGGCACTTTTCGGGTTCCTCCACCACCTCACTCAACTGGAATGGGTATTATTAAAGCTCCTACATCACCCCATTTAACTGACATAGAAAACCATGACATCCCCTCTCTACCATCATTAATAGACACCTTTCCTACAAGGATAACCCCACAAGTTCATGAAAATGTGGTAGAGAGAAGAAGAGATAAAGCTTTAACCATTAAAGTAAAGATCAAGATCCATGATGATCGAAAGTTCGGTTGTCCCTACAGTTAAGTATTTCTAACCCTTTAACTCCATGTTGTGTTTCCCCTGTGATGTTTTATGTGTTGTTTAGCCCTCCTAGGATGACCCTTGACACTCTTGTAATGTCAAGGATACCAAGAGACTACCTTTGTTGTGACCCTTCTTCTATTCGTATCATCATTCCTCTATATTGCCTCTCCTCTATTTTTATTGTTGTGTGTTGTGTCCTAGGGGCATAGCATTGCAGTTGGTGACCTAGGGGTACCCTCCTACATGATGACCCAAAGGAACTTGTTTCTCCTCTCTCGATTTATTGTTTACCTTCTTCTAGTGGTTCTATCTAGCTGGCGGGTGACGAAAAACATATAATACTGATATAGACCTAGTGTCCCTTCAACTAGAAATAAAAAAATAGACCTAGTTCATACATGACGATGGGTTTGATATATATTATCTGACGCTTGGCTAGTAGAATCACTCCGTGTGAAATTTTGATGTTTTCTTATTACACTTACAAAACATAACAATACTGCTGCTCTGTATAGTTTGTTTATCTTGGATCTCACCTTGCTAGGCTCTTTATGTGAATGATTACATGCATTGTTGTTTATCATGATTATATGGTTACTAACACCTTTTCTTGCAAGATATTGTGTGTTTGTGGGAACATTTGGTGGTCGTAAAGTGCATGTTACCTTTGGGGGCATGGGCTTTGTGAGAGCTCGTGTTCCCTTGTGTGTTTTCTTCCTACCTTAATGTGCTTGAAATTAGTACATGATATCAACCACCTTAACGTGGGAGAATATATAAGGTAAGCTATCTGATGATTTGGTACTAATGAAGCGTGTTTGTAAGCCCTCTGTAGAGGCGGGGTGTTGTATCTCCAAGAAAGTGCACATCTTTATTTTATATTGTAATCATTTAAGCCCTCTATGGAGGTGGGATATCATGCATATCCTTTCTAGTTTAAGCCCTCTATGGAGGTAGGGATGGTGTATTTCTCGAGGAGATAGCACATCCTATCATTTTCTAAAAGTCCTCTGAGTAGGTGGGGTTGGTGTATCCTCCCTTAAGTGTGTCTTCAGCGATTGTTGTGGCAAAGATGAATTGTCAGTGTGTGCCTGTAATGTGCCTGAGATGTTAGAGAACCTAGCAATAGGTTTCTTCCATCGATTCTTTGCCATTTTTTCTCTGTGTCTTCTATGTATGTGTGTATGACGTGTTTGTTCCCATGCATAGTCTCAAAATTGGTGGCAATGAGCTCCTCCTATGCTTTGGGATTTGTATGGCATGTTTGTTCTCCAGTGTAGTCTCAAGACTGGTATTGATGAGCTCCTCCTACACTCTAAGATTTGTATTGCATGTATGTTGCTCCTTATTTAGTCTCAAGACTAGTGGCGATGAGATCCTCCTACAATTTGGGTTGTGTGTTTATTTTCCTTGTACTTGTATTTGCATTTCATATATGAGAAAATGAAAAAGAAATAATCATTGCATTCACTGTATTCATTGTGTTTTTCATGTCTTCAATGCTATCTTCTCCATGTATTGCATGCCTGTAACTGTCTTCTCCATGTTTTGTGTGATTGTAACTATCTTCTTTGTGTTTTGTGTGCCTGATATTTTCTTCAATGTGTTTGGCATGACTTCACCGTGCTTGGCATGTTTGCTGTGTTTGTTGACCATACTTTAATGCATGTATGGGCCTTGTGTTCATGCATACATTAAAGTAAGGGCTTAATGTTATGTTAGAAAATGTTCCCTTGGGGGCTTTTAGCTCTTAAGGTTTAGCTCCCAGGTCCTTAGAATGCATTTAGATCATATTGCATGTTAATTTTGAATCTTGATGAGAAAACCCCAAAGTATTGTGGCAAATAGGACCTAGAAGGTGCTATTTTGATGACTCCTACCTAAAATAGGGGGGAGGACTTGGGCGCTTGTGCCCTAGTCCTGCCCTATTTTGGGTCAATCCCTAATTTGAAGGGTCAGTTATATGACTATTGTTAGGTCCTATGCCGACACCAAAAGTCTTTGTATTATGAAATTCTTAGCGGGAATGTTTGTAGTTGCATATATAAGCATATTTAGGTTTTCATTTGTAAAACTAGAAGATGATTGTAAAATTTATGCATACTTTTGATTTTAGAGCATCCATGATATTCATTGTTGTAGAGCAGAGCATTGTTATTGTGTTTGTGATTGCAGATTGGGCTTCATCTTATCATGTGATTGAAGAACCTTCATTTATGTGAGATCTTCACTTCTAAGTTGACATTTGTTTGTGTTTGAATAATTTATCATTTGGATTTTGCCTCTATCCCATAGGGATACACACTCTTATCTAAAAATGGTGTTCAAAAGACTTGAATGTCTCTCTAGGGCTTGACTGAGCAAAACCTCTAAACACCATAACCCCCAACCACACTCCTTTGTGATTCCAGATTATAGGTACCAAGTTTGATGAAGTGGAGTTGTAGAGGAAGGTTGTAGATGAAAAGGATTCAGGATCTAAAAGAAATAAGTGAAACAGAGCATTTTCATGACAAGGGTGCCTAGGCCAATGTCCTCTGAAGTTACAGAGATGGGAATTAGGCTTACAGGGACATTCTACATCTAAAGGAGCTTCTACATCTTGAGAATCAGCTTGCCTTAGACTTGGGCACCCGGGGCAGTGTCCTCCGCTTTTCAAGTGACAAAAATAGATAGAATAGTGATTATCAGTGTTAGGAGTTTTGCATTTTATGAAGAAAACAATGCCTTGGACTTGGATGCCTGGGGTCTTGTCCTCAAATATTCTAAATTCCAAACTTGAAAAAATGGCCAATTATTAATCTCTGTCCTCTTCCTTAATTTGTAAGCATTTGGATGAATTTACTAGTTTATTCACTATTTTGCATAATTAAGGTTTCTTACATATTTGAGGATTACATTAAGGCATTAGTTAGCAATTTCTAAGTTTCCACATCATTCCAAATGACAACCCAACCTGTTAGGTGAATGCTTTCACTTAGTAGAGATTCAACTCAGTTGATATGTCCTTGAAAGTTTGTTGTAAAAGGATGATCTAAACCCATCAAACCCTCAAAACAAAACAATCAACCCCATCCTCCTTTTCCATACAAAACAAACACATCACTTGATTTGATTGGGACTTGTTAAATAATTTTTTGCTTGGCATTTCTTCTTCCCTTATTTCTTTTACTCTTAGCCATAGTATTCCACCACCAAGATAAACCTAAGTCTATTAGACTTCTACTAGGAACCTGTAGCTCTAATACCAATTGTTGGAATACAATGCATCACTGAGAGTGGGGGGTGAATCATTGATCTAATAAAACTAGTTCATTCATCAGCCTTGTAAAAACAATTACTAACATCAACATGCCAAACACATAGGAAGCAATAGAATCACAAAGATGAAACCATGACACAAGTATTTAAAGTGGAAAACCCTAAACAGGGGAAAACTACTATCCAACTATTATCCTATTTTACCTTCCTAGCCAAATAGTATAAGAATCCTTCGTTTTGGTGTTTTCCTTCTATGGTATGTAGGCTGAATTGTCTAAACCCTCCAAAACTTCTTAGTGTTTCCTTTGTTTCCCATTAAACCCTAAGGTTTCATGGTTAGATCTTACCTTTGTTCTAATTTGCAGTTGACTGTCTATCCTTGGTGCTTGGTCACTTAAGTTATCACTTGAAGTCCCTTATGTCATAAAGTGACCGGCCCCAAGTCCTATGGTTTACTGGGTATCACCCGTCAGGTCATGTTCTTATTAAATTCTAAGTCTTAAGTCTTTCAGGGCCTGTAGTGCCACATGACAACAGTTCGTGTGCCCATAGACCATCTATGATGATATCACATCCCTTCTGTGTAGATATGAAAGGATGTCACCTGTAAAGTATTTCAAGGCCTCAGTAAGCTCATGCCAGGCATCAAAGAAGGAAGGATTATGGTGGGGCCTTTAATCTAATGATAGCACAAGCCCATAGGAGAATCTTGACAGGGGAAAAAATCCTCTACGCTACCGCGAGATCATGATGCGTGGCTATTTTTTCAAAAGGAAGTAAAGCCTATATTTGGGGGCCATGTGGAGGGCTTAGTACGCTTCTATGGAGCCCATACGAAGATGGCCCATTTCCTTCTACATGACTCTATAATGAAGACATGTGTAAAGTGCATCTAAGGTGGGCTGTAATATTGAATCATTTACTCCATTGGATGACAGTGCAACATCATAGATGAATCTTGCTAACATCATAAATCTAGTGCATGGTCATGAGATGTTTCCAAGTGGTAGGTTCATGCCTTCTCGGCAAGATCTTCATAGTGGGCCCTTATCTAACAAAAAATATTAAAAAGAAGGATTTTCCTATTCAGATAGCGCTAGGTGTTGAAGAAAGAAAGGCAGCAGTGGTGACATTGTAAATCAATGGTTGTGCAGTGTCATGGTGGAATCTTGCCTGCTGGGTAGAATCTTTGCACACCTGCAAGATCTTGCAACGTATCCTAAAGTCTTAGTGCTGAATTAAAAAAAGTAAAGTGTGTGCTATGAAGCTCGCAGGGCCGTCGATCTTCAAGCTGTTTCTTCATCCAACGATCCCAATTCAAATTCAGATCTCTTGTACTTCCCAGTGGTGCCAAAGTATTCAACCAAGTTGGTGGGATTTACAGAGGCCAATTATTCATAGAAATCAACTCAGGCCGATGGGGGTAGATGAAATGGTGAACCCTTCAATGCTAGGGTGCAAATGCCAATACAAGGTCAATTCAATAGTAAAAGATAAAGACTTTCTGCATCCCCTCATCAATGCACTTGCCATTCATTCACACAAGCAACCTATTTGTAGGATTGCATGCCTAACAGGGGTATGGGCTCCACCCTAATTTGTAGGGGGTTTCTGAGCAAAATTCAATGCAACATGGTCGATGTCTCTTCTCATTGACTTCTACTTTTCCCGCCATGGCTACTACAGTAGGGTGCTGAAATGCTATATATACATGTCTTAAAGATGTATTTAGGGTTGGCTATTCTTTTGGGATACTATAGGATGGAGAATCTCTGTAATTAGACCTCTGTAATGCAACTCCAGTAACAACTAGATGTGATGGACTGTGCTCTTCTATTGAGCCTCTCATGTCTCTAGTCTTGTTCAACAGTGAATGTAATTGATCACATTGTGTCTATATTTATTGCATTATTCTCTCTTTTGTAATAGTTATTTGACCTCTGTAATCAATATAAGCTATTATTTTTGCCTCTCTCTTTTGATTTTAACACTGTGTCTACTCTTTGGATTGGTGTGAGCTATGTATTGTGGATAAAATAGTCCGTTTCATTTCTCTACTTTTCTATCTTGGCATCTATTGAAATCAATCTAGTATGTGTGAGTTGTTTCAGTTGTGAGATTATTACTATGTTGAGTTAGTTGTAGTTAACCTACCAAATCTGGTGCATCACCCTTATTTCAATTCAGTTTCTTCCTAACCCTTTTCCCTTGCAGTATTAGCACTAGGTTTAGATAGTTTTCGTTAAGAATTAGAATTAGAATGAGCAACCAACCTTCTCTAGAGGTCTGATCTCAACTTGCAAGGAGCCACACCTTGATATCATTCCCATTGTGTCATTAGAATGTCCTCTCCAAGTTGGGTGCAATTCTATGTGACAATAGTTTCTGGCACACCTGGTGGGACTAAGTTTGAAGCTAAGAAGTTTGGTGCTATTCTTAGCCTATTGTAGTCTTGAAAAAATCTTTGCAAGTACCTGATATGTCAATCCCCACCTTGGTACCAATAGTTTCTGGCACGCCCGGTGGGACACTTTTCTCTGAGTGAGAGCTGGACTAAGGATTTTGGTGTTGTTCTTGGTTCATTAAGGATTTTGGTGTTGTTCTTGGTTCATTTGCTATTGTGAAAGCATTCAACAGGCACCTGGTGACTCTGCTGATCCAGTTCCTATACAACAACTCAACATTTCATGCCTAGAGTGCAAACAAGGTCTTCTTCTAGAGGTAATTTCCAATTTGTTGAACTCTCATTCACTAAAAGAAGAAGAAGAACAAGACTATCTAGGTCCCCTGTCAGGGAAAATAGAAATAATATTTCATACCATTCAAGCGCTCAGTCTACCCCTGCTCCATTAAATTTTCAAGTTAGGTCTCAACATTCAACTAGAAACCTACATATACCTATAATCATTAATCTGAATATACCTAACATGGCTAGAAATCTTCCATTTGTTGCTTTTAATGGGGGTAGTCCTCTAGACCTAGCACAGTATGATGACATCCCTACCTCAGCCTTAAAGGCTATCCCATTCTTTACTGGTGAAGACTCTACCACTCCTACTGAGCACATTCAAGATGTTTCTAGTATCTGTTATGTCCACAATGTCACTGCTGACAACGTGGTTGTGAGACTATTAGCTTCTTCATTCAAAGGGAAGGCCTTACAGTGGTCTAGGGTTCTTCAAGCCAACTCAATACACAACTAGGATGATTTGGGCACTAAGTTGTGCTAACACTTTGAAGATAGGAGTGACCACTTGCCACTCATGGAACAATTAGCTAATATCAAGAGAGCTCCACATGATTATATGGTGGATTTCAACTACAGATTTCAAAAGACATGGGACATGATTCCCTTGTTAGTGAAGCCCTCTCCAAACACAACATTTATATACTACATAAAGTCTGTGAATCTAGATATTGTTGTCATGATTCAGTCCATGGCTAGGACTGTATTACCTAATGCCTATGATACAACCATAAGGACAAAAAATTGCCTAATTCAGGTAAGAAAGATTGCTCCAAGGCCACCCATGCCTATATTTCTAGAGGCTCCTACTATTCAGCCTATTATGGCTCCAATTTCTATAGCAACCACCTCCACAACTCCTTTATCTGTGCCTCCAAATGAATTACAAGAGGTCAAAAGCCTATTACAAGGTGTTACTAATGAGTTAGTGGTAGTAAAGTGTTGGAATCAACAATCAAACAAGCCTTATCGGCCCTCCAACTAGACATATCAACCCTTCAATCAGGGTTATCAACAGAACATGCCACCATATCAGGGCAATATGCAAAGGCAAGGGCGACCTAGTTATGTTAGACCATTGAATGCTATTAATCCTAATGCAATGAGCACTTTAGGGCCCCATGTGCCAATTTAGAACAATCTAGCCCAAGACAATGACTGGTGTTATCCTTGCAATCAACCACATGACCAAAATTTGTGTCAAAGTGGACATTTCAATCATGCTCTAATAGTGCAAGAGCAACCAACAATTTTAGAGAAGCAAGTTGACACCAATCAAGGGATGGTTGGGAGTTAAGGATAGATACACGACAATGCTGTCTTGATGAACTGGATCCCTGATGACTACTGTGGTGTCAATTGAGGTGCCGACCCTATTGCATTCAATACAAGATCAAAGAGGAGAGTTACTAAAGATACTTTAGTATCCACAATTGTTCATGCCCCCACACCTAAAGTGTCTCCAATAGTCATAGCTAAAGATAAAATGCTTGAGGTTTCTTCAAAGAAAAAGGATTAGATAGTTGAAAGGGTAGATTCAGTTCCAACTATGCAACCCCAATCCAATTAGTGGTCAAAAAGTGACCTAGTTTTCACTAAAACATCTCAGAAGGGTAATCAGATATCTTTCATCATTACGGATCAAATGAAGAAGACAAATCTGAATGTCAGTAAGTGGGATGCATTGTTGATCCCAGCCCAGAGGAATCTTCTTCAGGAGGCCCTAACAAAATTTATTCAGCCTACTATGGAAATAACAAAGGAAAAGATAGCTACCCCAACCAACCTATGTTAGCCAAAAGAGGAAGTAAGTACAAGTAAAACTAACAAGCCCCCTCCATTTTATGTTTCCCTAATCATAGGTGATAAATTGTTGCATAACTGTATGATAAATTATGGGGCGGGTACCTCTGTTATACCAAAAAATATTGCTGATAGGTTAGGTATAGAGTATGAGCCTATGAACAAGGGTGTAGTTCTGTTAGATGGTATTGTTGTGAAGATAGTATGAGTTATTAAAGGTTTGGAACTAACTCTACATGCATGTCCTAGCTGCTCTTTTTTACAAGACATATCCATTATTGACCTCCCTACATACTTTGGTATATGTTTATCTAGGGATTTCACTACTAAAATAGGTGGGTATTTATCTTTTGATTGGTCCCACATGTTGTTTAGAACTAGATATGGCACTAAAGTGGCCATTAGGGTTGAGCCTATTGCAAATGACCATATAGATACCTAGTCTCCTAGCCCAAACAACATGAATTGTACAATACATGAGTTAGAAGAGGATGGTAGTAGTAGGCATGGAACTATCACGCATGTGGAGGAAATACCTAATATACCGCTAGATGAGTGGGCTAATTATTTTCAATTTGACACTCCTGATCACATAAAGGATACAGGGCTAGGTACTTATTGTATCCATGAGGAGGATGACATTATCCCCAATATTGAAAAGGAAAAATTAGACCCAAGTGGGATATGGCAAATGTACTTTGATGGATCCAGAAGAAAAAATGGAGCAGGTGTTGGGATTATACTCATTTCACCCCAAGAGGAAAGTTTTTCTCTTCATTCAGATTACAATTTTGTTGTACTAATTGCAAAGGGTGATTTTTGGATGTTTTAGTTTTGGTAGTTTTGTGTGTATATCCTCTTTTCACCCTTACATTCAAGGACCTAGGGTCAAGTTTCAATGTACTATCATACCCTAGGTCACTATTGATATGTAGGGAAACTTGGATTTTTATGATTAGATTGACAATTTCCTTCTCTTATGCTCAATTGTACCTCAAAACCCTAATTGTACAAATACGACATTAAACAGATGAATTACGAAAAATGCTTTTGCAAACAGATGTAAAATATCAAGTAACTGTGCACCTATTTTTGAGGTTCTGAGGTAGAAAAAGTTAGGGACTAAAGAGCAGGCACCCAAGTCTAGTGCCCTACTTTTTTTTGAGATCTGGAAACAAGGTCTGCAACCTATAGCTATTGTATCAGAGATTTTCTCGTTGTAGAACTTTGAGGACTAATGAGTGGGCACCCAAGTCTAGGTGAATGTTTCTTTCATTGATCTATAATCTTGACACTCTGTTGTACCCTCCTGCAACTTCACTTTGTCTACAACTCCAACCTGTAACATGCAATCATGAAAAATTTGGGAGGGGATTGTGGTGTTTAGAGGCTTGCCTTAGTCAAGCCCCGGAGGGACATTCAAGCCTTCTGAACACCGTTTTCCGATAGAGATTGCGTTCCTAGGGAGGCAAAGGCAAAAACCAAATGATAAATGCTCAATAATCACAATAGATATCACCTTGTAGTGAATATCTCATAGGAGGAAGAAGCTCTTCATTCCATGAGGAGATGGATGCTCAAATATGCAAACACAAACACATAGACAACACAAATCTACTCTTGCAACACAATGAAAGCCTTGAATCACCTTTAGGATACATAAAGTTCACAATAACAATCTAGTAATGCTCTAGTTTACAAATGAATGCCTAAACATGTTTATATATGCAAGTACAAACACTCCCACCAAAATTTCATAAATTTAAACTTACCGTGTCAGCCTAGGGACCAAATAATGGTCATAAACTGGCACTAGAAATTTGGGCCTAACCCAAAATAGGTTAGGACTAGAGCATGGGTGCCCAAGTCTGCCTCCCTATTTTAGGTAGGGTTAGGTTCAAGGGGTCCCCCTAGGCCTCATTTGTCATGATACCTAGGGTTCATTCCATCAGGATGTCAGATTATGATGCAAGATGTCCTAAATGCACACTAAGGACTCAGGAGCTAAACCTTTTGAGGGAAAAGCCCCCAAGGGGACATTTTTTGATTTTACATTTATCCCCCACTTTAATGTATGTATAAATGTGAGGCCAATACATGCATTAAAGTATGGTCAACAAACACACCAAGCACGGAGAAGACACACCAAGCACATTGAAGACAATGACAGGCACGCAAAACACAAAGAAGATAGTTACAGTCATGCAAAACACAGAGAATACATTGAATGCAAAGAAGACACATTAATGCATGGAAGACATGAATGATTTCTTTCCTTTCTTTTTCTTAGATATATGAAATGCATATGCAAGTACCAGGAAAGTAAACAAACCTCCCATAATGTAGGATGTACTCATCGCACAGGTCTTTAAAATGCATATGGGGTAACACACACACAAGACATGCAAAACCTCCCAAAATGCAAGATGTACTCATCACACAGGTCTTTAAACTGCATATGTGGCAACAAACACACCAAACAAAGAAAACATGCTAAAAGACACACTTTGAAGACATGGAGAAAACACAGTAGACAAGCAATGGAGTGTTCCTATTTCTAGGTTCAACACCATCTCAAGCACATTACGGGTACACACCGATGATTGGGCTTCACCACAACAATCACTAAAGACATGCTTAAGGGTTGAGTTAGTCACAAAACCACTCCCCACCTCTGCATAGGACTTTTGAAAATTACAGGATGATGTAATCTGCTCTAAGAAATACACCATCCTCGCCTCTGTAGAGGGCTTAAGAAAAAGGATATGCTTGATATCCCACCTTCATAGAGGGCTTACATGATTGGTTGATTGCAAACAAACGTAGGATGCATGATGCACTCATCATGCAGGTCTTTAAACTACACCTAAGGACAAACACATTGCTAACATCTACAATAGACAGCTTACCTTATATATGCCCACACCTTAAGGTGGTTGATATCATGCATTGATATCAAGCATGTTAAGGTAGGAAGAAAACACACAAGGGAACATAGACTTTTGCACAACCCATGCCCCCTGAAGGTGACATGTACTTTACAATCGCAAAATGCTCCCACAAACACATCCCTGCAAGAAACATGTTAGTGTCCATAATCATGATAAACAACAACATCAAGGCATATGAAATCTGAGGCAAGCAAGATTCAAGATAGACAAAGTGCATGGAGCAGCAGTATTGTTATGATTTGTAAATGAGATAGAACACCATCAAAATCACTACACAGAAAGCATGAGTGCTTCCACTAGCCAAGTGTCGGATAAGATATACAACCCCATCATCATATTAGGAACTAAGTCCAATTTTTTATTGCTCTCGAAAGGGACGTTAGGTCCACATTAGTATAAATGTTTTTCATCATCCTCCCGCTAGATAAAAACACTAGAGGAAGGGAAACAATAAATAAGAGAGGGGAAACAAGTGTCTTAGGGATAGTCATGTAGGAGGGTGCCCCTAGTTCACCAACCACAATGCTATGTCCGTAAGACACAACACACAAAAATGAAATCAGAGAGAGAGGCAATATAGAAGAATGGTGATACAAATAGAAGAAGGTCACAATAGAGGCAATCACCTGGTATGCTAGACTTTACAAGAGAATCAAGGGTCATCCCAGGAGGCCTAAACAACACGTAATGCATCATGGGGGAAGCACATCACGAGAGAGATAAAGGGTTAGAGATACTTCCCTGGTAGGATCATCATGCTAAGTCTTATCATCGAGTAAATCGTCATCATCCTCCCACTCTCAAATTTTAGAGGAAAGTGGGACATAAGGTACCATAACCCAATTCTTGTCTTTAGGTTGTTTATTGTTAGGATCATCTTTATTTTGTTCAATGTTTGGATCAATGTTTTCTTGTTGAGATGCAAGGTAATCTCGTCACCTTCTCTTCCTCCTTTTTGCATGTTGATTTATTTGTGCTTTATGACTCAACTTTTGTAAGATAAGGCTTTGCTCTTTCATGGATTTTTGTGTTGTAGAGGAGGAATTATCAGGATCAAAGTTTATTTTTCTAGGTGGAATGTTTTGTTGTCAACCATTACCTCCCGATCATTGTAAGGATGATAGGGGAGGAGCCTTAGTATCATGATGGATTTTTTCTTTTATTTTAGGAGGCATGATGTCTTTCAAAAGTTGGGTTTCTTCTATTGTTAGAAGTGTATTAGTGATTTTACTATTTTGTATTGGCATATCCTCATGCAAAGAATCATTTTTGAAAGAATCATTAGAGGACATGATTATATCATCATCACATGTAGTAGGTATGAGAGAGGTGCTATCACCATTATCTTTTGTAGTACTACTCATGGAGATGAACTCTATTAAGCTCTCTAATATTGTAGGATATTCACTCATGAGGGTTAAAAATTGGTCAAAATCAAGGTCTTTGATAAATACATGCAAATATACCATTGAGAAATGAAATAAAGGTCCCATATGAATGAAAAATCATATTTTAACAATTTTCCAAAAGTATGCAAAAGATAAGTGCAAAACTATGTGCAAGGATGACGTAAAATGCTTTATTTTTTGTACTTTTTCAATGCAAATAAGTGAAAGCAAAGGTGTTGTAAGGATTTTGATCAAGGGCAGAAAATCATATGTGTGATATCAGCCCAATACAGCAATAAGATCCATCATAACACACTCTTGATGCAAATCTAAGATGATGTCAAGTCAAAATATAGTAAAAATACACTAAAATATGTGATTTTTCACCAAATCTCAATGCAAAAGAGCATGAAAAAGGGTGTTGTGAGGAAAATGATGATGGCAAAAAAATTATATCAGTAATTACATCCACTTAATTTCAAAATATCCGTCACAACATGCTTTTAGTGCCACTCAAAGTCAACTCCTAGTGAAAATATACCAAAAATAGGCAAATTTTCACGGTTTTTCAATTCCAAGACCCAAAAAAAGAGGTTTTGTAAAAAAATTTAGGAGGTGAAGCAAACAATACTGATGATATTAGTCACCTCAATCCATAAAATTTGTTACAACACACTTGGAGTGTAAACTAGTCCAAACCCTAGGGCAAAAATAGCAAAAATGTGCCATTTTTCACCAAATTTTCAATACAAGTGCCCGTTAAAAAGGTGTTGTGGAGATTTTTAGGAGAAGAAAATTATTAGCCTGATAAAAACCAATTAGTGAAAAAATATCCTTCACAACACGCCTATGGTGCAAATTTAGGAAGTCGATAAGGCTAAATCTAGTGAAAATCGATGTTTTTGAAGCCCTAGGTTTAAGATCTTGACACAAAATTCTATATGAACGTTTTGAAATCTGATATATAATGAAAATTATATGCTCTTAGATCTGAAAAATATTTTTATGCTATAACATGCAAAATGCAAGTGCAAATCTAATGAAAAATCAATGAAAATGCTAGTTTTTGTTAACTTTTTTCTATGAAAAAATGCAAATTTTTAAAATCTAAATGCAAATTTGTTCCAAAATGCAAGAATACGGCCAAATGAAAATTTGAGTGAGTCTCTAAAATCAGTATAAAAATCTAAAAAAAGATTTTACCTACGAACCCTAGATTTTGGAATTACTAGGTTATATGCAAAATTTACAATTTTCAACAGAACCCTAGCAATTTTATGATGAAAATGCAATGCAAGATATTGAATTTTTGTAATTTTCTATAATTTCAATCATATCTAATGTAAAAATTAGAAATTTTATGAAATTCAAATTAATTCATGCAACATGCAAACCCTAGAATGTATTTTTTCAAAATTTCCAATTTTTCAATTTTTTTGTAAGTTTTTCAATGCAATAAGATGAATGACTATATGAATGAATGAAAATCACTGTAAATATGAAGCAAAACAATCAACAAGGTGCAAATAAGTCTAATAACACAGGTTCACCAAAATGTAAAGGTTAATTTTTGGATGTTTTGGTTTTGGTAGTTTTGTGTGTATATCCTCCTTTCACCCTTACATTCAAGGACCTAGGGTCAAGTTGCAATGTACTATCATACCCTAGGTCACTATTGATATGTAGGGAAACCTAGATTTTTATGATTAGATTGACAATTTCCTTCTCTTATGCTTAATTGTACCTTAAAACCCTAATTATGCAAATACAACAGTAAACAAATGAATTACGAAAAATGCTTTTGCAAATAGATGTAAAATATCAAGTAACTATGCACCTATTTTCAAGGTTCCGAGGCAGAAAAAGTCAGGGACTAAAGAGCGGGTGCCCAAGTCTAGTGCCCTATATTTTGTCAAGATCTAGAAACAAGGTTTGCAACCTATATTTGTTGTATCAAAGATTTTCTCATTGTGGTACTTTGAGGGCTAATGAGTAGGCACCCAAGTCTAGGTGGCTATTTATTTCACTAATCTACAATCTTGACAATCTGTTGTACCCTCTTGCAACTTCACTTTGTCTGCAACTCCAACCTGTAACCTGCAATCATGAAAACATTGGGAGGGGGTTGTGGTGTTTAGAGGCTTGCCTCAGTCAAGCCCCAGAGAGACATTCAAGCCTTATGAACACCATTGTCAGATCAAGAGTGCTTGCCTAGGGAGGCAGAGGAAAAAACCAAATGATAAATGCTCAATAATCACAATAGATATCACCTTGTAGTGAAGATCTCATGTGAGGAAGAATCTCTTCCTGCCATGAGGAGATGGATGCTCAAATCTGCAAACACAAACACATAGACAACACAAATCTACTCTTGCAACACAATGGAAGCCTTGAATCACCTTTAGGATGCATAAGTTTACAATAACAATCTAGTAACGCTCTAGTTTACAAATGAATGCCTAAACATGTTTATACATGTAACTAAAAACACTCCCACCAAGATTTTGTAAATTCAAACTTACTGTGTTGGCCTAGAGACCAAATAACGGTCATAAATTGACACTATAAATTTGTGATGATCCAAAATAGGGTAGGACTAGGGCGTGGGTGCACAAGTCCCCCCTATTTTGGGTAGGGTTATGTTGAAGGGGTCCCCCTAGGCCTTATTTGTCATGACAGCTAGGGTTCATTCCATCGGGATGTCAGATTATGATGCAAGATGTTTTAAATGCACACTAAGGACCTGGGAGCTAAACCTTTTGAGGGAAAAGCCCCCAAGGGGACATTTTCTAATGTTACACTAGTAATGTAGCTAAATATGAAGCCTTCATTCAGGGCATATGATTGGCTCAGAAAGGAGGAATAAAGGTTTTATAAGTATTTGGTGACAGTGAACGCGTTGTCCATCAAACCAAAAAACTAGGTGCTTCAAAGAATGACTTGTTAAAGTCATACAAACATAGGGTTTGAGAGTTGATTGAAGACTTTGATGCCTTCAATATCCTAGTAGTTCCTAGACAGAGAAACAATGATGCTGATAGGTTAGCTATAGTTGGTGCCCAGTTTGATATTCCTCAGAATGTCAAGCAAGTTTTAGATTAGCATGTAAGGATTGTTGTCAGACTTGTTGTGCCTGACAATGTGATAAGCTGGCAAGTGTTTGAAAGCAACCAACAGATTATGAATTTATTGCAAGATGAGGTAGAGTTTACTACTAAATATTAGTTAGTATTACAAGAGCAATATGGTGACTAGGTGATCCAGCTAAATACCAACACGTTACCTAGAGGATTGATCACCTTGGAAAGCATATTTGGTGTTGATGATCATCAAAAGAAAGAAAAAATGAATATGACAGCGAGAAAGGAGGACTATGAAGAGGTGGAGATAGCACATGGTAGATTCTTAAAACATGGAAAGGTATGTAGCCAAGATGAGAAACAAGGTTTCATTGAGATTTGTAATGAATTTAATGACTTGATAGCTTAGGGTTATAGAGATTTAAAATGCTTTGATCCTGGTGTAATCTAGCATACTATTGACCTAGAACCTAATGCCAAGCCTATCCGCTAGAAGCAAAGGCTTGTCGATCCAAAAATTGAACCATTAATGAGAAAAGAGCTATCCAAAATCATAGAGGCTAAAATCATTTATCCCATCAAACATTCCTCTTGGGTAGCTAACTTAGTTCCTGTTAGGAAGAAAAATGGAGAAATTAGATTATGTGTGGAATTTAGAGACTTGAATAAGGCCTCACTTAAGGACCACTATCCACTCCCTTCCATGGATAATATCCTACAAATAGTAGCAGTTGCTGAAAGGTTTTCACTCCTAGATGGCTACTCAGGCTACAATTAAATTCTTGTAAAAGAATCAAACCAGTACAAAACAACCTTTACCACCAAGTGAGGTACTTTGTCTTATCAAAAGATGCCTTTTGGATTGACAAATGTTGGGGCAACATTTCAAAGAGAAATGGATTTGGCCTTTAAAGGCCTAATCAATGATATTATTTTAGTGTATCTTGATGATTTGACTATGTATTCCAAGCATGCAATTGACCATTTGGGTCATTTGAGAAATGCCTTTGAAATATCTAGGGAATTTGGGATATCACTAAATCCTAAAAAGTGTGTATTTGTTGTCCTAGAAGGCAAACTACTAGGGCATGTGGTTTTCAAAGAAGGATTGGCCATTGGTCTAGAAAGAATAGATGTCATTCTTGCTCTTCCTCTCCCTAATCATAAGAAAGGTTTGTAGAGTTTTTTGGGGAAGGTCAACTTTGTGATGAGGTTCATACCTAACTTTGCTTCAATAGAAAAACCCCTCACATCTATGCTAAAAAATAATGATGCCTTCACATGGTCCAAGGAAGGTAGGGACAATTTGAAAATGTCAAGTAGGCTATTGCAGAAGCTTCTACACTAATAAACCCTAGTTATGAGAAAGACTTTATCTTGTATCCCTTTGGAGGCAAAGAGGGTATATTAGCTATCTTGACACAACAAAATGAAGAGAAGCTAGAACAACCAATTGCTTTTTTAAGCCAACCTCTCAAAGAATATGAGTTGAATTATGATTTCATAGAAAAACAAGTGTCTGTTGTGGTGAAGGCACTAAAAATGTTTAGGCATATGCTTTCTAACAGCAAAATTTAGTTGATGGTGAGTCACCCTAGTGTGAAAGAATTTCTCTTGAGTAGGGATATTAATGAGAAAAGGGCTAGGTGGATCACCAAGGTGATGGAATATGACATCAACATCAACATTAACAGACTGGTTTGTAGCAAAGGTCTATGTGAACAAATGGCAGCAGATGTCAAAGATAGAAGTGAGGTTGTATGTATTCAAGGGTAGACACAATTAGTTGAGCCTCATACTCCAACTGATTGATATCATGACATGTTCACATTTTTGCTATCAAGAAGATGTCATAATGGATTGGATCAAGCTAAGAGAAGGTATTTCAGACTTCCTTATGCTATTATTGATGGTGTTTTGTTTAGAAAAGACATCAGTGGGGTTCTTCTTAGATGCATTACACAAGACCAGACTTCTATAGTCTTAGAAAAATTTCATAGTGGCTCTTTTGGTGGCCATTATTCTCCAAGGATAACTGTAATGAAAATCATGAGGGCTAGCTATTATTGGCCTAGTCTATTTAGTGATGCACATAGATGGATTATAAAATGTAAAGGATGTGCATTATTTGCTGGGAAGCATAGATTAGCAACTCTTCCTCTTCATCCAATCTAAACAAATCAACCTTTTTCTCAATGGGGTCTAGATTTCATTGGAGTAATCAATCCACCTTCTAGTACAATCCATAAGTGGATTCTCACGGCCATTGATTATTTCACTAGGTGGACAGAGGCAGTTACATTAAAGGATGCCACAGAAGTATCCATTGTGGACTTCCTTGAGGGTATAGCCACAAGGTTTGGTGTGCCATCCACCATCATTTCTGATAATGCCAAGGCCTTTATAAGCACAAAAGTCATTGAATGGACATTGAACTATGGAGTCTACATGAAAACTTCATCCAATTATTACTCACAAGGAAATGGCTTGATTGAGTCCACCAACAAAAACTTGATCAGAATCATCTAGAAAATAGTGGAGGATAATCAAAGAACTTGGTACTCTAAGTTAAGGACTACTCTTTGGACTGATAGAATCACTCCCAAAATAGCCATAGGTAATTCCCCTTTCATGCCTGTATATGGAAGGGAAGAAAGGGTTCCATTATCATTGGAATTACTTTCTCTTGAGTTGGCATAGTAGCTAGAACTAATGGAGGATGATGCTATGGCAGTGAGACTTGGAGAACTATTAGAACTTTAGGAGAAGAGAGACGCTGCTATGAACACCCTTGAAGCTCACCAAGATCAAGTCAAGAGAATATTTGATAGGAAATCTACTGATAGAACATTTAATGAAGGGGATATAGTGCTGAAGTGGGATGTAGATAGGGCTAAGGCTAGAAGACATTCAAAGTTTCATGCCATATGGAGCAACTCTTATATCATAGACATGCCAATGCATTCCAGCTTTCTAAGCTGAATGGAGAGATTCTGCCATTCCCAATCAATGGGATTCATCTCAAACCTTGCTTTAGCATAGTTGTGAGATCTTGTAAATAGGCTAGGTGTCTTTTTTCAATAAGTGTCCTTGCACTCTTGTATATTCTCATTAGGAGGATACATGCTTGCTTTTGTTTTGTTTTGCCCTAGTAGTATGCCTAGTTGTTCTAGCTCCTTTGTTCTTGTTAGAATCTCATTTGACCCCATGCCTTATGGATTGATAAGGCCTATGGTCTTCATGTGTTTAGATAGGCAAACACCCTTGCAAAGTTACCAAAAATTGTTGGAATTAGACTGGACAACTGAGAGGGGGGGTGAATTAGTTGTCCCAAAAATTAATCTTTTCTTTCTTTTAATCTTCTTTCATAGTTTGTAAATTGATTAATGATGTAAACATTAAAGCATGAAACAACATCACATAAGTAGAAACATGATCAACACATTTGACACCAATATTTTGACGTGGAAACTCGGTTAAGGGAAAAACCACGGTGGGTGTTAGCCTACAAGATTCGTACCCTATTAAAAGTACTAAAAAAGAATGGAAAGGCACTTGCCTTCGGGCTCACTTCCTAGAGTGTATTTCTCAAAAGAGAGGCTCACTGCCTACAATAAATTTAAGTTTAACACAAAAAGAATTAACTGAGAAATAGCATCTACTTCATGCCTAGTTTAGTTTCATTGAATGCTCATAAAACTTATGCTCAGCCTCCAAACTCTTCTTCATTAACTCTTCACTCTACTTAGTTTTTGTTCTTCTACTCCTCTTCTCTACTCTACTTCTAATCCTTTCTTCAGATTTAATATTTTGTTCAAGGATGATTTTCCATGACTCAACTACACTCCTTTATATTCTTCATCAACCTTGGAATGAACATCAAGGTCGGCACACCGAACTTCTTACTTAATGTGAATCACTAAGCTATCAGCCAAACATTATTAAGACTTGAATCTTCTTTCAAAAACATGCCACACTCCAAATAATTGCTTTTGGGACATCCACAACATGATTGAATCATCCAGTTGGCCAAGACTGGGAAGAACAACAACACCAAGAAGGAAATCTTCACCAACAGCTCAAACTTCAATGCAAACCTCCAACACAGTAGTCACACGATCTAGAGACCTCCACAAGCACAATGAATTCAACAAAAACATCCACACTCTTCCAAATCATTAGAATCACTTGCATATTCATCTGGAACCTCAAGAACATTAACTTTCATGATTGTCATATTAGAAAGATTGCTTGCGAACCTCCAAACCATGAACCACTTGAATTGAGAGGACACACCAACATCCCAAACATGCCTCTAGATCCGTAGATCACAATATGCTCATACTGGACCAATCTAGACCAATTTCTTGCCATTTTGTCATTACTAAACAACTACAAAAACTTGTTCTACTCATAAGTCCATAACTTCACCAAATCTTCATGTGGACCTCTCAAATCTCAACTAGAGCAACAATAGACAATCCTATACAAACCCTTTAATCCACATACTTTGATCTTCACCTTATTGGAAATACTGATCACTCTTCTTTACTGCCTTCACTATCTCTAATATGTCAACATCAATGACAACACATCAGGCACATATTTGTAACAATCTCCCCCTTTGTCATTGATGACAACATATGATGTAAAAAACTGATTCAACCATCAAGACAAGAACTTCTCCCCCTTTCTCTTGTCACAACTGCAACCACTTTCTTCACTGCTCCCCCTTTCACCAACAACTACTTCTAATTTTTTCACATGACTTCTCTCACCCTTTGACATCAATGGAAAAGGGTGCATCTTTGCAATCATCTCTCTCCAAACTAAATTTAATAAACCACATACTAACTACTTCCTCTGAGTAGCATCCCCTCAACACCAATCCAGATCACAAGATATGACTATGAATTCCACAAAACTTGGAGTACAAATACTTGTTGTTGCTGTATACTTTGCTTTAGCAGTAGATAGAGATATTGTCTCTACTTTTGATCAACCAAGAAACCAAACTCTTTCCCAAGAGAAATGCACAACCACTAGTACTCATCTTGTCATTGACACCTGCCCAATCAACATCTTAGATCTGCACCTAGTTAAGAGTGTAGATAACAGTACCCATAGTCTCTCTCCAATAGGAATATGGAACATTTGCCTCCATCATCATGGTTCTAGCAACCTTCTTGAAAGATCTAATTAATTCTAGGAATAGATAAATATCTTCTTATTATATGCTTTTCACAAAATGCATTAAACTTATCGAGGGTAAACTCTCCACCATTGTCAGATCTCAGATACTTTAACTTCACACCAATCTCATTCTCCACCTTAGCCTTGAAAATGTCAAGAATCTATGACTCCTTTCACAAGATAGTGACCCACACCATCTTGTAGTACTCAGTCAGCATTACTCTCTTTGCAAACTCCTAACTTTAGCAAGACCACACAAATTAGTGTGCATAGGTTCCAACAAACCACTTGATAATTGTTCTTTACTTTCGAATGTAGTTCAGACCTGTTTGCCCAACTAACAATCCTTACACTAGTTGCTACAAGTTTTGGAAGATCATTCATAGCCTAAGTAGTACTTATCTTGGCAATGTTATCAAAGTTTACGTGACACAATCTCCTATGTCATAACCAACTTTGATCAATCTGAGGAATCAAGCAATTTTCGCCAGTACCACTTAAATCAAGGATTTTACCTCTAATCCTTTGTCAACCAACTGACCAACATTGAGAAGATTATGCTTCAAGCCTTTTATCACTACACATATGAAGAGAACATCCACAGTTAATCATCCATTCATCTTTTTCTTTAATCTAAGCAACCAATACAGCTAGCAAATTTGGTATGCATCGGTTCTTCTTCTTTGATAGTAATGAATCATTTATTCATTTCCAGAGGTACTCCTCATAATAGGTTCATCACCCATGACTCTTCCATCAGCAGCTTCTTGGACACAAAAGGATTTCTTTCTGAAATCTAGGTCTGTTTGGCTTTGAGACCCTCTCCAGACATCTTGATACAAAAAGGCCAATCTCAATGCAAGAAAAGCATTTGAAAGACAACTTTCCTTCATACTTATTGGATCCTTTTGGTAAGCTTTTGGCAAGCATAGATTCAAGTTCTTTAAGCTTTGATTTATCCTTTTAAGTTCATTCCTTGCCTTCTCATATCTACTTAATCTTCTTGGAGAGTATTCACTTGAAACAAATCTTTTCTTACCCTTTTCAGAACCACTAGCCTTAAATGCAGATTTCTAATTTAGGAAGAAAAACACCAAACTTATTCATCAACCAACAGATCCCTTGAGATATCTATCATAGCCCTGAATTCCTCAATAGCAACAACCTTATGCTTGTATGTAGTAGGTAAGGATCTTAGCACTTTGGCAACAATCTCTGATTCTTCCAAATTCCCACTAGCACACCTACTCTTGATGTGAAAAATGCATTTGCCCTCACTCTTCTGGATACTCAATTTCTCAAAATAGTTTCTCATAGATTGCTTCACACATTGCCACATTAACTTCTTTTCTATCAAAACTTCTTTTAGATGAAATGCAACAATCCATTATGTATTCTTTCACATGCTAGATCTAGGCATCCACTTACTGGCAGGGGAGATTAGATTTTCAATGCAGCTCCCCCTAAGCCAGAGCTCCTAATTTAATTCCAGGAGGAATTATTAGCACCTGATTCTTGTGTGGACCTATCACCATTATTCATTTCACCTTTCTTCACCCAATTCTTGTTCATTTCATTCTGGATTTCATTCACATCTACTTTGCCCTTGCCTTTATCTTGTCTCTGCTCATTCTGGTTTCTGTTTACCAGACCTTTCCTATCATTATTCGTACTTTTGTAGAATCTTGCAATATGACTAAATCTATTGCAATTAAAGCACTTAACATTTCCTTGCCCATTTACTTGATTTCCTTTTGATCTACACTGATTAGCCACGTGTCTAAATTTATTGCATGCAAAACATTTGCCATTGAAAGAATTGACATTACTTATGTAGTTAGAGTTATTCTTCATCATACTTCTACACTCATTGGTTTTATGACAATGCCTTTTACAATTGAAGCATTGACCAAGAAATGATGGACCACTTTGACTCACTCTAGTTCTGCACTCAGAAGCTCTATGACCAAACTTGTTGCAGTTAAAACAATTTCCATTGAAAGATGGATACCTTTGAGCATTGGGCTATCTTACCGAAGGTCTTCTAGGTCTATTTCTCCCATTCCTTGGTTGAAAATTTCTTTGTCCAGATCTAGAGCTTTCACATTTCTCATATCCAAGACCATGCTTGTCATCAACCTTTTTCTATCCTTCAAGCAGTGCTTCAAGTTTAGCTAAGCTTATCTTGAACTTTTTCTTGTATTCATTTGCAACTTCTAGGTCATGCCTGAGAATGACAATTTGTCTTTCAAGTTCTCTCTCATTGTATTTGCATTCTTGCAAATCAGATTTGAGATGACCAATTGTTTTGTCCATTTTGTAGCATTCTTCAGTTCTTTCCTTTAGAGTTTGACTCAATTCTTCTTCAGTCTTCTTCCTTTGCTCAATTTCTTTGGTTAGCCTCATTACCCCAGATTCCATCTCGAGTTTTTGAAGAGAGATCTTTTGATAACTTCTCACATTCCTTTGTCTTTTCTTCCAAGGCTTCACTCATGCCATTTTCTCTAGTTAAACTAGATAACTGTAGAAGTAGCTCCTTTTTCCTTCCCATAGACTTATTTAATTTATCTTTTAACATTTCAATGGTATCATCAGCATCCTTGAGTTCATCTTTCAGGTTAGATATTTCTTCTTTGGACTAATCAAGATCTTTTAGAGCCAACTGAAGTTGATCTTTGAGTGAACCCATTTAAAACTCCTTCCAAGATCTTTCCTTAAGCTATTAGGCTTCTCAAAGGAACCAAGCTCTGATACCAATTGTTGGAATTAGACCAGACAACTGAGAGAGGGGGTGAATCAGTTTTCTAAAAAATTAACCTTTTCTTTCTTTTAATCTTCTTTCATAGTTTACAAATTGATTAATGATGTAAACATTAAAGCATAAAACAACATCACATAAGCAGAAACATGATCAACACATTTGAAACCAAGATTTTGATGTGGAAACATGGTTAAGGGAAAAACCATGGTGGGTGTTAGCCCATAAGATTTGTACCCTGTTAAAAGTACTTAAAAAGAATGGCAAGGCACTTGCCTTTGGGCTCACTACCCAGAGCTCACTGCTCAAAAGAGAGGCTCATTGCCTACAAGAAATTTAAGTTTAACATAGAAAGAATTAACTAAGAAATAGCATCTACTTCATGCCTGGTTTAGTTTCATTGAATCCTCATAAAACTTTTGCTCAGCCTCCAAACTCTTCTTCACTAACTCTTCACTCTATTTAGTTTTTGTTCTTCTTCTCCTCTTCTCTACTCTGCTTCTGATTCTTTCTTTAGATTTAATATTTTTCTCAAGGATGATTTTCCATGACTCAACTACACTCCTTTATATGCTTCATCAACCTTGGAATGAACATCAAGGTTGGCACACCCAACTTCTTACTTAATGTGAATCACTAAGTTGTCAGCCAAACATTGCTAAACTTGAATCTTCTTTCAAAAACATGCCACTCTCCAGAGAATTGATTTTGGGACATCTGCAACATGCTTGAATCATCCAGTTGGCCAAGACTGGGAAGAACAACAACACCAAGAAGGAAATCTTCACCACTAGCTCAAACTTCAATGTGAACCTCCAACACAATAGTCACATGATCCATAGACCTCATTAAGCACAATGAATTCAACAAAAACATTTGTACTCCTCCAAATCATCAGAATCACTTGCATCTTCATCCAGAACCTCAAGAACACTAACTGCCATGACTGTGATATTATAAAGATTACTTGAGGACCTCCAAACTACAAACCATTTGAATTGAGAGGACACACCAACATCCCAGACATGCCTCTAGATCCATAGATCATGATATGCTCATACCAGACCAATCCAGACCAACTTCTTGCCACTCTGTCATTACTAAACAACTGTAAAAACTTGTTCTACTCAGAAGTCCATAACTTCACCAAATCTTCATGTGGACATCTCAAATCTCAACTGGAGAAACAATAGACAATCCTATACAAACCCTTTAATCCACATACTCTGATCTTGACCTTACTAGAAATATTGATCACTCCTTTGTACTTCCTTCACTATCTTTGATATGTTGACATCAATCACAACACATCAAGCACATATTTGCAACAAAAATGTTATCCTATTTTGCCTTCCTAGCCAAATAGTATAAGAATCCTTCGTTTTGGTGTTTTCCTTCTCTGGTATGCAAGCTAAATTGCCCAAACCCTCCAAAACCTCTTAAGGTTTTCTTTATTTCCCCTTAAACCCTAAGGTTTCATGGTCAGATCTTATATTTGTTCTAATTCATAGTTGACCATCTATCGTCAATGCTCAACCACTTAAGTTGTCACTTGAAGTCCCTTATGTCATGAAGTGATTGGCCCCAAGTCCTAAGGTTTACCGTGTATCACCCATCAGGTCATTTTCTTATTAAATCCTAAGTCTTAAGTCTTTCAGGGCCCACACTGCCACATGGTAGTAGTTCACAATCTTGTAGACCATCTATGATGACATGACATCTCTTCTATATGGCTACAAAAGGAGGACACCTCTAAAGTATTTCAAGGCCTCAGTAAGATCGCGCTAGATGTCAAAGAAGGAAGGACTGTGGTGAGGCCTTTAATCTAATGATAGTGCAAGCCTATAGGAGAATCTTAGCAGGGGGAAAGATCATCTATGCTATTATGAGATCACAACACATGGCTATATTTTCAAAAGAGATGTAAAGCTTGTATTTGGGGGCCATGTGGAGGGCTTAGCATGCTTCCATAAAGCCCGAAGATGGCCCATTTCATTCTGCATGGCTCTGGAATGAAGACACATGTAAAGTGCATTGGAGGTGGGCCATGATATTGAATCATTAACTCCATCAGACATCAACACAACGTTGCAGATGACTCTTGATGACTTCATAAATCTAGTGCATAGTCATGAGATGTTGCCAAGTGGCAAGTTTGTGACTTCTCTACAAGATCTTCGTAGTGGGCCCTTATCTGATGACGGTTATTAAAATGAACGATTTACCCATTTAGATGGTGTCAGGTGTTGAAGAAAGAAAGGTAGTAGTGGGGACATTGTAAATCAATGGTGGCACAGTGTCATGGTGGAATCTTGCCTACTGGGTAGATGCTTTGTGTGCCTGCAAGATCTTTCCATGTATCCTAAATCCTCAATGCTGAATTAAAAAAATAAAGTGTGTGCTATGGAGCTTGTGAGGCCGTCGATCTTTGATCCATTTCTTCATCCAATAGTCCCAATTCAAATTTAGATCTTTTGAACTTCTCGGTGGTGCCAAAGCATTCAACTGAGTTGGTGGGATTTACAAAGGCCAATTATTCAAGGAAATCAACTCAGGTTGATGGGGTTAGATGAAATGGTGAACCCTTCAATGCTAGGGTATAGATGTAGATATAAGGTTGATTTAGTAGTAAAAGATAAAGACATTTTGCATCCCCTCATCAATGCACCTGCCATTCATTTGCACAAGAAACCTATTTGTAGGCTTGCATGCCTAACAGGGGTATGGGCTCCATCCTAATTTGTAGGGGGTTTCTGAGAAAAATTCAATGCAACATGGTCAATGTCTCTTCTCATTGACTTCTAATTTTCCCACCATGGTTGCTACAATAGAGTGTTGAAAATGCTATATATACATGTCTCAAAGATGTATTCAGGGTTGGTTGTTCTTCTGGGCTACTATAGGATAGAGAATCTTTGTAATTAGACCTCTATAATGTAATTGTAGGAACAACTAAATGTGATGGACTGTGCTCTTCTGTTGCGCCTTTCATGTCTCTAGTCTTGTTCAACAATGACTGTAATCGATCACACTGTGTCTGTATTTCTTACAATATTCTCTCTTTTGTAATAGTTATTTGGTCTCTATAATCAATACAAGCTGTTATTTTGGCCTCTCTCTTTTGATTTTAACACCATGTCTACTCTTTGGATTGGTGTGAGCTATGTATTGTGGATAAAACAGTCCCTTTCATTTCTCCACTTTTCTGTCTTGGCCTCTGTTGAAATCAATCTAGTTTGTGTGAGTTGTTTAAGTTGTGAGATTATTACTATGTTGAGTCAGTTGCAGTCAACCTACCAAATCTAGTGCATCACCCTTATTTTAATTCAGTTTCTTCCTAACCCTTTTCCCCTATAGTATTAACACTAGGTTTAGGTATTTTACTCTAAGCATTACGGTTAGAATGAGGAACCAACCTTCTCTAGAGGTTTGATCTCAAGTTGCAAGGTCCCACACCTTGAGATCATTCCCATTGTGTCATTAGAATGCTTGGACTCTCTCCAAGTTGGGTGCAATTCTATGTGACAACACCAACCTTCACTAAAATATTTATTATGTCTCATTGACCAAAATCTCATCGATTACATTCATGCCTCACTAGCAAGGATCTCACTAAGCACCTCCTGATAGGAACACCAATCCCCACATCAAGAACACTAACTCTGCACAAACTAGGAGCACCTGCTCTAAATACAAAACATGAAGATATACAGAGTGCTACTCTGTTTACAATGAAATATTAGGTTATAGATAAGTTCTATAACTCTTTTACTCAGTCATGTCTACTCTATTGGATCTGCATGAATATCTCAAAAATGCCTTTCTTACATCTAATAAAAAAGAACATTCCTTTGGCATCATAGGACAATACAAGATCTCCTGAACCCAAAATATACTCAAACCTATATCAAGAATCCTTTTCTTTACATGATACATTATCTTTCTATCAGTAAACATCTCAAACATTCACTCTATAGAGACACATGTACTTATGTCATTACTGCATTAACAAAACCATATAAAGCCATCACAAACACACATTAAAAAGACTTATTATCATGTTTTGAGTATGAAATCTTTACCATATATAACCTAAAGTAATCATTGTACTCGACCTCTATTGTCAAACTCTACAATGATCAACCTATTACTTTAGTTGTCTCTCAGACTTCACATTATCTCCTAAAACCCTTAAAACTTTAGTCTCAAAATTTAGACCTATTGTGATACATTTTTTGTCTATATCTCAGTGATAAGTTTTTCATCCCAAGATATACAAAATACTCTTCATTTTTCTTCATACAATACTACCCTCTACAATCAATGCTTTTTTCATCTTCAAACTTTATGGTTCTCTACCTCTATATGATATATTGTGTCATATGTGCTTTTTTGCACTTTTTCATTCACTAAAATAGTGTTTTTCTTGATGTAAACTCTCATTCAAATGCATATTCATTTCTTCATATCATTTTCCTCTAAACACACAAAAAAAACACACACAAAAAATCAAAATCATCTTAGGTGTTTTGTTTCCCAAAATAGAGAAAGAAAACAGTTACTAAAACTACCTAAATTCCCTTCACACAGTCCATATGGTCATATGGCCATTAATCTTCATTCATGAACAGAGACTGTTATGAGTTTGAATGTCAATCGTTGATTAGAAGTTTTGCACCCACAAGTAGATTGAATATTCACTATAGATTTAACTTTGGCACTCATATGAACAAGGTACAACAGATGGCATCAGTGGCTACTAGGAGGAGGGGCTAGTTGCCCCATGTATTTGATGACTTGAGTCATCACTTAAGTGGCTAGTGACTGTCTCTAGTAAGTCAACTTCAAAATAAAACAAAAAGCAACCTTCAAAAGACATAAATGCTATTATAGGATAGACTTAGGGTTTTAGATGTCCTTAGTGTCTTAGGTTATGAGATATATAAATTCAATAATAAAAAATTCTTAAGATGAAATACCACCATTTTCTTCTACAATGTATAAGACTCTAACACTGATAATAAGAGTTGAAAGCAATGCCAATCTTATTGAAAGATAATGAATAATAAAAACCTTCATTACCTTTGACATCAACAATACGAACTGAAATGAACAAGTACCTCAATCCATCAACAAAATACAAGCAACACCATCAAGTATCAACAATGAATTTGTCCTGAAGCAACTCTATGAACCATGAACACTGGATATTGACATCAATGATAAATATCAACTCAGACAACAAACTCCAATTTTGACATCAATGACAAATATCAATAGATTTGCCTTAGACAATTTAATCTTCTTCTTTAAGCACATTTGGGAGATTTTTGAATGCGCCATAGTACCATTCATTTCTAATGCACACACTTTGAAGGTGACACTTCCTTCTTCCTCCACCTTGAAAACAATTCTATATCCTTAGTGACCTTTCCTTCTTGGCGCGGGTGGAGAAGTCAAAGCATGCCTCCTCTTTTTTGCAAATATAAAAACAACTAAGTGTTTTCGATGAGTGATCTTTAATCTTTATAAAGCCTTGGCGGAAGCTCACTTGGCTTGGCGCGCTTCCTCTTTTCACAATATGCCTTTTTTCTTCCTTTCACTTTTCCTTTGAATTTCACTTTGATTTTTCCTTCAAATTGGTGCGGGCACATGAGGCAAGGTGTTCTTCCTTCAACCACTTGCAAAGATGAAATAACTTAGTGTTCTAGAAAGCTCTTTTATGGCCAAGGTGGAGGAGCACTTGGAATGGCATGCTTTCTACTTGGGAAACATGCTTTTTGAATAGTGAAAATTTTCTTCATGTTTGAAACTTAGTATTTCTTGCCATCTACCTCATAGATTTTCTCCAAGCATTTTGACTTTTTTTAAATTTGGTGATCTTCCCTAGGAGCGCCTAGGCTCAGAAATGTGTGCCATGAGTTTGGCATGCCAAAATATGCCTTAGAAAGTTTTTGAGATTTTTGACTTTTGATGAAATCTTCACTTTCACTCTTTGGCTTGTTTTGCCTTTCCTCTATGCCTTTTTGCATTCTTTAGCAATGCTTCGATCTTTGACTTGATGATTATGACCTTCTCCTTTCGATGACCTTCCATAGCCTTAGCTATTTTGGCTTCTTGAAATTCCAATTTTATCTTTCCTTCCCTTGATCTACATCAACATATCTTGAACCTATGGGGTTAGAAGAAAATGACAAGGAAACACAATGCTTGAGAGTGGGTTTGATACCACTTTCGGAAGAATATATACATAGACAAACTTTTTTCATATGGGTACACCATTTGGCTCTGTCTGGGGACCATGGTGTATACTTGTGGCATAGGGGAACCTCAAAATCTCTAGTTTTCAACATGGATCAGTGTCATATCATCAGGCAATAGGGTCAACATACTTTCCTAAATCTCCTAAAAGTGAAACTCTAGTCTACCTAATGTGACACAATGATTAAATGATACATAACTAGAAAAACAACACTACATAATGAATACATTATGGAAAGAGGAGATACAATATGATAATTTGACACACAAAACACTCTATTTTTGAGCAAGGACAAGGAAAACAAATAATGTTACACAAAACCATCAACATGTTCATAAAAATAAGAACCTCTCCTCTTGAGCTGGGAAATTTGTCTTGGTAGCACATGGTCTTTTTTCTTTTGCAAAACCTTCTCAAAGAGCCATGATTCAGGTGGGTAGACATGATCATTCCATGAGAAGTTCATGAGGAATTGATTGATGTGCATTAGCTCTAGTTGATCATCTTCTTCCATAGTGAAAAACCTTTGCAATGGGTGAAGGTATATAACCTCCTTTTGAAGGTATGAAGCAAGGTCTTGTGGCCAAGTATGCTATTGGGAATGGTAACCACCACATGTAGAACTTGACATTCTTCATCCATGTCTTCAACATATGCAATCTTGAACTCATTCCATGTGTTATCTTCTAGATAATGTTGGAGTTGCTCATATAGAATGACCATCACTAATTCTTGACTAATCAAATCTACAACTTGTTGCAATGACAGTTGTCGTTGCACCAAAATATTAACATGTTAATGCCTGATACAACTGCCAAAGTTAATGAATCCATGAGAGGTGTTTAAGCCTTGTTAGGAACCAAAGCACTATGTTGTACAACACAAGGAGACCAAGGGAGTTCACCTTGCAACAACCCCCCTCCAATGTAAGAGAGGGGTTCGAACCCGTGAGCCATGCTCTGATACCAATTTTTGCAAAGATGGTTGCCATTGCACCAAAAGATTGACCTATTAATGCCTGATACAAGTACTAGAGTTAATGAATCCACGGGAGGTGGCTAAGCCTTGTCACGAACCCAAGTGTTGCACTGCACAATATAGGGAGACCAAGGGCACAAACCTTGCAACACAACTGTTAACATCAATTTATCTAGTGATTGGGAAACCTCTTCATCATTCTCATTGGTCATGTCTTTGTCTATCCAATCCTCAGAATCTGAATGTGATAACTCATCCAGATCTGAATATTGAAGTACCTGATCATTGTCAAAGTATACTCACTAAAAAATATCTTCTCCTGGTAGCTCGACTTACCATTCATCATCTTCAGTCTCATCAACTTCCATAGAGCAATCACCTTCAATGAATGTATCCTTTAGGACATGAATGTGAACATTTGGCAATATCTCATTTTCAGCAACCATGTACCTTTCTTCTTCTAAAATGCATGAAGGATCAATCATGGATTCTTCTAAACTTTGTGTTTCTTCTTGTTATACTTGATTGATCTCATATACAACATAACTCACCACACACTTGTCAGGAATTTTTGATTTCTCCATATGATTCCCTTTAGTGACTAACATTGAATATTCTATGAGCTTTTCTTCTCCACAAGCTTCTTCACATGTTATATCTTGTGTTGATTTCATCATATCTATGATGTCTCTTTCTTACATAGGTTCATGAATAACCTCTGAAGCTCTAGCATTATTCTTTTCTAAATGATGCAAAAAACTATCAAGATCTGGTTAAGATCCTTCCATAAGCTTTTTCTAATTCGAAAAGTACCTCCAATGATGAATCATCTTTAACATGAAAACTTTCCTCTTGCTCTAGCTGTAATTCTTCTTTGATGTCTTGAGTGAAAACACCAACTCATGGTGACCAGACCTTGGTCTTTTCTCCTAACATCAACTGAGATTGTTGATCATTAGCGCTTGTAGAAACTTCAATCTTTATAGCTGAAAATTCTTCAGAAAGAAAATCTTGGTCACCTGCTTTGATTGCATCAAACACAAGATCTTTAAACCACCCTTCAACAAAAGATAAGAACAAATTAGATTCACCATTGCTCTCTATGACTTCCTTGCAACTTTGATCCCGAGTGGTTTGTCGCAGTTCTTCATCACTTGCAGTACATCAGGTTCTTCTTCTATCAATAATCTGTCTTTAACCTCAAAACATGGGTGGAACACAGACAAAACTTTAGCTTCTAATTCTTGTTCCATTTTTAGATCTTGAATATGTAGACATGTTGTCATTTGAAAAATGATTATGAAAACCATTCCTTTGGATGTTTGATTTACATTGGGTAAATCCCATCATAGATCCACCATCGGATTCATCAAAAAGAAGTTCAGGACCATCCAATAATCCTTGATTTCAACTTGAAGTTTTTAACATTTGCATAAATCTTCTCATCTCAGGGAAATTTTCTCCATCATGTTGGTTTGTTGTGTGAAACAAGCAGTAGATTTGTATTGTAGAAGACACATCTACCTCTTGACACACAAGTGAAGCAAGTTGATCACTGACATAGTTAATGAAAGAATATTTTATATTTGAAGGAGATGGAACTTGCTGAAGTGGTACAATTTTCAAGGGCACCTATGGCTTGATTGAATCTCTTTGGATATTTCCTGAAGTGATCATATGATCCTCTAATTCAACAACATACGCCTGCACTTCTTCTAGTTCTATAGTGTCTCTTTGCTTGAGATAGAAAGACACTTCTAAAGATTTTGCATTTGAGAAACAACTTAGAAGGATTTCTAGTGAAGGATTCAGGGTGTTTGCAACTTTTCCAACCAGACGGTTGAATTTGGCCATGAACTCTTGTTCACTTCTATCTTTCTTGATGTTTGATAGTTGTGCAAACAAGATGTAGTTGTCTTTGGTAGGCTTGGAACGAGCAAGAAATTTCTCACTCATGGACTCCCAACTCATGATCAATCTATGAGCAAGGTGATTAAACAAATTAGTTGTGGTTCCTCGCAAGCTCTACACAAATAAGCAAACTGCAACATCTTCATGTGTAATGCTGAGAAACCCATAAGAAGTGGTGAAGGAATAAATGTGCTCATCAGGATGTTGTTAGCCATTACCATGAAACTTAGGAAAAAAATTCCTTGATCCTTTAGGGAGTTCATGGTTGTAACATCAGAAAATGTCCCCTTTGGGGCTTTTTCCTCTTAAGGTTTAGCTCTCGGGTCTTTTGTGTGCATTTAGGACATCTTGCATCATAATTTGGCATCCTGATGGAATGAACCCTAGGTATCATGACAAATGGGTTCTAGGGGGACCCCTTGAGCTTAACCCTTCCCAAAATAGGGGGAGGACTTGGGTGCCCGTGCTTTGGTCCTGCCCTATTTTGGTTCAGTTCCAAATTTTAAGTGTTAGTTTATGACCGTTATTTGATCCCTAGGTTGACACGGTAAGTTTGAATTTATGAAATCTTGGCAGGAGTGTTTGTAGTTGCATATAAAAGCATGTTTAGGCATTCATTTGTAAACTAGATTTCAACTAGATGATTAATAGAAAGCTATTATGTTCTCAAGGTGATTCAAGGCTTTCACTGTCTTGCAAGAGCAGATTTGTTTTGTCTATGTGTTTGTGTTTGTAGATTTAAGCATCCATTGCCTCATGGAATGAAGAGCTTCTTCCTTCCATGATATCTTCACTACAAGGTGACATTTATTGTGTTTGTGATCATTATTCATTTGGTTTTTGCCTCTACCTCACAAGGGCATGCACTCTCTATCTGACAATGGTGTTTGAAGACTTAAGTGTCCTCTGGAGGTTGAGTGAGGCAAGCCTCTAAACTAAAAGGAAGCTAGGTGTGTGGAAATCGCTTCCTACACTAATCTAATGAGAGGAGAGCTATGTAAATTCAATTTAACCTTTACAATTACAGCAACATGAAATATAAAATAGAGATATAGTAGCAATACCAATAGAACCAAAAAGAAGACAGAAGAAGAGAGACAAGATATACAGTGGGGAAAACCCTTACCGGGTGAAAAGCCCCACACTTAGAAACCTGCACAATGTATTATCAAAATCGAATGTGGTTTACAATACACTTGTAATGAAAGCTTCAATGGTCTTTAACACTTGTGTCTGGAGTCAATCTGGTAGCATAACAGTACCTGTCAATCACACATACCACTTCTCCTCCAAGCACCTATTTATATAGAATATACAAGGCAAGATTGGCTTTATCTTGAGATGGGCATCCAACTTGGCCTCATGGACCAAACCCTGTTGCAAGGTGTGACCCTTGGTCTTCTTGTTCAGTGTTGTGCTACGGTGGTTTATGACGAGGGCTTAACCACCTCCCGTGCTTGTTAAGTCAAGTGGTTGTATCAGGCATTAACATGTTGATCTTTTGGTGCAACGGCAGCTAACAGTTGGTATCAGAGCTGAGGTCATAGGTTCAAACCCCGTGCTTGCACTGGGGGGGATTGTTGCAAGGTGTGACCCTTGGTCTTCTTGTTCAGCGCTGCGCTGCAGTGGTTTGTGACAAGGGCTTAACCTCCTCCCGTGCTTGTTAAGTCAAGTGGTTGTATCAGGCATTAACAAGTTGGTCTTTTGGTGCAACGGCAACTAACAAACCCATGCCTAAGGACACTTGGTCAACATTGTAGAATGTTCTTGACACTTATCCACAACTCCCATCCTAAAGAGGTCACTTATTTCCAAAATGGGCTATGACAGATGCTCTTACAACTCTTATGACCGTCATAGAATCTGTCATAGCAGTTACAACTTACAGCTACAAGAGAATCTGTCATACACAGGCTATAAATATCATATTCTTTTACAACATGTCATAGTCCACCTTGGGTGCCCAAATATGCCTTTTTCAAAGATGCTTCATGACACATGTCTTCTCCTATCTTACAAGCTTCTATTTCTGACTCTTACATGTCATAACTTCATCATAGGAATCTGTCATAACTGTTTCGGTCAACATTCCCTTACACAACATCCAAGATGCTGACACATGGCAAAATTCTCCTTCCACAAAGTGGGATGCCTATCTCCTCATGTGAGGACAAAATTACAAGTTGTCATCTTCCATGTAGGATTACACATCACCATGCCACATCCCACAAAATGACTATGGAATTTACAATTAATTTGCAACATGGGAAATGAATAAATAAATACAATCATAAATAATGCAAGGAATTACCAAGGTTGAGATGCCTTAATTCCCAACATTCTCCCACTTGTCGAACACCTTGTAAGAGCCAATAGAATAACATGGTTTAACTACTATAGGCTGAGAGGCCTATAGACTCCGAACACCATATGAACTTCTCTGTACTCACTGATTTCGTTAATGCATCTATAACATTCTTCAAAGTATCTAACTTCTCCAAATTTACCTTCCTATCTTCTACCATGTCTCACACGAAGTGAAACTATACATCAATATGCTTTGTTCTGGCATGGAAAGTTGGATTCTTCACAAGACAAATCACACTCTGACTGTCACAACTAATCGTAATCTGACCTACATCAACACCAATATCTAAACACAATCTCTTAAGCCAAATGGATTCCTTATAAGCATGAGTTTCTGCCATATACTCAGCTTCTGTCATGGACAAAGAAACCATAGATTGTCACTTACTCATCCAACTAATAGCACCACTAAACAATGTAAACACATAAGCACTGGTGGATCTCCTGCTGTTAATGTCACCTGCCCAATTTGAATCCACAAATCCATGAATATCAATAGAATGCAGAGGTCTTGTAACATTACCATGATAGCATATGGAATACTCAGAAGTACCCCTCAAATGTCTAAACACTCACTTAACTACATCCCAATGAACCCGTCCAGGATTAGCCATAAATCAACTAAGGACTCCCACTGCTTGGGCAATGTCTGGTCTTGTGTAGACCATAGCATACATTAAACTGCCAATAGCACTAGCATAAGGTACTCTACTCATGTCCTCCACCTCACTAGGAGATTTCGGACAATCATTAACAGACAACTTTGTCCCTAAAGAAATAGGAACACACAATGGTCTACAATCTTCCATGCTGAACCTATCTAACACGGTCTTCACATACTTACTCTAGCTTAACCAAAGTTTTCTGTTAGCTCTGTCTCTTCTAATTTCCATTCCTAGAATGTACTTGGCTGTCCCTAAATCTTTCAGTTCAAACTATGCTGACAACTGAGACTTAAAATTAGAAATCATATTTTTACCCTTCCCAATGAGCAACATATCATCAACATACAGTGCAACAGTGAGAATACGATCACCATCAAACTTATAATACACATAGTGATCCAATTTTGATCTCACAAATCCAATTGACAACACAAAGGCATCAAACTTCAAGTACCACCTCCTAGGAAACTGCTTCAAACCATACAAAGACTTCTTTAACTTGCAAACCAAATTTTCTTTACCTTTCACCATGTAATGCTCTAGTTGTGACATGTAGATTTCTTCCTCCAAATCACCATGAAGGAAAACTATCTTCACATCCATCTGTTCTACCTCTAAGTCATAAGCTTCTGTGAGAGATAATAGGAATCGAATGGATGTCAGATTTGCAATGGGAGAGAAGATCCCACCATAATCTATACCCTCCACTTGTGAATACCCCTTCACAACTAATCTAGCCTTATACTTCTCAACATTGCCATTTGCACCAAATTTCTTCTTGAACACCCATTTGTATCCAATGGGTTTCCATCCAGGAGGCAAAGGCACCAAGTCCCAAGTTTGATTCTTTTCCAAGGAAGCCATCTCATCCTCCATGCCCTCCTTCTAGGAACCTGCATCTTTCATTTCCATAGCCTTTGATATAGTTTTAGGTTCATCACTGTTAGTAATCAAAGCATAAGCACAACCAGAATCAAGCAATGTAAAACTAAACCTTTCAGGTTGCTTTCTTATCCGTGTAGACCTCCTCAAGAGCTGAGGTTGAGGTTTAGCTTCTTCTTTTGAGCTTTCAGAGCTGCTAGAGCTCTCCTCATCATCAAGTCCAACATTGTCTTTCTATTCAGCCTTCTCAGGGGTAGCAGGAAACTGAACAACATCCTCTTTCTTTTCTTTTTCTTCTAGCTATAAAATAGTGGAAGAAAGTGTAATCTATCTGAAGATGACACTTCTACTATACAACACTTTTCAGCCACAAGATCCCAAAGCTTGTATCCTTTCACACCAACACCATAGCCAATGAAGATACAATTAACAGCCTTGATCTCCAATTTTGACCGCTTCTCCCTAGGCACATGTGCATATGCCTTACAACCAAAAACACAAAGATGCCTTATTGAAGGCTTTCTACCAGACCACACCTCCATGGGTGTCTTACCAACAAGAGCTAATGTAGGAGATCTGTTTACCAGATAGCAAGTAGTGGCAACAACTTCAGTCCAAAACTTTTGTTCTAGGCCAGCTCCACTAAGCATACTCCTAGCCTTCTCCATCAATGTCCTGTTCATCCTCTCTACAACTCCATTTTGCTACGGGGTGTATGAAGTTGTCTTGTGTCTTTCAATCCCAAGTTAATTACAATATTTATTGAATTCTATAGAACAAAACTCACCACCATTGTCAATTCTCAAACATTTAATCTTTTTATCAGTCTGATTTTCAGCAAAGGCCTTAAACTCCTTAAACTTACTATAGACTTTAGATTTGATTTTGAGAAAATAAATCCATGTCCTTCTACTATAGTCATCTATAAAAGATACAAAATATGCATATTTTGATAATGAGGGAACATTAACAGGACCAAATAATCAGAATGAACAAGGTCCAACACACTAGAAGACTTATGAGAACTCAAGTAAAACTGAACACGATTTTATTTTCCATATATGCAATGTTCGCAAAAGTTAAACTCAAGATTACAATCATCTAACCCCTCAATGAGGTTTTTATTTTTCAAGGTTCTAAGATCCTTCTCACCAATGTGACTAAATCTCTTATGCCATAACATTGTCTTTTTAGCAGGAAGCTTAACTTCCAAGGAGTGATTACAACCATGGGGACTAGATACAACATATTTCTTCACTACTCATTTAGATGGTGGGGATGAAGTGATTGCTGCCCTCTTCTTTGAGTCAGAAGAAATATTGCATTGTGAAATGCATGCCTCTAGATGAAACAGAGTACATATCCTAGTACCCTTAGCAAGCACGATAGCTCCTCTAGTCATCTTGCATCCTTCTTTCGAAAAAACAACCTGCACACCTACATCATTCAACATACTTATAGAGAGCAAGTTCTGTGCTAATCCTAGGATGTACATAACCCCAGAGATCCCCTTCACTCATCCATCAAGGAATCAAATAGAAACTCTTCCATGACCAACAGTATTTAGATGAGAGTTGTCACCCAGGTACACCTTTCCACCATCAAACTCCTCATACTTAGTGAACTAGTCTTGATGCGAGGTCATGTGGAATGATGCACCAGAATCAATTAGCCACACATTATTAGATGCATGGGTTTCTAGGGCTGAGATGAAAGTATCACCATCATCTTGTGACTTGTCAGAATCTGAATCTGGGTTTTTCTTCTTCTTTTTCTTTTCCTCTTTGCATTCCTTTCAAAAATGTCTAGATTTACCATAGGTTCAATAGAGAACCTTGGACTTTCTAGGAGATTTGGATCTCCCATGGGATTTGGATCTACCCTTCTCAGCTTTCTTGTCCTTATTTTTCCCTTTCTCTTTGGGTCTTCCACAAACTGCAAGAGCCTCTTTGGCTACCTCAGAAGACTTTCTCACATCTCTTTGGATAATAGTGAAGAAACCACTTCATCCATTTTGAATGTGGATGTGGTACTTCCAATAGCCATGACAAGATGATCCCACAAGTCTGACAAAGAACAAAGCAAGGTCATAATGATCCTCCTCCTCCATCTTCACACCAACAAATGTCAATGGTGCAACCAACATGTTAAAAGGATTCATATGTTCTACAACAGATCCTCCATCCTCCATTTGAAGAGAATACAACTTCTTTCTTAGAAAAAGTTTGTTAACCAGGGATTTAGCTTGATACACATCTCCCAACTTCTTCCAAAGCAAGTTTGTAGTAGCCTCCTCATGGACATTTAACAAAATAGAATCAGTAAGACTAAGTCTTATGAGACCCTTAGCCTTCTAATCCTTTAGATCCCAATCATCTTGTGACATTGCAGCTGGTTTTGTGCCACTGATAGTTTCCCAGAGGTCTCAGTCTACAAGCATGTCTTCCATCTTGAGCTTCCACAGCTTGAAATTAATTCCATTGAATTTCTCCACCTCTATCCTTCCAAATGTGCTTGCCATCTCCTTACTGCAATAAGATTCAAAATACTCTGCATAGACTCCCACTCAAGTTAAGATTAGCTCAAAAAACCCCTACCCAACAACTAGGACCAAAGGTGATCAAGCTCTGATACCAACTGAAAGGAAGCTAGGTGTGTGGAAATTGCTTCCTACACTAATCTAATGAGAGGAGAGCTATGTAAATTCAATTTAACCTTTACAATTACAGCAACATGAAACACAAAACAAAGATATAGGAGCAATACACAGAACTAGAAAGAAGACAGAAGAAGAGAGACAAGATATACGGTGGGGAAAACCTTTATCAGGTGAAAAACCCCACTCAGAAACCTGCACAATGTATTATCAAAACTGAATATGGTTTACAATACACTTGTAATGCAAGCTTCAATGGTCTTCAAAACTCATGTCTGGAGTCAATCTGGCAGCATAGCAGTACCTGTCAATCACACATACCACTTCTCCTCCTCCAAGCACATGTTTATATAGAATATACAAGGCAAGATTGGCTCTATCTTGAGATGGGTGTCCAACTTGGCCTCATGGCACAAAACCCACACCTAAGGACACTTGGTCAACATTGTAGAATGTTCCTGACACTTGTCCACAACTCCCATCCCAAAGAGGTCACCTATTTCCAAAATGGGCTATGACAGATCTACTCTTACAACTCTTACGACTGTCATAGAATCTGTCATAGCAGTTACAACTTATAGCTGTAAGAGAATCTATCATACACAGGCTATAAATAGCACATTCTCTTACAACATGTCATAGTCCACCTTGGGGCACCCAAAGATGCTTCATGACACATGTCTTCTCCTATCTTACAAGCTTCTATTTCTGACTCTTACATGTCATAACTTCGTCATAGGAATCCGTCATAACTGTTTCGGTCAACATTCCCTTACACAACATCTAAGATGCCGACACATGGAAAAATTTGTTAATAACTGAGGGGGGGTGAATCAGTTATCCTAATTATTTCTTCTTTTGAACTTTCTTATTAATCAAAGCAGCATTGAATCAAACAAACAAACATTACCATGAAATGAGAAACACATGACACAATATTTTTGACGTGGAAACCCGATTAAGGGAGAAAACCACGGGGTGATTAACCCAAAGATTATTCTCTATTAGAAGAATAAGGAATTACAAAATGGCACTTTCCAATTAGGGCTCACTGCCCGAGCACACTGCTCACAAAGAGGCACACTGCCTACAAGGAGACACACTGTCTACAAAAGAATGTTATACAATACTTGAACTGATTGAAAGCATCTACATATGCTAGAGTTCAGTTCCGGTTAGGCTTAGTATACTGATCTGCTACACTTCATCTTTCCTCTACTCTTTATTCTGCTTTCCTTTCACATATCAGATCTTTCTTATTGCTTCTACACTGCTTTACACTTATTCGCATACACCATACCAAAACTACACTTTTCACAACAAAATCCATCCTCTATTTATATCCGCACTAGTGATTTCATTATCTTAGTCGGCACCCGGAATAGTCTATCTTCTCACAAACTCTGTTCTGTCGGCTGAATCCTTGCATATCAAGTAATGCGGATCAAGAATATACTTGTAGATGTCATTAATCATGTCGGCCAAACATGATTCATGCCTTCACAACCTTTACCATCAACAGTAACACATTTGGAAAATAGTCTAATACTCTGTTAGTCAGTTCTTCCTCTGTTCTCACTGTCTCTTAGGAATCCGGTACTCAACTATTCATATCTTCTTCCTTGTCCATCACCGGAGGCTAAATCCTTGGAATATACTACTCAAGGTAGTCCTCTTGACTTCCCCAAATCCACACTGCACCAAGACACTTCCTCTGGGAGATCTGGACCAATCTGTCGGACCTTGCCACATGCTCTGTTCTTGTTCACTGGACCACAAAAATCTTCATTCTGACTTCCGGTAGAGACACACCATGACTTGTGGATGTGTGGGATGACCTTTGTTGCCATCAATGACAACAACCATGAATCCATATAGTGTCTCTTGCCAACAATCTCCCCCTTTGGCATTGATGGCAACACTTAGTGAAAAATGACTAAGTGTTTACACTATGCTCCCCCTTGGCTGATGCTCTATCTTTATATACAATTTCTGGAACTCCCCCTTAGTTGGATTCCTCATTTTTCACTGCTCCTCACTCCCCCTTTGACATCAATGGCAAAGGGTAGGGTCCGCACACCAAAATTTTCAAAAATTTACTATACATAGCCGCATATTATATACTCACATAAACTGAAGAATGTCTGCAAAGGATGTCTTCAATTGGACCAGTTCTGTAGCCCAACTTTGCTTCATTCTATCCAAAATTGAAATATGACCACTCAACAAAAATGCAAAAGCTTCTGCCCTCTTGAGATCTGTCGGATCATTTGTTTGGGCGGTAGTCTGAGCATCACTGATGGCCTCATGCATAGTTTCTAACTTAGGGATTATAATCCTTCTAAGTTCTCCCATCCGGCTAGTTATATTCTTCCTTTCCTTCTCAAAGTTCTTTATTACATTTGTGATTGCAATAGTTTGACATTCTTGATTTACTATGGAGGAAGAGAGAGGATCAAAACTTTGAGACAAACTTTGTAGTTTGTCCTATTCCTCTTTTATGTTCTTATCAATTTCTGTTGTTGCCTTTGACCAGGAGATACAAAATTTGTAAATGTCACCGCCATCCTTAAGAGCATTTTCTAAGCTCTTTATTCCAATACTCATATTTCTCCTATCATTAGAGATTAATCCTAGTACTTCTGACAATCTCTTATCCAAAAACTCCTTCTAGACCTTTTCTTCAGCTGATTTTTCTAGAGAATCAAAATGTGTATCAACACTGCTGACTAAGGTTTTGAGATTACCGGAAGAGGAGGCTGTCAGATCTATCTGGACCGATGGCATAATCTTTTCAAGCACTCCAGAAGTAGCCTCTATCAACTCACAGTCTTCCATATGAGACTTTAGGAGTTTTTCATTTACCTTAGCATTTGCAAATGAAGCTATCTTCATCGTTTGTACCGGAGAGAGGGAGTCCAAGTTGAATGGACCTTTTAGAAGCTCCGGTTCATCAATCTCTATTGTTTCTTGGCTCAGAAATTTTTGAACAGTTTGTGCAGTGTCTCTTGCCAGAGACAGATGTTTCTTTTCTTCTGCAGTTTTGTCCTTTGGAATCTTTTCTCCTTCCACATTCTTACCACTTTCAGTTGTGGTTTTCTCTGTTGGAATCTTCTCTTTCTCTACATCCTTGGTGCTGTCAACCTCTTTTTCTTTTACTGCTGCTTCTTTCCCCTGTAATTTCTCTTCTTCCTGGGATCCGAAGACTGTAGGGGAAGCCGGAGGAGAGATGTTAGTCTGTTCAAGGACCACTTCTTCCAGAGCAGATGATTCCAAGTCCACAGCTGTTTCTGCACCTAAGTCCTCTACAACAAGAAGATTAAACCTTTTGAAGGCCTTCTGGAGGATCTCTTCTGCCTCTATGGCCACCTTGTCAGTCTCACCAAGCATGAGTTGATTCATTCTTGCTTTACTCCTGAACTCATCTTTGCAGTCTTTAAATATTATGTTCATTGTCTTGGGATCAATTTGAGGATATAGCTGAATAGCTATCTACTCCCGGATCTCAAGATCTTTTGCCTGAGCATTATTCTTTCTTATTTCTAATTCCTTTTCTAGGCTTTTAAGAATTAGAGATATGATCTCAATGAAAGCCTTATTGTATATGTTCAGATACTTGACTGTGGCTTCCTGCAGAATCTTTTGGTCAGCCTCATTGTAGTCATCATAGAATTCAGTCATTGGTTGAAGGTTTCCATCCACCGTGACTGACTTGATTACACTCTCTAGAGACAGGGTGGGCTTTTCAACAAATACCTCTGCCATTTCTTCCTTGTCTTGGCCTGTGGAGGGTTTACCGGATCCTTTCTTCTTCTGCTTCTTTATTTCTTTTACTCCCTCATCTGACTCAGTTTCCTCTTCATCCTTTTGGCTTTCATAAGCCCTTGAGGCTTTTGTCTTAGATCTTTTACCGGATGCCTGCACTTCTAGTTTTGAGCTTTTGGTTCTGATAGGTGTAGATCCTTTTGATGATCTAGTCCGGGTTGAGGTTTCCACCGGAGCACTTTTCTTGCTTTTCTTTTCTGCCTCTTTCTTTTCTTCCTCAGCCTTTCTTCTCTTTTCCCGGTTGGCATCAAGTGCCTCCTTTGGGATGCCCAGGCCTTGAGCAATATGCTCTACTTCTTTTCTCACTTTCCTCTTTATCTCAGGTTCCCTGAGTTCCACATGGATTTTCACACTCAGCTCCTCAAAGGTTCCGAACCTTTCTGCCTTTGGATCTTTGGGCTGACTAAGCGTGTGTTGAACATGTAGTTCTACAATCTGTTCATCAACCTCATACCCCATGGGCATGATCCAGACAGTCCTTGGCTCCACTGCCTCCATTAGGCACTGATCAGTATCCACCATAAAGTAAACTGAGTCTTTGTATTTTTCAACAAGAGACTGGGGAATTCTTTCTCTTGCTTGCACCGTGCTCTGGAAGTTTTTGAAGTATCCCCATAGGGCTGTATTTCTTGCTTTGGCATCCCCAAGCCCATGTAAATAATCTCTTATCTAGACTGCAACAGGTTTGTCATTTTGCCATGCCCATCCACTTGATCCGGGCAGCTCATTCATGAAGTAGAAAAATAGACATAATATAAGAGTACCATACTTAAAAGAATTCTTTTTGTCCTTGTTGATCTTCTGTATATTTTCCATTAATTGGCTTAAGAGAAGTTCATAGAGATCATAATCTGCATTCTTCCTCAGCATTTCATAGGCAGTATATATTGTAGTTCCGGATACAGAATTCTCCCTGCTGGAGTGATAGATCTTGTATCCTATTATCATGGATGCATACTTCATATCCGGATCAGAAATATCTTCAATGGTCATTGCCCTCTTATCAAATTTTGATCTGGTGGCCTCAGTTACAATGTTTTTTTTGACAGATTGAGGATAGGTATCCCTCCGGAAGAGTATAGACCAGTTACTGCCCTAAATGCCTCTTTTGTGATCTTGCAGGGTCTATCCAGCCATAGGAAGTTGTCATGCATCCTACTCAATACATACCGGACCCATTCATCTTCTTCAAAGTAGGGGAAATGAATGAATTGATCAAACTGTTTCTTCTGGATACCCTTATACTCTGGTTAAAGCTCAAAAGTATTGTCTATCAGTTGTTTGTGATAGAGATCTCTCAATTTGAATTCCCTAAATTCCTCAATGCTTGCATGTATGTAAACCCTAACGTCTTCTGTGTGTAAAGCGCCATGAGGAACACTAGAGAATGCTCCTAAGGGATCTACCTCCAATGACTTGTATGGATGTTTCTTAAATTTAGGTTGGGGCCTATCTGAGATTTTTACTATATTTGGAGTAGCCATTTCTCAAAAGATTTGTAGCAAGATATCGAAAACGAAAAATACCTTATGCGTCTTCAGTTACACGGAGTGGTTGGATTGATTTCTATATGTAATGACTTCGGCAGGAGATCTTTGGTGAGCTTGATGAATCTTGTTGCAGAGCTCCACTTTTCGCTTCTTCTTGAGTGTAGAATGAGCAAGTGATTTTATGAGAAATCCCTTATATTGCTCTGCAAACCCTAATATCTGATGGCAATAAATGCTCGACCTACATTATTCTAGTTTGCCTTATCCAGATAGCTTGGAGTACCGGATCAGTCCTGATCTATGAACATCATGCGGATCTTCCAATCAAGAACAAATCAAGATGACACATTACAAGAATATCCCAAACACTCTGTCCAATCTGCAGAATAAGACAATGCACTTTCGGATCTCTCTGGACCCTTTTGTAATCCTCTGTCATTCCATAGCATCTCCCAGAATAGGTCTTACTTGATCGATCACAACTTCTTTACATCTTCATGCAGACCTCTGAAATCTTATCTGGATCATCTCAAGACATATATCTTTAAACCCTTTACTCTGCATCTTGTGCCACATCTGGCACCACTTGATTGGCTGGGGGAACAGGATTTTCTGAGTCTCCCCCTGAGCCAGAGCTCACTTTTTAATTTCTGGAAGGAATATCAGCACCAGAGTCTGGTGCGGATCCAACTTCTCTATTCTCTGAACTTTTCTTCACCCAAATCTTGCTCATCTGATTCCTAACTTCATTCGCATTCATCTTTTGTTTACCCTTGTCTTGATTCTGATTATACACCGGACCTCTTTTGTCCTGATTCTTGCTTTTGTAGACTTTAGTATTATGACTGGACCTATTACAGATTTGGCAAATAACATTTCTTTGCATATTTGACTGATAACCTCTTGATCTGCATTGATTAGCCATATGACCTACTCTATTGCATGCAAAGCATCTAGCATTGAATGATTTGTTTACTTGCATATTTCTGCATTCATGAGACTTGTGTCCATACCTTTTGCAGTTAAAGCACTGTCCGGAGAAGGATGAATTAGTCTGATTCATTCTCTTTCTGCACTGATTAGCTTTGTGACCAAAGTGATTGCAGATGTGGCAGTATCCATTGAAGGATGGATACCTTTGAGCATTGGGCTATCTTATTGGAGGTCTTCTAGGCCTATTCCTTGGATTTTTTGATCCAAAATTCTTTCATCCGGATCCGGAGCTTTCTCCTTTCTCATATCCCAAACCATACTTGTCATCTATCCTCTTTTGACTTCCAAGAAGTACTTCAAGTTGGGTAGAACTTATCTTGAATTTTTCTTTATATTCATTTTCTGTTTGAAGATCTCTTTTGAGAGAGACAATTTGATCCTCAAGTTTTTCTTCATTATCTTTGGCATCTTCAAGATCAAATTCAAGATGTTTGATAATCCTGTCCATCTGGTGGCATTCTTCTGATTTCTCTTTAAGAGATTGTCTTAGATTGTCTTTAGCTTTTCTTTTTTCTTCAATCTCTTGAGTAAACTTTATAGTTCCTGATTCCATTTCATGTCTTAACATAATGACTTCTTTTGATAACTTTTCACATAACTTAGTTTTCTCAGTCAATTCTCCATTTGTATTGCTTTCTTCACTTTGTCTTGCTAATTGTTGGAGCAGCTCCTTTCTCTTTTTCATAGAGAGACTTAATTTGTCCTTTAGTTCTCTCATGAATTCATCAACCTGTTTGAGTCTTTCCTTTAATTCATTGACTTCAGAGTTTGACTGTTCAAGATCCTCAAGGGCAGTCTTGAGTTGCTCCCTTAAACCATATGCATCCATTTGAACTCCCAGATCTTCCTCAAGCTGTTAGGCTCTATTTGGAGGAAATTAGCTCTGATACCAATTGTTGATAACTGAGAGGGGGGGTGAATCAGTTATCCTAATTATTTCTTCTTTTGAACTTTCTTATTAATCAAAGCAGCATTGAATCAAACAAACAAACATTACCATGAAATGAGAAACACATGACACAATATTTTTGACGTGGAAACCCAGTTAAGGGAGAAAACCACGGGGTGATTAACCCAAAGATTATTCTCTGTTAGAAGAATAAGGAATTACAAAATGGCACTTACCAATTAGGGCTCACTGCCCGAGCACACTGCTCACAAAGAGGCACACTACCTACAAGGAGACACACTGTCTACAAAAAAATGTTATACAATACTTGAACTGATTGGAAGCATCTACATATGCTGGAGTTCAGTTCCGGTTAGGCTCAATATACTGATCTGCTGCACTTCATCTTTCCTCTACTCTTTATTCTGCTTTCCTTTCACATACTGGATCTTTCTTACTGCTTCTGCACTGCTCTACACTTATTCGCATACACCATACCAAAACTACACTTTTTACAACAAAATTCATCCTCTATTTATATCCACACTAGTGATTTCATTATCTTTCTAGTTGGCGCCATGAATAGTCTATCTTCTCACAAACTCTGTTCTGTCGGCTGAATCCTTGCATATCAATTAATGCGGATCAAGCATATACTTGTAGATGTCATTAATCATGTCGGCCAAACATGATTCATGCCTTCACAACCTTTACCATCAACAATAACACATCCGGAAAATAGTCTGATACTCTGTCAGTCAGTTCTTCCTCTGTTCTCACTGTCTCTCAGGAATCTGGTACTCAACTATTCATATCTTCTTCCTTGTCCATCATCGGAGGCTAAATCCTTGGAATATACTACTCAAGGTAGTCCTCTTGACTTCCCCAAATCTGCACTGCACCAAGACACTTCCTCTGGGAGATTCGGACCAATCTGTTGGACCTTGCCACATGCTCTGTTCTTGTTCACCGGACCACAAAAATCTTCATTCTGACTTCCGGTAGAGACACACCATGACTTGCGGATGTGTGGGATGACCTTTGTTGCCATCAATGACAACAACCATGAATCCATATAGTGTCTCTTGCCAACAAAATTCTCCTACCACAAAGTGGGATGCCTATCTCCTCATGTTAGGACAAAATTACAAGTTGTCATCTTCCATGTAGGATTACACATCACTGTGCCACATCCCACAAAATGACAATATGGAATTTATAATTAACTTACAACATAGGCAATGAATAAATAAATACAATCATAAATAATGCAAGGAATTACCAAGGTTGAGACACCTTAATTCCCAACATAAACACCACAAACCCCTCCCAAAGTTTTTGTGATTACAGGTTATAAGTTGAGGAGCTAGACAAAGTGAAGTTGTAGGAAGACATCTTGGAGTGTCAGAATTGTAGGACAGTAGAAAAAAGGACACCCTGGACTTTGGCTCCGCTCATTAGTCCTCAAAGTTTTGTGACAGAAAAACCTTCGGTGTGGCAGGAAGAGGTTGCAGATCCTGATAGAAAGCAGGGCATTGGACTTGGGGGCCCGCTCTTTAGTCCTTGACTTTTCCACCTCATAACCCCAAAAATAGGTGCACTGTCATTTGTAATTTTACAACTTTTTGTAGAGGCATTTTTTGTTATTCATTTATTTACTGTCATTTTTGCATAATTAGGGTTTTGGTGGATAATTGAGCATAATAGAAGGAAAATTAATAATCAAATACCCTAATCCAAATTTCCCTACATTTGTAAGTGACCAAGGACCTGATAGTGCTCTGCCACTCAATCCGAAGGTCTTTGAATGTAAAGGGTGAAAGGAGGATTCAAACACTAAAACTAAACAAATCCTAAATTTACCCTAAACATTTTGGTGAACCCATATTTTTGGACTTAATTGCAAATTTCTTAAGTATTTTTCTTTAGATTTGGGTTGATTTCATTCATTCATATAGTCATTCATCTTATTGCATTGAGAAAATTTCAAAAAAATTACATTGTTAGGGTTACTAAATTACATTAATTCATTCTAATTTTTCCTAATTTATGATTTTTGCATCAGATCTGATATAAATTATAGAAAATTAAAAAAATTCAATAATTTGCATTGCATTTTCATCATATAATTGCTAGGGTTTTGTAGAAATTTTGACAATTTTCATTTAACCTAATAATTCCAAAATCTAGGGTTTGTAGGGAAAATCTTCTTTCAGATTTTTCTACTAATTTTAGATACTCATTCAAACTTGAATTTGTCTTTAGTCTTGCATTTTAGTGCAAATTTGCATTTAGATTTCAAATATTTGCATTTTTGCATAGAAAATTTCAACAAAAAACTAGCAATTTTCATGCATTTTCATTAGATTGGTACTTGCATTTTGCATCCTAGGGCATAGTGATCATTTTTAGGTCTACTTATATTTCATTTTAATCATAAATAATATTTCAAAACAATCATATAGCATTTTTTCTTAAGACCTCAAACCTAGGGCTTGAAAAACATTGATTTTCACTAGCTTTGGCATTATCGACTCTCTAAATTTACACTATAGGCATGTTGTGAAGAATATTTTTGCATTAATTTTCTATTATTAGGGTAATTATTTTCTTTTCATCCTAAAAATATTTGAACACCCTTTTATCGGGCTCCTGTAGTGAAAATTTGGTGAAAAACCCCACATTTTGGCTATTTTTGCCCTAGGGTTTGGCCTAGTTTGCACTCCAAGTGTGTTGTAACAAATTTTAAGGATTGAGGTAACTGATATCATTAGTATTATTTTCTACACCTCCTAAAATTCATTACAACACCCCTTTTGCTAGGTCTTGGAGTTGAAAAACTGTGAAAAATAGCATATTTTTGCTATATTTTCACTAGGGTTTGACTTTAATGGCACTAAAAGTGTGTTGTGATAGGTATTTTCACATTAAGTGGCTATTAGTACTGATATTATTTTCTTTCCATCATCATTTTCCTCACAACACCCTTTGTCATGCTCTTTCGCATCGAGATTTGGTGAAAAAAATTGCATATTTTGACATATTTTCACTATATTTTGACTTGTCGTCATCCTAGATTTGCATGAATCTAATAACTCACTACCTTGAGAGAAACATTCCTTTAAGAAGAAGCATAAGACATATGGGATCTAGTACTCTTAAAGAAGTTGGAACATTAAACACCTTCTTTACAAAAGGAGAGACACAAATGTTACAAGACATCACACCTATCACAAGTACAATGGAAGAGCAAACTTTTCATGATGTTGATTATACTATTGAGATGATAGGATATGTATCTGATGAGCAAATAAAAAAACATGACAAAGACCTAGCTGAATTCCAAGACTATGTGCAAACTGAGAGGATAGTTGAAGAAGCTGTACCTGTGATCCACAATGTAAGAGAATTGATAAAAGAGGGACAAGATGGTGTTAATGCAATCCATGGTTTAGCACATATTGTACAAACCGATATCATGTTAGTGACCAAATGTGCAAAAGTGATAAATGACACTTTATCACCATCTCATACATAAGTATCAGTACCTATACCAACTACTAGAATATCTACATTTACATCAATGATCTTAACAATTGATGCAAATGCTTGTAGTAATGCTACCAATGGTATTGGAGTATCTAATGGAACTAATTACAAAGTTGTGGGATTTAATTATCAGAATTTGGTTCCTAAGTGGACCTCTTCTATGAATAACTACTCTTAACCGCTTCTTCATCCCACTTATTCTCAACCTCCCATCACATACAGTTATTGTCAATCACCTACCACCTACCATTATGTTCAACCTCCGGTGACCTATCCACAGCCTTCGCCTATCATAACTCAAGCTCAATCACCTCCTCACTTTGGTTCCAATTCCTCATAGCAAACTACATCTCCCAATGATACAATCCTAAACCAACTTTTATAGGGCATGAATGCTTTACAACAAAAGGTAACAAATTTGACAAATTCTTCACAACCTAATAAACCAACATATCATGCTCGTAATCCCCTTTCCTATGCAATTTTGAGAACTCCTATGCCTGAGAGGTTTGAGACTCCTCGCTTTGAAAAAATATGGTGGAAAAGGTGATCTTAATACTCAAGTGGTAGCATTCACAAATATGTGTAGTGATTTCTATTTTGAAGAGGATTTGTTAGCAAAACTTTTCCCGTGATCTCTCAAAGATACTACCTTAGAATGGTTTTGCTCTTTACCTTTAAATTCAATACACTCTTTTTCACAGTTGATTGATCAATTCTTACAACATTTTCAAGCAAATATTGGACCTCAAGTCTCTTTGATTGACTTGGTTCACTGTAATCAAGGTCTGAAAGAGAAATTAACTGAATTCATTAGTCAGTATCAAGCTTTGTATACAAAAATTTAATATCAGATGAAAGATGATGATGTTCAGAAGATATTTATTACAAATCTACAACCTAACATTTGTGATAAGATTCTCTTGATGAAGTATAACTCTTTTCAACATTTATGCACCGCCCTTCGTGATTACCAACTTTCGTCTAGTCAGTATGAAAACCAAAACTCATCAGTTCAAGTTAGTCAATCCATGGGTGGATCATCACAAATTTTTTTAAGAGGAATAATAATAATAAGAGTTTCATCAAGATCAATGGACCGAATATGAACAACTTTTTGAATGTTTTAGCTATCACTAATCCAAAGAAAGCATCATATTAACCAAGAAAGTTTACTCCAATATCTGAGTCTTATCATTCCATTATGAACCAAGTTGTGAGTAATAACATTCTGAAGCTTCCCTCGATCAAGCCAATTGATCCTAGTAAACAAGGAACTTACTTCGATACTAATACCTTTTTTCATTATCATTGAATGCAAGGACATAACACTGAACAATATATGCATCTTAAACATGAGATACAAGACCTTATTGATTCAAATGTCATCTAGGTATCAGGTGTGAATGATAATGGAAACAAGTTAGTTGCTCCACCAAATCAGAACTTACAAATTTCACTAATCCTTTCCCTAAGCATACTGAAACCAATATGTTGGAACAAGGTTTAGTGGAAGTAGACAAGGATGATTACTTGGACTATGATAACATCGTAGGAATGATTGAAGTAGATAAGAAACAAGTGGATAATCCACCTCGTCCACTAAAAAATAGAATTTATGCTAAGGTTCCTCCTCTGTTATCCTTATATGGATTGGGAGATAATCAAAATGCATCAGAAAAGAAAGAGCAACAACCCATATAGACGAGTGAAATGGTATAAAATGTGGCAATCTCCAATCTCTCTTACACTCTGCAACTCAACATTAACTATCCAATTTCATTAAATGACTTCCAGATGCTCCTACATTAGACTCTCAGGGTTAATTAATAAGTGAGCCTCTTCACTTTGGTCCATATTCTATCAAAATCAATGCTATCTCTTAGGATATGTTTGGTAGTCTGTTCATAGGTACTTACAACTACCTCAACGTCGACAGTTTGTTCAAGTCATCCATGCAAACTACTTGAAGTTATCACTTTCAGTGGTCTAAATTTAGCGCTCTACTTGCAAGGATTTGCACTGCCTCAATGATTGATAGTCTGAGCAAGTCATCTCCACAAGCTGCCTCAAATTCTTTATTTTATGTTTGTCTAGGTTTGGCGGTTTGGCTAGAATGTTGCAACTACCTCTCAGTTCAGCATTCTGTTGTCAAACACTTGTAGGTTGCCTCAAGATCAATGTCTACTTTAATCAATAAAGAGTCAAATAATCTTAGCATCCTCTAAAACAATCATTTTCTTCCTTGATTTAGTCCATACATTCTCAAATTCTCTCTACAACACTTTCTAATCTTTGGTTCTGGATGCAATTCCTTTCACACACCTCAAAATCCTCCCGTTTCTTCTTTGCATGTACTTCTTATAGAATTCTTTCTATTCCTACACTCATATCTACTTTACTCTGGTACACAAACTTTCTCTTTTTGTAGAATTTCTTGTCATCCCTTCTTTCTCTACAATATGAACTTCCCCTTTTCTGTTATGCTTTACACTTGTTTATACAAACTTTCTCTTGCATTGGTTCCTTAGTTCTACAACAGAACTCTCCTTAATATCAATGATTCTTGCTCTTCTAATTTCTCTGTCAGACTTAGTAATTCAATAGGTTCTTCTTCCTCTGCATAAACTAGCTCTACATTAATTACTATATCTCCATCATTAATCTCTTGGTGACATTCAACACTTGAGCTTTTTGCCTCCAAACTTGAAAACAAGTTCCTCTGAATTATTCCCCATCAAATCCTCTTTCATCCCTTTGGTATCCTTCATTGTGGCAAGAGTTATGGCTTCCTCTATTGTTGTGGTATACACTCCTATCATTTCTCCCTCTGTGTTATGAATTATTGTCCTTTTTTTGCTCCACATGTGGTCTTCCCCCTTTGCATCTTGATCCATATTATATTTTCTCTCCAACACATGAATACTTTGATGTAACCTATACAACCTTTTGAACTTACAAGTAGCATGTTTCCATTCCAGTCCATCAATCTATCCATAATCTTTCTGTATACAACCTGTCATAGACTTTCTCCTCCGCATTTTATCCCACCACATCTTTTTAGAGTGATTCCTTAATCCACAGAACTTACAAGGGTATAGATCCCAACAAATGTCATTTTCATGTGCATGCCTATTACAATAAGAACAATGCATACCTTTCCTTCCCCGAGTGGATTTATTTGAACTTGTGACAACATCCTTACCTATAATATATCCAAGGACTTCATTTCTTGATCTCATTACCAGTTCAATAGGCTCTATAATTCCTTGCTGACACTTTTCCAATCCTTTTCCTTCATATCCCATTCATTGCATGATTTTGAAACCAATACCATCACCAACAATTGCAGATTTAGTTACATTATCATCTTCAACCTTACCTTCTAAAGAAGTTTCTACAGTACCACACAAATCATTAGTATCACAAGAAACATCACAAAGTTTAGGCTTATATCTTAGACTTTCATTCTCTTCCCTGCATGCTACAAGTGACTGCTCCAACTGATTAACCTGTTCTTTCAATCTAGACATTTCACTCTTTTGTAAATTGTTTTCCTTTTTCAACTTCTCCACACTTCCCACCAAATATATGTTCCTCTTTTCAATCTGAACAAATAGCTTGCATCCTTCTTCCAGTTCTTCAAAACTCCTTTTTACATAAACAATTTTGGCTCTTCTTCTAATTCTTCATTTCTCCTTTTTACATTTTCCAATTCTTCTTCAAGAGCATCATATTTGTCTTCTCCTAGTTCCTTTATCTTCTTTACCAACTCTAAAATATGCCTTTTGATTTCACATAGTTATTCCTCTAGAATATCCTTCTTTCATATTAGGTTTTCATTTTCTTTCTTCATCCTTTTTCTAATCTTCCCCATTGAAACAAATCATACAAACAACTTAATGTGAAAAGCTTACCTGGATCTTTCTTGCCTTGATCTTTCTTCTGTGGTGATTCTTGTTACACTTTAGGGTTTCATACTCTCCTTCAACAATATCTATCTTCCCAATAGATTCACAAACATCCCAACAAATTTGTAACCATCCTAACAGATTCACAACTAGCTCTGATACCACTTGATGTAGCCAAGGTAGGAGGGTCCAATGAAGGATTGTCTAACCTTATAGCCTTAAACAATCAAATATGATGATCATAACAAGATGTAATAGCCATATACAGACAACAATAGAATGATAACAAATGTTCATAAACACATGACACAAGATTTATCCTGGGAAAACCCTCAAAGGGAAAAACCCAGCCTTCACTAGATCATTCTCATTATATTATAATTCCAAACCTCATTACATATGCCTCTAGGGATCTTCATGTGCTAGGCCAAAACCCAGGCTTACAAAAGACTCATACAACAACATTCCTCCATGTATTCTTTCTTCTCCTTCTCAATCATCTACTCTATATCTTCTTCTTCTCTCTGCTCTATCTTTTGCTTTAGCTCTGTTATCTTCTAGACTTATAACACCTCAGTAACTTCTAGATTACACATCTTTCCACATACTTTCTTCACACACCTCTCTGCACTTCCTTGAAACAATCATATATCCTTCGCAAGCCTTCAAAACATTATCTTTTCAGCCTGATTGTAACATGTAGTATGAAACATGTAGAAATAAAAAGGTTAGCCTAAAACATATGGTATTGCTTCACAAATGATGGAAACTTGATGTGGTTCTCCATGAATATCAGCTAGGTCCCAATTTACCTTGATTGATGTTCCATTAGGCTCCACAAGTCACATAATTGCTTTGCAAACCTATTAGGATTCAACTAAACACTGACTACTTTGCTCTATGAAAATAGGTAACCTTCTGATAGTGATATCTCTCAGGAAGCGAGTCCAAATGACCTAAATTTTGGATATGATGTAGATGATGATATGTAGATGCTAATTCTTTCTTTGAAATCTCTGATGTGCAAATGTGGTAAAATGTGGTAATCTCCAATCTCTCTCCCTGACACTCTGTAACTCAACATTAACTGTCCAATTTCATTCAATAACTTCATGATGCTCCCGCATCAAGCATCCACTATGAAAATATCAACAACATTAGACTCATGATGATGTAGAGGACTAGTGTATATTTGAATATTTTGATTAGGAGTTGCCACCAATTTATTCCCTTTGTCATTCACACCAACAACTTGGATGACATTAGAGTTGATGAGGTCTTGAACTTCATGTTTAAGACAAACACATCTTTTAGTGTCATGACCAACAAAGTGGTGAAATTGAAAAATGCCTTCATATCAAAGGAAGATGATTGCATCTTACTTGGATCAAGGAGTTTAATGGGTGGAAGCTTGATGAGATTATTTTGCAAAATTTGTGTCATGATAGCATAGAGAGATTCAGATAATGGTGTGAACTTTCTTATTTTTGGTTTTTACTTATAAGGAGTGGAAGTAGGGGTTGATGCCACCACCACATGTTTTCTTATGTTATTTGCTGAAATTTCATTGATTTTGATGAAGTTTTTATTTTTTCTTTTGAAAGAATGATTATGAGAGAGCTCAGATTGACCAACTGTAGCTAATGAGGGATTATGCTCATACTAACTAACCTAAAGTTGATAATCATGAAGAGCTATGCAAAGATGAGGGAATGAGTCATATCACATCAACAATATTTTATCATAGATGTGAGGTTGTAAGTTTCCTATAAAGATTCTTTGCACATCAACATCTAGAATAGAATATTGTATTTGTGATAAGAGGGCTTGATAACAACCCATAAAATCTATTATTTTCTCTTTTGTTCCTTGTTTGCAATGAACCAAGTCTGTCAAAGAGACTTGAGGTCCAATGTTCCTTGTTTGCAATGAATTTGAAGTAGCTATGTAGCCTCCAAGGAGAACTCCAATCTATTAGAGGCTTCATAGTGTTGGGAATTAAGATGTCTCAACCTTTGCAATTTCCTAACATTTATTATTTGATTGTATATGTATTTAATTGCCTATATTATAGTTAATATTGGTTATCTAGTTTTGTCATTTAGTGTGAGGTGGCATGTTGACATATCATCTCATTTGGAAGATGACTTGGATAGTCAAGTCAACATTTGAAAATGTAGGCACCCCATTTTGAGGTAGCATTAATTTCCATGTGTCAGTATCTTGTGGATTGTGTAAGAGGTTATGACATATGATAGATCCTATGACATGTAAGAGCCAGAAATAGAGATTCTATGGCAAGGTGAGACAAGTGTCAAGAATCTTCTTTGCATGGAGAAGGTAGGTACCCAAGTTTGACTAGGACAAGTTGTAATAGAGTTATTTATTAATAGTCAGTTATGATAGATTCTCTTACAAATGTAAGTGTTGTCATAAATGATAGTTTTTATGATAGTGTAAGAGCATCTATCATACCTATTTTGGGAAAATTTGGGGTGCCCAAGTATGGGGTTGTAAGGGATGCAATGAAATCTTTGACAAGTGTCTTTTGCATGTTTTATGGCCTTGGAAATTGGGCCATATGGATTTGGATGAAATTATTTTGTGGCTTGCTCTAGAAGCTACCTCCATCCTTAGCATTTCTTTATATATACAAGTGCTTGAAGTTGGAGTTGTATGGTTCATTTGTAGGTACCATTATGCTATTAGAATTGCTCTAGTATTCAACATTTGTGAGCTCTTGAAAGAACTTGCATTGCAAGTGTGTTGTAATTAGCATTTGATTTGATAATACATTGTGCAGGTTTTGGAGTGTGGGTTTTTTCAACCAAAAGGGTTTTCCCCACGTATATATTGTGTTGTGAGCTTTGTACTTGCTTTTGGATGTTATTATTATCTCTATGTTAATGTGCATCTCATAATCTATAATTATAAAAGATAAAAATTTACATAACTTTCCTCATTAGATCAGTTGGTTGTAGAGCCTGATCACTTTTGGTTCTAGTTGTTGGGTAGAGGGATTTTTGAGCTGATCTTCATTTGAGTGGGAGTTTGTCTAGAGGGTTTTGAAATCTTTGTTGTAGGAAAGAGATGGTTAGCACATATAGGATGTTTGATATAGAAAAGTTCAATGGAGGCAAATTTGAGTTGTGGAAACTCAAGATGGAGGACTTATTGGTGCATAGAGATTTATGGCTCGTAGTATCTAGAACCATGCCAATGAGAATGAAACAAGAAGATTGGGATCTGATGGATTAGAAGGCTAAGGGTTTGATAAGACTCCATTTGGCTGAATTAATGCTCCTGAATACCCATGAAGAGAAGACTGCAAAAGATCTTTGGAAGAAACTTGGAGATGTCTATCAGGATAAATCCCTGGTGAACAAGTTATTCTTGTGAAATAAATTGTATTCTCTAAGGATGGAAGATGAATGATCTATCGTTGATCACCTAAATACATTCAATATGCTTATTGCCCAATTGACCTATGTTAGTGTGAAGATGGAGGATCGTTGTATGCCATTACTAAGTTCCTTACAAGATTCATGGGACCACATTGTTATGGCCATTGGGAGTACCACTACCACCTTTAAGATGCATGAAGTGGTTTCTGTTGAATGCACAATACAACTGAGAGGGGGGCTGAATCAATTGTATTAGAAATTTCAAACCCTCACAAATATTCAGATCCACATTAACCTTTAAACATGTTATGATAATTAAGCATGAAAAGAAAATAATATAAACTTAAACACATCAACACCATGCACAAAAGAACACCATATTTTTTCATGGAAAACCCTAAAAGGGAAAACCATGGTAGGATTAGCTTAAAATATATTGTAGTATCAATAACGAATTACAAAGGCTCACTCCCAAAGGGCTCACTACCCAAAAGAAAGAATGCTCACTGCAACAGAGTTCACTACCTAGAGGGTTAACCACCTAAAGGGCTCACTACCCAAGAACACACTGTCCAAGTGAACTCACTACTCACTGAAGAAGAAAAATAGAAGAGAAGGGTGGTTCACTACCAAGATTTGAGCTAATATAATTGCATCCAACACATGCATGAAGTTTAGTTCCAATGAAGCTCAATACCAAAACAAACATCATCTTCACAACACCACTGAAAGATTGTAGACACCTTCTTCTCAGTGCATCCAATAGCCTAACACATGTAGGCTCTTACTACTCTAATCAAATTGAAATCACAAAACATCATACCCTTCATACACCCACTCACACACATGAACTCTTGACACTTATTTATACCACCATGAACCTTGAAATCAATCTCCAAGGTCGGCAACACAATCTTCAATACTTGAAACATTCTCCAAGGTTAGAAAACACACAATATTTGAATTAGGTTCAGACCTAAACATTCCATGGAACAAAGGAATGAAGGAAAAACCACTTTATGCCTTAGCTTAGACCTAAATCTATCCAATCACACTATACAATACACACATAATCACCAAATCAACTCCTCAATCAACACATACATTCAAAGTCAGCTAAACCATGCAAACATAAGGAACTCTTTATTAGACACTTCCATGATCACAACCATAAATTTTAGATCACACATAGGATTTAATACAATCCAGAGACATATAAAAACATCTTAAAATCACCTAGAAATTAGCAAATTCATTTGCAACAACTTTCACCTGAAGAAGGATCTTTGTCTTCTCACAAACAACATCGTCGAACTTTGCTACATAAGAACTTACTTTCCGGAGTACCAAATCACAAATTCTCTAGAATGAAGATAGATAAGGACCTTATGAATACATATCCAAAACCACAACACTTGAAACCATTCTATGGAGAAATGCAGAGCAAATTACTTTCTCCCAAACACCTTTGTACAACTCAGAAACATTGTCAAATATTGTCTTCAAAATGGTGAACATAACTTTCACTTCATAGCAATCTAGAGCACTAAATTCTAGATTTAACATCTTTAAATACTTCTCAACAAAATATCCAAGCTGAACACTTAGATCTCCAACAAAGAAGTAATGTGGAACAAAATCTTGAACAATATTCTATAAGCTAGAAGACTCCTTCAACACACTATTTCTAGTATTAATCAAAATTTCTCAAAAGCACTTGGAAACTTAGCTACAATATCAATCTACTAACATCATCAACACCTCTACAAGGTATTCAAATCACTTTAATAAAACAACTTAATCAAACAACAACAGCAACATCAAAAGACATAGTTGACACAAATGACAACACAAATATGTTGACATCAATGGCAACACTGATTAGCACATACTTGCAACAATCTCCCCCCTTATCATTGATGGCAGTGAAAAACCATCATGACAAAACTGTACACTAATCTCACTCTCCCCCTTTCTTTTATACATCTTACTCTATTTCTTTCTCTTTGTTTTTCAAATGAACTCCCTCCCCCTTTGACATCAGTGGCAAAGGGCGACACATCTTTCTCAAGATTTCTTCCCCTTATTATGATATTGCACATACTTGTACCATTCTCAACTATTCTAAATACTCCCCTTAGGAGTACACACCATACCATACCAACTTTTACTCCCCCTGTCTTCAATAATCATCAACACCACTACCTACTCCCCCTGAGAGGTAGCCTCCAATTCAGTTTCCAGAATAAAAATCTACACCAAAAGTTGGTACTAATACATTCTTAGCCTCTATTACATTCTTCTTAATCCAAATCTTACTCATCTCCTTCTTAGTCTCTATTGGATCAATTCTTTGTACTAGTTTATTCTTTCCTATCAGAATATCCTTCTTCATGCTGTTGCTTTTGCAAAACTTTGAAATGTGTCTAGGCTTACTGCAATTGTAACACACAACATTCCTCTGACCATTTTTCCTTCCATTAATTTTAGATCTACATTGGTTAGCTTTGTGCCCAAATCTATTGCATGTAAAATAGTAGCCATTTAAGGATTGAATCATTCTACCATGGTTACAGCTATTCATCCTTTAACTTCTGTACTCATTAGCTTTATGACCAACTTTCTTGCATGTGAAACATTGACTAGAAAAGGATGGAACATTTTGATTCATTCCGCTCCTACATTGTGTAGCCTTATGTCCAAATTTATTGCAAGAATAATGATAACTATTGAAAGATGGATACCTTTAAGCATTAGGTTGTCTAACCGGTGGTCTTCTAGTTGCTCTCTTCTGATTCCACATCAGCTTGTCATTGTTCTTCTTGTCTTCAACTTTTGATGCCTGACTTGATTTTGATCTTTCACCTTTTTCAAACCCTAACCCTTCTTTATCATTGGGATCTTTCTAACTTGCAATCATCTCATCAAGCCTTGTAGAACTTATCTTGAATTTTGCTTCATAGTTCTTTTCCTTCTCTAGTTCTAATTTATGTTTTACAACTTCTTGCTCCAATTTTGTACATTCTTTAGATTTTCCTTTCATCATTGAGTTTAGATATTCCTTAGTTCTTTCCTTTTCTAACCTCAATTGTTCACTGACCTCCTTATGCCTTTCTTTAAATTTATTGACTTGCTCTCTAAGATATCTGATACATTCATTTGCTTCCTTGACATTCTCCTTCAATTTAATGATTTCTTCTTCAGTCCTCTCTAGGTCTTCAAGAGTAACCTTGAGTTCTTCATTATTAATAGATAGATACTCATCTTCTAAAAATTCAATAGAAGGAATCTCATCTTCTACTGCCTCAATCCAATGCTCATCCTTGCATGCCTCAACCACTATTTTAGGTTCTACTTTAGAAATTAAACACAAATTTACCTATTCTTCAGCAGCCTTCTTTCTTGTCAATACATCTTTGTTCTTATCAGCAATGATCTGGTCTTCAGTGTGATGCCTATGGACATGCTTGAAAATTTTAGGGATTCTTTCTGGAGATTCTTGTTCTTCAACTTGCACTAACTTTTCTTTAGTTTCTTCTTCTTCTTTGGTCTGTACTTCCCTTTCAATAACATTTTCTTCTTCTTTGCAAGAGAACTCATCTGAATCTGATACATTTCTATTAACTTCAGGAATCTTCTATATGTCTTCATCAAACTTGACATTCGCATTCTCAACAATCTTTCTTAGCCTTTTGTTATAGCACTGGTAAGCTTTGGTTTTTTTAGAGTACCCAAGAAAAATACCTTCATCATGCCTTGCATCAAATATTCTTAGATCTTCATTTCTTCTGATATAACATTTTCTTCCAAAAACTTTGAAATATTTAACAATAGGAATCCTTCCATACCATAGCTCATAGGGAGTCTTTCTATCATTTTCTCTTACTTGTACTTTGTTCTATATGTAAATAGTAGTTTGAATTGCTTCCCTCCAGTAGAATTTTGGTATGTTTTCTTCTTTTAACATAGTCATTACAACTTCTTGAATGGTCATGTTCTTCCCTTCAACCACTCCATTCTACTGAGAAGTCCCAAGAGTAGATAATTGCCCCTTTATCCCATGATCCCTAGAGAAGATGTTAAACTCATTTAAAGTAAGTTCTCCATTTTTATGAGAGCTCAAGTATTTGATTTTCATTTCTATTTCATTCTCAACCATAGTTTTAAATGTCATGAACTTATCTAGGGCTTCTAATTTTTCTTTAAGAAAAATAGCCCATGTCATTTTGGAATAATCATCAGTTAGCATCATGAAATAACAATCTCCTTGCAAACTCCTTACCTTGGTAGGATCATAGAGATCTATATGCACCAATTCCAATAGTCTGGTAGAATATTGTTCTTTGAATTCAAAACTTCTCCTCACTGTCTTTCCAACCTGACATTTCTTGTAGACAACATTAGTAGGTTTGATGATTTTTGGTATGTCTCTCATAGCTTGATCTGAACTAGTATTCACTAGACTATCAAAATAAATGTGACACATCCTTCTATATGCCATAGACAACTCTCATTGATTTGAGTCATAAAGAAATAACCATCACCTTCTTTGGGATGATAAATATTTCCATCTGTCCTTTTTCCAGTAGCTATCACTGTTCTAAATTTCTTTATGATTTCAAATCCATCATCCTAAAACATAATATTGTATCCTTTGCTACATAATTGTCCAACACTCAAGAGATTTTTCTTTAAGCCATTGAAATAAATAAAATCATTAGTAATATGCTTTCCATCAACACTAATTGAGCTTCTCCACATATCTCAGTATTACAATGATTACCAAAAATGACTAGTCCTCCATAATGTTTCTAAAATTTAACAAATTTTCTTTTATCATTGGTCATATGATTTGAGCAACTACTGTCAATAACCCAATAGTTCTTTTCTTGTCTAGTATGAAGAGTATCTTCATTATCAAAACTTACCTCAAGAGCTTTTTCTTCTACACATCCTTTGGAGTCAATTGTAACAGTATCATCCTTCTTATGTGCCATCCCAGATCTACCTCAAGCTGTTAAGCTTTCTTCAAAGGAACCTTGTTCTAATACCAATTGTTGAATGCACAAGACAATTGAGAAGGGGGGGAATGAATCAGTTGTATTAGAAATTTCAAACCCTCACAAATATTCAGATCCACATTAACCTTTACACTTTTTATAATAATAAGAATGAAAAGAAAATAACAGAAACTTAAACACATCAACACCATGCACAAAAGAACACCATATTTTTCATGGAAAACCCTAAAAGGGAAAAACCACAGTGAGGATTAGCTCACAATATAATGTAGTATCAATACCAAATTACAAAGGCTCACTTCCAAAGAGCTCACTACCCGAAAGAAAGAATGCTCACTGCAATAGGGCTCACTACCCAGAGGGTTAGCCATAAAAAGGGCTCACTACCCAAGGACTCACTGTCCAAGTGAACTCACTTCTCACTAAAGAAGATAAATAAAAGAGAAGGGTGGCTCACTACCAAAATTTTAACTAATATAATTGTATCCAACACATGCATGAAGTTCAATTCCAATGAATCTTAATACCAAAAAATAAGCATCATCTTCATAGCACCATTGAAAGATTGTAGACACCTTCTGCTCACTGCATCTAGTAGCCTAACACATGTAGGATCTCAATGCTCTGATCAAATTTACATCACAAAACATCATACCCTTTGCACACCCACTCACACACATGAACTCTTGACACTTATTTATACCACTATCAACCTTGAAATCAATCTCCAAGGTCAGAAACAAAATCTCCAAACCTTAAAACATTCTCCAAGGTTGGCTAACACAATATTTGAATTAGGTCTAGAACCAAACATTCCATGACACAAAAGAATGAAGGAAAAACCACTTTATGCCTTATCTCAGACCTAAATCTATCCAAGCATGCTACATAATACACACATAATCACCACCTCAACTCCTCAATCAATGCAGACATTCAAGCTTGACCAAACCATGTAAACATAAGGAACTCTTTATCACATGCTTCCACAATCACAACCATAACTTTTGGATCACACATAGGGATTTATCACAATCTAGAGATATCCACAAACATAATGAAGTCACCTGGAAATTAGCAAATTCATCCTCAACAACTTTCACCTGAAGAAGGTTCATTGTCTGCTCACAAACAACACTGTCAAACTTTGCTACATAAGAACTTGCTTTTCAGAGCACAAAATTACAAATCCTCTGGAATGAAGATAGATGAGGACCTTATGAAAACATATCTAGAACCACAACACTTGAAACCATTTTATAGAGAAATCCAGAGAAAAATACTTTTTCCCAAACACCTTTGCACAACTCTGAAACACTATCCAATACTATCTTCAAACTGGTGAACATAACTTTCACTTAATAGCAATCCAGAGCACCAAATTCTAGATTTAGAATATTTAAACACTTCTCAACAATATATCCAAACTACACACTTAGATCTTTGACAGAGAAGAAATGTGGAGCAAAATCTAGAACAATATTTTGTAAGACAAAAGACTCCTTCAACACATTGTTTCCAATATTAATCAAAATTTCTCTAAAGCACTTAGAAACCTAGCTACAATATGCATCTACTAACATTGTCAGCACCTTTACAAGGCATTCAAATCACTTTATCAAAACAATGACAAAAACATCAGAAGACATAGTTGACACCAATGACAACACAAATATGTTGACATCAATGACAACACCGATTAGCACATACTTGTAACAGTTTCTTCATTATTGTCTGAAGATATGTAGAGAAAGTCTTCTAAATCAGCTAAGGAGGCTCTTGTGGTTCATGGTAGATCTAAAGAGAAGTGAAAGAAAAAGGAGAAGAAATAGGAAGAAAAAGGAAGATCTAAATACCATGGGAGATCCAAGTTTGCTGGAAAGTCTAAGTCTTTGTATTGGAATTGTGGAAAACTTGGTCACTTCCACAAGGAGTGTAAGGAGGAGAAGAAGAAAAAGAAGAACTATGATTCAAATTTTGGCAACTCCCCTTAGGATGATGGAGAAGAATTATTCATTGCCTTGGTAATGCATGCATTGGAAGATGTGTGGCTTATTGACTCTAGTGCATATTTTGACATGAGCTCTCACTAGGGTTGATTTTCTAAGTATGAAGATTGTTGGTTGCGGAAGAGTCTTGATTTGATTCCCTGATGGATGAGTGAATGAGATCAATGGTGTTTTGGGATCAATGAATGCAATTAGATCATTGTGTTTATTATAAAATGGATAATGATCACATTCTCATTATTTCATTATATGTTGATGATATGTTGTTCATTGGGAATGATAAAAATTTGATTACTGATTTGAAGTCTCAGTTGTTAATACAGTTTGAGATGAAAGATCTAGGGGTATCCAAGTACATTTTGGGGATGGAAATCAAAAGAGATAGAGAAAACATAAAACTTTGGTTAGACTAGAGTAAGTATGTGAACATCATTTTGGAGAGATTTAACATGGCAGCTTGTAGATCATTGATAGTTCCTATTAAGATGGGGACAAAGTTATCTATTGCAAATTGTTCAAAATCTCCTTCTGAGATGGAAGATATGAGCAGAGTTCAATATGCTAGTGCAGTTGGTAGCTTGATGTATGTGATGGTCTGTACAAGACCAAACATTGCCCAAGTAGTGGGAGTCCTTAGTCATTTTATGGCTAATCCTTGATGGGTACATTGGGATGTGGTGAAGAGAGTGTTTAGATATTTGCAGGGTACTCCTAAATATTCCCTATGTTTTCATGGTTATCCTATAGGACCTTGGAATTCACTTTGTATTCGAGGATTTGTGGATTCAGATTGGGTAGGTGATGTTGATAGTAGGAGATCCATTGGTGCTGGTGTGTTCACTATGTTTGGTGGTACTATTAGTTGGATGAGTAAGCAACAACCTATGGTCATTTTGTCCACTACTGAAGTAGAGTACATGGCAGCAACTCATTCTTGTAAAGAAGCCATTTGGCCTAAGAAATTATGTTTTGATGTTGGGTTTGATGCAGGGAAGATTACTATTTGTTGTGATAGTCAAAGTGCCATATGTTTGGCAAAGCATCCTACTTTCTATGTGAGGACTAAGCATATTGATGTCTAGTACCATTTTGTTTGTGACATGGTAGAGGATGAGACGGTGAATTTAGAGAAAGTTGACACTTTGACAAATGTTGCAGATTCCTTGAAAAAACATGTGAGTATAGAGAAGTTTAGATGGTGTTTAGAGTCTATGGGCCTCTTGGCCCCTAGCAGTTAAATCTTGTCATTCTATTGGCTCTTGAATGGTGTTTGACAAGTGGGAGAATGTTGGGAATTAAGGTGTCTCAACCTTTGCAATTTCCTAGCATTTATTATTTGATTGTATATTTATTTAATTACCTATATTATATTTAATATTGGTCACCTTGTTTTGTCATTTAGTGTGAGGTGGCATGTTGACATGTCATCCAACTTGGTAGGTGACTTGGATGGTCAAGCCAACATTTGAAAATGTAGTCGTCCCATTTTGAGGTGGCATTAATTGCCATGTGTCAACATCTTGTGGAATATGTAAGAGGTTATGACATATGAAGGATTCTATGACATGTAAGAGCTGGAAATAGAGATTCTATGACAAGGTGTGACAAGTGCCAAGAAGCATCTTTGCATGGAGAAGGTAGGAACCCAAGTTTGACTATGACAAGTTGTAAGATAACCATTTATTAATAGTCAGTTATGATAGATTCTCTTACAGATGTAAGTGTTGTCATATATGATAGATTTTATGATGGTGTACGAGCATCTGCCATACCTATTTTGGGTAAAATTAGGGCACTCAAGTATGGATTTGGAAGGGATTAAAGGGAATCTTTGACCAATGTCTTTTTCATGTTTTATGGCCTTGGAAATTGGGCCATATGGATTTGGACAAGATTATTTGTGGCATGCTCTAGAAGCTACCTCCATCCTTAGTATTTCTCTATATATACAATTTCTTGGAGTTGGAGTTGTATGGTTCATTTGAAGGTACCATTATGCTGCTAGAATTACTCTAGTATTTGACATTTGTGAACTCTTGGAAGAACTTGTATTGCAAGTGTGTTGTAATCAAAATTTGATTTGATAATACATTGTGCAAGTTTTGGAGTGTGGTGTTTTTCACCCAAAAGGGTTTTCCCCACGTATATGTTGTGTTGTGAGCTTTGTACTTGGTTTTCGATGTTGTTATTATCTCTTTGTTAATGTGCATCATAATCTATAATTATAAAAGATAAAAATTTGTATAACTTTCCTCATTAGATCAGTGTAGGAAGCATTTGCACACACCTTGCTTCCTTTCACATAGCATGACTAGCTGATAAATGCCACCTGTTCTAGCATCTCCTTCAAAAATATGTGGCATTCATATGGGATTCAAATTTCCAAAAGGCCTTCAAATAGTTGAAATAATACCTTGCTACATCACCAGTCCTTATGCTACCTCAACCGAGATGACCTCTATTACTATACATTTCAACAATAGAAAAAATAATAGGGGCATTATTAGCGCATCATGATGATAATGGAAAAGAAAGAGCCATCTACTACATCAACCGTATATTAGTTGGATATGAGCTTAACTACACATCCATTGAAAGAGCATGTCTTGCAGTCATATTTACCTCTCAAAAATTATGACACTACATGCTTAATTATAAAACAAAGATCATCACAAAGATAGATCCTAAAGTACCTATTGTCTAGAGAAGCTCTCACAAGACACATGGCTAAATGGGTGATGGTTCTTTGTTAGTTTGATATTGAATATACAGAAAGAAAGGTCATCAAAGGATAGATCATAGCTGACTGGTTAGTAGATGCACCCATTCCAACTGAACATCCACCACTTTTAGAGTTTCCAGATGAGTCCATTTTTACAGTAGCACCAACATCAGAATGGAAATTTTTGTATTTTAATGGGTCATACACACGTCGTGGATTGGGTTCAGGGATCCTGTTTGTCACCCCACAAGGAGACTGCATCCCTAAGTCATACAAACTAAGATTTCCTTGTACCAACAATGTTGCAAAATATGAAGCACGAATCACAAGACTTTGCATGGAAATCCAGTGGAGAATAAAGAAGCTAATGGTCTATGGTGACTCTCAATTGGTCATAAAACAAGTGAATAATGAATATAAGACAAAGGATGACAAGCTCTTTCCTTATAAAAGGATGGTAGATGATTTTAAGGAATATTTTTCTGAAATCTAGTTTGAACAAGTCCTGAGACTTAATAATAAAGCAACAGACAATAGCCACCATAGGTTCTCTTGTGGAATGTACAAAAATAGTTAGCAGTGTGAATTTCTCATTGAAGAATTACATATGCCAGCCTATGATATCTTGCAATTGAAACTAGTCTGTGATGTTGTTGGTCCCTTATCCACTAAGTACCAAGACATTTACTGCTATCTCCATAATAGCATCATTCCACTTGACCTATCATCCGTCTAGCATTGCACATTCATCCTTTGAACCACTCGCTTCACCCTTATCGGTGATACCCTATATTAAAAAAGTCTTGATGATACCCTTTTAACATGTCTTGATTCCAGAGTAGCACAAGCAACCTTACAAGAGGTACATGAAGGTATCTATGGGGAACACTCTAGTGGACCTACCCTCACAAAGAAAATTCTAAGAATAGGATACTATTGGATGATAATGGAACATGGTGCTCACTAGTTTGTCAAGAAATTCCTTCCTTGCCAATAGCATGGAGACCTAATCCATGCTCCATCACAAGAATTGTAACCCATTACTACTCCATGGCCCTTTTCACAATGGGGGCTTGACCTTTTCAGTAAAATCCATCCACCTTCATCCAATGGCCACAAGTTCATTATTACCACTACTGAATACTTCACAAAATGGGTGGAAACCATTCCACTCACCTATACCACAAAGATCCAAATATGAAAATTCATCCTTCATTACATTATATGTCGCTACGGTATCCCCCTTGCCATAATCACTTCAACAATGGGAAACCATTCAAAAATTAGGAGGTTCAAACCCTTTGTCAAAAATTTCACATCCAACGCCATTTTTCCACCCCATACTACCCCCAAGGCAACAATCAAATGAAAGCTTCAAATAAAACTATCTTGAGAATCCTAAAGAAGATAGTTAATGAAGTTGGCCATGATTGGCACCTACAACTTAACCCCACCCTTTGGGCTTAGCAAACCAACATCTGCACTCCCATAGGAGTCACTCCATATTCCCTTGTCTTTGGTTTTGAAGCCATCCTACCTATTTAGGTCGAGATCCTCTCTATAAGAATTTCATTACAAAATCTCATTAATGAGGAGGAGTATTGGGTAGCACATCAGCATGAGTTACAAATTTTGGATGAGAAGTACATCAACACTCTCAATCACTTGTAAGATTATCAAAATCATCTACGTAGAAGCTACAACAAAAAATCAAGACTCGCCACTTTGAAATAAGTGACCTTGTATTAATGGAGAATCAAAGGAACTTGCAAGAATGCCACAAGAAAGGAAAATTTGAACCAAACTAGTTAGGACCTTTCATAATAATAGCCAGCTATGGATCAGGAGCATATCAGCTAGCAACACCTTAGGGGTAGCCTCTGGATGAGTTGATGAATATCATGCACCTTAAGAACTTTTACGCCTAACCCATAGAATATCCTACGTAAAAAAAGCAAAAAAATGTAAAAAATAAAAAAAGTTAAAAAACTAAGTGCAATAAAATTGTCCAATGGTGAAAACAACCTCGATGGCACATTAGATAAGTACAATGGTGAAAACTATTCCAGGCACCATGAGTAGTGGCTAATTCCACCATTTACTAAGTCCTCAACTGCACAAATCATTCCATACCACGTCATCCCATGGCTTGGTATTGTAAACATTTAGCGCCAAAATCCCACCCTTCATGACCTGCCCAAAGTAGATTCTAGGATAAGTGGATCCTTGTATGCACTCCATATACAAAAAAATATCCAGAAAACATAAAAAATCACAATATCTAGAAAATACAAAAAAATCAAAATATCTCAAAAATCTCAAAGCAATAAATATGGGGCAACATGTGAAAATGATTGAGCATAAAAAAAATTGGAAAAAAAACACACCATAACGAACACTTGCTAAACAAACACCATACAACCATTAGATCTTAAGCCCAACTTTTAAACATCCATCATCACAGCCCATGCCTTAGGATATATCATTGCCACAATAGGCATGATCTAATCACATCTACCCAAAGTCTTGGTAAGAGACTCAATGGTTGTTGGTCCATCTATCTATTGATCTTTTGATTTATCTTTTAATACCTATCCTATGCTTATTGAAAAAATACAAGCTTGATCTTCCATATATTGGTAAGTAAAATGAAGAGTGTAGGATGAGGCAGGAGTCATTTGTTGTTGTATGTTGTGTTTGTTGGGTGTTCTTATTACTCTAACTAGTATTCATATCTTGTAAGTGGTCAGATAGGATTTTGGCATCTCATCTCCACCCTTTTGCATCTAAGGTTGATACCTTCTATGCATTAGGAAGTGAGTGCTCTAAGTTCTCTTCCCCACCTAGACAAGGTTGTACTATGTTGGGCATGTGTAAGCACACGGGTGAGTGCACGATCATGATGAGCCAAACAATGGCAATGTAGAAAAAACTTGTTGGTTTAAAAAGTGCTAACATTTAGACTAATATTTAGATTTGGATGAAAATGATGTTAATATCTCTAGCTCAAATATAGATTGCCTCCAAAAATTCCTTAGGATTACCTCATATTTAGGCAAGTGGGAGTCCCAAAACTTGCCAAATAAACTTGCAAAACTATGAGGCCTACACTTTTTCATTTCCGTATATGTGACTATTTAGCTTACTATTGATGGTATTTTTATATTTATGGGACTATTGTTCCCAGATTTTTAAACTATTAAACCTTATTATGTTAAAGGAAAACTAATTGGGTGATGTTAATTAGATGTTTGCTTTAAGAGAAAACAAATTGGGTGATGTTATATAGATGTTTATTCTATTAGGAAAACTAATTGGGTGATGTCCGATTAATGTTTACATTATAGGAAAACTAATTGGGTGAGGTTAGATAGAAAATTGTCATGTGATTTCATTATGTTTATACGAACTGTGGTTTTCTTTAGAAATGCATGTATTAAATTTGCTTTGGCTATGATATGTATATGTGGAATTAACTTTGAGATTGAGTGTGCAGGTATTTCTAACAAAACCATAGATACATGAGATTATTCCACACCTTATGTCGTAATCCCTTGTGAAGCCGATCTAGTTCCATGAGGAACTAAGATCAACTTTGTGTTTGGTGCAATGTTGTAATGTTGTAATATTGTCTTGCATGAGGTTGAATGGGTTAGGTCTACCCTTTTGTAAACTTGAATTATGATTTGTGTTGTAAGAATTGTATTTGAATTTCATTTTTTTTAATTTAAATTTTTGAGACCCTTTTCTTGTGTCTTAACTTGACCCTGGGTGTCCTAACTAAGTTTAAATTGACCCTGCATTATACCCCATGGGTCTAGGGTCACTTTTGGCTTGGGTAACCCTTAGTTAACCTCCGTATAGTCACCTTAAGTTTACAGTGAAGTTAAGTGACGAATTTGGAGGCATGGAAAGGATAGGATGAGTGGGATCAACACTCAAGTCCATCCTTTCTCTATTTTCAAGGCTTGAAATGACTCCATGGTCCACCAATAATGGAGGGGCTTATCTTCTTGTTCCCTCACTTTTGGTGAGAGTCTTCATGAAGTGGTGCGGTCCTTCATGTGTGGGGATATTTTTTTAATTCCACTTGGATAGTGGAAAAAGGAATGGGGTTATTTAAATATTACAATCTTAAAAAAATTCATAAATATTACAATCTTTAATTCAATTTTGTCCTCACATGTGAATTTAAAATTCACAAATAATGAGAGCCCTTGATGTCATAATCCACTCTTCCCAATTTTTTTTTTTTAAATTCATCCACTATGAATTTAAAATTTACAAATAGTGTGAGCCCTTGATGTCATAATCCACTCTTCCCAAAAAAATAAATTTTTAATTCATCCACTATGAATTTAAAATTCACAAATAATGTGAGCCCTTGATGTCATAATCCACTCTTCCCAAAAAATGAATTTTTAATTCATCCACTATGAATTTAAAATTCACAAATAATGTGAGCCCTTGATGTCATAATCTAATCTTCCCAAAAAAATAAATTTTTAATTCATCCACTATGAATTTAAAATTCACAAATAATGTGAGCCCTTGATCTCAACTCTTGATCCTCACCTTCTTTTCCCTTTTCAGAAAATCTATAAATAAGACCCTTCTCTAAGCAATTAGATAGACCAGATTTTTGTAGGGGAACTTGATTCTTACAAGGGAACTTCATTCTTGAAGGGGGACTTCATTCTTGCATTCTTATCATGCCTAATTTCCTCTAGGAAATCTTCTTCTGGCATCCTCATAATGCCCAATTCCTTCTCTATTCTCCTCTTCATAGCCTCATAATGCCGAAATTATTCTAGCCATCCTATATCCTCCCTTCATTATCCCTTGCTTGTTATCATAGAGAGACTTTTTTTTTAGGAGAGATTGGGAGAAGAGACTAAGTGTGGAGCTCTTCATCAACTTCATCCATTAAAGGGCTCTTTAAGGTTCAATTTCATGGCTTTTCCTTTGTATTTCTATTTGTTGCATGAAGGATGTGTGAAAATTATTTATTTTGCTTGTGTTGTAAATTTTGTTATTGTGGAGAAATTTTATTGGGGTGTTGACAGAGCGTCTTCCACTTGGGAGAAATGCTCATCAAGTGTGGGGTAAGGGAGGAGTGATCCTCCTCAAGTGCATGCCTTATTTCTTTTGAGATGTTGAAAGCCTTGAGGGCATTTGTGTGAATTTGAGAAAATTGGTTATATGGCTTGAGAGCCAAATATAATATTCCTTAGAATTTGATGATCTTGTTTGGCTTGAGGCAATGAGAAAAATTGTGTTGAAATATTGTGAAGGGTGGTACTCTAGAGTTGAGTGTGTCCACTCTCTTACCCCTCTGTAAACTCACCTTTGTTGAGTTTTTGTGTTGTGTAAATATCCATGGGTGTATTTGTGTTTTGGTGTATTAATTTTATCTTGTTGTGAAGTGGTATTGAATCCCCTAGGTGTGTGGATAATCTCCCTAGCTCGGGGGTGACCCTCTTGTGGGTATACGGTAGGGAGGATAGCAGCTTGTGTGGTGTTTCTTTCCTTGTGTGATATGCAAGTTTTATAAGAGTTTATTGTGAAGCTTGGAGAAGATTATTGGATCTTAGAAAATATTTTATTTTCCTTAAGTCTTATGGAGAGCCTGATCTTTTAATAGCTCCTTCCTTGTCGATTTTCTAAAAGGAGAAAATTATCTCCCTATTGTTGTATAAATTATTATTTTTTATTGTGAGAAAATCCTCTGTGATTAGATTGTTGTTTGTATTCTATTCTTCATTAAGTTTTACAATTTTAAAATGAGGAAAGGAAGAGAAAATTTATTTTTAAAAGGATATTAGACTTGTCTAGTTCCTTCTTCTTCTACTAACAAAGTTGTGAGTTAGTTGATGTTTTAATTAAGTTTGTAAAAATATTATTTCTATGCAAGCTTAGTAGAAATATTAGTATTAAATTTCGTTATAAGTCAAGTTGTAATTTTGCTACCATGAAAGAAATGAAATTTGGGCTGCAGTATTGTTTTTGAAATTACCGCCACTTTGAGGGTCTCTTCCTAGGATGGGGACCATTCTACTATTCACTTTTCACTATTTACTATTCACTTTCCACTAATCACTATTCATTTTTACTATTTACTTTTACTATTCACTTTTCACTATTCATTGAAGGCAAACTATATGTAGTATAAAACATTTGACTTGAAATAGAAATTTTAATCGAGGAAAGTGGGATTTATTTATGCATAATGTATAATACAAATTGAATAGATGTTTAAACTCAGAGTTGCAATTCAGAAATACATTGTTTATACAATTACAATTTAAAAAGAGCATAGGTTAATATATTTTAATTTTAAGAAAGAGTTTCTTGGAAGTTTTAACAATTATCCTAAATTAAATGACAGGAAAATGAAGAGGAAAGTATGATCCCTTCATTTACAAAGAACACTGAAAATAAATGCAAACAAGCCATCACAGGCATTCCATGAGTGGCCATTTTAAACTCAACTGTAGATTTAGAGAATAAATGACCAATTGAAAAAAAAAAGAGAAAGAGAAAGAATAGCTAACCTTAGAAAACAAAGAGGAGAAAATGCGCAGTATTTCCGAACAGGGCTAGGAGAACTAAGTAAGTTTAACCTAACGTTAAACCTGTTTAGCAACAAGTTGATTAAAATTAAGTCAAATGTTGAACTAAAACCTAGAATGGAACCCTAGGGGGACTGAGTCAAGTGAAGTTAACCAACCCTATGTAAGTGATCTAATTTACCAAGAAATTAGGAATAATGTAAAGGATGTAGTGTTATTGCTATTTGATAAAGAACGTGAAGAAAAAAAATAGGATAACATAAGAAGATCTTGCACAACGGGAAGGGGAATGAGATAGAAATACAATCAAAATTAAATTTCAGAGAAACGGTAAAATGAATGTGATAGAAATACGATCAAAATTAAATTCCAAGAAAAGGAAGAGAGGGCAAATGAACGGGCTTGGTTGAAAATGGTAAGTCTGAAGGAGGAGAAATTAATATTAAATTCCAAAAAATGGAAAGAAGAATCAGATGATCATGCTTTGCTGAAAAATGATCTATCACCTAAAACAATTGTTGTTCAAATATAATTCGTGAGATTAACCTAAGTTAGGAAACCACGCGTTTCCTTGTGTAGGGTGTGCGCACATGTATTTGGTACGCCGCCGATAACTATATTGTTTTCACCTTAAGCATACGTCGCCAACCACGCCTACGCGTGTAGGGGGATTTCTAGGGAAGAGTGGAATTTTTTTTGGTATTTCGTGTCATGACCACATGGCGCATGTGGACATGACACGTGTGATGCGTGTTGTGACCGCATGGGAAATGTGGGCATGACAAAAACCACCCATTTAGTGTTATCCTAAAATTTTCCACAATTTCATCCTTGAAGCTGACAGACTATTTTGTAACTAAATTTAATCAAATGAAAAGGGTTTATAGAGGAATCTTTTAAGATTCTAAAAATATAATATACGCCTCATAATAATTTTAATAAGTAATTATTATTAATTTTCTACATACGCTTTGTTTGATTTCCTAATAGATATACATATTGAAAAACATCCATAACTTTCAATATACTAATCCTTTTTTAAATCCAAAAGATCCCTAACATTCTAGGATTTATTGGGTATACATTAAAATTTAAAATTTTTGAGTTTCATATATTTTTGACCAAGTTAGGTTGGTTGAAAAATTAAATTTTAATATTTTAAAAAAGTCAGAGTAAAAAAATCATAAATAATTATTTCTTTACTTAAAAAATCCAAAAAAAATGTGTCACATCCTCTCATGTGTCCTTTACTTAAATTGAAATCACGGAGGAAAATAATTATCTTTTTCTCATACTTAGGTTGGCCGGAATGACACCTACTTTTTATGTTTATTTCAAAATTTTAGTAGTGCTTCATTGAAATATCCAATTTTCACCAAACTATTTTTAAAACTTTCAAAAAAAAGTAGTATCCCATAAACTACATTCAACTTATTACAACTTTTATTAGTAAATTATTTGTAGATTGTGTAGATAAGTCATTCAATTTTTGAAATGAAGTTACTTAAGTCCATTTTTCACATTTGCATTACCACTTAGGGGTAGTGTTTAGCCCATCATGATCCTGCACTCACCCACACCCTCTTGTTTTCTTGTCCACTCCATGCAAATGATGGATATACACCATCACCCTAGTTTTCTATACCTTGGTGAAAATATCCTCTTTGCTATAATAAAACTTAGTATTGCTCTAAAACGTATCGGCACAATATCTACCCTCGACCGATCTATCTAATAACCAAATCAACCTATCATCCAACCCAACAAAATAATGTGATTTTTATAAAATTGATGTGACATTTCCCACCACAACCACCTAAAACACAACCACTTAATCCCAACAAACAAATCTAACAAACCCCTCCCCCCCTAACCAACCAATTCACACCTACCCAAACCTTACGAATATGATCTAGGAAATTATTTCAAGGGTTGGAAAAAAAACTCTTGCAACCCACTCCATAGAATGGTCTACAACTTGCTTCTAAATTTGAAAGGATTAATTAATCCTACCCACCACCCAATTCCCACAACATATCGCACCCACAAATCCCTCCCACCCAGCAAAATCATGTCATTTTTATAGAATTAATGTGACATTTTCCAACATCAATACCCATTCAATCTACCATATCACCCATAAAAACCCTAACCTTGACTTTGCATTAATAAAGATAAAGACCCAACTACCTCCCCCATCCTAACAGAACTACACCTAATCCCACCAATTCCATCTCTTCCTGATCCCCCACACTAACCATAGTGGTTTTAATAACACGGTCTGAAAACTACCACTTCCACCCCATAACCTAACCAAGGGTTTATAGAAAAATCTCTCTTGCTACCTAGCATCTTGAACAATATGGTCTACTACTTGACTCTACTTCCCAACTCCCACTTGAACCTCCCTTCCCTAGTAAGTAGCCTAAAAAGTGGCTTTATATTATGTGTGTCAAGTGGCCACAAGGATTAAAGGGTTAAACACCAGGAAGTACTCAACTAAACATCCCCAATCCTATCCAAAATCACCCACCAAGCCTGAATCTACCCCCTCCCCTAGCCTCCCTTAATGTGTGATTCCAAAAGTTGTGTCAACTAGCCCCTAATATTAGGGTAAGTGCAAGAAGATGGGGGGCCAAAAAGGGCTCTTAAGTGGCCACTTTTTTTTTGAAATCAGAAAATATTGACCTTGGATGAGAAATTGAGCATAGTTACACTTAAAATTTGGAGATGCAACCAAAATAATGTTTGTAGTGCTCCGAGTCTACTTTCTAAACTACTATTTTGTTTTGAAAATGGCATAGATTAAGGGGTTCAAAAGAGGGAGCCACAGAAATTGGTGTTGTTTCTGTCAAAAAAACATAACATAGCATGTTTTGTGGCTCCCTCAAAAGGTCAACTTTTTTTTGGTATTTTTAAAATCGCTTTAGTGAGAAATTAGCTAATAGCATGTAGTTTATGCTTGATTTTTCTGATAATTTTTTGATGAATATTTGATTTTGTACTAATTTTCAAAGTGGACACATCCTAAAAAATAGAATTTTGGCCGTGCTACCCCTATAAATTTTGAAAACTAATTGAAAATTATTTTTTTATTTTTTTAACATTTGTAGAATGGAGTCTAGTTTCTAAATATGTAATTTTTTTGAAATTTGAATGAATAGTTATTTTACAATGAAAAAAAGACCAAACAGTGGTTTTTGCCTAAAAACGGACACACAAACAAAAGAAATTAAAGATGAAAGGCTAACATTGTTAAAATGTGAAAAAAATCACATCGTCAAATAGCTAAGAGAAAGCCTAACATTACCCATGTGTTTGATTTGTTTGACCTTGAAACACGTGCAAATCTGAGGGTTAGCACGAACGAAATTATGTGAAATTTTGAAGAATATAGAAAAACACGTCTGTGACTATTCATAAAGCACTCCAAGCCTTTGGGTTGGAAATCCAAAGTAAATCCCAAGCCCAAGGCTTGGGATTCCCAAAGCAAGACATAACGTGAGCATGTTATAACATGCTCGCATTATGTTTTGCCTTGCATTTTTCCTTTCCCGCAAGTCTGTTGTTTGTCATGTTTGACATAACGCGAACACGTTATAATGCGCTCGCGTTATGTTCCCCTCAAAATTTTTTATGTTCAAGGCTATTAATAATGAGGGTTAAGGGATAAGGGATAGAGTTGGAGGGTTTAGGGCTAAGGGATTAGCATTTAAGGTATAGTATCGAGCCCATTGAGGGTCTAGGAATAGGGATAGCATTTAGGGTTTAGGGATGAGGGATGACAGATTAGGGTTGAGGGTTTAGGGTTTAGGGATAGGGTTGAGGGTCGAGGGATCAGAGTTAAGAGTTGAGGGATTAGGGTTTGACATTGAGGGTTGAGGGTTGAGGTTCAAGGGTCAAGGGTTTAGGGATAGGGTTTAGGGTCGAGGGATTAGGGTTAAATTAGAGTGTGGAGGGTGTAAGGATTAGGGATAGGGTTGGAGGGTTTAGGGATAAGGGATTAGGGTTTAAGGTATAGTATCGAGTCTGTTGAGGGTTTAGGAATAGGGATAGCATTTAGGGTTTAGGGATGAGGGATTAGAGTTGAGGGATGATGGATTAGGGTTGAGGGTTGAGGGATTAGGGTTTAGGGATAAGGTTTAGGGTTGAGGGTTGAGGGATTAGGGTTTAAGGTATAGTGTTGAGGGTTGAGGGTTGAGGGTTTAGGATTAGGGTTTAGGGTTGACGGATTAGCATTTAATGTCGAGGTTAGGGTTAGAGTGTCGAGGGTAGAGGGATTAGGGATAGGGTTTAGGGTTGAAGGTTTAAGGATTGAGGGTTGAGGCTTTAGGGATGAGGGTTTAAGGCCTAAGATATAGTGTCAAGTGTTGAGGGTGTAGGGATAGGGTTTAAGTTTTAAGGGTTAAGGGTTGAGGGATAGGGATTAGGGTTTAAGGTATAGTGTTAAGGGTCGAGGGATCAGAGTTAAGGGTTGAGGGATTAGGGTTTGACATTGAGGGTTGTGGGTTGAGGTTCGAGGGTCAAGGGTTTAGGGATAGGGTTGAGGGTCGAGGAATTAGGGTTAAAGTAGAGTGTGGAGGGTATAAGGATTAGGGATAGGGTTGGAGGGTTTACGGATAAGGGATTAGGATTTAAGGTATAGTATCGATTCTATTAAGGGTGTAGGAATAGGGATAGCATTTAGGGTTTAGGGATGAGGGATTAGAGTTGAGAGATGACAGATTAGGGTTGAGGGTTGAGGGATTAGGGTTTAGGGATAAGGTTTAGGGTTAAGGGCTGAGGGATTAGGGTTTAAGGTATAGTGTTGAGGGTTTAGGGATAGGGTTTAGGGTTGAGGGATTAGAGTGAAGGGTTGAGGGATTAGGATTTAATGTTGAGGGTTGAGGGTTGAGGGTTTAGGGTTTAGGGTTAGGGTTGAGAGATGAGGGATCAGAGTTAAGGTTGAGGGATTAGGGTTTGACGTCGAGGGTTGAGGGTTGAGGTTCGAGGGTCAAGGGTTTAGGGATAGGGTTGAGGTTGAAGGGATTAGGGTTAAAGTAGAGTGTGGAGGGTGTAAGGATTAGGGATAGGGTTGAAGGGTTTAGGGATAAGGGATTAGAGTTTAAGGTCTAGTATCGAGTCTGTTGAGGGTTTAGGAATAGGGATAGCATTTAGGGTTTAGGGATGAGGGATTAGAGTTGAGGGATGAGGGATTAGGGTTGAGGGTTGAGGGATTAGGGTTTAGGGATAAGGTTTAGGGTTGAGGGTTGAGGGATTAGGGTTTAAGGTATAGTGTTGAGGGTTGATGGTTTAGGGATAGGGTTTAGGTTTGAGGGATTAGGGTTTAGGGTTGATGAATTAGGGTTTAATATTGAGAGTTGAGGGTTAAGGGTTGAGGGTTGAGGTTGAGGGATAGGGTTAATGGTCAAGGGATTAGGGTTAAATAAGAGTGTCGAGGGTAGAGGGATTAGGGTTTAAGGTATAGTATCGAGCCTGTTGAGGGTCTAGGAATAGGGATAACATTTAGGGTTTAGGAATGAGGGATTAGAGTTAAGGGATGACGGATGACAGATTAGGGTTGAGGGTTGAGGGATTAGGGTTTAGGGACAAGGTTTAGGGTTAGGGTTGAGGGATTAGGGTTTAAGGTATAGTGTTGAGGGTTTAGGGATAGGGTTTAGGGTTGAGGGATTAGAGTGAAGGGTTGAGGGATTAGAATTTGACATTGAGGGTTGAGGGTTTAAGGATAGGGTTGAAGGTCGAGGGAATAGAGTTAAGGGTTGAGGGATTAGGGTTTGATGTTGAGGGTTGAGGGTTGAGGTTCAAGGGTCAAGGGTTTAGGGATAGGGTTGAGGGTCGAGGAATTAGGGTTAAAGTAGAGTGTGGAGGGTATAAGGATTAGGGATAGGGTTGGAGGGTTTAGGTATAAGGGATTAGAGTTTAAGGTATAGTATCGAGTCTGTTGAGGGTTTAGGAATAGGGATAGCATTTAGGGTTTAGGGATGAGGGATTAGAGTTGAGGGATGATGGATTAGGGTTGAGGGTTGAGGGATTAGGGTTTAGGGATAAGGTTTAGGGTTGAGGGTTGAGGGATTAGGGTTTAAGGTATAGTGTCAAGGGTTGAGGGTTTAGGGTTGACAGATTAGCATTTAATGTTGAGGTTAGGGTTAGAGTGTCGAGGGTAGAGGGATTAGGGATAGGTTTTAGGGTTGAAGGTTTAAGGATTGAGGGTTGAGGCTTTAGGGATGAGGGTTTAAGGCTTAAGATATAGTGTCAAGTGTTGAGGGTGTAGGGATAGGGTTTAAATTTTAAGGGTTAAGGGTTAAGGGATAGGGATTAGGGTTTAAGGTATAGTGTTGAGGGTTGATGGTTTAGGGATAGGGTTTAGGTTTGAGGGATTAGGGTTTAGGGTTGATGAATTAGGGTTTAATGTTGAGAGTTGAGGGTTGAGGGTTGAGGGTTGAGGTTGAGGGATAGGGTTAATGGTCAAGGGATTAGAGTTAAATAAGAGTGTCGAGGGTAGAGGAATTAGGGTTTAAGGTATAGTATCGAGCCTGTTGAGGGTCTAGGAATAGGGATAGCATTTAGGGTTTAGGGATGAGGGATTAGAGTTGACGGATGACGGATGACAGATTAGGGTTGAGGGTTGAGGGATTAGGGTTTAGGGACAAGGTTTAGGGTTAGGGTTGAGGGATTAGGGTTTAAGGTATAGTGTTGAGGGTTTAGGGTTGAGGGATTAGAGTGAAGGGTTGAGGGATTAGAATTTGATGTTGAGGGTTGAGGGTTTAGGGATAGGGTTGAGGGTTGAGGGATTAGAGTTAAGGGTTGAGGGATTAGGGTTTGACGTTGAGGGTTGAGGGTTGAGGTTCAAGGGTCAAGGGTTTAGGGATAGGGTTGAGGATCAAGGAATCAGGATTAAAGTAGAGTGTGGAGGGTATAAGGATTAGGGATAGGGTTGGAGGGTTTAGGGATAAGGGATTAGAGTTTAAGGTATAGTATTGAGTCTGTTGAGGGTTTAGGAATAGGGATAGCATTTAGGGTTTAGGGATGAGGGATTAGAGTTGAGGGATGATGGATTAGGGTTGAGGGTTGAGGGATTAGGGTTTAGGGATAAGGTTTAGGGTTGAGGGTTGAGGGATTAGGGTTTAAGGTATAGGATTGAGGGTTGAGGCTTTAGGGATGAGGGTTTAAAGCTTAAGATATAGTGTCAAGTGTTGAGGGTGTAGGGATAGGGTTTAAATTTTAAGGGTTAAGAGTTGAGGGATAGGGATTAAGGTTTAAGGTATAGTGTTGAGGGTTGATGGATCAGAGTTAAGGGTTGATGGATTAGGGTTTGAAGTTGAGGGTTGAGGGTTGAGGTTTGAGGGTTAAGGGTTTAGGGATAGGGTTGAGGTTCAAGGGATTAGGGTTAAAGTAGAGTGTGGAGGGTGTAAGGATTAGGGATAGGGTTGGAGGGTTTAGGGATAAGGGATTAGAGTTTAAGGTATAGTATCGAGTCTGTTGAGGGTGTAGGATTAGGGATAGCATTTAGGGTTTAGGGATGAGGGATTAGAGTTGAGGGATGACAGATTAGGGTTGAGGGATTAGGATTTGATGTTGAGGGTTGAGGGTTTAGGGTTGAGGGATTAAGATTTGACGTTGAGGGTTGAGGGTCGAGGGTCGAGGGATCAGAGTTAAGGGTTGAGGGATTAGGGTTTGACATTGAGGGTTGAGGGTTGAGGGCATTTTCTATCAAGAACTTGATTATGAGGGCTTGCCCCTTCATTGTTATGCCTATCATATGGTGGAGCATCTGGCAAGCCCTTGCAGGAAAAAGATGTGATCAATGCAAAGGATGTGATGAATCTATAGTAGGACAAAATGCAAGCGCATTATAACGCGTTCGCGTTTTGTATTTCTATTGAAACAGTAAAAAAGTGGTTACCCCCATGATCCAGGCCCACATGCTCTATTTTCTTACTGATGTTGTGCATGCTCTGATAAAAAAGAAGTGCTTTCATGCTATTGGGAAGTTCACATGCACATTTGACACATTGTACCACCTTTGCATGATCTTTCCACCACCTTTTCTGCTTTGCCAACTTGAGAAGGAGGAAATAACATAGTTTTCACACCAAGTTTGATCTATATCTATTCAAGTTTCAATTTTTGTAGTGTTGCAATGTTAATTGTGATTCAATTTTAGGAATTTAGCATTGAAAAGGAAGCAAGTGGTGAAAAACTCAAATTGTTGAGGAGTTTGATGCAAGAAGATAAAAACACTACATAATTGGGTACTCTCTCCATTCAAATCTTCATTTTTTAGGTATGTCAAGTCTTTACATGCATGTTCTTTACATTTTTCTTATTTCAAATTGAATTACTTTATCATGCTTTATCATACATGTTTAAAATAGACACATTCCCAATCAAGAAAGCAGCCTACAATCTCACATGATGCCATGTATATTTTCTACACTTGGGATCTTTAATAATTATGTGTAATAAACAAACCTTAACATACCATGATGTCAAACTATACAAGAATAAATCCTTACAACATAAAAAAAATACAATCCCACTATTATCTTGTATTCATTTCTTAGGAACTAATATTGGTCTCTTTATCATGCTACAGACAAATTCTCCGTCATGCCGAGGAAACGATCAAGAATTAAAACAACACAGGAAGAGATAGAACATTGTTACATTGAGTTGTAAGTATGCACATTAATTTGTAAGGTTTGTCTTTTTTATTTCTTCCTACATTTTTACACATATGTACACATTTCTACATCATCATGTTATGCATTTTTAGTGTCCTGCTCCTGATGCGACCAAACTCATAACTCACCCTACTTCCTCTAGACACCATTTGATGATCTCTCCAACACTCTGGATCCAGGGCACCCAATCATGATGATGACCTATATACCATTCTCCCAAGGCACTCATAATGAATGAAAAGAAGACCAAGGGTACCCAAGCTTAATAGACTTATTTCTTTCAATTTTAATGATCCAAACTCTTGCAATATGACATCCACTTTCATGCCTTTAGATCTTCCTTCACATATAGGGCGCCAAATCAAGTTGAAAAATCTACATAAGGGCACCAAACTAGATGAAAGGAGACATGAAATGTGCCTTAGGACTCCATGCTAAGGTTTGAGCCATTAAAGTCTCTTGATATTAGGCGTTCATGATGATGAAACTTAGAGCTTTTTCCTTTCCTATGCACTCATCTAAGATGTTTTAATGATAAGGAGTGCCTCGACCTCTATAATGTACATTGGGCACCAAAATCAAGGTGATTTTAAGTCACTTTGAGTCATTTGGGGTCAGTTTGAGTCTTTGAGTCATGTTGCAAAAAAGTGTCAATGTTGTCAAGTTGCACAAAGCAACTTTTACATTTTTGGTATCCTGCTCGTGATGTGACCAAACTGACTATTCCAATGCATTTGGATGGGTACATTTACGCTAGGCATGGTCCTTTTTTTCACCCAAACATTTCGAAACAGTCTGAGCTACATTGTACTGACGATATCCCTGAAGAGTCCAAAGTGCAAAAAGGCAGCAATCTTTGACGAGATGTTACTCAAAAACTATGTCACTTAGAAACATTCTATCTGAGGCAACGTGATCACGTAAAGTGCCTCTACAATAACCTCTCTCAGTTTTTTATATCTCTGAGGCATTTGCCCGTGGTGAAAGGTTTTCTGCTGCCCCAAAAATCGTCAAAAGGAGGCAGTGTAAAGTTGCAAAGGGGTGTAACTTTCATCCTTCTCCTGATGCAACCAAAATTACTATTCCAACGCATCTGAATGGGTACATTTACATTAGGCATGGTCCTATTTTTCACCCAAACATGTCGAAACAGTCTGAGCTACATTGTACCAATGATATCCCTGAAGAGTCCAAAGTGCAAAAAGGTAGCAATCTTTGATGAGATGTTACTCAAAAATCATGTCACTTAGAAACATTCCGTCTAAGGCAACGTGATCACGTAGAGTGCCTCTACAATAACCTCTCTTAGTTTTTTATATCTCTGAGGCATTTGCCCGTGGTGAAAGGTTTTCTGTTGCCCCAAAAATTATCAGGAGGCAGTGTAAAGTTGCAAAGGTGTGTAACTTTTGTCTTGCTCCTGATGCAACCAAACTGACTATTCCAACGCGTCCGGATAGGTACATTTATGCTAGGCATTGTCCTTTTTTTCACCCAAACATGTCGAAATAGTCTGAGCTACATTGTACCCACAATATCCCTAAAGAGTCCAGAGTGCAAAAAGGCAACAATCTTTGACGAGATGTTACTCAAAAATTGTGTCACTTAGAAACATTCTATCTAAGGCAACATGATCATGTAGAGTGCCTCTACAATAACCTCTCTCAATTTTTTATATCTCTGAGGTATTTTCCCGTGGTGAAATGTTTTCTACTGCCCCAAAAATCATCAGGAGGTAGTGTAAAGTTGCAAAGGGGTGTAACTTTCATCCTGCACCTGATACGACCAAACTGACTATTCCAACACGTCTGAATAGGTACATTTACACTAGGTATGGTCCTATTTTTCACCCAAACATGTCAAAACAGTCTGAGCTATATTTTACCGACGATATCCCTAAAGAGTCCAAAGTGCAAAAAGGTAGCAATCTTTGACGAGATGTTACTCGAAAACCATGTCACTTACAAACATTCCATCTGAGGCAACGCGATCATGTAGAGTGCCTCTACAATAACCTCTCTCAATTTTTTATATCTCTGAGACATTTGCCCGTGGTGAAAGGTTTTCTACTGCCCCAAAAATTGTTAGAAGGAGGCAGTGTATTAAGTCAGGATGAAAGCCTATTCACTCTAGGTGCCTGTTGTGACCAAATCACACATCGCGCCAGAGAATCCCAAACATGCACCTTGAACAAGTGATGCTACAAGTGGTGAACAAAATGGGTGCCTTGAAGAATTGAGCCCTCCAAGACATCTTGCAATTGCCTAAAAGTCCAAAATTTACATAAGTGAGTTAAGGCGCCATTTTCCATCTCCAAAGCCTCCTTTGAGCTCCTTAACATGGAGTGAATGTTTTAGTCTATGAAAGATTGCGCCTAAAGAATATAGCAACCCCTTGAGTCACTAGGATGAATTAAGTTAACAAAATGAACTTCATTGAGGGAGGCGCACTTGTGCATCTAGACAACTCTAGTTTAGCGCCTGAGAAAAAGCATGTTTAGAGACACCCCTCGAATGAACCCTCTAGAACCAATAACCATAGCTCAAGATCCATAACCATGAGAAGATAAAGCATTAAAAAAATTCATCTAAAGGATGGGAAATACCTCTTAGATGATAGTCTGCCGAGTAGACCAAGAGTGGGGAATGAGAATGCTCCTCAAAGATACACCAAGCCATAATGACTCTCTCCAATAAGAATCTTCTCTAGGTCCATAATTAACTCACACCCATATCCAAGTGAAAGTCTCCTTGGTATTCCTGCTAAAACCTCTAAAGGGTAACCATCTCAACAAGTGTCTCTAATCCCAAGAGAACTCTAGCCTCACCCAAGTCTCAAAGTATGTATGAGAACCTACAACCAATCAATCCATGTTAAGCTCCAAATGCAACACCACATTATCATGAAGCTCCCAAGCACATGACCAATGTACTCAATACCAAGAGAACCAACAAGACCACTGTCAAAACTCCAACTACAAAATTAGGTATCCAAACATGACATCATGATCTAACATCTCCTCCTAGAAGATCACATGCACCAATACAGAGAATTCTAGGGTATTATCTGACGAAAAACATTGATGGGTTCATGCAATGTGTATCATTGATATTTTGCACTCATATTTATTATTAATCCATGAAACTTATATGGGTATCCCTCAATCACAATCATGTCATCATAAACACAAACACAAAGTTTTTTTTGGAGGATATTTTAATTTTAATAACATAGTAGTAGAAAGCCTTAATACATTACAAAATATCAATTACATGACACACTACCAACAGATTTCCATTGTCTAGGGTCTCTAGGGGTTCCAAGTCCTCCAAATATTGCTCCAATAGATCTACATGTTAAAAATAGCCCCTCTCCTACACAATCTTCTTCTAGCAAATTCCCTAAATCTTTTCCATTAGTGTAGAAAAAGAAAAGGATGGGAAACTATAGAGCAAAGTGTGGGAGGACAAGGTTATGATCGAAGGCCTTGTGAGCAACTTTAACAACCTCATTAACTTCTCTAGTAGCTTCTACTACACTTTTTATCACATAGCGATCACATTGTAAAATTGTAACCCCTTCTATATGATAGGACTACAAATATTTAAAATCGTTATTTACCACCAAACTTGCTGTTGAACTATAAGCCTTTCTATATAATAAGACTACATAAACTTAAAATTGTAATATACCACCACACTTGTTGGAGGATTCTAGGTGTAAAGGGACAATAACAATATTTATAAAAACTATAAAATACCACCACACTTGTTGAAAATTTAAATTTCCTTCAATATGCTAAGGATAGAGATATCAATTGAAAAATTACCATGCTGCAAAATTGGAACTCCTAAATGCTAAGACTACATAAATTAAAAAATTTTGTTTAGTACCACACTTGCCATGGAATTACAATCCCTTTTATATGCTAAGACTACAATGAATTAAAGATGTAATAATCGTTACGATTTTTTATGATCAACAAACCTACCCAAGACCAAATGCCTACAAGCTAATCACAAAACCAAATGAACAAAATAATTGCTATTCTATTTTCAATATTATGAGGCAAAGTTACAATAAAAAGAATAAAAATATATATAGGCCTCTTGGATGCATGAATCAAGGAGATGACATGCACAAGAGGTATGGGTTAACTCTCAATCACTATCAATCAAGAGGTGAGTTAACTCAACCTAACTGAGAAGTTAAGATTTGAACTGCTAATCAATGGATTAGTTCACTCAACTTGACTAAGAAAGAAGTGGCCTTGACTGAATATAGGTGGCCCCTAAATATCATCAATCAAGAGTTGATGAGGTAGTGGTGGCACTTGTGTACCTCAAGTCAAAGTGTACCCATGCATTTATTATCTACTTAGGTGAGAATAATTAAAATTTCATATTATCCTAAGTAAACTTATTAAATAGGTGTAATATCACACTTAGGATATATAATATATCCAAGGTGAATAAAATATTACACCATCACCCCCCATAAGTGCAACTTAGGAGAAATGAGAAATGATAAATGGGTTTTGGCTACTAGGCCATGTTGATGCTGAGATATACCACAATCAAATCAAGAGTCCTAGGCCTAGCTAAAGAATGTAACTATCCAAAACTTAGGGGAAATGGATGTAGAACATGATCCAAAGACAAAGATGATAAAACAATAGTGATGGAACTATCATAAAAGAGGATATGATGTCCTCAATGATATCCTCCAAGTATAAAAGATGGGACTCACAAAACAAACATGCAATGTCTATCAAGTACTCATCCCAAGTAGCTGTATCTAGAAGATGATGAAGGTCCTACTACACTGAATCACTAGAAGCTCCATTCAAAACAACACTAAACTCTGAAGAAGCAATAGGATATGGAGGAGATGGAATGTCAACACATGTATCTAGAACCCCATTTGATAAAAGAATACCAAGATTCAAATGACTATACTGTATCTCCTCAAAGGTGTCCATAGTAGATGCTTGAGTGTGAACATTGACCAAAGGAACATTAATAGAAAAATGTGAGAAGGTGTACAATCTAGATCAATCATTTACCTCCCCAGCTGCAACAATAATATCTCCATTTTGCAAATCTTGAATGAGCACAACATCTAGTGTGAACTCAACACTCTTCCTTGTCCCATTATGTGTGATTTGATAGATAAAAAAGAGATTAGTTGACAATGAAGGTATGAAAAGGACATCATTGAAGGATCTCTTAGTCATGTCAATAGACCCTCACCCATGAAAATGCATATATGTGTTATTACCCATCAAGATATGTGGTGTTAAACAAGTCTCAAATGAGGAAAACATACTCTATAATGAAGCCATATGATGTGAGGCTCCAAAATCAAGGATCCATCATTTTGATGTAGAATTTGCAATTACAAGTGCTTGCCCCTTTTATTTCTCTAACTTTGAATGAGAAGAAGATGATGAATTTGTTGAAGGCAAATTTGTCTTTTTTAGAATATCCTTTTTAGATTTCCTCCAAGGACTTCTAGTGGAGGAAAAATCTCAAACTAGAAATCACAAATTCAATTAGTGTACCTCTCCCAAGCCTATCCAAAAGTCACATAGTACCATGCCTATCCATCAAACACCACAATGCAATCAAAATCCTAACAACATGCCCATGATCCAAGATCAAGTGCAATCATGCAAAGATATTATCAATCACAAGCCTATTAAGAATGAACTAGAGTCTTTTAGTACCATACTTTTCCATCAAACACCATCATTTAATCCATGGCCTATCAAGCCTATCAAAGAAAATGCAAACATCCTATGTAATACAATCGGACTTTAAATATTTGAAGTAGCCATCTACAAATATCCATTCAAACATGGATTTATAATGCAAGTACGGATGCCATCAATAAAAAAGATTTGTATTAACCAAATATCCATATAGGCATACATCAATATTTGTCGATATAAGTATAACATATATACAAAATAGCCATATAGGCATACAATGTCAACTATGTACAATACAAAATATATGTCCACAAATGCCATATAGGCATACAACAAAGGAACACAATAAAAAGTCATTCCCCTCTGGTTGTTGAAGAGAATAAATCATGAGCAGCCTTTGATCTTCTAGGGGATGGAGACGCGCATGTGGGTGGTCTACTACGAACTCGAGGGCTACTTCTCCTATTTAGGTCTTCCTGCATCTTTACCTGTTACAATAAAAAGTATAGACATTAATATATAGAAATTACATGTTATAAAAAATGAAATATTTAACAAAATAATCACTTACCGCTAACATATAATCTGTCTCCTCACTTGCCTCAGTAGCAGGAATAGGCCCTGGTGATGTCATGTCCTATAGAAACTATCCAGATAGAAATTAAACTTCAAATCAATAATCTTTTGATTTTTCAAAAATAGACAACTATAACAATGAATGTAAATTGAAATTTACTAATCTACCTCATACCCCTGTCAATGCCATGGAGCTATGAATCGCAGAGGTCACACCCTGCTCCATTACCCTATGAACATGGGGAGGTGTCTCCGTAGCCTGCATCATCTGGAAATAAAACAACATTATTCAATTATAAAAACTATAATAGTGATGCAAATCATGGCTCCTAACATACACACACATTCATCTAAACATGGAAGTACACACAATAAAGCACACAAATCATATACAAAAATTTAGTAAGTATAATTCATTCATTAAACTATTTATTTTATTACCTCCGTAAAGCTTTGAAGTCCACCACCGCTGGCAGGTGTTGCCATGAAATCTACAGTATTAACCTATTCAACATCCAAAATCAGAAATTAGAATACCATTCATATAACGATGCTATTCACATGTAATATTTATAATTGTTTACTAGTTACATACCTCAACAGTAGATGATCTAGTGAAAAATGCAGGTGGAGAACCACTGAAAACTGCATCAACGCTATGACCCTGAAATTTTATTAAAATCATCAATTTAAATTAGTTAATCTTGTATTTCAAAAATGAAATTTAATAAATTAAATTCAATAAACTTGCTAATATTTACCTGAGTATCAAGGCTGAAAGTCTCACTCAGGAGGGTATCTGTCATCACCATCTGCTCAGCTGCAAATGTAGCCTGTGCACCTGCATCCTGACTGTCCATGGGGTCATAACCACAGGCTGACCTGCAAGCCTGGCATGTATGCGGTGGGACCCTACTCCTCGCACTATCTCCCAACCCACTCTATTTTGTAGGACCGGCATGCTCTATGATGCTCTGGGTCAAGGCACTAATCGACTGAAGTGTATCAACCTCAACACTCTCCTTCACAATGGAAGGGATAGAAACATGCTCGTGGGCTGGTCTGCTGATTACTCATCTCACTACCCGCTGTGGGTCAAGATGTGCCCTTGGTCTATCTTGTGCTGACCCCCCACCTCTACCCTGGAAGTCCCGCATATCAAAATAGTTTGGCACTTTATTAAGGACAAACTCACAGTAGAGTTTCCTCAAAAAGTATTACGGGACCTCATTATTATTGCATGGAGGATGGTCAAAAACCATCCACCACCTCTGCCTGAAATTGTCCCTTATCGCTTGGTTGTTGCACCAATGGATAGGGAACCTCTTGCAAGTAATTGGTGGAGGTTGATTTGTTTGTGGGTTTGTGAAAATTGAACACAAGTCTAATTTTGTAATTTGTAATTTTTTGACATCTTGGTATGACAACTTGTCTACATAGTAATCTCTAAACTCTCTCTTTTTATCTGTCCAACTAGTTATTTATTTGCTAATTGAATCTACATTTGATAACATAGACTCAAGAGATTCAGCGAGCGTGGACCTATGCAAGGTTGAAGTGGAAGGATCTTTCAACCTTGCAATTATATCTTCAATTTCTTTTTTGTTGTTTTCAATTTGCCCCATTATATTATCTTGTGTTCTAGGGGCAAGTCGAGGAATGAATGGAGGAGGTTGTTGTTCTATAGGTATTTCCTCCTCAGGATTTTGTGGATTTTGAGGAGGAGGAGGAGGAGGAGGAGGAGGTGCATTAACATTTCCTGACAAATAACAAAATATATATCAAAAATCAACAAAAACCTACCTATTTAGAAATAAATTCAAACAAAAAAACAAAGATAACTCACCCCTTTGGCATGCTCGACGTCGCAGTGGCATTTTGGCGATGAATTGATAACTTTTTTGTGTTGATTGGTGTTTTGCAAAATGCGAGCGCACTTTTGAGGGTTTGGAAGCCGCGGGCAGAGGAGAAAATAGCAAGAAATGAAATTGGACTGCTTTTTTTTTAATTTATAATAAGTCATAACGTGATCGCATTATGGCTTGGTAATGATGAGCACACGCTTGCGTTATAACGTGCTCGCGTTATGACTTAATTTTTTTTGAAATTAATTTGGCCACTTTTTGGCCTCCCATCTTCTTGTACTTACCCATTACATGTATCATGACCAGGATCCTCCATTCCTACTGCATCCTACATACACTACATCATCATTAGATCATAAACCATAACCATCATAACATCATCCATATCCATAACATAATGCATCTATTGATAAAAAACCATCATACATATATCTATCAAAACCACATGATCCATTCATAATCCATCATAATTTAAATATAGTAAGATATCATAACCATCATAATCATAATATCCATCCATCAGCCATCAACCATATCCATAAACCCATAAATCATTATCCATCCATAATATAATGCATCATACATCATACATAGTCCATCTATATCATCCATCAAATAGCATAATCCACATCATCATAAATATCCATCCATACATCTACCACAAAATCCTATGTAGAACATAATAAGCACTCATCAAAATAACATCATAAAAATATAATCCACATCATAATGTATCCATAAAATCCATATCATAATCACATAAATCATAATACATCTACATCATCCATTCATACATAGACACAAATGCATCCATAAAATAAATCAAAACATAATCCATTAATCATATATAAGCCGCCAAAATGATCACCTCATATATAAATAAATCCATATACATATAAAAATGGCCATGATATATAATATATAAATGGGCTCCATAGAACCATACAAATACAAAATGCATGAGCATGCACAATTGCATAACTAAATCCTAGGTGGAACTATCCCTCTGAGAAGTCCCTAAATGGGATGGTCCTACCAATCATGGTAAAGGTGGCCCCATCATTAGCTACTAAGGTGGTGGCTATTGTTGAGGTGGTTGTTGTACATGTCACTCCGACTTCCCTATCGTCCAAAAAGTAGAGGCCCCTGAGTGGCTTTGGTAACTCTCTCACTTCCCAATTGGCACTAAGCTCTCATAAAGAGTCTGATAATGTTGAGCCTCCTTGGTGGTCACATCAGCTTGAGCTTGTGCTGATCTAAGTATGTAAGCCATCCTTGGGCCCATCACCTGGTGAAACTTGTCCCGCTCATGCTAGTACCACTATACCTGACCCTATAGTTGCAACACCTATTCCTACAACCATGTTATTTGTCCATCTCCTACGACCTGAGATAACTGCAATTGTAGCTGCACTATATACGCCTACAATTGCACCACCTACTGCTTCGCTCACTGCATCATAGCCTTCTCTCCATCCCTCTCCTCCACCAATCTATCCCACTCCAGTTGCAAGCTTACATCCTGAGCCTTCAATCTCATCAAATCCTCTCTGTCTCCACCCCCTTTTACTGGTACCTCCACCCTTTGGCACACTCAATGCCCAGAACTAGAACCAGATCCCCTGCACATGAAGGACCTACACCAAAAGTCCCCACACCTGAGGCTCCCACTGCAAAAAATACTAGAAGTGGAATCTGACCCATGTCTTTCCCACCCCCACCACTACCACCACCTCCTCCATCTCCAGCCCCATCCCCATCATTATCATCAATCTCCACTATCTCCTCCTCCTCTCCCACTATCCCTAGTTGACCCGTTGGGATGGTCAATTGCACTAGTCTCATCTATGCCCACCAGGTATCATATTTCGTCGTGGTCCCTACATCCACAATCACTAACTGCCAATCCTAGAGAATAACCACTAGATGATCAAACTCAACAATAACCATAGCAGGATCTAAGAAAGCCCCCACTGTGTTGGTTCCCACCGCACCCGATAAAAGACAACCTCCACCTGAGGTACATCTTACTGAAGACCAAACTACCATAACACCCACTTAGGAACGTAACGGTCCAAAATGTATGTTGTCCTCCCTATCAGGTATCGAGGCTTCTGAGTAAAGGGAAGTTGTGCATCATCATCCATCCAGGCCTCACAACTTATCCATGGCCACCATATCAATGCAGTCACCTCATCAAAAGCCCATCTCCAAAACCTCATACTCCCCAATTGTTAATGTTGAAGAGTGCCTGTGTATGCAAACATGTAAGGATAAAATTGTGGTCTCACATGCTGACAAACCAGCCTAGTGACTGCAACATGCTCCCAAGTCAAGACATGTAGTTCAGGATCACCCCATAGAAAAGTCTAGCCCCACTCTGATATACAATCATGTGCATATAATGATACAAATCAGCTAATAAACATAGCCCCCACATGTATACAACACTTAGAGCCACCATCTACTCCACATAATTCTCCCACCCCATAGGAAAGCCACATGAGCATCGATCTGACATCAGCATCCCTTTGATCAATTTGTAGACATAACTTAAATTCTCTCAATCCTCGCCTAATAGCCTTTAACCAGAGCATCTCTCATCTTCTGTGATTTGTATCCATGTGTGCTAGGGAAAACACACACCAAAGTGTTTCTAAGCTCCCCACTTGATCATAAACCACCCTCTCTCCATAAATAGGGATCCATAGAATCCTCCATACATCCTCCAGGGTGATGGTCATCTCATCTAACAATAGAGAAAATTAATAGCTCTAGCTATGCCAACGCTTGACCAAGGCTGTCATCATAGCTTAGTGCATCCTAAGCTGGGGCATCTCTAAAAGAAACCAAAGTCTAATTTCCCTTTGATGGTTCTGCTCCACCTATATCAGTCTCTCCCTAATCACCATAACAAGTGGTCATTGCTGTCATGATTGTAGAGGGGGAAGATCAACCTGTATCAAAAAAACCACAAAAAAATTAATCTTTTTCCTCAAAATAACACAGAAGCACTAAAATCCACTATGTAAGCGCTATCATAGATGGAGGCACTATTCTACCAAACCTAAGTGCTATCCAAGACAGAAGAGCTAGCAGACTAAACCCATGCATTAATCAAGATAGATGTGAGCTAAAATATTAACCCTAAGCACTAACCTAGATGGAAGCACTACTCCATCAACCCTAGGTACTATTCCACCTAGAAGGCATGAAAAAACTATGTTTAGCACTAATAAAGACATAAGCACTAATCTTATACCCCTAAGCACTAATCGAGACAAAAGCACTACTACCTGTGCACATGCACCAATCAAGATACAAGCATTAATTCCCATAACCCTAGTGCTAATTGAGATAGAAGCGCTAAACCCGTAACTGCAAGTGCTAAAACTAGTGCCACCCCTTGTTTAAAACTAATACACTAACCTACACTTAGGTGCTAAATCACTGACCATAAGCATTGTGCAGCTACGCACAAGCACTAAACCACCTAACCTACCCTTATTTAGCCTCATAAATACCTCAAAACCTAAAAAGCACAAAGTTTGGGTTGGCCATCATACTCGTACACTAGTCGTGGGAGGTCTTTGGTACTCGTGGACATGCTCGAATTAGTGCTCCTCATGTGGAATGCCTCACTGTGCCATCTCTCTAGCTATTCTCTAACCAAATCAACAAGCTCAAGGGTGCAAATGTGGCATGTTGGGCCCACTTTGGCCTGTCTATAACTGCCACATAAGCCCTAACCCCCCATTTTCCCTCCCCAAGCCAAAGATCATACCTATTTTTACCTATTTTTTCTTCTATCTGATGCAGAATAGGGGTTAATAACTCTACATAGACTCAATCAAATCACTTAGAAAGTTTTGGTTCACCAAATTATGGGTCATCCTTCACAACTGTCGCTAATCCCTTATAGCCCTTCTCAAAGGCTTTTTCTAGCATAACTTGCAAAATACTCCTCCAACCCACAAAATGATTGGCTTTTTAGATACTCATTATGAAGTTCTTCAACATATTAGGAAAAGAGATATAGGTGTTTTGAAACATAACCCTCTAAAAATGATTGTCCCATTGCTACAAAAGGGGCAATTAGCCCTGTTTTCCAAAGCAACTCCACAAAATCCTTCTACCAAAATCCAAAGCTCAATTCAAACACTCTCATTTGGTCTCAAATAGACAAAATCCACAATTTTCAAAGTGTGAAGCACCCACTAAGTCATCAAGTTACAAAACTCTCATTTTGCCTAGTTTTAGGAGGGGTTTATTGAAAATCTATGTTACAAGCTTTGTATCACCTGGCCACTTCCTCAAACACATCTACTTATGTCTTCTCATGCTCAATTAATCTTTACTTGGCCATTTCAAAGGGCCTTTGTGCAAACCCTAGCACCTACCACTCATTTTAAGCCAAAAAACTCACACAAACACCCTTGGGACAATAATTTATCCCCTCCAAGACACCTTCCTTGCTCTTGGAAATCCCATAGACACCTAAATCTACTCTAACCCATCCATTCCACCAAATTACAGAGAAACCTACTAGTGGAATGGGTGTTATTTCATTTTGAAAGCTTACAAACCCTCAAGACATGGTATTCATAGGCAGCTACAGGAAAATGATTCAAACTTCCACCAAAATCAATATAAAATGCTCAAACCAAGTGTAAAATGATGATAACTTAGGCCTCCATCAAATTCATGAGTTTTTAGAGCACTTTGCCTCTATATGGAACCATACTAGACTTGGAAATGGTAAGAATACATAGAAATTACAGTAAAAATAGGGACATTTTATTAGTTTGTCCTTCAAATTCACCAGTTCCCCCTTGCCTACCAGTTTGGAAGGCATACTTAAACTTTTACAAATACCAAAAACCAATGGTCACACGTAACAATTGAACTATTTGACCTTTCAACTTCCTCTCTTTGCACTTGTCTTTTCATTTTACATGACAATATTTAGAAGTTTACAACCTTTTACAATATTTTACCCCCCAAATGACTCAATTACATTCAAATGGTCTATTATGACCTTATTTATTGATAAAAGAATCAAACACACCTAGATCCTATCAAAGACCAAAATTAAGACCTTATTTACAAACTTGTCATGGTGCCCCTACACCATACACCTGGCCAAAAGAAGTTCTCAAGTCCCTTTGAGGACTGTCTTGCACCATTTCTTTGCTTGATCATATTGTCTTCTTGCTCTCCATATGATCCTCCACTTGGTAGTCCCTTCCACTGGGTCATGTATTGAAACTTTGCATCATCCTTTCTACTCTTGAGTTTTTTACCACCTACATACTGCTCCATCCTAACAAACTGATCTGTGGAGTGCCCTCTGACCTTTTCATCATTATAACCTGATGTTGTACCTTCTTTGACACCTGCACACTAACCTCTATCAACTTTGCCTTTGACTATCCTTTCTTTCACTCTTGAAACATACCCAAACTCATCCAACTGTCCTTGTCAAATATCCTTACTCACTTCACCTTTTATCTTCATCACTATTCTTGAGTTCACTGCCCCAAATACCATTGTGTTATCAGACTTACAATTCTATGTTTTGATAGTATTAAAATGCCCCTTGACCTCTTTTGCTTTCAATGGACAAATCACTGTCCCTATCACAATCTCATCATGCTTTTCTAACTCAGCTTGTATCTTCACAAGGAATTCATCCTTGATCTTCCCTGTCTCAGACTTTGACACCAACTCATTATCCAATCTCAGATCATTCTCCACCTTTTCATCTTCTTTTCTCTTCAACACTAAATCATCCTCCACACTTACTATCTATACATCTTCTTCTTTGGCAATGGCTGCACACTCTTCTTGTTTGTCTTCCACAAGCTCCACAAATTCTTGCTTACCCAACATAATCACCCTTGCTTCCTTACTCCATCCTTGATTTTTCACCAATGGATTCAATGTAAAAGAAACCCCATCCTTCTCAATCTGACAGGTGTTATGCCTTCCATCATGTAAGGTATGTCTTTCAAATTGCCATGGTCTCCCTAGTAATAAGTGACAATAACTCATAGGCAATACATCACATAAGATCCTATCCTTATTGGGACTAATATGAAACTCAACAAAAGCTTGCTCCTTAACCAAGAGAGAATGTTCATTGTTCAACCAAGAAACATTATAGGGTGTCTCAAGAGGTATCCTTACCAAATTCAATTTATCAACCATCTCTTGTGACACCATATTATCTATGCTACTAGAGTCTACTATAACCTTACATACCTTTCCTTTGCCATGTTATCTTTTGGATGCATTTTGACTATATTGTCTTTTCAACTTCCACTCTTCCTTCTTCAATCTACAACTTCTCACCCTCAAAAGATCTAATCCCTATGCTTTAATACCAATTTGAGGCAGAACAGGGGTTAATACCTTTGGATAGACTCAATCAAATCACTTAGAAAGTTTTGGCTCACCAAATTATGGGTCATCCTTCACAACTGTCCCTAATCCCTTGTAGCCCTTCTTAGAGGCTTTTTCTAGCATAACTTGCAAAATACTCCTCCAACCCACAAAAGGATTGGCTTTTTAGATACCCATTATGAAATTCTTTAACATATCAGGAAAAGAGATATAGGTGTTTTGAAACAGAACCCTCTCAAAATGACTGTCTTGTTGCTACAAAAGGGGCAATTAGCCCTGTTTTCCAAAGAAACTCCCAAACTCAATTCCAACACTCTCATTCAGTCTCAAATAGACAAAATCCACAATTTTCAAAGTGTGAAGCACCCACTAAGTCATCAAGTTACAAAACTCTCATTTAGCCTAGTTGTAAGAGGGGTTTATTGAAAATCTATGTTACAGGATTTGTCTCACCTTGCCACTACCTCAAACACATCTACATATGTCTTATCATGCTCAATTAACCTTTACTTGGCCATTTAAAAGGCCCTTTGTGCAAACCCTAGCACCTACCACTCATTTTAAGCCAAAAAACTCACACAAACACCCTTGGGACAACAACTTATCCCCTCCAAGACACCTTCCCTGCTCTTGGAAATCCCATAGACACCTAAATATAATCTAACCCATCCATTCCACCAAATTACAAAGAAAACTACTAGTGGAATGGGTGTTAATTCATTTTGAAAGCTTACAAACCTTCAAGACATGGTATTCATAGGCAGCTACAGGAAAATGATTCAAACTTCCACCAAACTCAATATAAAATGCTCAAACCAAGTGCAAAATGATGTTAACTCATGCCTCCATCATATGATTTGTGATGTCTAAAGAATCTTTGATATGTTTTTAAGAAGCCTTGTGGTTTGCAATGACAATTGCAGTCTAATAGATGAATTAAACTAGTGACAATCTGTGTAAGAGGCTGACATGATAAGTTTAAGTGTATGCAATAAGTTCTATTGTTTAGAACTTAATCCTAAGTGGTGATACAGTTGAATCTGACATGTAAGAAAGTAATTCAAGTATTGTTTAGGTCTTCTGTGAATTTTGGTGAATGAATTTGGCCGAGAAGCTACTTAAGGCATGACTACATGCTACACCTTATTAGGTTGACCTAATATTAAGTTTTCAAGTGTTGTGGATATATATGGGATCAAATTTGGTGTTTGAGGGATAATATGTGAATGTGAATATGTGTTCAAAGTACATTGGAGGCAATAAGAGTAGAAGAAGAGAGATATTGTTCCTATATAAAAAAGAGCAGTGTAGTAGAGCAGTTAAGATGAAGAGCTTTGAGTTAGTCTTCTAAGATTCATTGGACTTGTAACCATGCATGTGTAGATGCAATCTGAGTAGTTCAACCTAGCAGTGAGCCATTCTTCTTCCTTCTCTTTTTCTCTAGGTAGTGATCCTTTTTTACAGTGAGCATTTCTTTGGGCAGTGAGCCCTAAGGTAGTGAGCCTTCTTGTAATCCAATATTGTTATTACATAATTATTGTGAGCTAATACTCACCATGGTTTTTCCTTGTTTAGGGTTTTCACCATAAAAATCTTGGTGTTTATGTGTGATGCTTTGTTGCTGTTTCTTCTGTGCTTAATTTGCCTTGTTGTAGTAATGTCAAAAAATGTCCCCTTGGGGGCTTTTCCTTCTTTAGGTTTAGCTCCTGGGTCTTTTGCATGCATTTAGGACATTTTCATAATTTGGCACCCTGATGGAATGAGCCCTAGGTAACATGACAAATGGGAGCTAGGAGGACCCCTTGAGTTTTACCTTGCCTAAAATAGGGGGGAGGACTTGGGTTCCCGCACCCTAGTCTTGCCTTATTTTGTGGTAGTCTCAATTTTTGGGTGTCAGTTTATGACCATTATTTGGGTCCTATGCCAACACAGTAAGTTCGAATTTATGAAATCTTGGTGGGAGTGTTTATAGTTGCATATAAAAGCATGTTTAGGCATTCATTTGAAAACTAGATGATTACTAGCAAGCTATTGTGTTCTCAAGGTGATTCAAGGCTTTCATTGTGTTGCAAGAGCAAACATGTGTGGTTTATGTGTTTGTATTTGCAGATTTGAGCATCCATTTCCTCATGGAATGAAGAGCACCTTCCTCCCATGAGAGATTTAGTACAAGGTGACATTATATTATGTTTTTATCATTATTTCCTTTGTTTTTTTTTTGCCTCACAAGGGCACGCACTCTCTATCTAACAACGGTGTTCAGAGACTTAAGTGTCCTTCGGGGCTTGATTGAGGCAAGCCTCTAAACACCACAACCCCCTCCCAAAGTTTTCATGGTTGTAGGTTACAGGTTACAGGTTGCAGAGCTGTGCATAGTGAAGTTGCAAGAAGACATCTTGGAGAGTCAGAATTGTAGAACAAGAAGAAAATCTACCCCCTGGACTTGGGCGACCACTCATTAGTCCTCCAACTTCCATGATGGGAAAATCTCTAGAACAGGAGGGAAGAGTTGCAGATCGAGTTTCCAAATCCAGAGAAAAAGTAGGGCATTGGACTTGGGTGCCCGCTCTTTTATCCCCAACTTTTCCACCTTAGAACCCTGAAAATAGGTAATCTGTGATTTGGTATTTTACTTCCCTCTGCAAGAGCTTTTTTTGTTATTCTTCCATTTACAGTCGTATTTGTGAAATTAGGGTTTAATGGTCAATTGAGCATAAGAGAAGGAAAATTGATAATTAAATTCCCTAATCCAAGTTTCCCTACATCTCACAGCAAACTAGGGTATGATAGTGCATTGCCACTTGACCCTAGATCCTTGAATGTATAGGGTGAAAGGAGGATTTAAACATCTAAGACATCAAACATTAAACAATCCAAATTTTACCCTAAACAATTGTTATCAAATGTGGTAAATGGATTAATGATTAATAAGTAAAAGGTTTAATAGAATATTGATTCACCCCCCCTCTTAGTATTTTGGGTGTTCAACAATTGGTATCAGAGCTTGATTCCTTGGAAGAAGTAAAACAACTTGAGGAAGATCTTGGAGACTAAACACATGGTAGGTAAAAAATGTCCTACTCCTCTTGAAGAAATTGATTCAAATGTAATTGAAGAAGAAGAATGCTTGCTTGTCAATGAACAAGAACTCAAGATTGCCCTTGAAGATCTTGAAAAGGTTGAATTAGAAAATAGGGATCTGATAGGTAATGCCAAGGAAGTAGATGAGTGCATCAAAAATTGAGGGAGCAAGTCAAGAAGTTCAAAGAAAAATATAAGGAGGTTAGTGAACAATTGATATCTGCAAAAGACACCTTGTATGATCTAAAAGTGGAAGTTGTAAAAAGAGCAAAAGCAAAAGAAGACCTAAATTAGTTGGTGAAAAGTAAAACTGAAGACTGCACAAGGCTTGAACAAGAAGTTGTGGATCTGAAATTTGATCTAAAATAGGCATGGATTCAGGAAGACAAATTCAGAGTGAGTGTTGCCCAACTTGATAGAATGCTTGCAACTCAGAAGAGTCCTGATGATAAAGAAGGCTTGAGATTTGAGAAAGGTGAAAGTTCTAAAACTAGTCAAGAAGAGAATGTTGAGATCAAGAAGGACAAAAGTAAACAAATCCATAATCAAAGGAACAGACCTAGAATACCACCAATCAGGCAACCAAATGCTCAAAGGTACCCTTCTTTCAATGGTTATTGTAATGCGTGCAACAAGTTTAGTCATAAGGCTACTCAATGTAGGAGCAAAGTGAATCAAAATGGTCCATCATTCTTTGGTCAGTGTTTCACTTTGTTATGTTAGAAAATGTCCCCTTGGGGGATTTTCCCTCTTAAGGTTTAGATCCCAGGTCCTTAGAATTCATTATAAGCATCTTGCATGTTAATTATGAATCCCAATGGGAAAACCCCTAAGTGTTATGGAAAATAGGACCTAGGGGGTGCTATAATGTTAAGCCCTACCTAAAATAGGGAGGGAGGACTTGGGCACTCACGCCCTACTCCTACCCTATTTTGGGTTAGGCCCTAAATCTAAGTGTCGATTATATGACTATTGTTAGGCCCTATGCCAACACCTTAAGTTTGAATTATGAAATTCTTGGCGGGAATGTGTGTTGTTGCATGTATAAGCATGTTTGGGTTTTCATTTTTAAACTAGAAGATGTTTTAGAAGATGATTATGATTGTGAACTTGTGATTTCAAGATATTCATTGTTGCAGAGCAGAGCATTGTTATTGTGTTTGTGATTACAGATTTAGCTTCATCTTTTCACATGCATGGAGGATCTTCATCTATGTGAGAGCTACACCTCTAAGGTGACATTTTTTTTAATGTTTGAATCATTTATCATTTGGTTTTTGCCTCTATCCTGCAGGGATACATACTCTCTAACAATAGTGTTGAGAAGACTTGAATGTCTCTCTGGGGCTTGAATGAGGCAAGCCTCTAAACACCACAACCCCCTACCATACTCCTTTGTGATTGTAGGTCACAAGTACCAGGTTTCATGGAGTGGAGTTGTAGAGGAAGCTTGTAGATGACAAAGATTTAGGATCTAAAAGGAAGAGACAAAGTTGATGATTTCAGGACATGGGCGCCTAGGGAAATGCCCTTTAGAGTTTTAGACACTGGAATCTTTGAAATAGTGATATTCTACATCTGAAGAATCTCTGATATCCCAAATATTAGCCTGCCTTGGACATAGGGAGTAGTCATAGTGTTCTCTGCATATCCTGCAATGGAAACAAATGAAACAATGATCATTAGTGCCAGAAGAAGTTTTGCATTCCGCGACGAAAACAATACCTTGGACTTGGGTGCCTAGGGCATTGTCCTTGAATATTTTGAATCTTGAACTTCAAAATATGGTTAGTTATTAATCTCTATCTTCTATCTCAGTCTACAAGTATTTGTCTGAATCTATCAATTTGATCAATGTTTTGCATAATTAGGGTTTCTTACATATTTGAGGATTACATTAAGGCATTAGTTAGTAATTTCTAAGTTTCCACATCATTTTAAGTGACAAACCAACCTGTAGGTGAATCCTCTTGCACAAATTGAGGTTCAACTAAGTTGATATGTCCTTGAATGTTTGTTGTGAAAAGAGGATCTAAACCCATCAACACTAAAACATCAAAACATCAAACTTCCCTAATTTTCATACAAAACATTTGGGTGAACCTATGTTTTTGAATTTTGTACCTTTTTGAGTGTTGTGTTGTAGATTTTCATTCATTCATCTTATTGCATTTGAAAAATTACAAAACAATTAAAAAAATTGGCATTTTAGGCTTGCATTTTCAAATAGTTTGAATTTATTTTCATTTAATTTCTATTATTTTCATTAGATAAGATTTAAATTACATAAATTCATCATTAATTAATTCATTTGCATTGCATTTTTCATGCTTGAATTGTTAAAAATTGCTTGAAATTGTGCATTTTTCATGTAACCTAGTTTCTACATTACCTAGGGTTTGTAGTTAAAATCTTGTTTTAGATTTTGCCACTATTTTACATAGTCATTTAGGACTAATTTCTAACTGTAGTGTTTTATCATAGTGCATTTTTGCATTCAAATTTCACATCTAGGGTTTGCAATCTTGCATTTTTCACTAGATTTTGGCTTATTTTGCATATAGAATTGTATCATAGGTGTGTTGTAAAAGATATTATTTCATTATTGGACTGATATTGAGCTTATTATTCACTTCACCTCATAAAATTATTCACAACACCTATTCTCTTAGTCATTTGCATTGAAAATATTTTGAAAAAAGTTGAAAAAGCAAGCATTTCAGGTCATATTTTGTTGTTCTCAAAATCAGCTACGCTCGTTTTTGTAGACAACCCCCACGAAACTTGTCCGTTTAGTGAATCTACACTCTAAGCTCACGGACCGAGACAAGATTCTCTTCATCTTGCACGAAGACTTTTGACATTCTAGACTGGTTTATGACATCCCTTTGAATAGGTTTCTCGATATTTGCGAAGAACATTCAAGTGGTAAAGTGGTTAAAATGTTAATTTAAGTCATTTTTAAGAGTTAGTTAAATTTGAAGTCTTGATATGCAAGAGCGGCAAATTTTGCCGCTCCTGCATATCTCTTTTTGACTTTACTTACACATGTGAAGTCGGCGAATTTTGCCGCTCCTTCATATCCCATTTGTCTTGTTTTTCAAACATGTGTAGTAGCATTATTTTTTGCCGCTTTTACATATGCTTTTCGTTTTTATGTAGAGGCGGCAAATTTTGCCGCCACTACATGCGTTCTTTTGGTTTAATGCAAAGTCAGCGAATTACGCCGCCGTAGCATGTTTTTCTTCCTTTTGTGCGCTGACGGCCGAAATCTCCGCTAGGACAAGATCTTTGAGATCTTGGTCACGCAGTGCCATTAATGGCCACTCGTGCCACTCACTGAGCATTTGGGTTAGTGTTATTTAATGTTTTTCGATGGTTTAATTCACCATTTCTTTCTTTCTCCTGAGCTACCTTCCAGACCTCTCCAAACACTGCTTGATCGCGCCGTCGAAGGGATCGATCAACGCTCATCGCCATTAAACATAGGGTTTCCAGTTCTCGACAGGTAAGTGTTCCATTTTGTTTTTCGTTCTCCTTCCTCATTGTTTTTGAGGTGTATCATTTAGGTTTTTGTTTTAGATTTTCGTTACGTTTCGTTTTAGTTTTTTGTTCCGTTTTGTCATTTTTGTTGTTTGTTTTCACACCAGCATGCCCTAGGTTCTACCCTGAAATCCCTAGGGATTCTATTGCCCTGAAACCCTAGGTTTCTACTGCCTAGATCCTAAACCCTGCTTTTCACCGCTAGGTAACATCAGCGGATTTCACCGATCTTACCTAGGAAACTATGTGATCCTTGCCGAGTGTGAAGTCAGCGAATCTCCCGGCCCTCGCACTTAAACCTACAAATTTCATCAAATGCAACGTCGGCAAAATTTGCCGACTAAACATCGAAAGGTAAATTTTCCTCAAAGTATAGTGTCGGCAAAATTTGCCGCTTTTACCAACTCCTACTATGCAAAGTCGGCAAATTTTGCCGCTCGGACAGGTCATCGACAATCAAACAAAACTCATGTGCATAGACAGCATTTTTTGCCGCCCTAACGTGAAAGACTACCAAATTCACTTGCTACCTGCATTGTCGGCGAAATTCGCTGCTCATACCAAAAATCCTGACCACATGCAGTGGCGGCAAAATTTGCCGCCAGTGCAAATAATACAAAACCCTCATATGCAAGGGCGGCGAATTTTGCCATCCGTGCAAAAATGTCCCAAATTTTCCCAACTCTGGAAAATTTCCAATTTTGATTTCTCGAGCCCGCTTCTCCTCTGATTCTTGGCTAGCTCGCACTATAGCCCTTTTTCAAGTGCACTCCCATAGTCGTGATCATCGACATGCAATTTTCCCAGATTGTCCATATTTTCCCTAATTGCATGATCATGACTTTTGTTGCAGTTTCTCTTGCGGAGCTTCGGTCAACATTAGACTTCTTCTCGGTGAAAGTTCATCCAAATGACTGACTTGTCCCCGAAAAAGGCAAAAGCAATGAAGTACAAATATCAAGGTGTTTTCCCAATCACCTCAGTCCATTCTAATGTTGAGGACATTAGAGATACGGAGATTGGCCATGTTGATATGGTTGAGTTTGTAGAAAGAACCAAGTCAAGCAACCCTAGTGCTATGATGAAGAAGATAGTGGAGAGTAATATTCATCTAGTATCCTCCTTCCCGGTGGCGGCTCACAATACAGAATTTGTTCTTCAGTGTGCCCATTTCTATAACAAAGATATTAGAGCCGTGGTGGACGCCAGTGGTAATGTAATAATAAGGTTGGATCCAGAGTTCATTGACAAGGTGTTCATGCGTCCTCTTGCGACAGAGGTATTGAAGCTTGACTTTGTTGAAGCTCAGAAGGAATATGACAAGAATTCAGAAAAAGCGAAGAAAGTGATCAACAACAAATGGTTGAAGACTACGAGGTCAAGTTTGTCAAGGTGGCCACATAGTTTTCCTCGAAGTGATTTTGTGGAAGAAGTTGGTGACTTGATTACCCTCCTCAGCAGGATAAGAGGTTTGTCCTCCTCTTCACAGTTTCATGAATGGATGTATCCTTTCATTAAGGTCATACTCCAAGGTAGGCAAGTTATTTTCTGGGGAGAACAAATCAGTAACGCTTTGCATGACCAGTTGACGAAGGTATCCACTACCTCCAAGTTCTTCATGACTTCCTATCTGGTATACATTGCAGCCTCCATGAGGATTTTTCTGGGATTATCATCAGAAGGGGATAGAAGAGTAGTCCCAGTATACCAGTATTATTCACAGCTGACATTGAAAGGTTCAATTCACCATTTCAGGAGGGTGAATGATGCGTTCTTTGCTGTATTCTTGTGTCTTTTTGATCCCCAACTGGAGCAGAGAAGAATTTCAGACGAGGCATGGACAGTGGTTAATGACTTTGGTTGTATGTTTTTACAATTTCCATCTTTCTCATACTTGAGGGTTGGCTTTTTCCAAGGCTACCCTTATATGCTTCCGAGGTTTCCTTCAGATAGACTGGTCTTGATGGAGTTGTGCAGACAAATGATTGTCGTGCATAACAAACAAATGGAACTCAAGAAGCCTGGTTTCAGATTTCTAGTGGAAATCGGCAGATATTCAGTGTTGATTGCCGCAAAGGCAAGGGCCATGGAGACAGAAATGTAGTTGGTCACCATGAAGCAATTCAAGAGGAGACCAAAGTTTAACTACCGGGGCGTAAAGGATAAAATCAGGAGGAAAACACAGTTTCACGAACCCATGGTGGAAGATGTCTGGATAGACTTGAGAATAGAGGAAGATATCAGGAAACTGGACTACAGCAGGCTGTCTCTAGAACAAATTGAATATCTGGGACTTGCTGATATTCTGGAAGATCTTGTAGATGATGGGGAATTAGTTGATGCCAAGTATGATGCAGAACAGATAGCTAGTACTCCTCTCCCTCCAATCCAATGGTCCCAAAAGGAGTCAACTTCACTGAGGAAGAGATTTGAGCCTATATTGGCTAACACTAATAACTGGCTGGCGGATAAAGGAATTACGCTGAAAGAATTCCTCACTGGTTCTGAAACTGAAATTCAAGAGTAGACTGGTAAAAAGGTGGAAAACAGAACGAAGAACAAGAGTGATGTTCCATCATCCTCTAAACCACACAAGCCTAAAATCAGATTTGTGACGAAGAAAGCAAAAGCTGTTGAGGAAGAACCTGAAACGAAAGATATGGAAGTCGAGGAGCCGGTGACTAAGGATCCGGCAACTGAAGAGCCAGCTACAGAAGAGATGGATGTTGAAGACAGGAATTCAGATCAACAAGATGAAGAGGCTTTGTCTCCATAGGACAATACACCTGTCGCATCCCCTGTGTCTGTTTCCCCTATTAACATTCCTTCCTCTGAATCTCCCTCTCCTCCTAAAATAATTTTTGATAATCCCCACAGCACTTTTGAAAATGTTCTTCGTTCTTCTGATTCAATTCCTAGTTTGTCTTCTTTGTCTTTTGATATTGGGGATACATCCATGTTTGATCATTTTGTGATGAATACTGAGCCAGTTTCAGGTGCAGATGTAATAGGTGTGGTTTTTACTAAAACCCTGCCTATTGTTTCTACCACCAGTACAAGCACAGTTCCGAGAACACCAGCAGTAGGAATGGATCCCAATGTGAATACTTCTCTGCTTCCACCTTGGTTATCAGCTTACATGCCAAAGAGGAAAAAGCAAGTCATCTCTCCAGATGATTTTGATTTCACTAAGTTGGTACCTGCAAAGCCTAAGGCCCCGAAGAAACTAAAAATCCTTTCCAGGGTACTCGAAGATAAGGGACATAAATTTCTGGAGATAGCAAAACCTCCACAAGATGCAACTGTTGAAAATTTTGATATGAATGACTATTCTATTTCTAGGGTTGAATTGGGCAAAATCACCCATGAAAGCGCTAAAAATGATATGCAGTCAGCCATGGACATCCTGATCCAGAAGTTCGACAGGGAAAAAGAAATGAAAGATTATTACAAGGCAAAGGTAGAGCAGCTGACTGCCATGGTAAGAAAGATCACCTTGAACTCGGAAGCAGTTACTCCAGAGGCCGTTTCTGTAGAAGACCCCGTCATTCTGAAAGAAGAAAAGACTCACCTCAGAGGAAAAGTACTTGAAGAGTACTTAGACAGGATGCGAACGCAAGGGATCTCTTTGCTCACGGATGTGTTTGAGAAAACGGATAAAATGAGGAAAGTAAGGGCAGAACTGAATGATCTCATTGATGCTATCTCTCAAGATATTGAGCGCACGGAGGATACTCATGATAAATGGGTGGAAATGAGAAAGCTAAAAATAAGTACCCTAATATCCATTGGCGCTATTTCCAACAAGGATTCATATACAGAAACAAAGGAAGCTCTGGTGTACAGGAGCAACATGCTAAGAAATTTGATCAAGGATCTTGAAGTTGCAAAGGAAATTAGTGAAGAAAATGATGTTAATCTTCTGCATAAGTTGGAGGAGTTACCTTGCAAGTTGGTGTCACAGGATAACCAATTTCTTTCTGCGGAAGAAATGGTTAAGGAATTTGAAGACATGTTTCAGAAAGAATTTGAAGATAAAGCATTTTCAATAACTTCTGTGGACAACCTTTTAGACAACCAGTTAACCTTGGACAATCTAAAAACTAGGTTAACTAATCATGCCAAATCAATCACTACAGTGAGGGATGCCATAGTGAGGGCCAGGATGATCTTCAAGAAAGCATACAACCCGGATAGCATTGAAATGCAAGCGGCCTTCACTATGTATGATCACCACATGAGAAAAAGTGGCGATATAAATTGAAGCAGTTGTTTTTTCCCTTAGTTTATTTTCTAATTTTCATATGTACTTTCAAAATAGTTTTGGACAGTTTTACATGTACATTTTCAATATGTAATTACATGTAAAAATATAGGAAGTCCCAAGTCAATAAGGACTCCTATTTTTGAATAAGTCAAATTAGTTGTAGATTTCCTAGATTTTCTCAAGGCCTTTCCCTATAAATAAAGGGGGCCTCTTTTGTAAATATCTATCTTTTGTCTATTGCAAGAAAACTCTGGCGAATTGAGAAGCAAATCAAGACTTTGTGCTTTTTGTGAAAATCAATATTCAAATATTTATCAATACCAGAAAGCAAGTTCAATTCCAATCTTTGTCTTGGGATTATTTGTGTTGTGATAGTTTTGTTCTTAAGTCTTGCTATCATAATCTTATTTGATAATAATTGAAGTGTGGAGTTTGTTACAAGTGATTGAAGAGCACTCTTAATCTGATTCTGATAAACTTTGTGTTATCAAATCGGTTGTGGGTTATATGTTCATGTTTGTGAGAATACAATAGTTTGGAGACTTTGTGCTGCAAGTTGTTATATTTGATTTACTTTTACCATCTTGAAGAAGAGTGAAGACTTTGTGCTGCATTCTATTTCAAATAGTTCCGTTTACAAGTAGTAAGTGAGGTAACAGAAAACTTTGAGTTTCTGTGATTTTGTGATAATTTACAAGTCTTATATCAAGAGTTTGAAATATAAACATCTATTCTGAAAAAAGAGAATGAGATGAGATGGAACCACCACAAACATAGTTTTTAGTGTACATAAGTTTGATAAGTTGTTTGATTTGCAAAAGTTAAGTAATTAGAGGGAACCTCCCCTTGCTGAGAGGAGAGTCTTTGTCTCATCATAGCTGTGGCTGATATACCCATTTTGCCGTTAGCGAGTTAACGACAAAATATTCACCCAACATATTCATACATACTTTTGCACTTGTTTCTTGCATAAGTGTTGAAAATATTTAAAATCTGAATTTGAATTCATTTGCAAAAATATACATGGCTTCTCACTACAACAATAATGCTAGGTTTTCTCCTAGGCCTTATTTGAAAAGAAGAGCCCCTGAACTTGAAATAACATTTACACCTCATGACAAAACAATGGTAGATACTGAAGGGCCTCTTTACATTACAGTAAAAATAATGGAAAGACTTGTGCATGGAACACTTATAGACCATAATTGCATGACTAATGTGGTTATGGACTATTTCCTTCTTAAACATGATTTGGTACAAGATTCTTATGAACCATCGGATTTGAGAATTAAAACACATAATGGATCTTTGATGAATACATTTGTGAAGATAACCTTATTGGTCTTAGTATATGATAAAGATGTGGATTAGTTATTTGATGTTATCCCCTTATCCAACCTCTTTTGTGTAAAACTAGGACATCCATGGCTTAATGCTATGAATGTCATCCCCTCAACTATTCACAAATGCATAAAATTCCCTTTGCATGGAGAAATATGTACTATCCACCATAATTCATATCAACCTCCAACTAAGGACATGAACTTCACTCTTGTTTACTTTTGGCTGCAACCTGACAGAGACCTTGAGCCATGAAGAGACCAATCTTTCCTAGAATATAGAAGGTACAAAGAAAAACAACTAGCTATGGCGGCCATGCCTCCTTTACAACAATAAGGGAAGAACAACATGCATTTGAAGATCCCCTTAGAACAAAAGGAAAATGACAAAATGAAATAAGAATAAAACAAGATTTTTATGACTATGATGAAATAATTGGCATGATAGAAGTTGATAAGGAAAAGTTTAATAACTCACCTCGTCCATGAAAAAATGGTATTTATGTTGAGGTTCCTCACCCATCATCCTTACAAGGATCGAGAGGTATTCAATGACAAAAAAACATTTCATCAAGACCAATGAAATTTGAACATGGTGCTTCCTCCTCTAATGTGCAAACTCCTATGGAAAAACATAATACTACCTTTGAAAAGATAAATAGTAAGACACGAAGGAATAGACAAGCAAGAGAAAGGAGGAAGAGAAGACAAGCTTTTGCCTAATAAAATGCAACTCAACAAGAAAACATTCAACCTAGCACTGAAACAAACAATGAAGAGCTTAATGGAAATGAACTTAAAGATAATGATAAGAGTTGGGCACTTGTCCCTTGTGTCCCACTTTCCTCTAATATTCAGGAGTGGGAAGATGATTATTTTCTCACCAACAACCTTTAGCTCAATTATCCTTATAGGTAAGTATTTCTAAACCTTTACCTCTGTGATGTGATTCCCCCCATGATGTGTTATGTGCTGTATAGGCCTCCGAGGATGACCCTTGATTCTCTTGTAAGGTCAAGAATATTAGGAGACTACATCTGTTGTGAGCCTTCTTTTTGTATTGTCATTCTTCTATTAATCTTCTCTATTTTTATTGTTGTGTGTTGTGTCTTAAGGACATAGCATTGCGATTGGTGACTTGGAGGGCACCCTCCTACATGGTTGTCCCTAAGGCACTTGTTCTCCTCTCTTAGTTTATTGTTTACCTTCTTCTAGTTGTTCTATCTAGCTGGCGGATGACAAAAAACAAATAAGATTGATTAGGACCAAGTGTCCCTTCAACAAGTAAGCAAAAATAGACCTAGTCCATACATGATGATGGGGTTGATATATATTATCTGACACTTGGATAGTAGAATCACTCCATGTGATATTTTGATGATGTCTTTATTTTCTAACAAACCATAATAATGTTGATGCTCTATGCACTTTGTTTATCTTGGATCTCGTCTTGCTTACACTTGCTTACACTTGATTCTAAATCCATAGTGTAACCAAGTTGGTTATTGATGTGATTATTTTCATGCATTACTTTTTGATCATGTGATGTGGTTTTTATCTTATGAAAAAGATCTCTAACCTCTCTTCTTGTAGGAAATTGTGTGTTTGTGCAAAGATTTGGTGATCATAAAGTACATGTCACCTCTGGGGGAATGGGCTTTGTGAGAGATCTTGTTCCCTTGTGTGTTTTCTTCCTACTTTAATATGCTTGATATTGGTACATGATATCAACCACCTTAAGGTGGGGACATATAAAGGTAAGTTGTCTGATGATTTGGTACTAACGAAGTGTGTTTGTAAGCCCTCTACGGAGGCGGGATGTATCTCTTAGAAAGTGCACAACTTTATTCTATATTACAATTGAGAAAGCCTTATGCAGAGGTGGGATATCATGCACATCCTTTTATTCTAAGCCCTCTGTGGAGGCAGGGATGGTGTATTTATCGAGGAGAGTGCACATCTTGTCATTTCTAAAAGTCCTTCGAGTAGGTGGGGTTGGTGTATCCTTTGTTAAGCATGTCTTTGGTGGTTGTTGTGGTGAATCCCAACCATTAGGTGTGTCTGTAATGTGCTTGAGATGGTGGTGAACCTAGCAATGGGCTCCTTCTATCACTTGTTTGCCATGTTTTCTCCATGTCTTCCATGTGTGTGTGTATGGCGTGTTTGTTCCCAAGCATATGAGTATAAAGACGTGTGGCGATGAGTCCCTACTATGCTTTGGGATTTGTATGGCATTTTTATTCTCAAGTGTAGTCAAAAGACTGGTGGTGATGAGTCCCTCCTACACTTTGAGATTTGTATTGCATGTCTGTTGCCCCATATGCAGTCTAAAGACTAGTGGCGATGAGTCCCTCCTCCATTGTGGGTTGTGTGTTTACTTTCCTTGTACTTACATTTGAATTCATATATGGAAACATGAAAAAAATAAATAATCACTACATTCACTGTATTCACTATGTTTTGCGTGTCTTTAATGCTGTCTTCTCCATGTTTTGCATGACTGTAATTGTCTTCTTCATGTTTTGCATTCCTGTTACTATCTTCAGTGTGTTTGGCATGTCTACACCATGCTTGGCATGTTTGTTGTGTTTTGACTGTACTTTAATGCATGCATTGGCCTTGTGTTTATACATACATTAAAGTGGGGGCTAAATGTTATGTCAGAAAATGTCCCCTTAGGGGCTTTTCCCTCTTAAGGTTTAGCTCCCAGGTCCTTAGAATTCATTATAAGCATCTTGCATGTTAAGTCCCAATTAGAAAACCCCTAAGTGTTATGTAAAATAGGAGATAGGGGGTGCTATAATGTTAAGCCCTACCTAAAATAGGAAGGGAGTACTTGGGTGCTTGTGTTCTAGTCCTACCCTATTTGGGTCAGGCCCTAAATCTAACTATCGGTTATATGACCATTGTTAGGCCCTATGCCAACACCTTAAGTTTGAATTATGAAATTCTTGGTGGGAATGTGTGTTGTTGCATATATAAACATGTTTATGTTTTCATTTGTAAACTAGAAGATATTTTATAAGATGATTATGATTGTGAACTTATGGCAAGCTTGTGATTTCAAGATATTCATTGTTGCAGAGTAGAGCATTGTTATTGTGTTTGTGATTGTAGATTTAGCTTCATCTTCTCATGTGCATGAATGATATTCATATATGTGAGAGATACACCTCTAAGGTGACATTTATTTATGTTTGAATCATTTATCATTTAGTTTTTTCCTCTATCCCATAGGGATACACACTCTTATCTGACAATGGTGTTTGAAAGACTTGAATGTCTCTCTAGGGTTTGATTAAGGCAAGCATCTAAAAACCAAAACCCCCTACCACACTCCTTTGTGATTGCAAGTCACAGGTATCAATTTTCACAGAGTGGAGTTGCAGAGGAAGATTGCAGACAAAAAAGATTCAGGATCCGAAAGGAAGAGATAGAGTTGAACATTTTGAGACATGGGAACCTAGGGAAATGTCCTCTAGAGTTTTAGACATTGGAATCTTTGTGACAGTGATATTCTACATTTGAAGAAGCCCTGATATCCTGAAGATCATCTTGCCTTGGACACAAGGACTAGTCACAGTGTCCTCTGCATATCTTGTGATGAAAATAGATAGAACAATGACCATCAGTGTCAGAAGGAGTTCTGCATTCTACGAAGAAAAGAATACCTTGGACTTGGGTGCCCAAGGCATTGTCCTCAAATATTCTAAATCCCAAACTTTAAAAAATGGTCAGTTATTAATCTCTATCTTCTATCTCATTCTGCAAGCATTTGTCTGAATCTATCAATTTGATCACTGTTTTATATAATTAGGGTTTCTTACATATTTGAGGATTACATTAAGGAATTAGTTAGCAATTTCTAAGTTTCCACATCGTTCCAAGTAACAGACCAATCTGTAGGTGAATCTTCTTGCACAAATTGAGGTTCAACTTAGTTGATATGTCCTTGAATGTTTGTTGTGAAAGGAGGATCTAAACCCATCAACACTAAAACATCAAACTTCCCTCCTTTTCATACAAAACACACTTCCAATAAAGTAGGTCACAAAGCTAATGAATGCTGAAGTCAGATAAAGAATGGTTACAACAATGGAAGGAATGCTCAAACCTTCAAAGGTAACTGCTTTATATGCAAGAGGTTTGGTCATAGAGCTAGTGAATGCAGAAGTCAAATAAGAAACAACTATAATAATGGAAGGAATGCTCAATATTTCATTGGGAATTGCTTTGCATGCAATAGATTTGGACACAAAGCTAACTAATGTAGATCAACGATGAATGAAAGGAACAATGGATAGAGAAATGTTGTATGCTTCAATTGCAATAGGCCTGGACACATTACAAAATTTTGTAGAAGTAAGAATACGAAGAAGGATAATCAGGTAGAGATGAAGAAACTGGTATAAAAGATAGATCTAGTAGAGATCAAGAAGGAGATGAACTAGATTTGGGTTAAGATGGAAGTGTATGAGGTCAATGATGGGTTTGCACTAGATTTTGATGCAAACACTTCCTCTGGGAAGTAAATTGGAAGCTTTGGCTCAGGGGGAGCTTAAATGCAAAATCTTTTCCCCAGCCAAAAGTGTGGTGTTGATATCTAACATGAAGATATGAGTTGTAATATAGAATGATAGATCTTTTGGAGGAGATTCTGGTAGAAAAGAATCTAATGTGGTTGTTTGTAGAGTAGTTTAGATAGACTGTGGGTGGTAGAGTAAAGGTTTGACAACTTTTCTAAACAAGCATTTATGACGATTGAGTCTTGATGAAATAGGATATAAGGAATTCATTTGAAAGAAAATCACTTTGCATTGAAACCCTTAAGCAACCAAAGAGATATGAGAAATGAACTAAGGTGAATTCAAGCATTCTGTGAAGAAACCCTAATGGAAGTAAAAGGTATTTACCACTCTCTTTCTTGAAAATTTTTTGTGTTAAATCTATAAAGACGTATACTCCTCAAGTTATTGAGATCATTGAGAGGCCTCACCCTAAGTTCAAGAAGCACCCATTCAAATCAAATGAGACTAATCCAGATGGTGTATTATCTAAAGTTCCATTTGGGGTTATGCACACTGAAGATGTTAGGGCATATATTCATGCAAGTTTGGAAGAATATGATCATATGAAACTAGGGCAAGGTTACTTGAATGAGTTGACTAGAGATAATTTTGGATTGAAGAAATAATACATCATTCTACATGAGAAGAAATTAGATGTGTGGATTGGTTTTCCTAATTTTCTAAAGATGCTTGGATCTGATATGCCCTAATCAGAATTCATGATGAATTTATGTGGTTAGACATGACACACATGATCACTAAAGATGCCATTAAAGTAGTAACTCACATGTGCTCCATTGGAAAGGTCCTTGCCTTGAAAACTATGAAGAATAATATAGTAATGCAGTTGACAGGTTCAACAATTTGATAAGAGGGCACTAACTGTAAATGATATTGTGGATCCAATAGTTAGATTTGTATCAATGGTTATTGGTTATAAGGTCTACTTATCCAATAGGGAAAACTCAGTCTCTACAACAACCATTTACATAGCATATGATATGGTTAAGAAGAATATAGACTTGGACCTTTGTGAGTTGTTCCGGCAAAAAATGTTGGAAAATCTAAAAAGAACAAAGGACACTAAGTACCCTTTCAAGTATGGTACTCTAATCATCTACTTGTTATTCTATTTCTTGAAAGAATTACTAGGTATAGGTAATATTGGGTGCTTCAATCATTCTCTAGTAGCAGTTCAAATTAAAAATCATTTGTAGAGCTTAGGAGATGTTAATAAATAGAATGCAACATTGTGGGACTAATTCAAGAATTTCAAAAAGAAAATGTAGGCTAGGGCTAGGATCCCAGAAAAGGTTGTAATGAAATATGAAAAGGAGATTGTATTCATGGTAGACAAAGATAAATGCTTCATGGAGGTAGTAGAACCCAGAACTGTATGGGTCTTAGCAATGGGATATGAGGTTACAAAAGATGTTTTAACTGGTCTAGCTGATTTGATGTTGAGAAAACCAAAAGATCCAAATGAGGAAAGGTTTGGAACCTATGAAGAGAAGTCTCTTAAAGTGAACTTGGAACAAAGGCAACCTGAGACTCAAAGGAAAGCTAGGAAGTATGTAGAAGAGTTTGCAAAAAGTAAAGGATTTACAGATGAAGAAATAAAAAGGGCAAGAGATAAGTCTGAGGCATCCAATGCTGCAAGTGCTTCAAAAGGACAAAATTTAAAGTCTCTAAAGAAGAAAGAGGAGATGTCTGAGAAAGAAAAGCCTGCATCTAGCTCTGGGAGAAGAACAAGAGCCTCATCCTCAGTAGTAGCTATCCCTAAGACCTTCAAACCCTCTATTGAGGTTGAGAAAGAAAAGGTAATTCCTTTAGATTCTAGGAAAAAAAGTTCCCAAGAAGAAGAAAAGAAAGAAATCTAAGGCCGCCAAAATAATGTTTGTGAGCCTTAGCGGAGGAGAAGAAGAAGAAGAAGAAGAAGAAGAAGAAGAGACAGAGATCGATGAAGAAGTTAGAACAAAAAGGGAAAAAAAAATGAAGCCCCCTCTAGAAAAAAGGAGAAGCCCTCATAAAAGGTTAAGGACAAGAAGAAGAAGAAAGGGGAAAAGACTGAGACCAAAGTAGATGAAGGTACTATGTCCTTGGAAGCCACGATTGCTACAATGGCTGAGCATGGAAATTTAAAACCCATTGTTAACATATATTATGAAAGCTCTAATGTTGATAAGGCAACAAGTGAGGCTTTTGCGATCAAGTATTTAGTCATGTTTAGTAAAATGTTGATTGAAATCATTGATGATCTTCCAGATAGTCTAGCTAGCATAATGAATACAAGAAAAGAAGGGGCTATGGCAAAAGATGTTGAACTAAAAGAATATATTCTATTAAAACTCTGTCCAAGAACCACCCCTTAAGAAAGAACCAGAGCCACTAAGATAATAATAAATTCAAAACAAAGAAAAGGGTAAACACTTTAATGTCCAGTGACATTGAAAATTTGAAGGAAACTGGGGAAATAACACTGAGTGTGCTCAATGAGCTATAGATTTCAGCTGTGATGGACACTAATGAAGAGGAGTCAAACATAGAACACAATGTCGATAATGTTTCTCTGAAAGTGAATATTGAGTGGAACATGGACCAAGGTACAATCACTCTTCCAGAAAATCTAGAAAAGGATGAAGAAATAAAAGATTTAGAGAAAGAGAAGAGCTTTGAAGAAGCAAACGCAGCTCTAGAAGAGAATATCCCCAAGAGACAAGAAGAGTAGAGAGAAGAGATAAATGAACAAATAATGGACAATCATGCTCTAGAACTAGATGGAATGAACAAGAAAACATTCAAGATCAACCTTTGAAAAGACAAGAAGTTGAAGAGAAGAGAGACACTACTGAATCCTTGATAGAGTTTGTGGAGAAATAAAAGGAAGCTTAGATTTTGACTACTCTTGACCTACTGCAAGGACCTATCAACCTTGCCTCTATGTCCCCACTATAGAAAATAAGACTTGGGACAATTTTTCAAACCACTGCACAGGAAGAGATATTGAAATCTCATATGGAGGACAATGAGCTAATAGAAGATGCATCAACAATTTTTGAAAAGTTAATTCTTAGAATAAGGAGAGATACATTATTCGCCCCTAATGCATAGATGAAAAAGTTAATGGAGTCAATCAATTCTCATTTTGAGTCCCTGGAAAAGGCTGTTGAAAAGAAAGTAAGGGCAGAGATTGATGACAAAAGGTTAGTAGAGCTAAATGATAAAGCTTCTCAAGATAAAGTTTTGTTAGAAAAGAGCATAGAATATGCATAGACTGCTATCAAAGAGGCCAGTGAAATATATCATATATGTCTTACATGGCCTGAGAAAGCAAAGGACCTAAAGGAGAAAATAAATGGATGGGAAGGCAAAATAATGAACATCTCTATAACATATGATCCAATGAAAGATGCCATTGGCAATCAAAGGACAGAAGTTGAGACCATCCATTCCACCATACACAAGATTCAAATCCAGAGGGAGGTAATAAAATATAGAATAAGCCAACTTCAGGAGATCATAAGCTTCAAAATGCCATCCATGGCTAGACTGGTAGTAGCTGTAGAACAAACAAGGCAAAACACTGAGACCCCTACTACTATAAAGAAGGCAGAAGATTTGGTGTCCCAGATTAATGGACACACACTAGTTTTGAGTAATGCTAAAGTGAGATGGGATCAAGATGTAACTCAACTAAGGAAAATTTATTCAGATATTCTCCTAGCAAAGCAATAAGATAGTATGATTTCACTTGTATGTATATGCGGATAATAGAAAAATAGTTTTGAAATTTTGGCAACTTGTACATATCTTTGCATCACACACCTTTTCCATTGATGTCAAAGGGGGAGAAGAAATGAAGCATGTGGAAAACATTTAAATAGTAAGAAGAGAAGCATGAAGTTAGAGGGAGCAGTGTGTAAAGAGAAAGGGGGAGTTGTAACACTTTTTCACATCAAGTGTTGCCATCAATGCTAAAGGGGGAGATTGTTGGCAACTTGGCAAACATCATTAAAAGAGAGAGACACTTCTGGTATGATCATTGTGCATGATGTTTGAAGGTGTTGTCATTGATGGCAACAAGAAAAGGAATAAGGTTGTGACAAAGATTTTGGCCTGGTGAAAAACACTTAGCCATTTTGTCTGTGTTGGTAGTACACAAGAGATAAGGACATAAAGATAGTGTAATGGATGACATTAGTCCGTAGTTAAAGATCAAATCATGTGGTTCTGGTATTTTTTTGTAGTCCCTAGGAGACCTTATATCCAATATTTTAGCTCTTGATAAGTACTGGAAGCATATACTGAAACAACCTAAGTCTGGGAGAGAAGAACATTGTGCTGCTTAAAACACTCAATTTAATTGGTCTGCATTCCTCCGGTGTTGCATATCTTGTTATATGGTTTTGAGGTGATGTAAACACTTATATGAAGTGTCTAAATCTAGAGTTTTAGATTCTAAGATCAATCAAAAAGATAGTTGTGAGAGTCTAAGTATCGCTACTCAGTTTAGCAGAGCTTGACTGTGATATGGCATGTGTCCTTGGGGTTCGCATTTTGCCACAAGAAGATATCATGTTTTGTAGTTATGAAAGTATGATATGTGATGTTTGAAGAATCTTTGATATGTTTTTGAGAAAGCCTTGTGGTCTGTAGTGACAGTTGTTGTCTGACAGATGAATTAAACTAGTGGCAGTCTATGTAGGAGGTCGATATGATAAGTTTAAGTGTGTACAGTAAGTTATAGTGTTTAGAACTTAATCCTAAGTGGTGATACAGTTGAAGTCAATATGTAAGAAAGTAATTCAAGTATTGTTTAGGTCCGCTATGAATTTTGGTGAATGAATTTGGCTAACAAGCTACTTAAGACATGACTACATGCTACACCTTATTAGGCCGACCTAATATGAAGTTTTCAAGTGTTGCAGATATATATGGGATCAAATTCAATGTTTGAGGGATAAGATGTGAATGTGAATATGTGTGTGATATGTGAAGTATAGTGCAGTTGATAAGAGAAGAAGAAGAGAGATCTTGTTCACATGTAAAAATAGAGCAACGTAGCAGAGTAGTTAAGATGAAGAGTTTTGAGTTAGTCTTCTGAGCATCATTGGAACTATAACCATGTACATGTAGGTGCAATCTGAGTAGTTCAACCTAGTAGTGATCCCCTCTTCTTCCTTCTCTTTTTCTCTAGGTAGTGAGCCTTTTTACAGTGAGCCCTAAGGCAGTGAGCCTTGTAATCCAGTATTGTTATTACATAATTATTGTGAGCTAACACTCACCATGGTTTTTCCATATTTAGGGTTTTCCATGTAAAAATCTTGGTGTTTATGTGTGATGCTTGGTGGTTGTTTCTTCTATGCTTAATTTGATTTGTTGTTATCAAATGTGAAAAATGGATTAATGATTTAATAAGTAAAAGGTTTAGGAGAATACTGATTCACCTCCCCCCTCTTACTATTATGGGTATTCAACATTTAGTTCACATTTTGATTCTTGTTTATTCTTATTTCTTTCTATTTAAAATTATTTCTATTTATTTGTAATTTATATCCTATTTGTTATAACTCATTCATACATACTTAAGTAATATATTTTCTCCCGAGTCCTTGCTTCAAGATTCTCATTTCAATATCTAGGTTAATTTCCTTGCTAGTCATTTAATCAACTCTACAACATGCAAGAATGAACCTCAAATTTAAATTCAAATTTTCCTACGGACTTTCATACTACACATTATGAGCTGACTTGGTACTTAAAAACATTCAATGTGCCATGAATTAATGTAAGGAAAAGGGTAGGAATCATTAGTGCACACTTCAATTTTTTAAGGGAGAAAGAATCAAAATTTGCTTCATCTACACATAGATAGGCCACTTTCACACTTTTGCATGATGTCTTTGAATCTTCACTTAGAGCTATAAATCCAATTCATCTAAGGGTTTAACCTAGGAGAAATTGACCCTAGTGATTTGACAGGTTTCCTTAATGTGTTTATAAACATCAAAGTGACTAAAAGCTAATTAGACATCAAAATTCAAGATAAACAAGTTTCTAAGGTTTGCATTTCTAATTTAGATCAGTGTACAAAAATCAAATCCACAACAATCAGGATTGGGCCTACAGTGCACTTGAGATTGAACATCATTGGCATCATTCTTTTATGATCGAAATTAGAGCTTAGTACATAATTCCTCTCATTTAATTATTACATTTATGATTTTTCATTTATCAACCTAATGTATCTAAATTTATTCCAGGTTAGTTGGTGTAAATATTGATTACATTGAATTAATTAACCAATATTTATTTATCTAAAGCTCTTTATTTCTCTACATTTTTGGTGAACTTGACTTGTCCTACATCCCTTTGGGATTTGCCTTCAAGTTTTGTCTTCTACATCTTAGCTTTTAGTCTAATTTTGTTGAGTATTTTATTTCCCAATCTAGTTCAAGTTTGATTGTGCTTTCACGTGCTCATTCATTACTCTACATTTTTTAGGGTTTCTCATTTTCTTAATCTTATTCAACACCCTACCCAACCATTTTTTGGCCTTTAGGTCTACATTCTATACTTGTTTCAAATCTGATTTTGGACTAATCTTTTTATTTTTATTATCCCTTGGGTCATTTTAATCCATTTTCTCCTTTGGGCTTTTCAAAGATTTTTGTATGCCAAAGTCTATTCCCTCTCACCCCATTTGGAAAGGTGTACTTGTTGAATCCCTACATGGCTTAATCTATTGAACATGATGTCTTTAATGATGTTCCCATGACCACTACCAATACTCAAGTGTCATTGAGAATGAATATGAAGAATATAATCATGATGAACATGTGGCTCAACAAGAGTTTTCACAAGATTCCTATATAGTTAGTAGAGTTGATTCATATTTTATTCATCAACAAACCATTTAGGTTAGAGATCTTGTAAACCATTAGTGTAAGGTTGCCATCCCTAGCACTTTGACTAGTGTGTCTATCTTCCCTCCACCATCCATGACCATTCCTTTATATAGATATTATCCCATCTCATGATTTTATTTCCCACTATGGCCTACCTCTAAATTTTACTCCCCCCATCATACCCACATCTCACATTCATTTTTTATATCTACTTCTCCTTATTCCCAACCCATTACTATTCCCCTTACTACTTTAATAGCTTCTACACCCATTGATTCTACCACTACTTTGACTAGTCCCATTCCTAGTCCTACTAGTGCTTCCTCCACAATGTAATGAAATAACTTGCACAATGGAAGAAGATAATATGAAATATTCTGCAAATACTTGATAATAACTAAGAATAATAGGACACTTTGAGGGGGAAACCTCCAAATATCTCCAATGAGAACACACTTCACAATATGATGATGAAATAAGACTCACATCCTCCTATATATACCTAATTATGCTTAGGATGAATAGACACACCCCTATATAACACCTAGGCCAACCTATCTAACTAAAAAATAATATAATAATGATAACATGACTTAATTAGGAGTTAAGATAGCCACAGACCAACTATTCATAACCCTATGTACACCAATATTAAGGGCGTAGCACACAATAGCTACAACGAATGCCAAATTCCATTCCATTCCTATACACACCCCTTGTTATATATCTTCATCTATCCAAATTTCCCATCCTATTCAAGTGAAAAGTTAACGTTGTATGACCTTTTAGGCAAGATTTATAGCGCACTACTATTTAAGCATTTCAAACTAAAAGTTAGCTTGGGCTGAAAATGTGTTCTTTCCATATTCAATCTAGCTAAAATAGATCTAGTCCATAATTTTTTTTATCTCAATGTGTTTGTTGGATACATATGTAGTATTACATTGGTACCAATTTACAAAAATAAATTGATTTTTTTGGAAAAACATAATGTTTCCACCATGGTACTCACATAAATAACATATTTAAAAAAAATAAAAAATACCGTTTTGTAGATCTAAAAATGTACTTGTCAAAAATATAAAATTGTTAATATTTTAGTTAGTGTTTATATTTTATATTTTATTTTCACTAAAAGTAGGTCATTAGCACTAAAATATAAGGTTTATAATCTTCTCAAGAAAAATATTAATTTAAAAAAAATAAAAAAAATATGATGCACTTTATGAGAGATTCCATGTTAAGACTGTTGCAAGTATGGACCTAAACGGTGTTGTCAATGATGTCAACATACTCCTATTGCATTGATGTCAAGAATTGGATGAGTTATGTGTTGAGGATATTGAGAAAATTAGCCCTATCAAAAACAAAGAAGAACAGTGAAGACAACGAAGTTCTATGAAGCAAAGATCCTAGACAGTTGAAGATCAGAGTATGCACATCAAAGGGTTTATAAAAAGGGACGCTACCTTGGGGACACTACCCCTTGACCTTGTAGGAATTTGGGGGGAAACTGCACTGATAAAAGTGGGGTAAATTTAACCTCCGAGTCTAATTAGGCTCCATATAACAATAGTTATCCACTCCAAGGACTCCACAATAGAATGGAGTAATGGAGATAAAGAATTGACCATCTAGGAAGCTTATAGGACCATGATGATGGAAGAAAATGTTCCTCAGATCTATTGGAGAGAAGTTGTGAGCATTGCTATTTATACTCTTAACCAGGTACAAATCAGAAACAAGACTGGTAAGACTCCTTATGAACTTTGGTTTGGCATCACTCCTACTGTGAAGTATTTCAGAGTCTTTGGTAGCAAATGCTATATCAAAAGAGATGACCTTGGCAAGTTTGATGCTAGGAGTGATGAAAGAATATTCTTGGCTTATTCTACTCAAAGCAAAGCTTACCGATGTTATAACAAAAGATTAAGAAAGATTGTGGAAAGCACAAATGTGAAGGTTGATAAAGGCATGGAAAATCCCTCAAGGTACTATGAGTATGAAGCTGATCATCAAAATGATATCTCAGACTAAGAAAAACAACTCCAAACTCCAGTCCAAATTTAGACTGATCTTGAGAATCTAGAAACACAAGAAGAGACATGCTTGAATGAACCTGTCCAAGAATTAGAAGTGCAAGAGATTCCCAAAACTCCCAGGTATGTAAGACTGAATCATTCTAAAGACCATATCATAGGAGATAGAAGCAAAGGTGTTCAAACAAGAAGAAATATTGCTCAAGACTCAGTGAAGTATTGTCTAATCTTAAAAGTTGAACCAAAAATAGTAAGTGAAGCATGCAATGATGAAAGTTGGGTTAAATCAATGAAGGAGGAATTGATGTAGATTGTAAAGAATCACACTTGGGATCTTGTTCCTAGACCTAAAGACAAAAATGTGATTGGGACTAAGTGGGTCTTCCAGAACAAACTAAATGAAGATGGTGAGGTAATAAGAAACAAAGCTAGATTGGTCTGTAAAGGTTATTCTCAACTAGAAGGAGTTGACTTTGAAGAAACTTTTGCTCCAGTGGAAAGGATTGAAGCAGTCAGATTATTTCTTGCCTTTGCTGCCTTCATAGATTTCAAGGTATATCAGATGGATGTCAAGTCTACTTTCCTAAATGGTGATTTAGAAGAAGTATACATTGAGCAACCAATGGATTTCAACTATCTGATAATGGAGTTATGGTCTGCAAATTAAAGAAGGCATTGTATGGACTCAAACAAGCCCCAAGAGCCTAGTATGAAATATTGGACAAACATCTTCTGAAAATTGGTTTCAACAAAGGTACTATTGACAGTAATCTATATTTTAAGATTGATCAAGTATTTGTTGATGATATTATTTTTGTATGGAATGATAGTATGTGCAAAAATTTTGCAAATTAAATGAAAAGTGAATTTGAGATGTCTATGTTTGGGGAAATGAATTTCTTCTTGGGTCTACAAATCACTCAAACAAAGAAAGGAATCTTCATATCTCAGACCAAATATGTGAAAGAATTGTTAAAAAAATTTGGGATGGAAGATTTAAAGACAATGAATACTCCCATGGTTACTGGATGTAAGTTGAGTAAAGATGTTGAATCTCCTAAAGCTGATAAGAAAACATATAGGTCTATGATTGGAGGATTGCTCTACCTCACTCAAACTAGACCTGACATTATGAATGTTGTTGGTCTTGTTGCTAGATTTCACATTGATCCTAGAGAATCTCATGTCATGGCAATAAAGATAATTCTCAGATATTTGAAGGGAACAATTGAGTATGGATTGTGGTATCCTAAGGATCATGATTTCTCTCTTCATGCTTATACTGATGCTAATTGGGCAGGTGATGTGGATGATCGAAAGAGTACCAGTGGTGGTGTATTCTTTTTAGAGAAAAGATTGGTTTCTTGGCTAAGCAAGAAATAAGAGGCAATATCTTTGTCTACTGTAGAAGCAGAGTATATTGCAACAATGGGCAATTGCACTCAAGTATTGTGGATGAAGCAAATGTTAAGAGACATCAGAGTTGAGTATGAAGAACCTATCACAATCTTCTGTGATAACTCAAGTACAATAAGCATATCAAAAAATTTGGTGTTGCATTCAAAGACAAAACATATACCCATGAAGTTCCACTTTTTGAGACAATAGGTGAATATGAATGAAGTCAGATTGGAGTTTGTTCCCTCAAAGGATCATATTGTAGACATTTTTACCAAACCTCTACCTAAGAACACTTTTGAGTGTCTCAGGGAGAAGTTAGGGTTTATTACCCCTCTGGTTCTAAATTAAGGTGCACTGGTGTGCATCTATCTGGTGGATTTCACAGTCATATGTTATAATTTGGATTGATTCTAGGAGGTTGCTACTCAGGGGGAGTAGTCAGTATGATTCTGAAGCATGAGAAGTGGTTGCAAGTATGTTCCCTTTGCCATTGATGTCAAAGGGGGAGTAGTAAAGGAAGAGAAGACATGTGAATGGCTATTGGTGATAGGGGGAGCTATGTCAGTCAGTAAGGAGAAGTTCTTGTCTTGATGGTTAAAATAGTTTTTCACATCATATGTTGCCATCAATGAAAAAGGGGGAGATTGTTGCAAGTATGGCCCTAAATAGTGTTTTCATTGATGTCAACATACTCTTATTGCATAGACGCCAAGAATTGGATGAGTTATGTGCTGAGGATATTGAGAAAATTAGCTCCATTAGAAACAGAGAAGAACGGTGAAGATAGTGAATTTCTATGAAGCAAAGATCCCATACAGTTGAAGATCAAAGTATGCACATCAAAGGGTTTATAGATATGTGTCTAAAGGTTCTCTAGTCAAGATTTTAGAGGTGTGTATGAATATTTGAAGAAGTTATGGCCATGTGAGTAAAAATGGTTCTAGCAGTTGTTCAAAGGTGATAGAGTAACACAAATAGGTCTGGTGAGATCCAGAAATTCAATATCATGTTCTGCAGATCTGGTGGCATGTTTGGGAGGTTAATAGATATTGACAACTCGATTGGTTCATGGCTTGGAGGTCCACAAGCAATTATTCTAATGTGACAAAGATGACTAGCTATGTTCTTGAAGTTCCAGATGAAGATGTGAATGATTACAGTAAGCAGAAGTGGTTCAGATGTTCTTGGTGATTCAAGCAAGCTTGTGGGGGTCTCTAGATTGTATCCAGTTCATGTTGGTGCTCCGCACTAAAGATTGACCTTGTAATTGAAGATTTACTCTTGGGTGATGGTGTTCTTCTCAGTCTTGGCCGACCGGATGATTTGTGCATGTTGGGGATGATCTTGAAGATGTTTTGCAAAGCATAGCATGTTCCTCGAAGAAGATTGAAGTCCCAACTATGTGTGGCTGACAGTATAGTAATGCACAAGAAGTTTTTGTAACAAGTCAAGTTGTATTTTTGTAAATGATTTGTAATAAAATAAGTGTATGTTGTGTCGACTTTGATGATCATTCCAAAGTTCATTTCATGTCTAAATAAGAGTTGCAAAGTCATTTCAAAAGGTATCCTCTATGGTCATGATGAGAAGGTGGCAAGGGAGAGGAGCTAAAAGCAGAGTAGAGGTGTTGAGTTTTAATGGAACTAACTCAAGCATAGTGAAGATGCTAACTTCCAGTTCAAGTTTGTAATACTTATTCTCTTCTGTAGACAATGTGTCTCCTATAGGCAGTGGGCCTCTTGTGAGTAGTGTGCTCGGGTAGTGAGCCCTAATTGGCAAGTGCCATTTTATTCTTCATATTCTTTTAATAAAGAATATAATCTTGGGTTAGTCACCCTGTGGTTTTTCCCTTAACCGAGTTTTCCACATTAAAATTTTGCTGTTATTTGTGTTGAGTTTGTTTCTGCTCTTGAATTATTGCATTATGCTTTCATGATTGAGTGTTTGATATGTTGTTGAAATATAAAAAGATTTTAACTAAATAAGGAACAGAATTTTTGTGACAACTGATTCACCCACCCCCCTCTTAGTTGTCTATCCTTAAATCAACAAAGACAATATTATCATTTTCTATCTTAGATAAATAGTTAAGTCAAAAAGTGGAGGTCTCTTGAAATAATTTTATTTTTAGTATACGAGGCACCTCATTTTTCAATATATGATGACAACAATGACCCTAATATACATTTGTATTTTTTTACTACCACATGTTTTGACTTTGTATGAGGAAAGGTCCTTGGATAATTTTTTTCCTAGAATAATAAAAGAATATATTATTGAATGATTATTCTCATTTCCTTATGGGTCTATACATGCATTTTCTAATTTTCCCAATGCATTATTAAAGAAATTCAAGGTTACAATGGGACTCAAAGTTACTATTTTTGATCTATTTGTGTGAACCTAAGGACCTAAGAGTGCATCAATGATTATGTCATATTATTTTAATGCATATGTTCTAGATGGTATCATCCCTTGTATGATTTAGAATTGTCAAATATTTTTATCACTTGATGGATTGCTTAAGCCAATTGTGGATAGTGTTTGCCTCAATAGCTTCATATATTTCATGGATCTTTGTGCACATGTAAAAATAATTGAATCTAAGATTATCAAGAAATGTGTTTAAATATGAATGATCAAATCCTAATGCTTCTTCATATCCTATAAAATTTCAAAAGTTTACATCCTTTCCTAATAATTGAATCTAAGATTATCAAGAAATGTGTTTAAATATGAATTATCAAATCCTAATGCTTCTTCATATCCTATAAAATTTCAAAAGTTTACATCCTTTCCTAAGGGTAATTGATCCAAGTATATCTACACATACAACAATCTCCCCCATTTGTTCCACTTGTGTACTTATCTGCACCTAATAAACTCTAAGAAAACTTAATTCAAATCTATGCAAGATAGTTTTAACACCATTTATTGCATGGTCTATGTGCACCATTTCTCAGCTACTCATTGACATATTTCAACCCTGCACATGGACACACTTGCATGCATCTAGCTTGATACCATATATGTCCAACGCCTAGCCGTACCTTCCAAACATATTTTCATAACCATATAGGTTTGACACTTGGTACCACACAAGTTCTACACCTATCCTTCCTTTGTACACATGAGGGGCATAGCATATTCTTCTAACATCTATCAACATATTTTTATAGGCCTAGTTGATGATCCCTTTGTATATATAGCTATCATGTATAAGGTATAGAAAAGGAAGCCAATATAGTCTCTCCTATGCATATTATACAAATTATGTAGATTATTAATTTAATTTGTAGTTTTGTCCTCCAATCCTTGTGGGGTTTGGATCATTGGTATTAGAGATTGAAAATATTCAATATTATTATGCTTGTTCAAGCATGCTCATAACAACAAAAAAGATCATTTCTTTAGTTGATCATCTAAGTAATCTTGTGATCATTATGAATACATAACAATGGTAGATGAATGTGTGCCTATGGATCTATAAAAAGTGCAACAACTACTCAATGTTGCCTTAGAGATGTAATGCTAGGAACTCTTTGGAAAATTTCATGGTTTTATGATTCAACTTGGACCAGTGCTAATGTAACCTAGACCATCAGCTACAATGCATCATCACAATCCATTTAGAGTGTAAGTCAAGATTGACATTCTAGTATTTGAGGGTAAAATATATGCTATAGCACTAGGCTATTCATTACCTCAAGTCAAACTTTTCCATCAATAAATTTAATGGCATCAAGAAAATTTTATTAGTAGTGCTAAAAATGTTTATCACAATGCAAAATTGGTGGTAAGTAATCAACATATGTAATAGAATAGGGAGTGTAACTCAATAGAACTTGGAATGACTTCATTAATGCTTTGTAAGACTAATAATAACCCGTAGGAATTATGAGGATGAGTAAATGAAATTTCTACAATTGCATCAATGTAGCTATCAAACCATGGAAGCTTCCATCTAATATCTTTTCATGTGATATCCTCTCCATATAGTTTATATATCAAACCATAGTGAAATCTAATAAGTCCATGTAATAATTTATCCTTAGGTTTTGAAACATTATCTTCAGTGAATATTATAGATCTATTGATGAAGCTAATATTTTATCTTTGATGTGGTGGAGGACAAGAGGGTTATAATCAAGAAGTTTAATACTTTGGTGAATAT